>CM061068.1:10163126-11476637 GCA_030762895.1 Sophora flavescens | reverse complement strand
GATCGCAGTCAGCAGAACCGAGGAGCGGCAAAGCAGCGGCACAACCGCCGAGCATCATCCTCGAGCAACTGAGTCTGGATCCTCATCGCTCCAACACCAGCCGCAGATGTCCGCCCCGCTCGATGCTCGCCGCATCGCCTGGGTGTGCCCGAAGTCAATCTGGCAACTGTTCGCCATCTGCTGCTCTCTCTCGCTCTTCTTCCGAATCTCCGCGTTCAGCTGCGTGATGGTGTCCTGCATTTGGTGGAACTGCTCCTGAGGGACGGTATCGACGCAGCAAGGAGCAGGCGTGCCGGACGATGAAGCGATGAACTCGGCTCCCAGGTGTCCGAGGCCATACACGTGCCCCTTCTTGTTCCTGCCCCCGACGACCTCCGAATAAATGGCATTATCGTCGACGGAGACATGAGAGCAGCCATCACCAGTCAAAGCCTCATCTTGTGACTGTGAGGCACGTGATATGGCATCGTCCTTCTTCTCGTTGAAGCCCGCCTACAAAGTATAGTTGAAGAGATTTAGTTAAAATAATTATATCCAATATTAACAAATCATTTATAATAAATTACAAGTAAACACTAAATTATTTTTTTGCTTACAGCATAGTTTCGGGCCCTGTGGTTGACCCATGTCCCCGACTTCAACTTCTTCGCCCTCTCCACCAACTCCATAGCAATAGGGCCCATTGTTTCTGTGCTTTCTGCACAAAATAATATAATATTAAATTCATAAGAATAATTAAAAATGAAAACTAATTAATTAAATAGTATATTAAGTCAAAAGTTTAATGTATTACCAGCTCGTCAGAGTGGGCGGCGGGCTGATTTAGACCCACAGGTCCCAAGCACATGCGCCACCATCGAAGCTCGATTTCGCCGAGCTGTGGGCCCGGATCTCCGGAACTTCTCAGTAGCCCAAGATCTGGTCCAGCTGCCTCTTGATCTCGTGGATCCACCTACCTCCCCTTATTCTCGCCCNTTCCTTAGCTTGTTCATCAGATTCTTCATGACCAGTGAGCCTTTATGCTCAAATATGTCCCTGACGAGAGCCTCTAAAGCTAAGTCCCACCTATACTCTTTCTGCAACTTACAGTTGTTAGGAAATTCGTGTGTACATATATATAATGTAAATTTAATTTAAAAAACTTAATAAATTGTTACCTTAAACTCTAGAAACAACTGATCCCTATGGCCCAGTGGGATGACCTTCCATGTAGGCCATGGACCATCAAAATAGAAATGAACGATACTTTATATATATTAAAAAATTAAATTAGCATACTCGTTATCCCCCATGGGGATAAGAAGAATCCTCCTGTCGGATGGACCACGACTCTCCTGTCCCGATGATGATGATGGTCCTATCGTCGTAGGTGTGGATGATGAGGGTGCAGCCTGTGTCCCGACCACATGAGGATGGGTGGGGGGTGCAACTCCATCACCCTGAGGTGTCCCGTCAACAGAGGTGCTGGTAGGATGGTCTCGATCTGAAGGCTGTGGGTCGGCCGGCGAAGGGACTCTCGCAGCACGACCTCCACGACGACCCCTACCTCTGGAGGAATCTGCCATCTGTGAAAAAAATGAAAATATGATTACACAAAATTGTAAATAATACAAAAATAAATTACCTAATAAGTAGAATGACATTCACACAATGAATTATGACATAAATAAATTACCTAAGTAGAATCTCCGTCACTAAATTCACCCCCACTCTCATCAGTATCACTTGATCGGAATGTACCTTCGCTAGATGCGTCCAACTCGGATTGATCCATTAACTCTCTTTTCAACTTCTTCCCCATTTCCTAAAATGTCCGCCGAGAATTAACAATAATGTCCCGGATAATTTGCAACGATACGTGGGGTCTTGAAAACTCATCATCTTGGTATGCAGAGCATCTTTTTCAGGTTGGTTGATTACATTATCGTGAATTATACTGCGAGCCTTTATCTTAATAACACCCAACCAGCCATGATGTCCTTCGGGATATGGCGAGTAATAAACCTGCTCTGCCTGTTGTGAAAAAATGAATGGGTCGTACGCCTCATTATACCTTCGAGACAGCCTAACTTGAACAATACCATAATTTTTATCTATTTTTGTCCCTACGTCAAGAGTAGGATCAAACCAATCACACTTGAAGATAACTAATTTCATCACGAGGAAACCGGTATAATCGAGTTCAAGGATGTCAGTTAGAACCCCATAGAAATCATCCTCTACATTGCCATCAGTGGCTCGCACACAAACACCATAGTTACACGTCTGCATTCCTTCATTCTATGTTTTTGTGTTAAATTTATATCCATTTACAATATAAGTATTCCATGATGTAAACCATCTGTTAGGCCCCCATGCCAAATTTGTCAACAATGGATTTTGAACATTGTTTTCTGGATCTAGTACCTAAACAATCAAATATTATATTATTCTTATACATGCTATATATTTAAGGAGATAAAATGTATGGTTCAAAAAATGAAGATGCTTAACCTACATATTTACTGAACCACGTAGCAAAGTGAGAAGTAATTTCTCGATCAACCTGATCGTTTGAAATGTCAGGTTGGAGATCCCTTAGAAAATTGCCGTACATCCTACATATGGGAGATTAACAGCAGGACGATTAATAATAATAAATGTCAATTGAACTTATTAAAGACGTTGTAGAAACTTACTCTAAATATGGTGCCACCTCTTCACAATTTTGAAGGATATACAGATGAGCAGCATTAATGTCACGCTGCTCCAAGAAATATCCTTTTGATTTGCCACTAAATCTGCCCGGATAGTTGAATATTGATATAGGAGGACTAGTTGAACATCCTTCGCCCGAATCAACGTTTCTAGGCATCCTTGTCCTTCTCGTGTTAACTTCGTCCGGATAGTAATAAGAGGCAAAAAGTGGAAGTCTCCTCTACTAAGTATGCTTCACAAATGGAACCCTCCACTCGTGCCTTGTTCTTGACTTTGTGTTTAAGGGAGTGCAGGAACCTATTAAAGAGGGATACATACAAATAATTACTAGTTTTAGGGAAAGCTAAACTACGCTCTCGTGTTCGTGAATTTCATATGTATTAAGTAAAATAGTTGATGTTGTTTACCTCTCAAATGGATACATCCAGCGGTATTGGACTGGGCCACCAACTCTTGCTTCGTAAGGTAGATGAACTGGCAGGTGTTCCATGGAATCAAAAAAACTCGGCGGGAAGATTTGCTCCAGCTTACATAACAAAACGGTTATCTTGACTTCCATATCCTTTAATTGATTCGCATTTAGTGTTGTCGATGTAAGCTCCCTGAAAAAGTGGCTAAGCTCAACAAGTGGGTTCCAAATTTGCTTCGGTAATGCGTCGAACGCAATTGGAAGCAACCGTTGCATGAACACGTGGCAATCATGACTCTTCATTCCATGTAACTTTGCTTCCTTAATGTCAACACATCTAACCAGATTGGAAGCATACCCATCTGGTAACTTTAGTTCTTTAACCCACTTACAGACGGCCAATTTCTGTGCTTTGCTTAGTGTATAACTTGCCTTCGGTTTGATAAGTCTGCCACGACCACCATCTTGCAACTCAAGCTCCTTCCGATTACAAATGTCAGCCAGGTCCAATCGGTCTTTATTTGTATCCTTTGTCCTCCCCTTGATGTCCATCACAGTGTCAAACACATTCAAAAACACATTCCTCTCAAGTATGCATGACATCAATGTTGTGGACGGAGTAGCTGCTACCTCCAATACTGCAACCTCCAAAAGATACTTTGTTTTGTCCAATAATTGTTGACGCCATAAACAGGAATATGTTCTCCTTTGGTTTCATGGACGAGCGGTAAATCATCGTACTCTGCGCCATACATTAGGACCAGTCAAACGTGGTGGAGGCGGTGTTCTCTCCGCACAACGCTTCTTGAATGCATTCTTGTTCCGCCTATAAGGATGATCTTCTGGAAGGAATTGACGATGACAATCAAAATATGAGATCTTTCGACTGTTTTTAAGCGTGAATGCCTTCGATCGCTCCATACATATTGGGCATCCAAGCTTCCCCGCGGTCATCCAACCCGACATCATCCCATAAGCAGGAAAGTCGTTGATCGTCCACATTAAAGCTGCTTTCATGATTTCCAACTCATCTATCAGTGGCTGCAAGTACACATCAATCTTACCTTTTGGATTAGACGGACCCGGAATTATGACTGTTAGGAACATAAACTCCCGCTTCATGCACATCCCCGGGGGAAGATTGTACGGAGTCAGGATAACTAAGCCAACAAGAGTATGCTTTTCCAGATCGCCCAAAAGGATTAAATCCATCAGCAGATAAACCCAATTCGGACATTGCGAGGGTCCTGCGAAAATGCCATATGAACCCTATCAAAATGCTTCCAAGCTTCTCCATCAGATGGATGACACAAGATATCTTGCTCCCTCTCATGCTCACTATGCCACCTCATGTGAGCTGCAGTGGCCATCGAAGAGTACAATCTTGTAAGTCTTGGCACGATCGGAAAGTACCACATCTTTTTTAGCGACCTCTTATTCTCAATGCCCATCCTAGTGGTTGTCTTATACCGATCCGCACCGCAAAATCGACAACACGTTATGCTTTCCGCTGAATCATCCTTATAGTACAACATACATCCATTCGGGCAACAATCAATTTTCAAACACCCCAGACCCAAATTTTCCACGGACTTCTTAGCATGATAAAAACTTGTAGGCATCCGATTGCCTTCTGGTAACGCCTTGGACACTGACCTGGTGAGGCGATTAAAACAGCCTTCTTGCATATTGTAGTCAGATTTGATACTCAACCATTCCATGCACATCGACAACTCCGTGTACTCCTGACATCCTTCCCACAATGGAGATCGTGCAACACTCAGCATATCATAGAATCTTTGAGCTTCGGGATTCGGATTCTCCTCTATGTATTGGGAACCCATTCCACCATCTTCTCCCCCATCTTCTTCTAGTACAACACCAACCGATGGTCCAGCATGATCCATTATCATCTGCTCGTATGGATTCAATTCTTCCCTCCCGTCACCATTTCCATAGTACGAACCTTCAGCCACAATCGGGTTTAAGTCAGGCAACGTCTCACCATGGTTAGTCCACCAATAGTAATCATGCATGAAGCCCTTCTCATAAAGATCGGCTACAACTCCATCCACACTTTTGAAAGATTGACACTTGCATCTTTTGCAAGGACACCTCAATTGATCACCGCCTAGCCGTATAAATCTCTCCTGGCTAACAACAAACTCTATAAACTCACCCACTCCAACTATATACTCTTCCCTAAGACGTTTATTCCGATCCAACCTACGATACATCCATTTCCGATTCTCCGGAATATCCATTGCTGGCAATTAAATAGCCTGACCAATCCTACAATAACTCCATCAATCTCGTTCTTATGACAAGGTATGAACCTATCCCATTCGAGAAGAAACCTTTGTCACACTCGGCTACTAATAGTTATTCCCATATTCAAATACCTTATACTTGACAAAATTTCGGCAGCATTTCCCATCGGTCTCCAAGTTACACGACTCGAGCACGGTCAGAATCACCGCGATCAAGTATGCACAGGAGAACAAAAGGAAATGCATCAGGCCGAGATTTCAACAAGTATATAAGGCATTTGAACATTGCAATGACTATTGTACGAGTGTGAAAAAGGTTTTTTCCCAAACTGTCACACTTGGACAATTCAAGATTCAATACAATGAGCATGCATACCTTGATAAGTTACGCATGCTCGCTAATATTGAATCTCAAATAGGAAACTAAGGCTTTCGTAAATTAATTATTAACTCTAACAGAAAATAAAACCATTAACCTATAAATATTGCAACATTGTTGAGTTTATATAAATTGCAGCGTAAATCAATACAAACTTAGATTAAATATTGTAGCAAACATCCTATTGAGATCCGCTCTCCACTAACAAGTAGCGATTAATTGTCAAACACATGCATAATTTCTAAATTATCAAGACACAACCAAAGCATCCCGCCTTTCTGGACAGGATCACATCCTATTGAGCTCCGATCTCCACTAACAAACAACACATATTGACAAACACATGCATAAACATTAAATTATCAGCATACAATCAGACAAGATCACATCCTATTGAGCTCCGCTCTCCACTAACAAACAACACATATTGACAAACACATGCATAAACATTAAATTAATTATCAGCATACAATCAGACAAGATCACATCCTATTGAGCTCAGCTCTCCACTACCAAACAAGACGATAATTCACATAATACATTACACTCGAGTGTTCGGAGAACTGACCGAGAGAGAAAACACAACTGAGCAAGGATAAGTGGAGGAGCCGGTAGAAGAATATGACAACAAGGACCTATCGTGCATAAATGAAATTATTCATTTCAAATCAAATCACTATTCTATTATGTTAAATTGTTATGCCTAAATAATTTATCTCATGAATATCTAGTGTTAAAGCATGTGCTCACGAAAAAATAATCAATGAAGCATAAAAAATAATAAGAAAACGTATGATTATATTTCCCTGAATCAATAGTAAATTATCAAACATCATAGGGCATACCAATTATTCTCCAACGTTAAAATCATTCAAATTAATATAATGGCTGCAGAATGGTGTAGTAGATCCTACACTGGATAATTGCAATTTAACTTCCAAAACCAAGGAAAATATTTGCTAAGAGAAAGCAAAGGAAAAGAAACTAAGTCATTGTTTTGAAGTTTTTGGTTTCTGAAATTAGGTGCTTTGAAACTATGGAGAAAGATGGTTTTGGGGTTGGCTAATATTTGCTTCAGCCTTCAGCATTATTTAAAGGGATCCCGCAATCGTGTGGTTTGACCTGAAATTTCCTACTTGTTGGATTATGACAAATAATTTACTTTTGATGGAGTTGTGTGATAGATGGGAGAAATTAATTAATTTACATGTGGAGGCATTAGTATATCGAAGTACAACTAAGAAACAACCAATTAAGGGAACAAGATATCACTGATGTTTATATGCAGAGTTGTGATACAATTGAGTTCCATTATAAAAATCAGTGTCACTAGTTCCTATAAAACTTTTCAAGCAAGGGAAGATGATTAGAAGTTGCTTAATTTGCAATGAAAGGACCTCATTAGTGTTACATAAAATCACCCCTTTTGTTCCACAATCTACAGTAGCAAGGAAAATTCATTTCATGCAGATAATTAACTATTGGTCAATAAAAAATCCTTTATACATGTACGATTGAAGGGTAGGAATATAGAGCAAGCCTTTTAAACTTACTCTTGAAGTCAATATAGGAGAATTCAAACCCATATACATTGAACCATATCAATGACACCTAAATGTTATTTACAACTGATTCATCCAGATAAGACCATATTTTTCTATTCACATCATTTTCGACTAGCTAATGAACTCAAAAGCTTTGAATATAGAACACCATATAGACTTAAAATACATCATCCTAGCTTCCCCGCCACATGTAAGGGCTATATATTTACTCTACAACCTTTTTTTTTTTGTTGATAAAATTTACTCTATAACCTTAACAACTTGTAATCACAACATAATTGCTTATAGGACCACAAGGATTTTTTTAACAGCTCCACAAAAATAGAAAATTATAACCCACAAAAGCATTGGAAAATTAAGATCACATAAAAACATCAATAAATCAAAGAAGAGGTAAGTACAACAACACCCTAAAAACAGTATGTTGCAGTTGCTGGCAAAATTAGAGAAAACAAGACCAGAACCAGAACATGAGAGCCAAACTTGCCCCATGTTTCACAACGTCTGCTACCAGCTTAACTAGTTTGCAAATTTCCAAAAACCGGCTCCATTAGCAAAGAATTTGCCTCTGCATAAATCAAGAATTACAGAGACTTCCTGAAGCTGCCAACTGAGCATATTTCTTTTACAAGAATCCATGACCTACAAACTACAGTCCAGTAACCTTCAACATTACACCTTTAAGCATTCCACGGGGTTAGTGCACCAATCCGAAAAAGGATGATAGACCTCCACAGAAGCCGAGTACCATGCCTAAGATCTGTATTTTATCAAATTCATAATCCTAATCATATCAGAAGGATATTTTCTAAATATGATTGTGTTTCTTTTCAACCATATAAACCATAATATTGTATGCCAATTCAATAACCTTTTATGATGACTATTTTTTCCTAGAAACAACCATCTGTGGTGCTTGTACACATCACCAATATTAGAGAATAGGTGCTCTATATTTTCAAGACTTACTTCACATGCATAATGCACAAGACATATATATCTTGTTGATCAATTGAGACCTTCATCCTAAACAAATTCATCTTTGTTGGAAAAAATTCCTGTGAACACCTAATTTTGTCCGGGTGTTTTTTCTTTTTAACCAATATTTTTAAAAAGAAAAATATATAAAAATCTGCAAAAATATTAAAAATGATCTTTGTGCATGTTCTTGGTCCCGTTTTCTTATTTGGTTGCAAGTGTCTTTAAGCCCATGATCCAAGTCATCCAACACAAAAAATAATAAATAAATAATATATAAATAAATAAATAAAGGAATCAGAAGTTTGACTCTTTTAAAAAAAAGGAAAAAAAGAAAAAAGAGGAAAAATACAAAAATTTAAAAGTAACAAAAGAACAAATCAAAAAATGCAGAACGTTGCAGACATACATCCATGAAGAAAAAGCCAAAGCTCTTGATGCATTTTAGAATAAGAAAGAGACCTAACATAAAGGGACCTAACATAAAGGAAGAAAGATGCAGAGAGTTGGAAGGCAACACAGTTGAAGCAAAGACCAGAATGGAAAATAGACAAGGACAATGGTATGCAACTTTAAAGCTGGCTTGGGACTTGTCTTTTTTTTTTATGGAGAAGAGTTTGTTTTAAAGGGAGAGGCGAGAACCAAAACAGGGGGGACTCGTTTTTTACATTCGGAGGACATAGGGGAGAAAACAGTAAAGGAAAAAAACATCTCTTCCTGCGCAGAGGCGGACCCCCCCCCCGACTTATTTTTTTCTTTTCTTTCTCTCTCTCTTTTCTATTTCCTCTCTTTTCTCACGTTCAGACTTTTTTTTTCTTTCTTTCTTCTTCTTTCATCTTCCTCCTCCCATTTCTCTCCTTCACCATAAAACCATCCCCTTCTTCCTCCTTCACCATAAACCCATCACCTTCATCTTTCTCCTCTCATTCTTCTTCATCTTCCTCCCAACAACACTACACAGCCACCCTCCATACCCAAACAATATTCATCACCAACAAAACAAATCAAAACAACAAAACCATCTACCACAATCCTTCATCACCATCTTAAATCAAAAGGAAAAAAAAACAGAAATGAGAACATAAGACACAGACCGGATTCGGGTTCCAGATCCACTCCCTCTGCTAGATAACTTTGCGGCCAGATCCGTCCGTTCTTGCTCCTCCCATTGAAGCTCTGCCATGAGCCGCCGCACAAAAGGGTAGCCACCGCCCCTGTCCCTCACACGCCGCACGAACCGGACCGCCGCTCCGCCCCAGACGCAGATCCGCCAAAGCCACGCCGTCACACACCGCCGATTCGCGCCTCCTGCCATGCCGCCGTCGCGCCGCCAGCCCTTGCCGTCTAACTCCCTTGCTCTACCATCCTTGTTCCTCTTTTGGCTCGTACTGGTAACGTGAAAGCAAGCAGAGGCTTTTTTTTTCCCTATTTGTTATTATATAATCTGGGCCTTGTTTCATTTTTGCTTTAATTATTGATTTGTGTTGACTGGTGGGCTTAGTATACCTGGGTTAGTAGATGAGTTTTTGGGCCAAGCTTTAAAATGAGTGGTCTGTGTCAAAAAAATAAATATGTTGCGCTTCTTTTCAGTCAGGGCTGAATCTAAATTTTATTTTATTTGTGCTTTGGGCTTAAGATGTTTTTTTTTTGTTGTTGATTCCTTGTTCCAAATAAAAATCTCCTAAAAATATTTTGAAACTAAATTGGCTTGTTTGAATTCTTACAACGTTGATGTACGTTTTTTTCGTCCTCGAGTGTTGTAGAAATTGTAAGGGTTTATCGTATAGTTTCACTATCTTTAACCCCGTGCAAGAGTGAGTTCTCTCATTTTAGCAAATAAAAATCTCTATTAATTCACGCAACAATCTATGACGTTGATGTATGATTCTTCATCCTCAAGTGTCATATGAATTGTAAGGGTTTATCGTATAATTTCACTATCTTTAACCCTATGCAAAAGTGAAATATCTTTTATCAGAAATAATAAATTTTCAACTTGCTCTTTTAACAAATTCTATCCAACATTTTTGTAAATATATATATATATATATATATATAAAATCCTTTTTTAATTCACGCAAAAATCTACGATGTTGATGTATGATTTTTCATCCTCAAGTATCGTACGAATTGTAAGGGTTTATCGTGTAGCACTGCTATCTTGAACCTTGTGCAAGAGTGAATTTATTCTGAAATAAAATCCTTTTTAAAAAAAATAAAATCAAAACAAAATCAAATCTTTTATCAAAATTAAAATCAACCAACCAATCAAATCTTTTCTAAGAGAACTACGTGGCTTTGAGTTTCCCATTGCACCCGGGAATACGTAGGAGCAAGATAAATCATCTTGTCGGGCCAAAACTAAATTTTTCTTTTTTTGTGTCTCTTTTTATGTTAAAATAATTAATCAAATAATTAAACTTTTCTCTTTCCAGGGATGCTCTATGGACACGGTGTCATGTTTAATCCCTTAGATTTGAGGTTGCCCTGTGGACTCATGTGTCATGTTCAACCTCATTTAGTTTTTATAAACCATAAAGTTAAAAATATAAAAAATTTAATAAAAGTCAAAAATTAAAATTAAAAATAATTCTTTCTTGTAAATAATTTTCGGGGTAAAATAAATATTTAAAAGATTATAAAAATGTTTTTTGCACAATCAACTTGAGGTACCGTTTTTTAAACGGGCGATGTGGGGTGCTAATACCTTCCCTCCTCGTAACCGACTCCCGGACCCATATCTCTCTTTTCTAAAAGACCAGTTTACCTCTAAATAATTGGGTTTTCTAAGATTTTCCCAATAAAAATCTTAGTGGCGACTCCTCTGTTTTTTTTTATTTCTTTTTCGGCTCCCTGGACGGATCGTCGCGACAATTCCCAATTAAAACCTGCTAAGAAAATGTAAGAACTTTTGTCAGGGCTTTACGTACATCTAGAATTTTTAAAAATCTGATTCTCCACTCCGCTTTGAACCCATTAGAACCACCTTTCGGTTGCAATCAAGCATATGCAAATCTTGATGAAAATGACCATGTTGCATCCAATACCTATTCATATTCATCCTCCATTTCTTTAAACAATCCAACAAAAGGAAATAGATTGAAAAATTCACATGATGAAAAATTCATCCTCCATTTCTTTAAATAATTTGTTTTATGTTGTTACATAAATAGAGCTGTTTAATAAAATGGATTATTGGTTTTGTTGCACATTTTCATATTAAGTTTCCCTCCTTACATTGAATATCAAAGTCAAAGCCCACGAATTGAGCCATCCGAGCCTATTGGAAGGAGTGTTAACTCTCTGCCCCATCAATTTCATTAGTCGTTTATGTATAGAATAGACAAACAACCACGAGCTAACCTACTATTTTTTCTCTGCCCCATCAATCGTACATGTAACCAGCAGCAAAAACAGAGACAGTGAGACAGAGAGAGATATATGCGAGAGAAACAGAGGCAGAGAGATGGAGTAGAGGAGAGCTTACCTGAGCAGAGGGGAGATGACGGTGGTGACCGGAGGTGTCTTGGGGTGTTGAGGTGGCCGGAGCGCGCGCCGTAGAAGAGAGAAACAGTGGGTGGAGTGAGAAACGCGACGGAAAAAATGAGGAAGAAGGAGGTTCTGTCGAATTTAGGGATTTCAGTTTTAGCGACCAAATTTATTCGGTCGCTAATATGGTTAGTTTTATTTTGAATTTGTAATTTTAGCGACCGATTTAAATTTCGGTCGCTAACACGCGCAATTTTATTTTTTTAACGCGCCATTTAGCGACCGAATTAATATCGGTCGCAAATATAATAAATTTTAAAGTGTGAATTCATAGACTTAGCGACGTATTTCTAAATCGGTCGCTAATCTAAATACAGTTTGACCGTTGCATTTAATTCGGTCGCCATTTCGGTCGCTAACAATTCATACATTTCTGACTTTTACTTTCCTTGTTTAGCGACCGATGTATCTGCTACGCTCTATTTCGGTCGCTATTTCGGTCGCAGAATCAACTCTAACCAGTGTTCCATGTAGATCCTGCAATCGGTCGTTATTTCGGTCGCAAAAAGCAACCAAAAAATTCGGTCACTATTTTCGGTCGCTAAATGACCTTTTTTTTGTAGTGTATTTTCCTCTTCCCTTATCTCTTTATTTTGCTTAAGTATTTCTGCTTGTTGTGCCTGCGAAAATCTTTTTAAGTAACTCAAAATGTTGGTAAACACAATTCAACCCCCTTCTTGTATTAACTTTGGTTATTTCATGCTCGGATCGATAACCTCCATTTTTAGCTTCTTGGAATCTCCAATGGCCTTGAGCCTTTCACAAGATGAGGGACTTCAATCTGTGGTGTGCCGTCTAGATTCCATGGATGTTCTAGCCTTGATCTCGAAGTCCCTTCCGTCGTTTCGTAAGAGCACGAGGTTTCTATATGACATTTCTGATATGCTTCGACAAGATTGGACGGTGGTCTTGAAACATACATTGAAAGAACGCAATCAATGTGATGATTATCTTGTTAAAATTGGAGTTCGGAGTGATTTACCTTAAAAGCTACTTGGATCTCCTCCTTCAAACATGGATCTTCTTCTGCGCGCAAATATCACGAGTGTAGCGTTTCTACGCTGAGTCAAAACTCTCTGCTTAGGGTTGTTTTTCTCTCTCGTTTTACCATGATTTTTCCTACTTTGCATATATATATAGGAAAATCTATGTATTGCTACATATTAAAATAATTAATTTCCATGACTAGATATCCATCTATGTTTCCGCAACTTCATGGCTCTGTTTGGTTTGTCAAAAATGTTAGCGTTTAGCGGATAGGGTTTGGAAAATTAATCCCGTTTGGCAATCGTTTTTAAAATTAGTGTATAGCGTTTTTATAGCATTTTTTTTCAGACTCTACTTAAAGAAGCGTTTGAGCTTATAGCTTATAGCGTATAGCGTATCACTTTTTCTTTCATTTTTATCCTTAGTATCTTAATTAAATTCCTTACTTATTCTTCGCTAAAAAAATAAAATATTAAAGAAATATTTAAAATTGATTTGTTAGAATTAATATCACTATTTAAATCTATATTTAAGATAAAAAATAGAAATTATATTTTTATTTATGAAAAAAATCGTATAAAAATCATATCAATATTTTTTTTATTCCATATTAATTATAAAAAATAACTAAAACTAAATAAATATTAAAAAATAAAAATTAATATTTTAATCTTTGAAATGATAAATAAGTTAAAATAAATTAAGTGTTAAATTGATAATTATTTTAAAATAAATAATATAAATAATATATATATATACATATATATAACATATATAAAAAAAATGTAAACATGTCATTTTATGTAATTTTATATTAATCAGCTAGTCCAATCACTAGTTTTACCAAACACTTCAAATTCAATGCGCTAACTTATCCGTTATTCGCTATCAACTAGCTTATCCGATATATGCTATCCACTAGTTTATCCGCTATCTGCTATCCGTTAGCTTATCCACTGTCTACTATCCGTTAGTTTAAAAGCCTATATCATCCCCGTTACTTACCTTGTTTTTAAGGTCAATAATAAATGTTGACTGTAAATATATATTATTTAATTAATTTGTACAATAGTTATCTAAAAAACCATACATATATTATATAATTGATTCATAGTATAAATAGTTTTACATTGATAGTGCATTCAGAGACAGGGCTGGCACAATCTATTTTTAGGTCTGAAACGAAATTCGAGATTAGGTTTTTTTAAAAACAATAATAATATTTTAAAAAATATTATATTTTTATTTAAAATTAAAATTTATTATAAACTTTTATATTTTTAAAGTGTAATTATTATGGTTGGTGTAATTTTTTATTTTGTTTACATGCAATCACATTGATGATTTCCTATGGTTTATGATTTAAGGTTTAAAATTATTTTTGTTGTCAAACTTAAATAACCAAAAAAAAATGGAAGCCTTAATAACCTAAAAAAAATTGGAGGCCTAAAGCACTAGCCTTAGTGGCTTTAGGCTAGGGTCGGCCCTGTTAAGAGGCGGTTCTTCTTGGTAGCTGAGGAGAGGCACAACTCCCCCTAATTTTTTTTTTGTTTTCTTTTATATAAAAATTATGCATGCCACTCTCAAAATAATTTATGCAATGTATATTACATACAAAGTTCACAAACAATCATTTATTTTATTTTATTAAACACTATTATTAGATCTTGTTTATTTAAAAAATATTCTAATACTTGAACAACTCCATCAAAATGAACATTATTTCTAACTCAACATCATTAGGGATCACTACAACTTCATTTTTCTTCTTCCTCCTTGCAAAAGCTTCAAACTTCTTAATCTCTCCCGCGTGCATTGGACCATTGCAAGATATCAACAAATATTACATATAATTTCATATATTGAACATTCACTCACTTTATATATATATATATATATATATATATATATATATATATATATATATATAGAGAGAGAGAGAGAGTATCAAGTGAGATCTCCTTTTATTATGAGAAATGAGAACTACTGATAAGAACCGTTGAATCACAATTAAAAATATTTAATGGATCATATTATATAGACACATTAAAAACTCACGTGATCTCACCTCATCTCTATCCTCCCCTCCCACCCTTTCACCCCTGTATTTCCAGCACAAAAAAACAAGCATATCGGAGCAAACATTCTGTGATTTCTCTCTTGGTTGTACTATAATTTATCTCACGAAAGAAAACCTTCTCCTTCCTTTTTAATTTTTATTGTCAAGGTTTTCTTGGTCAGAGAAGCTTCTTCCTTCTCCTGCGCGTTACCCACATGAAGAAGGGAGACCCTGTATGGTGGTGGGGCGGTCACGGTGGCGCAATTGGACGCGCGGCGGCGTGCGTGATCGGACGGTGGTTGTGCGTATGGAGCATAGGCGGATCCGATTCGTAGTCATAGAAAGTGGTTGGTCCAATCTGGTGCGGTGATGGTCAGTGAAGGTTCACGAGGAGGAGTTGGAACGCAGGTGGCGGCCTCACGACGGAGGACGCGCAAGATTGGTTCTGTGATGGTGAATGACAGGATGCCGCCACTTGGTCTTGGTGGAGTGCTGCTGACAGCAAGGAACGCGCAAAGGAGGAGAAAAAACGTGGGTGGCTCCTGATTTTAATTATGTCGTTCAACCAGTTAAAATATAATTAATTATATTTTAATCTGAGAGCTAGAAAGTGTTTTTGAATAAAATAAAAATCTTACTCATAGTCTAATTTATGTTAGAAGGTAAAATTTCGGGTTGAAAATTCGGACGAACCCTGGTTTGCGTTTTCACTGACAGTACAAATTTACTGAGCAGAAAACCTAATTTTGAACCGTGAACGAAACGGTTAGTGTTTTTGTGATGTTTTGTATGATATTGGAAATTTTTGAAAATTTGAGTTCGGAAATAAAATATGATATTTATTCCGGGTGAAATACGATCGAAAACTTGAACATGATACGTAATGGAGTAGAAAAGGGAGCCCAAAAGAAGTGAAGTGACTTGATGGGATGTGATGGACATGGGTTATGACACACTCCAAAAGTGTAATCATCACGCTTTTCAAATTATATCCTATTATATTCTAAAAACCCAATTTTCTCTCTCTTCTTCAACCAAACAAGGCATAAGCCAAAACTTGGCCATCAAGACTTGCTCCTTCCTTCTCTTTCACGCCCATCTCACCTCTCCCTCTATAAATACCCATTTCATTTTCTCTTCATCACTTTCTTCTTTCACTTTCTCATTTTTAAGTTTCTAACACTTAAAATTTCCATTTTTACTTAGTTTCAAGCTTCAAGTTCTTCATACCTTTTCTTTCTAGTTTCAAGGGTAACCCTCTCATACTCTTCTATTTCAAGTTTTACACTCATTTCATGAGTTCACTTTATGTCTTCTTAAAATGTTCTTAAAACTCTTTTAACTTCTAAAATCTTTAGAAAATGGTAGAAAACTCCATTTGAGTTGAAACCAATTTCTATTGACTTATATTAATCTCTACTTTGATATTCTAAGAGCTTGTATCAAACAAACATCTCTAACCTATTTTTCCAAGGATGGTCGAAACTATGTATTAGTGGCCTATGAAGTTTTGTTTCAACTTTTTGAAAGATTATCATGTATTTGAGCTTCTAGATACCTCTTGATCTTAAATCTAAAGTATTGGAAGGTTTAAAAATTTCTAGCCTATTTCTCCTATGATGGCCGAACCTATGATGGTTGTGAACCTATGATGTTTTGTTTTCACTTTCCAATATGATCATGGACTTGAGCTCCTTAATACATTTGAATGCTGAGTCTAAGAGATTGGAAAGTTTAAAGATTTCTAGCCTATTTATCCTATGATGACCGAACCTATGATGGTTGTGAGCCTATGATGTTTTGTTTTCATTTCCCAATATGATCATGGACTTGAGCTCCTTAATACATTTGGATGCTAAGTCTAAGAGATTGGAAGGTTGGAAATTTCTAGCCTACTTATACTAAAGAGGCCGAAACCCTAACATAAAAGGGCACTACAAAAAAATGGCATTTAGCGACCGAAAATTTTAGTAGCAGGTCGCGACCGAAATAGCGACCGATTTTAGGATCTAGGATAACAATTGATATAATTCATTTGGCGAATGAAACAGCGATCGAAAATATTGGTGGCAAGGAAATTCGGTCTCTATTTTTGGTCGCTAAATGGTAGAAATCAAAAGTCAGAATTTGTTGGAATTTTCGGTCGCTAAATCCGTTGCCACTGGTTAAAATTTACACCGGTCGCTAACTGTAAGAATTTTAATTTCAACAAACTCATTTAGAGATCGAAATAGCGACTGAATGTTTCGGTCGCTAATATTAAAATCCCTAAATCCACCAGAACCCCCCTTTCTTCCCCATTTCACGAAACTTCCCTCTCTCACTCATTCTCTCTTCCTCGCGAGCTCCGACCACCAGCCTCCAGCCACCGCCGTCAGGTAAGCTCTCTCCCTCTCCCTCTCCGTCTCTCTCTCTCACCGTCTCTAACCGTTTCTCTCTCTCTTAGGTCCGTCTTCCTCCACACGTCCAGAGCAGCGCCACCACCGGCACCACCAGAGCAGCGCCACCGTTACCACCGCAGCACAGTAAGTCTTTTTCCCTTTGACAAAATCAAATTATAATTCTCTGCTTACCTCACAGTCTTACATAATCTTGATCACAATTTTCATACTATGTTGGTAGATTTGGATTCTTCTTTGGTTTTTGGTATTTTTATATGCTAAATCTAATTGTTGTTTTATAAATACATGCCATAAATTGAGGTTAAAAGTATTTTCATGTTCTAATTGTCTTATCTCTAAAATATTGTAACAAAACATACAAAGTACCATCGGACCTTTTCTTCACCATTTTAGAACACTTGTTGCATCCTTGATAAAACCAATTATAGTCCTCAATAATCTCGTGAATTGCTGCAAGTGTTGTTACCCTTCTAGGCTATTGAAATCAAAGTAAGTGATCAACAGATGTAGATGAGAAAATTTGTTTAACAAAACTGAAAAAACTGGTATAATTTGTAACCTGCTTTGATTCTCTGATTTCAATTAGATTTTTTCTGAGATTAGGATCACAAAGGATATTCTTAGATGAGTTCCTACTTCGAAATGTAAGCTGACTTGTGGATTGTGTTGCACCGAAACATTGATTGGAATGGGTACAAATATATAAAGTAAAAGTATTATTTTTTTAATAAGAAATTTATAGAAGGAATAAAACTGATATGTACAAAAATTAAACTTGAGGCATACATATTCATCAATGCAGTTGCCTCTGGTATAGCTGGATTCATCAGGACTTTTATTGTTTTCCATTAAGTAATGAGTGAGTCATGTCCTATAAATTTTTTGATGAGTTGAATTTGTTATAACAAATAAAATATAAATTAAAGGAATGATATATGTTTAAAGCAGTATAAAAGATTAGAATAAGTAGACATTAGAAATAAATGTTAATAATGGTGAAGGAATTATTTTTATAATAAATACCTCTATAATGAGTGATTAGGGCAAGTTGCAAAACTACCACTTTAAGTTGGTTATTTTCAGTCAGAAAGTTGAACATTTCGATTGCTCGTTCCCCAAAAAATGTCACACGAACAAAATTATTGCTAAAATTTGAGAAAAAAATGAAGTTTGAGTATAAATTCTATGTGAAATAAAATGTTTAGTTAAGAGTATAATAATGTAATTGGGAGGACCTTTCATCAAGAAGATTGAACTCAATTCTCTTTCCTGTTATACCTTGGTGTTGATAATACTCTAAATTTTCATGTTCGGAGACAACACCAATAGCATCTGTAGTAATAGCATATATATGAATGTTAAAAGCATGAATGAATGTATTAACATTAACATTATTAAACATGTAAAAGTCAATTAGAAGTGTATAAAAATTAAATATTCATTGATCTTTGTCTCCGATAAGATAGTCTCAAAAGGGATAAAGTCAAATGCATGATATGGAATGAGTGCATCACGAGGTTTAATTGTTGTCCCACGGTGAATGGTAATACGGAATTGATGCTTTGTAGTTTTGAATGCACTGTTATTCTCTCCAATGTTGAACTTGGAGATTGCATAACATTTTCCTTCGTGAAGATGGGTGATATGTATAGTATCTTTACTATAGATGCTAGCTTGAATCTTGCTTTTCTGAGTGATCTCTAGCCATTTAGGAATATTGCAAGTGAAAGTGATGAAAATATCTAGGTATCCTGCCCATTTACAAATTGCCATTGCATCTTGGTAATTTTGTATCAGCTATCTGGCACCCCCAGTGAAGCTAGAAGGCAAAACAATCCTTCCTATGGCATAACCTTCATTTTTTCTTTGGAAGACAGCATCAGTTAACCCTCTATATAGATCTTGTCAAACATGCTTTTGATTCTTCCGTATATAGGATAACCTCCATGCTTCAACCATAGTATATGCGTCGACAACAAATTGTTGAAATAATATTCTGCTATATAAAAGAATAGCATATTATGATTCTCTTTGTTGGAATCTGAATGCAAAGAACTCCCTCAAAGTTAATTTGTTATTCTTGTGACTATCAGGATTAGACATTTCACTATGTTTTGTGGAATCACAGAATCCATCTTCCCCATATGGGAAGGGGAGTGGATATTGTATTGGTAGATACAAAGGATGGAGTTCATGGATCCTTTGTAACTGACCACTTTGAGTTTCAACTATGATATCTCTATCACCATTGTCGACATCAACATCACCTACAACCAAAGCATCTATTTCATCCACAGTTGGCAAATTATATACTCTAGAATCATTGTTCCTCTTTCTAATCAACCTCAATTTCAAGTTAGGAACTTGTTGGCCAGCAAGCCTATCTCTTGTCATTCTGAAGACTTTGGCTATATGATTATAGGAATCAAACCATATACCATATTTCCAAAATCAAGACATTCAATGGCAGAGGGTTCCATGAGTTGTGGAAGAGAGGAGGAGTTTCAGTTTCCTGAATAGGAAAGATTTTGTTGGTGTTGCTTTGTCTTTATACATAAATAAGATAAAGGATGATATGATATGTTATTTTAATGCAATAAAAAAAAGAAAAAGAAAAGTCTAAGCTATAAAATTTGATAAATGGATAGAATAATATATCCACTTGGGAGGAGAGAGAAGGGGATAAGGTTGTGAGTAGGAATGATGGCACGGCTGATAGGGAGAGATGGCTTGAGAAGAAGAAAGAGGGATATGGGCATCTGTGTCATCAACGAATGAGATCAACCAAACCATTTTTGTGTTTCACTATTTTTTTTAATAAGCAGTTGCAGTACCATGATAACTTCCTAACTCTGCATGGATCCAAAAGTAAATTATAACTCTTTTAAGTGAAAATCTCAATATGAAATTTGGTTTTTAAAAATATATATCAAATTAGTATAAGGTTAAAGTAATATTATCAAATGTTGTCATTTCAGCTCTGACACAATTATTTTTATTTATGCATTATAGGTCCTTGTCTGATCTTCGTTGTCCGCGGCTCCTCCCTTATCCTTACTTAGTTTTGCTTTGTCGAATAGGTAAGTTCTCTCAATACTCTCTTTTAAGGTTTTGCTTTGTCTAATAGGTACTGATATGTGTGGTGCTTCTAATGTATTATGTGAATTATCGTGTTGTTTGGTAGTGGAAAGCTGAGCTCAATAGGATGTGATCTTGTATGATTGTATGCTGATAATTTAATGTTTATGCATGTGTTTGTCAATATGTGTTGTTTGTTAGTGGAGAGCAGAGCTCAATAGGATGTGATCCTGTCCGAAAGGCGGGATGCTGGTTGTGTGATGAGTGTGATTTCACCTCATATTTGTTTATCATATTGCATGCATTTTCATGTAGTTTATGCATTTTTAATTTGATTTTTGTTAGTTTTTACCTTGGAACGGGTAAGGCGGTTTTGTGGTGTTGTTTTGCAGAAATTAAGGATTAAATGCTCAGGATTGACCATGATGGAGCTTGCATGAAGATGGGGCTTAAAAAGTGAAGAAAACGAGCCAAACAAAGCCCATCGCGGCCATGATCAAGCAAAACTGAAAAAGAAAGAAGGCAAAAGTCAGATCTGGTCACGACCTAGCCGTGATGCCCATCATGGTCGTGACATGTCAGCTGAACCAGACCCTCACAGGCAGAACTAATCACGGCCTAGCCGTGATGAGCATCACGGCCGTGACAGACCAAAAACTGAAGCAGCGCCCAAGGCAGAATCCGTCACGGCCGTGACGCGCATTACTTGGACCTGAAGCAACTGATTTTGAGCTAAATTTGTGTTTGATTGGCATTCAAACTTCCCAAATCTATAAATAAGCATCTAGGCAGAGATGAAACGGGACTTTTGGCTGCTACTCTTAGGCTATAATTTAGGATCTCTCTTCTTCTTCCTCTTCCCTTCTCTTATTTTTATTTTATGTTGTTGTTAACCAATCTTGTCATCACCAAGGCAATGCTTGAGTAGTAGTCTAGTTTCTAGGAATTGGGGCTATGCCCTGAACTTGTTTATGGTGATGTATTGATTTTGATTTCTTGTTAATTCATATTTGTTTTCGATTTTATCCCTATTGCTTTAATTACTCGCGAATTCGGTGGCCACTTGTTTGCATGCAATAGATACACTAAGGACGAACTTAGTGGTGAACTTATGTATCAAATCTATAGTAATCGAACTTAGGACTTAAATCACGAGAGTTAGAAGCGGTCCTTCGAGGATTCACGAATTGTCACAAAACTCAAGGGGTCTGATTTAAATTCAATTACCACAAGAGTATGGATTGATTTAATCGGGCACGACTTTTGTAACCTGAGAGGGAGCATTAGCAAATTTAGGACAGATTCGCCTTCAAAACAAATTTTGGTAATTAACAAGGAGAGGAGTCGATTCAGTAACATAAACAGTTTTGTGGTATCTCAATTCCTGGGAATCCCTTTTGAATTTGAAAACCCCCAATTTGAATTGCTTTCTGTTTTGTTTAATTGCGAAATTAAAATTTGATTGCTACTTGATTCTGATTTCAAAAACCAAAACCTTTTCAAAACCCTTTTTATAGAGTCTAGTTTAAATGATTTGATAATTAGTTGTGATTTGAGATCACGGTCCCTGTGGGATCGATCTTTTTATAACTTGGCAACGAATCCGGTACACTTGCCGGAATTTATAACATCATTGTGTGCTGATAATTTAGAAATTATGCATGTGTTTGACAATTAACTGCTACTTGTTAGTGGAGAGCGAAGCTCAATAGGATGTTTGCTACAATATTTTATCTAAGTTTGTATTGATTTACGCTGCAATTTATATAAGCTCAACAATGTTGCAATATTTATAGGTTAATGGTTTTATTTTGTTAGAGTTAATAATTAATTTACGAAAGCCATAGTTTCCTATTTGAGATCCAATATTAATGAGCATGCGTAACTTATCAAGGTATACATGCTCATTGTATTGAATCTTGAATTGTCCAAGTGGGACAGTTTGGGAAAAAATCTTTTTCACACTCGTACAATAGTCATTTCAATGTTCAAATGCCTTATATACTTGTTGAAATCTCGGTCTGATGCATTTCCTTTTGTTCTCCTGGTGCATACTTGATCGCGGTGATTCTCACCGTGCTCGAGTCGTGTACTTGGAGACAAATGGGAAATGATGCCAAAATTTTGTCAAGTATAAGGTATTTGAATATGGGAATAACTATTATTATCCGAGTGTGGTAAATGTTTTTTCTCGAATGGGATAGGTTCATACCTTGTCATAAGAACGAGATTGATGGAGTTATTGGAATGCACCGTAATATATAAGTGTTATTGTAGGATTGGTCAGGCTATTTAATTGTCAGCAATGGATATTCCGCAGAATCGGAAATGGATATACCGTAGGTTGGATTGGAATAAACGTCTTAGGGAAGAGTATAGAGTTGGAGTGGGTGAGTTTATAGAGTTTGTTGTTAGCCATGAGAGATTTATACGGCTGGGCAGTGATCATTTGAGGTGTCCTTGCAAAAGATGCAAGTGTCAATCTTTCAAAAAGCGTGGATGGAGTTGTAGTCGATCTTTATGAAAAGGGCTTCATACCTGATTACTATTGGTGGAGTAACCATGGTGAGACATTGCCTGATTTAAACCCGATTGTGTTTGAAGGTTTGTACTATGGAAGTGGTGACCGGAGGGAAGAATTGAATCCATACGAGCAGATGATAATGGATCATGCTGGACCATCGGTTGGTGTTGTACTAGAAGAAGATGGGGGAGAAGATGGTGGAATGGGTTCCCAATACAAAGAGTAGAATCCGAATCCCAAAGCTCAAAGATTCTATGATATGCTGAGTGTTGCATGAGCTCCATTGTGGGAAGGATGTCGGGAGTACACGGAGTTGTCGATGTGCATGGAATGGCTGAGTATCAAATCTGACTACAATATGCAAGAAGGCTGTTTTAATCGCCTCACCAGGTCAGTGTGCAAGGCGTTGCCAGAAGACAATCGGATGCCTACTAGTTTTTATCATGCTAAGAGGTTTGTGGAAAATTCGGGTCTGGGGTGTTTGAAAATTGATTGTTGCCCGAATGGATGTATGTTGTACTATAAGGATGATTCATCGGAAAGAATAACATGTTGTCGATTTTGTGGTGCGGATCGGTATAAGACAACCACTAGGATGGGCATTGAGAAGAAGAGGTCGCTAAAAAATATGTGGTACTTTCTGCTCGTGCCAAGACTTACAAGATTGTACTCTTCGATGGTCACTGCAGCTCACATGAGGTGGCATAGTGAGCATGAGAGGGAGCAAGATGTCTTGTGTCATCCATCTAATGGAGAAGCTTGGAAGCATTTTGATAGGGTTCATATGGCATTTTCGCAGGACCCTCGGAATGTCCGATTGGGGTTATCTACTGATGGATTTAATCCTTTTGGGCAGTCTGGAAAAGCATACTCTTGTTGACCGGTTATCCTGACTCCGTACAATCTTCCCTCGGGGATGTGCATGAAGCGGGAGTTTATGTTCCTAACAGTCATAATTCCGGGTCCGTCTAATCCAAAAGGTAAGATTGATGTGTACTTGCAGCCGCTGATAGATGAGTTGACGATGCTATGGAATGATGGTGTGTTGATATATGACGTATCTTTGAGGCAGAATTTCATCATGAAAGCAACTTTGATGTGGACGATCAACGACTTTCCCGCCTATGGGATGATGTCGGGTTGGATGAGCGCGGGGAAGCTTGGATACCCAATATATATGGAGCGATTGAAGGCATTCATGCTTAAAAACAGTCGAAAGATCTCATATTTTGATTGTCATCGTCAATTCCTTCCAGAAGATCATCCTTATAGGCGGAACAAGAATGCATTCAAGAAGCGTTGTGCGGAGACAACACCGCCTCCACCACGTTTGACCGGTCCTAATGTATGGCGCTGAGTACAGTACTTACCGCTCGTCCATGAATCCCAAGCAGAACATATTCCTGATTATGGTGTCAACCATAATTGGACAAAACAAAGTATATTTTGGAGGTTGCCGTATTGGAGGACGCAGCTACTCCGTCACAACATTGATGTCATACATACTGAGAGGAATGTGTTTTTGAATGTGTTTGACACTGTGATGGACATCAAGGGGAGGACAAATGATACAAATAAAGCCCGATTGGATCTAGCTGAAATTTGTAATCGGAAGGAGCTTGAGTTGCAGGACGATGGTCGTGGCAAACTTATCAAACCGAAGGCAAGTTATACACTAAGAAAAACACAAAGTGATCGCCTGTAAGTAGGTTAAAGAACTAAAGTTACCAGATGGGTATCTTCCAATCTGGGTAGATGTGTTGACATTAAGGAAGCAAAGTTACATGGAATGAAGAGTCATGATTGCCACGTGTTCATGCAACGGTTGCTTCCAATTGCGTTCGACGCATTACCGAAGCAAATTTGGAACCCACTTGTTGAGCTTAGCCACTTTTTCAGGGAGCTTACATCGACAACACTAAATGTGAATCAATTAAAGGATTTGGAAGTCAAGATACCCGTTTTGTTATGTAAGCTGGAACAAATCTTCCCGCCAAGTTTCTTTGATTCCATGGAACACCTGCCAGTTCATCTACCTTACGAAGCAAGAGTTGGTGGCCCAGTCCAATACCGCCGGATGTATCCATTTGAGAGGTAAACAACATCAACTATTTTACTTAATACATATGAAATTCACGAACACGAAATCGTAGTTTAGCTTTCCCTAAAATTAGTAATTATTTGTATGTATCCCTCTTTAATAGGTTTCTGCACTCCCTTAAACACAAAGTCAAGAACAAGGCACGAGTGGAGGGTTCCACTTGTGAAGCATACTTAGTAGAGGAGACTTCCACTTTTGCCTCTTATTACTATCCGGACGAAGTTAACACGAGAAGGACAAGGATGCCTAGAAACGTTGATTCGGGCGAAGGAAGTTCAACTAGTCCTCCTATACCAATATTCAACTATCCGGGCAGATTTAATGGCAAATCAAAAGGATATTTCTTGGAGCAGCGTGACATTAATGCTGCTCATCTGTATATCCTTCAAAATTGTGAAGAGGTGGCGCCATATTTAGAGTAAGTTTCTACAATGTCTTTTATAAGTTCAATTGACATTTATGATTATTAATCGTCCTGATGTTAATCTCTCATATGTAAGATGTACGACAATTTTCTAAGGGATCTCCAACCTGACATTTCAAACAATCAGGTTGATCAAGAAATTACTTCTCACTTTGCTACGTGGTTCAGTAAGTATGTAGGTTAGGCATCTTCATTTGTTGCAATACATTTTATCTCCTTAAATATATAGCATGTATAAGAATAATATAATATTTGATTTTTTAGGTACTAGATCCATAAAACAATGTTCAAAATCCATTGTTGACAAATTTGGCATGGGGGCCTAACAGATGGGTTACATCATGGAATACTTATATTGTAAATAGATATAAATTTAACACAAAAACATGGAATGAAGGAATGCAGTCGTGTAACTATGGTGTTTGTGTGCGAGCCACTGATGGCAATGTAGATGATGATTTCTATGGGGTTCTAACTGACATCCTTAAACTCGATTATACCGGTTTCCCCATGATGAAGTTAGTTATCTTCAAGTGTGATTGGTTTAATCCTACTCTTGACGTAGGGACAAAAATCGATAAAAAATATGATATTGTTCAAGTTAGGTTGTCTCGAAGGTATAATAAGGTGTACGACCCATTCATTTTTTCACAACAGGCAGATCAGGTTTATTACTCGCCATATCCCGAAGGACATCAAGGCTGGTTGGGTGTTATTAAGATAAAGGCTCGCAGTATAATTACTGATAATGTAATCAACCAACCTGAAAAAGATGTTCCATACCAAGATGATGAGTTTTCAAGACCCCACGTACCGTTGCAAATTATGCCAGACATTATTGTTAATTCTCTGGAGGACATTTCCGGAAATGGGGAAGAAGTTGAAAGAGAGTTAATGGATCAATACGAGTTGGACGCATCTAGCGAAGGCACATTCCGATCAAGTGAGACTGATGAGAGTGAGGGTGAATTTAGTGACGGAGATTCTAGTTAGGTAATTTATTTATGTCATAATTCATTGTGTAAATGTCATTATACTTAGGTAATTTATTTTTGTATTATTTACACTGTCGTGTAATCATCTTTTCATTTGTTACACAAATGGCAGATTCCGATAGAGGTAGGGGTCGTCGTGGTAGAGGTCATGCTGCGAGAGTCCCTTCGCCGGTCGACCCACAACCTTCAGATCGATACCACCCTACCAGCACTTCTGTGGACGGGACACCTCAGGGTGATGGAGTTGCACCCCCTATCCAGCCTCATGTGGTCGGGACACAGACTGCACCCTCATCATCCACACCTATGACAGGACCATCATCATCGTCGGGACAGGAGAGTCGTGGTCCATCCGACTGGAGGATTCTTCTTATCCCCAGGGGGGATAACGAGTAAGCTAATTTAATTTTTTTAATATATATAAAGTATCGTTAATTTCTATTTACTTATTTTTTTAATTTATTTATAACATTTAGTAATGCTCTAATTTTGCTGCAGCTTTCTGCCCGCGAAAGGCCCTTCTGATTCGATATCGAAGATCCTGCGACGCAAGTTTGATGGTCCATGGCCTACATGGAAGGCCATCCCAGGGGGCCATAGGGATCGGTTGTTTCTAGAGTTTAAGGTAACAATTTATTAAGTTATTTAAATTAAATTTACATTATATATATATATATATATATATATATATATATATAAACACACGAATTTCCTAACAACTGTACGTGGCAGAAAGAGTATAGGTGGGACGTAGCTTTAGAGGGTCTCGTCAGGGACATATTTGAGCATAAAGGCTCACTGGTCATGAAGAATCTGACGAACAAGCTGAGGAAGGGTCAGAATAAGAGGAAGTGGGTGGATCCTGAGATCAGGAGGCAGCTGGACCAGTACTAGGCTACTGAGAAGTTCCAGGAGATCCAGGCCACAGCTCGACGTAATCGAGCTTCTGATGGTGGCACATGTGCTTGGACCGGCGAGTCTAAATCAGCCGCCGCCCACTACGACGAGCTGGTAATACATTAAACTTTTGACTTATTATACTATTTAATTAATTAGTTTTCATTTTCAATTATTCTTATGAATTTAAGATTATATTTTTCTGTGCAGAAAGCACAGAAACAGCGGGCCCCCACTGCTATGGAGTTGGTGGAGAGGACGAAGAAGTTGAAGTCGGGAGCATGGGTCAACGACAAGGCCCGTAACTATGCTGTAAGCAAAAAAACAATTTAGTGTCTACTTGTAATTTATTATAAATGGTTTGTTAATATTGATTATAATTTTAACTAAATCTCTTCAACTATACTTTGTAGGTGGGCTTCAACGAGAAGAAGGACGATGCCATATCACGTGCCTCACAGTCACAAGGTGAGGCCTTGACTGGTGATGGGCCTAGCTCTCCTATCTCCATTGACGATAATGCCATTAGGTCGTCGGGGGCAGGAACAAGAAGGGGCACGTGTATGGTCTCGGACACCTGGGAGGCGAGTTTATCGCTTCATCATACGACACGCCTGCTCCTTCCTACGCCGATACCGTCCCTCAGGAGCAGTTCAACCAAATGCAAGACACCATCACGCAGCTGAACGCGGAGCTTCGGGAGAAGAGCGAGAGAGAGCAGCAGATGGCGAACCAGATTGCACGGTTGACTCAGGCACACCAGCAGTTGATGCAGACGAGCATCGAGCAGTGCCAGACACTGCGGCTGGTGTTGGAGCAGATGAGGATCCAGACTCCAGTTGCTCAGGGTGATGCTCTGACGGTTGTGCCGCCTGCTGTCGCTCCTCCAGTTCCACCGCCGCCATCGATGCTCACTCTGCAGAGGACCATCAGATAGCAGACGTCGGTGGTACGGACGCTGAGGATGATTGGATTACTCCATCTCCCCCTCATCATGACTGAATTTTTTTTTGTCATATTTTTTACTTTAAACGATTCTTGTACGACACTTTGGATTATTTTTTTATATATATATTCATTATTTCTTATGATTGTATATTTCATTAGTAATTTGGTGTGTTTTATTAGTATTTTTGCTAAACTTTAAAGAAAAACAGAAAAAATTTATTATTTTAAAAATTAAATTTAAAAATTTAAAAAAAAAACCAGTTTAGCGACCGAATTAGAAACCAATAATTCGGTCGCTAAACTTTAGTTACCAATGATAGATTGTGGTCTAGCGATCGAAAAGTCATCGCTAATATAGGTTAACAGGAACCAACATTGGCGACCTAACTAGCGACCAATTATCGGTCGCTAAAAATGGTTACCCAAACAATGCGACCAACCGTGTAGCGACCGTTTTTTATTATTTAGCGACCGAAATTACGGTCGCCATTTAGCGACCAAATTATTATTTCGGTCTCTAAAAGCTTAGCGACCAGGTTATCAGCCACCACCATGAATCGATCGCTAACATAAATAGGGACCGAATTAGAAAGTTTAGCGACCGAATATGCCAGTCGCTAAACAGTTCTTTTTTTGTAGTGGGGGTGAAAGGTTTTTGATTGATTTGTGAAATCTAATGATTGATTCATACTCTTTAATACTCTGATATCATTGATCTAATACATTGTGTTGTTTTGAAAACCCTAGCCTATTTTGTAATACAAGACTGAAACCTACCCTAAGTGGTTAGATGATTTTTATTCCATATTTTCAAGTTATAGCAATTTATATAAGTTACATAGAACCTAAGTGATAAGTATCCAAAGACTTATGTTGAGAAAAGAATCCTAACTCTAATTTGAATTAAATGGCCAAACCTAGCCTAAAGAAAACATAGATGAGTTTGTTTGATTTATTGGTTATTATGTTGATTGGTTGAAGGTGGAGTTAATACTTTGTGGTGTGACAACGAAGAGCTTCGAGTTCGAGAGTTCGGTAATAACTTTGGTCGGGGAAAGAATCAACCCATCATCGGAATGGATAAGTAGTAGATTATATAATAATTGTGTAGGGCGGCCTAAACCCTACTAGTAGTCGAGTAATCAACAAGACCAAAATCACATTGGGAACATTTTCTGAAAAACCAATGGCAATTCGAGGATTGTAGGTTTATCGATATTAGGTTGATTTTATATTGTTGATGGTTGATTTAATTTTATTACCTTTATTGAATTGATTTTGTGCTATGTTGGTGATATGAAAATATTTTGATTGATATTGTGTTATGCATGATCTACCTGATTTTTATTATTATGCTTAGTGAATTTTAAGCAAAGATATATATGTTGTCTAAGAGATGATTGTTTTGGGTGTGAGGATAATGATGATTTAGAAGTGCCTAACCTAGATGATGTATGTTAAAGATGTGTTATAGCATAGAATATGTGTCAAGTTCTAATGGAAGGTTAAGGCACTAGGATGTTGTTAAAACGTGTTGGTGAGATTCAAGTATAGGTGTTGTTGTCCACAACCGTGTATTAATAATATAATACACAAGGACAAAAGTGTATTGGTAATATAATACACAATGACTTCTGTGTATTGGTAATATAATACACCGTGTATTGGTAATATAATACACATAAAACATTTGTGTATTTGTAATATAATACACCGTGTAACGGTAATATAATACACGTAAAATCAAGAGTTCTCGCGAGACCATTTCCACCTTAGGAAATAGGTGTGCAGCTATGGTGTCTTTGAGTAGCATGGGATTGGGGGTAGAGGATGATATATTAACTTGAGGATGATCTATTAGTTATGTGTGTTGTTTGTCTGTGACCATTACTGTATAATTTACTATGACTATTTTCCACTTTTTGATGATATAATTGTTTCTTATCCCCTGTATATTTCTGTATGTTGTATTTTATCTCCGAATCGTACGAGAAGATCCTGTGAATGAGCGTAACCAGGAGGAATTGGAGGAAACTCCTTACGAACCGGAGGCTAGAGGACGAGCTCTGACCCTTGGTGATTAGGGTCTAGTTAGTTATAACCGGTGCATTTCGTGAGGTGTATTTTTATTATGTTTTTCGTTGTTTAACATTTTGTCTAAATATATGTCTGTGAGGGATCCTACTGATAGGATATCCGCAACAGTGTTTTGTAATATGCATAATATACTCATATTGTGATATGTTATTCTATACGATGTTGTATACTTTATAAATTAAGTTTTTAAATTTTTTTTTTACATATTTTCACGACAAACGTATGATTAAAAATTAATTAATAAAGATTTAATTTAATAACACAACCAGACAACGGGATGTCTCAGCTTGTGGTTGTTGCAGGCTGTGGACCGCGTAGCTGGGCCTGCACACGGTGTATCCGCGGCGACCTCCTGGTTTTCTTTTAAAAAGTCATTTTACACCCTTCAACCAGTACCAATAATGGGGGAATGTAAAAGTTTATTGAACTTTGGAAAAATATTGCATTATATATGTTTTTCAATTAGAATTAGATTATTGCAACGTGGTTAGGTGTTTTCTGGACTGAACTGATTGCAGGGTTGAGAGGCATGGGAGGATGGAGAAGAAGTTAGGTCACGTGAGATTTTATCGTGTTTATATAATCTGATATGTTAAATATTTTTAAATATGATCTAATGATTCTTATTAATGTTCTCATTTCTCACAATAAAATGAATTCTCACTTGATATATATATATATATATATAAACGGGATTTATATATTTGACCGTTAAGATCATGTATGATTAATTATCCATCACATGCACTCGAAAGTCACATTAATTATTTATTATTTAATGTTAATTATTTAAATAAGATCTCACACACACACGCAAAAGGTCACATTAAGTATTTATTATTTAATCTTAATTATTTAAATAAAATCTAATGATCACTATATATTCATATCATTTTTTTACAATAATAAAATATTCTCACTTGATTAACATTATCCATATGATTAATGATATTTTCTGCTAAGTTTTATCTTTTATTATTTTATTTTTATTTGATATTATTTCTCAAAAACATCATTTAATAATATTTTACTATTTGAAAGAATATTTTTTTATCAATTTAATCTCTTAATATTTTATTATAAAAAATAAATTTTTTAACACAATTACATATTTCATTATTTTATTATCTTAAAATTTGAGTTTCAACATAACTCAACCCAAAAAATTGTGAATAGTCAAAAAAAAAAAAAAATGGTACAGACCAGAGCTGTGAATTGTGATTTGCGAATTTACGACCATCGTCATCTTTAAGAAGCTTCGGCACGTGTATTCCATTCCTGACTTTCTTTTTCGCAAACACAAGCTTTGCATTCGCTGACATCATCTATACGACATCCATCCCTCAACATTAAAAAGCCAGCAGCAAACTTTTCATTTTAGGTCTCATGGCGGAACAGACCCCAAAGCTAATATAGTTAGGTTTTTTTTTAATAGGCAAATCTATCCTAATATAAAAATTGGAAAGACAATTTTAATATATATATATATATTAAAAAAATATTTATTTTTTTACTTTTTTTAAAAAAACTTTATTCTTTTTTTTTTTAGTATATTTTTTTATTTTTACATTTTATAAAAAATTTTAATTTTTTTACGTTTTCTTAATTTTAAAGTTTTTTTTAATAATTTTTTTGAATTTATTTGTATACACTGAGAGTGTAAAGTTTTTTTACACTGTTAACCAATTAAAAATTGACAAATAGTAAAAGTAGAGTTGTAATGTTCTTGATGTTTTAATTTTTATATACTTATATTTTAATGTATATATAATTTAATATTTTTATATTTTTTATTTTTATATTTATATATATTTTAATATTTTTCGGTTCGAACCAAATCAAACCAAACAAATTTTAATCGGTTCGGATATTCTTATTGACATTTTAAAGTTTATAATTTTTTTTAAAAATATTTTTAGCCAGGAAAGGTAGCAAAGCTACTTGTTATTCGAAAAAGTTTAGGGTCATAAGAATCGAACAAATAATTCGATGAATTTGAAAATCCGAACCAACCAATTAAATTGGTTTTTTTTCCTTTTTAATGCATGGCTCAGAATTGAACCAAACCCAATGGTCATTAATTAGATTATTTTGGAACCGAACCAATTACTATATTTAATATTTATATATATTTTAATATTCAATATATATATATATATATATCACTTTATCAATTAACAATTTTTCTTATATTGTTCCTGCAACAATAAAATGAATTGTCAACTGGTGGATTATTTTAGATTATTTAAATTAATTTATTTATTTTTAAACGTATATTCTTTATAATATTTTTTTATAAATTTATTTTTTTCCCGAATTAGTTGTTTTCTAATTTACTTTTTTTAAAATGATTTTATAAATATTTTTGTTTTCTAATTAATTTTATTTTTCTATTTTTTTGAATATTTTTTCCAATTATTATTTTCCTAATTTTTTTAAAAAAATTAATATAATTTTTCCTAAGTTTTTTATAATTTTTTAAAATATAATTTTCCCTAATTTTTTTTAAATATATATTTTTCCTAATTAATTTATACTTTTTTATAATTAATTTTTTTCTAATTTTTTTAAATCTAATTTTTCCTTTTTTTTTAAATTCATAATTTTTTTCGTTTAATTTGTTTCTAATTTACTTTTTCCTGTTTCCTTTTCCTTTTAATTTTTTTTAAATTTTTTTTTTACGTTTTCCTTAATTTTTTTAAAAAATTTCCTAATAATTTTTTTTAGTTAATACGTTCTTTTTTTGAATTTATTTGTATAAACTGACAATGTAAAGTTTTTTTGCACTGTCAATCAATAATAAATTGGCACACAGTAAAAGTATAGTTGTCGTGTTCTTGATGTTTTAACTTTTATATACTTATATTTTAATGTATGTATAATTTAATAGTTTAAATTTTATATTTTTTATTTTTTTTTATTTATATATATATATATATAAATATTTTTCGGTTCGAATCGAATCGAATCAAACCAAACCAATTTAGTTGGTTCGGATATTGTTATTGACTTTTTAAAGTTTATAATTTTTTTTGTTTTTAAATATTTTTAGCTAGGAAAAGTAGCAAAGCTATCATATTCTTCGAAAAAGTTTAGGATCGTAAGACTCGAACCAATAATTCGATGAATTTGAAAATCCTAAACAACCAATTAAATTGGTTCATTTTTTTCTTTTTGTGCACGGCTCCGAATTAAACCAAACCCAATGGTCATTAATTCGGTTATTTTGGAACCGAACCAATTACTATATTTTAATATTTATATATAGTTTTAATATTCAATATGTATATCACTTTATCAATTAACAAATTTTCTTCTACTATTCCTGTAACAGTAGAAGAAGTTGTCAACTGGTGGATTATTTTAGATTATTTAAATTTATTTACTTGTTTTTTAAACCTATATTCTTTATAATATTTTTTTAAAAATTTATTTTTTTACGGCTCCGAATTGAACCAAACTCAATGGTCATTAATTCGGTTATTTTTTAACCGAACCAATTACTATATTTTAGTATTTATATATATTATAGTATTCAATATGTATATCATTTTATCAATTAACAACTTTTCTTCTATCGTTCCTGTAATAGTAGAAAGAGTTGTCAACTGGTGGATTATTTTGGATTATTTAAATTTATTTATTTATTTTTTAAACATATATTCATTATAACATTTTTAAATTTTTTTTCCGGATTTAGTTTTTTTCTAATTAACTTTTTTTTAAATTATTTATTTTTATAATTGATTTTTTAAATTTTTTTTTCTAATTAATTTTTTTTCTAATTTTTTTAATATTTTTTCAAATTATTATTTTCCTATTTTATTAAATATTTTTTATATACTTTTCTAATTTTTTTATTTTGTTTTCGAATTAAATTTTTTTCTAATTAAATTTTTTATTTTTCTAATATCTGTATTGACATAAATAGAGGTAGAACTATTTATAATTTGTATTTTTTTCTATATCATTGCCTTTATTTTTTCTATTTTAAATAATAAATCTATATCTATACTAATTAATAAGGGGGAAATACTAATTTTAGTGTAGCACAATGGTGCAAGTCACATGTCAAGTGATGATTTTTTTTTCTAAAATTTATATATATTTTTTGTTTTAAAATATTTTCAAACCGGTAAAGATACAATGTTTTGGGAGTCAAACACGACAATATCTGAATTGATATAAATAGAGGTAGAGCTATTCATATTTTCTAATCTATTTTTTTTCTACATCCTTGCATTTGTTTTTTCTATTTTAAATAATAATTTTATATCTATACTAATTAATAAGGGGAATTGATGATTTTCTAATAAAGTGACACATGTCAGCACCACATGATTTAAGAGGTTTAGTTGATCATTAGTAATAATCAAAGATGAACACTTAACACATAGTGTTATATTACGTATTGTAATATCATTTTAAAATAAAAATAATATTTAATTCTTTACACTCAAATTATAGATAAAATTGTTTCAAGGTTTTTGCTGATCACTTCTGTCTATAAATAAAAAACCTTGGAGATGAATGAGTACTACCATTATCGGTGACAAGAAATTATTGAAAGCAATGTGTGAAATAAGTCAAGAAAATGTTTGACATAGTGGACTTAATTTGGGATAAAGGAAAAAAAGGTTTCGTACATATAGAGACATAATTCAAGTTATTAATGATAACAATGCTATCAATAATAATAATAATTGATGATTCGCGCATCGTACGGATGCAAAAATACTAGTATTAATAATTAGTGTGTTATGTTGGTGGGGGAGTTGAACTCTTTATCACTCCAAATCATATGTCCTTCCCCCGAACCACATTGACCACCTTATAACTCTCAATATAGCTAGGCTTTAGGCTTCCCTTTTCTCCTTTTTTTTCCCTCTTAATTAGTTATTTAGATTTTTAAATTTAGGTCTCCAAATTTTATTTATTTTTTATTTAAGCTTAAAAAAATAATTTAAAACCATAAACTATAGAAAATCTTAAGTGTGGTTATACTATAAGTACAAATACAAAAAAAAATTTACATCAACCATAATAAACTTTAAAAATATAAAAATTTATAACAAAGATAAAATTAAAATTAAAAACTATTTTTAATAAAATATCATTATTAGTTTTAAAAAAGTATTATCTCAAATTTCACTTTAGGCTTTATATCATTTTTTATTTTTTTTATTTCATAACAAATGTTCTTCATCTGTTAAAAAAAATTAATGTTCTTTATTCTCCTTTAATTTTAAATCATCTTAATTCCTCCTACTTGGAGAGTGTTTCGGAAAGATTGTTTATGAGAGTTTAAGTTGTTTTATTGAAAAAAAGATGCTGTGTAAAATGATCTTGATTTTTGGGTCAATAGCTCAAATTTCAAAAATGTTTTTTTTTTTCGTTTTGAAAGAAGCTGGAAGAGAGGACTATTTACTTGGAAAAGCTTTTTTTCTTCATGCGCAGCATGTGTCCTTACTTCAACGTTTTGTCTTTTTCAGTTATTTTTCTTTTTTTTTTTCCTTCTTTCTTATTTTTTCTTCCCTGCGCCGCATGTGTCCTTGCCCCTCGGTCCACGTTTTTCTCTCCAAAAGGAACGTACTGTAGTAGCACGAAACCTTATAGCTTCCTTAACATTTTAGATCATTTGTTATTTTATTTGTAACTCTTTTTGAAAAGTTATTAAATTTAATATCCAACATAAAATACTTTAGTTTATTTAAATGAAATATTTATTATTTATATTTAAACATTCTATAAATAATATTTTTTTATATGTTTTCATAAGTATCTCTTCCAAAAAAAAAATTGTTTTCATAAGTATGAGAAAATATTACAAATTTTATTAATTTTTTTATAATAAAACAAATTTGATAACAAAATATAAAAAAATAAATAAACATTTCAACAACTTTTAATGTTAAAACATATCAAATATTATTAATATAAACTAATAACTTCATATCTTTTTTCGTAATTTACTATGTAAAAGTGATTATTTTTGTATCACCCAAACGAAATGGATTATCTCAAAATCGTTTTTCAGCAAACATACCCAAACAAAAACAGATTCTGATTATAATCGATTATCACAATAATCGATTATTACACACTCTTAATATTTTGATTCTTGATATTTTTTATTTTATTAGATATATTTATTTATAAGACATTCAATACATTAGTTTTTTATATAATATTTTATTCATTTAATAGTAAAATAATTAATAAAAAATCTGTCTGATAAAGTAAAATCATACAATTTGTAGGGTATAATTAATTCGAATAATATATACTCTTTAACACACTTTCTCTAAAACACTTTTTATTATCAGAAATATTTTATAGGAGATTCAATAAATGAAGAGTGAATCCATATAAATTAATAGATCCCACATAAAATTTAGGTAATAATAAAACTACAGTAAAGAGAATATGTTAGAAATATGTTAGTAATAACATTTGTCTTTCAATAATTGTGAGAGGTTTTTTTCCCTAAAAAAGAAATCGACGCAAAACGGGCAAAAGCCCAAAAAGAGAATTTGGGAGAGAAATTATAAAATTATGCTCTTAATTAGTAGCTATCGTTTCAGTTAGGTGGATTACTATATTTTTGTACTATATTTTTAATGTTATAATTAAATTGATAAATATTTAATAATACAGAACACAAATGTTCTCCTTCATAATATGAACTAGTGTATGAACTTGTGCCATGCACATGGTAAATATTAATTTTTTTAGAATTTTATAAAAAAATGTAATTGACGATTTCATGTTTTTGTTGTTTTTTTTTAGAAATTATATATCAAAAATTGGTAAAAATTAATTCGTATTTGTCGACGATCACGTCATCTTGTAAATGAGCGGTGCTAGATAGTACGAAACCATGCCACATGAAACTTTAATAACCGATCATATTGAAGCATGGGATATGAGCATAGAGAGAAAAAATGGTAAACCAAAAATACAGATGATCTTGTTCATTAAAAATATATTTGCACATCGTTTTACGAAATCTTTTTCGTACTATTAAGCTTTTCCCTTTGAAAATATGTACTTTAGTCGGTTATTCGTGTGACGCACATGGAATATCACAAAATTTATGTAATATAAAAGATAGATATAAAAAATGTTTGCACGTGAAGAAAAAAATAAAGGATAAATTTTATTATTTGAAAAAAAAAGGTTCATTTGAAAAGAAATTAAATTCAATGATAATACAAAAAGATAAGGGGGTATATAAACAAAATAAAAATATTGTGATTAATAAAAAAGATATTGTCTCTTTCTTCCACTACCTTTGTATCATATTCAATGGCAAATATATGTTCTAAAAGCTACAACAATATTTGAAGCTAATTAATTATTTATCAATTATATGTTATTTATTTAAACTGTAATCCCAACCTCTTCCCAATTTGGTAATCATATAAAATTTATTATTCTCTTTTGAAAATCTATTTAATTTATTTATCATATTTTTTCTACTGAAGTGAACAATCTTTATAAAATATATTTATGTACCATATTATCACCATTCTCTTCTAAAAATCTATTCGATTTATTTCTCCTCATTTCCTCGTGCAAGTTAACTATCATATTATTTATTTATTGTCTTTAAAAATCTATTGATTTATTTCTCCTATTTTCTCGTGCAAGATAATCATTTTAAGAAAATATATTTATCTATCACATTTTTTTATTCTCTCTTGAGAATCTATTTATTTTTTCCTCTTCTTTTTCTTGAAGTTAATCATTTTTAGAAAATATATTTATGTATCATATTATTATAAATATTTCTTGAAAATCTATTTGATTTATTTGTCCAATTTTCCCGTGCAAGTTAAGTATTTTTATAAAATATATTTACCTATCATATTATTTTTATTCTTTGTTGGCAATCTAATAGATTTATTTATAATTTTTTTATCGTGCAAGTTAATCATTTTCAGAAAATATGTTTATCTATCATATGAACCAAAAAAAATCTTATTTCATGAAATATTGTGATTTATTTCTCCTCTTTTCCCGTGAAAGTTAATCACTTTTGAAAAATATATTTATCTATATATCATTTTTTTTCTCTCTTGAAAGTTTATTTTATTTGTTTATTTTATTTTCACTGGGCTAATTAACCCTTTTTAGAAAATATATTTAGCTATCATATCATTTTTTCTTATCACTCGAAAATTTATTTGACTTTTTCTCAACTTTTCCCCATGCAAGTTAACTATATTTAGAAATACTATTATTACATTAATTATTCCCACATTTTTTAAATCAGAGATTAAAATCAAATTCATGCAATTAAATTAAAGCATTCCATAAATACAATAAATATATCAAAACTCCCCCCTTAAAAAAAGGATAGACTAATTACAAATTGTGGACATCAGATGCATGATGCTGCGACACATCAGACTTTTTTTGGAGGGAACGCTATAGAGCATACAGGAGAGGAATTTACGGAGAATGTTACATAATTCTATATTGATAAGAAAAAAAGATATGTTCAATTAAATTTACTATAATGAAATATATATATATATATATATATATATTTAAGGACAAACTTCGACTCAAATATTTAATTTATATCCAAATGCAACTTCTGTTCTTTATAATTGTTAATTTAGTTAAAAATTGGAAAATCTTTAAATTTGTTATTTGGAACCAAAATCGAGTTCGGGAGCTGATTGCACATAGGGGAGGGTGAGGAGTTAACCCCACTGCACCCCTGATATACCCATTAAAAAACGATTACCCAAATTAGTTGTGCATATGACCAATAAATTCCAAAATATTTATCTTACCCTAATTATTATAAAATGAATCTGAAAGAGGATCATGTCATAAAAAAAAGGACTTTAAAAGAAATAGTTTTTTATTTTTTTAATGTTTTATTAACTAATTTTGTAAAAAAAATGTTTTATTGACTAATACCGCTTAAACCAAGAGATCTACTCTAATAAAAACTAAACACTATTTTTTTCTTTCTAATTTTCGAGAACCACAAAAAATAAAATAAAAATAAAAATAAAAAAAAATAAACATTAATAAGAAAAACTTTGAAAAACTACCTTAATTCTACTTTTCTATTTTTATTTTCTTGATAAAGTATGAAACTTACCTTTGCATGCTGCCACAAAGTAGTTGAGCATGCATAATGATGGTGCAGAGTTTGAATCAAAGGATATGGATAGGCCGCGAAGATGAAACAGAGATGTAAATGTTGGGAATTCTTTTCAAAAAAAAAAAAATTCAGAATTTGACATTCGTTTCATATTTCATGCAATAGCGATAAGTTTCATACAACATCACACTCATAATATTCGAAATAGAATACATATTTCTCAAGGTTCAACCTCTTCAACGTGATAATGGTAGAAGAAAAGAAACAAAACAAAAAGATATTACATTTCAGACCCAATATTTTTCTCAAATTGCCTATACTTTTAGAATTTAAACAAACGACGAAAAAAGAAAAACAGGAGATTCCCCAAAATACTAAACAAAAGTCCCTCTACCAACGAAAAGAAAACAGAACTCAAAGACCCCTCCCCTATCTCTCTCAGCTTTTGAGTTTTCTGCTTTGTATGCCCTTTTTTTTCTATGCGTTTTTTCTGAGTCCTCCCTCCTCATATCCAAGTATATGCCTCCATATGTAGAAAAAAAATTCATTAGGTTAACAATGTAATCAAATCTACATATTAATTTCAATAAATTCAATTTATGTCCTTTTTAAATTTTCAATGCTTAAGAGGAAAGAAATCATTTTTATTGCCCATTAAATATCAAACAAATCACTTCCTCCATAATTTATTTCCCTTTTAAATTTTTAAATTATTCTAAAGGTAACAAATCATTTTTATTAAATGTATGCTCAACCATATGGAAAATAAAGTAAAAAAGAAATATAAGTGTATTTAAATACTTTTCAAAGTTAATCACATGTTATATTTGTTTTTTTTTATAAATTTTATATTATTCACTTTATATAAAGATATTAATGTTTTAAAAAAATTTATTTACTTATACAAAATAAATTATTCAATCTTCATGACTTTTGTTAAAAAGAAACTCAAGATTAAAAATGTCTTTACATCAAAATATTTAATCTCCAAAAAAAAAAAATCAGACTTTCAATAGTATTTTGATGGAGAAAATATGACATAAAAAATTAGGGGTTTAGTGATATTCAACATATAACAATAAAAAAAAACACCAAAAAAACGAGAAAGAATATACAAATCAAAGATTTTGAGCTTTGAGGATTGAGATTGAACTTGAAGAGAGCTGGATAAAAAAAATGAAGCCAGAGAGAAAACACGTAATAATAAAGGAATATTGTTAGAATCAAAAAGAGAAAGAAAAAGAAAATTAAAAGATGGACAAATGTTGTTCCAGAAAAAGTTGACCGGATAAAATAATAGAGAGAGACAAATATGAAGGGTGTAGAAAATGGGTTCAACATTGACAAAACATGCATGAATTGGATCCAATATTTATAGATGTGATTTCAAAAAAAAAAATCAGATTCGATTAATTTGTGATTTGATCCAAAAAAAAATCAATTTTAATTAATGGCTAATATGTCCAGCAAATCAAATTAATGTTGATAGGGGTAATAAGTATCAAAATCAAAATGTGATCTTTTTATCAAAAAAGAAAAATAAATAAATCAAAATGTGATCCATGTAGCAAGTAATTAACGAGCCGGAATTCTGTGCACTGTGAAAGTGATACGTGTACTATTTCACTTGAGACTCTGTCGTAGGCCGCCACGTGGAAAACTTTTCGTATATAGGGTTCATGAAACATTCACTCATAGTGATTAGGGGTCAACAATTTATAGATGGAAAATAAGTAGTTGGCAGGATTTTGGTTATAATGAATAATTAATTGTAATGAATAATAATGAATTCTGATGTTTCGGATTTTCTATACTATCAATGCTATCAATATTTATTTTGATTGATTTTCAATATCAGTATAATTTTCAATATCGGATTTTGTATTAAAGGATTTTGATTATGGTATTTACTTTGATTGTCAATTAGTATAATTTCCTCACAATTAATACTTATTAATATTTATATATGAATATTTTACTCGTCCAATCTAAAAGAAAAAGATATTCTACTTATTCAATATTTTATTAAAAATTTAATTTCATAAGTATTAATTATTAAAATTAAATTTTACAGCATTAAACTACAGATGAGTTATCATTTTTTTATTAAAGGATTTTGGTTGTAATTACTTTGATTGTCAACGAGTATAATTTCCTTGCAATTAATACTTATATATCCATTTGTATTGGAATTATATGAGTAATTAACGAGCAATTAAGAAAATATCTTGAAAACATTTTAAAACTTAAAATTCGAAATTCGAAATAAAAATTTAAAAATTTAAAATAAAAGAATAAGTTAGAATAATATATGAGAAACTATTGCACCAGAGATTGATACATATCGAAGTTTCCTTAACTTGAACTTTCTTTTTTATATATAATATAGATAGGTATAGATATCTTTTAACCTCTTTTGAGTAATATTAATAAATTTTAAGTGAAACTCTTATTTTGGTTGTCTAAATCTCATTAGATAAATACTATAGTTTTCTCACATTATTAATTTTTATTCGACGAAAAATGAAAAGAGTGCCGCAAAATTGATGAAAACTCTTTGGTGTCCATTATTAAATGAGTTTAATTTTGCAACATCGTAAGTATAAAATTTTGGGTCTTGCTAACTAGTTTCTTTAGGACAATGAATTAGAAATACAAAGATAACAAATTTTTATTGAAAAATTAAGTTTTCAAGAAGTACTCTTCAAAATTTCAAATGTATTAACTCGTATTGAGTTTTTTTTCCTTTTGATTCCTTAACTTTTTTTATTAGGCAAATATTTAGTATGTTAGTTGTTGTTAATTTTTTTTCCTTTGCCACAGTTTGAATCTTGGACCTCTATTACCTTCAATCCTTAACTCAAACCAGTTGAGCTACCCCACCTTCTTAACTAATGTCATAAGGGTACTGATTATGATACTCTTAAACATTTTAAGAAGACAACATTAGTTAAGTAGCTATAATAATAAGAAGCAAACATTTTTAATGATGTGATAATTCATGATTAGTTAGCAGTATAAAAAATATTTACAATAACAATGTATACCAATTAAATCCATTAAAAACTATAAAAATTTAATTTTTATAATAAAAAAGTTTAATAAAAACTTTGTCTATAATATATATATATACCATCAGTATAAAATTTATTTACACTATTTATAAATTATATATTATTATATAATAAAAAACACTTAACTCTTTAAGGACTATGGTAAATCCTGCGTATAATAATATAGTTTTTACTTTGTTCGTTGATCGAATATCTTTATAGACAAAGTTGTGAGATTGACTCTTGGACAAATAATGATTGTAAAGTAAAGTCCTGAATCCGAGACTCGAACATTTGATCTTACAGATAAAGTTGTCTGAGGACACAATCGACTTCCACCACAACTAGCCACATTTTGACATACAATAATATAGCAACATAAAAGTTATAAAACAATATGTAAAAAGTTTATGCAAATAGTTATTTTGATTATAAATTTTTATGTAAAATAAACTAATTTATAGGCGTAAAAAATAAAACAAAATATTTTACCAATTATTTTTTTCATGAGAAGGCAACTTCTCAAATCTGAGAAATCTCACAGTCTTTCTTTACCTCACGGGGCAAGGTTGTGGACCCTAATGGCCAGAGAAAGGCCCCACCGGTGTGAGTAGACGTGTAAACATCAGGGTATGAAGATCATACGTGTTGCATCAAACGGCTGGTTTCCACTGAAACAGAAGCACATGCACTTTACGCGGTTTTGATATATTCCACGTAATAGATCCCCCCGCCCCGCCCCGGTGTGGTAACACAAAAGAAAGATAAAGCTATCCAAATTAATTTATTAGTAAATTTATTAAAGATTTGTGAAAATTTGTATAATATTTTTTTATATAATCACATGATAATAAAATAATGAGAGGATTTATTCTCTTATATTTCATATGCAAAAAGTTTTATTTCGTTAATTTTGTAAAGCTTATAAATATATATATATATATATATACTTTATATCAATTTTCCTTTTTCACATCACCGGATAATAAATATTAAAGAGTATGTATCGTAAGATAAAATTTAATCTCACGAGTGACGTTATATGAAATTAGATCACTGATTTATTATTTATCTCATTGAAGACATGATCATTAACCAATGATAGAATTCTCATCAACAGTAGGTTCCTTATCAATTCTAAGTTCTTAAAATTAAAAGCTCACAAGTTACAATTGTCAACGGGGTAAGTCATGGAGTGGTTGATTAGGATATTGGCAGTAGGGGTGGAAGTAGGTCAGGCCAGGCCATGCTTTAGCTAAATAGGCCTGGCCTGTTTCAAAAATATCAAGCCTAAGCCTGACCTATTACCTGATATAGGCTTTTTTTAAGGCCTGACCTAACCTTTTTAAAAGCCTGGCCTGGCCTGAAAGCCTTTTTAAAGGCCTATTTCTTGTGAAGGCCTTAATAAGGCCACAAGTCTGGTGCTAAATATGCCTATTTCTTGTGAAGGCCTTAATAAGACCACAAGCCTTAATATAGGCTTTCTACTTTATGTTTTGTCTAATTTGATTATTATTATATATTATATATTATATTATATATATATTTAATATTTATTTAAAAGTAATATTAATCAGGCCGGCCTATCAGGCTTCGTAGGCTTTTTCTGAAGCTCAAGCCTGGCCTATTTATCTAAAAAGGCTTTTGAAAAAGCCTTTACCCGGCCTTTTTAGTAAATAGGTCAGGCCATGCTATAAACAGGCCAGGCCATAGGCCCTTGTCGGACGGCCTGACCTACTTCCACCCCTAATTGGCAGAGTGGACCTAATCAAAATAATAATAATAATAATAATAATAATAATAATAATAATAATAATGATGGCTTTAGGCGTCTTCCATTATGGACCTATAAGTTAAGGTTTATATTGTTGCTCATATATCAGTATTAGATGCCAATAGTCCATTACGAATAAATCATCATATTAGCGGACCTAAGCATTATCATTCATTAAATGAATCATAATATTAGTTCGTTTTTTACAAACCAAAAATCACATGTAATTGTAGCCCAACAATTATTAGAAAAAATTCTATCAAGTACTTCTTCCTTTTATAGAAAAAAATTAAAAATTAAAATAAATCAAAGAGTACGTACTGTCCCGTCCCAAGCTATCTTATTTTTTTTTGGGGTATTTCCAAGCTATCACTTATATGATATATCTAACCGTTGCTTGCTAAGTCTATGCTCTTTTTTCGCTTTACGATCCAATTGCCTTCTTGTTCATTTTTAGCCTTACCTTCGTTTTTTCCTTCTTTTGCCAAATCCTCTCCTTCCTTATTCTGCTAATCCTATGTTATTAAAGTTTTCAAAATTTTTCAAACCCATAAGCTTGATATTTTTTTTTTGTGTGTGTGATTATCGCTATTTTAATCATAGCGATGATTCCTTTTGTTTCTTTTAAAGTTTGTAAATGGCATGTGCATAAAAGTGTTGTGACTTGTAGGGATAAGATAAAATAAGAACTTGTCACGGAGACGGTGTTTCACTTCCATGGATTTACTGCCAATTTTTAATTGAAAAATGATTAATATTTTCGTTACCACTATTACAACTTTTAATTAAATAGTAGTATAAGTACAAATTTTTTTATCATCCACGAGAAAGGGTTAAAAAATATGTATTATTAGCATTTCTATAGTGGTCGCTCTCTCAACCTCTCATCTATTTCTTTTTTTTTCCATCATCCATCGGAAGGGTGGGTTTTGAGACATTATTTGGTCTGGAATCATCCCTCTATATCTTTTTTCCTCTCTTTTATCTAAATAAGTGGTTTTTTCACATAGATCTGATTTTTCTTTCGTGTTTTTCCGTGTTTTCGTCGTCTGCGTGCGGCGATATTTTGTTCGTCGTCTTGTTGCGGGGTTGTTTGATTTCCCTTCTTGTTGCGGTGTTCGTTTGGTTCAAATTGACAGATCAACTTCGATCAATTATAGATTCAATCAAGACTTGAGTATCAACGTTACAGATTCGGAGGCATGAGAATTTCGCTCACTTTGATTTTATCATATTTGTAGGTATTTTGTTGTGTTATGCTATTAACATGGGTGCAGCGAGTATTCGCAAATTTATCCTTTTCGATTTTTAGCGATGTTAAATTTACATTGTTTTCGATGTATTTTATCAATTTGAATAAATGAATATACTTTTTTAATAAAAAAAGTACAAATTTTTTTGGACAAACGTACCACTCTCTCCTCTCAATATATGACAGCTTTTATTCTAAATGTTATTATTAATTAGGATATGGTATCATACATTAAAAGGAGACAGAGATCGCGTCTTATAATTATACATGGACTGAACCCGATTATTAATTCTTCACTTTTCTTGCCTCTCTATTATCCACATATAGACTCGTTGCACTGAAGTCAACGCTGTCGCTGGAAGATGTGCTTCAGGCAACTTTTCCAAACAAAATAACACGTATTCATAATGAGTTGTTACTGCTTTAGATACCACGTGGGATCATTGTTTAGTACTATTATTTTGGGGATATAATTCGTTTCGCGTCTCGTCGCTGGTGCAGGAAAGTGGTACACCGCTGGTTTCGGCGGCGCGTGGTTTAGCTTTCTCTCTCTCTTTCCGGATGTCGTGTTCTGACATTTCTGTGTGTGCCGCTGCAATGGTCAGTCTCTACCACATGGGAATGACCGACGTAATATCAATAATATAGCGGGCGGCCAAGATGTCGTTATATTAGAGGAATGATTCCAAACACTGCCAAAGACTTGTATCCCAACCCAAATGAGAAATGTTTTTCAAAACACCGGGAATGACAACTATACGGGACACTGTAGTGTTGTATATAGTTGAACATGGCTTGATGATGAAAATGAGTTTTTTTTAGAAATTACTTATGGTTTAGTGTTATTTTAAAATTATTTATTAATGAGATCTTTTGGATAAATGATATATTTTATTTTTTTCATTCTGACGGGTTAAAGGCGTCAGTCAGACTGGTGCCTTCAAAGACACCAATTAGACTGACGCCTTTAAAGACGCCAGTCAGACTGGTGCCTTCAAAGACACCAATTAGACTGGCGCCTTCAAAGACGCCAGTCAGACTGACGCCTTCCAGAGTCAAAGGCACCAGTCAGACTGGCGCCTATCATTATTTAAAAAAAAAAGAAAAGACAATCAATAGCAATAACAAGAGACATAAAAAAAATAGTAATAATAATTTACACCAATAAATATTCATAAATTATTACAGTAGTAAAACAAAATTTTACATTGTAAGAATTAAAACAAAGTTACCAGCAATTTTAAAAGAACACTGCTACAAAAAAAAATTATACTATAAGTATAAGGAGTAACGATGACATTAATTGACATTAATGATAAAGTATCTATTTAAAACAACAAGAGACAATAAAAAAATCCTTTAATAACAAGTAGCAAATAATATCACAATAGACACACAGAAATAATAGCAATAACAATTTACACCAATAAATATTCATCAATTATTACAGTAATAAAAAAAAATTACCTTGTAAGAATTAAAATAAAGTTACCTGCAATTTAAAAGGAACATTGCTACAAAAAAATTATACTATAAGTATAGGGAGTAACGATGACATTAATAATAAAGTATCTATTTAAAACAGCACGAGACAATAAAAAAATCCCCTAATAATAAGTAGCAAATAATATCACAAGAGGCATAAAAAAATAATAGCAATAACAATTTACACTAATAAATATTCATCAATTATTACAGTAGTAAAAAAAAATTTTACCTTGTAAAATTAAAATAAAGTTACCAGCAATTTTAAAGAAACACTGCTACAAAAAAATTATACTATAAGTATAGGGAGTAACGATGACATTAATGATAAAGTATCTACTTAAAACAACAAGAGTCAATAAAAAAATCCCCTAATAACAAGTAGCAAATAATATCACAAGAGGCATAAAAAAATAATAGCAATAATAATTTATACCAATAGATATTCATCAAATATTGCAGTAGTAAAACAAAATTTTACCTTGTAAAAATTAAAATAAAGTTACCAGCAATTTTAAAGGAACACTGCTACAGAAAAAATTATACTATAAGCATAGGGAGTAACAGTGACATTAATGATAAAGTATCTATTTAAAATTGTAGCAGTGTTCCTTTAAAATTGCAGGTAACTTTCTTTTAATTCTTACAAGGTATTTTTTTTTACTAATGTAATAATTGATGAATATTTATTGGTGTAAATTGTTATTGCTATTATTTTTTTATGCCTCTTGTTATTGCTATTGATTCTCTTTTTTTTTAAAAATAATGGTAGGCGTCAGTACTAGCACCTTTGACTCTGGAAGGCGCCAGTCTGACTGGTGTCTTTGACTCGTCAGAGCAAAAATAAATAAAATATGACATGTGTCCAAAAGGACCCCCATTGATAAATAGTTTCAGAATAACCCTAAACTGGTAAATATTTTCTAAAAGGAATCCATTTTGGTCAAAAAGCCGTTGAATATTGTAGTGCCGTTGTGCTGTACTATAGCGACATTGTAACAGGTTCTATTTATTTATTATTATTATTATTATTATTTTAAATTTAGTTTTTTTTAAGAAATAAAATTTTTGGTTAAGTATGTGTAAATATTTGGTTAATCATGTATAAATATCTGGTTAATTTGGTTCATTATCTGGTTAATGGGTTTTTTTGAGAAATAAAATTTTTGGTTAAGTATGTGCAAATATTTGATTAATCAGGTACAAATATTTGGTTAATTCAGTTCATTATTTGGTTAATGGTTTTTTAAGAAATAAAATTTTTGGTTAAGTATGTGCAAATATCTGGTTAATCACGTACAAATATTTGGTTAATTCAGTTCATTATCTGGTTAATGGGTTTTCTTGAGAAATAAATTTTTTATTTTTTAAAAAAAATTCAAATTTTGAAAAATAAAAAATGGTGCTATGGTAGTGCTACAGTAACGCTACAGTGAAAGTTGTCCAATGGTTGTCGTATTTCAGTTGTTAGAATAACACAACTGTTTATTGGCTTTGTTAACAAAACATTGGTGATATTTTGACACCAATTTTGGGACACCTCTGAGACACCCCACTGTGTCCCATTGTGTCATTAGATTAAAATCTCATTATTTAATCATTCAATCGCACGCTTAACACGAAAATACGTAAAAAATTAAAAACTTAACTTATAACGTATACAGCTTCATATAGAAAACACATCACAACCTAAGTATATTAAACATATTACAAAACACTATTGAGGGAATCCTCTCAGTAGGATACCTCACAGACATATCCTTATACCAAAGTTAAACAAAGCGGGAACACATAAAAACGTCTCACGAGACACACATGTCATAACTAACTAGACCCTAATCGCCATGGGTCACAGCTCGTCCTCCGGCTTCGGGTTCGTAGGGAGTTCCATTCTACTCCTCCTGGTTAGGCTCATCAACATGGTCTTCTCGTACAATTCCACGATGAGGTAAAATACAACATACAATAATATACAGGTGATAAGAAACAGTTCTAGCATCAAAAAGCGGAAAAGAGTCATAATAAACTATATAGTAATTGTCACAGACAATTAACACACATAACTAACGAATCATCCTCAAGTTAATATATATCATACTCTACCCCCAATCTCATGCTACTCAAAGACACCATAGTCGCACACCCATTCCCTAACGTGGATGTGGTCTCGCGAGAACTCTTGATTTTACGTGTATTATATTATCATTACACAAATGTGTTTTACGTGCATTATATTATCAATACACGGTGTATTATATTACCAATACATAGATATCCTTGTGTATTATATTACCAATACACTTTTATTTTTGTGTATTATATTACCAATACACGATTGTGGACAACAACACTTATACTTGAATCTCACCAACCCGTTTTAACAACATCCTAGTGCCTTAACCTTCCATTAAAACTTGACACATATTCTATACCATAACACCTCTTTAACATACATCATCTAGGTTAGACACTTCTAAATCATTATTATCCTCACACCCAAAACAATAATCTCTTAGACAACATATATATCTTTGGCGTGATAACGAGGAACATCGATTTCAGAATCACTGTGATAACCCAGGTGGGGGAAATAACCAACCTATCGTCGGAATTGATAAGTAGCAGATTATATAATAATTGTGTAGGGTGACCTATCGTCGGAATTGATTTTATATTGTTGATGGTTGATTTGATTTTATTACCTTTATTGAATTGATTTTATGCGATATTGGTGATATTGGAATATTTTGATTGATATTGTGTTATGCATGATCTGTCTGGTTTTTATTATTATGCTTAGTGGGTTTTAAGCAAAGATATATATGTTGTCTAAGAGATTATTGTTTTGGGTGTGAGGATAATAATGATTTAGAAGTGCCTAACCTAGATGATGTATGTTAACGAAAAGAGGTGTTATGACATAGAATATGTGTCAAGTTTTAATGGAAAGGTAAGTGATAAGCATTTGGCTTATCTAGTTTTATAACTAGATGAACTGTGGTTTTTGTGCAAATTATTCGAGTTCAATCTCGTTTTCGCCCAAATTTAGCCTTGTTTGTTCTTAAGTTAGACTTTGACTCGTTCTATGAATTTTTAGTAGTTTTTAGTCTATTTTGAATAGGATTACGCTTTTTGTGTCTTTTTGTTGTTTCAGGTCAGTAAGTGAAGCTCTGAGAGTCAAGGAAAGTCAAGAAGCAGTGGAAAAAGCACTTCTGGAGACACTCGCCTCGCGAGTGGATGCTCGCCTCGCGAGTGGATGCTTGCCTCGCGAGCCTGAACATCAGATAAAGCAGCAACAGCCGTGATGAAGGTCACAGCCTAGAAAAGAGTCTCGCCCCGCGAAACGAATCTCGCCCCGCGAGAGTTTGAAGACCCTGGAAGACAGAGACCATCACGGTCTAGCCGTAATGAAGGTCACGGCTGTGACACAGTGAAGTTGGAAGACTCGTCCCGCGAATATACTTTCGCCTCGCGAAAATCCAAATTGAAAGCGCGCCAAAACTAATGATTCGCCTCGCGAAATGTTGTTCGCCCCGTGAGCGGCCGAGAACCATAATCCTTATTTATAGGATGTTTCAGATCAGATCGTGGAGAGTTGGTTTTTCCACTTGTTTTAGATCAGATTTTGTGCGAATCCTTGTTTCTGGAGCTGCGTCTCCCTTCTCTTTTTTTTTCTTTTTCTTATTTTGATATGGAGATTATGTCCGATTGTTTGTCTATGAGCATGAGGAACTAATCCCCTCGTCCGAGGGATCAATGAAGCCGCCCATGGCGGTATAGTGTTCATGTGATGTATGTTTTTCTCCCCTTCTCTCAATGAATGTTTTCCAATTCTGATTTGAATGCGTTGATCATATGTGTTGCGTGATTGACTAGTTAAACGTGTTTGAGGCCGATCGGCGATTCGCGTTTTAGAACTTGGATTGGAATCACTAATTGAATAATGAGCACGACAGTGGATTTAGGAGATTAGTGCAACCTTATAGGGAACAAGAATTAATAGAATTCGAGATTAGGATTATGAGACCTAGTAAGTAATTAATCCAATCGTCGAATACGTCCTATTGAGCACGACAGTGGATATAGGAGAAATTGGGAGTCCCGGTTGACATTGTAATTGAACTTAGGGAGGAATTCATCATCACTTGGGTACTATACATGATTGGGTAGGTGGATTTGAGACCTTGGATATTTTAATTTCTGATTTTAAAACCTTAGCTCTATTTGATTTGTTATTGAATTGCGATCTCAATCTCCCCCTCTCAACCACTTTCTGTAACTTGACCAAACGTATCGGATTTCCCACGGATTAGTCGAATTGGTAGCCCAATCCCTGAGTTCGACCTCAGTAATTACTTACCGTGTTTATTTTATTACTTACGACGACCCGGTACACTTGCCGGTGACATCAACAAGTTTTTGGCGCCGTTGCCGGGGATTGGCACAACCAATTTTCCTAATTTTAGGGAAGTTTGATTATTTGGTTAAGTTATTTTGATTTTTATTTTATTTTTATTTTTTACTATTATCTCTCTCTACTTCTTTGATTCCACTTGGTCTTGCCTTGTTTTGTATGCGAGGTACACGAGGGAATGCTTCCGGGTTGCGAATATTGTAATGGAGACCATGACACTTGGAGCTGTCCTTTCTACTACTCTCAAGAATATGTGGACTCATGCCATAATTTCTATGACAGCGTGCCCCAGGACAGCTATCAGAGTCAGAATCAATATTGGGGTTATATGAGGGGAGACCATCCGGATTTCGCTTGGAGTAATGATGGCGGTGGTCTAGCTTGGCAACCACAACCTCAAAAGAATTGGCAACAACAACCTCAACAGGATGGTGGAAAACAACCTTGGGAGTTGGCTCTTGAGAGAACAAATGCGTTAATTGATAAGATGGCCACATCATTTGAGAAGGCGAATGCGGCAGTAGAGAAGTTGGGTCAGCTCGTAGAACAACAAAATGAGCGTCTCATAGGCACTTTCCCAGGTGATACCAAGAACAACCCTAAGGACCAATGCGAAGCCATAACAACTAGAAGCGATAGGGTGTGGGAATCTGACTGGGATGCAACTAGTTCTCAGGAAGTTGAGGAATAACTACCACATGTTGAGGAAGAGCAACTTAAGGAAGAGGAATTGACAAGTGACATGGCCCCGAAACAACCACATATTGAGGAAGAGCAACCTAAGGAAGAGGAGTTGACAAGTGACAAGGCACCGGAGCAAGGGGGTAGAGATCAAAATGAAGAAAAAGTGGTAGAGGATTCCACCATGCTTGTCAAGAAACCTGAAATTGCTGCATTGGATAACTATGTCGGCTTGCATGCATGTGTGGACATTGGTAAGTTGGTCCCTCCCACTTGTCTGACACACTTCCTCGTAAAAACACCATTTGACCCGAGAGGAAGTGAGTTCATAATTACAGAGGTCAAAGAAGTTTTCACACTCAGGCTAGGTGGAATCATGGATAGATTCATATTGCTCCTACAAGGGCCAATTCACAAACCATGGGATCCGGGTGGAGGATCTCAAATGATGAGTATCTCTTGGCCCTTGTACCACAGGCGATGGGATCCAGGTGGATGCTTCTTAATAAGTCAAGCTAGTGACGTTAAACAAGCGCTTATTGGGAGGCAACCCAATCTAGATATCCTTTATTTTTAGTTTGTCATTATCATTTATATTATTAAAAAAAAAAAAGCTTGATTCGCCACGCGAATACACTGTGGCCGCACGAGACAGAAGCCCTGAACCTCAGCGGCTTGCTCACTTTTCTGTCTCGCGTCGCGAGGTCTACTTTCGCCTCGCTATTCTGGGCATCATCATCTGTTGGAATTCCAGATTCGCCTCGCGAGATACTACTCACCTCGCTATTCTGGAAAGTGTGGAAACAGTTTTTCCAGATTAGCCTCGCGAGTTATCTCTCGCCTCGCGAATCTGCAATTAAGGTTTTAATTTGCAGGAGTTCTTCCAGGATGCTATGCAACAGAAGGGAGGCCGTGAGACCAATTGGATGAGGAGGCAACCATGGAAACTTGATCAGGGAGTATCCTCTCCTCTCCTCATTTTTGTTTTGTTTTTGTTTTTGCTTTTTGTTTTGTTTTTGTTTGTCACTCTTGAATAATTTGAGAAGATCAAGAGTTTTTGTATGAATATGTGTCGGCAAGCTTTTTGGATTTTAATTAAATTGAGCATAGATTGATTGCATAAATTGTTTTGACCATTGATGATTTCCCCCTAGGTTCTGATAATAGAAAAGTTTATCCCCACTTAAAAATTGAAAACCGAACTTTGAGAATTTTGTTGTGATTACTTGATTTATGATAAGTTTGGGGTGAGGGGGGTGCACACACTAGGAATCGTATCTCGGTCAAACAATTTGCAAAATGTCCAGGTGAGGATTTGAGCCTCCAACTTTGTTTTTGATTGTGTGAATCACTTTTAAGTTGCACTTTCCCGAATTTGCTTGAATCTCTTCATGGTTTGCATGTTTATGTGTTGCATCAAATGATTTAGGCAATTTTCTTTGAATAACTACTTGGCCTAAAAAGGACCACCCCTAATGCATGTTCCCTAGTTAGCCACATTGAGCCTAATTGACCTATTGTTTCTTGATGACCCTATATTACAAGCCAAAATCTGAAAAACCATGTTAACCCAATCTTAGGATTAGGAGAGCATGGAAGCGTTGCAAGAGAATGGTTGTGAGGAACTAAGTTTGGGGTGGCTACAAGGTGATGTGTCATATTGGGGGTGAGAAAAAGAAAAATAAAGGTTGATCTGAAAAAAATAATAATAATAAAAAAAAATTGCCAAAATAAAAGGGGCAAAACAGAAAAAATGGCAAGGAAAAGGCTGTAGTCACCCGAGGCAAAAATAAAAATGGAAAAAGGAATCTGAGTGGAATATGTGTCAAATGCTCATTCTCTCTTAGTTCCTAGGGACTTAAGCCGAGTATCCTTGAATATCCTACCCTCAGCCAGGCCCCATTTCAACCTTTAAAAGACCTTCTGATGTTGCATGCATGTTTTCGTGGGAACCATTTTTGAGATGAAAATCAAATTCATGGGAAGTGCTCTTGATATGTGAAATTGAGGGAAAAGTTGATAGCCTAGACAAACTTGAGCGAATGAGTGAAATACTAAATGCCCTTGTGAGGAAGGCAATTGTTTGAAATAGGTGATCTTCCTTTGTGTGTGTAGCTTTGATCCTCAATTTAGATTAATGATTGCATGAATGATAAGTTCTCAATTGTTTAAAGTAAATGAATGTGGGGATTACATTGATGTAAAAAAGGGGAATCATTGAAGAAAAACTGTTTGTTCAGATTGCATGAAATTTGTGCGAAATTGATTAGACACTTTAGGCTTGCCAAGTCTTGAGTCGTTTTTGAGTTTTAGCTTGCTTGGGGACAAGAAAGGTTTAAGTTTGGGGTGTTTTGATAAGCCTTTGGCTTATCTAGTTTTATAACTAGATGGACTGTGGTTTTTGTGCAAATTATTCGAGTTCAATCTCGTTTTCGCCCAAATTTAGCCTTGTTTGTTCTTAAGTTAGACTTTGACTCGTTCTAGGAATTTTTTGTAGTTTTTAGTCTATTTTGAATAGGATTACGCTTTTTGTGTCTTTTTGTTGTTTCAGGTCAGTAAGTGAAGCTCTGAGAGTCAAGGAAAGTCAAGAAGCAGTGGAAAAAGCACTTCTGGAGATACTCGCCTCGCGAGTGGATGCTCGCCTCGCGAGCCTGAACATCAGATAAAGCAGCAACAGCCGTGATGAAGGTCACAGCCTAGAAAAGAGTCTCGCCCCGCGAAACGAATCTCGCCCCGCGAGAGTTTGAAGACCCTGGAAGACAGAGACCATCACGGCCTAGCCGTAATGAAGGTCACGGCTGTGACAGAGTGAAGTTGGAAGACTCGCCCCGCGAATACACTTTCGCCTCGCGAAAATCCAAATTGAAAGCGCGCCAAAACTAATGATTCACCTCGCAAAATGTTGTTCGCCCCGCGAGCGACCGAGAACCAGAATCCTTATTTATAGGATGTTTCAGATCAGATTGTGGAGAGTTGGTTTTTCCACTTGTTTTAGATCAGATTTTGTGCGAATCCTTGTTTCTGGAGCTGCGTCTCCCTTCTCTTTTTTTTTTCTTTTTCTTATTTTGATATGGAGATTATGTCCGATTGTTTGTCTATGAGCATGAGGAACTAATCCCCTCGTCCGAGGGATCAATGAAGCCGCCCATGGCGGTATAGTGTTCATGTGATGTATGTTTTTCTCCCCTTCTCTCAATGAATGTTTTCCAATTCTGATTTGAATGCGTTGATCATATGTGTTGCGTGATTGACTAGTTAAACGTGTTTGAGGTCGATCGGCGATTCGCGTTTTAGAACTTGGATTGGAATCACTAATTGAATAATGAGCACGACAGTGGATTTAGGAGATTAGTGCAACCTTATAGGGAACAAGAATTAATAGAATTCAAGATTAGGATTATGAGACCTAGTAAGTAATTAATCCAATCGTCGAATACGTCCTATTGAGCACGACAGTGGATATAGGAGAAATTGGGAGTCCCGGTTGACATTGTAATTGAACTTAGGGAGGAATTCATCATCACTTGGGTACTATACATGATTGGGTAGGTGGATTTGAGACCTTGGATATTTTAATTTCTGATTTTAAAACCTTAGCTCTATTTGATTTGTTATTGAATTGCGATCTCAATCTCTCCCTCTCAATCACTTTCTGTAACTTGACCAAACGTATCGGATTTCCCACGGATTAGTCGAATTGGTAGCCCAATCCCTGAGTTCGACCTCGGTAATTACTTACCGTGTTTATTTTATTACTTGCGACGACCCGGTACACTTGCCGGTGACATCAACAGTAAGGCACTAGGATGTTGTTAAAACGAGTTTGTGAGATTGATGTGCTAGATTCCGGCAAGTGTACCAGATTCGTTGCCAAGTAATAAAAAGATCGATTCCACAGGGACCGTGATCTCAAATCGCAACTAATTATCAAATCGATTAAACTGGAGTATATTAAAAAAAAGATTTTGAAAAGGTTTTATTTTTGAAATAAGAGATAACTTAGAAAATCAGATAAGGAATGCAATCAAGTAAAACAGATAGTAAATCAATTTGTGGTTTTTCAGATCTAAAGGGATTCCTAGGAATTGGGTTACCAACAAGATTGATTATGTTACTAAATTGGCTACCCCTTGTTAATTATCAAAATTGCTTTGAAGGTGAAATTATCCTCAGATAGTTAATGCTCCATTTCGGGTTACAAAAACCGTGCCCAATTAAACCAACCCCTACTCTCGTGGTAATCGAGTTTAGATTGGACCCTTTACGTTTCATGACAATTCGTTAATCCTCGAAGGACCGCTTCTAACTCTCGTGATTTAAGATCCGATACCTAAGTTCACCACTAGGTTCCTCCTTAGAATATCTACGACGCGCAAATAAGTGGCCACCGAATTTACAAGTAATTAAAACAATAGGAATCAGATCTAAAGCAAAATCGAAATTAACAAAGATAAAACATCAATTCATAACATAAATCAGATCTTGGGCATAACCCCAATCCCTAGAAATAAAGCTACTACTCAAGCATTGCCATGGTGGTGACAAGCTTGATTAACAACATCATAAATGAAAACCTAAAAGAAGAGAAGAAGGAGGAGAAGAGAGATCCTAAAAATTTGCCTAAGTGTAGCAGCCCAAAAGTCTCCCAAGCTAGTCTCTGCCTGATTGCCATATTTATAGATTAGGGAAATTTGAATCCCAATCAAACACAAATTCAGATCAAATCAGTTTCTTCATATCCAAATATTGCGCGTCACGACCGTGATGGCCATCACGGCCAGGCCGTGACGGATTCTGTCTTGGGCGTTGCTTCACTGATTGGTCTGTCACAGCCGTGACCACCATCACGGCTAGGCCGTGATCAGTTCTGCCTGTGAGGGTCTGGTTCAGCTGACATGTCACGGCCGTGATGGGCATCACGGCCAGGCCGTGACCAGTTCTGACTTTAGCCTTCTTTCTTTTTAGCTCTACTCGATCATGGCCGTGATGGGTTCTGTTTGGCTCATTTTCTTCACTTTTCAAGCTCCATCTTCATGCAAGCTCCATCATGGTTGATCCTGAACATTTAATCCTTAATTCCTACAAAACACCACCACAAAACCGCCTTACCCGTTCCAAGGTAAAACTAACAAAAATCAAATTAAAAATGCCTAAACTATATGAAAATGCATGCAAAATGTCAATGAAATATGAGGTGTAATCACACTCATCAAACTACCCCAAGCTTAAGACTTTGCTTATCCTCAAGCAATCACTAAGACCAGAAAATATAAGCAATCAGAGCATGGATAGTGAACCAAGAACCCGAGTAACTAATCCAAGTAACAGGCATATTCAAATAAGAAACCAAGAGACAATCAATTTCGAGTCCAATTAGAAGCTTAGGTTTCCTAAATTCATATTCTCACTGATTCGGGTACTCTTCTCCCCTCACTCAAGTGTTTAAGGGTATATGACAATTCGATCAATTTCCTCAAGGAAGGTATTCCACCATAAGCTTGACTATTAACCAAATCTCTACTTTATTAATGAAAACACATAAGAATCAAGAGGTCTTTTATTCTGGTTGTAATGGGGCCACGGGATTAATTGTTAGGTGGGGAAATCAAGAAAAGGATGTTGGAATATGTGGCTTCGACTCAAGATGGGAGGGGTAAATTGAGTCTACAAATTTCTTTTTAATTTTTTTAACAAAAATTTCTTTAACAAAATTTATCACGTAATCAATTATATAAAAGAAATAAATTAAAAGAGAGGTAAAGAGAATACTTGCGCAAGGATTTTATCCTGGTTCAGCCACCAACCACCAGTGACCTACGTCCAGTCCCCACTCCACCTGTGGGATTTTATTCCACTAACAAACAAGCTTATAACTGGTGCTTGCAACCTTTGTACACAACAGAGCCCTTCTCACTAGGGATACCCCACCCTTGTGTAGAAGCCTCAATCACATCAAAGAGGGATACCACACCCTCACACAAAGTTTCAGCAAAGGAAGAACAATATGATACACTCTTCTAGTGCAGATGATTACAACTTGAGGTCCTATGAGATTGATGATAATAACACAATTTGGCTCACAAATAATTTTCAGATCAAAAATGTATTTTTCATGTATTTTCTTCTCATATGAATTTTCAACAAAAACCACTTTTATAGCCTTTTGAAAATATGACCGTTGCACCTCAAATAAGGAAAGGACTTGTGTCATTGAAAGCTAGCCGTTGCACCATTAAATTTAATGTGCAAATCAATTGGGGGGTTTAACAAACAATTTTCACATGTTAAAATCGGTTCATGCCTTGAGATATACATACAGATTCCAATTCAAATTTCACACACTGAAGCTTTCTTTATTCAAGATCAATATCATTTAATTTCAAAAAGAAAGTTTTACGTTGCACCCAAGTTTCACATATATATGTAAAGAACAATGTACTATTACTTTGGACATTAAAAGAAATCCTTTGATTCAACTAAAAAGAAGATGCACCGTTTGAAAGTTGAATTTCAATATTATTTTATTTTTTATATGATAAATCAGGTTGAAAAAAATATTTTGCTAGTCTAATACATGATAAAAAATCTTTTATCCAAAAGTGTAGTGTTTTAGTTAAATTGATCAAATGAGCCAAAGTGAGTTTTAGACATCATACACTTACAAGATAACTAAGACCTAGTATATATACTCAATCTTGCTTGAGGTCTTGATACTTGATTTTCTGGTACACCATAATAATTTGAATTTGTGCACACGGTACTTGCATGCTATAAGAAAATTCTCTTGCCTTTTTGTTAGTGTTTGTCATTCATCAAAATATATAAATGTGTGATTACATACTCCCCTTTTTGATTATGACAAACCTTACCTTCTTACCTATGTAATGTGGTGTCAGAGTCATATGCGCACTGCATGAGCGTGGGATGGATTTCCCCCTATCTAAAACATATTACTCAATAGATATGTCAGTTAAGTTCAGAAGGCATAAATTCAAAGTATTAGGCAATGGAATATTATAAGCATGCTCCCCCTGAATAGTTCAATTACATTTATTTTATGCAAGATTAATATTCCAATTCTTCTCCCCCTTTTGACATGATCAAAAAGAAAGTTTATGGATAAAAGATAATAAATAAAGATGATAACTTTCATTCATCAAAATAGATGAAAAGTGGGACATTAATAGCGTTGATAAAATAAGTACGTGTAGTAGCCAATATGGAGGTTGATTTTATGATTTTATGATTTACGGTATCCAAGCTAACAAAATTAGATTATCACAATAGAACAGACGGTGCAGGAGCACACTGACCAACTGGATGCAATTCAGTTTATGCAGTTAATTTGGAAATTTATTTTCGAAAAGTGTGACATATAGTTACAGGAACTATGATAAAATTAATTGTCTTGCTCACATATTTATTAATAAAATTATCGACAGAGAGCAAATTTGATAGATATGTGAGAATAAAATTAACATGTATGATTAATTGATGTAAGATAAATCTAGGATGCCTAATTCTCTTCTGATGTAAAAGAAACTCTCTTTATTGAGGGGTTTAGTAAGGATATATGCTAATTGCTTAGTTGTACCGACATGCTCCAAAACACAATCTCCATTTTGCACATGATCCCGAATAAAATGGTGTCTTATCTCAATGTGTTTTGTCCTAGAGTGTTGAATGGGATTCTTAGTTAAGTTAATGGCACTAGTGTTATCACATCGAATGGGGATATGATCTAATTGGACACCATAGTCTAACAGTTGTTGTTTCATCCAAATAATTTGGGCACAACAACTCCCTGCTGCTATGTATTCCGCCTCAGCGGTTGACAATGTCACACTAGCTTGTTTTTTGCTAAACCATGAAACTAAGGCACTACCTAAAAAGTGGCATGTCCCACTAGTACTTTTCCTATCTTACTTGCAACCTGCAAAGTCAGAGTCGGAATACCCAACCAAATTGCATGTGTCGCCTTTGGGGTACCACAAGCCCATGTCTTTTGTCCCAACTAAATATCTCATTATTTGCTTAACCGCCTCAAGTGGGATTCCCTAGGACTAGCCTGATATCTAGCACACATGCAAACACTAAACATGATGTCAGGCCTACTTGCAGTAAGATACAAGAGGGATCCAATCATACCTCGATATTTTGTCAATTCAATAGGCTTACCATTTTCATCCTTATCTGAGTAGCATGAGGTGCTCATTGGCGTGTCTATCTCCTTGGCATTGTCCATTTCAAATCTTTTTAAAAGTTCCTTGCAGTATTTTGTTTGACTTATGAATATGCCGTTGTCTGTTTGTTTGATTTGAAGCCCAAGGAAGAAATTTAATTCTCCCAACATCGACATTTCAAATTCTTCCTGCATATGCTTAGAGAATTCTTTGCAAAGAAACTCATCAGTAGCACCAAAAATTATATCATCCACATACACTTGTACAAGAAGAATATCATGTGATTTTCTTTTAATAAATAATGTTGTGTCAACCTTTCCTCATGAAAAACCTTTTTCTAAAAGAAACTTGTTTAAGCGCTCATACCAAGCTCTAGGAGCTTGCTTTAAACCATAAAGCACTTTCTTTAAGCGAAACACATGATTGGGTCGGTCAAAATTTTCGAAACCAGGAGGTTGATTTACATACACCTATTCTTGAATAAAGCCATTTAAAAACGCACTTTTTACATCCATTTGATATAATTTAAAATTCATAATGCAAGCAAATGCAAGTAACATGCGAATGGCCTCAAGTCTGGCTACGGGTGCATACGTTTCTTCATAATCTATGGCCTCCTCTTGATTGTACCCTTTAGCCACAAGTCTATCCTTGTTTCTAACAATTATACCATTTTCATCTAATTTATTTCTAAAGACCCATTTAGTTCCAATTGTTTGATTTTTCGATGGCCTAGGGACTAGTTCCCATACCTGATTTCTTTCAAATTGGTTTAATTCCTCTTGCATGGCTAACAACCAAAATTCATCACAAATAGCATCATCAATGTTCTTAGGTTCTATTTGAGAAACAAAAGCCATGTGATTGCAAGCATTTTTAATGGAGTTTCTAGTAATTACCCCTTTAGAAATATCACCAATAATGTTGTCCAATGGATGATTTTTGGAAACTCTCCATTCTTTGGGAGGATCTTGAAGTTCTTCTTTCTCTTGCTTGATCTCATCATCATTGCCTTCTTTGTCCTCTTGATTTTTCTTTTCATCCAAGTGGGTATGTTCTAAGGAATCTGCAAGGTCATCAACAATATCCTTTCCCAACCTTTTGGGGTTAGTCTCATCAAAAGCAACATGCACTGATTCCTCAACAGTTAAAGTTCTTTTATTGTATACCCTGCAGGCTTTGATAGATGATGAGTAACCTAAGAATATCCCTTCATCAGCTTTGGCATCAAATTTTCCTAAATTATTTTTACCATTATTAAGCACAAAACATTTGCATCCAAACATACGAAAATGAGAGATATTGGGCTTCCTTCCTTTATATAATTCATATGGGGTTCTCTTTAAAATTGGTCTAATTAAGACCCTATTGAGAACATAGCAAGCAGTGCTAACTGCATCTGCCCAAAAATATTTTGGGAGGTTTGCATCGCTTAATAGTGTTATAGCGAGTTCCTCTAAAGCCCGATTTTTTCTTTCTACCACCCCATTTTGTTGTTGGATCCTAGGCGCAGAAAAATTATGTTTTATGTCATTTTCTTCACAAAAAATTTCAAACATTTCGTTTTCAAATTCCCCGCCATGGTCACTTCTAATAGATACAATTTTTATATCCTTTTCATTTTGAATTACCTTGGCTAATTTTTTAAAAGCTTTAAAGGTGTCACTTTTGTGTGAAAGAAATAAGGTCCAAGTGAACCTAGAGTAGTCGTCAACAATTACTAACGCGTAAAAATTGCCACCAAGGCTCTTAGTTCTAGAAGGCCCGAAATGATCCATATGTAGGAGTTGCAAGGGCCTCTCCGATGAAACAATATTAATTGGTTTGAAGGAAGCCTTTGTTTGTTTACCTTTTTGGCATGCATCACACAATCCATCCTTTTTAAATTTCATTTTGGGTAAACCGATAACAATTTTTTTGAAATAAGCTTGTTTAAGTGCTCTGTGTGTATGTGTGCAATCTTACGATGCCAAAGAAAACTGTCTTCTTCTCTAGAGACAAGACAACATGCATCATTTGAAGAGATATCATCTAAGTCTATCATATAAATATTATTAATTCTATGTCCAATTAATTTCTTAGTTTTGTCATGCAAATTTTCAATTAAACAACTTTTAGAATCAAAGCTCACCTTGTTACATTTGTCACAAAGTTGACTTATGCTTAGGAGGTTGTGCTTTAGTCCTTCCACAAAAAGTACATTATCAATTGATGTTGTCGGACTTTTACCAACACTTCCAATCCCAAGAATTTGCCCTTTGTTATTGTCACCATATGTCATATGTCCTCCAACTTTTGGTGTGAATGATGTGAACTTGCTAATGTCTCCCGTCATATGCTTAGAGCAGCCGCTGTCAAGGTACCAATTTGTAGTCTTGACTTTCAAGCATACCTACAAAACAACAATTAAATTTTGTTTTTAGGTACCCAAATTTTATTGGGTCCTTGGTTGTTAGTGCCATATGGTGTTCCCTTAGGAACCCATTTTTTCTTTTCATTCCCCTTTCTCATATTACAAGTTGATGCGGTATGCCCTTTTCTAGCACAATAATAACATTTGACGAAAGGACTAACAGATGTATGGGTAGGCACAAATGTTTTCTTCAAAAAGGATTTTTCATGATCATTAGGCTTATATCCTAAGCCAGCCTTATCATATACACCTTTTTGGATTCCCAAAAGAACATTCAAGTTATCTCTACCATTGGTGAATTTTGCAAGAGTGATCTTCAAGTCATTTACTTGTTTTTCATATTCACTGCACTTTTTGCATGTAAGATTTCCTAGAGTATATCCAATGCTATAGTTTCCCTTCTCTAATTCTAACCTTTCTTTTGTTAAAGTAATTACTTGGTTTTGCAAATAATTAGCCATTTTCTTGGATTTTTCTAATGCCTTAGCCAATCTCATAGAGTCATTGTGTAGTTCAAGAAAGGCAACATGCAATGAATCATATGAGCAAGAAGAAAGAAGAGTTAGAGGTTACCTCATCATCACTTTCGTGGCCAGCCATGAGACATAAGTTAGCTTCCTCATTGTCTGAATCATCAGTGGTATCCAAATCATTTTCATCCCATTTTCATCGATGGTATTCAAATTGTTTTTTAAACTTTTTTTTAAACCACCCAATTGATTTGCACATTAAATTTAATGGTGCAACGGCTAGCTTTCAATGACATAAGTCCTTTCCTTATTTGAGGTGCAACGGTCATATTTTCAAAAGGCTATAAAAGTGGTTTTTGTTGAAAATTCATAAGAGAAGATAATACATGAAAAATACATTTTGATCTGAAAATTATTTGTGAGCCAAATTGTGTTATTATCATCATACTCATAATGCTTCAAGTTGTAATCATCTGCACTAGAAGAGTGTATCATATTCTTCCTTTACTGAAACTTTGTGTGAGGGTGTGGTATCCCTCTTTGTTGTGATTGCGACTTCTACACAAGGGTGGGGTATCCCTAGTGAGAAGGGCTCTGTTGTGTACAAAGGTTGCAAGCACCAGTTATAAGCTTGTTTGTTAGTGGAAGAAAATCCCACAGGTGGAGTGAGGACTGGACGTAGGTCACTGGTGGTTGGTGGCTGAACCAGGATAAAATCCTCGCGCAAGTATTCTTTTTACCTCTCTTTTAATTTATTTCTTTTATATAATTGATTACATGATAAATTTTGTTAAAGAAATTTTTTTTGAAAAAATTAAGAAGAAATTTGTAGACTCAATTCACCCCTCCCCTCTTGAGTCGAAGCCACATATTCCAACAAGTGACCTCAGATCTAGACTCTTGCATAAAGAGCTTAGCAGCTTCAAGAGAAATGGCTTCGAATGACTTCCTACCTAAAGGAGCCTCCCTTAGCAGGCCCCCTGCCTTTAATGGTGAAGAATATGCATATTGGAAAGAACGCATGATAATTTTTATTCAAGCACAAGCTTATGATGTGTGGGATGCTATTGAAAATAGACCGTTTGTCTCTATGAAAAATGTAGATGGTACGTCTGTTATTAAGCCTAGAAGTGAACAAAATGAGGATGAGAAAAAGAAAGTACAAATAAATTTACGTGCTAGAAATATGATAACATCTGCTTTGAGTAGGGGAGAATTTTTCAGGGTCTCAAATTACAAGACGGCCAAAGAAATGTGGGATACGCTTCAAGTCACTCATGAAGGAACTAGTGAAGTCAACCGCACAAGGACAAACACTCTTATAAGAGAATACGAGCTGTTCATGATGAAGCAAGGAGAATCCATTCAAGACATGCAGAAACGCTTCACTCACATTGTGAACCAGCTTGCTGGTCTGGGTAAGAATATTGATAATGAAGATTTAATTAATAAAGTTCTACGTTGTTTGAGCAGGGAATGGCAACCGAAGGTGACAGAAATTGCTAAATCTAAAGATCTCACCACAATGAACTTAGCGATACTGTTTGGAAAATTACAAGAGCATAAACTAGAACTTAGTCGGCTGTCGGAACACGAAGAAAAAGACAAGAAAAAGAAGAGCCTGGCCTTGAAAGCATCCTCCTCCAAAAATGAGGAAGAGAGTGAAAAAGATGAAGAAGAGGAAGACGCTTCAGATGATGAAACGGGAATGCTAGTAAAGAAATTCAAAAGATTTGTGAAAAAGAAAGTTAACTCAAGAAGATCATCAACCTTTCCCAAAAAGAGTTTCAATAAGGGAGATGGTCCAAGCTCCACACCTACTTGCTATGAATGTGGAAAGCCTGGTCACATGAGGTATGATTGTCCTAAATTACAAAAGAAGGACAAATTCGAAAGAAAAGAAAAGAAGGAAAACAAACCTAGAAGAGCTTACATAGCTTGTGATGAAAATGATTTGGATACCACCGATGATTCAGACAATGAGGAAGCTAACTTATGTCTTATGGCTGGCCTCGAAAGCGATGATGAGGTAACCTCTAACTCTTCTTCTTCTTCTTGCTCATATGATGCATTGCATGATGCCTTTCTTAAACTACACAATGACTCTATGAGATTGGCTAAGGCATTAGAAAAATCCAAGAAAATGGCTAATTATTTGCAAAGCCAAGTAATTACTTTAACAAAAGAAAGGTTGGAATTAGAGAAGGAAAACTATAGCATTGGATATACTCTAGGAAATCTTACATGCAAAAAGTGCAGTGAATATGAAAAACAAGTAAATGACTTGAAGATCACTCTTGCAAAATTCACCAATGGTAGAGATAACTTGAATGTTCTTTTGGGAATCCAAAAAGGTGTAGATTATAAGGCTGGCTTAGGATATAAGAAGAAATTTGTAGACTCAAAAGGACTTATGTCATTGAAAGCTAGCCGTTGCACCATTAAATTTAATGTGCAAATCAATTGGGTGGTTTAACAAACAATTTTCACATGTTAAAATCGGTTCATGCCTTGAGATATACATATAGATTCCAATTCAAATTTCACACACTGAAGATTTCTTTATTCAAGATCAATATCATTTAATTTTAAAAAGAAAGGTTTACGTTGCACCCAAGTTTCACATATATATGTAAAGAACAATGTACTATTATTTTGGACATTAAAAGAAATCCTTTGATGCAACTAAAAAGAAGATGCACCATTTGAAAGTTGAATTTCAATATTATTTTATTTTTTATATGATAAATCAGGTTGAAAAAATATTTTGCTAGTCTAATACATGATAAAAAATCTTTTATCCAAAAGTGTAGTGTTTTAGTTAAATTGATCAAATGAGCGAAAGTGAGTTTTAGCCATCATACCCTTACAAGATAACTAAGACCTAGTATATATACTCAATCTTGCTTGAGGTCTTGATACTTGATTTTCTGGTACACCATAATAATTTGAATTTGTGCACGCGGTACCTGCATGCTATAAGAAAAATTCTCTTGCCTTTTTGTTAGTGTTTGTCAGTCATCAAAATATATAAATGTGTGATTACAAAGGAAATTTCAAGAAGGCTAAACAAAATATCAAACAATGCAAAGCATGACAACCTTCTAAAATACCTCTTTGGGCTTTGATTCATTTTTCCACCTTTATTTATTTTTATTTTATTTCTCACTTTCCTTTTGTCATCCCCTTCTCCATTTTTATTTATTTATTTATTTATTTATTTGAAGAAGGGGAAATTTTCAATTTTAGAGAAATTTCTCTAACTTTTCATCCCACAGTTTATTTTTCAAACTACCTTTTTACCCTTTTCAAACTCCCTGCATTCCACAAATCTCACAAACAATATTAGTAACACCTGTTGAATTCACATTAGCCCTTTCAAGCTGATCAAAGCGTTTATTCAGTGAGTCAATTTTAGACATAATAAGATCAGTGCTATTCATTTCAAACTTATACCCCGAAATCTTTTTCGGGTTATTACCTCTTTCTGAACTCTATTGGTGGTAGTTGGTGGCCACGTTTTCAATGATGTTGAATGCCTCAGTCAGAGGTCTATTCATAAAGGCTCCACCAGCTGCGGAGTCAAGTGACACCTTCGAAGAGTAATCCAATCCGTTGTAGAAGGTGTGCACTAACAACCACCTTTCAAGTCCATGATGTGGGCAAGACTCCAGCAATCCCTTGTAGCGATCCCAAGCTTCGGATAAGCATTCTCCGTCCTTTTGGAAGAAGCCGGTGATCTGGGTTCGTAGGTAAGCCGTCTTGGATGGAGGGAAGAATTTTTCCAAGAATGCCTGCTCCAGTTGGTCCCAAGTCGAAAAGGTATTAGCGGACACTTGCTTTAGCCAAGCTTTTGCCTTTCCAATAAGGGAGGAGGGGAATAACCTCAAGCGTATAGCATCGATCGGGGCACCATGAATCCTAATTGCATCGGTGAACTCCAAGAATGTCTCCACATGATCAGTGGGGTCCTCCGAGGGCAATCCTCCGAATTGATGTTGCCAAATCATGCTAATTAGCATAGGCGGTATAGTGTAGTTCTCCGCCTTGATCTCTGGCCTAGCAATCCCAGTTCGCAAACCCCTAGCATTTGAGACTGCGTAGTCCTTTAGTGGTTTGGTATCCGGTAGATTCGCCATGAGTGGAATAGGAATCAACCTTTCTCTCTCTCTTTGTAGTCTCCTATGTCTATGAAAGGTCATCTCGATTTCGGGGTCAACCTCAATAAGGCTTCCAAGACTTAGGGATCTTTGCATAAAAGAGAAAAACATAGAGAGATAGATACTCTAGAAAGGAAAAGAGATAAATGAGAATTTATTTATTTATTTTTTAACAAAAAACAATTAAAAAGAAAAAGAAAAAGTCCAGAAAAATCAGGTAAAAATAAAATTGAGATTCAAGAAAGCACAGTCCCCGGCAACGGTGCCAAAAACTTGATGTGCTAGATTCCGGCAAGTGTACCGGATTCGTTGCCAAGTAATAAAAAGATCGATCCCACAGGGACCGTGATCTCAAATTGCAACTAATTATCAAATCGATTAAACTGGAGTATATTAAAAAAAAGATTTTGAAAAGGTTTTATTTTTGAAATAAGAGATAACTTAGAAAATCAGATAAGGAATGCAATCAAGTAAAACAGATAGTAAATCAATTTGTGGTTTTTCAGATCTAAAGGGATTCCTAGGAATTGGGTTACCAACAAGATTGATTATGTTACTAAATTGACTACCCCTTGTTAATTATCAAAATTGCTTTGAAGGTGAAATTATCCTCAGATAGTTAATGCTCCCTTTCGGGTTACAAAAACCATGCCCAATTTAACCAACCCCTACTCTCGTGGTAGTCGAGATTAGATTGGACCCTTTATGTTTCATGACAATTCGTTAATCCTCGAAGGACCGCTTCTAACTCTCGTGATTTAAGTCCTAAGTCTAATTCTATAGATCCGATACCTAATTCACTGCTAGGTTCCTCCTTAGAATATCTATGACACGCAAATAAGTGGCCACCGAATTTATGAGTAATTAAAATAATAGAAATCAGATCTAAAGCAAAATCGAAATTAACAAAGATAAACCATCAATTCATAACATAAATCAGATCTTGGGCATAGCCCCAATCCCTAGAAATAAAGCTACTACTTAAGCATTGCCATGGTGGTGACAAGCTTGATTAACAATATCATAAATGAAAACCTAAAAGAAGAGAAGAAGGAGGAGAAGAGAGATCCTAAAAATTTACCTAAGTGTAGCAGCCCAAAAGTCTCCCAAGTCTCTGCCTGATTGCCATATTTATAGATTAGGGTAATTTGAATCCCAATCAAACACAAATTCAAATTAAATCAGTTTCTTCAGATCCAAATATTGCGCGTCACGGTCGTGATGGCCATCACGGCTAGGCCGTGATCAGTTCTGCCTGTGAGGGTCTGGTTCAGCTGACATGTCACGGCCGTGATGGGCATCACGGCCAGGCCGTGACTAGTTCTGAATTTAGCCTTCTTTCTTTTTAGCTCTACTCGATCATGGCCGTGATGATCATCACGGCTAGGACGTGATGGGCTCTGTTTGGCTCATTTTCTTCACTTTTCAAGCCCCATGTTCATGCAAGCTCCATCATGGTTGATCTTGAGCATTTAATCCTTAATTCCTGCAAAACAACACCACAAAACCGCCTTACCCGTTCCAAGGTAAAAACTAACAAAAATCAAATTAAAAATGCCTAAACTACATGAAAATGCATGAAAAATGTCAATGAAATATGAGGTGTAATCACACTCATCAGAGATTCAAGTACAAGTGTTGTTGTCAACCTAATATCGATAAACCTACAATCCCCGAATCACTATTGGTTTTTCAGAAAAGGTTACCAATGTGATTTTGGTCTTGTCGATTACTCGACTCCTAGTAGGGTTTAGGTCACCCTACACCATTATTATATAATCTACTACTTATCCATTCCGATGATAGGTTGGTTATTTCCCCCACCTGGGTAATCACATTGATTCTGAAATCGATATTCCTCGTTATCACGCCACACGTTGCCAATTCCTCCTCCAACCAACATCATATAACAACGATTAATCAAACAATTCCCACTAGGATCACTTTAATACTAGGTTCGACCTCTAATTCAAAATGAGGCTAGGATTATTTTCTCACTCTAATCTTTTGGATTCTAGGTATTTAGGTCTTAGATAACTAGAATAAATTGTTAGAAGTTGAAAATATGAAACAAAATCCTCTATCGTCTAAGGTTAGGGTTTCGACCTTGAACATAAAAATAGGTTAGAAAATTTATTTGGGTTTCAACCCTTGGATCATAAAAGTATAACTATCTAAAAGCATAAAAACCATAATCTTAACTCATCAACATTTTAAAACATTTTTACATAATCTTGGAAGAAATAGATCTAAGACTTGAAATAGATAAAACTTGATGAAACTTAAGATTAGTTGAGGATTAGGAACATAGAAACCCTAAATAGTTTAGATCTAACCTCATTTAAGTTAAAAAAATTGAACAAAACCTCCTTTGTCCATTTAGACATAGGTTCGGTCTCTTTACAAAAATAGGGGAGGAAAATTTTGCTTGATGTATGCTCTTATATAATGAAAGTAGAGATCATAACCCGATCATAGAAGTTGGTTTCATATTTTTACGATTTTTCTACAATTTTCTAGAGATTTTAGAAGCTTATAGATCTAAGAATATCAAAAGGGATGAACATGACATAAACTCAACAAATAAGTGAAGATGAGAACTTAGATGAGTAAGAAGAAGAAGTTTTACCCTTGGAGCTTGAAGGAAATGAGTGAAGATGATGAATTCTTGAAGGAAATCAATGGAGTTTTGAAGTGAAGAACTTGGTTATGTAAGTGTAAAGTGTGAAAGTGAAAGAAAATGAGTGTTTATATAGAGGGAGAGAGAGTAAGTGGCGTGTAGGAGAAGGAGAGTGAGGGACTTGGGCTCCAAGTTATGCTAAGATGTGTTTGGTTGGAGAAAGTGAGAGAAAAATGGATTTTTGGATTAAAATACATTATATTCAAAAAATGTAATGATGATTACTTTATGATGTGATCTTTGACTCACATGAACATGTCACTCATTTTCCAACAAAAGTAGGGTTATGTCAATAAAAGTATTTGATTCTTATAATAATCAAAACAAAAATTACAGATAATTTATGTTTAATTTACTGTGTAAATTTTTTATATTATCAGTATATTAAAATAAAACTTTGTATATATAATGTGATAAATATGTATATATTTATTATTATTCATAACAAATGTCCTCGGAGATGGATTGAAATAATTATTAATGATAGAATTCATGGTTTATGATTATGATATAATTCATGGTTTATGATTATACTAATATTTGTTAGGTAAAAATTAAATATCTAATAAATATACTATAAATAAGAATTTATAAAATAAAATTGATTTAATATAATTATGGTATATATATTTCTCAATATTTGAAATTTGAAAGTTGTGATTTAGATTAATATTTGTTTAGATGTTGAATAAGAAATATTACTAATTGGTGGAGGAATATACCATGCAAATATTATTATTATTACGAATGTGATTGTAATATAAATCTCATTGGAAATAATGAAATGAATATGTAGATAATTTAGCTAAAATTGAAAATTGTTTTTTTTACAAAAGAAATATTAAGTAATTTCTTTATTAATAGAGAACGCAATACATTCAGTAACATTATCGCGAATCTGGAGAATAGTAATATATGTAGCCACCCCAAACAAAGAGTAAGCAACTACCTGGACTTTCCTCCTATCAAACTCTACCAAAGAGTTGTTAACATAAGATGATAAAAGACTCCTACAATTTGAAATAACAGCCCTATAATTAGCTTGGTCCTCTTGAAGGAGACCTAGGACTTCCCCTTTTTGTACCTGGAGTCTGGGAGAGTAACTATAAAATTTAGCTTTGAAGAAGTATCATCCCTCATCACGTAAATTGTGATCGAAGTCGATGTTTCGAGCTACCTGCAAGAAAGGCTCAATGCACTGCCAATTGTCTTCGACTTTATTTGCATAAACTAAAAAAACCAAAATTAAAAAGAGAAAACGACAAAACGCGTCAGGCCAATAACACCAAACGAGGTATTTGTGGATAGAAACTGGACACTGGTTACCCATGCCTCGGCAGTTCCAACTAAGGGTACTTATGGCTTCTGGCAGGCCTGGAAACCAGAACCTGCCAATAAAAAATGAAGAGAAATGGAGAGAAACGATTCTTTCATATTCTTCATCCAAAACGATAGACTCTCACAAATGGAGAGAAAAATATAGCTCTCACAAGCGGAGAGAAAAACATAATACTCCTCAGATAGTAGGAGAAGATGAATACAAGGAGTGACCTCTCGTCCGAGCTGCAGAAAAAACTAGGGCCGGCTACGTATCATACACTAATTAGGAATTTGTCTTTGTCATAGGCGATACTAAATTGAAAATTGTTGTTGTTCGGCTTTAACTGCCTTTAATTCAATAGTTTAACCAGATGATATAAAATATCAATTTTCTCGTAAGTTATAACATGTGATATTAATAAATATTATATTGATTAAAAGTTAAAATAAGAAATTAAAAAAATGGAATTACCATCTCCATAATATAATAATATTACTATAAAGTTTATAATATTATACGTTTTAACCTTTTAAGTAACTTTGTGAGGATTCGGGAATCTAACTGTGTTTTCACATCCTCACTATTTTGTAACTCAATTACTCAAGTTCAATGTGTGAAGGTCGATGAGGTGATCGAGTGAGCGGGTGAGCCTGGATTAACCGAATAAGACCGTGAGCGACTGCACATGGATAGATGGAGCGGACGACCAGATGGAACAAGAATTTCTGTTGTTCTGCACTATCAAAGTAACAAAGGAAGGAATCCTGGATCTGGAATAAAAGAATTGCCACTCAATTAAGTTTTCTCTTTTCTATTTCACGGTCAATATTTCCATTCTTTTTTCTGGTTTTTGAATTTTCTTTCCCCTGAAAAAATCAACCAGATCCAATTTAACCAGATACAACCCATTCCAATATGATTTTTGACCGATTTATAATAGTTTGACCATAAAAACAGTTTTGATAACCCGTGACAAGGATCGAGCAAGAGGTCAACTCCTGTTTCAACCGGTTTGACCGACCAGTCCGGTTCCATTTTTATAAACCTTGCTTCTTTCTCTCAAATCTTATTCAGACGGTCTCCATATACAGTTGCAATTTCCAACTGTCATCTTCCAATTGAAACAACCGCATTTATTCTACAACCAACCACATTATATTTTAAATACACAAAATTTGTTTGTCCCTTTTGTTTTGTTATTATTATTAACATTGGTGAATATTTTGATGGTTTAGGTTCAAGGATAGTCCTCTCGTTAAGGTTCATGTAACTTGCCTAAAGTTATTGATGGGAGTTCTATTTTTGAAACATCAATATAAACTTTGCAATTCATTAATGAATAACATATATCCCATTTGAATATCTGGGCGTAGGAAATGTGAAAGCAAATTGATTAAGGGCCTGTTTGGGAAAACAACTTAATTAAGTGCTTATAGGACAAACGTTTATCATATAAGCACTTATGTGTAAGCTATTTCTATAATCAAAGAGAAAATATAGTTAAATTGTTTTCATAAGCTATCCTGGAGAGCTTATAAAAATAAGTTGAAAACAGCTTATGGGCATGTCATAAGCTGTTTCCACAAGCTCTCCCGGACACTCTGACAAGTGCTTATGACAGTAGATAAGCTCAAATAAGCTACTTATAAGTCAATCCAAACAGGACCTAAATCTACTTACGATTCGAATACATTTTTAATTTTATAAAGCCATGTTCTAGATGTATGTCTCCATCTACAATTTTCAAACTAGATTAATGTTTACCGTCATCCACTATATATATAATTAGAGGTTTTGTTGGTGGGGTAGCTCGACATATTAAGGGCTCTTGGGAGTGAGGCGTTTGGCCAAGCAATGATGGTCATAGTTGATGGTTTAGCATTTTACTTGTGAAAAAAAGGGGGTTTTGTTGTTCGATTTTCTCTCTTGTGGGTTTTTAGGCTTGACAGAATAGTTATGGGATAAGCTATAGTTTTAACCGTAGTGCTCTTTGGCTACTGGTTGAACATCTATCTTGTTTCCCTTTTATTTTATTTTGGTTTCTTCCTTGTATTTAGATTGAGTACCCCTAGTGCTCCATTCAATACATTATTGCTTATAAAAAAACTGTAGCTTGTAGTCTAAGATAGTCAACCCAACAAATTTTTCCAAAGAAATGACAGTAAAATACTAAAATCAATATAAAATCTATTGGATCAAATTTGATAACGGTTTAAAAATGGAAAAAACTTACATGCAGTACCATATATACTTGTGATACTGTTCTCCAATAACAACTGGACACGTGGAAAAATTTCCACCTCAGCATTCAGATGTTAGTTGACATCGTAACTTTTTCCATCCTTTCCTCCTTCCCACACCGGCTTTGGCTCTGCCTCTTCCTTCCCCCCAACACCTTTCATCCACACACACTGTCACAAGAAAATCCGTCACCTCTATCATCAAGCAAATCCAAAAAAAAAATCCTAATAAAATCAGTCCTTCCAGCAAAAAACAAAAGGTGTCGACACAACAGAAAACACCATCATAAACACCCATCTACGATTCAATCACCATTGGCTATCATGGAAGCCACGAATTACACCCACTTCGCGAAACACCCATGTCCACCATGTTGGGACCCAAAGTCGCCACCCATCCAGAATAAACCCAGAAGATCCGCACAGCAGGTTCACGCACAGTCAAAAGCATTCATGCACCACCAAAACGCGGTCCCATAAGTCACAACCTCGACGCACCACGGCAGCTTTTCCTCTCACTCGAGTGCCACAGATCTGGAACTTGCCCAGAAGATAAGTGCCACAGGTTCGCGTGCAAGGGTCAAGCCGCCGCTGTTCAGTGCCGTCGTGGCTGCACCGTCATCATTCCCCTCCATCTTGCCGTCACTGTTCAAATCTCTGTGTGCATCTGAAATGGTGTTAGTTAAGGTTGAGGGTTTTCAGTGGAAAGGAAGAATATAGGGAAAAAACTAAAAAGAAACAGAGAATGATGAGGTGGAATTTTTTTGCCATGTGTCCAGTTGTTATTGGAGAACAGTACCACAAGTATACATAGTAGTGTATGTAAGTTTTGCCCTTTTTGTTCGGTTTTCTCTCTTGTGGGTTTTTAGGCTTGACAGAATAGTTATAGGATAATCTATAGTTTTAACCTCAATGCTCTTTGGCTACTGGTTGAACATCTATCTTGTTTCCCTTTTATTTTCTTTCGGTTTCTTCTTTGTATTTGGATTTGTTAGAACCAAAGTAGTTTTTGGATTAAATAATCTCTTGAGTTTTGATGTTAACAAAATGTTAAATTTGTATGACAAAGTATTATTAAAGATCTAACTTGTTTGTTATAAGATTGCAGGAACTGTTTTAATTTATGCTAGTCAGAAGAACTTAAAATAAAGTGTGGAATCTTATCAGATTCTATTATGATCCTCTAGACGAGTCTGCAATTCTTGGTAAAATTCTAAGTCTATTAAAGACTATGTTTAGACGAGGTCCTAAAATTGGCTAAAGTAGACGATCCAATTTAAAATTCAGAAAAACAACAAGTCCAAAGACTTGATAATAGATGAGAAGTCTCACTAAACGCCACGTCAGCAGACGAGCTATTGAATATAGCGAGTCCAAAGACTTGGAACAAGAAAAATACTACAGACGCAGTATCAGTAGACGAGCCTGTCTCACTGATAAATTGATCTTGCAAGTCCAAAGACCTGCACATCTACTAGCTATCAAGAGTGAACCCGTCTAAGCAAAAGCGTATTTATTTCAAGTGATTGTATATTTAATTCAAGAGAATTTATGTCTCCTTCTTTGAATGTTTAAATGTTAAACTATTTGTCTCTTGGATAAAAGAACATAGTACCATTGAGAACATAAACCTTTATACTCTGTCAACTACATTGCTGTAAAGTGTAAACCAAGTACAAAGATGGAAAGTCAGAATACTTGTAGCCTGAAGAGGTGTTGAATACTTGTAATCCTTTGGAGAATAGTGGAGAAAACCTTCATGTAGAAGGGACTGGACGTAGCTCTTGGTTAGAAGAGAGTAAACCAGGATAAATCACTTGTGTGAATCGTCTAATCCATATCCTTTATAGCTTTTGGTTTTACTAACCGTGGCGTTTTGGATCTGAGTTTGTTAACTCTTTAAAAAGGTTTTCTAGTTTGTGTGTTTGTTTTATTGTTTTGTTTGTAAAAGGTTTGATAAAAAGACTTTTTCGAAAAACTGTTAAGAAACACAATTCAACCCCCCTTCTTGTGTTTCCCTGTGTCATCTTCAGTTGGTATCAGAGCTGAGCCTCGAATGTAACAGCCTAATTTTAATTATGTTGTTCAACCGGTTAAAATATAATTAATTATATTTTAATCTGAGAGTTAAAATGTGTTTTTGAATAAAACAAAATCATATTCATAGTCCACTTTATGGTAGAGGGTTATGGTAAAATTTTCGGTTGAAAATTCAGACGAAAGCCGGTCTGCGTTTTCACAGCCGGTACAAGTTTACTGTGCAGAAAACCTAATTTTGAACCGTGAACGAGATAGTTAGTGTTTTTATTATGTTTCTTTAAACTTTGGTTATTTTGAAAATTTTTGTTCAAAAATAAAATATAATATTTTATTCGGACGAAAACGTCGGAAGAATTACGATCGGAAATGCAACCGGGTACGAAATGGAGCAGAATAGGAGACATAAAAGGCATGAGGTGAGATGAGGGAGTGAGGTGACTCACTAGAGGTATGGCCCAAGCTACCTCCTAAAAAGTGGTCATGATGGACATTTTGAAATATATAATATTATATTCTAAAAACCTATTTTTATCTTTCCTCTTCAACCAAACAAGTCTTAAAGAGAAAACTTGCTCTCCAAGCTCATCCTCTCTCCAAAATTTCGTGCTCCCCTCTCCCTCCTCTATATAATCATCACTCATCTTCATTCTCTCATTTTCTTCCTTCATCTTCATACTTCTTCAACTTCTTCCATTTCTTCTTTTTCAATCACTTAAAGCTTCCATTTTTATTAGTCTTTTCCACTTGAGTTCTTCATTAAAGTTCTTCCTTATACTAAGGGTAATGCTCTCATATGAATATTTTTGCAAGTTTCATCTTTTATTTCTTAGTTTGCTTTATGTGTTCTTTATATGCTTTAAACTTATAAAATCTTTCTAAAATGGTAGAAAACTCCTTTTGAGTTGAAACCACTTTCTATAGTCTTGTATTAACTTATATTTTCACATACTAAGAGGTTGTGTAAAACAAAAATCTCTACCTATCTCTTCCAATGAAGGCCGAATGCTTGCATTTGTGACCTATAAAGTTTTTGTTTCAACATTTGGAATATGATCATGTGTTTCAGTTTCTAACTATTCATTGATCTTAAATCTATAAATCTTAGAAGTTTTGATAGCTTGTTCCTATGATAGCTGAAAATATGAATAAGTAAGCCTAGGATACTATGTTTCAACTTTCCAAGTATGATCATGGATTTATAACTCTTAATACCTTGTGATTCTAAACCTAAGAGTTATTGTTAAACAAAGAATATTTTTCCTCATCATCCTATGATGGCCAAAACTTAGTGTTTAGGTACTAGGATGTTTGAGTTTTTATTTTTCCAAAATGATCATGGACTTAAGCTCCATAAGATATTTGGATGCTAAGTCTAAGAGATTGTAAAGTTTAAGGATTTCTAACTTGTTTATTCTATGTTATTAAAGCTAGGATGTATTACTTTCATTTTTCCAAGATGATCATGGACTTGAGCTCCATAAGATATTTGGATGCTAAGTCTAAGAGATTGGAATGTTTAAGTTTCCATTGTTTTCAAAAATGATCATGGACTTGAGCTCCATAAGATATTTGGATGCTCAGTCTAAGAGATTGGAAAGTTTAAGGATTTCTAAATTGTTTATTCTATGTTATTAAAGGTAGGATGTATTACTTTTATTTTTTCAAGATGATCATGGACTTGAGCTCCGTAAGATATTTGGATGCTAAGTCTAAGAGATTGGAATGTTTAAATTTCCATTATTTTCCAAAATGATCATGGGCTTGAGCTCCATAAGATATTTGGATGCTAAGCCTAAGAGATTGGAATGTTTAAATTTCCATTGTTTTCCAAAATGATCATGGGCTTGAGCTCTATAAGATATTTGGATGCTAAGTCTAAGAGATTGGAAAGTTTAAAGATTTCTAACCTATAAATCCTATGAAGGTCGAACCTAGAAGGTTATGGACCTAGGATACTTTGTTCTTATTTTTCCAAAATGATCATGGTTTTGAGCTCCTTGATACATATGGATGCTAAACCTAAGAGATTGGAAAGTTTAGTGAATGCTAGCCTATTTTACTAGCCTTGGCCTAATACCCTAAGTTTATAACTTAGTGGGATTTTAATTCAACTTTGTTAAGTGATCATTGTTTATGAACTCCTAACACTTAAGGATCATAAATCCATGAGTTGTATAATTTTCGGAAATCTCTAACCCTAAGAATTAGTGTTGGCCGAACCTATACCTTGTGATTTAGTGTTCTTGTTTGATTTTAACTTGTGATTTTGTGTTCATAACCTTAGACTTCCACCGCAGAGGAAACGAGGACGTTCGTGGTATACCTCTTCAAGCATCTAATCTCCTTACCTTTGCAGAAGGTGGAGTTAGTACTTTGTGGTGTGACAACGAGGAGCTTTGAGTTCGGGAGTCCGGTGATAACCCATGTGGGGGAAAGAACCAACCTATTGTCGGAATGGATAAGTAGTAGATTATATAATAATTGTGTAGGGCGACCTAAAACCCTACTAGAAGTCGAGTAATCGACAAGACCAAAATCACATTGGAAACCTTTTCTGAAAAACCAATGGCGATTCGGAGATTGTAGGTTTATTGACATTAGGTTGATCTTCATATTGTTGATGGTTGATTTTATTTTATTACCTTTATTGAATTGATTTTGTGCTATGTTGGTAATATGGGAATATTTTGATTGATATTGTGTTATGCATGATCTGCCTAGTTTTTATTATTATGCTTAGTGGATTTTAAGCAAAGATGTATATGTTGTCTAAGAGATGATTGTTTTGGGTGTGAGGATAATGATTATTTAGAAGTGCCTAACTTAGATGAGGAATTTTAAAGAGGTGTTATGGCATAGAATATGTGTTAAGTTCTAATGGAAGGTTAAGACACTAAGATGTTGTTAAAAGGGGTTGGTGAGATTCAAGTATAGGTGTTGTTGTCCACAACCGTGTATTGGTAATATAATACGCAAGGACAAAAATGTATTGGTAATATAATACACAAAGACAACAGTGTATTGGTAATATAATATGCAAGGACATCAGTGTATTGGTAATATAATACACCGTGTATTGGTAATATAATACACGTAAAACACTTATGTGTATTGGTAATATAGTACACAGTGTATTGATAATATAATGCTCGTAAAACATTTCTATGTATTGGTTATATAATACACCGTGTATTGGTAATATAATACACGTAATACACTTCTGTGTATTGGTAATATAATACACCGTGTATTGGTAATATAATACAAGTAAAATCAAGAGTTCTCGCAAGACCACTTCCACCTTAGGGAATGGGGTTGGAACACCTTAATAGGAATAGGGATGGAACACCTTAACGTGAATGGAGGTGTGCATTAGGTGGAACATCCTAACGGGAATGAGGGTGTGCCCCGATGCAAATGAGGGATGGTGACAGGATTGGTAGTGGCCACGATAACGTAAAGACATGGTGACAGGATTTGAGAGGTTACATGTTAGATTGCCTGAGAATAAGGGTAGAGGATGATATATATTGACCTGAGGATGATTCGTTAGTTATGTGTGTTGATTGTCTATGACAATTACTGTATAATTTACTATGACTCTTTTCCGCTTTTTGATGATAGAACTGTTTCTTATCCCCTGTGTTTCTGTATTTTTGTGGGTTACTTTGGTTGACGTTAGAAGACCCGATGGAGGGTTACGTTACTGAGGAGCTGGACGGAACTCTGTATGAAACAGAGATTGCTGAGGAGTTGGATGGAACTCCTTACGAACCAGACGCTGGGGGTCGAGCTGTGATCCATGGCGATTGGAGTCTAGACATTATGGCCAGTGTGTCTAAGGAGTATTTTTATATTTCCGCTAAGTACGTCTGTTATTAATTTTATGCCTGTGAGAGATCATACTGAGAGGATACCCTCAACCGTGTTTTGGTATTGTAATGAACAATTAGGTGTGTATTTACATATGCTAAAGTTGTTGTGTTTTTAAATTTGCAGAAGTTATATGATAATTAAATAAGTTTTAATTTTTACGTATTTTCACGATAAGAGCGCGGTTAAGAATTGATTTAAGAAGGTAATTAATCTAATAAAACACCGGGGCACAACGGGGTGTCTCATCGAAAGTATTGAGCATCTAACAAGTGTTGAGGGAGTACGATCCAACAAGCATGGATACATAAGGACAAACAATCAACATACCTCCTCTCTTTGATGGTAGTGATTATGACTACTGGAAAAAACGAATGATGTATTTTCTTGATGCACAAAATATGGATATCTGGGAGCTGATTGAAACTGGCTACACTGAGCCAAGAGGTGATGCTGGAGCTCCTATTCCTAGAGTTCAATGGACTCAAGAGCAGAAAACTCAACATCAACTCAATCTGAAAGCTAAGCACCATTTGATGTGTGCTATCACCAAATCTGAGCATGATAAAGTCCATAGTTGTAACACTGGTAAGGAAATATGGGATACTCTTGCCCTAGCTCATGAAGGGTCGTCCCAAGTCAATGAGTCAAAGATAAGCATGCTGGTTCATCAGTATGAACTATTTAAAATGGCTGAACATGAGACCATAGATCAAATGTTTGGAAGATTCCAAACCATCACCAACAGTTTTAGATCTCTTGGAAAAACCTATGAAAATAGAGATCATGTCAGAAAAATTTCAGGAGCTTACATAAACAGTGGAGACCTAAGGTCACTACTATTTAGGAAGCAAAGAACCTCAATACTCTCACCCTAGAGGAACTTCTTGGATCTACGAAAGTTCATGAACTTGAGCTCGATGAAGAAGAGAGATCCAGAAAAGGAAAGTCTGTTGCCCTAAAGGCAAAGAAGCCTAGCTCATCCAAAGTTCTTAAAGCTGAGGAATCCTCAGATGAAGTAGAACCTTCTGGTAGCGATGAAGGATCTGATGAGGATGAACTGTCTTTCATCTCCAGAAAGATTCAACATATGTAGAGAAAGAAAGGTGGCTTCAGAAGGAAGCAGTTCAACAAAAGGTTCCTCAAGGAGAATTCAGACTCCAAAGAAAAATGTCCACCTCTGTGCTTCGAATGCAAGAAGCCTGGACATTTCAATGTTGACTGCCCATATCTGATGGACAAAAAGAAGCTCTTCAAAAAGAAGAAGGGCTTGATGGCTACTTGGGAGGATCTGGATCTGTCTTCATCTGATGAAGAAAATGAAGCTGAGAAAGAGGCAAATATCTGTCTCGTGGGTGATACATCATCAGAAAATGAATACACTGATGCTGAGGTAATGGATTCTGACCCATTCATTCTTCAAGATGCATTTGATGAATTATTACACAACTCATCAATTCTGTCTCATGAATATAGAAGTCTCAAAAAGAAATTTTCAAATCTATCTAAAGAATTTGATAAGGTTTGCATGGAGAAACTAAGTCTTGTAAATGAAAACGACAAACTAAAATCAGAGATTGTCAGTCTAACTGACAAACTCAAGTGTGAGCCAACTGTTTCTTGTGAAGTTCAAGATGTGACATACCTGACAGACACTCTATCTAAATTTGTAGGCGGCTCAGATAAACTAAGTTTGATTTTAAGGTACTCTAGGTCACCACATGATAAGACTGGCCTTGGTTATGACAAAGACAAGCATGAAGCATCTTATAAAAAGTCAAAACCACATATGCATGATAGAACCTCAAAAGCTCAAACACAGCATGTTAAAACTAAACTGAGCTCGTCCAACACTTACTGTAAAGTATGTGGAAAAGGTGGTCATATAACATCTAGATGCATACATCACGAGCATATTAAACATGCTCGTCCAGTGACTACTAACAAGAAAGGACCCAAGTCAATATGGGTACCTAAAGATACGATTGTACCTGTTGCAGATTTGCTTAACAACAGGAAAGAAACACACATCCTGGTACTTGGACAGTGGGTGCTCACGTCACATGACAGGAGAAAGGTGTATGTTCCAAGACCTTAAACATAAGGATGGTGGCTGGGTTACCTTTGAAGGTAATCAGAAAGGAAAGATCATTGGAATAAGTAAAATTGGTAAACATCCTTTTCCCACCATTGATAATGTTCTTTTTAGTTAATGGTTTAAAACATAATCTGCTAAGCATAGGTCAATTATGTGATAGTGGGTTTACTGTTTCCTTTGATAAGAACATGTGTAATGTCAAGAAGACTGATGGATCACTCTTATTCACTGCCAAGAGGCAAAACAATCTATATAAGATTAACTTGGAGGACCTCGCAAATCAAAGTGTCTCATGTCTAGTGTCCATTGAAGATGAGCGATGGATTTGGCACAAAAGGCTAGGTCATGCAAGCTTGAAATTAATTTCAAAGCTAAATAAGCATAACCTCGTGAGAGGATTACCAAACCTTAAGTTCAAATCTTATGCTATCTGTGATGCATGTCAAAAGGGAAAACAAGTCAAAGTTTCCTTTGAATATAAGAATATTGTTAGTAACAATAGACCACTAGAGTTGCTACACCTTGATCTATTTGGACCAACTAGGACTGCCTCTGTTAGTGGAAAGAAATATGGTCTAGTATAGTGGACGACTACACTAGATGGACATGGGTTATGTTCCTAGCTCACAAGGATGAGCCATTCAGGGTCTTCTCTATATTCTGCAAATGTGTACAGAATGAAAAATGCATGTGTATCACTTCAATCAGAAGTGACCATGGGGGGAGTTTGAAAATGATCTATCTCAAAATTTTTGTGAAGAAAGTGGTATACTTCAGAACTTCTCAATACCTAGAACACCACAGCAAAATGGTGTGGTAGAGAGAAAGAACAGATCTCTTCAAGAGATGGCTAGATCAATGCTCGATGATAACTTTGTCCCTAGAAACTTCTGGGCTGAAGCTGTTAATACGGCCTGCTACATTCAGAACATAATATACATTAGACCTATCTTGAATAAGACTCCTTATGAATTGGGGATATGACGAAAATCCAACATATCTTACTTTCATCCTTTTGGTTGTAAATGTTTTATATTAAATACTAAAGATCAACTTGGTAAGTTTGATGCTAAAGTAGATAATGGAATTCTATTATGATATTCTGAGTCGTCCAAAGGGTTTAGAGTTTACAATTCTAGAACCTTAGTAGTAGAAGAATGTATACATGTTAAGTTTGATGACAAGCATCCTGATAAGAAATTATCAGAGCTTGATGAAGCCATTGCAGATTTGAATCTCAAGGATTCTGAAATTCAAACAAATGTCAAACCTGATGATCAAGTGGACGACCCTCAACAACATAAATCAGAAACTTCAACTTCTCAACAGGAAAATGTTCAAAGATCTTGGTACTTCAAAAATTATCATCCACAAGATCAAATCATTGGGAATCCTAATGATAAGCTAAGATCCAGATCAACATTCAAATAGCAAGATGATTCTGCATTAGTCTGAGTTAGAACCAAAGACAGTAGATGAGGCTCTACTGGACGAGGGCTGGATTCTAGCAATGCAGGAAGAACTGAACTAGTTTGAGAGAAGTGACCTATGGACTCTTGTGCCTTTCCTAAAAGAAAAATTAGTTATTGGAACCAAATGGGTTTATAGAAACAAGCTAGACGAAAATGGTAAGGTGGTAAGAAACAAAGCTAGACTTGTTGCACAAGGTTATTCACAGGAAGAATGTATAGATTATACTAAAACCTTTGTACCAGTTGCTAGATTAGAAGCTATTCGCATTTTACTATCATTTACTGCACAAGACAATATTATGCTATATCAAATGAATGTAAAAAGTGGTTTTCTAAATGGTGTTATTAGTGAGGAAGTGTATGTTATGCAATCTCCGGGTTTTGAAAATGAAACTCAACCTGAACATGTATATAAGCTAAAGAAAGCTTTATATGGCCTTAAACAAGCTCCTAGAGCTTGGTATGAACGGTTAAGTTCATTCTTAATGGACAATGGATTCAGTAGAGGAAAGGTTGATATAACCTTATTCAGAAAATCCAATAAGTCCAGTTTTATTGTTGTTCAAATATATGTAAATGACATAATCTTTGGTGCTGCTAATGAATCTCTATGCAAAGAATTCTCCAAGCTTATGCAGAAAGAATTTGAAATGAGCATGATGAGAGAACCCAAGTTCTTTCTTGGACATCAAGTTAAACAAACAGTGGAATAGGTGCACATCCATCAGATTAAGTACACAAAGGAATTGCTAAAGAAATTCAAGATGGATGATTTCAAACCTATGAATACCCCTATGCATCCCATGTCTATGCTGAACAAAGATGATAAAGATAAAAATGTAGACCAAAAGGTATATAGAGGCATGATAGGATATGTGCTATATCTTACCGCGTCTATACCTGATATTATGTTCAATGTATATTTATGTGCTCGATTTCAATATGATCCAAGAGAATCTCATTTATCAACAGTTAAAAGAATTTTTAGATATTTAAAAGGTACTGCTAATCTAGGTTTGTGCTTTAAGAAAAATGGTGATTACAGATTAGTTGGCTTCTGTGATGCTGACTATGCTGGGGATAGAATTGAAAGAAAAAGTACCAATGGAGGATGCCACTTCATTGGAGCTAATCTAGTCTCATGGTCAAGCAAAAGACAAAGTATTATTGCCCTATCAACTGCTGAAGCTGAGTATTTTTCAGCTGCTAGCTGCTGCTCACAACTTCTATGGATCAAACATCAATTGGAGGACTACAATGTGTTTGTAAGTAGTATTCCACTTATGTGTGATAATACTGCTATAATAAATCTGTCTAAGAATCCAATACTGCATTCAAGGGCTAAGCATATAGAGATTAAACATCACTTTATTAAAGATTATGTGCAAAAAGACATTATTGATATACAATTTGTAGATAATGACCATCAATGGGCAGATATCTTTACTAAACATCTTACTGAGGACATATTTATCTTTATTAGAAAGCATCTTAATATGATTTGTGTGGATTGATTGTGCGTCTAATGCTTGTCGCGTCTACTGCATGCACATTGATAAGCCTCTGGCTCGTCTAGTTTTATAACTAGTAAGACCATGGCTTTAGCACTAATTACTCGAGTTTAATCTCGTTTTCGCCCGAATTTGGATTTAACTGTCCTCAAGCAACATTTTGAGTTTCTTAAGTAGTTTTAGGATATTTTGATTAATTTTGAGTCAATAAAACATTTATTACTATTTCATGTTTTCAGGTCAATAAGAAGAGCAAAAAGGGAAGGACTCTTAAAGCAGAAGCCATCACGGCCAAGCCGTGACACTGGTCACGACCGTGATGAGCTACCCATGAAGATCAGAGAGCATCACGGCCCAGCCGTGATGACCATCACGGGCGTGATGAGAAGACCCTGAAAGTCAGAAACCATCACGGCCCAGCCGTGATACCCATCACGGGCGTGATGAGAGAACCCTGAAGAACAGAATTGATCACGGCCTAGCCGTGATGGAGGTCACGGCCGTGACAGATCAGCACCCAAAGTCAGAAAGCATCACGGCCTGGCCGTGATTGGCATCACGGCCGTGACAGACTGGAATTTGAATGCGTGCCCTTGGCAGAATGCGTCACGGCCTGACCGTGATGGCCATCACAGCCGTGATGTGAATCCTGATCTATAAAAGACACCAGGGCAGACGCAAATCAGAGACAATTTATAGAATTTTCACTGTTTTTAGTCTATTCCAAGGGTTTGTATCATGTTTGTGATGGAGAACTAATCACCAGGGATTAGTCTGCTGTAATCGGTTTCCGCCGACACTTGAGGTTCCATAATTCCCGATCAATTTGCTTATCTCTTTCAATATTTTGCTATATGCCTTGTTTGCTTAATTCAAGTTGTATGGAATAAGTGTTGATTAATTTTGATGATTCTATGTTCCTATACCTAGATCGCGTTTGCTTAATTCGCGCGTGTTTGTCGTGTTTGGTTAATTCACGAGGGCTTCAATTCGTTTGCTTAATTCAGAAATAGGAACATGTATCTCGTAGTGTCAATTGTGCTTGTCTAATTGCTGCTACAATCGAAAAGAGATTAGAATCTGCTTAGGGCATGGAATTTATGTGAATCAATGATAGTTGGGAAACCGAAACAGCAGATTAATCGTTTCAACTTATTGATAATCACTTATTTGAATTGTTTTTCTTAATTGAATCATTCAATCTCAACCCCCCCCACCCCACCCAAATCCGATTCGTAGGTTGATAACAATCCAAAAGTCCTTGAAGACGATACTCGAGTTGTCGTGCCCTAACTACAGTTTTTCCAAATCACTCGTTTTTTTTTACCCGTGTGCGACAGCGGATCACGCATCTATTGCTCAAATGTGTTAAATGTATGTTAAAATGCGTCCAGTAAGTATCGCGTACATTGACTATCCGCATGGTATTATTAGAATCGTCTATGCTTTATATAATTAAATTTGCATTAATTAGTGTCCAAGACAAATTTAATTTAATTCTCTTCTTTGAGTCAACTATTTCCATCAATCCCATCAATTGTCTTTTTACAGTTTCAAAAACATGCGTTGCATCGCACTCATTACTTCTTTCTTCACACGTTTTCATTTTTTAATTATTTTCTTAGGGAAAACTCTTCACATTCAAAACCTTTTTAAGTCATACTTCCCTTTGAAAAACCTTTCACAATCTCTTCTCTTTGAATCCTCGTGTACTGCTGTTTCCTGTCTCCAAACCCTAACCTTCAAACCTCATCAATGGCTTCCTCTTCTGCTGTTCCAACCTACAATATGGATATATTGAACATTGGTGTGGAACATCACTTTGATTTTGGTATTCTAAAAGACTACAATGTAGATGTTAGCAAGAACATCAATGCTGCTGATTGGGGAGGACTCGTCGTGGAGAAGGTCTTTGTATACCCAAATTTGATCAGGGACTTCTGGAGAAATCCTCGAGTTACGATTAATCGAGGTATTTGCTACGGTGCTTGGTAAGAGAGTGGTGGTATCTGAGAAAACAGTCTCTGAAGCTGTTCATTGTGCCCAAGAAGGGGTTTTCATCACTTAAAGCCGGGAAAAGGATCTTGGAGGTTCCGAGGTAGTTGTCGCCTTTCTGATGAGGCAAGATACAGTCAGGACCCACTCTTGGAAAGCAGTAGAGTTGAAGGATGAAGTAAAAATCATCCATCAAATCCTGAATAAGGCTTTCCTTCACAAGACTGGTTCAAAGGATAACCTCTCTTCCCTACAGAAGTTCTGTCTTTGTCATTTAGGACAAGAGACCAAGATCAATCTGCCTAGGATTCTCTATAGTCGATTCAGGGATTACATAATCAACAAGGAAAATGCAACTGCCATTCCTTTCTGTCATCTGTTATCAAAAATTCTCAAGGCTCAAGGAATTTATGACATCCTTGCTGCCAAGTCACCAGGAGGGCAAGCTGAAATTCTAACTGAGAATGGAATGTCAGCTGTAGTTTTTGGCAAGATGAACTTGACAAACATGAAATTAAGCACAATTGCCCAAGTTGTTTTGGCTAAGGAAGAAGAGATGTTTAAGATAAAAGAAGAACAAATTGAACTTAACAATGTAGAACTTCTAGGACTGAAAAAGAAGAAGACAATTGGAAGAAAGACCACTGCTGCAAGGAAACCTAGTGCTAAGAAGCCTACTGGAATTGTTATCAAAGAACAACCTGCTGATGCACCTCAGTCTGCCACATCTCAGAAGAGAACCAGGAATCTAATCCTGTCTCACAATGAAGATGAGGATGATGAAGATAATGTTCCTATTGGAACCGTGCTGAAGAAACAAAAGGTGTCTGATGCTCCTGTTCCAACAAGAAGAAGACAACCTCAAAGAAAGGCGAAGTCTTTTATGGCTACTGAGGTAAGCATCCCTGCTAATGACCCTGTACAGTTAGCAGTTGATGCTCTTGTTCAAAGCTTTGATAATTCTGTTGCACCTGCACTATCTGTGTTACCACCATCACAACCTTTTCACTCTGATGTATATAGACCCACACTGCCAACACAACCTGATATTGAACCACAAACCACTTCACCACAAATAGCCTCCGCTGCCCACTCACCTGTTCAAACCTTACCAGTCATACTACAATTTCAACCAATCATTCCTGCAGATGACCCCTGGTTCAATCAACCAGATGATGTAGGGATTAACCCTGGAGCCTCATTTTACAAATTACCAAAAACAGTCTTTCCCTACACTAACCCTTCAGTTCCCTATGATGGCAAAGCTGAAAGCTGAGCTAAAGTCAAAAGAGACTGGAGAATACTCTACCATAAACATGAATCTGAACCAGAGTCAACCAGACCTTTTTACCCTCTCCCTGAGTATGAGTACAAGCCTGAGCCTACACAATACCCATGGAATGTTCCTATTCCTTATGTGCAGAATAATCCACTTCCATATACTTTGTACAATCATATTGGACCCGTCCTTACTTATCTTCCACTACAAAAATTCCCACCAAGAAAGATATACACTAATCTCATCAAATTCATTCCCTTTAAACCTTTCACAGAAGGTGTTGATAGGCACATTATTCCTGACTGGACTCAAGATCCTTACAAAGTTAAAGCTAAGTCAGTCGAGTACAGAAGGTCAAGAACTTATGGGAGACCTCACTTCATACTGGACAGAAACACTAAATGGGAGACCTTTGTTCATCCAAGGGAATATGGCAAAGATGCTGATGTTGTGGATCACATCATGTATACTCATCTGAAGACTAAGTTTGAACTTCCTAGATATGTTAGAGCTGCCAACTTTGTCCCTCCAACCTGGATGTTTCACACCCTGAAGCATACAAGAATTGGAGTAAGCCCTTATATGATTTGTCCAAGACTTTCGGTGATAGACTTGAACAAGGATAATGATTTGAAAAAGCAAAGAAGTATTGCAAAGATACCAGCTGACAACTCCTGTATGATTACAGATTCTGATGCCTCTGTTGATCAGAATCTAATAGATTTCTGGATGTCACAACCTGTTGAGGATATACCTGAAGATTCTGCAGTTGATTTTTGGAGAAATCATATGATAGCTTGTACTAAAGAAGCTTCTTCTTCTGGACTAAGTGATGAGGAAAAGAGAAACACTCCAAAAGTTAGAGGAAAGCGTGGTCTCTCCAATATCAGATTTTACATTCATGAGGACACTCTTGAAATTCCTCTCATCAGTTTTGTTTATGAAGAAGATCATGTTCACTAGGCTCCAGACTTTCCTCCTCCTGTGCTCACTCTTGCTTCATCTCCACAGCCTTTTGAAGACTCATTTTCCTCTTCTAAGCACACTGAGGAAGAGATTATAGTTGAAGGACCAGATATGAATGCTGATATCGTTCAACCAGTAACTGGGTATGAGGAAATTGCTGAGTCTGCTCCAAGACAAAGTACTTCTGGAAAGCACTTATCTCAACCACTGGCTCTGGCAGTTATCCATCCAAATGAACAACCTCAACATTCTAGAGCACTGAGCACCTTTCAAGGTCAAGCAAACGTCCATGATAGCACTGAAAGCTCAAGACCTTCACTGTCACCAAACTTTGAAGAAGTTATAGGTAAGATAATAGAGGAGAAAGTGAAAGTTGAAGTCAAGGAACATGTCAAGGAGCACGTTGAAGAAGCTTTGACTCCAACAAATGTGATGATAAATCAGATGACGAGCATTCTCCAAAGTTTTCAACAGAGTCATAATCTACCTATTCAACCCCCTCCTCAATCACCTCCACCCTCTTCTTAGTGTTTGTTTATTTCTTTAAACTGACAATGATGGTCCACTCATATTTCCTTTTTGTCTGATGACAAAAAAAGGGGAGAAAGGGATTGAGAATTAAATTTTGATATATATATATATATATATATATATATATATATATATAAAGTCATTCTTTGATAAGGTAGTATATGTTTGCATATGCATGCTGCTCTATTATATACATGCCTTTCTTATATGCTCTATACTATTGTTGCTGTTATTTATACAACTAATACGTCTTTTTGTCTTATTGTGCTGCTGCTTATCTGGTTTATCTTTTTAAGTTTGAATGCTTTGTCTTAGGGGGAGCTTTGTAGCACTCTTAGACTTTGCTCACTCAAATTTAATTAGTTTTTGTCATCATCAAAAAGGGGGAGATTGTTAGAACCAAAGTAGTTTTTGGATTAAATAATCTCTTGAGTTTTGATGTTAACAAAAAGTTAAATTTGTATGGCAAAGTATTATCAAAGATCTAACTTGTTTGTTATAAGATTGCAGGAATTGTTTTAATTTATGTTAGTCAGAGGAACTTAAAATAAAGTGTGGAATCTTATCAGATTCTATTATGATCCTCTAGACGAGTCTCCAATTCTTGGTAAATTTCTAAGTTCGTTAAAGACAATGTTTAGACGAGGTCCTAAAATTGGCTAAAGTAGACGAGCCAATTTAAAATTCATAAAAACAACAAGTACAAAGACTTGATAATAGATGAGTAGTCTCACTGAACGCCACGTCAGTAGACGAGCTATTGAATATAGCGATTCCAAAAACTTGGAACAAGAAAAATGCTACAGACGCAGTATCAGTAGACGAGCATGTCTCACTGATAAATTGATCTTGCACGTCCAAAGACCTGTGCGTCTACTAGCTATCAAGAGTGAACCCATCTAAGCAAAAGCGTATTTATTTCAAATGATTGTATGTTTAATTCAAGAGAATTTATGTCTCCTTCTTTGAATGTTTAAATGTTAAACTCTTTGTCTCTTGGATAAAAGAACATGGTACCACTGAGAACATAAACCTTTGTACTCTGTCAACTACATTCTTTGTAAAGTGTAAACCAAGTACAAAGATGGAAAGTGAGAAAGCAACCTTTGGTACAACAGGGAAGTGACAACTCTACTTTGAGCTTTCTTCTAATAACCAATAGCACTTCTCCATGAAGCATATCAAGCTATCAGTCTCAACGGATCCAAGCATTTAATACTATGTTTAAACGGATATAACTTGAAGACCGTTGAAGAAGATTAAGGCAGAGAAGCACTTCATCTATAAATATCGGAAGAACCTCAGAGAGAAGATATACATAAGCTATGATATTAAAGTGCAAAAACTCTGCTGAATTTGAAAACAAGTTTTACGTGTAAACCTTACTGATCTTAATCTTTCATATTCTCACACATAGTGAGTTCATAGATCAAAATCTTAAATCTCTTTGTTAGAGTTAGAGTCTGAAGAGGCTTGATAGAGAAAAGAATACTTGTAGCCTGAAGAGGTGTTGAATACTTGTAATCTTTTGGAGAATAGTGGAGAAAATCTTCAGGTAGAAAGGACTGGATGTAGCTCTTGGTTGGAAGAAAGCGAACCAGGATAAATCACTTGTGTGAATCTTCTAATCCTTATCCTTTATAGCTTTTGGTTTACTAACTGTGGCGGTTTGGATCTGAGTTTGTTAACTCTTTAAAAAGATTTTCTAGTTCGTGTGTTTGTTTTATTGTTTTGCTTGTAAAAGGTTTGAGAAAAAAAGGTTTTTTCGAAAAACTACTAATAAATACAATTCAACCCCTCTTATGTTTCCTTGTGTCAACTTCAGGATTGAGTATCTCTAATGTTCCATTCAATACAATTTTGCTTATAAAAAAACCGTAGCTTGTAATCTAGATAGTCAACCCAATAACTTTGTCCAAAGCAATGACAGGAAAATATTAAAATCAATATAAAATTTGTTGGATCAAATTTGAGAACGGTTTAAAAATAGGGTTTTACTTACCCGTATACTTTAGAATTAAAGAAAAGGAAAGAATTTATCAAAAAATAAAAATGTGAATTATCAAATTATTAACTTCACTATTTTTCTTTTGTAAAAAAAAATCACCATTTTTCCATAAAAAAAATTATCCTTTTAAATCCTTAAAAATATTAGTCGTTGTTCAACCGCAACTTAAAAAAATATCATCTAATTTAATCAAGACAACATCAGTGAAGTTTCTTTCAAAGATACCAGTTTTCTCCTCTAGCAGGTGTTGCCGTGAACATTCTTCCCCCATGTAGGCTTGTTCTCTCTGCTTAAACAAAGTTTAATTAATATAAAGCCTCAAGTGCCACCATATTAAATAATCAAACATACATAGTATAGTGTCCAAATTAGATGTACGTCATGCTATTTTAGGTGGGGGCATCGTCTTTGATTTAGTTAATCTGCTGCCGAACACTTAATTAAAGATTGCAAAGTCTTGACTTCTTTACTGCCCAAAAAACAACTTGACTTCTTTCAGTCGCATTTAGGGTTCATCTCATAATTAACAAAGAGTTAATTAGAAAAGCATGATGATGACCAAGTCTTGACCAATAAAACGGATAAATGTCGAGATGAATGGTGATTATTGATTCTGAGTGAGGATTATTACTTTGAACATCTCTTTAATTTGTAGGGTCGTGCTAACAAGTGTCCTTAAGACATTAATGACACTTTTTAAGAAATCAAGAAAAACAAGTTTTCATTCGAAAATTAAGTATTTCACTTTTTCAAATATTACTAATTTCCTATGTAAACTTTTTTCACCCGATTCCTTAACAAACGTCTTAAGAGCATTCGTTAGCATTTTTCTAATTTGTATCCTGGCTTGATTTTACTAATTATGTTATGTTACTTAACCAATCAGCACTCAAAATGAGATAGACAGTTAGTTCCTTTCACATAAAAATGTACTAGTAGTACCGTAGCAAAAGCAACTTTATTAATTATTTCGAGTTTCTTTGGGTTAAATTTTTTTCTAATATTTACTATGTCGGTCTATATATATTTATAATAAACCTACATAAATAGTAAAGGAAAATCATTTTGTCAAAAAAAAAAGTAAAGGAAAATCATTACAAAAATGGATAATATAATATATATTATATGCACGTAAAAGTTAAAATGGTTCAAATAAATATTAACGAAACATTTTCTTACTACTGTCATCTGAATTGTAAAGAACATTGTCACTTAGTTTTGACTAGGTGGTTGAGACTTCAGCATGTATACTTTTATAGATATGTATTCGATATTTGACTCCTCCATTAATTAACCATGTTCCACTATATATAATTATGGAAAAAACTTAACTACAGTTAGATATGTACTGGTTGTATTATTCACCAATTATTACATGTCACATAAATTAAATTTTTTATTTAAATTCAAATTTAAAATGTTTCTATTTTTTCTATTGATTGATTAATTCATGTGTTAAATTATAATTAGAGAACAATAAAAACAGCACATAAGAAACCACAACTAAGTTTTGTCCTATAATTAATTGTATGTTGAGAATTTCATTTTTACAAGTACGTCAATCCATGGAAAATACTGTTAAATATTATATATAGGTGAAATTTGTAGTAACTCTTTTAAAATTATGTTTGGAGTAATTAGATATCTACTCATTATATATACTGAAACAAAATTATTAAAAAATCAAATATATATACATGTCAAGTCAAAAATGAAAGTTTTAAATATTTTAAATTTTTTGTTTATATATTAAAAAAATTGGATTAAATTATTTTAAATATTAAAATGAATAATACTCATTTTAATATTTCAAAGATACTCCATTTGAACTCAATTATAAGTAATATATATATATATATAGATATATATATATATATATATATTTTGTAGACTCAGATATAAACAAAATCCAACTAACTTAACTCTATTGAATGTCAGTGTTTCAAAAATCAAGAAAATTAATCAATCGAACCAATTTTTTTTTTATTTTTCCAAAAACATTACATACTCTCGAAATAATTAAAAAATATATTAGTAATTTTAACTTATTTTTATTTTACATAAATCAAGATAATTAAATTAAATTAACTAATTTTTTTAATAAATATAAAATTAATTAATTTTACTTATGATGAATCCGAACGGAATATATAATTGTCTTAATTCAGTTGTATGCTCTTATTTTATTAGGTGGGGAATAAATTTGTCATTCCCACTCTGTTTCCATTATCAACCCCAAAGGATTAACGCGTTGTGAGTATAGTAAATTTGGACACAAACTCAAGGGTTAACGCGTTGTCAGAAAGCTTCTCGAATTTCTAGGAAACATGAACAGGTAAGCGATGATTGCGGCGTCTCTCACTTGGAATAATTTTCTATTCCCTTTCCATATCTTTCTCTCTGCTTGAAACCTCAAATAAAAAAGACCACATTTTCTCTTCAGTTTTTAAATATTTCTTTACATGAGATAGGAGTATATTATTATTTTTATATCCTTACAACTCAAATTGACCAATGATTTTTAGTTTTTTTGGTTAAGGAAAGTTTAGGTAAGTTAGATCTCGAAGGATCATCAGGATCAAGGGGCAGACGCATCTCACGGTTCAAAGAGCTCTTATACCAAGTCCTCGTATCGATAGTGAGTCGAACTCATATTCTTATAGATTATGAATTATATTCTTACCAACTGGATCAATATTGTTTGAGAAATTGTCCAATGATTTAGAGGCGCGCTTCAAACTTGAAATTATTATACATATATTTACAGTAATATTTTTATTAGATTTCGTTCTGTACTTGCTTGAGGAATGGGATGTTGGGTACACATGGGCGGTCAAATTCAACATCTTATATTTATTTTATATTATTATTTAGTAATGATTTAATAATATGTATTTACAAATTTATACAGAAATTGGTACGTTAAGTTATTATTAATTGTTGAAAAGTGAAAAAAAGGGTAAAAACGCGTACGTAGAGAGTGGGGGCTTTAATTGGCAGGCAATGACAATGAGGACAAATCAGCATCGAGTTGCGTGCACGTCTCTGTGAAAATTAGTGATTCCATCTGCGATCTTTTTTGTTGCTATGTTTAGGGCTAAACACGAGCATCACCCCGGGTTCCGGCAAAAATGAAGCAGTTAATTTGAACCAGGCAAATTAATCAGTGTTCTTATATTATTGATAGACAAATTTTTTTATTAAAAATTAATATATTTAATATTAAAAATTGACTATTTACCAGGTTTTTCGCTTTTTTGTCCTTTATATATATTTTTTGTTTTTTCAGAGTGTCCTCTCACTCGATAGGCGAGAGACTAATCTTCCGGGATACTGTGACGCGACTAAGTGGACGACTCGTCCCAATGATTTTTTTTCATACATCTGGTTTTTTGCTTTTTTGGTCCTTTATCTCTACTATTGTATTTGGGTTGAGTACCCCTTGTGCTCAATTATAATACATTCTCTTTGCTAGGAGTGGCAAAACGAGTTGAGCCCGACGGACCAACCTGCCTAATGCGTGGTAGAGATTGCAACCTACCAACCCGTCATGACCCGCCCCGCCTAGCCCACTATGAAAACGGGGCGGGCGGGTTGGCCCGTAGGGTTACCTTTTTTAAATAAAAAAAATTATTTTAATTTTTTTAAAAAAGTTCTTATTTTTAGTTTAGGGTGGTTATGGACTTTTGATTATTGGACTAATGGATTATTGGACTTATTAGACTAATGCATGCTTTATTTTTAGCCTTTTAAGTTTTAATGTTACTATGTTAGTCATTATTTTAATAGTCACTACATGAGTACATGATGATTGTTAGAAAATGGTACCATATATAATTTAGGTTCTCATAATTAAACAAGTAAGTCTTTGTATTGGTAATTTTTAATTATTTTAAATCATTTTTAAGTGGAAACGTGATTATTTTAAAGATAGTTTAAATAATTAAATATTTATTGTTTTTTTTTGGCGGGTCAACCCACCAACCCATCAATGGGCAGGGGCGGGTTGGCCCGCTTTGCCACCCCAACTCTTTGCATATATAAAAAAAAATAGTAAGATGAAATAAAATAGGATACTAAAATGAGATACACCTCACATGACTCATTTCGATGTACCCATATCATATCCCCAACCCATATATTTAAATAGGGTGTATCCATGTCCACTCCTACATTTTAGAAAAAGATTTGTGCCCGTTTTGTACCGGTCAAAGTGTAGGGAAGACAATAGGTAGGATACCCGTTCTCATACTCACGTTTGAAAAAATTATACCCATACTCGTATCCGTATGGATTCACAACCCATCGTGGATAATTTTTGTGAGTATCCATTGGATATGGTACAAATTGCCATCATTGTCAAAGTTGGGGTAGCCGGTGGAGGCTTGCCGGGTTGAACAATAATTAAGCACATCATGGAAATCAAATAAGTCAGGAATAGACGAATTGCATGCTGAAGCACGAAGACGAAATGGTGAGAGTGAGGTAGGGTTCCCAAAATGCAAACTGATCGAGGATGACGGGGATTTGGTCTACCATTCTTAGAAGAAGTGAGTTATCTTCACATAAAACATCAAAACAACGTATTTTGACTTGGTTCTATAGGCTGAACTCTTGAATCTGTAATTTGAATCAATTATAGGACATTTTTTTATCCAAACTACCATCATGATCTAAATAAATTTAAATATTTTATATAAAATTCGGTCCAGTTAATCGAGTTTCTGGGTCAATCCAAACCTGTCTGCAATCTTAGCCATACCAATTGCACTCGATAAAATAATGAATTCGTGCAACACAAAGAGTACTACCACCGGACTGAATTATAAGTAAAAAGAACTAATTTCATAATTATTAAGGAAGTTAATTAATTTAATTTAATTATTTCGGGAATGTACAAAGCTCTTGAAAAAGTAAAGGAAGAATTGGTTTGATTGGTTAATTTTCTTGATTTTTGGAATATTTACATTAAATAGAGTTGAATTAGTTGGATTTTACTTATATTTGAGTCCAAAAAATATAAATATTTTTTTGTTTATAGTTGAGTCCAAAAGGAGTACAATTTAAAATTCAAAATTATTTTTTCTCTCTCCATATATATAAAATAGAATGAAACTCAATTTGCACTCTTTTGTAAATCCGATCTATCCATCCATTTCCAATATATTTTAAACTTCCGAGATATATGGAGTATGAAATATTCAGTGTTGAACTAGTGTGTTGACGCCCTCGAGACTAAATTATGACAACTTCAATAAACCTAGCGGTGGTTCTAGTGAGGTATTATTTCTAATGAATGTGCATTCATATATTTTTTTGGGTTTTAACTTTCTATAGGTTCTGTTGTAATATCTTTTGCATTATTAACTATATATTTAATACTGTATTGAAATTTACTTAGTGATTTTCTTATAATTACTCAATAATGATACCAAGTTACAAAAACACTAATGAAAATACTGAAAAACTGTTTATTTCTTAATTATTATATCCCCTTTTTTTGGTGAGTAGAGTATAAAATATACTAATTAGTATCACGTTTTTAGATTCTTCAAAACATTACGAATAAACAAATACTGGTATAAGTATAACGAAGGTTACTTTATACTCTGTAGTTGCGTGTAATCAGTTATCCTTATCGGTATTAAAAAAGGGCGCCTTAAAACGTTACCCAATAATATCATTGTTGATTGCAACTTGAGAAAGATTCGAGTAATTTCTTCTTACACTAAAGAAAAAATGAATATTGTGTCACTTCGTGCCTCAATTATTTGCAAGGTATAGATGGGTATTCATTTAGTTATACCGCAACTATGTGGTTTGTTAATTGCAACGTTTTAGATCAATTATACACATTTATTCCAGAGTCATATCTTAATTAACGTGGAGCAGAATATTGATATTGGCGAGTGAGGTATTTTTTGGGCAGTGGGATTTAAAGCAAATTAGCTTGTATTTGTCAGAATGTGTGCACCTCAATCATTTTCGTAATATAAATGAAATTAATAAGTATGCCAGAGTTGATGGTTTTTCAGATATGAAAATGAAAAATTGGCTATTTTAATAAGATCAACTATTGATGATTTGTATATAATTTCTATTTCTACTCTAGAAGTAACAATTCGAGACACACACATACATGAATATCTCAAACTCCATATTCAACCAACCCATCTTTACCTAATTTGAAATTCATCTGTGTCTTTGTTTCATGCTTTATGGCCACTATTATCAGTAGAAATTAGTACTTACTACTCAGATTTAACTGTGCCCAGATTAATTACACTAATAATATGTAGGGTCTTTTGTTGGAAAAATCTTTGTCCAAATGTTCATTTGGACGTTTCGAACTGAAAATAAACACTGAACTTTTGTAAAGGGTGTCAAATTACATGCCAATTAAAAAGGATTGGACCATTGTTCAGGCAATAAATGGGCCAAGGTCCCGTCTAATTAGGTGTTGACCTATTCCTTGGAAGGTTCTTTGATAGAGATATATATAATATATAACTCCGACTTTGACGATTATATTTTAAGGTACAAACAAGAACCCTACTGACTAAAAGTTGTAAATGAATTCTTGGTTCGCAAGGTGACAAATCCTTGGCCCACGCAGGCCTTTTCAACTTTGTTACTGTAAAAAATTAAAAATGACAAACTACTGACAGAAGTGTTATTGTGAAAGCAAGGGATTCATTCCTCCCTATTTTTTTCTCTCCTCTTTCTATGATTCCAAACGAAGTGTAAGAATCCAGGATAGACTTCACAATCACAACTTTCAATGTAGCTAGGCAGAAGTGTAACTAGACACAGATGAGAAGTACAAATCAACAGAATAACCATGAGGCAGAAACTAGAATAAAAACAGATTAATAATTTATGTACCAAAAAATTATATATTAATAACAGTGACTCCTATAAAGGTTTTGGACTGAGATTAGAGGGGCAAGCGGTCCTTCCTAATAAAATCCTCAGGCATTGCTGCAGAAATGCAAAGAAAACCCTTTCCTTTTGTATTTATTAGTAAAAGGGGAAAAGGAAAGGGAAGAAAAATAAAGAAAAAGAAAGATGTCCCTATTTGTTAGTTCGATTATGCTTTTGACTTGTGATACTCACCATCGTTTATGGGTCCCCCATGTGAAGAGTCTATGCCCATAAAATTAATTCACCTACTAACCATATAATATAATATTCAACCACATATATGATGCTAGGACACATGGAATCCTGTTTTGGAACATGAACAACAGTGCCAGTTTACCTAACTCATATATCACACCATTCAAACAGAAAGAGCTTCAAGACTAGCTAACACCCTAGATTAGCCAGTTTTCTATTATTTAGTTGCTTTCCTGAAATTGTAATATTAGACTAGTTGTAGTTGACTATATCACATATGCATAATATCATCTCTGACTAACAATGGCAATATTATACATCAGAAACCATGCAGATCATTTGATGAATGAGCAACATCATTGGATAGCCATTGACTATTATGTCTTGTTTATTTATTTTACATAGTTTTACCGACAGATATATCATTCACAAACTGAAGCTTCTGCGGGGCCCTTATGATGATAACCCCGCTGGTCCAGATTTTGAATTCAAATGATAGCTTGCTCAGACAATTAATTAACCTTAACCCCAGCCTTATGTTAAACTGCCTCAAACAGAACATGCCCATCAATCTACATATGGTACTTTTACAAATATTATAGAGGCCAGTAAATTAATCATGTAGCAAAACCATAATTAGGAACAAGAAGCAACAGCAGTCCGCATACATTTCAATTGAATTGCTAGTCTTGAGCAGGCGTAGCATCAGCTTGTCGAGTTCTTCGTTGATGAACATCCCAATTATATATACACGCGAGTGATAGTAACCTGATCAAATTATTAAAAAAGATTGAGAATGTCAAGAAGATTAAAAAAGATTGAGAGTGTGTTGCAATGACGAAATGGAGTGGAAATCATTGGGTTTAATCCTTTTTATGAATGCAGAGAAAGATATAGAGCACCGACCCGAGTTATTGTAACCAGGTTCTAAAGTGGCTTTAGCATTATCCAGGTTCTTCTGTAGGAGACCAGTAGCCTGCACCAGAAATTCACATCGTACTTATGTAGGAAACCAATTTAAAGAAGAAACAGCAATAACACCTAAAACTAACAGGGAAAGACCTCTTCTAATGAATATTCCAACATAACATTTGATCCCAGCCATAAACTGATACGCTTCTGGAAGCTACAGCAAAGGGACAAAGGAGTTTTGGGCGTCATGGGTCACACGAAACCGTGGAGGAGAGGCCCAAAAGGATCAGAAAAGGGCCAATCTGGTTAAATGATTATGTGAGGCGGTGAATTTGAAAATGGGACCATTTACTCAGTTCTAGAATCATCTTTTAATTTCCCTGTTATTTGCATTATTTTAACATTGCTAGTAGATTCATTTTGTATGTAAGAATTGTCAAGGCCGTTACCCACCTGACATTATTTCCGTATTAGGTAATTAATGCTCTATATACAATTTTTTCATTAGTGTAATAAGTGCTTTTTACGTCAGTTAAAATTAATTTTATACGTTAGAATATTGTCTGACGTAAATACAACTGACGTTAATAGTTAATATTTTAATGTCGGTTGTTTAAACAACTGACGTTAAATATAAAACTATTAACGTCAGTTCTTTAAAAAAACTGACGTTAATGTTGTTCAACCTAACGTCAGTTGTGTTAAAGAACTGATGTTAAAGGTTTTATTTTTAACGTCAGTTTCCTAATACAATTGACGTTAATAGTGTACTGTATATTTTATAAAATACTATTAACGTCAGTTATTTGATACAACTGACGTTAATAGATTTTTTTTTTTAAATTCAGTTTTAAAATATCACTCCCCTCAGCTATCCCTGCATTCAGTAAATATCCTAGTAACACAGAATATCACACACATTACAGAATTGCAAACACTACCCTTAAATTTCAATATTAACAAAAAGAAAAGAAATATACAAAGGAACAATAGGGGGACTTAAAACCAAAACCCTATGTATAGGAAAACATAACTATCTACAAGTATATATATATATATATATATATAAATTTTAGTCTCTAATGTCTAAAAACAAAACTATCAATCTAAATATATATACATGTTATTAATTAGTTTCTAAAGTCTAATAAAAAAACTATTCATCTAAGTATTGCGGAGGTATCTTGTCAATTCCTTTTTCAGGCGTATACTTGAAGAAGAATTCTGCTAAGCGCATCCTCAAGTCTTTAAACTCATCTTTTTGAAGAGACGATTGGTCGTTAAATGCCTACACACGTTCAAATAATAACAATAACATTAACGCAAGTCATCACCAAAACTATAATATATAATTTAACAAGTTGTTTAAATATTGTCTTCCTCCATCCATCCATAATAGATGCGGAGACTATGTTCAGCATATGAAGCATCACATAATAGCCGCACGACCACCCGTCATGTTGAAATCGAGACTACAAACAAAATTAATTTTAATGTCAGTTAAATATACATATAAATTAGTAATTATAATATTAATTATTTGATAAATAAACTACCAAACCTTGAGGATGGTCAATTCAGGATTTGCTTTAGCCTTAGAAGTCCTACTTCTCCCGTTGGTGCAACTTATGCTACTCGCCTTCAGCGCGCTATCATAAACAAATAATCATGTCAATTAACAAATTCATATATCATGTGTGTAATAAACTAAAAACAACTGATATTAAAACTTAAATTAAATTTAAGATTAGTTACTTATGTATTTACAGCTTCCACCACCTCCTGTGGCGGGTTTTGGTGGAGAGAGCATAAGAATATGACAGTATGCCTAGACGAGTGAAGTACGAACAACTACCAATGGTTATTCATACAGTAGGGAGCCAGATATAATTCTTTCCGATTATCTCCCAACAAGTTCCCTATGTATTTACTAAATGCATTGCCAACAAAGAATTGGGGCACAAGAATTGACGGATCTAAGAAGCCGTAAACTAATGCAACGCCCTTATCAAGCTGAAGACGATGGAGATACCTAAGATATGAAAAGGTGTGGATGTTAATTACATAATATATATATATATGGAAATTAAAATAAATTATTAAATGGAAAAATACCAAAAATAAATAAGTTATAAAATTAAAATTAACTTACGTGCACCAGAGACTCAAAACCGTGCTGGCCATCAAGACGTTATCTCTGCAGGCGTGCCCGAGATCTTCACCACAGAAGGAAAATATCCTCTGTTGATTTGGGCGTGCCACCCATCCATCGTGGTCCAATGGACATTCAAAAATCTCAAACGCATAATCCTCACCAAGTGAGAACAAACGAGTGACAGGTGACAGCGACACCGACGTCGACTTGGCCTTCAATTTAGGAAAAATAAAATAGATAAGTTGTTGATAATTAAAAAAAAACACAAGTAATTATTTGACTAATTTGGACATTAATAATGAATACATACCTTTGTTAACATTTCGATCTCACGTTGTTTGAAGTCCAACTCAAGCTCACTCCTTTTCATTTCCAACTCAAGCTCATGGCGTTGGACTTCCGACTCCCGCTCCCTAGCTGCCAACTCATCGTCCTCCACATGTGCCCTACTATAACCCTCTTTTGTGCTCACATGTGAAGGGTTGGCATGCCCTGCAGTGTCCTGGGATGAACCGACGGAGGAAAGCTCTCTAGCAAGCGCCTGCTTGAATTCTGGGTTGGATAGTAAGCTTTGCATCAGATGCGTTGTAATAGCAGGGTTGGAGATGAGCTGCTGAGTCATATCATCCAAAATTGATGCTTCATCGACCACCCGCTTTCGTGAAGCAGACTTGCCATAATATTCTTTGATGGTCACGTTCCCAGGAACACCGATAACCCGACCAGGATGGTCTTTCTTGCCTAGAGCAGTCATCAAGACGTCTCGCTGTCCAGAAGGGACGAATGAGCCCTGGGAGGATTGTGCTTTAAGATCCATCTACAATGAACAAATGAAAAAATGTGTAAGTGAAAAGTGTTAAAAATATCTATACAAATATCAATTGAAATGAAGTTAATTATTTACTTACAATCTTATCTGCCACTTCGCGAGTGGCATCAACTTTAAAAGATCCCGTCTTTGTCATGCGGCCGGCTAACCAGACATCCTCGCGGTAGATGTCCGACGGAGGACTTGATGGCGTGCCCTCAGGCACCTCTCCTCTTTCTATCCTAGCAGAGTGCTCTTCCCGCTTCACCCTCAGCCTATCCGCCATCATCTCCTCGATCCGAGTCTCGTACCCACCCTAAGACATGGTGTGGCGGTGGACGTTCTTCGCCTGATTCTGCCGACCCTTCTCTGCCTTAGCCTATTCAAACAAAAACACATAATTAAATACAGTTAAATGATCTATAAGAAGCATACAAAATTAACTTAATCAACCAACCTGAAATTCTCCATCCTGTCGACTCCTAGCAAACATATCCCAAGTATCCTGATCAATCCAGGTATAATCCGAGAACATCTTATCAAGCCGCTTCTTCCCAAATACATAGTACCTGGTAAGATCATGCTTGAACCCATTCCAACGCTTTGATGCCATTTTCATTCATTTCTTACGATGATCCTCATCATTTGGCACAGTCCAAGCTACCTACACATTAAATACATAACAACTGGATGGATTATAACTCGGATAATTATCTAATAATGTAAATCAAAAGAATGTAAAGGTAAAATATCGTGATAGCCTCCCAAATCTGATCCTTGACGTTCTGTGGAACGTCATTCCAGTGGTTGTAGTTGATGCTAACGTGCTGCTTCGCTTGTAGAAACACCCACTTTTTAAATTCTTTAGCACGGGGTCCCTGGGGATTTAGATTAGCATCGAAGGACACCTCAAGCTTCTGTCCGCTTTGCCTGGCCTTCTCTAGTTTCTTCAAAGACGTGGCTCCTCTACCCTGTTTCCTATGAGCCTGTGATGTCTGTACGGACACAAAAAAAAAAAAGATAAAATAGAGGATTGTAACATTATAAACTTACATTAAAAAGAAGGACTAAAGATAGTATATAACATGTAAACTTATACTAGAATCAGGCGTAGGCGCGATCGGGTCCTGCGTAGGCCCCACAGCGTCTTCTCGTGCATGTGGGCCATCCGACTGATCCATATGTATGCCTGTTCAGAAACAATATATATTTATTAACATAGGTTATAACTAAAAATAAATACAAAAGTATAAATAAAAATAAATGTATACTATGTTTAAACTACCTATATCAATATCCCTTCGTGATGATCGTCACGAGTGGCATGTACATCGTCCACCTGTGTCTCCTCGATTATAGTAGGCATGTTTGTTGAAAAAGAAGGAGTCTCAGGAATATCAAGATTTGAATCTTGATTTTCATCACTACCATTATACATGCTTTTTCCTTAGAGAACCACGGACAACCTTTTGTTAAAAGGATCAGTGATGTAGAACACTTGTTTTGCTTGGGAAGCCATTATGAAAGGCTCATTTATATGACCTAACTTGTTGAGGTCTACCAATGTGAACCCCAATTCATCGGTTTGTACACCACCGTTACTATCAACCCACTTACATTTAAAAACCGGCACCGTAAGCTTAATGTAATCGAGCACCCAAATATCTTCAATATATCCAAAGTAAGGTGTTGGTGCTATAATGGGTTTTGTGTCCTTTGCACTAGAGAAGTGCATTGCTTCGGCCACGATCATAACCCCACTATTTTGCATAGTACTCTTGTTATCTTGTTCCTTTGTATAAAAGGAAAAGTTATTGATGTCGTATCCGCTCCAACATATGACGTTGAAGCTAGGCCCACGTGCTAGCCATCTTACGTCATCAGAAGCTGTACTACCATCCTTAAGCATTTCTTCCTTGAACCATGGTAAGAAAGTCTTGTTATGCTTGTTCAACAACCACCTTTCGCTCATTCGAGGGTTTTCTTGATTGACTTTTCTTTTATGTTCAAATAAGAAAGGTTGAACATAATCGATGTTGTTCAATACATACAGATGTGCTTGAAGCACTTCATCCCGACCCTTGCTATTAATTCTTAATCCATGTGTACCCTTACCTTGACATCTTATCTCATCATGCCGAGGCTTAGGAACCCCTATAGGATCCGTGTTATGAAGGTAGTTCGAACAAAACTCAATAGCTTCTTCTGCAACATACCTTTGAACAATAGATGCTTCCGGACGATGAGGATTCTTCACATACCCTTTCAAGATCTTCAAGTAGCGCTCAACTGGGTACATCCATCTCAGAAAAACCGGGCCACATAATCTAATCTCCCTCACTAAATGAACAATTAAGTGAACCATTATGTCGAAAAAGGAAGGAGGAAAATACATCTCCAATTGGCACAAGATTGTAGCAGCCTCAACTTCCAAGTCATCCAACATACGGGGGTCAACGACTTTGCTACATATACAATTGAAGAATGAGCACAACCGAGTAATGGCATGTCTCACATTTTTTGGAGCAATACCACCAATAGAAACGGGCAGAAGTTGTTGCATCAAGATGTGACAATCATGAGACTTTAAGCCAACTAATTTAAGATCACTAGAGACAAACCTCTTCATATTTGAAGAGTAACCATGTGGAACTTTGATGCCCTGAAGACACCCGCAGAAACTTTGTCTCTCTTTTTTTGACAAAGTATGACATGCTGGCGGCAAATAAGTCCGCTTACCATCCTCAACAACTGGAGCTAACTGCTCTCGTATACCCATAGCAACGAGGTCGATACAAGCATTCACACCATCCTTTGTCTTGCCCTGAATGTTGAGAAGCATCCCGATCACACTATCACACACATTTTCTCCACATGCATCACATCAATGCAGTGTCTGACATCAAGCTTGCTCCAATATGGAAGATCAAAGAATATCGACCTCTTCTTCCATATATTTTTCTCAGTAGCTTTACCTTTACTTTTGGACTTGCCAAATATAACATCGATGCCCTTTACCCTCTGATAAATCTGCTCTCCACATATAGGGCATGCTTTATGCCCCTTGACACTGTACCCAGACAAGTTACCGTATGCTGGAAAGTCGTTGATGGTGCAAAATAACATGGCATGAAGCTTGAAAGTCTCATGAGAATACCCATCAACTAGATCAACACCTTCCACCCACAGCGTTTTCAAGTCTTCAATCAATGGACTTAGATAAACATCTAAGTCATTTCCCGGTTGCTTTGGGGCCGAAATCATCATAGACAACATCATGTATTTGCGCTTCATGCACAACCAAGGGGGCAGGTTGTAAATTATCAACAGAACAGGCCATGAACTATGAATACTACTCATGTTACCATAAGGATTCATTCCATCCATAGCAAGTCCAAGCCTTAGGTTTCTTGGCTCATCGGAGAAATCCGAAAACATAGTATCAATATTCTTCCATTGCATAGAATCAGTAGGATGACGAACCTTTCCATCATGTTTCCTCTAATCATTATGCCATCTAAGATTCTTCGCATCTTTCGCATTGGCAAACAATCACTTGAACCTTGGAATTATTGGAAGATACCACAACACCTTCGCAGGAGGACCCTTTTTTCTAACATCATCAAGATCATCATCATCATCACCACCCTTCACTTTGTATCGTGATAACCCACATTTGGGGCAATCGTGACTGTCTTCATGAACACCGGTGTACAATATGCAATCATTGAGGCATGCGTGTATCTTCTTATACTCCATACCCATCGGACACAATACCTTCTTGGCCTCATAGTTACGGTCAGGCAATGTGTTGTCTTCCGGAAGCAAGTCTTTCAACACTTCAAGCAATTCCGTGAAGCTTTTATCGGTCCAACCATTTCTCGCCTTCACACAAACCAATTTTAGCACCGCCGACAACCGTGTATGAGTAGTACACCCTGGATATAAAGGCTTATCCGCATCACCGCACAACCTATCATACACATGAGCTCGATGAAAAGATTCTTGTCCAATATCACGGATCATGTCCTCTACTCGATCATCCTCCATATCTACGTTAACATCCTCACTTTGGGAGACACTTGCCGTACTACTCAACAACACATCACCATGCCATATCCATCTTGTATAACTCAAGCAAATCCCTTCACAAATCAAATGAGTAAGTATATCCTTCACCGTACATTTCCTCGTACTCAAACACTTGACACAAGGACAACAGAACATTCCATTACTATTAAGAACATTCCTTTGAGGAAATTCTATAAATTCTCCCACCCCCTTCAAATACTCAGCATTAGTGCACTTACAAACCATCCAACTACGATCCATAACTAGATAGGTTCTGTAGATATACAAAACTTATATCCAAGGCGTTTAAAAATTATTTCAAATTTACACCATTTTCAGGTTTCTTAAGACATAAAAGAAATAAGCAGATGAAGATAAATGAACAAAACAGAATTCCAATGAGCAATATATTGTTGATGTCACGTGCTACAAGCAACTCTAAATTTCTTCCCATTTTGAAATAGGTCATGATAGCAGAAGAAAAACAAGAGAAAACACAAAACCCACGACCAGAAATAGAGACATTCCAAACAACTCAAACTCACAGTTTCAAGTTTTAACTACAGAGACTACAATTTCAACATACACTCAAAACCAAAAATAAAAAAATGTGCCCTAAAGACTTACCAGAAATAGTTGCTCGCGTGGTGGTGGGGAGGGGAGCTCGAGTGGTGGCCAACGTTCGATGTGTTTACTGAGAGCAGAGGGACAAGGAGAGTTAGTGCGCGGGAAGTGGAAAGAGAGATGTCAAGTTACTGTAAAGAATGAGCAGGAAAGACAGAGTTAGGGTTAAGAGTGTACCTCACGGTGGTGGCGAAGAAGCCCTCACGGTGGTTGTGGTGGAGATGAGCTCGCGATTAGGGCAGAGTGAGAGTGAGAGTTGAGAGTGAGAGTGAGAGTGAGCGTGATGAAAAGAGAAGAACAGAGACGTACAGAGTGAAGTGAAGAAGGCGCGCGGGTGTAAACGTTATAATCAAAAACCAAAAATAAAACAACATTTTACGCCAGTTGTTTGTAACAACTGACGTTAAAGGTCATTTATTTAACGACAGTTGTATTAAACAACTGACGTTAAAAATAAATATTTTTTATTTAAAAACACTTTTAACGTCAGTTGTTGAAGACAACTGACGTTAAAAGTGTATAAGTTTCTGCAAAAACATTCATTTATTTGACTCTTTGTGCTACTAACCCATGACTACTGTGCTACTTACCCATGCACATTGTAACTTAATCCTCTTAATGAGCATTAAGTTTATAGATCAGTTTTCAAGAAAATCAGGTAGTCTCTCTTCTCTATATAAAGAACCATTCTTCTGTATCAGTCTGTATTACACCCCCCATCTTCTTTTCCTCTATATTTTGTACGTTTTCTATTCCTTCACAATATGGCTCTATCATATTTGAGATTTTGTTATTTCTTCCTATACCTAGACTTAAAGGTCTCTGTCTTAATGGTCAAAAAACTTCTGAGGTTGAGTAAATCACGTAACATGGATGGTAAGGTTGGGTGAATAACGTAATGTGATTGCCTCACTTTATTTCATCCCAATCATCCCTTTCACTCCGCTTTGGCAGCAAGTGACTGTTGATTCAAGATGATGCATCAAGGAATTCAAGTGAGGGAGGAGATGCATCCATTGGAGTTTCTGAGGACAGGACTGAGAAGAAAAAATGATGTTGAAGCAGAAACTTTTTTATATTTTAGGGCTATGTTGCAGAAATTTTTTATCTTTTAATCATGTAATTGTAACTTATGAATCGCTTCAATGAGATACAATTTGATTATACATATATAACTTGTTTTATGTTAAGTGTTTATTTATTTTAATTTGCACAAGAATTTGTTTACTAATTCAACCTAATTAATTAAGATTAAAAATAAACTTGTTTAAAAAAAAATTTTAGAAATAAACTGCACTATATGGAGTGACCTGCGTTAAGAGTGGCAACATGACATTTCAGATAGGGATATAGGATTATTTACGTCAGCTATTTATTTAACTGAAGTAAAAATCACACTTTTAACGTCAGTTGTATAAACAACTGACGTTAAAAATAAATATTTTTTATTTTAAAAACAATTTTAACGTCAGTTGTTGAAGACAACTGACGTTAAAAGTGTATAAGTTTCTGCAAAAACATTCATTCCTTTGACTACTGTGTTACTTACCCATGCACCTTGTAACTTAATCCTCTTAATGAGCATTAAGTTTATAGATCAGTTTTCAAGAAAATCAGCTAGTCTCTCTTCTCTATATAAAGTATCATTCTTCTGTATCAGTCTGTAATACAGTCTCTTCTCTTTTCCTCTATATTTCGTGCGTTTTCTATTCCTTCATAATATGGCTCTATCATATTTGAGACTTTTGTTATTTCTTCCTATATCTAGACTTAAAGGTCTCTGTCTTAATGGTAAAAAAACTTCTGAGGTTGAGTAAATCACGTAACATGGATGGTAAGGTTGGGTGAGTCACGTAATGTGATTCACTCACCTTATTTCATCCCATTCGTCCCCTTCACTCTGTTTTCACTGCAAGTGACTGTGGATTTAGATGGAGCATCAAGGAATTCAAGTGAGGGAGGAGATGCATCCATTGGAGTTACTGAGGACAGGACTGAGAAGAAAAAATGATGTTGAAGCAGATTTTTTTTATATTTTAGGGCTATGTTGCAGAAATTTTTTATCTTATAATCATGTAATTGTAACTTATGAATCGCTTCAATGAGATACGATTTGATTATACATATATAACTTGTTTTATGTTAAGTGTTTATTTATTTTAATTTGCACAAGAATTTGTTTACTAATTCAAGCTAATTAATTAATATTAAAAATAAACTTGTTTAAAAAAAAGTTTAGAAATAAACTGCACTATATGGAGTGACCTGCGTTAAGAGTGACAACAGGGAGATGACAACAAAATAAAGATAGGAATGAGTTTCAGAGAGGAATATAATTATTTACGTTAGTTATTTATTTAACTGACGTAAAAATCACACTTTTAACGTCAGTTGTATAAACAACTGAAGTTAAAAATGTTAATAATTCTTACAGATCACTTTTAACGTCAGTTCATTACACAACTGACACAAATAGTGATTTAATATTTACAAAACTGCCACCGCCTCATTTTTAATGTCAAACATATGGTCAACTGACGTAAACGTTCCCGTATATTACATTATTTCCACTAGTGTTTGTTCAATGAAAAATAAAAAAAACGGATTACAATCCAAATTTTTATTCCTTTTATTTCCTTCTTCCCTAAACCCCTTTCAAGGAGTAGCTCTCACTCGAAGAAGAGCAAAATTCCCAGTTGAACTTGCTTCATTGGTGCTTTCATTTGCTTGATCCAATGCCTCCCAAACCTGAAAAAAATGATAAAGCCACTGATGAGCTTACTGCACAGATTAGAGAAATGCAGATAAATATTGAAGCTATCATTAATCAACAAGAACAATTTCCGAATTTCCTAACATCCCAACTACCCACCATAATTAGAGAACAACTCTCGGGTTACCCACATCCACCACCCAACCCTACACCAAAACCCCCAAAATTTACCCTTCTTCCTTTTGATGGCTCCAATCCTTTGGATTGGATATTCCAGGCTGAACAATATTTTGATCTTACACAAGTGCCTCCCTCTCAACGCATGACATATGTGCCCTTTTTCATGCAAGGAGAATCATTAGGATGGTACAAATGGATGGCAGGCAACCAACAAATCTCTACATGGGAGGCCTTCACCAGGGCTGTGGAACTAAGGTTTGGGCCCTCCTCTTTTGAGAACCACCAGGCAGCACTTTTCAAACTCAGACAACTAGGATCGGTCATGGGCTACCAGCAGCAGTTTGAAACCCTTTCTAACAAGGTCTTCGGTATGCCTGTAGAAATGATCCTCAATTGTTTCATTTCTGTCCTTAAACAAGAAATTCAAAGGGAACTTTCCATCATTAAGCCACACTCACTCTCCCATGCCATAGGCCTCTCTAAACTCCTAGAGGCCAAGCTGTTAGACTCCAAACCAACCCCTCCCAGAAGCCCACGACCCTTTCCCTTTCCCAACCAACAACCCACCTCCAAATCACCCCAACACCAACCACCACAAAACCATAACCCCAGCTCTTCTAACCTACCTATTCGCCGTTCGTCACCCCAAGAAATGCATGAGAGGCGTTCCAAAGGTCTATGTTACAATTGTGATGACAAGTGGAACTAAAACCATAGATGCCAACGAAAACAGTTCCTAGTATTGAGCTTTGATGAACCTTTTGAACCTGAAAATACTACAAATTGAGCCACTGAACCTATAGACCCGATGAGTGTGATTTCACCTCATATTTTCATGACATTTTGCATGCATTTTCATATAGTTTAGGCGTATTTTATTTGATTATTTGTTAGGGTTTACCTTGGAATGGGTAAGGTGGTTTTGTGGTGCTTGTGTGTAGGAATCGAAGATTAAATTTCTCAGGATCAGTTGTGTTGAAGCTGGCATGAAGATGGAGCTTAGAAGGCACGAAAATGAGCCAAACAGAGCTGATCACGGCCTAACCGTGATGGCCATCATGGCCATGATCAAGTGGAGCTGAAAAGGAAGAATGGAAAAGCCAGAGCTGATCACGGCCAGGCCGTGATGTCCATCACGACCGTGACATGTCAACTGAGTCAGACCCTCACAGGCAGAATGGATCACGGCCAGGCCATGATGGTGGTCACGGCCGTGATAGACCAATCAGTGAGGCAACCTTCAAGGCAGAATCTATCAAGGCCAGGCCGTGATGGCCATCACGGCCGTGACGTGCAATCTATGGATCATTAGAAACTGATTTGATCTGGTTTTTGTATTGGCTTGGGATTCAAGTTACCCCAGATTATAAATAGCCCTCTAGGGCTCGAATCTGGGCACTTTTTGGGACTGCTAACCTTAGGCAAAATTAGGATTCTTCCTCTTCTTCTCAATCTCTTCTCTCTTCTAGGATTTTTCTGTTTATGTTATTTTTAATCAAGCTTGCTACAAACATAACAATGCTTGAGTAGTAGTCTTGTTTCTAGGAATTGGGGCTATGCCCAAGATTTGTTTATGGTGATGAATTGATTTTTGATTTCTTGTTAATTCTGATTTTGTCTTCGATTTGATCCCTATCATTTTAATTACTCGTAAATTCGGTGGCCACTTATTTGCGTGTCGTAGATACACTGAAGACGAACTTAGCGGTGAACTTAGGTATCAGATTTATAGGAATCAAACTTAGGACTTAAATCACGAGAGTTAGAAGCGGTCCTTCGAGGGTTCACGAATTGTCACAAAACTTAAAGGGTCCGATTTAAATTCAATTGCCACGAGAGTAGGGATTGATTTAATTGGGCACGATTTTTGTAACCCGAGAGGGAGCACTAACTAATTTAGGATAAATTCACCTTCAAAGCAAATTTTGGTAATTAACAAGGAGAGTAGTCGATTCAGTAACATAAACAGTTTTGTGGTATCCCAATTCCTGGGAATCCCTTTTGAATTTGAAAAACCCCTATTTGAATTGTTTTCCTATTTTGTTCCATTGCAATATTAAATTTGATTGTTACTTGATTCCAATTTCAAAAACCAAATCTTATTTCAGTTCAGTGAAATCAATTTAATAACTAATTGTTATTTAAGATCACGGTCTCTGCGGTTCGATCATTTTTTTTATTACTTGACGTCGAAGCCGGTACACTTGCCGGCATTACATCAAGTTTTTGGCGCCGTTGCCGGGGACTGTTTTTTCTTGAATTTCAATTTAATTTTTAATTGATTTTTCTGGACATTTTTATTTTATTATTTATTTTTTTTCCTTTTTTTTAGAATATCTATCTCTCTACCATAGGCATTTTTCTCTTTTATGCGAAGATCTCTAAGTCTTGGAAACCTTATTGAAGTCGACCCCGAGATCGAAAGGACCTTTCATAGACGTAGGAGACTACAAAGAGAGAGAGAGGTTGATTCCCATTCCACTTATGGCGAATCTACCGGATACCAAACCACTGAAGGACTATGCAGCCCCAAATGCTAGGGGTTTGCGAACTGGGATTGCTAGGCCAGAAATTGAGGCGGAGAACTACACTATACTGCCTCAGTTAATTAGCATGATTAGGCAACATCAGTTTGGAGGATTACCCTCGGAGGACCCAACTGATCATATGGAGACATTCTTGGAATTCACTGATGCAATAAGGATTCACGGTGCCCCGACCTATGCTATACGCTTGAGGTTATTCCCTTCCTCTCTGACTGGAAAGGCGAAAGCTTGGTTGAAGCAAGGAATGTGGATCATTCAAGGTCAATGGACAGAGACTAAAACACTACCTTGGAGAACATCCACTTGAACAGGAGGTTGCGATTTCCCTCCTCGATCCAACATTGAAGGATTGAAAGGACTATGGTCAAGCTTAAGACCGTAAATAAGCGCTTCTTGGGAGGCAACCCAAGCTTTCTTTCCCTTCTTAGTTTGTTTTTGAAATTTGTTTTTTTTTAATAATTGAGAAGAATCAGAGAAGAAAGATCATCAATTAATGGATTTGTCAAGCGTTTTTAGGTTAGGAAGTCATGAAGAGTGAAAAGAGGATGGAAAAGAAAGTCAGAAACGATCACGCCCAGGCCGTGATGGTGGTCACGACTGTGATGAACCAACAGCTAAAAGTCAGAACCCATCACGGCCTAGCCGTCATTGCCATCACGGGCGTGACAAGAAGGCCCCAGAAGATCAGAATCCATCACGGCCTAGCCATGATGCATGTCACGGCCGTGATGTGAAGACCAAGAAGGGTCAGAAAGGATCACGGCCAGGGTGTGATAGTGGTCACGGCCGTGATAGGTAGATGAAGCAGGACAGATTCCATCACGGGCCAGCCGTGATACGCCTCACGCCCGTGAAACAGGATTTACCAGACACAACGCGTCATGGCCTGCCCGTGATATGGGTCACGGTCGTGACACGATTTTAACTCAGGTTTTTTAAGACGCATCCTCCCCTCTGCTCAAACACACCCCTAACTCTCTTCATCTTCTCCACTTTCTCTCCACCTCCATAGCCACCAAGCTCTCTCCCCTTCCTTCCAACTCCTCCATTCCTTCATCTCACAATCATCAACGCACCTTCCCCCTCAACCCAAACCCACCATCTTCCTCTTCATCCACTCATCTTCTTCTTCTTCCTCTCACAACCTCCACCATAACCATTCACCCAAAAACCTTGAAAACTCACCTCCCTATAACACCCACGCCCAACCAACTCTACTACCTTGCTCCCTAGACCTAACCCAACAAAACCCACTAGTCAAATCCTTCAATTTTGGGCAAAATAAAAAAGTCCCAATTTTGAAACCCTAACCCCTAGAAAATACGAATTTCAGAAACAATGAAGAAGGGGATTGTGGATTTTGGTGCTCTGAGATCATGGCAAGCGAATGTCAAAGGGCAACCGAAGCCTCACGCCCTTGCACCAGAGGAAGCAGGAACCCAGGTAACTACTCTGACTCTGACTCCTCTAACTCGGAGACTGATGAACATGGGTATGGGATTGTTTTCAAGGATAATGCTCAACAAGATAGATTCAATGCTTTGAAAAATAGGAAGATAGTCCAAACGAAATATCTTGATGATGCATGTATAGACACCCTTGGCCTGACCGTTGACATCAATTGGATGTTAGAAAACATAGGGTTGAGCGAGTTTGCTCGCACTAGATACCCTGCATTTGCTGGCCCTACTCTGGAGTTCTTAAGCTCTCTGAACGCTGAAATTCTCCAAGGACCACATTGCCACGAGGGACAGATCACATTCCGATTCTTCAACCAGGACTTCGTACTAACCCTAGCTGAATTTAATGAGATTTTTGGTTTACCAGTAGGGATGACAGAAGGTACCCCTTAGGGTTTGGTGCACATAGTTTCTGGTTGATAATTGACTATGAAGGTAGGAGTTTTGACCCTCGGACATCCAAGTCCACAGCCTTTGTTAACCCAAGTATCAGATATATGCATAGGGTCATAGCCAATACCCTGTTTGGCCGTGGAGAGAGTGACGGATCCGTCCGCCAGGACGAGGTCTTTATACTATGGGCCATGCTCCACCCTGAGAGCAACATGGACACAGGGTCATTTTTGGCTAGGCACCTCTTAAAGGTCGCCAAGAGTTCGAGTGTCACTATTGTCATTGGTGGCTTGATCACCACAATATGCCATCACTTCAACTTTGATCTAGATGGTTTTGAGGCATCCCCAGGACGGACACGTATCTCCTTGCAGGCTTGTGAGGCCATTGGGATGATCATCCAGGAGGATGATTGGTCGCGCTGTCGCGCACGCGCCAAAAAAGGACGAGCGGGTTTAAAAGTGTAGTATAGTGCGACAACTCGGATGTCGTCTCTCAAGGACTCTGAGAATATTATCTTTCACAAAAATCAGTTTTGAGGGGGGGTTTGGATTGGAATGCAATTAAGAAACAAACAAAACAGAGCAATCAAAAACAAGGCAGTTGAAAAGGGATTATCAATTATCAAACAACGATTAATCTACTGTCAAGAATTCCCAACTATCCTTGGTTAACGTAAACCCAAGCCCTAAGCAGATTCTAATCCCCTTTCGATTCTGATGAATAACCGACAACGTAATTGCTACTATGGATGCAAATTCCTATTCCCGAAATAACAAACGGGATTAAGCGCTCATGATCAAACGATCATGAATGAACACACGCGAATTAACAAACGCGATTATGTATAGGAAATTTACATCACTGAAACAAATCAATACAATATTACACACTCCTGAAATAACAAACAGAAATATGAAATATGGTATTGAAAAGGGAAAAGCAATTAAAATAGGGATTTACATAACCTCAAGTATATAGGATCCTCAAACAGTAGACTAATCCTAGGACTTAGTGCTCCATGGCAACAACGAAATCACAGAGAAAAATGTATATTAGAAAGTTGGAGAAGCAAAAGTCTTTTCAAAATATTCAGAACATCCTTTTATACAAATTCAGGATTCAGATGGCTCGCGAGGCGAGCAAACATTCGCGAGGCGAATTTCATAAACAGTCAGCAACCCTTGGCATTCTCGCGAGGCGAAGTGACTCTCGCGAGGCGAGGATATGAAGAGTTTCCTCCTTACGCCCGTGGTGGCCATCAGGGCCTAACCGTGATGCTCTCTGACTTTCAGATTCGCGAGGCGAAGGGATGCTCGCGAGGCGAGACTCTTCAGCTTCAAAACTGCCACGGCCATGACCTTCAACACGGGCAAGCCGTGATCGTCTCTGACTTTTTCAGGTTTGGAAGACTCGCGGGGCGAGACCTTCTTCGCGAGGCGACCCAGAGACTTAGCAATTTCTTGGAACAGTCAGGCTTCGGGGTCGCGTGGCGAGCGTGTCCTTCGCGGGGCGAGACCTCTGTTCTTTATTTGCTCTGCATCTACTTAACCTTAAAAAAAGGAAATAAGCATAAGTGTATTATTTTGACTTAAAACTAGCTAAATTAACTTAAAACTACTCTAGAGACTCAAAACCTTGCTTGAGGACGATCTAATCTAATTTGGGTGAAAATACGATATAATTTGCACAAAACCCTGGTCATACTAGCTATAAAACTAGATGAGCCAGAGGCTTATCAAAATACCCCAAACTTAAACTTTGCTTGTCCCCAAGCAAACTAAGACTCAAAAATCAAAAAGACTCAAGACCTGGCAAGCTCAAAAGATTCAATCAACATTGCACACATTCAAGCAATACATCAAAAACAGTTTTTCTTCATTGTTTCCCCCTTTTCAAACAGAGCAATCCCCAAATTCATTTATTCTAAACATTTGAGAGTTTCATCATGAAAACAATCAGAAATCGAAGCAGGGGATCTAAGTCACACACAAGAGGGAGATCACCAAATCCAAACAACTGCCTTCCTCACAAGGGCATTATTTGTTCACTCAGTCACTCAGTTTATGTCAGGCTAACAACTTGCACTCAGTTTCACTTTTCAAGTACACTTCCCAAAAGTTTGATTTTCACCTCAAAATGGCTCCCACAGAAAACATGCAAGCAACATCAAAAGGTCTTTATTGGGTTGTAATGGGGCCTGGCTAAGGGTAGGATATACAAAGAAACTAAGCTGAAGACCCTAGGAACTAAGAGAGCATGAACTATATTTACACTTTGAATTTCACTCAAGTTCCTTTCTTTATTTTTTTTTTATTTTTTTTTTTACACTTCTGGGTGGCTACAGCTCTTTTTATTTCTTTTTGGCATTTTTGTATTTTTGTATTTTTTTTATATATGTACACTTTTTCTTTCACAAGCTTTTGGCTTCAACTTTTTTTTTTCTTTTTTTTTTCTTTTCAATCCCAACAACATATTACACCTTGCAGCCACCCCAAACTTTGGCTTCTTGCACCCACTCTAAGATTACATGCTCTCCTAATCCTAAGATCGGGTTAACATGGTTTTCCAGATTTTTGGGCTTATAACATTAGGTTATCAAGAACTAATAGGCTAATAGGCTCAAAAGGGCTAACTAGGGAACATGCAATAGGAATTAGTTTATTCAGGCCAAGTAGCTATTTACAAAGAAACTGCCTAAATCATTTGCTACACACATATAATCATGCAAACCAAAAAGAGATTCAATCAAATCCAGGGAAGTGCAACTTGAAAGTGATTTTCACACATTTTAAAACATGTTGGAGGCTCAAAACCTCACCTGGACATTCATGCAAATTGTTTGAAAGAGATACTATCCCTAGTGTGTGCTCCCTATCACCCCAAACTTATCATTCATCATGCTATCATAACAAAATCCCAAAGTTCAGTTTTCAATTTCACATGGGAATCACAAAATTTTTTTCAAAATTTTTCAGCCTAGGGGGAATCATCACTTATCAATCATGCAAGCAAACTGTGCAACATCAATCAAAATCTAGCAAACTTGCCAACTAAAAACTTAACACACAAATGCTCATGAGCTTCTCAAATTATTCAGGAGCTTTATTCAAAGAAAAGAAAAACTACAACTAGTTCCCTCCCCCACACTTAAAACATGCATTGTCCCCAATGAACAACAACAGACTTTACAATCAGAGTGAGGGAAAGGAAAAGAAACTCCCTGATCAAGCATCAATGTAGGTTGGAGCATCCAAAGATAGCTCCTCAACATTGGCATCCAGAGGAACAACAGCATCCACACCATGGAATGGCTTCAACCTCTGCCCAATAACCTTGAAAGGCTTGTGTGTACCTGCACGTGTAATCTCTACTGCACCATAAGGAAACACATTAGTAATGACAAAGGGGCCATCCCATTTGGACCTAAGTTTCCCAGCCATCAATTTCAGGCGGGAGTTAAACAATAATACTAGCTGACCCACAAAAAATTCTTTCCTAACAATCATTCTATCATGAAAAAATTTTGTTTTCTCTTTATACATCCTGGAGCTCTCATAGGCTTCAAGCCTAAGCTCCTCAAGTTCTTCTGAATGCAGTTTTCTCTCAACACCAGATTTCTTCATGTCCATGTTGCAACACTTTATTGCCCAATATGCTCTATGCTCAACTTCCACCGGGAGGTGGCATGCCTTGCCAAAAACTAGCCGGAAGGGGGACATCCCTATAGGTGTCTTAAAAGCAGTCCTCTGGGCCCACAGTGCATCTTCTAGACGGCGGCTCCATTCCCTTCTGTTTGGCTGCACCATCTTCTCTAGGATTTGCTTAATCTCCCTGTTTGATATTTCTGCCTGGCCATTGGTTTGGGGATGGTAAGAAGTGGACACTCTATGTACAACCCCATATTTTCTGAGTAAGGCCTCCAAGGTTCTGTTACAAAAATGTGTGCCCTGGTCACTGATGATGGCCTTGGGTATACCAAACCTGCAAAAAATGTTGGACCTAACAAATTTTGAAACAATCTGAGCATCGTTAGTCCTAGTGGGGATTGCTTCCACCCACTTTGAAACATAATCTACAGCCAACAAAATATATACAAAACCAAAAGAAGGAGGGAAGGGACCCATGAAGTCCATCCCCCACACATCAAAAACTTCACAAAAGAGCATGGGCTGTTGGGGCATCTCACTCCTACGAGTGATTGCCGGGCCTGTTATTTGACATTCTTTACAACTCTTATATACCTCATATGAATCCCTAAAAAGTGTGGGCCAGTAGAACCCGGAGTCCAGGACTTTCCTTGCTGTCCTTTGAGGTCCAAAGTGTCCTCCAACTGGAGAGGCATATGAGAAATGCAGGATGGACTCCGTCTCATGATCGGGTACACACCTCCGAATGACTTGGTCACTGCAAAACTTCCACAGATAGGGGTCATCCCACACATAATACTTTGCATCACTCTTCAGCTTGTGGAACTTTTGTCTACTTGTACCTGCAGGAACAACACCAGCAACTAGAAAATTTACAATGTCAGCAAACCAGGGGGTTACCCCATACATATGTAACAATCTCTCATCAGGGAAATCATCTTGGATGGGAAATGTATCCTCATCCCTTGCTATCCTACTCAAATGATCTGCTACCAGATTTTCAGCTCCACTTTTATCCTTTATCTCCACATTGAATTCCTGAAGCAAAAGCATCCACCTGATCAATCTTGGTTTAGCTTACAGCTTCTTCAAAGAGATATTTCAAAGCTGCATGGTCAGAAAAACGAGTTACCCTAGAACCTAGCAAATAAGACCTAAACTTGTCAAGTGCAAATACAATAGCTAGCAGCTCTTTCTCAGTGGTTGTGTAATTTGCCTGTGCGGCATCTAGGGTCCTAGAAGCATAGTGAATTACATGGGCAACCTTGCCCACCCTTTGTGCCAGAACTGCCCCCACAGCAAAATTTGAGGCATCACACATCAGTTCAAAAGGTAGTGTCCAGTCTGGGGGCTGGATGACAGGGGTAGAAGTCAACGCCTTCTTCAGATAGTCAAATGATTCTTTGCACTTTTCATCAAACTGGAACAGGGCATCATTTTTCAGCAGATTTGACAATGGCAGTGCTATCTTGCTGAAGTCCTTTATAAAGCGCCTGTAGAAACCTGCATGTCCAAGAAAGGAACGGATCTCGCGTATGCAAGATGGGTAAGGCAATGAAGCAATTACATTTATTTTTGCAGGATCCACAGAAATACCCTCTCGGGAAATTACATGACCCAATACTATCCCCTGTTCTACCATGAAATGACATTTCTCATAATTCAGAATCAAATCAGCATCAATGCATCTCTAAAGAACTAGATCTAGACTATGCAAACAAGCATCAAAAGAGGAGCCATACACAGTAAAATCATCCATAAACACCTCTATGCAGTTTTCAATAAAATCAGAGAAAATACTAAGCATGCATCTTTGAAATGTGCCAGGAGCATTACAGAGGCCAAATGGCATCCTCCTATAAGCAAACGTACCGAAGGGGCACGTGAAGGTGGTCTTTTCCTGATCCTCAGGGGCAATATGAATCTGGAAATACCCGGAAAAGCCATCTAGAAAACAATAATGGGACTGACCAGCCCGGTAGATCTAGCATCGATCTATGAGCGGCAAAGGAAAATGATCCTTTCGGGTGGCCTGGTTTAGCTTCCTATAGTCTATACAAACTCTCCAGCTATTCGGACTCCGGTAGGCACAAGTTCATTATTTTCATTCCTAACTCTTGTTAAACCAGATTTCTTTGGTACAACTTGAACCGGACTTACCCAAGAACTATCGGAGATGGGATAGATAATCACTGCCTGTAGAAGCTTGGTCACCTCTTTCTTTACCACATCCAGAATCGGTGGGTTAAGTCGCCTTTGGGCTGTCGATCGGCTTAGCCCCATCCTCCAGTAAAATTCTGTGCATGCATCTGGAGGGGCTAATTCCTGGAATATCGGCCAATGTCCACCCAATGGCCTTCTTGTTCTTCCTCAGAACTTCTAAAAGCTTGTCTTCCTGATCAGAGTTGAGGCTGGAGGAAATGATGACTGGCAGTGTTGCATCCCTCCCCAAGTAGGCATACTTTAAGTTCTCAGGAAGTGGTTTTAGTTCCAAAGGAGGTGGCTGCTCAATAGATGGTGCATTGGGAGCAGCCATAGGGTCAAGGATTTCTGCTGAGTAAACAGCTTCACTCTTATTATCACTTTCACTATCATCCTCACCCTGCAATGTTAAATCCAAAAACTCAGAACAAACAGAACATGGGTTAGTGTTAGTGCAGTTAGTACAAGTATATACATCATCAAAACCAGAAATAACAGGAAAATCAGAAATAAGGTCATCATGAGTGTCCTCAATGAGCTCAGACAGCAACTCTAAGTGGAATACAGAGTGCTCCTCTACTGGGTGCTTCATAGCATCAAAAATCTTGAATTTGGCCACAATACCACCAAACTCCATCGACATAGTCCCATCATAAACATCAATCTTGGTCTTGGATGTCATCATGAATGGTCTCCCCAAGATTATGGGTGATCTCTTTGGTGAGTCTCTCCGCCATATCTAGGATATAGAAATCCGCAGGGAATATCAGATCATCAACTTGCACTAGGACATCCTCTACCATCCCCATGGGTCGGGCACTGGTCCTGTTAGCCAACTGAATGGTAAGACCTGTATACTGCAATGGCCCCAGATCAAGGTTATTAAAGATGGAGGTAGGCATGACATTGATTGATGCTCCCAAGTCCAACATACAGTTCTCAAACTTCTTGTCCCCAATAGTGCATGGGATAGTGAAGGTGCCTGGATCCTTGCACTTTTGTGGCAGTACTTGATTAGGGCCTATAGAAGCAACTCTCTCTATCTTTGACTGGATAAGCGCTGAGACATTCATTCCCAAGTCAACCCTCTCATTAATCTTCATCTTCCTCTTGTTAGTGCATAGGTCCTTCAGAAATTTAGCATATCTGGGCACTTGCTTGATCACATCCAACAGTGGAATATTAATGACTACTTTTCTGAAAACATCAAGAATCTCCTTCTCTTTATTTTCACCACCCATCTTCAAATTTTTCTGAATTCTGTGTGGGAATGGAATGGGTGGTCTATACACTCTCTCAGTTTCAACTTCAACCACAGGTTCAGGAGTAACCTCATCAGTAGGCTCAGGAGTAGCCTTAACAGTTTCTTCATCCTTTCCAGAAGTGGCCTCAACAACCTTTCCAGATCTCAGAGAGATGACACTCACATTAGGGTTGGAGGCATTAGGATTTATCACTGGCTATCCAGGCAGCTGGTTTGTCCCTTGCCCTTGTTGTATACTATTCATGGATGTAGCCAACTGTCCAATCTGAGTCCTCAAATCTTGAATACTAGCATCTGTCCTCTGCTGAAACTGTACACTAGATGCAGCCATTTGCTTTACCAAGTCTTCTAATGATGGTCCAGAAGGTGCAGAAGTGGTCACTGGAGGATGATTCTGAGGTGCCATCGGCTGTTGTTGGGAAGAGTTCCCATACCTCAGATTAGGGTGATTTCTCCAGCTAGGATGGTACCTATTAGTAGAGAGGTCTGGAATGTTGTACCGATTCTGACTGCCTCCTTGATTATAGGGGTTCATTGCATAAGCCTGAGGTACTTCACTGACAAATTCTTCTCTCTGGATTGGGCATGGATCAAATGGATGCTCAGGTGCATTGCACATGCTACATAACTTTGCCGGCTGAACCTTGTCTATTGCCAATTGTCTCACAAAGGAGGTCAGCTCATCCAATCTATTCTCAAGGGCGGCCTGGTTAGAAGATGAACTATGAATCTCATGCACACCTCTTGGCTCAACTGAATTTCTTCTTGTAGAAAACTGCTGGGAATTCAACGACATGTTCTCAATAAGTTGCTTAGCAGCAGCTGGGGTCTTATCAACTAATGCTCCCCCACTAGCAGCATCCAACAGATTCCTATCCATAGGTAACAATCCTTCATAAAAGTATTGGATTAGGAGTTGTTCAGAAATTTGATGCTGGGGGCAACTAGAGACCAAATGTTTAAACCTTTCCCGATGACTCGACTAGTGACTCGTTCCCTTGCCTGATGCCACATATCTCTTTCCTTATTGAAGCAGCTCTTGAAGCAGGAAAATACCTTTCTAGGAACACCCTCTTCAGATCATTCCAAGTTGTGATGGAGTTAGGCTCAAGGTACAATAGCCAATCCTTTGCAGCTCCTTGGAGTGAAAATGGAAAAGCCTTCAGCTTGATACTGTCCTCAGTGACTCCCTTTGCTCTCGAGGTTGTGGAGCATACAACTTGGAATTCTTTCAAGTGCTTGTGTGGGTCCTCACCTGCAAGACCATTAAACTTGGGCAACAGGTGAATAAAACCAGATTTCAATTCAAAAGGGGTGTCAGCACCAGGATAAGAAATACATAATCCATTATAGTTGACATCAGGGGCAGCAAGCTGCCTTAATGTCCTCTGGTCTCCCATGTTTTCAAAAGCAGTTTTAAAATTGGAATTACTACTAGTGCTAGCCCGAAATTCCCTACGGAGTGTGTGCAATGTTCTTTCAATTTCCGGGTCAAAATCACACAGTTCAGGGCAATGAGACCTAGTAGCCAGACCAATTCAAAACAGAATAGAAATTAAAAGAAAGAAAAGAAAATAAAATAAAAACAAATTGAGAAAAATAACAACTCAGAATCCCCGGCAACGGCGCCAATTTTTGGTCGCGCTGTCGCGCACGCGCCAAAAAAGGACGAGCGGGTTTAAAAGTGTAGTATAGTGCGACAACTCGGATGTCGTCTCTCAAGGACTCTGAGAATATTATCTTTCACAAAAATCAGTTTTGAGGGGGGGTTTTGGATTGGAATGCAATTAAGAAACAAACAAAACAGAGCAATAAAAAACAAGGCAGTTGAAAAGGGATTATCAATTATCAAACAACGATTAATCTACTGTCAAGAATTCCCAACTATCCTTGGTTAACGTAAACCCAAGCCCTAAGCAGATTCTAATCCCCTTTCAGTTATAGTAACAACTGACAACGTAATTGCTACTATGGATGCAAATTCCTATTCCCGAAATAACAAACGGGATTAAGCGCTCATGATCAAACGATCATGAATGAATACACGCGAATTAACAAACGCGATTATGTATAGGAAATTTACATCACTGAAACAAATCAATACAATATTACACACTCCAGAAATAACAAACAGAAATATGAAATATGGTATTGAAAAGGGAAAAGCAATTAAAATAGGGATTTACATAACCTCAAGTATATAGGATCCTCAAACAGTAGACTAATCCTAGGACTTAGTGCTCCATGGCAACAACGAAATCACAGAGAAAAATGTATATTAGAAAGTTGGAGAAGCAAAAGTCTTTTCAAAATATTCAGAACATCCTTTTATACAAATTCAGAATTCAGATGGCTCGCGAGGCGAGCAAACATTCGCGAGGCAAATTTCATAAACAGTCAGCAACCCTTGGCATTCTCGCGAGGCGAGGATATGAAGAGTTTCCTCCTTACGCCCGTGGTGGCCATCAGGGCCTAACCGTGATGCTCTCTGACTTTCAGATTCGCGAGGCGAAGGGATGCTCGCGAGGCGAGACTCTTGACTTCAAAGCGCCACGGCCATGACCTTCAACACGGGCAAGCCGTGATCGTCTCTGACTTTTTCAGGTTTGGAAGACTCGCGGGGCGAGACCTTCTTCGCGAGGCGACCCAGAGACTTAGCAATTTCTTGGAACAGTCAGGCTTCGGGGTCGCGTGGCGAGCGTGTCCTTCGCGGGGCGAGACCTCTGTTCTTTATTTTCTCAGCTTCTACTTAACCTGAAAACAAGGAAATAAGCATAAGTGTATTATTTTGACTTAAAACTAGCTAAATTAACTTAAAACTACTCTAGAGACTCAAAACCTTGCTTGAGGACAATCTAATCTAATTTGGGTGAAAATACGATATAATTTGCACAAAACCCTGGTCATACTAGCTATAAAACTAGATGAGCCAGAGGCTTATCAATGATATGTACTGCTTGAAACACCCAAGGCGCAGGCACCCAATTCCTCTCCCTAACCCCGCACTTTTGGATGTAAAAAATCCGGCAAATTGGAAAGTGCCGGTGGGAGAGGAGCCTCAGCCTATTAGGATACAAAGGTCGTTACACCCGCCATCGCATGCTAGGCCGTCTGGGCACCCATCTTCTTCCTATGCAGGTACGTCGTCCGATGATCCTTATGCGCGATTCGCATCCACTTTTGACACTATCTTAGCGAACCAAAAGCGCATCATGGAGGAGCAGCGTGAGAAGAGAGCCATGATCCAGCAGCTCTACGACTGGCATCTGAGCCAGCACCCACCACCCTAGTGAGTTATTTTTGTTCCTTTTTTTTATATTTTGTTTTATCCTCCCCACGACTTAATTATTTACATTAGGGACAATGTAAGTTTTTAAGCTTGGGGTAAGGGTATTATTTTTGCATTCTTGCATGTTGCATTCATTTAGGGTTAGTTTTGCATATATCACATGATTAGATTGCCCCTTGCTTAGGGTATGCCTCCAATTGTGAAAAACTTTGTGCCAATTGAATTGAGACAGTGAATTTTTGAACCCAATTTTTGTATTCTTGTGATAGGCTAAGAATAAAAATGCTTGAGATGATATTTCGATAGTTAATAATTAGCATATGGTTCCTTAGATTTGGGTTTCTCATTGATTTTTAAACTACTAAATGTGAGCTTTTGAGCCTAAAAGGGGTACTCACTAAATCTCCCCCATTCCTTGTGATCGAGTGTTTTATTACTCTTGGATTGTATCTTCTAGAACTTGACTTAAAACCATTTTGAAACTTAAAATTTTTTGAAAACATATTTGAAAATGATTAAGGCACTAGGTATTTTTATGGTCTTCTGAACTTTGACTGATTAAATGCTACCCCTTCGTTGCCCAATTTTGAGCCTAATGGAATAAAATACTTTTTTTGGTACCTTGATCTATTTTAATGAACGATGCTTGGTATGACACCCTTTAAAGTATTACAAAAGGGCAAAAAAGTAGTTTGAAGAATAAATTGTGGGATAAAAAGTTAGAAAAAAAAATCTCTTAAGTACAAAATATCCCCTTCTCCAAACAAATAAAAAAATTAATTAAAAAAAATAAAAAAATAAAAAAATGGAGAAGGGGATGAGAAAAAGAAAGTGAGAAATAAAAAGTAAAAAGGAAGAAAGAAAGAAAGGTGGAAAACTGAACTAAAGCCCAAAAAGGAATTTTAGAAGGTGTCATGCTTGGCATTGTTTGATATTTTGTTTAGCCTTCTTGATTTTTCCTTTTCTTGATTTCCCCACCTAACAATTAATCCCATGGCCCCATTACAACCAAAATAAAAGACCTCTTGATTCTTATGTGTTTTCATTAATAAAGTAGAGATTTGGTTGATAGTCAAGCTTATGGTATGGTACCTTCCTTGAGGAAATTGAGCGAATTGTCACATACCCTCAAACATAAGAGTGAGGTGAGAAGAGTGCCCGAATTAGTGAGAGATGTGAATCTGGGGAACCTAAGCTTCTGATTGGACTTGAAATCGATTGTCTCTTGGTTTCTTATTGAATATGCCTGTTACTTGAATTCATTACTCGGGTTCTAGATTCACTGTCCATGCTTTGATTGATTATCTTTTCTGGCCTTAGTTATTACTTGAGGACAAGCAAAATCTTAAGCTTGGGTTAGTTTGATGAGTGTGATTTCACCTCATATTTTCCTGACATTTTGCATGCATTTTCATATAGTATAGGCGTATTTTATTTGATATTTGTTAGTTTTTACCTTGGAACGGGTAAGGTGGTTTTGTGGTACTTGTGTGCAAGAATCGAAGATTAAATTGCTCAGGATCAGTTGTGTTGAAGCTGGCACGAAGATGGAGCTTGGAAGGCAAGAAAATGAGGCAAACAGAGCTGATCACGGCCTAGCCGTGATTGCCATCACGACCATGATCAAGTGGAGCTGAAAAGGAAGAATGGAAAAGTCAGAGTTGATCACGGCCAGACCGCGATGCCCATCACGGCCAGACCGCGATGCCCATCACGACCAGACCGTGACGCCCATCACGACAGTGACATGTCAACTGAGCCAGGCCCTCACAGGCAGAATTGATCACGACCAAGCCGTGATTGTGGTCACGGCCGTGACAGACCAATCAGTGAGGCAACCTTCAAGGCAGAATCTATCACGGCCAGGCCGTGAGACGGGCAATCTATGGATCATTAGAAACTGATTTGATCTGGTTTTTGTGTTGGTTTGGGATTCAAGTTACCCCAGATTATAAATAGCCCTCTAGGGCTCGAATCTGGGCACTTTTTGGGACTGCTAACCTTAGGCAAAATTAGGATTCTTCTTCTTCTCAATCTCTTCTCTCTTCTAGGATTTTCTGTTTATGTTATTTTTAATCAAGCTTGCTACAATCATGGCAATGCTTGAGTAGTAGTCTTGTTTCTAGGAATTGGGACTATGCCCAAGATTTGTTTATGGTGATGAATTGATTTTTGATTTCTTGTTAATTCCGATTAAGGATTGATCTAATAATTTAGTAATTTAATATATGATTATAATAAGAGAATGTGTTGAGAAGTTGCACTTTAAGCAACATCATCCTAGTATAATAAATCATTTAAAAAAAATACATGATAGAAATTATCCAATGCTTGTTCGGGAAGTTTTTTCCCATTTGTAAAAATAAAATTATAACATATGTAATTCATTGTAAAAAGATCATTTGAATTAGATTACGAAAGGATTATAAGATTATAATATTTTAATATGAGATTATAATAATTTAACCGATTAAGAAATCGTACTTTAAGCAACATCACCCTAAGGTATTAAATCATATTTCTTTAAAATACATGATAGAAATTAACACATCGTTTTTAAAGAAGTTATTTCCCTCCCATTTTTTTGTTTGTAAAAGGAAAATCGTAACATATGTAATTTATTGTAAAAAACTTAATTTGATGCTATTAGGACAGTATTATAAAATTATAGTAATTTGATGTGTTAAGAAATTACACTTTAAGCAACATCAACTTGGTATGTTAAAACATCTTTCTATAAAATACACCATAGAAATTACCCCATATTTGTTAGGGAAATTATTTTTACAAATATTTTTTTTTGGAAAAGAAGATGAAAATTACTTTTCAGGAAAAAAAAGATGAAAATTACTTATAGTAATCCAATAAATGTTATTCATTATAAGATGTTTATGTTTATTTGGATTGGATTAAAAAATAATTATTAGATTCTAATAATTTAATATTAGAATATAATAATTTAACCCATTAAACAATTACACTTTAGGCAACATAACTCTAAGATATTAAATCATGTTTCTTTAAAATACATGGGTTTTTTTGGTAGATAAATACATGATATAAAATAACTAATCCATGTTATTGTTAGAGAAGTTATTTTACCTCCTAATGATATTTTTTTTTCTGTGTTTCTGGATTACTATATTCATTGGAAAGTCCAAACTATGGTAGGAAAAAGGAAAAAATAAATAAATATATGTAACTTACATAAAAGTTTTTTCCAAAAATTTATATTACATTAAATTAAATATTAATTACAATACATTTTTAGTACGAAGGCTTGGGCTCCGCACGATATATAGTAAAAAAAGATTACCTTAAAAGCAAATAGTACCGTTACATGGTTTACACATTTCTGTACAATATGTAAAGCAACTAATATATGCAACTCGAGGAACCACCATCTCATCATCACATGGAAAGTTGATTTCATCTAATAATCTAATTGAATTTGGATAGAGGAATGTGTTGGCTTCTGATTTTAGGGCAAGCATCCATCTTTTGACTGAATGAAATTCCCTCTTTCGTATAAAAAAAAATCATCACATGAAAAATTAAAATGACTTTACCCATAAAAATTTAAATACTGCATCCACTAAAATTCTTTCATTAATCCAAGATGATTTTCACATAGCTACCATTCTAATAAAAATTGGATTCCGGCATGAACATTTCAATTAACAATTTACCTAAAGTCAAAGGGCAGAAAATATGATAAAGATGTTGCATTATTTTCACATATAATCTTTTATAGTTGATGTCTTATCCTTTTGTATCCAAACCTAAAGCAAGTATTCATCAAAACTATAAAAGGTAAAAAATCAGAAATCTAACTAAATTAACAAAAAGAAAGTAAGATGATTAGAAGTTAACAATGTCTAACTAATTAACAAATTTCAACGTAAATGGATGAGAATCATTTATTAGACCAAACTAACAAATACAGAGCAAGATGATTAGAAATTAAAATATATAGACAATATAGACAATAGTAGTCAAGCTATTTTAAATATTTGTATTTTTCATCCTCTTAAGGTAATGTTTTTTCAAGTTCAATGACATGCCAAATTGAAAAAATATGAAGCAACTAACATATGAAACTAAAGGAACCAACATTCAATCATCACATGACTTTACCCATGAAAATATAAATACTACAACCATTAAAATTCTTTCATTAATCCAAAGAATAAAATTATCAGATAGCTACCATGCTAACAATTGGATTCCAGCATGAACTCTTCAATCAACAATTCACCTCAAAGGGCACAAAATTTGATAATGAAAGTGGATTAATCTCACCTATAATGTTTTAGAGTTGAAGTCTTATCCTACTATATCCAAATATTCATCAAAAGATTCAAAACTATAATAGATATCAATAAGAAATCAGTCTAAATTAACAAAAAGAGAGTAAGATCATTTGAAGCTAACAATGTCCACATAAATAACAAATTACAGGGAAAATGGGTGAGAATCACTTATCAAATTGGAAGAAAAATAATCTACATCCAATTTGAATATGGTTGGAGCCTCACAGGTGATTCACGCCTAATTCAATTGAGTAGGTAGGAGAAATTATAAAAGGACTTTCAAATTCACATTTCAATAAAGCATGTATTTGGGAAGAGTAGAGAGAATGGAGTTCAGGGTTTTGGCTTATGGGAAAAAGAAAGACATTGAATGCCCATTGTTAACAGTATACCGAGCTCGAAAAACAAAAGGCACCGTCCAATTGCATTGAATTGCTCCAATAAAATGAAAGTATTTTTGAATTTCAATGTGTGAAACAAAAATCAAAAACTTAAAAATGTCAGCTTCCCAAGATTTCGAGCACTGTAAACTCAATGAGAGATGCAAAAAACAGACCTAAAAATAAAAGGGTGGGTAAAAGAAAATGAGAAAATGAAAAAAATATAAAACCGTACTTATGTTGGTAAAAAGAAAATTGAATAAAAACAAAGAAATGATGCAAAATTAAGATCATAGCTAGGTTAAATAATATGCCAGGGCAAAAGACTTCACCCGCTTTAGGATAATGCCATAAAAATCACAAAATTAATCTCGTAGCTCTGCTTCTTCATATGTGATTTACTGTGTCTCCGTTTTCATTTGATTCAGAGCCAGCCCTTGCAATCTTCATCACCGTCTCTGGAGAATAATCATAATATTGGTTTGGCTTGCATTAAATCATTTTACAGATCGACTCTATTGATAAGAGATAACACCGTGCGGAGACAAAAAAACTTTTTCTTTATAATAGAAACTAATATTAATAGATATAAATCAAAAATCATAAAAGGATTAAGGGAATTGAAATAGAAACTTTTTATTTTGATGAAAGGGACAAAAAAAACTCAAAAAGGAAAAGCAGAAAAGGAAACCTAACGAAAGAACAAAGGACCAAACTCATACCTCAACAACATAGACCCCATGTCATGGGAAGCCTCTGACCAAAATGTCCAAGCAGCACACTGGCGCCATGGCCGTTGTATCAGTTCCTAATGTATGAAACTCTTGATTTGTTCTCTGGTTCAACAGCCGCACAGTGTCAAGCGAATCCGTTTCACATTCCACTTGCTAATAACAAATAGAAACTGTTTCAAAAAAAATAAAATAGAAACAAATATTATTAGCAATAGAAACTAATAACAAATATTAATTCCTCCATCATCAATATTTTTTTTTAATTTTGGCTAAAAATGATAACATCCTAAACCCTAAACTTTCTTTTTCCAGAGTCTGAGACACATGTTCTGAAATAGTTGTCACCGGATGATCCAGACGCCATGGCCGGAGCTTGAAGATGCAGCAGAGAAGATGACAGATAAAGGATTTGAAGAGAGAAAGATGTTACTTTGCTATTCTGAAAACCCACACAATATCTTTTGGGTTCCCTCAGAGATAGCGCGAGAAGGCGGGAGATAAGCTCGATGGAGAATACGGTGGCTGAGCGGCAGTGGCGTCCTGGCGGCGGTTGTGATCTTGAAGGAGAAAGGGAGAATAAAACTGATGACTGATGAGAAGAAATGAAAAATGATTAAAGGAAAGGTTTGAAATAAAGAGATAGAGAAAATGGTGGAGATAAGGATTGGAATGAAGCTATCAATGGGAAATGGGGAAAAATAGATGGAAAGGTGTGAAGAGTACTTGAATGGAGAGAAACTTTTTTGATACGTTTTTTATTGCATTGGAACGCTGTAATAGCATTTATAATGCATTGGAACAATGGGAATATTTAAATGTTAAAATTTGAAATAAAATCAACTGGCATTAATGATTCATTATCTCGGGCAAAATGAAAGAGAAATAAAAATTAATTAGATGGAGGAATCTGAAATGTTTAAACTTTAAAGTATCTAACATTGGAATTCAAAATTAATTTCTCTCTTCCTCCCAAGACAAGGAAAGAGAAAGATGAAAAAGTAGCTGGCAGGTGAGGGTGCAATAAAAACGTGAAGCCCCATATAAAAAATAAGAATTATTTATAAAATAAAAAGAGTGATGTAATTAGCTGTCATCCATAACTTTAGAAAAACTTACCCAAAATAGAAAGCCAAAAAGAGAAGTACATGAGAAGTCATTGCATGACCAGATGACACCTGTAAAAAATTTTCTTGGAAGTAACCTTGATTATTTTTTTGTGTGATTAAAACCTTGATTTATATTATTTATAGATTCATTACTCACAGTTTTGAGTTGTGGACCCTTATAAAAAGAACTCTGAAAATTGGGTCCACCACACTTCTGCTGCCTTAACATTAACACTTCTTGATGGACTAATTCATTATCTCCGGTTGTTGATCGTGGCTCATTATAGATTGAACCCTGGGAGATGGGTAGTAGAGAGTTATGCTCAAGAACTACATTTCTCGTTTCTAGAACCACCACAGTCCTGCCGACAACATCGAGATATGAATACTTGATCTCTAGACGTTGCGCTACTTGAAAAGGAATCACAACTGTGGGGTCTCTGGAACCCTCTGGTAACTTTTCAACCACTATTTCAGCAAGAGGACAACCAAAAGGAAAACTGAGGTATCTTCTGCCATCCCAAGACTCAAAAAGGAAGTGCTGCAATAGTACCCCATAAACAAATGTTGAATTCCATTCTCCAAATAGAGGATACAGAGGTTCAATTTCAAGTGCTAATTGCTAAAAACCTGTACGTAACTGTGAAGAGGAAATACTCCCTATTTCGGCCCGGTAGTATACTGAACGAACCATAGTGGGTAATCTAGCTAGAAGACGTTTAAATGAACAAAAATGCTAAATGAACACGGAAATGCGACACTATACGGTTACACCGTATATATGGGTGGCAATTTGGTAAATCTGTGGAAAACTCATTTTCCCTCCTTCATTTACTCTGAACCCTCTTTCTTCCCTCTCTCGCAAGGACTCACTCCCTCTATGCTCTTTCCTCTTGCAATCTCTGAATGCCACCACCCACTACGCTCGCCCAGTGCCAGCCATAGCGGAAACGCCGCCACCCACCACTCATCGACGGCGAACCCCACCACAAGTACATGTGAGGAAAAACCCTCCTTTCTTCCTTCCCTTTTTCTCTTGATCTCTCACATCGCCACCCACCACCAAACAAACAAACCCTTGCTCACTCACTCTCACAATCCCGCATCCGGTCTCTCCAATCGGCATCGGTGCTTCACTTCCCCTTCTCTGTTTTATCTTTGGCTTGCTGTCATTACCCAACTCGCATAACCCAACAAAAAGTTGCAATCTGCATTTGAGGGAAGGAGAATAGCGTTGAAGACGATTTTGAAGACACAGTCATCCCTCGTGAAGATTTGGGTGACGCTCTCATCCCTTGGGCACTGCTGAAGCTATAGCTAGGTAAGCTTTGTCTATTATCCCTAGGGTTTATTTGCTATTCACGTTGTTTCTTTCATGGCTTTATCGCTTGAGGCCTTAATTATGTCCTTGCGGCAAGTAATGGGTGAATGTTAGAAACCTCTGTTTTTCTGCTGATGGAATGATGTTATGATTTGTACTGTTTGGTAGTATGACAGTGTAAAATGCACTTTTTGGTTGAAATTACTTGGCTTGTTCATGAAAGAAGGACTGAGGATGCAATGATGGTTTTTATAATCCTGGTAAATTGATCTTATAACAATGTGCATCTCAAGTTGGTTGGAGGAGGATACTGTGTAATGGAAAGTATGATTGGAAAGCAGTGAAAGCTGGTTGTTTTCGCTGGTGTGGAAGATTTTCCAAGTTTGGTGGTTCATGTTTTACTTTACTATTTTATAGTTCCAGCCTTTGTGCTTTATAGTTATAATGATGAAGCTTAGTTTGTCAACATTAATCGATGACACTGTGGCTATTTCTTATGGTGCAGTTACAATTCCTTTTGGAGTAGTTGCAAACTCCATTCCAAGGATATATGACAACTTTCCTAAGTCTGTCATTTCAAACTCAGCCATCATTAGTGTTTTAAAACACTCAATTGCTATAGGATCATTTCCAGTCACTAGCAGATTATCAGCATATATGCAAATGAGCAGCAAGCTTGCCTTTTTATTCACCTTCACATACACTCCATACTCCATTGAGCACTTAGTAAACTCATGTTGAAGTAGAAAGGTATCTATTCTTTTATTCCAAGCCCGAGGGGCTTGTTTAAGGCCATAAAGAGCCTTATTCAGTTTATACACCATACCTTCTTTCCCTTTAATTTCAAATCCTGGTGGTTGAGTAACATATACTATTTCTTCAAGGGGTCCATTCAAAAATGCAGATTTCACATCCATGTGAAAGAAAGGCCATCCACTGTTGCTTGCTAAGGCCACTACTAGCCTTATGGTCTCTAGTCTTGCCACTGGTGCAAAGACTTATGAGTAATCAACTCCAGGTTTATGCAGAAAACCTCTAGCAACCAATCTTGCCTTGTGCTTAGCAATAGAGCCATCATGATTCAATTTCAGTTAGAATATCCATTTCACATCAATTGACTTCTTATCTGTTGGTTTATGAACCAACTCCCATGTATGATTCCTCTCAATGGCATTAAGCTTTTCAATCATTGCTGCTTTCCAGTTCTGTTCTGTCATAGTTGCTCATAACTCACTGGTTCTGCATCTGCCAGAAGAGCAAAATGGACCAGTTCACATTCTGATGACACTGCACCGTCAGGCAGCATATCAAAGTCAGTAAAGCTGTTTGTAATCTGCCTCTGTCTATGTGGCCTTGTTCCCTGAGTAGATTCAGTGACCGGTTCCTGCTCATTCACTTCAGTTTCATCTCCAATCAATACTGGAGTCACAGGATTGAGACTACTCCTTTGCTCCTTCCAATCCCATGATTCGGTTTCACTAACATAGACATCTCTGCTGATTTCAATTTTGTTTCATTGGATGATACAATCTATATGCACCAGTATTATGATATCCTACTAAGATCACAGGCTCACTTTTAGTTTGGGAGTTATGCCGCATTGAAGTAAGGCCTAAAATAATATTTTGCTACTTTGTACTACGAGTTCATTATAGGCTATGCTCATAGTTTGGCCCTAAGATTTGGCGAAGATATTTCTTATGATATTTCTGAGTTGTGTGGTAGCAAGAATAGATATTTGAGTTTGACTATACAGATTTCGTATCAATTGACTAAAGGTTTGAGTTCAAGGTAATTCCAACGTAAACTCATGAACTAGGTGCTTAACTTTCCCAAAAACTAATTCCACACTTTCCCAGGTTAACAATATTCATACTTAGGTTCACATTCTGCATAGTTATGGTTCACATTTTGCATAGTTATGCAGAATCTATCCTAAAATCAGAAAAGTCACAGGAGGTTCCACCAACACTTGTATTCATGCTCATTGATCCTCTAACTAAATGTTCTGGTGCCCTTGCATCTATTTACTCTTCCACCAGATTTTAATTCTCTTTCATACTCAAAACATGTGGGTATAAATGTTAGTTCTAGCTTCTTGTAATTTATCTTTGAAGCATTTTGTTTGCATCAAAGCTTTGATTTTTTTTAGGCCCGATATAATTTTAGTTTGTCATGACTTTGTCTCTACCATTCCTTATGAGATGATTTCCAAATGTACCATATAAGTCACGTAGAAAAACAATTGCAGTGAGTACAAAAGATTTTAATGTGATTCTAACTTATCGTGTGTTGGATCGTCTATAAACAGGTAAACAAAAAGCAAAGAAAAATGGCTGGATCAACAAATATTAATGTAAGGAAACTTCATTTGTATTTGTACTTACTCGTGTGCAATGTATTTACAATCAACTGAAATTTCATGTAATGATACTTGGCAGGTTCGTATGAGGCATGCTTGTATGCCAAGAATCTTGATTGATATCAACAAGACACTTTCAGAGGAGCATCGTGCTTTGTTGGATACGACCCCATTCAAATGGGTTAGTAAAATGATTAAGGAACCTAATATTTCAAGCGTCATATTGTGGGAGCTTGTGAGGAGGTGGGATGAGGGTGGTCGAGCATTCAATGTTAGAGGTACGCCGATCCCTTTTACCCCTGTTGATGTATGTCTGGCTCTGGGACTTCCAGCCACAGGTGAACCTGTAGTAGGTGCAGTTGATGAGCAGTGCTATACACTGTCTATTTTTGAGGGGGCTGATATAACCGTAGAGGCTATACTTGACAAGATGCCCGCCATTCAGCGTAATGTGGGGGATTTTTGTAGGGCATATATACTCCTTGCTTTCGGAGTCTTTTACTTTCCGATGACAGGAAAGTTGTTCTTCACATATTATGCCTGGCTGCTGGATGACCTGGATGCCAACCATAACTTCAATTGGGCATGTGCAGTTCATGAATTCTTGGTTGCGAGTTTGAGCAGAGCTCACATTGTCAGTGGCGAAGGGTCAAATGACCATGAAATACATCTATATGGTTGTGCACCCATCCTACAGGTATGTATTGTTGCATATGTTATATCAGCATCTAATGATTTGTTAACAAAATTTTACTACTACTAATGATGTCAATCTTTTTTGGTAGATCTGGGTGATGAACCATATCTCGATTGGCTATACATCTAGCACTCCTCCCGAGCATCCTTTCCCACGGTTTTTGAACTGGCCAATTGTTACATTGAGGAGGAAGAGAATGAAGGAAGCATTCATGAATACAAGGGTACCAACCATACCATATTTTCTATAATATGTTGAAAATTGATATACACAATGTTCAGTTGATGTGATTCTGATGTTTTGCGAGTAGCGGTTGCTTTAATAGCAATGAGATCTTTGAGCTCCAACTACCCATTGTGCGGGATGCATTACGGGGGGGGGGGGCAACAACACCAATATGTACATGTTGACGAATATCAAAAAGTATTGGTGATGCTTAAGGAGCACAAATAGAAAATTAGGGAGCAACAACAGAGGATCTTGGCTCTAGAGGCGGATGTTGACATTTTGAAAGATGGTCCCACTCATCACCGATCAAACATAGCCCCAGTCAATGAGTATGTGGGATGTTCCACTTTAGGTGGACAAGATGCATCCTCTCTTCACCAAACTCCCCTAGCGGATATTTATGCTGACATGGGTGGGTCTTCAGGTGTTCAAATAGGTGGTCGTTACTAAATTAGCTAGTTGCCTGTTTTGTAATTTGTGTTTGTGGTTTACTTGATGAAAGCACATTGAGAATCATTGTATATGCAGGTGTAGAAATGCCAATTTCTCCACGGATGGAGGCTGATGATGCTATTGTAGATCCTCCGGCAGTAGCGATGGGTGCACCGAATGAAGCACCAGTTGAAGTGCCCGCTTGTAAGTAATGATTTGCATGTTCACAATGAAAAAGTACCATTGTATTAAAAATAAAGCCTACTTACCATCTACCATTATGACTGTTGTTTGTAGGTGAACATAATGCGGAGGGTGATCCGGAGGGTGGGTCAAACATAGCAACAAGGGTGAAGGGTAACCATAGGATGCGGAAGCAATCTTCTAGACTTGATCTCCCATATACCAAGTCATACATGAGAAATGATAAGACAACAAAAGAATAGTTTTTTATTTGTATATTCGAACATGAAAACTTGATATGTACATTGTTGTTTTGTAATTTAGGAGTAGTATGTAATTTGTCGAATTGGTAAGCCTGGATTATATGATCGGCTTTAAATAGATATTAACTATTGTGCAATATATCTTACGACATTGCTAACAGGATTGACATTCTTTACATGGTTGTGTGAAGCTAATTTAAGTGTCAGGATAAGTCATTAAATAGATAACGAAACAGATAAGTGAAGTTCAGTCACGACATAACTGATTTGCTCCAAGATTTGGTGGTAAGATACGTCATTTACCAAATAATTTAAAGCATTCACCAAACAATTGAAGCATCCACCAGATAAGCGAACTACGTTCACCAGATAATTAAAGACATCCAAAAATTCGTTTTAGTATCAATGACTTGATGGCATCCCCAGATAATTGAATACATTCACCAGATAAGTGAACTACATTCACCAGATAATCTAAGGCATCCAAAACTGTTTTAGCATAGACATTCACCAGATAATTGAAGGCATTCACCGGATAAGTGAACTACGTTCACCAGATAATCTAAGGCATCCAAAACTTGGTGTTTAGTATAGGCATTCACCAGATAATTGAAGGCATTCACCAGATAAGTGAACTACGTTCACCAAATAATCTAAGGCATCCAAAAGTTGTTTAGCATAGACATTCACCATATAATTGAAGGCATTCACCAGATAAGTGAATTACGTTCACCAGATAATCTAAGGCATCCAAAACTTGTCTAGTATAGACATTCACCAGATAATTGAAGGCATTCACCAGATAAGTGAACTACGTTCACCAGATAATCTAAGGCATCCAAAACTGTTTTAGCATAAACATTCACTAGATAATTGAAGGCATTCACCAGATAAGTGAATTACGTTCACTAGATAATCTAAGGCATCCAAAACTTGGTGTTTAATATAGGCATTCACCAGATAAGTGAACTACGTTCACCAGATAATCTAAGGCATCCAAAACTTGGTGTTTAGTATAGGCATTCACCAGATAATTGAAGGCATTCACCAGATAAGTGAACTACGTTCACCAGATAATCTAAGGCATCCAAAACTTGTGTTTAGTATAGGCATTCACCAGATAATTGAAGGCATTCACCAGATAAGTGAACTACGTTCACAAGATAATCTAAGGCATCCAAAACTTGTTGTTAAGTATAGACATTCACCAGATAATTGAAGGCATTCACCAGATAATTGAACTACGTTCACCAGATAATCTAAGGCATCCAAAACTTGTTTAGCATAGACATTCACCAGACAATTGAAGGCATTCACCAGATAAGTGAACTACGTTCACCAGATAATCTAAGGCATCCAAAACTTGTTGTTTAGTATAGACATTCACCAGATAATTGAAGGCATTCACCAAATAAGTGAGCTACGTTCACCAGATAATCTAAGGCATCCAAAACTTGGTGTTTAGTATAGGCATTCACCAAATAATTGAAGGCATTCACCAGATAAGTGAACTACGTTAACCAAATAATCTAAGGCATCCAAAACTTGTTTAGTATAGGCATTCACCAGATAATTGAAGGCATTCACCAGATAAATGAACTACATTCACCATATAATTATAATGCATTCAACACTTGGCCTAATAATCCAGGAATAAGACATTCACTAGATAAATGAGGGCATTCACCAGATAATTCAACTACATTCACTAGATAATTAAAAGGCGTTCACCAAACTTAAGTATCCATGTAATATCTGTGTCATTCACCAGATAACAGAAGGCATTCACCAGATAATTCAACTGCATTCACCAGATAATTAAAAGGGTATCCATGATACATGTCATTCACCAGATAATTGCAGACATTCACCAGATAATTAGAGGCATTCACCAGATAAATGAACTACACTCACCAGATAATTAAAAGGCATTCAACACTTGGCTTAATTATCCAGGAATAAGTCATTCACAAGATAATTGAAGGCATTCATCAGATATATATGATCATTTCCATTGACATTTATACATGATCATTTACATAGGATTGTCTAAGTATGTACAGAACAAGTGGTGGTTTTGTCATTCAAACATATGATAGAAAAATCTAACACGCAATGGGTTGCACCCAACCAACTTGTATTTAACTACATATACATAGTAAATGTTCATATACATATATTACAAGATAATGGTTCGTTGTGCTGCAACCATGTCATACAAAAAACCGACTAAAGTTATGGCACCCGACCAACCTCACAACCAATGGTAAAGCGTTAAACACTAAAAATTGTACACAAAGTTTAGTACCAGAGTCCAGGACTTATGAAAACCATACCATCAACAGACAACCATAAACCAAAAAACACATATCATTAGTGAAGACAACTAAAATCCAAAATGTGTCTAATCATCAAAATTTGTAGTGAACTGCGAACACCCCATGAAGTCAACATCAGATGTTGTCAAAAGGTCCACGAACGATATACTGGCTCCAACCTGGACAACACCATATAAGAAACTAAAATAATGGAGTCCTTAACTATATAAATGACCCACAATTTACATGCCCGTGTATTCAAAGTAACGTCTTCTAAACCCTTAAATATAGGGCATGAAACTGTTGGATTTTGAAGAACACAACAACTGTCTTCAAAAATGGACATTGACTGTATAGAAAAACAATAAACCAATCAACATAAATTTTCATCTCATTGTCCACAAAAGGCACATGAATTTTGAAGAAAGTATAGATCATGGGATACAAATCCATCAAATTGCTAAAATTTAACCGACAACACATAATAAAACAAAGTCTACACGTTAAACACAATCTGATATTTTACACAAACCACAGTGCTTGTATCCAACAATTCTCCACTGGTGACAATGTCAAGAGATGATTCTACACGGATGTTGTTTCCACCGTGATTACCCACCATTCCATTGTTTGCCTCCTGCACATTTTAGAAATGTTGTTGATGAAACTTACATGTTCATTGGATTTTGGTTAAGAAGGTTAAAATTACTCATTAATCATTTGGTGTGTATGGTTAATACAGAATTTCTGGAAAAAAAAAACCTTGTTAGTCTCTTTGTCTTCAGTATGTTGTGACCGCTTCTTCGCACTTTTTACAACTTTTTCAACTACCCCTATTTTTCTATCTGTACGAGGTCGTCCCTTACGTTTGACACGCAATGGACTGCGAATGTGGGGAGCATTGTTTGGATTTGAGTCATCAATGGGACTTTTGTTAACATCCCGCATTGTAGCATCCATGGTGGGCAAATTAGAACTAAACTCATGTAGCCTTTCATGTAGTGCCTTACTTGCAACTTCAGACTCTGCAGATACTTCAGCAACCTCATAAAAATTCTTGCACAATCTGTCAAATCTTTCCATTTGTGGCTTCAATTCTGTCACACAGTAGCTGCTCTTAACATATGAATATTTCCTTTTAATAGTTTTCTTCCATCTTGCTAAAACATACTTATCTGGCACATTTTTAAGCCTCTCTTGAGTACACACACAAAGCACATGGCGACACAGAATGCCTCTAAACTCAAACAACGAACATTCACAACAGACTTCATGGTTCTCACGATTAAACACAACCATATATACACATTCTTTTGTTCTATCACCAACTAGGACCTCCTCCAACACATGATAAGTAGCAAGGCAACCATCCACGGTCTTCAAAGAATACGCACAATTAATCTTTGATCTAAACTCGGCCTGAACCTCCTTAAACTTGACATGAGTATTATCATACTGCTTTACAAATTGATTCAGACTTGTTGTTGAATTGATATACCCATCAAAGAATGCATGTATGCTCTCGCTTCGCTGCGTTGTTGACATACCTGCCCAAGTTCATACAAGTGAGAAACCATTAACCAATTATGATAACCATGGACATTACACGGCTTTCTTTAACAAAAAGTATGAGAACGTGGAAAATGCATCTAACTAACTTAATCTGGGATATAACACTTAATGAGAATAAGTTCAAACTTTTATTTATTTATTTTTCAGATACCCATTTTCTACCTACACAACAATAAAGACTTTAAGTGTGAAAACGAGAAAGTAGATGACATATAGTAGCCAACTATTGAGTATCATACATTGGAAAGAATAACAATAACGCACAAAAAAGCCAATGCCTTGTTTATCAACATTCAACACCAGTCACTACCCAAAATAAAACATCACAATCTCATAAAATCACCATGACTGTTGATGAAGTGGATAACTCATAAAAGCAAGCCAGCAACAGATGCATCAAATCCAAAAATATCATCCGTCTCTAAATATTAAGAAGCATTTGAAACAAAAGACAGACCAAGCTTGCACACGACCACATACCTGCCCAAAAATATTTCTTCAGCATGGTTGGTGCCCATCTATGACGTTCCTTGTACAACCCATCCAACCAGTCATTCTTCCCAAGGTCAAATTTGTCAACGAAGGAAGTCCATCTATCTTCAAAATCAGCTGCTGTGACTGTATCATAAACCGTTATTTTCATTGCAGACTTAATCTTCTTATATTCACCATATCCGCTAAGTTTTTCAGGATTTTTTTTCATTATATGCCATAAACACCACCTATGATGAGTTGTAGGGAAGACTAGCTCAATGGCATTTTTCATAGACTTACATTGGTCAATGACAATACCCGTAGGGGCTTTTCCCTCCATATAATGAAGCCATGTTTGGAAAAGTCATACAAATGACTGTGTCTTCTGCAGAAACCAGACCACATCCAAGTAATGTTGATTGACCATGGTGATTCACACCAACAAATGCAGCAAAAGGCATGTCATACTTATTGGTCAAATATGTTGTATCAAATGTCAAAACATCTCCAAAATATGCATAAGTAGCTCTACTTCTTGCATCAGCCCAAAACATATTTCTGACATGAAAATCATCATCCATATCTATGGAATAGAAGAAATCATTGTTTTGCTCCGTCATTTGAGAAAAATAGCTTAGTAAGGCCTTAGCATCGCCTTTTTTCCCAATCGCACGCCTTTCTTTGTTGACATAATTTCTCACGTCTTTTTCACAAAAGGGTATATGCTCATGCCCTCCTCCATCTTTAACGAGAGACTGAAAAGTCTTATTAATCCTCACTCCTACATCATCATTGATTTGGATTCTTCTTTTTACATGGAGGTTCATTTTCTTGTTAGCCTTGAACAACCTTGCCTTTGTAGGGCTGATCTCGTGAGAATGGTTGGGTTCAAATTTATTAATGTACCACAGTCCGTCTTTTCCCAACTTAATAGTAATTTTTGCCGGACAATTCTTCACCTTAGTCGGACGTGTCATCAACGTACAAGGAATTTCCGACACTCGGGGCCCCTCTCTTGAACATACTAGCATTAAGTAGCTAATCTGCCCATCCTCTCCTTTTCTTGATGTTCGAGTCTTCCAACCAAAACCCTTTCTTAAAGCATACTCACGATAAAATGATTTAACACCCTCAATGAAAGAAAAGCACATCCCTGTTGCAGGCTCCCACTTTTCTTGATCATCATTAACAATGTCAACTCCATTTGCTTCGCTATCACCACCACCACAGTCCACATAATCATTTGAAGTATCCATGTATATCCAATTGTGGATGCCACACTGAAACTGCACAAATTAGATCTTTCATAAGTAATAACACAAAACAATCATGGATTCACTAGCTTCTCATATGAATTAATGTTGACAAACTAAAATTCACCTTAACCCACACAACTAAGCTGCATGTTAGAGTATGCACCATGCTAACCTTCCCTAATATAGAAAATCTTAACAATGCATAATTATAACTTATAACTTACTGCACATGTATTGAGTATCTACCTATTGCATCTAACTACTTCAAGTTTGAAGACAATGCATCAACAAACCAATGATACATGCACATTGACCTTGCTGCTGATTAATATTATGTGTCTGAGAAGTGTCTATGTTAGTGAAACCGAATCATGGGATTGGAAGGAGCAAAGGAGTAGTCTCAATCCTGTGACTCCAGTATTGATTGGAGATGAAACTGAAGTGAATGAGCAGGAACCGGTCACTGAAGCTACTTAGGGAACAAGGCCACATAGACAGAGGCAGATTCCAAACAGCTTTACTGACTTTGATATGCTGCCTGACAGTGCAGTGTCATCAGAATGTGAACTGGTCCATTTTGCTCTTCTGGCAGATGCAGAACCAGTGAGTTATGAGCAAGCTATGACAGAACAAAACTGGAAAGCAGCAATGATTGAAAAGCTTAATGCCATTGAGAGGAATCATACATGGGAGTTGGTTGATAAACCTACAGATAAGAAGTCAATTGATGTGAAATGGATATTCTAACTGAAATTGAATCATGATGGCTCTATTGCTAAGCACAAGGCAAGATTGGTTGCTAGAGGTTTTCTGCATAAACCTGGAGTTGATTACTCAGATGTCTTTGCACCAGTGGTAAGACTAGAGACCATAAGGCTAGTAGTGGCCTTTGCAAGTAACAGTGGATGGTCTTTCTTTCACATGGATGTGAAATCTGCATTTTTGAATGGACCCCTTGAAGAAATAGTATATGTTACTCAACCACCAGGATTTGAAATTAAAGGGAAAGAAGGTATGGTGTACAAACTGAATAAGGATCTTTATGGCCTTAAACAATGGCCTTAAACAATGGAGTATGGAGTGTATGTGAAGGTGAATAAAAAGGCAAGCTTGCTGCTCATTTGCATATATGTTGATAATCTGCTAGTGACTGGAAATGATCCTATAGAAATTGAGTGTTTTAAAACACTAATGATGACTGAGTTTGAAATGACAGACTTAGGAAAGTTGTCATATTTCCTTGGAATGGAGTTTGCAACTACTCCAAAAGGAATTGTACTGCACCAGAAGAAATAGCCATAGTGTCATCAATTAATGTTGACAAACTAAGCTTCATCATTATAACTATAAAGCACAAAGGCCGGAACTATAAAAAAGTAAAGTAAAACATGAACCACCAAACTTGGAAAATCTTCCACACCAGCGAAAACAACCAGCTTTCACTGTTTTCCAATCATACTTTCCATTACACAGTATCCTCCTCCAACCAACTTGAGATGCACATTGTTATAAATCAATTTACCAGGATTATAAAAACCATCATTGCATCCTCAGTCCTTCTTTCATGAACAAGCCAAGTACTTTCAACCAAAAAGTGCATTTTACACTGTCATACTACCAAACAGTACAAATCATAACATCATTCCATCAGTAGAAAAACAGAGGTTTCTAACATTCACCCATTACTTGCCACAAGGACATAATTAAAGCCTCAAGCGATAAATCCATGAAAGAAACAACGTGAATAGCAAATAAACCCTAGGGATAATAGGCAAAGCTTACCTAGCTATAGCTTCAGCAGTGCCCAAGGGATGAGAACGTCACCCAAATCTTCACGAGGGATGACTGTGTCTTCAAAATCGTCTTCAATGCTATTCTCCTTCCCTCACATGCAGATTGCAACTTTTTGTTGGGTTATGCGAGTTGGGTAATGAGGGCAAGCCGAAGATAGAACAGAGAAGGGGAAATGAAGCGCCAATGCCGATTGGAGAGATCGGATGCAGTATTGTGAGAGTGAGTGAGCAAGGGTTTGTTTGTTTGGTGGTGGGTGGCGATGTGAGAGATCAAGAGAAAAAGGGAAGGAAGAAAGGAGGGTTTTTCCTCACATGTACTTGTGGTGGGGTTCGCCATCGATGAGTGGTGGGTGACGGCGTTTCCGCTGTGGCTGGCACTGGGCGAGCGTAGTGGGTGGTGGCATTCGGAGATTGCAAGAGGAAAGAGCGTAGAGGGAGTGAGTCCTTGCGAGAGAGGGGAGAAAGAGGGTTCAGAGTAAATGAAGGAGGGAAAATGAGTTTTCCACAGATTTACCAAATTGCCACCCACATATACGGTGTAACCGTATAGTGTCATATTTTCGTGTTCATATAGCGTTTCTGTTCATTTAAACATCTTCTAGCAAGATTACCCACTATGGTTTGTTTAGTATACTACCGGACCGAAATATGGAGTATTTCCTTTTCACAGTTACGTACAGGTTTTCAGCAAATAGCACTTGAAATTGAACCTCTGTATCCTCTATTTGGAGAATGGAATTCAACATTTGTTTATGGGGTACTATTGCAGTACTTCCTTTTTGAGTCTTGGGATGGTAGAAGATACCTCAATTTTCCTTTTGGTTGTCCTCTTGCTGAGACAATGGTTGAAAAGTTACCAGAGGGTTTGGTCGCGCTGTCGCGCACGCGCCAAAAAGAACGAGCGGTTTATAAAAATGTAGTTTAGGGCGACAACTCGGATGTCGTCTCACAAGGACTCTTCACTTGTTATTTATCACAAAAGTCAGTTTTGGGGGGGTTTGGATTTGAGTGCAAATAAGAAACAAAGCAAAACAAAGCAATGAAAACAAGGCAGTTCAAAGAGATTATCAAATAGCAAAAAAAAGATTAATCTACTGTTCTCGATTTCCCAACTATCATCGGTTCATGTAATTCCAAGCCCTAAGCAGATTCTAATCCCCTCCCGGTTGTAGCAATAATTTATAAGCGAAATCACTACTACAGATATATGTCCCTATTCCCGAATTAAGCAAACGGGGTTAAGCCCTTCGTGAACTAAGCGAACACGAATTGTACACACGCGAATTAAGCAAACGCGATTAATTATAGGAACATAACATCACCGAAAATAAATCAACACAACACAACATACTCCTGAATTAAGCAAACAGAACTATGTAGCATGGCATTGAAAAGGGAAAAGCATACAAAACAGGAATTACAAGAACCTCAAGTGTAGTGGAAAACAATTACAGTAGATTATTCTAGAAAATCAGTTCTCCATAGAAAAACGAAACACACAGAAAAATGTAAAAACAATGGAGAAGCCAAAAATTCTTCCAATCTGTCCAGAACAGCCATTTATACTATTCAGAAATTTAGCCCACTCGCGAGGCGAACCCTCATTCGCGAGGCGAATACCATGAAGAGTCAGTAACGTTTGGTCTTCTCGCGGGGCGAAGTACTGCTCGCGTGGTGAGGAATGGAACAGTCATGGCTTCTGGTCTTCATTCTCGCGAGGCGAGACATGGATCCGCGAGGCGACACAAAACGGGTTGCATTTCTATGGAACAGTCAGCCTTCAGGGTCGCGAGGCGAGGTGTTGTTCACGGGGCGAACCAGAGAGGATGACATTTTTACTGTTCTGCTGGCTTTCAGGTTCGCGAGGCGAGAAGACTCTCGCGAGGCGAACTCCCTGTTTCTTTATTCCCTCAACTTCTATTTAACCTGAAAACAAAGAAATAGCTATAAGTGCATTATTTGACTCAAAACTGGCTAAATTATCCTAAAACTACTTTAGAGACTCAAAACCTTGCTTGAGGACAATCTAATCTAATTTGGGTGAAAATAGGATATAATTTGCACAAAACCTTGGTCATACTAGCCATAAAACTAGATGAGCCAGAGGCTTATCAGGGTTCCAGAGACCCCACAGCTGTGATTCCTTTTCAAGTAGCGCAACGTCTAGAGATCAAGTATTCATATCTCGATGTTGTCGGCAGGACTGTGGTGGTTCTAGAAACGAGAAATGTAGTTCCAGAGCATAACTCTCTACTACCCATCTCTCAGGGTTCAATCTATAATGAGCCACGATCAACAACCGGAGATAATGAATTAGTCCATCAAGAAGTGTTAATGTTAAGGCAGCAGAAGTGTGGTGGACCCAATTTTTAGAGTTCTTTTTATAAGGGTCCACAACTCAAAACTGTGAGTAATGAATCTATAAATAATATAAATCAAGGTTTTTATCACACAAAAAAACAATCAAGGTTACTTCCAAGAAATTTTTTTACAGGTGTCATCTGCTCATGCAATGACTTCTCATGTATTTCTCTTTTTGGCTTTCTATTTTGGGTAAGTTTTTCTAAAGTTATGGATGACAACTAATTACATCACTCTTTTTATTTTATAAATAATTCTTATTTTTTATATGGGGCTTCACGTTTTTATTGCACCCTCACCTGCCAGCTACTTTTTCATCTTTCTCTTTCCTTGTCTTGGGAGGAAGAGAGAAATTAATTTTGAATTCCAATGTTACCTACTTTAAAGTTTAAACCTTTCAGATTCCTCCATCTAATTAATTTTTATTTCTCTTTCATTTTGCCCGAGATAATGAATCATTAATGCCAACTGATTTTATTTCAAATTTTAAAATTTAAATATTCCCATTTCCATCTATTTTTCCCCATTTCCCATTGATGGCTTCATTCCAATCCTTATCTCCACCCTTTTCTCTATCTCTTTATTTGAAACCTTTCCTTTAATCATTTTTCGTTTCTTCTCATCAGTCATCAGTTTTCTTCTCCCTTTCTCTTTCAAGACCACAACTGCTGCCAGGACGCCGCTGCCGCTCAGCCACCGTATTCTCCATCGAGCTCATCTCCCGCCTTCTTGCGCTCTCTCTGAGGGAACCCAAAAGATATTGTGTGGGTTTTCAGAAATTCAAAGTAACATCTTTCTCTCTTCAAATCCTTTATCTGTCATCTTCTCTGCTGCATCTTCAAGCTCCGGCCATGGCGTCTGGATCATCCGGTGACAACTATTTCAGAACACGTGTCTCAGACTCTGGAAAAAAGAAAGTTTAGGTTTTAGGATGTTATCATTTTTAGCCAAAATTAAAAAAAAAATATTGATGATGGAGGAATTAATATTTGTTATTAGTTTTTATTGCCAATAATATTTGTTTCTATTTTTTTTTGAAACAGTTTCTATTTGTTATTAGCAAGTGGAATGTGAAACGGATTCGCTTGACACTGTGCAGCTGCTGAACCAGAGAACAAATCAAGAGTTTCATACATTAGGAACTGATACAACGGCCATGGCGTCAGTGTGCTTCTTGGACATTTTGGTCAAAGGCTTCCCATGACATGGGGTCTATGTTGTTGAGGTATGAGTTTGGTCCTTTGTTCTTTCGTTAGGTTTCCTTTTCTGCTTTTCCTTTTTGAGTTTTTTTTGTCTTTTTCATCAAAATAAAAAGTTTCTATTTCAATTCCCTTCATCCTTTTATTATTTTTGATTTATATCTATTAATATTAGTTTCTTTTTTTGGTTTACTATTAATATTAGTTTCTATTATAAAGAAAAAGTTTTTTTGTCTCCGTACGTTGTTATCTCTTATCAATAGAGTGAACTGATCTGTAAAATGATTTAATGCAAGCCAAACCAATATTCTGATTATTCTCCAGAGGCGGTGATGAAGATTGCAAGGACTGGCTCTGGATCAAATTAAAACGGAGACACAGTAGATCACATATGAAGTAGAGCTACGAGATTAATTTTGTGATTTTTATGGCATTATCCTAAAGCAGGTGAAGTGTTTTGACCTGGCATATTATTTAACCTAGCTATGATCTTAATTTTGCATCATATTTCTTTGTTTTTATTCAATTTTCTTTTTACCAGCATAAGTACGGTTTTATATTTTTTCATTTTCTCATTTTCTTTTACCCACCCTTTTATTTTTAGGTCTGTTTTTTGCATCTCTCATTGAGTTTACAGTACTCGAAATCTTGGGAAACTGACATTTTTAAGTTTTTGATTTTTTTTTCACACATTGAAATTCAAAAATACTTTCATTTTATTGGAGCAATTCAATGCAATTGGACGGTGCCTTTTGTTTTTCGAGCTCGGTATACTGTTAACAATGGGCATTCAATGCCTTTCTTTTTCCCATAAGCCAAAACCCTGAACTCCATTCTCTCTACTCTTCCCAAATACCTGCTTTATTGAAATTTGAATTTGAAAGTCCTTTTATAATTTCTCCTACCTACTCAATTGAATTAGGCGTGAATCACCTGTGAGGCTCCAACCATATTCAAATTGGATGTAGATTATTTTTCTTCCAATTTGATAAGTGATTCTCACCCATTTACCCTGTAATTTGTTATTTATGTGGACATTGTTAGCTTCAAATGATCTTACTCTCTTTTTGTTAATTTAGACTGATTTCTTATTGATACCTATTATAGTTTTGAATCTTTTGATGAATATTTGGATATAGTAGGATAAGACTTCAACTCTAAAACATTATAGGTGAGATTAGTCCACTTTCATTATCGAATTTTGTGCCCTTTGAGGTGAATTGTTGATTGAAGAGTTCATGCTGGAATCCAATTGTTAGCATGGTTGCTATGTGATAATTTTATTCTTTGGATTAATGAAAGAATTTTAATGGTTGTAATATTTATATTTTCATGGGTGAAGTCATGTGATGATTGAATGTTGGTTCCTTTAGTTTCATATGTTAGTTGCTTCACATTTTTTCAATTTGGCATGTCATTGAACTTGAAAAAACATTACCTTAAGAGGATGAAAAATACAAATATTTAAAATAGCTTGACTACTATTGTCTATATTGTCTATATATTTTAATTTCTAATCATTTTGCTCTGTATTTGTTAGTTTGGTCTAATAAATGATTCTCATCCATTTTCGCTGTAATTTGTTAGTTAGCTAGACATTGTTAACTTCTAATCATCTTACTTTCTTTTTGTTAATTTAGTCAGATTTCTGATTTTTTACCTTTTATAGTTTTGATGAATACTTGCTTTAGGTTTGGATACAAAAGGATAAGACATCAACTATAAAAGATTATATGTGAAAATAATGCAACATCTTTATCATATTTTCTGCCCTTTGACTTTAGGTAAATTGTTAATTGAAATGTTCATGCCGGAATCCAATTTTTATTAGAATGGTAGCTATGTGAAAATCATCTTGGATTAATGAAAGAATTTTAGTGGATGCAGTATTTAAATTTTTATGGGTAAAGTCATTTTAATCTTTCATGTGCTGATTTGTTTTATACGAAAGAGGAAATTTCATTCAGTCAAAAGAGGGATGCTTGCCCTAAAATCAGAAGCCAACACATTCCTCTATCCAAATTCAATTAGATGATTAGATGAAATCAACTTTCCATGTGATGATGAGATGGTGGTTCCTTGAGTTGCATATATTAGTTGCTTTACATATTGCACATAAATGTGTAAACCATGTAACAATACTATTTGCTTTTAAGGTAATCTTTTTTTACTATATATCGTGCGGAGCCCAAGCCTTCGTACTAAAAATGTATTGTAATTAATATTTAATTTAATGTAATATAAATTGCTGGAAAAAAACTTTTATGTAAGTTACATATATTTATTTATTTTTTCCTTTTTCCTGTCATAGTTTGGACTTTCCAATGAATGTAGTAGTCCAGGTACACAAAAAAAAATAAAAATATCATTAGGAGGTAAAATAACTTCTCTAACAATAACATGGATTAGTTATTTTATATCATGTATTTATCTACCAAAAAAACCCATGTATTTTAAAGAAACATGATTTAATATCTTAGAGTTATGTTGCCTAAAGTGTAATTGTTTAATCGGTTAAATTATTATATTCTAATATTAAATTATTAGAATCTAATAATTATTTTTTAATCCAATCCAAATAAACATAAACATCTTATAATGAATAACATTTATTGGATTACTATAAGTAATTTTCATCTTTTTTTTCCTGAAAAGTAATTTTCATCTTCTTTTCCCAAAAAAAAAATTGCAAAAATAATTTCCCTAACAAATATGGGTTAATTTCTATGGTGTATTTTATAGAAAGATGTTTTAACATACCAAGTTGATGTTGCTTAAAGTGTAATTTCATAACACATCAAATTATTATAATTTTATAATACTTTCCTAATAGCTTCAAATTAAGCTTTTTACAATAAATTACATATGTTACGATTTTCCTTTTACAAACAAAAAAATGGGAGGGAAATAACTTCTTTAAAAATGATGTGTTAATTTCTATCATGTATTTTAAAGAAACATGATTTAATACCTTAGGGTGATGTTGCTTAAAGTGCGATTTCTTAACCGGTTAAATTATTATAATCTCATATTAAAATATTATAATCTTATAATCATTTCGTAATCTAATTCAAATGACCAGAATCTCTGTCCGACGGCCTGACCGGAAGTGTACCATCCGCAGTCGTTCTCCTCTCCTCGAGGATTATCCCCAGTTGCAACTCATCTTCACTGTCATGACGCAAACCGTCCTTGCACACCCATGAGGACTCGGTCAGCAACGCCCCACCGACATCCACCTCCAGGCTCATGAACGACGACTCACGGGGTGGTCGGGACCTGTGTGCACTCCGTCGATCCCGAATCTTGTTGGATATCATCTTCCACCCTTCCCGATCTTCCAAGACAGCGCCACTATTTCTGAATGCCACATGAGGATTCCGGTCCGGCGGTTCTGGCGGTGCCCTGTCCTGCAGTGTCTCCTTCATTATCGTGCCATCCTTGTGAACGGAGCTGCTGACTTGAGGTTGTCGTGCAGTTGATAAATGGGGTTGTGGCCCAATCTTGATATTTCTCAGATAAATGGGCCTCCTGTTGCATAAATTTCGGGAACCAAATTCTGGTCAACTGATGCCCACTCAACGGTTCCTATGCTAACTCCCTGTTTCCTTTCACCAAATTGGGCATGGCCCATTAAGTCAAGAGGTGAACTTCTCTTGCCAGTCCATCAATCCTTTGAGCACAATCCGTCAATTTTGTTAAGTTCTCTACCTGATGGAGCTTCAACTCTGCTCTCACCTCTTCCTTGAGACCCTTGAGGAAAATTCCTCTCAAATACCCTGGTTCTGCACTTCTAAGTGGACCTGTGTATAGCTCAAATTGTTCCCGATATTCCTCTACTTTTCCTGTTTGCTTGAGGCTTAGCAGTAACTCATAAGGATTTTGTGTTTGGAACCTTTGAACCACTACCGATCGGAAATCGTTCTAGGTAGGGTTCTGCACACAAAATTCCCACCACTGATACCACTCCAATGCTTTTCCTTCTGTCGCAACCTTCGCTGCTTGCAATTTCTCCTCCTCATTCATACTGCTTAACTCGAAATATCTCTCTACACGATTCACCCAACCGTAAACATCTTCGCCATCGAAGATCAGAATTTCGAGTTTCCTCCACCGCTCGCGGTGATTTCGGAATTCCGAGTTCTCTTCCTTTCCGCCGTCACCTCCATTGTGGCTACCTCCGCTACCTCCGCCAGTTACATGACCTGTGCCAGTGATTTTGTTCGATAACCGTCCTTCGATTTCGACCAGTTCTCCGATCTGTCTTCGCGTCTTGATTCTCTCCTCTTTGAGAATCCGTCATATTTCATAGCCACATTCCTGAAACTCGATTTGTGCCTCCATATCTCTCGTATAAACCATAAAAATTCTCCCAAATCTGAGAGCTTTGATACCAGCTGATAGAACTGGATCAAATCAACTAAGAAACCACTGTATATTACTATTTTATTAATGGATTCTCTAAGGGAAATGACCCTAACAGAGATAGAATACAGAAAGATAGAGAGAAAGAACACAAAGAAATGTCCTGCCAAGAATGTTTGAGAGCTTGGTCTCTCCCTTCCCAATCCCAACCAACTGAATGAATGCCTAATTTTCCCTCCCATTCTTCTATTTATTAACTCCCTAACAGCTCAGCCTCATCTAATTCTAACTGTTGCTGCTTATTAGGCCCATATCTAATGACCCATCAGGCCCATATTTAACAGGCCCATATTTAACAGAGGGCTCGAGTGCAGTTATAGCTTCCACAAGATGGCAATAGAGAAGGGGACCCAAATGTAGCCTGCAATGTAACATAGCAAATGATTCAAAATAGAGTGTATATATAAATTAAATTAACCAAAGGATGATTTCAAAATTTACACATTTATATTTGACTTCAACTTGCAGCACTATTTACTTTTTTTTTATACATATTCTGGTATGACAGACTCTCTTCTATCATTTATCTCTCTCTCCATCTGGGCAAAACCAGCACCAAGCCACCAGCTCTTCAATTATTTCTCTCTATCTCTAGCATGCATTTCCACAAACACATGGTGCTTGCTACTTAGCTTTAACTCAAACCCACCAAAAGATTAAAAATACAAATTCATAGCATACCCCAATAACCTAATCATAAATAAGTTGCAGAGTAATTGTGTGAATTAATCCCATCAACCAGAGAAAAAGCATAAAAGAGATTGAAAAATCAGTTGTGGGTATAGAGAGAACAAAAAGAGTAGAAGGAAGATCAATGATCACCCTTCCACATTCAAAGGTCAAGGAAGAATTCCCCTTTAATTAATCAACTTATACAACAAATACTATACTTGTTTTTGTCCTTTATCCCATATGAACTGTCATCTTGTATAGTGGGCTAACCAGCCCAAAGAAAGCTAACATTAACGAGCCGGAGTTCAAATTAACAATTATAGAGAATGTTTCATATATTCATATCAGTGAGCACAACCCAATTTTATAAAAGACTTTCATGCTTGAAGAACATCAATATTAGCGTTCGAGGACAAACATGAAATCTCCTCCTTGAAGAGGTCTCTTAATTAGGATCAGCAAACCGGACAATTAATTAGGGGTTGATCACAACCCTATGCAGAAAAATACAAGATAATAATTAATAACCAGAAGAAAGCTTTCACAACCAAAAAAACTAAAAGAAAAAGATAAATTTTCCTTACTCTCATTGTATAGATTCCATCAAGAAGTGCATTTATAGCTGCCAATGCCATATTTCAAATCTCAATATGAGTATTAAACAACACCACATCCTTCAATTTATCAAAAAAAAAAAAAAAACCACACCCTTCAACCTCGACTTTGTTTCATCCCATCACGCATAAGATAAACATATTTTGAGAAAATCTGATGCAAGAGATACCATCTATTAGTTCTGTGTCATAATAAAATTAAGCTTAATGTAATATTAAAGAGAAATTAAATATTTATTAGGGGTGAAGTTAACAATGCATTAGAGTTCAACACCCAGCTTCATTATAATAATATCCCAGGTCTATAAAGTCTCTCTCTCCACCACCCATTTGCTTCATTATACTAATATCCTTGACTCCTTAAGCACTTTTATTAATGAAGCTGTAGATAGTTGTTGATGTGAGTGCTTTCTGTTGATAAAGAATTAATTGATTCTTCTCAGTTCCTTCTATAAATTGAGCATTGATCCTTATAAAAAAGTACCATTCTCCTTAAACCCTCCAAAAATTTTTCTCACCGTGTCTCTTCTTGTTCTTCTTCACGTCATGTATATTTCTCTCTGAAACCAAACCTCTCCAACATCAAGTATATTCTTCTCGAAATGTCTCCCTCTCTCGACACCTTCCATTCATGGTTTTTTCATTTCAAATCTGAATGTGAAAGGGTGAGCATTGATCTTCATTCTCCTCTTTTTGTTCTCTCGCTATACCCACAAGGCCACAACATCCCACCATTCCTTTATAGTTCTTCCAGCCGAGAGAGGCGGAGCATTCGAGCTTGTGGGCGGCAATGTATTGAATCTTGTTATTGGCGGCTTTCTTCTGTCTCGTACATGGTTCCAATTCATCCTTTTATATCTACTATCCCCAAAACCATTGAAATTTAAAATCTCCAAAGAAAATCATAAACTTAACAAATAGAGACAATTATCTTGATAACAATACACACTCGCCTATTTGCAGGGAACATACTTCGCTTTTAGGTTGTTTGTATCCCCTATGTAAGTTTCTTAATGGATATTTTAAGAACAATTAAGTTTTACTTTTCTAGCATGATAGTTTCTATGAAACTGAGTTTGTTAATTGTTAATGGTTGTTAAGCAGTTTACCAATTTAATCCCCGGCTCATTTCTTATATCATTGCTATAATACCACATTCTTTCATATGATGCAAAAAATATTAACTTTAAACAGGTTGCTTGATTGTGCATGTTATTCTTCACTGCTGCACATACAACACTAGAAATAGACCCTAGATGTTTACTCTTTCATCATGCTACTTATTTTCCAAGCCCTATGATATATTTAGCAAAGATTTATTTATTTTATTGTAGTTGATTTGGTATATCGTGCTTGGTGTGCTATTTTTCTAAGGGTGTGTTTGATTTGCAAAAATTCAGGGGACTAGATATCACAAAATTTTTTATCCCCTGTTTGATTTGAAAAGTGGTCAGGGGACAGGATAAAAAATGGGGTGAGGGACAAGACAAAAACCCAGAATTTTGTCCCCCACCATTCAATATTATTTTGTTTGTGCTGTCCATTATCCATCAAACAATATACAAGATAAAGAATTGTCCTATAACTCGATGACTTGTATTGTGCTGTGCTGATACCTTTTGCAAATCAAACACACCCTAAAGAAAAAAAAAATTAAGCGTTTTGATGAATTTGATTTGTTCTTTTTGATTTGTGAATTTACGTTAGTAATCTTTGTAAGACATGGGAAAAACTCCGACTTCTACGTTTAATGGTTCTTTAAATGAAGAGAGAGCATGTGTCTATTGGAATTGTTGTAGACTGTAGACTAGATGTAAGGAAATATTTCTAGTTTTGTTGTTCAAGCTGTCATTTCTTATTAAGCTTTTAGTTCTGCTATACTTTCTTTCGGACTGCAAGTTTTATGTAGGTTCTCGTAAGTATTTATTAACTCTCTCTGAAGTACAGTGAGGACTAAGAAAAGAGAATTAGCCATGGCATGGTGTTATAATAATCCTTCCTTAAAACTATTAGTATTTTACCATCATAAGGAACAAGCACATTATGGTAACTGAGGTTAGTTACATATCAACCCATAACATGTAAATGTTAATTTCAGATACATAAAAGGAATTTACAAGAGAGCACAAAATGTATAAATTGCTTGGTTATATATATGTCAACTCTTATGCCGGTAATAAATAAAATGATGATAAACACACTGTTGAGCATATCAAGAGAAGTTTGATGGTAATATAAGTTGTTTTCAATTACTCAAATCAGTAATCACCTCAAGTTTTTTCTTGTGTGATCAAACCTTTTGCTGAGTAATATATCTACACACACCACTTTGCATATCTATTTTATATATGTTACGTTTATTGATAACAATTTTTTTTACTCAAATCATTAAGGAATTCACTATTTGGCTTTTCTTTTTCTTTTTCTTTTGGAGGAATGCAAATGCCTTTTCGATGACCAATTATCCATTATACTAAAAGACCAAGAACATTATGTGTCCGTTTGTTAAAACAATTATTTTTAGTAAAAGCCCTTATGCATATAAAGTGCGCTTCTAAATTTCTGGTTGATTCTGTAACCCCCGATTTCTTTGTCTTTCTATACCTGTAAATACATGTGAATATGTATTTATTTTATTAAAATCCAGAGAATAATTTTAGATAAACGAAAATTATTGTCTTGTTCTACCTCACCGAAGAAAGTTACGGTAAAATTTTCGGTTGAAAATTCAGACGAAAACTGGTTTGCGTTTTCACTGACAGTAAAAGTTCAATGACAGCGTGTCTTATTCACGTTGTTATGGATTGTGTGTCCTAATTACGTTGTTGTGGACTGTGTGTTCTAATCACGTTGTGATATTAAATGTGAATGTTGTTTCCTTTGACCACAAACCCAGACTAGTGCATCGGTTTAGGGTGTTGTGATTGAACACTCGGACTTTGTGTCCCGTGTTGATGTTGAAGAATCTTAAAGTTAAAGATTTTATGAACGATTGGTAGCCTTTGAACTTCGACAAGGAAAGAATGTACACACAGATAAATTTTGAGAAAAAATTATTTTTACATGCATTTATTTGGCAGATGTGCCATGTTGCCAGTGAGAAATCATTGAGTCATGTGTGGTCAATGAATTTTGGGGAAATATGCCATTGAACTACGATAACCATTGGTTTCTATGTGATCTGCCAAAGCATGGACATAAGTTTCCCGTTTATCGTAATGACAATTGAGATGTCATAACTTGTGCGCAATAACCATTGACTGTTGAGTGATCTACCAATGAGTTATAAAGGTGTTGGACATTGGATTCTTTTCGTTGACAATGATCCATGTAAAAAGCTTGATTAGCTTAAACGAAAAATGAAGTTGATATCTCATGAGATTAGGTTAGAGCCTGAATATTGAAGTGTCATGCATATTTTATAAAAAACTATGATTGTACGGGTATGAGACCCTTTGATATAATACTGTTTATTTTCAAGAATTATATGGTATATGACTTTACTTGTTATTTGATGTTTTGTGTCGTGCATATGGTTATTGTGATAAATCCATATATTAGTATCTCACTCTTGCACATTTTCTTGTTGTTTTCTTTTCCTATATGGAATTGTTATATATATATACACACCAAACATCCCCTAGCTCCATCGGGCGGGATGACACTAATTTTTGACAATGCCCATAATCCGGGAGCGTGGGACATCCACCTGGGATCCCACTCTGCGACCTATACTGGACCGGTTAGTTCACTTGACGGAGCTGTAGAGGGCGGACCACAACGGAGGACTCAAACTGTTCAGTCGGTGAGGGTTTCACTACCACCTCCATGGTATTACCTGCATGTTTTGGCGGAGCGAGGACAATTGCACGAGCATCCACCTCTTGGAGTGCCACTTCCTGGAATTGTGCCTGACTCACCCCCGGAGTATGATCCGGAGGAGTTCATCGATGACGAGCTAGAGTACATAGTTCTTGATGAGGACGATGACGATGACTCTCCTGACGAAGGAGGGGAGGTTCTGGATGTTATGCTTGTTCGTCTTATGGGAGTGGAGGTGTTCATTCTGGCCTTCCTAATGGCCATCTCTAGTTGGACCAGCTTTGTGTCTTCTTTTGTGGGGTAGTTTATCCTTGTCCGGATGGTTCCTGGTTTATGAGAACCTTGGTATTTTGTGATGTGGTTCCGGACCTTTTTGCTTTATGATGTTTATATCTCTATTATCTATTCCTTTGAAACTATGTACTTATGATGTAACTGCTATTCTGACTTAGATATGTATGGGTATGTATTTCTGTTGTTAATGTCCTGAGTGTTTTTTTAACTTAAGGAAAGAAAAAAAAATATCACCATTTTTGGTATACTTATTTAATAAGAAAATAATATTTTCCGAAAGTACCCAGTGTGTTAAATACATTTTATTTTCCACAAATGGGTAACCATGTAATGCTCAGTTAGGGTGTTACATATTCTTTGTTTGAGAATTGGCTCATAGTGTAAGGTACCTTTGATTCTTCTATTACCATGATATACTATATTTTTGCTTTCAACATGTTTTCCCAAGAACATACTAAATGATATCTGAATTTTTTTTTTCATATAATCATATCAAATTCTTTATATATTAATAATGTTTGTATTTGGTGGACATGGAAGGTGTTCACCTTAAAAACATTCTTTAATTTGTTTTGTGAGATCCTTACTATACCAATGAAGTTGTCGCTCAAGCTAAATTGGGTAATAATTATATAGTTTATTATGATTTATCTTCTAATCCATTGGTATCTTTTTTTAGAATGTTGACTTCTATGTTTGTTTGTGCTAAATATGTTGATTGAGAAGTTCTCAATTAAAAAAAAAATGGGGAAAAATTACACACCGCTACATGTAGCAGCTTTTTGTTAGAAGGTTTTGTTTCATAGAGTCCTACAGGTGTGAATCTCATGAAAAGAGGAGTGCAAGTTCTAGAAAGGTGGTATTGCATTAATAATTCTTCAGTCTCAATTGTAGCTTGGATTCTCAACTCTCACCTATGTTCATGTAAACCATTTTTTAAGTATTTTAGTTAAAGACTGAGCTTTACCTTTCTGTAAATTCAAATTAGGGGTCTCCTACATACAACCGAACAACCACATATATAATTATACGTATACAGTATGATAGCAGGAAGAAAGAATCCTTGAATTCAACATAATCTGTGATCGATCTATCATCCACTCCTCATGACCAGCAACTTTTGTCCTAAAATAAACAACCACAAATATGGGTTTAAAGGAGAAGAAAATAATAATGTAAGGCTGCTCCAAAGGAGGAAAATGAAAGAGGTAAACATTGTTTAATATATAATTTTGGATAATATACAAAATGCACAGTTTTTACACTTTAAATTAGATCTACATTAAAAGAAAATGTGATTGTAAAACAATGTATAATTCTTATATTATCAATATTACGAAGATGGTGCAGACGTTGACAAATGCAAAGGGAATACCAGCCCAAAAAATGGCAAAATCTCATCTCCAAAACAAAACCTCTCCTGCATGATTTCAAATTATAACTCATATAAAATATCCATCTAAACAATGGCAATCTAGAATGCCTATCAGAACATTGTGTCTATACTATAATAATACATTTTAGTCAAGCTTTTATCTTTTGGTTTACAAATAAATTTCCATATCATTTCACTTTAGAGTTAAGAAAACTGTTCTCTATAAAATAAATAAAATAAACAAAAAGTTGGCATTTATCACAAGGAATCGGCTACCTTTCATAGAGACATGTGCCCCTAGGAGGCAGAGACTTGTATATGAACTTGACCATCTAATTGAATAAATAACGTTAATAATAAATATGATGAAGTAACCTATAGTGTGGTAATCTCAAAGTTTCCAAGCAAATCCACAAAAGAATGGTCAAAATTTGAAACTTGTGGAGCAAAAAAATAGAAACCTTTCCAGAAAATAAATGGCTAAAATCGACAAAGGGTACTGAAATTTTGAAAGAAAAAAGGAAGCATTTCCCCCTCTTATTTTCTAAGAAGAGTATCAGGGATGATGATAAAGTTCAAACCTAATGATAAAAAAATTACTCCACATTTTTGTTCCAAGTGATCAACACCAAAGAGAGATTGAAAACAGCATTTTTATCCTTGGAAACAGAATCAACACTTTAATGAACCTTTGGCCAATGGATCAAACAAGAAAGTAAGAACCTATTATATATTCACATACAGCAGATGTAGTATTCGACACTTGAGCATACCAAAATTGCTTAAAAGCACTCAGACAAACAAAAATAAGATATTTAAGAGAATGAGAGAATTTGTGCATTAATAGAAGATGTTTTCATGCTCAATTAGACTCCAATTTAAAAACAATAATGTAGAGACCGACCACATTTTAGGCATCAAAAAGATAAGAGAATGAAACTAAGGGACACACGTAGGCATGACATTGACACAACTCAGATCAAAAGAAACTACAGCTTAAACATTTAATCATACATCTCATGTACAATCCAACTAATAACTAAAATAGGATAGGTAAATGCATAGACAACCTCAACATTACTCCAAATAAAGCTACAAAATGAACATAGAAACCCTTGGGCAAGCCATTGTTTGTTTGGCTCAAAGACTGTTAATTGATTATTACTGTCTCTCTTTCTCTTTGTAGCCCCTTAGTATATATTATAGAAACATGGTAAGAACTTAGCACAGCACAGTTCATGTACTGAGCCTATCACTCTTGGCATATTATTTGAATCTTGCCCAGTTATATATAATCACACCTACTTTCTTAGCAAAAATCTTCACACTGTAACTAACACTAATACCAGGACTTCAATGGATTTCACCTAAGTCAGTTTCACCTAATAGTAATACCAGGAAGTAAATGCATAGACAATACATGACAATTGTTCCTACAACTAGAATCAATTATGTGGGTCCTACATCTAGAATTAATTTTATTCAATAAAAAAAGATAAAAATTCTTAATTCTCTTAAAATCAATATTACCTAGCCCAAATGGATTTTTCTGATACAATTTTGTAAACAAATTCACCGAAATTCCCAAAATCAATGGTAATTTAGAAACATTGGTACGAATACCAAGTTCCACGGACAACTTATAATTAATAATAGAAGCATAGGTTCAGGGTAAGGGCCATGAGATTTTAATACCTTCTACGAACTAAAAGATTGAAATTCTCATAATTATTTAAACATTATTCTTCTTATTTATTTATTTTTTCAAAATCATGAATAAAATGCTAGAGCAAATTTCTAACAATAGCTGCGGTAACAGTAGCAACATTATACACATCATTATTCTGTTGTGTGAGTGGTGAACGCCCACCAAATCCGCTTTCACACTCTTTAGCCCAATAAGCAACATCATTTGCCCCCTGTTCTGCATCTTGGGATCCCCAAACTGCCGTGCTTGAGTGCATTCTGGGATGATAGCCACCAAAACTGCATTATAATTGCTAGCACAAGAATTCAAGGCCATCTTTAGAGACCCAGTTGCACCCCTTTGCAGCCCATGGATTTGATTTAAGGCAGAGGTTGATTTTGCTTTCATCACATTCACCATGATTTAGTGCGAGCCCAGTGACATCAGCACTAGAGCTCCTAGGATTTGACTTGAGAGATTGAATGCAAACATTGTAGTTGGGTGTCCTCGTGCAAATGTTCTCTATCAGTTGATAATCCTCTGGCTTGACTGTGTTGCAGGTATTGAAATCATGGCAAGCACAACTTGAAGGCATAAGATAAGAGCTAGTGAATTCAAGAATGCCATCTCTGATAATTGTTATTGTTAGGGATAAAAGAGTAGTAATAGGTGGGAGCAATGAGCTATGATGATGCCAATAGGCCATTTTATAGGGAGGACTTAGCATTAGGGGTAGAATTATTGGAGATTCAATAATTAATATTTTTTGAAATTTTTATTTTAAAATCATTTAATTTAATGTTTTAGGGTCATGCTAACGAGCGTCCTTAGAGAACTCTTTAAGGAACTAAGAAAAGTAAATTTTTATTGGAAAACTAACTATTTCACATTTTCAAACATTAAATGCATCAATTCCCAAAGAAAACTTTTTTTTTTTTGCTTCCTTAAAGAGCGTCCTAAGGGCACTCGTTAGCATTTTCCAATGTTTTAGGACCAGGGAGAAGTATTGGAGATTGAATAATTAATATTTATTGAAAAATTATTTTAAAATCATTTAATTTAATGTTTAAAGACTTTAGAATCGTCATTAATTAATGACGATTCTAAAGTCTTTAAACATTAAGCTAATGGGTTAGTCTAGTGGAATATGTCTCAAATCTGACAGATCGCAGGTCCAATCCCTCATTCCTTTGGGAGCTAAATATAAATTCTTTTATAAGTGCTCACAGAGACCGTAGTTTTTGCATCCTTGAACTGGGCCATCATCCCTCATCCTTAAATTTTCACTAAAAAAAACTTTAAAACATTAAATTAAATGATTTTAAAATAAGATTTTCAACAAATATTAATTATTCAATCTCCAATAATTATACCCCTGGTTCTAAGTCCTCCCTATAAAAAGGCCCAGTGGCATCATCATAGCTCTTTGTGTGACACTCTTCTACCCCGCATGTTATATAGCATTTAATATAAAAACTATTAAAAATAAAAACATGCATTTTACTGAATAATTAAAACATTTGTCCATGGGTAGAAAAGTTCCACATGAACGAGTTCACAACACGGAAAATTAAAACAAGTCAAAGAAAATAAAATATAACAACTAACGACCTAACCCCGATGTCACAACTCAGAGCTGGTATAACCGTTCCGTAAAATATATTCTCGGAATACAAATGAAACAAACTAACCAAACACAAGAATAAGCACTAATTATGAGTGGCGGCTCCTTAGAGTCACTCCTCTCCGGGATGCTCGTCATCCTGGCTGCTCGTCATCCTCTGCAAATGGCCGATCAGGCCCAACAAACAACAAGAAAAATGGGGAGTAAGAATCATGTAAACATATATAGCAAGGGGATAGGAGGTAAAGTAAACAAATAACACGGCAACAACTAGCATACAACATCATAATAACATGACGACATCCATCATCATCATCATCGTGATAACAAGTATGCTATGCAGTGCAATGCAACACTACTCCACTACTCCAACAATGCATGTGGATCCAACTAACTCGGGATGAACGACTTCGGAGTTAAATATCCACACTGAGAATCAACTCAACACCGGAGAATCTACTCCTCGGATAGCCAACGCATCAAACCAACGGATACCTCATCACGGGGGCACACGGAGAATCAACTCCTACCGTGGATGACCAGATAGTCGTACTCTAGGACGACCTCCCTATGTTGAACATCCCCCAACAACAACAACAACAACAACTCAAATGCTCTATGCAAATGGCACAACAACAAACAAACAATGGGCAACCGACATCTCCTTTGATTTAACGGAATCAACTGAAGGCTTCAACGGAATCGACCGCAGCGGAATCTACCGCAAACCTTTAACTAGTGGAATCTACCGTAAAACCTTTAACCAGCGGAATCGACCGCAGCGGATTCTATCGCAACACCTTAGACCCAACCAAGTCAAGGCCCCCTTGGAGCAAACTCTCGGCTACCAAGGTACAACATCAACAGCACCTTAGACCCAAACCATGGGGTCAAGGTTCCCTTGGCCAAAAGCACCAAGGTACAATTCATCAACGTGCGGTAACCAAACGGTTACCGACTTAACCATCTTAATTAGTCTTTAATTATGTTATCTAGTCTTCTTCATTGATTAACTAAGTCTTCATCGTCATTGGGGAAGATTGGGGGTTAAAAACCCCTATTTAAGTCCTTAATCTCAGGTTCTGTCTAAAGGGGTGAGCACGGTCGTGCTTAACCCCAGCACGGGCGTGCTGCCACTTAAGTGGAGCACGGTCGTGCTTCCTGTTGAGCAAGGTCGTGCTCAGCTGCACGCCCATGCTTAATGCGCGGCCACTTTCCAGAGTTCAAACTGGGAGCATGGGCGTGCTCCCTATTCAGCATGGACGTGCTCAATGCACGACAGTACTGTTCTGGGCAGAATTCAACATCAACCTTTTTACCAATTAATTTGTGGATTAAGTTCATTAATCCTAAGTCAGTTATCAGCATGATTTTCCAGATTATAACCTCAGTATCATCAACTCAACATTATCATCACAATCATGGCATCAACCATTCAACCAACGAAATCAACAACATCAACTCAACAGTTATGGCATCAACCAATCAACCAACATGTTCAACAACAATAACGATACATATATCATTATATGCCACATAAAACAATCCCTCATATTTATAAACATATAATCATGATATTCCAACAACCAACATGTTATCATATAACATAGCCAAAGCCAACAATCATCAACATAACATCATGTTCATATTAGCAGTAACAACGTAACCATCAAGAACATACTATGAACATAGACATGTAAAACAATAATCAAACATGTTATCATAACAAATTAAACCAACAAGTTAATCATATCATTAAACATAACAAACCGGGGTTATGGGAACCCTTTTACTTTACACTACCCCCAATGCCTATGATATACACTACCATTCTCCCCATACCTGGTATGAAGATTCCAACCAACGAAAGCCAACTGGCAACCCAAACGAAGAACCAACGCGTTTCCCTCAAGCAGCTTGACTAGTTTTCCAAGCCTTGGTCAAACGAAATGTTAACCAATTAGTTCTCAATTCATAAACAAGAAAAGGAAACCAAAGAGGGAAAGAACCTTACCTTCTATGATTGACACAGACCAACCAAGACCTCCCAAAATTAGAGCAAGAACACCATGGCATCAAAGGGGCTCAAGGGGAGGAAGAGAAAATAGGTTTTTGACCCACAAAAGCTCCCCAAAGTGCCAAAATAGGGTTTGACTCGTAACCCTCACGAAACTGCTCTATTTATAGACTCTGATACCTGAGCACGGCCTTGCTCCCTGTTGAGCACGGCCGTGCTCAACTCCTAAGCACGGGACACTGAAAGAATGCCTTGCGAGACCATCTAGATGATCTATTTGGCAAAAACACTAAAAATAAGACTTGTAGATAATTCTCTTAGATTTCCAATGTCACAAAGATCACCTCTATCAGACATCTAGAACTCAGGATATGGCCAAAACGATGAAACAGGTTACTAGGACTCTAAAAGGGTGGAACCTTCTAAGGCTAAACCTTCCCAAACATGAACTTAGACATCAAAAATAACCTAACAAGCATATGCAAACACACACACACACACACACACACACACACACACACACACACAGATATATATATATATATATATAATGTATATAAATGCATTAAGCTTATTTATGAAAAATGAGGTGTTACAATTCCACCCCTCTTATAAAAATTTTGTCCTCGAAATTTCTATCACCTTAACTGGTTAAAATTTCACCAATTAGGCGTACACCTTGGGTTGAATCCACAGATTTGGAGACTCCAGCTCCACTATGCTTTCGCTGTGCACTCTGATTCCTGCACTTGTTCACCAAGGTAGAAAGACTCGGATCTACTGATAACAGATGACTTGCTTGCTTTCATCACTCTTCCAACCGCAGTCGTCGTGGTAACTCTTAAGGATACATGATTGCCTTCCTGGAATTCGAGCGCCTTCCTCCTTTTATTATGGTAGCTCATTTGCCTACTATGTGTAACTCCCATCTTTTCCCGAGCAAACCTGATCTTTCCATCTAGTTACTCCTTAAATAGGCTTCCCCTCCTAGGGAACATATACACTAGTCATGGGTTAGAAGTCTAAATTTTGAAGATCTATGGTCGCAAACTTAACACTCTTGCCCATGGCTACTACGAGTCTACTTTCTAAGCGACTAGTCTCTACTCGATTCATTTCTAAACGACTAAGACCACTAACCTCACTGACATAAAGCTCATAACAATTATCGTTACTTCACCTACCGGCGACGAGTAACTGGGGTGATCAGTCCCTCCTACCTGTCCAGCACAGTAACTCAAGTAATAATAATTCCATGAGTCAGTCTCTCTCTACTAGGGTCTTCGACAGGGGCTCGAGTGCAACTATGTCCGCGCAACATAATTGCCCCCTCGTCTCTATTAAAGATCCTTCTTACAGTAACCACCAAACCACTCATCTATTTGTCCTTGACGCCCTTCCTATTAGAAACTAATAATCTAATCCTTACTCAACAGCTGCAACTTACCTGAAGACTTTTGGTGTTCCATCTTGGCCTTCTGACAAACTAGGCACGCATGCACAAACTAAGCCACATCCTTTTCATCCTAGGCCACCAAAATGTCCTCTTAAGGTCCTGATATATCTTAGTGGCACTTGGGTGCACATTCAAACCACCCTATATCCTTCCTCAAGGATCAACTTCCTAAGCTCAAAAACATCTGGTATGCACACCCTATCCCTAAACCTCAGGACTCCATCACTTCCAATCTTGAAACTAAGGTCTCTACCCTGAGCAAGCAACTCTCGCTGATCTAAGAGAAACTCATCTAACTTCTGACCCTCTCTAATCTGATTCATCAAGCTGTCAGTAACCTTCAAGGTTCCTAATATTCTTAGGGGTAAACTCACAAGCTAGACTAAGGTCTCTAAACTCATTAATCAGATCAATCTCCTTAATGTGAACACCTAATTTTGTCCTGGTATTTTATCCTGTTAATTAATATTTTGAAAATTAAAATTGCAATAATAAAAAATAAAAAATTGCTCTTTCTTCTTGGCCCAATTAGTTTATATAGCCATTTTTTAGTTGCACGTTTTTGTTGAGCCCCAAGGCTCAAGCCCAAGTAAACAAAAATGAAATTAAGTTTTAAAATAAAAAGAGAAAAAAAAAGTTTTTGATTACTAATAAAAAATATTAAAAAATTGAGCTTTTGTTTTGCCTTCTGGATCATCCACGTTTTGTCCTTCTCCACCTTTTTCAAGTATGAACCCACTGTGTTTTCCATTGATGTGTTTGCCTCTTATTTCCTTTCACAAAAATGGTATCTACACTCTGCCCACATTGTACCACCAACGCGGCACTATCCAGGCATTGGGGAATACAAAAGTTGATTTGCCTCCATCAACGTCCTTTCCTCACAGAAAAGGTAATGACAAATTTTGTCTTTTTCCATCCTTGTGTGAATATATTTTCGACAGAACAGAAGCATAGGGGGGGAGACTTCAGAAAAACCTCTAAAACCACTCTTCATCATTCTATCTCATTTTCTACTTCACCTTCCACCTTCCATATTCCATATTCTTCTTAATAAAATAAATAAAACTCACAGGCTCCTCCTCCTTTACATCGTGAACCACACACTCTATCTTACACTGTAAACCCATTTCAACCATCGTCTTCATCCTTATTTCAAACACCCTTTCATCCTCTTCAACTTACCATAAGCCATCACCACTTTCACAATCAAAAAAGCAAAGAAATAACAACAATAAAGAAAAAAAGGACATAACTGTGACTCCCAAAGTCTCATTCGAACCAACACTGTTCTGCCGTCTCCGTCACGAACCCATGTCGTCGCTATCTACTCATTCCTCGCCGTCCACCTCCGTTGTTGACCCCCACAATACTGCCATTCCCTTCTCCATCCCACCATCATTCCTCTTCAAGCATTTCCATCATCAACCTTCTTTCATCTTCAACACACCATGGCAGCTAGTCCACCATACTACCATCATCAACCAAAATTTTCAGCTTCTAAATCATCTTTCACAGGCCACAAAACCTTTACTTTCATAACAAAAAGACAAATAAATAATATCAAAAGGAGATAAACAAAGAAAGAGCCTCTGTCATGTTCTTCGGTGCCGTCGCCAATACCACACCACTACGCTGCCGCCTCCTCCAGAGCACCAACGACCACCGCACGGCGGCACCTCGGACTTGCTTTGCCAAACCGTCCAGTCGTCGTCGCGCCATTGCAAAGCAACCCAGTACGCACCACCATTGCAGCTCGCCGCCATCGTCCTTGTACGAAACGAGCACCACGTCCCTTCGATCCGAACTTCCCCTGCCGCCGCTACGTCGTCCTCCCCACCGCCTATCAGGCACCACATAGCCGTCGCTGACCAGTCACCGTACGAGAACGGCCTTCTCCGCCGCGCCGTCCAGTCTTCTGTGTCTAACACTGTGACCCCATTCTTTTGAACCTCATGTACGCTGGTAAAAGTTGAAACACACCAGAAGCTTCTTTTGGGTGTTTTATTCTTTCCTTTTTTATTTTACTTTAATGATTTGTTATCAACATGTGCTAGCCATTTAGGTTCTCAAAAACAAAAATCCTAAAAAAAATCTTTTCTAAAAAATATACAAAATTCATTTCTCAACGGTCAAAATTTCAACAAAAAAAAAAGTAAATAAATTTATTTTGAATAAAATCAAAATTTTAAAATGAAAAAATCTTTTCAAAATCAAAACCTTCCAAAAATTAACATCAACCAACCAATCAAGTTTTTTAAAGAACTACGTGGTTTTGAGTTTCCCATCGCACCCGGGAATACGTAGGAGCAAGATAAATCATCTTGTCAAGCCAAGACTAATTTTTTTCCTTATTTTTGTGTCTCCTTTTATTTATGAATAACTAATTAAAATATTTAAATTTATATTATTTAGGGATGCCCTATGGACTCGGGTGCCATGTTCAATCCCTTAGATTTAAGGTTGCTCTATGGACTTATGTGCCATGTTCAACCTCATTTAGGTTTTATCAGCAATAATTTTTAAAATACAAAACCAATAAATAAATACAAAATATTAAAAATAATAATTCTTTCTTGTAAATAATTTTTGGGATAAAATAAATATTTAAAAGGTTATTAAAATGTTTTGCACAATTAACTTGAGGTACCGTTTTTAAAACGGGCGATGTAGGGTGCTAACACCTTCCCTACTCGTAACCGACTTCCGAACTCAAAATCTCTATGTTTTTTAAAAGACCAATTTACCTTAAATAAATGGTTTTTCCAATAATTTTCCCAAATAAAATATTGGTGGCGACTCCTCTGTTTTTACCTTCTTTTAGCGGCTCCCAGACGGGACGGTCGCGACAGCTGGTGACTCCACTGGGAAATTTTGAGAGTCAGGCCTATCATAGTTGGTGGTGCAATATTTTTTTTAATAGGTTTGAAACTATTAGTTTTACCCCTCTTTGTTTTATTTGTTTTATAAATAGTTTTATATGCTCTCATAAATGCCTTTGTATATATTTTGGCCACCCTAGGATAGAGAACTATCGTGTTGTTTGTTCTTTTTGCTAGTTTGGGTAGTTTTGTTTAATAGGCTTTGTAAAGGTTTGCATGCCTCCAGTACACACATCACTTACACTTATTCCACACACTCTTAGCTCTACACCCGAGCTTGTGGAAGCTTAAGGATTAGGCGGTGTCTCAACATTGCCATTGATGGCCTAGTGCTACCCTGATATTTGTTGATTCACCACTCAGATCGTTACTAGCTTCATGGACTAGTTATCCTGAAGGTTTTATCCCTACTTGATACTAGATTCATGAGTCGGATCCTTATCCTTCGGGATAGGGGCAATCTGGGAATTACAATGGGTTTTAGAAGTCTAGACCCTACCCAATTTTTACTGATAGAGCAAGCTTAAGGGTCAGCGAGTTAAAATCATAACTTTAGGTGTGTCGATCCCTAAGTCTTGTCCGTCTTAGGACACAAGGGGGCATTTACACAAGTCCTTTTGCTTTTAACAAAAAAAATAGAAAAAAAATAAAATTAAAAATTTGTATTTTGTAACTCATGCATTTCTGTAAATAAAAAATGGGCTTGTGTAAATCTTTTTTTTGTAACTCTTCCACATTTTTGTAACTCATTCATATTCTTTGTAGAAGAATAAAAAAGGATGATCCATGCATCTCATGCATTAATTAATTTTTTGAGTCAATATGAAGAAATAAAAAATTCATTTTTCATGCATTGCATGCATCAATTACTTTCTATGCCAACCACATGAAAAAATTAAAAGAAAAAATTCATGTCATGCAAATGGTGAAAAAAAACTCAATCTTCTTCATGCATCTTATGCATCAATTTCATTGACCTCTTGGTTAAAAAAGAAATAAAAAAAAAATCATTCATCTCATTTTTTTCATGCATCTCTCAAGAAAATTTGATAAAGGACAATCCATTACATGCATTTCATACCTCTTTGGGTCAATATAAAAACAAATCATTCATCTCATACATTCAAAAAAAAAATGCTTGTATTGCCGTTGTTATAAAAAAAATAATAAACTCTTTTTTCATACAATTATCTAGTTAAAGAAAATAAAATAACATAAAGAATTCATTTCATGCATCTCACGCACTAGTACTTGGCTCACAAAAAAAAACAAATCTTTTTTTATGCATCTCATATACTCATTTTTTTTAAAAGTTGAACATTTATTAAAAATAATTCATTCCATGCATTTCATGCATTATGCTCATTTCCAGGAGAAAAGTGAACCTCTGCACTTTCAATAAAAAGAATGTCAATTAAACCCTGGATCATGAGGTGGAACTGGAGACAATATTTGTCAGGTGGCCGAAAAATGTAGGCACAACCTTTTGCCTAATCATGGATGTTTGGATGTCAATGTGAAGGATTTCATATCGTCCTACTGGAGTCAGGTAGCACATATTCAGGCTCTTATGGAGAGATTTTTGGAAAATCATGCAAATTCAGGGTAATAAGGCCCTGACTGAGGAAGAAAGAAATCATGATAGGGACAGTCCCAATCGACTATGGAGAGTTCAAGATGAAGGCTATGCTAACATCACCAGAGATTCGCATCCTAGTGATTGAAAAGAGGCAATACTTTGTGATCCCCGTCTTGAGAATTCCTAAGCAACCAAGGCTAGATTTGTTTATCAGGGATTTACCATGACACAATGGTTATGTTGTATTCTATCATGAGATAATTGAACCATGTTCACTTTCTTGAAGCATTAATGTAATGGATTTGCATGCGTTCCTTATATCATCCTTTCTTTACATCTCCATCCCCACCATAATGTTTCTTTCGTCATACTCATATCTCATCTTCCTTTTTTTTGTGGACAACAATGAAGCCAACATGTGCCCATAGCTTTTCAAAAAAAAAGGGGAAAGAAAAGAAATAAAAATAAAAGAGGAGCAAATAAATAAACACTTGGTGAGCATAATCTTTTTGTCTCTCAAATAAAGTTTTTAAAATAACCAATCATGATTGGAAATGAAGATTGACCATCTTTCTTTATCCTTAACAAAATATCATGATTATCCCTAGTTACATTTTTTGAGCCTGAAAATTTTCTTCAAATAACATTGGACAAGGATCACCCATAAACAAGGGGAAAACAAGAAGGAAATGCTGATCATGAAGCATAAAATGAAAAAAAAAACAAGAAGAAGAAGAAGAAGAAGAAGAAGAAGAAGAAGAAGAAGAAGAAGAAGAAGAAGAAGAAGAAGGAAAGAAAGAACAAAATAAATTAAGATGGAGAACGAAAGAGGATGAAAAACCTCATGCAACAAAAAGAAAAAAGAATGAAAAGGGAAGAATAAAAAGGAAAGTTAGCGGAAAGCAAACGTTCTAAAAAAATATAAAAAGAGCATGGATCCTCGGTCCTTTTCAACCCTAAAAGCACTTTGTTTGAGCGTTATATCCTTTCTTTCATAACCCCCAACCATTGGCCACATTACAAGCCTGAAAAGTCCATTCTGATCAATGAATGATTGCTACTTTTTCTTCAACTTTAATTTCGAGACAATAAGTTTGTGCTCTTCTAGTTTTTAATTGATTGCTCCTCCTAAAAAAAAATATCCAAAAAAGAATGAAAAAAGAAAAAAGAAAGCATGTTAGACTGAAAACCCTCATGGGCAGTCTAAGTAAAAGCTAGGGCAAGATCTACATGGGGCAAAACTTTGTTTTCAAGGACCTTATTCCAGAGCATTTCCATTATTGGATGCCCTACACTGGGGTAGCATCATTCTCAAGTTTTTCGTATCAAGTACCCTATATTGGGGGCAGTTTCATTATGGGAACCCTACATTGGGGCACTCCATCCTCGAGGAAACTACTCTGGGGTAATTTTGTTCTTAAAGAATATCGAGCCAATCGCCATGATCAAATCAATCCAAACTGGGGCAACACCCTTTTGACCTTCATATCACCTCTTGTGCATCTTGCTTCGTTTCTGTCCTTTTGAGTACCATTTGAGTTGTCAAACTTCCAACACATATCGAGAAGTTGTTCAGGTCATATTGTCCTTTCCTGTTAGACTTTTGAATCCATGCATGTTTGTTACATGATACTTCAGGTAAGGTAAACATGAGTTCAATGGTACAATTTAACCATCTAATGGTAAATCTTTGATGAACAACTCTGGCCAGAAGAATTCTTAATACAAGGGGAAAGTGGCATCTCAGCTGAAAAACAAGCAAGAAGCTTTGATCTTCACAAATAAGGGTGGAAAAATTGTCCACATCCCAAAAAAGAGGAAAAAAAGGAAGAAAAGAAAAATCAAAATAAAAAAAGTAAAAGAAAATAAAAAGTAAACAAAAAAAGGCTCGCTAGACTGAAAACCTGAAAAGGCAGTCTGGGCAAAAGTTAGAGCGACCCGGTAAGTTGAAAACTCGCAAAGAGCGACCTACGCAAAAATTAGGGTCAAATACAAACAAAGTACAAGAAGTCTCCTCAAACTGACAAACCGGGGTAGTTTAAGAGTACAAGCCATGAAAAACTCCCAATACATGAAGGCTGGGGCAAGTCACGTCCTTGAAAGATTGATCAGGCAATCTCATCCAATTGGGATAATCACCATAAAGAAGCATATCTCAGGCAAGAAGTAAAACATCAGTTCAACAAATAAGTGATGATCGAAATCAAGGAGTATCACTCCAGCTCATCCTCAATCCCGGCTGCAATAAAAAATCTAAGGAGTCAAGGATCAAAGAGGTGTTTTCAAAAAAGAAAAATAAAAAAATCAGAGTTTTTTCATCATTGATAAAAAGCATCTCATGCATCATCCATTTAAAAAAATTATAATCAAGGTCTGCATCACTCATCAAAAGCATCTCATACATCATGCATAAAAAAACAGGATTTTCACCAACCAAATAAAAAAGCATCTCGTATCATGCATTTCATGTATCAACAAAGTCAACATCACTTCTTGCATTTGTTCGGCTTTTGCGGGCACAGGACCCCAAAAGTCATGTTATTGTTAGCTTTAGCAGGCATAGGGTGATAAGCCTCTGGCTCATCTAGTTTTATGGCTAGTATGACCAGGGTTTTGTGCAAATTATATCCTATTTTCACCCAAATTAGATTAGATTGTCCTCAAGCAAGGTTTTGAGTCTCTAGAGTAGTTTTAGGTTAATTTAGCTAGTTTTGAGTCAAGTAATACACTTATAGCTGTGTCTTTGTTTTCAGGTTAAGTTGGAAGTCAAGAAAATAAAGAAACAGGGGATTCGCCTCGCGAACATCTATTCGCCTCGCGACCCCGAAGCTGACTGTTCCAAGAAAATGCAAGGTCTCTGGTTCGCCCCGCGAAGAAGATCTCGCCCCGCGAGTCACCCAACCCTGAAAAGTCAGAGACGATCACGGCTTGCCCGTGTTGAAGATCACGGCTATGGCAGTTTTGAAGTTGAAGAGTCTCGCCTCGCGATCATTCCTTCGCCCCGCGAGTCTGGAAGTCAGAAAGCATCACGGTTGGCCCCTGATATTCATAACGGGCATAATAAGAAGACTCTTCAGTCCCTCGCCTCGCGGAAGGTGTGTTCGCCTCGCGAGAATACCAAAGGTTGCAGACTGTTCACAAGAATCGCATCGCGAGAGAGGCTTCGCCTCGCAAGTGGGCTAAAATTCTGAATAGTATAAAAGGCTGTTCTGAACAGATTGTAGAGACTTTTTGCTTCTCCATTGTTCTGTTTACATTTTTCTCTGTGTGTTTTCGTTTTTGTTATGGAGAACTAAGTTTCTAGGATTGATCTATTGTAATTGATTTCCATACACTTGAGGTTCTTGTATTTTCCTGTTTTGTATGCTTTTCCCTCTTCAATGCCATGCTTTATATTTCTGTTTGCTTAATTCAGGAGTATATTGTATTGTGTTGATTTAATTCCGGTGATATCATGTTCCTATAATTAATCGCGTCTGCTTAATTCGCGTGTGTACGTTTCGTGTTCTCTTAGTTCACGAAGGGCTTAATCCCGTTTGCTTAATTCGGGAATAGGGACATATATCTGTAGTAGTGGTTTTGCTTGTAAATTGTTGCTACAACCGGAAGGGGATTAGAATCTGCTTAGGGCTTGGAAATTGCATGAACCTATGATAGTTGGGAAATCGAGAACAATAGATTAATCTGTTTTTGGCCATTTGATAACCTCTTTAAACTGCCCTGTTTTTAGTTTCTCTGTTTGCTTGTTACTTATTTACATCCAAACCAACCCCCCCCCCAAAAAAAATGAATTTTGTGGAAAATAACACTTTAAGAGTCCTTGAGAACGACATCCGAGTTGTCGCCCTAAACTACAGTTTTAAAACCCGCTCGTCCTTTTTGGCGCGTGCGCGACAGCGCGACCAAAAATTGGCGCCGTTGCCGGGGACTCTGATTTGTTATTTTTCGCATTTTGTTTTTTTTCTTTTCTTCCTTTTATTTTCTGTTTTTGTTTTGAATTGGTCTGGCTACTAGGTCTAATTGCCCTAAACTGTGTGATTTTGACCCGGAAATTGAAAGAACACTGCACACACTCCGTAGAGAATTTCGGGCTAGCACTAGTAGTGATTCTAATTCCAAAACTGTTTTTGAAAACATGGGAGACCAAAGGACATTAAGACAGCTTGCTGCCCCTGATGTTAACTATAATGGATTGTGTATTTCATATCCTGGTGCTGACACTCCTTTTGAACTAAAATCTGGTTTTATTCACTTGTTGCCCAAGTTTAATGGTCATGCAGGTGAGGATCCACACAAGCACTTGAAGGAATTCCAAGTTGTATGCTCCACAACCTCGAGATCAGAGGGAGTAACTGAGGATAGTATCAAGTCAAGGCTTTTCCGTTTTCACCCAGGGGAGCTGCAAAAGATTGGTCTCTGTATCTTGAGCCCAACTCCATCACCACTTGGAATGATTTGAAGAGGGTTTTCCTAGAAAGATATTTTCCTGCTTCAAGAGCTGCTTCAATAAGAAAAGAAATATGTGGCATCAGGCAAGGGAATGAGTCGCTAGCTGAATATTGGGAAAGGTTCAAGCATTTGGTATCCACTGCCCCAAAGATCGATTTCGAACAACTCCTAATCCAAGATTACTTTTATGAAGGATTACCGCCGATGGATAGGAATCTTTTGGATGCTGCTAGTGGGGGAGCATTAGTTGATAAAACCCCAGCTGCTGCCAAGCAACTCATTGAGAATATGTCATTGAATTCCCAGCAGTTTACTACCAGAAGAAATTCAGTTGAGACAAGAGGTGTGCATGAGATCCATAGTTCATCTTCCAACCAGGCTGCCATTGAGAATAGATTGGATGAGCTGACTTCTTTTGTAAGGCAATTGGCAATAGACAGAGTTCAGCCTGCAAAATTATGTAGCATGTCCAATTCACCTGAGCACCCACATGATCCATGCCCTATCCAGAGAGAAGAGTTTGTCAGTGAAGTGTCTCAAGCTTATGCAGTAAATCCATTTAATCAAGGAAACAATCAGAATCGGTACAGCACTCTAGACCTCTCTACAAATCGGTACCATCCCAACTGGAGGAATCATCCTAATCTGCGGTATGGGAACCCCTCCCAACAACAACCGATGGCACCTCAGAATCCTCCAGTGACCACTTCTGCATCTTCTGGACCTTCATTAGAAGATATGATCAAGCAAATGGCTGCAAATAACCTCCAGTTTCAGCAGCAGGTTGCAGCTTCACAGGCACAGTTTCAGCAGCAAACAAGTGCTAGCATTCAAGATTTGAGGACACAGATTGGACAGCTGGCCACAAACATAAATAATATACAGCAAGGTCAAGGGACAACCCAGCTGCCAGCACAACCAGTGATAAATCCTAATGCCTCCAATCCTAATGTGAGTGCTATATCTCTGAGATCTGGAAAAGTTGTTGAGGCCACTTCTGAAAAAGATGAAGAATCTGTTGAGGTAACTCCTGAGCCTACTGTTGAGGTAACTCCTGAGCCTATTGTTGAAGTTGAAGTTGAGAAAATGTACAGACCACCAATCCCATTCCCACACAGATTACAGAAAAATAAGAAGGTTGGTGGTGAAGACAAGAAAAAGGAGATTCTTGATGTTTTCAGAAAAGTAGCTGTAAATATTCCTCTCCTAGATGTGATCAAGCAAGTGCCCAAGTATGCCAAATTTTTGAAGGATCTATGCACCAACAAGAGGAAGATGAAGAATAATGAGAGGGTTGACTTGGGGAGAAATGTCTCAGCACTTATCCAGCCTAAGCTAGAAAGAGTTGCTGTTATAGCCCCTACTCAGGCACTACCACAGAAGTGCAAGGATCCAGGCACATTCACCATTCCATGCACTATTGGGGACAGGAAGTTTGAAAATTGCATGCTGGATCTGGGAGCCTCTATCAATGTCATGCCTACCTCCATCTTTAACAACCTTGATCTTGGGCCATTGCAGTATACAGGTCTCACCATCCAATTGGCTAACAGGACCAGTGCCCGACCCATGGGAATGGTAGAAGATGTACTAGTGCAAGTTGATGGTTTGATCTTTCCTGCGGACTTCTACATCCTAGACATGGCAGGAGAGACACATTCCAGTAGGTGACCAATAATCTTGGGCAGACCATTCATGATGACATCCAAGACTAAGATTGATGTGTATGATGGGACTATGTCTATGGAGTTTGGTGGTATTGTGGCCAAGTTCAGGATCTTTGATGCAATGAAACACCCACTGGAGGAGCACTCTGTTTTCCACTTAGAGTTGCTTTCTGAGCTTATTGAGGATACCCATGAGGACTTTATTTCTGATTTTCCTTTTATTTCTGGTTTTGATGATGTATATACTTGTACTAACTGTACTGACACTAACCCTTGTTCTGTCTGTTCTGAGTTTCTGGATTCCACCTTGCAGGGTGATAGTGATAGTGAGAGTGAATCTGTATGTTCTGTAGAGGTCCGTGGCATCATGGCTACTCCCAATGCACCATCTGTTGAGCAGCCGCCCTCCTTAGAGCTCAAGCCACTCCCAGAGAACCTGAAGTATGCTTACCTAGAGACAAATGAAAGACTTCCAGTCATCATTTCTTCCAGCCTTGACTCTGACCAGGAAGCCAAACTATTGGAGGTTCTGAAGAAGCACAAAAAGGCTATTGGGTGGACATTGGCTGATATTCCAGGAATTAGCCCCTCCAGATGTATGCACAGAATTTTATTGGAGGATGGGGCTAAGCCAGTTAGACAGGCCCAAAGGCGACTAAACCCATTGATTTTGGATGTGGTGAAGAAAGAGGTGACTAAGCTTCTACAGGCAGGTATTATATACCCCATCTCTGATAGTACTTGGGTTAGTCCGGTGCAAGTTGTACCAAAGAAGTCTGGTCTAACAGTAGTTAGGAATGAAAATAATGAGCTTGTGCCTACTAGAGTCCAGAATAGTTGGCGAGTTTGTATAGACTATAGGAAGTTGAACCAGGCCACCAGAAAGGATCATTTTCCTTTGCCATTCATAGATCAAATGCTGGATCGGCTGGCTGGTCAATCTCATTATTGCTTTCTTGATGGCTTTTCCGGGTATTTCCAGATCCATATTGCCCCTGAGGATCAGGTAAAGACCACCTTCACGTGCCCCTTCGGTACGTTTGCTTATAGGAGGATGTCATTTGGCCTTTGTAATGCTCCTGGCACCTTTCAAAGATGCATGCTTAGCATTTTCTCTAAATTTATTGAAAATTGCATAGAGGTGTTCATGGATGATTTTACTGTATATGGCTCCTCATTTGATGCATGTCTGCATAGTCTGAGTCTAGTTCTACAAAGATGTATTGAGACTGATTTGATTTTGAATTATGAGAAATGTCACTTTATGGTGGAACAAGGGATAGTTTTAGGTCATGTTATTTCTAAGGAAGGCATTTCAGTAGATCCTGCAAAAATTAATGTATTTCTTCATTGCCTTACCCATCTTGCGTATGCGAAATTCGTTCTTTTCTTGGACATGCAAGTTTCTACAGGCACTTTATAAAGGACTTCAGCAAGATAGCTCTGCCATTGTCAAACCTGCTGAAGAATGATGCCTTGTTCCAGTTTGATGAAAAGTGCAAGGAGTCATTTGACTATCTGAAAAAAGCATTGACTTCTACCCCTGTCATCCAGCCCCCAGACTGGACACTCCCTTTTGAACTAATGTGTGATGCTTCCAATTTTGCTGTGGGAGCAGTTCTGGCACAAAGGGTGGGCAAGGTTGCCCATGTAATTCACTATGCTTCTAGGACATTAGATGCTGCACAGTCAAATTACACCACCACTGAGAAAGAACTGCTAGCTGTTGTATTTGCACTTGATAAGTTTAGGTCTTATTTGCTAGGTTCTAGGGTTATTGTTTTCACTGACCATGCAGCTCTGAAATATCTGTTAAAGAAACCAGAAGCTAAGCCAAGACTGATCCGGTGGATGCTTTTGCTCCAAGAATTCAATGTGGAGATAAAGGATAAAAGTGGAGCTGAAAATTTGGTAGCAGATCACTTGAGCCGGATAGCAAGGGATGAGGATACTTCTCCCATCCAAGATGATTTCCCTGATGAGAGACTTTTACATCTGTATGGGGTAACCCCCTGGTTTGCTGACATTGTAAATTTTCTTGTTGCTGGTGTTGTTCCTGCAGGTACAAGTAGGCATAAGTTCCACAAGCTCAAAAGCGATGCAAAGTACTATGTGTGGGATGATCCCTACCTGTGGAAGTTTTGTAGTGATCAGGTGATTCGGAGGTGTATCCCCGATCATGAGACAGAGTCCATCCTGCATTTCTCTCATGCCTTTCCAGTTGGAGGACATTTTGGACCACAGAGGACAGCAAGAAAAGTCCTGGATTCTGGGTTTTACTGGCCCACAATTTTTAGAGATTCCTATGAGGTATACAAGAATTGTAAAGAATGTCAAATAACAGGCCCTGCCATCACTCGTAGGAGTGAGATGCCTCAACAGCCCATGCTCTTTTGTGAAGTTTTTGATGTGTGGGGGATGGATTTTATGGGTCCTTTCCCTCCTTCTTTTGGTTTTGTATATATTCTTTTAGCTGTAGATTATGTTTCAAAGTGGGTGGAAGCAATCCCCACTAGGACTAACGATGCTCAAGTTGTTTCCAAATTTGTTAGGTCCAACATTTTTTGCAGGTTTGGCATACCTAAGGCCATCATCAGTGACCAGGGCACACACTTCTGCAACAGAACCATGGAAGCCTTACTCAGAAAGTATGGGGTTGTACATAGAGTTTCCACTGCTTACCATCCCAAACCAATGGCCAGGCTGAAATATCAAACAGGGAGATCAAGCAAATTCTAGAGAAGATGGTGCAGCCTAATAGAAAGGAATGGAGCCGCCGTCTGGAAGACGCACTGTGGGCACAGAGGACTGCTTTCAAGACCCCTATAGGAATGTCCCCATTTCGGCTTGTTTTTGGTAAGGCATGTCACCTCCCGGTGGAAGTTGAGCACCGTGCATATTGGGCAGTCAAGAGCTGTAACATGGACATGAAGGAAGCTGGTGTTGAAAGAAAACTGCAGTTGCAGCAACTTGAGGAGCTTAGGCTTGAAGCCTATGAAAGCTCCAGGATGTATAAAGAGAAAACAAAACTTTTTCATGATAGGATGATTGCTTGGAAAGAATTTTTTGTGGGTCAGAAAGTCTTATTGTTTAACTCCCGCCTGAGATTGATGGCTGGGAAACTTAGGTCCAAGTGGATTGGACCATTTGTTGTTACTAATGTGTTCCCTTATGGTGCAGTAGAGATTCAAAGTACAGGTACCAACAAGACCTTCAAGGTTAACGGGCAGAGGCTGAAGCCATTCCATGGTGTGGATGCTGGTGTTCCTGTGGATGTTAATGTTGAGGAGCTCTCCTTGGATGCTCCCACCTACACTGATACTTGATCAGGGAGTTTCCTTTCCTTTCCCTCACTCTATGTCTATAGTTCTTTTGTTCATTGGGGACAATGTATATTTTAAGTGTGGGGGAGGGAACTAGTTGTAGTTTTTCCTTTTCTTTGAATAAAACACTCCTGAATAATTTGAGAAGCTCAGGAGTAATTGTGTGTTGAGTCTTTTGTTGAAAAGTTTGATGGATTTTGATTGATTTTGCACAGATTGCTTGCATGATTGATATGTGATGATTTCCCCCTAGGCTGAAAAAATTTTGTTTTTGAAAAGTGATTCCCATGCGAAATTGAAAACTGAACTTTGAGATTTTGTTGTGATGGCATGATTTATGATAAGTTTGGGGTGATAGGAAGCACACACTAGGGATAGAATCTCTTTCAAACAAATTGCATGAATGTCCAGGTGAGGTTTTGAGCCTCCAACATGTTTTTGACTGTGTGAAAATCACTTTCAAGTTGCACTTTCCTGAATTTGCTTGAGTCTCTTTTTGGTTTGCATGATTATGTGTTTGCTTCAGATGATTTAGGCATTTTCTTTGTAAATATCTACTTAGCCTAGAAATGACCATCCCTAATGCATGTTCCCTAGTTAGCCCCTTTGAGCCTGATTAGCCTGTTAATTCTTGATAACTTAATGTTATAAGCCCAAAAATCTGGAAAACCATGTTAACCCGATCTTAGGATTAGGAGAGCATGTAATCTTAGAATGGGAGCAAGAAACTAAGTTTGGGGTGGCTACAAGGTGTAATATGTGTTTGGGCTTAAAAAAAAAAAGAAAGAAAAGAAAAAAAAAATACAATAAAAAGGATGGAGCCAAAGGCTTGTAAAAAAAAATGTTGAAATAAAAAGGTTGTAGTCACCCAAGGTAAAAAGATGAATGAAGAAAGGAACTTGAGTAGAAATTCAAAGTGTAAATAATGTTCATGCTCTCTTAGTTCCTAGGGTCCTCAGCCTAGTACCCTTGTATATCCTACCATTAGCCAGGCCCCATTAAAAGACCTTTTGATGTTGCATGCATGTTTTCTGTGGGAACCATTTTTGAGATGAAAATCAAATTTATGGGAAGTGCTCTTAAAAGTGAAACTGAGAGAAATGTTGATAGCCTGACACAAACTGAGCGATTGAGTGAATACTAAATGCCCTTGTGAGGTAGGCAATTGTTTGAATTTGGTGATCTCCCTCTTGTGTGTAACTTGGATCCCCCTCTTAGATTAATGATTGTTTGATGATGAAATTCTCAAATGTTTAGAATAAATGAATGTGGGGATTGCTTTGTTGAAAGGGGGGACATTGAAGAAAACTGTTTTGATGTGTTGCTTGAATTTGTGCAAGGTTGATTGAATTTTTTAAGCTTGCCAGGTCTTGAGTCTTTTTGATTTTTGAGTCTTAGTTTGCTTGGGGACAAGCAAAGTTTAAGTTTGGGGTATTTTGATAAGCCTCTGGCTCATCTAGTTTTATGGCTAGTATGACCAGGGTTTTGTGCAAATTATATCCTATTTTCACCCAAATTAGATTAGATTGTCCTCAAGCAAGGTTTTGAGTCTCTAGAGTAGTTTTAGGTTAATTTAGCTAGTTTTGAGTCAAGTAATACACTTATAGTTGTGTCTTTGTTTTCAGGTTAAGTTGGAAGTCAAGAAAATAAAGAAACAGGGGATTCGCCTCGCGAACATCTATTCGCCTCGCGACCCCGAAGCTGACTGTTCCAAGAAAATGCAAGGTCTCTGGTTCGCCCCGCGAAGAAGATCTCGCCCCGCGAGTCACCCAACCCTGAAAAGTCAGAGACGATCACGGCTTGCCCGTGTTGAAGGTCACGGCTGTGGCAGTTTTGAAGTTGAAGAGTCTCGCCTCGCGATCATTCCTTCGCCCCGCGAGTCTGGAAGTCAGAAAGCATCACGGTTGGCTCCTGATATTCATAACGGGTGTAATAAGAAGACTCTTCAGTTCCTCGCCTCGCGGAAGGTGTGTTCGCCTCGCGAGAATACCAAAGGTTGCAGACTGTTCACAAGAATCGCGTCGCGAGAGAGGCTTCGCCTCGCGAGTGGGCTAAAATTCTGAATAGTATAAAAGGCTGTTCTGAACAGATTGTAGAGACTTTTTGCTTCTCCATTGTTCTGTTTACATTTTTCTCTGTGTGTTTTCGTTTTTGTTATGGAGAACTAAGTTTCTAGGATTGATCTATTGTAATTGATTTCCATACACTTGAGGTTCTTGTATTTTCTTGTTTTGTATGCTTTTCCCTCTTCAATGCCATGCTTTATATTTCTGTTTGCTTAATTCAGGAGTATATTGTATTGTGTTGATTTAATTCCGGTGATATCATGTTCCTATAATTAATCGCGTCTGCTTAATTCGCGTGTGTACGTTTCGTGTTCGCTTAGTTCACGAAGGGCTTAATCCCGTTTGCTTAATTCGGGAATAGGGACATATATCTGTAGTAGTGGTTTTGCTTGTAAATTGTTGCTACAACCGAGAGGGGATTATAATCTGCTTAGGGCTTGGAAATTGCATGAACCTATGATAGTTGGGAAATCGAGAACAATAGATTAATCTGTTTTTGGCCATTTGATAACCTCTTTAAACTGCCCTGTTTTTAGTTTCTCTGTTTGCTTGTTACTTATTTACATCCAAACCAACCCCCCCCCCCCCCCCCCCCAAAAAAAATGAATTTTGTGGAAAATAACACTTTAAGAGTCCTTGAGAACGACATCCGAGTTGTCGCCCTAAAGTACAGTTTTAAAACCCGCTCGTCCTTTTTGGCGCGTGCGCGACAGCGCGACCATAGGGCCTCATAAGCTTTGTTTTGTTTGGCTTTAGCGGGCAGAGGGCCTCAAAAGTCATGTCTTGTTAGCTTTAGTAGGCATAGGGCCTCATAAGTTTTGTTTTGTTTGACTTTAGCGGGCACAGAGCCCCAAAAGTCATGTTATTGTTAGCTTTTGCGGGCATAGGGCCTCATAAGTTTTGTTTTGTTTGACTTTAGCGGGTAGAGGGCCCCAAAAGTCATGTCTTTTTTAGCCTTAATTAGCAGGCATAGGGCCTCATAAGCTTTGTTTTGCTCGGCTTTAGCGGGCACAGGGCCCCAAAATTCATGTCTTGGTTAGCTTTAGCAGGCATAGGACACATAAGCTTTGTGTTGTTTCTGTTCAGCTTCAGCGAATAACCGACTCCGCAAGCATTTTACCTTTCTTGTCAAGCTTCAGCAGATAACCGACTCCGCAAGATTTTTACCTTTCCTGTCAAGCTTCAGTGGATAACCGACTCTGCAAGCTTTCCGTTTATCTTTTCAGGCTTCAGCGGATACTCGGCTCCGCAAGCTTATTGTCTTTTGTTGTTAGTTTCGGTGGGTACCATACCTCCGTAATTTCTTTTATCTTCTGTTCGATCTTCTGACGGGTAATCCACCCCGTAAGCTCTTTTATCTTTCTGTTCGAGCTTCTGACGGGTAATACACCCCGTAAGCTCTTTTATCTTGTGTTCGAGCTTCTAACGGGCAATCCACCGCGCAAACTCTTTTATCTTTCAGTTCGAGCTTCTGACGAGCAATCCACCCCGTAAGCTCTCTTATCTTTTGTTCGAGCTTCTGACGGGCAATCCACCCCGTAAGCTCTTTTATCTTTCAGTTCGAGCTCCTGACGGACAATCCACCCCATAAGCTCTCTTATCTTTTGTTCGAGCTTCTGACAGGCACCCTGTAAGTTCTCTTATCTTTCAGTTCGAGCTTCTGACGGGCAATCCACCCCGTAAGCCATTTTATCTTTTTGTTCGAGCTTCTGACGGGCAATCCACCTCATAAGCTCTTTATCTTTTCTGTTCGAGCTTCTGACGGGCAATCCACCCTGTAAGCTCTTTTACCTTTCTGTTCGGGCTTCTGACGGGCAATCCACCTCGTAAGCTCTTTTTTATATTTCTGCTCGAGCTTCTGACGAGCAATCCACTCAGTAAGCTCATTTATTTTTCTGTTCGAGCTTCTGACGGGTAATCCACCTCGTAAGCTCTTTTTTATACTTCTGTTCGAACTTCTGACGGGCAATCCACCCCGTAAGGTCATTTATCTTTATATTCGAGCTTCTGACGGGAAATCCACCCCGTAAGTTCTTTATCTTTCTGTTCGAGCTTCTGACGGGTAATCCACTTCGTAAGCTCTTTATCTTTGTTTTTTAAGCTCAGCAGGTGATGAGTGTGATTCCACCTCATCTTTGTCCATCATTTTGCATGCATTTTCATGTAGTTTAGGCATATTTTTATTAGATTTTAGGTTAATTTTCCTTTGGAACGGGTAAGCCGGTTTTCGTGTGTTGTTTTGCAGATATAAAGGGTAAATTGCTCAAGATCAACCATGATGAAGTTTGGATGAAGATGGAGCTTTAAAACTGAAGAAAATGAGCCAAACAGAGCCCATCACGGCCTAGCCGTGATGCCCATCACGGCCTAGCCGTGATGCCCATCACGGCCATGATCGAGCAAAACTGAAAAAGAAGAAAGGCTGAAGTCAGAGTCTGTCACGGCCTGGCCGTGATAGCCATCACGGCCGTGACCCAAAACCACCACAAGTCAGAGCACATCACGGCCCAGCCGTGAAATTCATCACGGGCCATGAAGCTGAGGGCTCGCGTCGCGAGACATATCTCGCGTCACGAGACATATCTCGCGTCGCGAGAAATTGAATTTTCCAGAATTGGCAAAGGCAGAGACCGTCACGGCCAGGCCGTGATGGCCATCACGGCCGTGACGCGCATTACTTGGACCTGAAGAAACCGAAATAGATCAGATTTTGAGTTGGTTTGGGACTCTAACTTCCCCATTTCTATAAATATGGACCAAGGCATCAGATCTGAGGGAGAACACATTGGAGAACACATTGGAGGACACATTAGAGAAGACCTTTAGGGGCTACTACTCTAGGCATAGATCTCTTCTCTTCTTCTCCTCTCTTCTCTTTTCTGATTTTCACTATGTTGTCAACCCAGCTTGTCATCTCCATGGCAAGACTGGAGTAGTAGTTTGTTTCTAGGGACTAGGGCTCTGCCCGAGGTTTGTAAATGAAGTTGATTTGATGTAAAATCGTTGTTGATTTCGTTATTGTTTTAGATCTGATTTCTAGCGTGTTAACCACTCATAAATTTCGGCAACCGTTTATTTACGTGACGTAGACGTTCTAAGGAGGAACCTAGCGGTGAACTTAGGATTTCTAGGGTGTTTCACTCGTAAAGCCCGGCGGCCGCTTGTTTGTGAGAAGTGGATGATCCAAGGAGGAACCTAGCGGTGAACTTAGGTTGTTTGCATGACTGAGACATTCCAAGGAGGAACCTAGCGGTGAACTTGGGTGTCGGACCTATAGAAGTCAGACTTGGGACTGAAATCACGAGAGTTAGAAGCCGTCCCTCGAGGAGCAACGAGTTGTCACGGAACTCAAAGGGTCCAATCTGGGATCGACTACCACGAGAGTGGGGGTCGGGTCAATTGGGCACGGCTTTTGTAACCCGAGAGGGAGCTTAAGCTATCAGAGGATAAACTCGCCTTCAAGGCAATTTCGGTAATCAACAAAGGTAAATCAGATTAGCAACATAAACAACCTCAAAGGTAACCCAAATCCCTAGGAATCCATTTAAATCGAAAATCCCAAAAACATTTGTTTTCTGCTCATCTATCTTTTAATTTTCCAATTCAAACATTTTTCAAAACCATTTACAAAGTCCAGATCTAATCGATTCGAAAACCGATTGCGATTCGAGAACACAGTCTCTGTGGGTTCGATATCTTTTATTACTTGACGGCAGTCCGGTACACTTGCCGGAATCGCACGCGCGCGTTGACTTACGCGACATCAGCAGGCAATCCACCCTGCAAGATTTTATGTGTAAACCTCATGGGGCAATCCAACCCGCGGGTTCTTTACAGGAAATCACGTTGTAGTCACACGTCATTTTGCTTGTCAGTGTACCGCGAACAAAATTGGAGTTCATGTCTTTACTTATTCCTTATAACGATAATAGGTTAACTACGGTTACACCAATTATCTAATAAGAAACAAGTAAAGAGGGGCATATGTGAACACCTAATTTTGTCCTGTTATTTTATCATGTTAATTAATATTTTGAAAATTAAAATTGCAATAATAAAAAATAAAAAATTGCTCTTTCTTCTTGGCCCAATTAGTTGATATAGCCATTTTTTTTAGTTGCATGTTTTTGTTGAGCCCCAAGGCTCAAGCCCAAGTAAACAAAAATGAAATTAAGTTTTAAAATAAAAAGAGAGAAAAAAAGTTTCTGATTATTAATAAAAAATATTAAAAAATTGAACTTTTGTTTTGCCTTCTGGATCATCCACGTTTTGTCCTTCTCCACCTTTTTCAAGTATGAACCCATTGTGTTTTCCATTGATGTGTTGGACTCTTATTTCCTTTCACAAAAATGGTATCTGCACTCTGCCCTCATTGTACCACCAACGCGGCACTATCCAGGCATTGGGGAATACAAAAGTTGATTTGCCTTCATCAACGTCCTTTCCTCACAGAAAAGGTAATGACAAATTTTGTCTTTTTCCATCCTTGTGTGAATATATTTTCGACAGAACAGAAGCATTGGGGGGGGGCTTCAGAAAAACCTTTAAAACCACTCTTCATCACTCTATCTCATTTTCTACTTCACTTTCCACCTTCCACCTTCCATCTTCTTCTTCATAAAATAAATAAAACTCACAGACTCCTCCTCCTTTACATCGTGAACCACACACTCTATCTTACACTGTAAACCCATTTCAACCATCATCTTCATCCTTATTTCAAACACCCTTTCATCCTCTTCAACTTACCATAAGCCATCACCACTTTCACAATCAAAAAAGCAAAGAAATAACAACAATAAATAAAAAAAAGGACATAATCGTGACTCCCAAAGTCTCATTCGAACCAGCACTGTTCTGTCGTCTCCGTCATGAACCCATGTCATCGCTATCTACTCCTTCCACCCACATACGCTGCCTTATATTCAACTCCTTTTGATCAAAGAGATACCTCAAACTCTTGTGACCACTAAAAACCTCAAACCTCGCTCCATACAGGTAATGCCTCCATATTTTTAAGGCAAATACCACAACCCCCAACTCTAGGTCATGGGTGGGGTAGTTCTTCTCATATGGTTTCAACTGCCTAGAGGCATAAGCAACTACCTTACCATTCTGCATCAACACACCACCTAACCCTTGCTTAGAAGCATCTGAATAACAACGAAGGGTTCACTAGGATCTGGCAAAACTAACACTGGTGCTGATGTCAACCTATCCTTAAGGGTTTGGAAACTCTCTTCACACTTGGAGTCCCACACAAACAACTGACCCTTCTTAGTGAGACGGGTTAAGGGTAAAGCTATCTTAGAGAAACCTTCTATAAACCTTTGATAATACCCGGCTAACCCCAAGAAACTCCTAATCTCGGTTACAGGCTTCGGCACTTCCCACTGGAGCATCGTCTCTACTGTAGCTGAGTCCACTGCTATGCCACCCTTTGAGATGACATGTCCTAAAAAGCTCACTTCCTCTAACCAGAATTCACACTTCTACAACTTAGCGTACAACTGCTTTTCCAAATCACTCGCAACTCTGTCTTCCATGAACACACCAAGCATATTGAGATTGACTGTCCTTTCACTAGACATCATTTTTAGCAGGGGACCATCATTTTACCCTTTGTTTCTTCCTCCATGCAACTTGCTGACTTGTTCTCAGGTCCACTTCTCACGGCCGTATTATACTCTCTTTATATGTTGATGACATGATTATTACAGGGGATGATGTTGATGGGATTGAAGAGTTGAAATTTCAATTAGCCCAACAGTTTAGGATGAAGGATTTAGGTACTCTTCGCTATTTCTTGGGGATTGAAGTTGCCTACTCTCCTAGAGGTTATCTCCTTTCTCAATCTAAATAGCATTCATGTTATCACAGTACATAGGAGTTGGTCCAGAGAGGGAGACACCCATATCAGAAAGTAACCAACGCAACCAATCTATTTCTGCAGTGGTGGATGCCATAGCATGATACTCAGCTTCTGTAGAAGAACGAGAGACAATGTCTTGCTTCTTACTCTTCCATGAAATAAGAGAATCTCCTAGAAAAATGTAAAATTCCGTGGTAGACTTACGATCAGTGGGGTTACCAGCCCAGTCAGCATCAGAGTAAGCACGCAACTCCAAAGAAAAAGATGGGGGAAAAAGAAGACTCTGAAATTGAGTGCCCCGAAGATAACGAAGAATGCGAAGAACAGCTGCCCAATGCACTGTAGTAGGAGCAACAACAAACTGACTAACAACATGCCCTGCATAAGCAATATCAGGTCTAGTGATGGTAAGATACACCAAACTACCAACCAGCGATAAATAATATGGAATAATAAAAATAATATTGATATGATTTTTATACGATTCTTTTTATAAATAAAAATATAATTTCTATTTTTATCTTAAATATAAATTTAAATGGTGATATTAATTCTAACAAATCAATTTTAAAGATTTCTATTAATATTTTATATTGTTAGAGAAGACTGAAGGATAAGTAAGGAATTTAATTAAGATAGTAAGGATAAAAATGGAAGAAAAAGTGATACGTTATACGCTATAAGCTCAAACGCTATTTCAAGTAGCGTTTGGAAAAACGCTATATGCTAGTGAAAAAACGTTATACACTAATTTTAAAAACGGTTGCCAAACAGGACTAATTTTTCATCCGCTAAACGCTAAATACTTGCGTATTTGGTAAACCAAACAGTACTTTAATAGTATCGTGATGGAAGTCTGGATATTACAATTTCCAAAACCATAAGATATGGAATGTTTAATGCGTAAAATTTCTCACAGTTATTTTATTTCTAATTTTAAATATGAATACAATTTTTAAAATAAATCATTAATATAATTTAGAAAATGATTTTATTTAATATATTTTATTATCTCTCATCAAAAGAATTCCAATCTCATCAGCTTGTAAAATATCCCACATTGAATTTCAATTAATTATAATTAAATTGAAATTAAACGCAATTATTGATTGCTTTTTCAATTATATTTACTTAATATCTTTTATTATCTCTAATAAAAATATTTCCAAAACCATTAGATATGGAACATGTTTATAGTACAAAAAATATTCTATATATATTTTTTTTATCTATTTTGAAATGGAATACTGGTTTTTTTAATATGTCATCAGTTTTTAAAAAGTTACATTTTATTAATTTATTTTATTAACTCCAGTGAAAAGATTCTCAATCTCTTCACATTGCAATTGTTATTAGCTTTGATTGTTTTCAGTTAATTTCAATAAATATTAATTAATTTTAATTAATTCCATTTGATTTTCATTTTTTTGCTTTTAATTAATTTAGTTTCAATTTCGATTTTTATAGAAATAGTAGAAATTCGATTTTTTTGTAAGGACAGAAGGCAGACTCTCCTTAGATAGGGGATAGCTTTATATTATTTATTATAGATCGGAATTAAATGAAATTATTAATTGCTTTTTCAATTATATTTTCTTAATATTTTTTATTAATTCTTGTCAAAATATTTCCAAAATCATCAGATATGGAATGTTTATCATGCAAAAAAATTCCGACATTTTTTTGTTCCTATATTGAAATTGAATATAATTTTTTTCAAATATATCATTAGTTTTTAAAAAAGTTACATTATATTTAATATCTTTTATCTTTTATTAACTCCAGTGCTAAATATCAAATCTCGTGACCTTGCAATGGTTATTTAAATATATCATCAATTTTTTGAAAAAGTTAATGTTAACTGATTGAAATAAAAATAAATTTTTAATTTGCTTCAATTCTATTTTCATTAATATTTTTTATTAACTCAGGTGGAAATATTTCCAAAACCTTCAGATTTGGGATGTTCATTGCGCAAAGTATCTCATGTTAATTTTTCCCCTGATTTTAAAATGATTGCATTTTTTAAATATATCATCAATATAGTTAAAAATATTTATTTTCTTTGATATCTTTTATTATCTCTGGTGAAAAAATTCCAATCCCTTCAATTTGTAAAATATCCCGTATTGGATTTCAATTAATATTAATTAAACAAAATTATTAGTTGCTTTTCCAATTATTTTACTTAATATTTTTTATTAATTATCGTCAAAGTATTTTTTATAAGTTGTTTTTCCTATTTTGAAATTGAATACAGTTTTTTAAATATATCATATCCCACATTTGTTTTTCCCTAATTTGAAATTTACTATTTTTTAAACATATCATCAATATAATTAAAAAGTTATATTTTCGATAATATATTTTATTACATCTAGTGAAAAGATTTCCAATTCTACCCGCTTGCAAAATATCCTACGTTGAATTATAATTAAATGAAATTGTCAATCGCTCTTTCAATTATATTTTAGTTAAAAAAATTTATAAACTCTAATCGAAATATCTCCAAGATCATAAACTATGGAATGCTTATTGTACAAAAATATCTCACGTTTATTTTTTTTCTACATAATTTGAATTTAATTATTATTTTTAAATATATCATCATTTAAAAAAAAAAGTTTGTTGCTAATTAATTGAAATCGAAAGAAATTGTTAATTGCTGTTTTTTTTACATAATTTTAATTTGAGTACAATATTTTTAAATATGTCATCAGTTTTTTTAAAAAAGTTAATATTAACTAATTGAAATTTCAAGAAATTGTTGATTGCATTTTCAACTCTATTTTCGTTAATATTTTTTATTAACTCAAGTGGAAAATATTTCCAAAACATTTAGATATGAAATGTTTATTGCACAAAATATCTCGCATTAATTTTTTTCCTAATTTGAATTTGATTACAATTTTTTTAAATATATCATCAATATAATTAAAAGGTTTTATTTTCTTTGATATCTTTTATTGATTTCCAATTAATTGTAAATAAACAAAACTATTTGTTGCTTTTCCAATTATTTTACTTAATATTTTTTATTAGGCTAAATTGTACTTTTCGTCCCCCAAGTTTTTCAATTTGGCAAAAATGGTCCCCCAAATTTTTTTTTGGCGATTTCAGTCCCCAAAGAATTCCAAAGTTGCAAAAATCACCCTTCCATTAGTGCTCCATCCAAACATTAACGGAATTTGCCACGTGTACTGCCATTAACCAATAATTATTTTTAAAAAATATTTAAGTAATATTAAGACTTTTAAGAATATTAAAAATAAATTATATGAAAGAGAGCCATGGTTCCCATCTTCGAGCCTCTCCCTCACTGCAAGTGTCGTGACCCCTCTTCCACCCTTGGCTTCCTTCTCCAAAATCTCCCCTCCACCCTCCCACTGCCCCATCCGAGCCCCAACGATTTTCATTCCTCTCACACATCCCATCGACATCCGCAACTCCACGACTTCGATTACGACAAGAACTTCCTCGGCTATGGCTCTGGATAGACACGTTTGATTCTCTTGTATTTTTTATTTTCTCTTTCTCAAGTAAGCTTTATTTGGTTTGGTCTTCTCATCTGTGTGATTGGTTTCTCTTTCTAGATTATTCTCCTTCTCAGCAGTGCCATGTTTTCATGTCTTCATAACACTTCCATGCTCTTCTTTCTATCTTTCCTAGTCATAACGTTTGAGGCTTCGATTCAACGCACACCCTGAAATCCTTTTGTTCTATCCAAGCCCTGATGTTGATACCAAAGCTGATACTTTTATTCAAAAGTTCAAAGCTGGTTTAAGGATGGAGAAGATGAATTCCATCAAATCCAATCTTGGCCCCTCAACAAACACACACAAACCAAAGAAGAAGCTGGACCAAGTTCAAGTTACAAATTTGTCTACGCTCTTTGATCGATTTGTTTTTGTATTCTTTTGTTCTTTTGAGAGTTTTTCTGAAAGTGAATTGTTCTATGTATATATTGAGCTCAAATTCATACTTTTGAATATAAACAAGCAACTAGGAATATCAAGCATTGCGTTGGGGCAAGAAGTCGAGGAAGTTCTTGCCGGAATCGAAGTCGTGGGGGTGCGGATGTCGTCGGGGTGTGTGAGCGGAATCGAAGTCGTTGGGGGCTCGAATGGGGCAGTGGGTGGGTGGAGGGGAGATTTTGGAGAAGGAAGCCAAGGGTGGAAGAGGGGCTGCCACGGCACTTACAGTGGGGGAGAGGCTCGAAGATGGAACGATGCAAATGTTTAGAAACATGTTGTTATTATTCATATAATTTCTTTTTAATATTACTTAAATATTTCTTAAAAATAATTATTGGTTCCTTTAAAAAAAAATTTATTGGTTAATGACAGTACATGTGGCAGATTTTGTTAATGTTTGGATGGAGTACTAACGAAAGGATGATTTTTGCAACTTTAGAATTCTTTAGGGACCGAAATCGCCAAAAAAACACTTGGGGGGCCATTTTCGCCAAATTAAAAAACTTGGGGGACGAAAACTGCGATTTAGCCTTTTTATTAATTCTCGTCAAAATATTTCCAAAACCATCAAATATGGAGTGTTTATCGTGCAAATAATAACGGGCGCTTATTTTTTTGTACCCAATATGAAATTGAATACAGTTTTTTAAAATATATTGTAATGCCTTAAGTGAGTGTCTCAAAAGAAACACAAGACATCCACATTACAAATGATAGTCATATAGATAGTCTTAACATAATGGTCACACATAACCTTTCAAACTCAAAAAAAAAAAAAATCATTACACAAGCAACTACTCTCGGACTTCATTTAATCAGTTTATGAAGTCGACAGTTACATATCAAGGCTCCCATGAAACATATTGAGTTAAAGAAATTCCTTCTTTATCTCATTAATCATTCGAAGGACCTAAACCTGCTTATCTGAAACAATAGAGAGCCTGGTGAGAAAAATAATTCTCAGTGAGCTTTGCTTCAAGCAAGGATGTACATACATAAACAATTAAATTCAAATAAACAACCCAAAATGAGTATGAGCATGGGCACTTTAACTTAAAACATTTACTAGATAACTTCAAGTGTGAGGGACTTGTAGTATTCTAGTTTAATAGATTTTGATATGGCAATCAGAGCTCTATGACAACAATCAGGCTTCCCTTAATTGCTAGTACCATATCCTAACCTTCAAGGAATTGAAGGACTAACAAAAACATATCTCACCCACAAATACTTATGTGGACTTAATGGCTAATTTGGTTTTGAAACAATTGTCTCACCAAAATATAGACCATTTTAGATTTTTAATGCCCTGCTATACTTCACTTTATCATGATTAAGAAAAATACTCCAAACATAGTTAGGACCACAAGAGTGAAATTTCAAAGTATTATCAAATCTGGAAACTGGCAGCAGTATTTTCAATGACTTGCAATGGAGATTCCTCCAGCGAAACCAACTCAATTCCAAAAATTCCAAGGCCTAGGTTGTTAAAAATTCTGTCTACTTTCTATTAGCACATAATTCAACTCAAACCAACAGCAACTTAACATCATTTTTGTCATTCAATACATACTGAAATTGAATCTTTCCAAGGCCTATATTGTTAAAAATTATGTCTATTTTCTATTAAAGCATGAATAAATTCAATCCAATATTTGTACAATTTAATACAACTTAAATACTAAGACAGTGTCAGCACAGAGTCTCCAGGACAAACAGCAGATTGCATGTTATTTTTCTCCCTTGATACTCAATGAAATTGAATCGTTCCAAAACCTATCTCGAAGGAAATCAAGTCTATTTTCTGATGGTATAAAGATCACTTCGAAACAAACCCTATGGAGGAAATTATGGATAAAACACTAACAAGGGTGCATTACGGGTTGAAGGATTTTAGAGCCCCTTGTCAATTTTTTATCAAAAACCACCTCTAATTAACATGCAAAAATCAAAACCCAATTTTTAACAAGCATATATCAGATCAAAATAGGCTTTCCACAAAAACAATTAGAACAATTAACAAGAAATTGGGATTTATGGTTACCCAACGTTACAAACAACAAAACTCACATAACCAAGTGGTAGATTGAAAGTGGTGAGTGTTGATCTCCTTGTGCTTCTTCCCTAATCTGATTTGTGCTCCTATTTTCGAAATTCTAGAGGTCTTGCATGTTGTCCATTTTGCTTGATTTAGGTATTTGATGAGTTGAAATTGTGAGGTAGAAGGTTAGAAGGAAGTTTAGTATAGGTTTATGAGAGTTTTAGGAAGAATAAAGAAGGGAATGAGAATGGAAATGGTGTGTGGGTAAAACTGAAATTTGTGAGGAGAAAGGGAAGGGAGAGAGCTGTTCTGGTTAAGGGAGGAAAGAAAATGAAACACCCCACTCCTCCCCACTTTGGTTCTGCCGAAACTAATTGGTGAAAGGGGAGGGAGAAAAAAATAAAACTTGACCAACAGAGGTTAGATATCCTTGAAGAGTATTGGTCACTTAAGGAGATTTGAGGATAGAGATAGATAAGTTGGTTTAAAATAAGTGGGTGTGTGTTTGATAATAAAAGAAAAAATAATATTTCCATTCCATTTCAATTCACAATTAATTAACCTCATTAAATAAATCAACCACACAATTTCACATTTAAGAAATATAAAAGGATTCAAACACACCCGTGGTAGAATTACAATGAAAAGACTAAAATAACATTGAAAAAGGATATTACATTCCTACCCTCCTTAAAGAAATTTTGACCTCAAAATTTTGACGACTTACCTACTCAAACATGTAAGGATACTCCTGGCGTAAGTCATCCTCAAGCTCCCAAGTTGCCTCCTCAGGAGTTGACCCTTCCCAAATAACTTTCACCAGAGGAATTGTTTTGTTTCTCAGGGTTTTCAAGCTACAATCAATCACTTGAACCGGTATGGGTTGGAAGGTTAAATATGGTCTTAATTGGACAAGATCATGATTGAGGGGTTGACAAGGATCAGGAATATACTTTTTGAGTTGAGATACATGAAAGACATTGTGTATTCCTGACAAGGAAGGAGGTAAAGCAAGTTGGTACGCTACTAGACCGACTCGGTGGATAATCTGGAAAGGTCCTATGAAACGAGGACGAAGTTTCTTGGCCCGAAGGGCTCTTCCAATGCCTATTGTGGGGCTTACTCTTAGGAACACATGGTCACCCTCTTCAAATTCTAAGGGTCTCCTTTTATCAGCATAACTCTTTTGCCTACTCTACGCAACTTTTAATCTATCCCTAATAGTTCGGATTTTCTTCGTTGTCTCCTGGATTAACTCAGGTCCTAATATCCCCTTGTCACCCACTTCAACCCAACAAAGTGGAGTTCTACACTTACGGCCATAGAGTACCTCATATGGTGCCATACCTATGCTGAAGTGATGACTATTATTGTAGGCAAATTCTACTAAGGGTAGGTGATGATCCCAATTTCCTCCATCCTCAAGAACACAGGCCCCGAGCATATCCTCTAAGGTTTGGATGGTTCTCTTTGTCTGACCATCTGACTGGGGATGGTAGGCAGTACTAAAGTTCAACCGAGTACCCAAGGCTTGGTGAAAAGCCTTCCAGAACCTAGAAGTGAACTTAGGATCCCTATCCGACACAATGCTAACTGGCACCCCATGCAACCTCACTATTTCGCTTATGAACACCTTTGCTAGTTTAGCCATATTGTAAGAGGTCTTAACAGGTAGGAAGTGGGCAGACTTAGTCAATCTGTCCACTATCCCTAAAATAGAATCATGCCCCGCCTGAGTGCGAGGTAAACCTACAACGAAGTCCATGGATATGTTCTCCCATTTCCACTCAGGTATTTCTAAAGGTTGGAGCATGCCTGAGGGTCGTTGATGCTCGATCTTGACCTTTTGACACACTAAACAGTGAGAGACAAATTTGGCAACATCATTCCTCATTCCTGGCCACCAGTACATCTTTCTAAGGTCTTGATACATCCTTAGTAGAACCAGGATGTATTGAAAAACTACTCTTATGGGCTTCCTCTAACACTTGTCTTTTAATCTCTTCATCATTTGGAATGCATATTCTCTCATGAAAGATGAGGGTTCCATCCCTGGCTTCGGAGATGCCAAGTTGATCCTTCCTAGCTTGTAGGTCCTCGTCCCGAAGTTGAGCATGTCTAATTTGAGTTCTAAAATCATAATTGATCTTAAGGTGGCTCAAATAAATGCTATTGGGACCCACAATAACATTTAGGTTTAAGTTACAGAAATCTTCCAATAGTTTCAACTCATGTAACATCATGGATGAGACGTGAAGGCTTAAAGCATCTGCTACTACATTTGCCTTTCCTGGGTGGTACTTCAACTCAAACTCATAATCCTTGAGGAACTCCATCCACCTTCTCTGTCTCATGTTAAGTTCCCTCTGATCAAATAGATACTTCAAGCTCTTATGATCGCTAAATACTTCGAATTTTACTCCATAAAGATAATGTCTCCATATCTTTAGAGCAAAAACTATGGCTGCTAACTCCAGGTCATGGGTAGGATAGTTTTCTTCATGAGGTCTCAACTGACGAGAGGCATAAGCCACTACCTGCCTATTCTGCATCAAAACACATCCTAAGCCTTTTAAGGATGCATCACTATAAACTTCGAATCCTAAGGCTGGGTCTGGAATGGTCAACACAGGAGCCGAGGTCAAACGGGCTTTGAGTTCAAGGAAACTCTTTTCACACTTTTTATCCCACTCGAAAGGATTACCCTTGCAGGTTAAGGGTAGGGCTAACTGTGAAAATCCCCTTATAAACCTTCGGTAATATCCTGCCAAACTTAGAAAACTCCTAACCTCGGTAATGTTCTTAGGTCTTTCCCAATTAAGGACAGCATCAACCTTACTGGGGTCTACTGCTACCCCTTCTTGTGAAATTACATGTCCTAAAAACTTCACTTCAGTCAGCCAAATTTCACAATTTTCTGGCTTAGCAAACAACCTCTTTTCTCGGAGTATTTGCAAGACAATCCTAAGGTGTTCTTCATGCTCTTGAAAACTCTTGGAATAGATAAGGATATCATCAATGAAAACCATGACAAACTCATCCAAGAAGGGTCGAAAGATGCGGTTCATGTAGTTCATGAAGACCGCTGGAGCATTTGTTAAGCCAAAAGGCATAACTAGATACTCGTAATGCCCATATCGGGTTCTAAACGTTGTCTTGGTTATATCTTCAGACTTAATCCTTATTTGGTGATATCCGGACCTCGGATCAATTTTTGAGAATACCGAGGCTCCTCTAAGCTGATCTAACAGGTCATCTATTCGGGGTAATGGATACTTATTTTTAATGGTTATCTTATTAAGCTGTCTATAATCCACACAGAGCCTCATACTCCCATCTTTTTTCTTAACCAACAGAACATGCGCACCCCAAGGAGAGGCACTAGGTCGAATGAATTGCTTTGCTATTAAATCCTCTAATTGAGCCTTAAGTTCTTTCAATTCCAAAGGGGACATTCTATAGGGTGCAATAGATATTGGTCCCGCATCAGGAACCAAATCTATGGAGAATTCAATCTCCCTTTCAGGAGGTAGGGAGAGTATGTCTTCTGGAAAGACATTTATGAATTCACTCACTACAGGGATAGTTGCGACATCCACATTTTCCTTAGAACTTAAAGAAAGTATACACATGAACATGGGTTCCCCACTATTTAGGCATTGGTTAATTTGTGACACACTAGCAAACAACTAAAGACATATCTCTTTGGTATTTTCTCCCGGAGATAGGAAAATTATAGACTTTTCTGGACAATTTAGTACAACTTGATTGGCTGATAGCCAATCCATACCTAAAATGACATCTAGAGCTTTTTGGGGCAAGCAAAACAAGTTAACTAGAAACACCCTATTGGATATTTCCAGTATACAATTTTCACAAACAAGAGAAGTTTCAATGCTGCCCTCTGCAGGGGTAGACGCAGATAAAGGGTATGGCAGAGAGGATAAAAACAGTTGTAGACGTATAGCACATTCACAAGAGACAAAAGAATGGGTTGCCCCAGAATCAAAAAGAATAACAGCATATTCTTGGTTAAGGAGGCCGGTACCTTTTATCAGACCATCTTTTCTCTTAGCTTTCTTACCACTGAGAGTGAAAACTCTTCCAGAGGATTGGTTACTAGGAATGGCAACTCCCTTCTTCTTCAAGAGAGGACAAGACGGGGAAGAGTGTCCTGGCTGCTTGCAAGAATAGCAAACATTCTGACCAGCCAAGCACTCCCCACCATGTTTCTTCCCACATTTTGGGCATCCAACTGTTCTGGGAGAGTTAGATGTCTGCACCTGCTTGCCTTTATCCAAACTCCCTTTTACTTTGAGTTGTTGATGGTGTTTACCTTCACTCTTGTTCTTAAGCCATTTCTTCTGATTCTCCACTTCTAATTCTTGAAAACTTTCTTCCGCCACATAAGCTTGTTGGACAATGGTAGGGTATTCAGTAAATCTGGTCTGAGCCAAACAATTCTTGATATCAGCTCTCAAGCCCCAATGAAACTGATCTATCTTCCATTCTTCATTTGGAGCGTAACTTGCCTGCGAAGCATGTCTTGCCAAATCTTCAAATTTTTCTACATATTGAGCTACCGACATGTTCCCTTGCTTTAGTTCCATGAATTCTCTTTCTTTCTGTTTCCTGAGGTTGAAGGGAATATATTTTTTAAGAAAAACCCCTTGGAAATGTTCCTAATCCAAGGGTGTCCCCACAACGGTCATGTGAGCCTTCATGCCCTTCCACCAATTTGCAGCTTCCCTCTTTAGCATATGAGTGGCAAAAGAAACCTTTTGTTCCTCGGTACACTGTAAAATCTCAAAAATCTGCTCCATTGCTTCTATCCAATGATAAGCATCCAGAGCATGTTTAATCTCGGAGAAAGCAGGTGGGTCAAGCTTGAGAAATTGGAAGAAAATACGGTTGGCCTCATCCTGAGGTGGTGCTAGTCCTCCAGCCTGAGTTTGGTGATGGAGAAGATTATTAGTAGCCATAGTCTGGTCCCGTACGACCTGCATAAACTCATCAAACCACTCAGGAGCACCTCTTCCTCTTCCTCCGCGGCTTGTAATTTCATCACTCATGATTCTGCATACCACATACCAATATCAAGTTGATCAGGCTTAATACTTAGTAAGTTGGCATTTAGAAAACTAAATGGGAAATTCAAGCACAACGATACTATGTAAAACTATCCACAGTTCAATTAGATCGAACTGCTCTGATACCAAAAATGTAATGCCTTAAGTAGGTGTCTCAAAAGAAACACAAGACATCCACATTACAAATGATAGTCATATAGATAGTCTTAACATAATGGTCACACATAACCTTACAAACTCAAAAAAAAAAGAAAAGAAAATCATTACACAAGCAACTACTCTCGGACTTCATTTAATCAGTTTATGAAGCCGACAGTTACATATCAAGGCTCCCATGAAACATATTGAGTTAAAAAAATTCCTTCTTTATCTCCTTAATCCTTCGAAGGACCTAAACCTGCATATCTGAAACAATAGAGAGCCTAGTGAGAAAATTAATTCTCAGTGAGCTTTGCTTCAGGCAAGGATATACATATATAAACAATTAAATTCAAATAAACAAACCAAAATGAGTATGAGCATGGGCACTTTAACTTAAAACATTTACTAGATAACTTCAAGTGTGAGGGACTTGTAGTATTCTAGTTTAATAGATTTTGATATGGCAGTCAGAGCTCTATGACAACAATCAGGCGTCCCTTAATTGCTAGTACCATATCCTAACCTTCAAGGAATTGAAGGACTTACAAAAACATATCTCACCCACAAATACTTATGTGGCCTTAATGACTAATTTGGTTTTGAAACAATTGTCTCACCAAAATATAGACCATTTTAGATTTTTAATGTCCTTCTATACTTCACTTTATCATGATTAAGAAAAATACTCCAAACATAGTTAGGACCACAAGAGTGAAATTTCAAAGTATTATCAAATTTGGAAACTGGCAGCAGTATTTTCAATGACTTGCAATGGAGATTCCTCACGCGAAACCAACTCAATTCCAAAAATTCCAAGGCCTAGGTTGTTAAAAATTATGTCTACTTTCTATTAGCACAGAATTCAACTCGAACCAATATGTGTACAATTTAATACAATTTAAACACTAAGATAGTTTCAGCTCAGAATTCGCAGTAACAACAGCAACTTAACATCATATTTGTCATTCAATACATACTGAAATTGAATCTTTACAAGGCCTATATTATTAAAAATTATGCCTATTTTCTATTAAAACATGAATAAAGTCAATCCAATATTTGTACAATTTAATACAACTTAAATACTAAGACAATGTCAGCACAGAGTCTCCAGGACAAACAGCAGATTGCATGTTATTTTTCTCCCTTGATACTCAATGAAATTGAATCGTTCCAAAACCTATCTCGAAGGAAATCAAGTCTATTTTCTGATGGTATAAAGATCACTTCGAAACAAACCCTATGGAGGAAATTATGGATAAAACACTAACAAGGGTGCATTACGGGTTGAAGGATTTTAGAGCCCCTTGTCAATTTTTTATCAAAACCCACCTCTAATTAACATGCAAAAATCAAAACCCAATTGTTAACAAGCATACATCATATCAAAATAGGCTTTCCACAGAAACAATTAGAACAATTAACAAGAAATTTGGATTTATGGTTACCCAATGTTACAAACAACAAAACTCACATAACCAAGTGGTAGATTGAAAGTGGTGAGTGTTGATCTCCTTGTGCTTCTTCCCTAATCTAATTTGTGCTCCTATTTTCGAAATTCCAGAGGTCTTGCATGTTGTCCATTTTGCTTGATTTAGGTATTTGATGAGTTGAAATTGTGAGGTAGAAGGTTATAAGGAAATTTAGTATAGGTTTATGAGAGTTTTAGGAAGAATAAAGAAGGGAATGAGAATGGAAATGGTGTGTGGGTAAAACTGAAATTTGTGAGGAGAAAGGGAAGGGAGAGAGCTGTTCTGGTTAAGGGAGGAAAGAAAATGAAACACCCCACTCCTCCCCACTTTGGTTCTGCCGAAACTAATTGGTGAAAGGGGAGAGAGAAAAAAAAACTTGACCAATGGAGGTTAGATATCCTTGAAGAGTATTGGTCACTTAAGGAGATTTGAGGATAGAGATAGATAAGTTAGTTTAAAATAAGTGGGTGTGTGTTTGATAATAAAATAAAAAATAATATTTCCATTCCATTTCAATTCACAATTAATTAACCTCAATAAATAAATCAACCACACAATTTCACATTTAAGAAATATAAAAGGATTCAAACACACCCGTGGTAGAATTATAATGAAAAGACTAAAATAACATTGAAAAAGGATATTACATATATCATATCACATTTATTTTTTTAAATTTGAAATTTACAATTTTTGTAAACATGTAATCAATATAATTACAAATTTCTTTGTAATTTTTTCTTGGGCCTAGGCCCCTTTTGTTATTAAAAAAAATATAATCACATTAAATTAAATGAAATTAAACGAAATTTTTAATCACTTTTTCAATTTTTTTAATTAACTCTGGTCGAAATATCTCCAAGACCATAAAATTAGAATGCTTATTACGCAAAAAAAAAATCTCACGTTTTTTTTACATTATTTGAATTTAATTACAAGTTTTTTTAAATATATCATCATTTTAAAAAAAATGATGATTGTTAATTAATATAAATCAAAAGAAATTGTTAATTGCTTATTTTTTTTACATAATTTGAATTTATTACAACTTTTTTAAATATATCATCAGGTTTTTTAAAAAGGTTACTTGTAAACTAATTGAAATTAAAAAAAAAAAATTGTTAATTGCTTTTCCAATTTTTTTACTAACTTAGCTCAAAATATTTCCTAAACCATCATATATGAAATCTTTAATGTGCAAAATATCTCACGTTAATTTTTTTCCTAATTTTAAATTGAATACAATTCTTTAAAATATATCATCAATATAATTAAAAAATATTTTCTTTAATATCTTTTATTATCTCTGGTGAAAATATTTTCAATCTCATCAGCTTGTAAAATATCACATTGAATTTCAATTAATTACAGTTAATTGAAATCATACGAAATTATTAATGATTTTCAATTAGTTCTTCATGGATTCAAACCTAATATAAATAGTCGAAACCCACTTGCGATTTAATTCCTTTTTGCTTATAATGGCACAAACATAAACGATTGTGCAGTATTAGGTAATCTATAATGCATGTAACTTCATCTTATCTTTCCGTAACATAAGAATGTGACATACTTTCTTAACAAAAAAGAAAAAGAAAAAGAGGAATGTGACAAACTCGTAAATTTATATAAATAACAGTCAAAGTTACGTGCGGTGATATATAATAAAGTATTAAAATTTTATAATCTCCTGATACTTATTGTTAATGGCATTCAGATAACAATAATGGTGTAATATGATTATTTATTTATTTTTTCAACATTTTGACTTGCAAGGAGGAAATAATTATCTTTTTTGTTAGGCAAATACTAGTGTTAATGTTATTATTTTATTAGTGGATAAGATTTGAATCATTAACCTCTTGATCACTTTATTCCTTAACTTTCTCAACCTAATTACCAAGCCAACCCTGTAATCCTGGGATGAAATAATTACATGGTAGGGAGGACTCCAGTTTAATTACGCACGGTCGCTTTGATTGTAGAATTTCTTAGAATCAATTAAGTAACGCGGTCTTATAAAACCAAACCTCATTCCAATGTCGTTAAAGTTGGAAAAATGCTAAATTGACACAGAATTTGGGACAACATACGGTACACCGTATGCACAGTGCGGCACTGTAACATTTTTTTTTAAATTTAAATTTTTTTTGTAAATAAATTTTTTGATTAAGTATGTGTCAATATCTGGTGAACGGGGTACAAATATCCGGTGAATGCCTTCAAATATGTGGTGAATGCCCATACTAAAACCAAGTTTTGGATGCCTTAGATTATCTGGTGAACGTAGTTCAATTATCTGGTGAATGCCTTCAAATATGTGGTGAATGCTCGTACTAAAACCAAGTTTTGGATGAACGTAGTTCAATTATCTGGTGAATGCATTCGAATATCTGGTGAATGCCCATACTAAAACCAAGTTTTGGATGCCTTAGATTATTTGGTGAACGTAGTTCACTTATCTGGTGAATGCCTTCGAATATGTGGTGAATGCCTATACTAAATTAGCTTGTGGATGCCTTAGATTATCTGGTGAACGTAGTTCAATTATCTGGTGAATGCCTTCAAATATGTGGTGAATGCCCATACTTAATCAAAAAATTTATTTACAAAAAAAATTTAAATTTAAAAAAAAAAAAAAAAAAGCTGTCTTCTGACATGCATCTTATTCTGATCTCTGCACAAGTGCGGCAACTTATTCATACTCTGATGTATACCGTATGTTGTCTGGCAAAATGTGTTAAATTAGCAAAACTGTTACAGTTGGGACAAATAATATATTGAAAAATGTTAAGGTTCAACTTTAACTCAGTTTAATTCAATGGTTTATCTGGATGATATAATATATTAATTTTCTCATAAGTTATAGCATGCAATATTAACAAAATATTATATTCATTAAAATTTAAAATAAAAAATGGAATTTTATCTCCAAAATATAATATTATTATTATAAAGTTTATAACATTATATGTTTTTAACCTTTGAAGTAACTTGGTGAGGATTCAGGAGTCTAACTGCATTTTCACATTTTCATTATTTTGTAACTCAATTACTCAAGTTAAATGAGTGAAGATCGATGAGGCGATCGAGTGAGTGACTGCGTTTGGATGAACTGATCAAGACCGTGAGCGACAACACAAGGATAGATGGAGACGAAGGGATGGAATGGACATGAATTCACAAAATCCTTGTTTCCATACAAATATGCAATCCCTTTGTGCTTCCTTCTACTGCCAACCAACATTCTCCAATGCCCATCTTTCTTTTTCCTATTTAATAAAATTGAGGTGTGCTGCAAATGATAGATGAATTTAGGGGTGTCAACATAGTTAGGTTGTCTAAGTCTATTGTGATGCCTGTCCACGCCTTTTTGCTTTTAAAAAAATGCCCGTCTTTACTCCACCATGCAGTTGTTGGGTCACAGAATGCACTACGATTCACACCCGGGTCAACAATCACAATTGGGCTGATGGCATCGGGTTTGACACATTTTCTGAGAAGTGGGTCAGATGGATCTTCGGGTGCAACATAACATTGTACTTGAGTATTTATATCGTCAATAATCCTGGTGTACAGTATCATTGGTCTTTTAACCGGGACTACGGTGGCAGACCCGGACCAGCACTCGAACTTGTCAAAAGGATTTGGAGGGGTAAATGGCGGGCTCAAGTGCTTTCCAATTGACAAGGTCCCTTGTTACTGAATGGGCCCACACAATGTTACCCCACACTGATCCATTTGGGTTGTACTAGTAGAATAGATGGTAGATTCTATTGTAGTACATGGGTCCATTTGGATCGTTGGTCCAGTTCTTAGGAGGTTGAAAATGATATCCAGTCCTGTGCCATTTGCTCACGGGATTTGCTGAAACGGATTGAAGACGTGGGTATATTTTATGAAACCCTTCAGCTCCATTGTTTTTCAGTAGGGATGGACATTGGTCGGTTACTGTTGGATTCGGGTGAGAAAATCCAAATCCGACGATAACCGACAAGCATAATATGCCACCCATTCCCGTCCGAATGTACCTTTGGTTTGAGCGGGTTCGGTTTGGGCGGGTGGTGGGTGAGTGCGGGTGGGTTGTCTCGGTTTAGGGTTAACCAAAAAAATTGCAGAAAGACCTTAGAAGAAGCAAAAAATCAGCAATAGAAACAAACCCAGAAGAAAAAGAAGAATATAATTGTACAATGAAGTTACAACAAATCTGATCTACATAAAAAAGATCAACTTTTTAACATTGCAATTTACAACAAACATAAACCGTGAAGATATAGTGGTTGAACCTTTAACTGTGAGGATCTGTGGCTTCAACCTTGAAGATATGGTGCAAGAACAGATATGGTACTTGAAGACGCTTCACCTTTTGCAACGATCTGCTCATGGAGACTCGTGGGACACGTGGAACTCGTGCAGATCTGGAGAGCTCGCTGGAGCAATGAAGCGTCGAGAACTGAGTGGGAGAGCTCGCCTGAGAGATGAGGAAGAAGAGGAATAGTGGCACAACTCTAGGTTTACAAACAAAATGTTGAAAACGGTCCAAAAAATGGGCTCCTCGATTGGGCCATTTCAGTTTATAAAGTCACTAAGAATATTTCGTTTAGGGGCCACAATTTTTTCATAGTGAGTATATTTCGTTTGGGCCCTAATAATGCACTATACAGTGATGAGGGGTAATTATTTTGGCCCATTTCTGTTTGGGCTCAATATTTTTTTTACTCTTATTTTCTAATACGTAATAAAAAAAAAACCCTAAACACATTAGCTTTACTCTCTCACTTTCTCTCTCTAGCGGCTACCCAACCCTCTTGGTCTCCATCCCTATTTCTCTTTGCGCAGAACACAGACTTCTCAGTCTCCATCACTGCTCGACACCGTCACGTGGCTGACGACCACCACAATCTCCATCTCCATCTCCATATGTGTTTCTCTTTGCGTCTTCCCTCCCTTTATCTCTGTTTCTCTTTGCAACTGCCCTCCCTTCATCTCCATCTCCATCTTTGTTTCTCTATGCGGCTGCCCTCCACTCCCCTCATCTCTCTCTCCTTTTCTCTTACGTCGGTCGGGTTCGGTCACCGACGGTTTGAATTTTCCGGAACCAAGCCCGACCGTCGTCACCCGCTCGACCGTCGTCACCCGCCCTAACTCCATTCTTTCAAACCGATGACTCGCTGACCCGCCGCCAACCGTCCGCACACTCAAAATACCCTTCGGGTTGTTCGGGTTCCGGTCGGGTCGGTGGAAGTTGTCCAGCCCTATTTTTCAGTATCACACTAAGGGTGAAACCCACTACAAAGATGGCGAAACATTTTGAGAGACCCATTAGAATAAACCAATAAACAACAACAAATAAAACAAACAGGATTAGCGTGAGCTGGTCTTAGCAAGGGAAAGAAAAAAAAAGGGAAATAGAAACTACATTTTCTTAGACCAATCATACTTTATTTTCAATTAGTTCTTCATGGATTCAAGCCTAACATAATTAGTAGAAACCCATTGCGATTTGATTCCTTTTTGCTTATTATTAAGTGTCTAAGTCCCACATTTGTTAAGTATATGAGCCAAGAACCATTTATAATAACTTGGACATCCCCCCTTTATGGGCTAACTTTTAGAGTGGAGTTAGGCCCAATTATTCTAACATGGTATCAGAGCCTCCCACGATGTTGGGCCACCCGCAGATGTCCAGTCCTGCAGACTTCACGCTCCAGATGTCCAGTCTTGAGCGTGAGGGGGGTATATTAAGTGTCTAAGTCCCACATTGGTTGAGTATATGAGCCAAGAAGCATTTATAATAACTTGGACATCCCTCCCTCTATGAGCTAGCTTTTAGAGTGGAGTTAGGCTCAATTATTCTAACACTTATAATGGTACAAACGTAAGCGATTGTATATCAGTAGGTCATCTATAATTTAATGCACGTAACTTTATCTTTTCGTAATGTGAACACCTAATTTTGTCTCTTTTTATTTTATTTATTTAATTCTAATTTTTATTTTATTTTTATTTTCAGGAAAATAATAAAGTAAAAAAAGGAGAAGAAAAAAAGAAAAAGAAAAAAGAAAAGAGTAGCAACAAAAGAGATCAAAATCAGAAGAAGAAGAAGAGGAGAAAAAATAAAAGGGTCAAGATGAGCTCAAGCCACTCCAAGTCCAATACCATCATAAGCAAAAGAATAGTAAAGAAAGGAAAAAACTACAGACCCAAGTCACCAAAAAGGCCCAAAAAACAAAAAACCAGACTAGGCCCATGAAACCGAACCGGGTCGCGTCTGACCCGGTTTGGACCATTTTACATTTTTGCTCACTGTCATAGGCAGGAATCGGGTCACACCGACCCAGTTCGCAACACAACTGACCCGGTTTGCAACACAACTCCGCCACTTATCTTTCTCAGATTTGGACCGGCCCACTCATTCTATACCGGGTCATGCGACCCGGTTCCTTCATGACCCGCTCCAACTTTTCCCCCACTTTCTTCCTTCCTCTTCAACCCTATCAGGACAAACAACAACTTCATCACCTCCTTCCTCTCTCCCTCCATCTCATCATTTTTTTTCCTTACCTCACGCCAGCACCGCCCTTCATTACTCTGTTGATTCCTTTATTATTAGTCTCTTTGCTTTATCTGGTTTACTTTTTGTTATATATAAAAATAATAAACACCAGAACCAAAAAAATATAAAAAATAATAATAAACACCTTTTGTTTCCAAGTGTTGCTCGTTAGTGGTTTTGTGGATTAATGAAGCTCCTCTTCTTTAGTGTTAATGTCCCTGTGTTCTATTCTCATAAAAATATAAAAAGCCACTAATAAAAATATCTCAATAATAATGAATCAACTTAATTGTATAATTTATTTAGTTTATCATCCAAAGTTTCCATCTTATTAAACAAAATGAATAGCAAAATAATTCTTCTTTTTATACTAAAAATATAAAGTGACCACCAAAACACTGAATTTTATTCTATGCACATTTCAGAGATTTGCTCCTTGATTAAGATCTTCTCTTATTCTAATTCAACATGAACAGTGTGAATCTGGCCGGATAGGCAGCAATCGTTTCTTTTCACATGTGTGACATTGGCTTTCCAAGTTAAAAATTCTTTTTATGATAAAAAATTTGTTACTTGGATTGTATTTATTCTAGGGGTCTTGAGTTACAAAAATTAAAATCTCAACTCTATAAGCAAGCACGTGATTTCATTAATAAAAAGGGGCAAAGCCCAAAATACATAAGAGTTCAAAATAAAAAGGGCATTGCCCTAGGAACATGTTTCCTAGGATACTCATGGGCATCCCCATGAGCAACGATTTCAAGAGTTGGGGTCATCCTCGACACTCGAAGGTATAGCAGAAGATTGGTCAGGTAGGCCCACTTCGCCTTCACCATCGGCTCCCTCCTCGGTTGCTTGCCCTTCACCCTCCTTTTCTTGAGCTACATCTTCCTCATCCTCCAGCTCGGACAACGGAACTAGAATTCCATCTCTGTTAAAATCCTTGTCCATGTCAGCAAGGGAGAAGTCAGCATTTGGGTTGAAGCGCCGAAGCTGTTTCACGGATCGGGAGAAGCCATTAACGTGCTTCTTCATAATGGAAGCCTCGGCTTCAGCTAGATCAGACCAGAGCTTGAGATTGGCCTCCTTCTCGGCCTCTAGCGACTTCCGCAGCTCAAGACTGGCCTCCTTCTCGGCTTGAAGTCCCTATGCGGCCTTCTGAAGATTGAGCCGCTCGGCTTTTTCTATATCCAGCTCTGCCAGAAGGGCGGTCTTGCCTTTTTCCAGCTCCGCCTTTTGGGCCTTCAGCTGGCCAATGACCCGAGCTTACTCCTCACACTTGGCCACAGCTTGAGCCAACTCATCCCTCACTTTCAGGGCACGAGTGGCATCGTCCTTCATCACCTCCATCTTCTTGATGTTTTCTGAGAACTGGTGACTCCAGAAGTGGGTAATTGAAGCTATCTGAAGAGCATAGGCAGTAACAGCCTCCATGCTTTCACCAGGCCCTTGCTCCAACAAAAGACGGGCATCAGCGGGTTTGAGCACCTGGCCGTCGATGAGCGAACAGGGGTTAAACTCACTACCCTAAAGAGAACCGAAGCCCGGGTTGCAACTCCCGTTGTACCATTTGGTGTCCGAAGTAAGATCGGCCACCACAGGAGCCTTGCCCGACCTCCTCTCGGCGGCGGGAGTTTCTTCAACAACCAGTAGGGGAGAAGGACTTCTCCCTGGAACCTCGGACTGCAAATCTTCCCGAGTCCTTTTAGAGAGGCGTGTGTTCGGGTCAGAAAGACATCGGTAACCTTCTTCTTTTTCCCCTTAGCTTCGGCAACCGGAAATGACCCACCAGCAGCTTGGTTAGCCGACTTCTTTATCAAATCTTGATAATTGAACTTCCCCATTATCACTGAAAAAGGGAAATCTGTCAGATACAAGTATGCTACAAGGTAAGTAAAGTACCCACTAAAAAGCTACTTACAATCAAAATCGGCTTGCCGAGTTGACGATTTGGGAAGTAATAAAAGTTTCCCACAAGGCAATGGCCGAGGATAGAGATTGAGGAGCTCAACATCGGTTCTTTCTTGAGTTGTCATGCAGCCAACGTCGTAGCTAGAAAACTTAGTGGGATGGGGTTGCCAGTAAAGAGGGATTTTGGAGATTCCATCCGAGTCATAAAATAGGGACTCATTTCCTACTGTAGGTCGGACTTTGAAAAAGTCCTACTTGAAAAATTTGTATGACCTCTTGTAGAGCCCAATGATTCTTCGCCCCTCAACCCCACTAAAGGAGATCCAACCAACCCGATCTCCAAACCTGACTTTATAAAAGTAGAGGAATATAGGAGCAGTAGCCTTCATTCCTATCTGCCCGCAAAGAATTTGGAAAGCCTTTAAAAAGGCCCAGCTGTTCGGATGGAGTTGAGTCGGGGCAACATTCATAATCTTCAAAACATCACACTCAAATTGGGTAAATGGCAAGGTCACTCCAATCTGCTCAAACATGGTTTTATATACGTATATGAAAAAATGTTGATCTGGAGTGGCATGAAGGAAGACGTGTTCATTCCCAGAACACGGCAAATATTCTACAGTGCCATTAGAAGAAGAAACCTTGTTTTTCATGGACGTCAGGGATTCGGAATCCCTAAAATTTGAATGAAAGGCTCCTGCATCCGGCCTTACCCAGAAATACCCAGGTATAGTGATATCTGGGTATGGGACTCTAGGCATTGATGTGTGTGACTTCCGGCAAGTGTACTGGATTTCGTCGCCAAGTAATAAAAAGATCGATCCCACAGAGACCGTGATCTCAAATCATAACTAATTATCAAATTGATTAAACTGGACTATATAAAAAAAAGGATTTTGAAAATGTTTGGTTTTTGAAATAAGAATAAACTAGAAAATCAGATAATTAAGAATGCAATCAATTAAAACAGAAAAGTAAATCAATTAGGGATTTTTCAAATCTAAAGAGATTCTTAGGAATTTGGTTACCAACAAGATTGTTCATGTTACTAAGTTGACTGCCCCTTGTTAATTATCAAAATTGCCTTGATAAATAAGTTAATGCTCCCTCTCGGGTTACAAAAACCGTGCCTAATTAAACCAACCCCTAATCTCGTGGTAGTTGAATTTAGATTGAACCCTTTAAGCTTTGTGACAATTCGTTAATCCTCGAAGGACCGCTTCTAACTCTCGTGATTTAAGTCCTAAGTCTGATTCTATAGATCCGATACCTAAGTTCACCGGTAGGTTCCTCCTTAGAGTATCTACGACACGCAAATAAGTGGTCACCGAATTTACGAGTAATTATAACAATAGAAATCAGATCTAAAGCAAAATCGAAATTAACAAAGGTAAAACATCAATTCATAACATAAATCAGATCTTGGGCATAGTCCCAATCCCTAGAAATAAAGCTATTACTCAAGCATTGCCATGGTGATGACAAGCTTGGTTAACAAGAACATGAATTAAAACCTAAGAGAGGAGGAGGAGGAGGAGAAGAAGAAGAAGAAGAAGAAGAAGAAGAGAGATCCTAAATTTTTGCCTAACTGTAGCAGCCCAAAAGTTCCCCAAAAGTCTCTGCCTAATTGCCCTATTTATAGATTAGGGTAATTTGAATCCCAATCAAACACAGATTCAGATCAAATCAGTTTCTTCAGATCCAAATATTGCGCGTCACGGCCGTGATGACCATCACGGCCAGGCCGTGACGGATTCTGCCTTGGGCGCTGCTTCACTGATTGGTCTGTCACGGCCGTGACCACCATCACGGCTAGGCCGTGATCAGTTCTACCTGTGAGGGTCTGGTTTAGCTGACATGTCACGGTCGTGATGGGCATCACGGGCTGGCCATGACTAGTTCTGACTTTTCCATTCTTTCTTTTAAGCTCTACTCGATCACGACCGTGATGGCTGTCACGGCTAGGCCATGATGGGCTCTTCTTGGCTCATTTTCTTCACTTTTCAAGCCCCATCTTCATGCAAGCTCCATCATGGTTGATCCCGAGCATTTAATCCTTAATTCTTGCACAACAACACCACAAAACCGCCTTACCCATTCCAAGGTAAAAACTAACCAAAATCAAATTACAAATGCCTAAACTATATGAAAATGCATGCAATATGATAATGAAATATGAGGTGAAGTCACACTCATCAGGCATCCTATTGGTACGCTTACGGCGCTTGGAGATGGGTATGGCATTAGGAGTAGCAGAGCTACTCCCATTAGAGGAGGAGGAGGCACCATTAGCACCGCCACCACCATGAGAGGAAGATGGAGAAGGACGAGGAGAGCCCCCAATCGGATTGATTTCGGGCTCTACGATCTGAACCCCAGAAGAGGCATTCTGGGATTCCTCGAATGAAGTCTCCATGGATGAAAAATCAGAAATCAAACTGGAAAAAAGAGATAAGAAGGGCGTACCTCGAGTAGGAAAGGGAGTGTGAAAGCTTGGACTAGAAAGGGGTCGAGAGAGAAGAAAATCGAAGGTTCAAGGAAAGTAAAGACCTGTATCAGGGGCTCGCTCAATTTATAGAAAAAGAGCAAAGTTTCAAAAAGAAATGAAACGTTCCTTTTGGTGAAATGATGGTTGTTGACGTACGAGAGTAGAGAAACGTCCCTTCAAGTCTGCACAAATTCGGTGCACTAATGGAAAAGAAACACGTGGAGAGACATCGGAATATACGTTGTCATCATTTAAAAATGTGAGCACGCAGCTACAGTGCAGGCCTCGGAAATGGTGTCTTAAAAGCCACACGTCACAAGTCAGCTTTGCCTTAATAACAAAAGGCAACGTCTCTTTTCATCTCGGGAACCGAGAAAATATGGTCAAAGTACGAAACTAAGATGCCTACCTAGGCTCGACTCCTTCAGAAAGCTTCCACGCAATCAACTCAAAGCTTGGGGGGCTTGTATATGGGCCGAGGTGTAAAGCTTGTGTACTGGCCGATGAGTAAAACCCGACCACCGAGCTTGGGTACCCGACCCAATCAAGGTGGGAAGGATAAGATATTGATATTATCTTTAACAATCTTATATTATCTCAAATAACCTTATCCGGTTAGGAGATCATTTTAAGATATTGATATTATCTTTAATAATCCTGATATTATCTCAAATAACCTTATCCGATTAGAAGAGATAATATCCCTTAAATTAAGGAAATCACATCTCTAAGAAGATTTAAGAGATAAAAGGAGATAAATCCAGATCTCTTAAAGATATGGGGATCCTATTATAAAAAGAGGAGAACCAAAAGAGGGACTCACTTTTCACTGACCCAGGTGACTCTCCCTTAAGCGTATTAGAGAAACTAGCTCGACCAAGAGACTATTAAAAAGTTCGTCTCTCTTTTGGGTTCTCCTCATTTTATAATAGGATCCCCAAATCTTTAAGAGATCTGGATTTATCTCTTTTTATCTCTTAAATCTTCTTTGAGATATGATCTCCTTAATCTGAGGGATTTATCTCTTCTAGTCGGATAAGGTTATTTGAGATAATATCAAGATTATTAAAGATAGATATGATCTCCTTAATTTGAGGGATTTATCTCTTCTAACCGGATAAGGTTATTTGAGATAATATCAGGATTATTAAAGATAACATCGATATCTTATCCTTCCCACCTTTATTGGATCGGGTATTCAAGCTCGGTGACCGGGTTTTACTCATCGGCCAGTACACAAGCCCCCAAGCTTTGAGCTAGTAGAAACGTAAGAGTTTTCATGACAGTAGCCGAGCTTGGCCTTTAAAAACCTTATTTGGAGAATCTAAGGTTTATGGTGTAGGTTCTCTTCCCCTTTTTACCATAGTCTTAATGACCGATCTTGTACCTCGGCCAATCGTTCAACCTCAGTGACTGAGCTTAGAAACTCGGTCTCTTCTTTTAGCCTTTCAAGTTGGCGAGGTAAGTGGCCAAGCTTTACACCTCGACCCATATATATATATATATATATATATATATATATATATATATATATATATATATATATATATATATATATATATATATATATATATATATATATCTTTTACTTCGGTGAACACCTCGGGCGACCGAGCTTCACGCTTCGAGTTGGCGAGCTTTACACCTCGACCCATATACAAGCCCCCCCAAGCTTGGAGCTTTTTTGAATGTGTGGAAGCTTCTATCAAGGGGTCGAGCCTAGCTAAGACGGAGGTAGTCATCTTAGTTTTGCACTGTGACCAAAGTTTCTCGGTTCCTGAGATGAAAAGAGACGTTGCCTTTTGTCATTGTTTACCTCTTTTGGTTCGGCATCTCGACATCAACTCAGTCGATTTTAGCTCGGTCAACCTTTTTAGGTCTTTAGTTTTTGCCTTTTTAGGTTCGGCATTTCGACCTTAACTCGGTCGATTTTAGCTCGGTCAACCTTTTTAGGTCTTTAGTTTTTGCCTTTTTAGGTTCGGCATTTCGACCTCAACTCGGTTGATTTTAGCTCGGTCAACCTTTTTAGGTCTTTAGTTTTTGCCTTTTTAGGTTCGGCATTTTGACCTTAGCTCGATCGATTTTAGCACGGTCAACCTTTTTAGGACTTTTGCCTTTTTAGGTTCGGCATTTTGATCACAGCTCGGTCGATTTTAGCTCGGTCACCTTGTTAGGCTCTTTGTTTACCATTTTAGGTCCAGCATTTCGACTTTAGCTCGGTCGATTTCAGCTCGGTCAACCTTTTTAGATTCTTTGTTTATCTTTTTAGGCCCGGCGTTCCGACCGTAGCTCGGTCGATTTTAGCTCGATCAACCTTTTTAGATTCTTTGTTTTTAAAGTGAAGGACTTCACTTTTGTATCATGGCTTTAGCTAGCCATTTTGATATCTGAGAACCCAGTGCGGGTCCGAAGCACAATCTGGTCTGGTGCAACTTGGCGATTAGCTGTAATTCAAGGAGCTTCACATCTCAAGAGTATGACTCCAACTAACTCAAGTGCTGCCTCGCCAAGAAGAAGGTCCAGATCGAAGGAAAGATGTGAAAAGACTCGGGGAAACAGCACGGCGGCTGATGGTCTTTTAGAGCTTGGCCAAGGAAAAGTTTTACCTGGCCCCACGGTGGGCGCCAAATGTTCCTTCCGAGATCCGGCTTGCCGGAATCTCGTCGTAGAACGTCAAACCAAGAGTGAACACAAGGGTTGTTTTAGATTATGGCTTGACAGAATATTGTATTCTGGTCCTACGTATCCCAATGGGAATCAAAGCCAGACGTAGTTCTAGGTTCAACCCTTGGTCATACGGTGATCTCAATCCCTTAATCTTGTATCTGATGAATACCAGCGAGCAATGGCTCTTCAATAGTCTCTTGGTCGAGCTAGTTTCTCTAATACGCTTAAGGGAGAGTCACCTGGGTTGGTGAAAAAGTCCGTCTCTCTTTTGGGTTCTCCTCCTTTCATAATAGGATCCCCAGATCTTTAAGAGATCTGGATTTATCTCTTTTTATCTCTTAAATCTTCTTTGAGATATGATCTCCTTAATCTGAGGGATTTATCTCTTCTAGCCAGATAAGGTTATTTGAGATAATATCATGATTATTAAAGATAGATATGATCTCCTTAATTTGAGGGATTTATCTCTTCTAACCGGATAAGGTTATTAAAGATAGATATGATCTTCTTAATTTGGGGGATTTATCTCTTCCAACCGGATAAGGTTATTTGAGATAATATCAGGATTATTAAAGATAATATTGATATCTTATCCTTTCCACCTTTATTGGATCGGGTATCCAAATTCGGTGGGCCGGGTTTTACTCATTGATCAGTACATACTGTAAACTATAAAATAAATATGACGATTTTTAAAATGAAATAATTTACTTTCCCTTTTTAAAAAATAAAATAAAATCTTTTCGATAAAAAAGAATCAATTTAATATACGCTTTTTGATTCCTTAGTCGTTCGAATAACGTCAAAGTTTTCTACAAACTTTACCTCTCAAAATTTTTAGAAACAAGAATTCTATTTACTAGAAAATAAATATGACAAAAGTCGATAACTCTAGGGGTGTAATCGGGTCGGGTTGGATCAGATTTGAGGGGTTTCATCATCCGAACCGATCAAATTTGATCGGTTCGGATTTGACAAATTTTCAGCTACGGATCCAAACCGAACCGATCACAATCGGGTTGGTTCGGATCATCGGGTTACCTTTTTTTTTAAATTTACACTTAAATATTAATAAAAAATTAGAAAAAATAAAATAAAATATACATATTTAATTATTAATTATATTAAATTTATATATAATAATATATTAATATTATATAAAATAATTTAAAAATAAATATTTTAAAAGGTTCGGATCGGTTCGGATCAGATCGGACCAAAATTCTCGGATCCGAGACCCGAACTGATCTGGTTCGGATCGGCGTTTTAGAATCCGATCCGATCCGATCCAATGATCCGAACCAATCCACCAAAACCGGTTCGGATCGGTTCGGATCCACCGGATTCGCGGATTGGATCGGATCCGCTTACATCCCTAGATAACTCTGTTATTTTAAATTAATAATAATAATAAATGATTGATTACTTAAAAATAAAATGAAATCTTTTCGAGGGAACCAAGTTAGTGTATACCGATTGGTTCTTTAATTGTTCAAGAGACATCTAAATTTCTGTAACTTGACATCTCAAAAGTTTCATTCTATAGATAAAAATTCTTTTAACACTAAAAAGATAACTATTAAATTTTTTTCTTTTTAAATAATTCACACCCCAAATTAATAAATATTCAATGAAATTAATTTAGTCATACGACTTATTAATTTCGTAATCATTCAAGAGGAATATAAGCTTATACAACTTGATCTCTCAAAATTCCATTTTTAGAAATAAAAATTCTAACTACGAAAGTTATCTTAAGGAAGATCGACAAAAGGTCAATTTAGCTACAAATGCTTGTTCATCTTACAATATTATTTTTTTTTGGGTGAATAAAGGCAAAGAAACAAGACACTACAGCCTGGGAAAAGTTAGAGCACTTGCATCAGCTAGCATAGCTAAAGAAACCTCAGCTGGAGGGTCATGAACTAGATTCCACCTCAGGTTGTCTCTTGCACTAGATTTCGCAAGAATGTCAGCTACTTGATCTGCCTCCCGTAGCACACAATGGATTTCCACAGACCAATTTTCGACTAACAAATGCTTAATATCATGGATGACCCCAACATATAAATGACAAGGAACAATAGGTTTTTTGACTAGCTCAACTGCTTCAAGAGAATCAGATTCACAAATTGCTCTTCTCCAACCTTACTGCCAAGCCAAATTGATACCATTTTTAATAGCCATGAGTTCAGCCATTAAATTTGTCCCTTCACCTATTGAACCGGTAAACCCCATAATCCATTGCCCTGAGGTGTCACGGGCCACACCACCAAAGCCTGCTTTGCCCGGATTGCCATAGCTGCTCCCATCAACATTAATCTTAATCCAACCAGCCAGCGGAGTGTTCCAACAAACCCATCTAACTTCTCTAGCAGGGGCGTGATCGGTACCCACTGAAAGAACAACACAGGAGCTAATAAGAGATTGGATTTTATAGCAGAGACTATGAAAAGCAATTTTGCCTTGACCCAGGACATTGAACTATTTTAATTGTACGGTTTAATGACCCATTAATAATAAAAGAGGTTATTTTAATTTGCATAGTTTAAGGATAACCGTCGTAATGACGGATGTTTTAGGGTGTCATGAGGATAACCACTCATGCCTTCCTTAGAGATAATCGACTCCCGAACCCTATTCATCTCTATTTAAAAATAAAAGACCAGTCACCTTTTGAGAAGGGTTTTCCTAATGTTTCCCAACAAAAAAACTTTGGGGTGACGACTCCATTCTCTAGAAGGAAAAATAATCTTTTTTTTCCTTCCCGTTGCGATCCCCGTCGCGATACTTAATATAAGAATGTGACAAACTTTCTTAAAAAAAAAAAGAAAAAAAGAAAGAAAGAAAGAATGTGACAAACTATCAAAATCGATATTATGATTATTCCAGTAAAAAAAAATTATTATTATTATTACTTATTAGTGTGAACTGCAAATAAAACCGATATATCGCTATCATATTTGCTAACTGGTCTAGAGCCTAATATGGTAGGCAAGTACATAATCATGGGACGCATGGCTCGGTTCTCTTTTTTCCTCTGCTTTCTAAGGTATTGGCTTCCATTTGGATATTTCAAAAGAAGATTCCTTTCTTGGCAAAAATTCAATTACTCATTTTCCTTCCTTGGTCATTGATGTGTGCCCCGTATAATTCTACTTCTAGCAAGTTAGAAAAATGTAATGAGAGGTAAATAATGATATATTTGATCTGATGATTACAGTGTACATATATAGCAAATGCTAGCAATACATGATCCTATGATTAAGGCTAGCATTAAGATACTACAAGCAAATGGTAACAAATAATGCTGACAGCCATTGATTGATAATTACACTAATTACAATGATTGACAGTATCAAGGCAAATCATTGGATCCACACATTAAGGGATCTTGTCTCTAATTCCCCCCTTCAAACTGATGGGTGAGAGAGTCACCCCAAGTTTGTCTTTGAGTTGGTTGAATCGTGTGTGAGTTAATGCTTTAGTGAGGCAGTCAGCAATTTGATCAGCTGATGGAACATAGGCCACAACAATCTCATTTTGCAGCACTCGGTCTCTGATGTAGTGCACATCAATTTCAATGTGTTTGGATCGAGCATGCATAACTGGATTTGAAGCTAATGCCTTGGCACTCAAGTTATCACACCACAGTGTTGGTTTTCTTGGCAGAGGGAGTCTCAGCTCATCAAGGAGTGAATGAGTCCATGTTATTTCAGCAGCTAAGTCAGCCAAGGCTCTATATTCTGACTTTGTACTAGATCTTGAGACTACCTTTTGCTTCCTTGAGGACCAAGAAACAAGTGTTTCACCAAGGAAGACACATTGACCTGCCATGGATTTTCTATCCTCCATACTTGTGGCCCAATCTGCATCTGAGAAACCTGTTAAGTCCAAGTCAGTGGATGGTTTAATGTGTAGGCGGTGTTGGATGGTACCTTGAAGATATCTCAATATCCTTTTGATGCCTTGCCAGTGATCTATAGTGGGAGAGCTCATGAATTGGCTGAGCTTGTTAAATGAGAATGCTATGTCAGGCCTTGTGTTTGTTAAGTATTGTAATGCTCCTATAGCTTGTCGGAACACGGTTGGGTCTTTTAACTTCTCCCCTTCAGCTGTAAATTGCTTGCCAGTTACCATAGGTGTTGGACAAGATGAAGCATTTTCCATTTTGAATTTTCTCAGGATGTCTCCTATGTATTTCGATTGCTTCAAGTCCATACCAGATGCATCTCTTTGAACTTCTATACCTAAGAAGTAGTGCAGTGGACCAAGGTCCTTAAGGGAAAACACAACATTGAGTTGTTTGATGAAGGATTCTAAAAATTTGGTGTTGTTCCCTGTGACAATTATATCATCCACATATATAAGTAGAAAGGTAATGTGATCTGTACCTCTTAGAGTGAAGAGTGAGGAATCACTTTTTGTGTTCTTGAAACCCAGCTGAGTAAGGCATTTTTTAGGCTGTCAAACCAGGCTCTTGGGGCCTGTTTCAATCCATAGATTGCCTTAGATAACTTGTAGACATGTTCAGGTTTAGTTGAGTCTACAAATCCCTCTGGTTGATGCATAAACACAGTTTCTTTGAGGTAGACATTAAGGAATGCATTGTTTATGTCCAGCTGTTTGACCTTCCAATTGAGATGCACTGCAATTGAGAGTATGATTCGAACTGTACTGGCCTTGACAACTGGACTGAAGGTCTCTTCATAATCCAATCCAGTTGTTTGTTGAAATCCTTTTGCAGCTAATCTTGCCTTTCTCCTTTCAATTGTCCCATCTGCTTTGTACTTGGTCTTGAAGACCCGTTTAGAATCAATGATGTTTTCTTGGCCTTGATATGGTACCAAAACCCAGGTTTGATTTGACATGAGTGCCTGACACTTAGGGGTGGCAAAGCGGGCCGGGCCGCCCCGACCCGTCGTGAACCCGCCATTAAACGGGGCGGGGCGGGTTGACCTGTCAAAAGTCTTGGGTTGAGTACTCCAACCCACCCCATTTCCCGGTGGGTTGGCGGGTTAGCCCGCCAAGGAGGAAAATCTAGTAAATGGGTTGGCGGGTTTGCAGGTTGGCCCGCTAAAATTATACAATTTAAAACAATATAAAACTAAATGTTGCATAAATTAACAATGCAAACATTACTCAAAGAGAACATAGAGATAATATGATAATATATAAATAGCTAAATACCTTCTGATATAGAAATTTAAATCATGTACCTTTGAAGTCATATCATATTGTCATACTCATACTATTAAAGTGATAATTAAAATTCCTAGTAGCAACTTGTAATTTAAAAAGTCCCACATCTTACAAACCAAATTCATAATCCAAACACAAAAAAATGACATCATATAATTTAAAATAAGCTAATCATTCTTCATCATCTTCCACATCAACAATATTAGATGGCTCCCTAGGGGTAGATTGCTCCACTTTTCGATCCTCCTCATTATCATCAACTACATATCACAATTTAAGTGAAAATAATTAAATTAACAAATGGCGAACAAAACAATATCATGATAAACAAATACATTAAAACTAAATAAATTAGTAAATTACCATCGCAAACAAAACCGTGCATCCAATTTCGAGTACAAACTAAAGCTTCCACATTTTTTGACAAGAGACGACTTCTATACTTGTTGAGTACAATGGAGCCAATGCTAAATGTAGATTCAGACGCAACTATTGTAATAGGGATGCTCAACAAGTCATGAGCCATTATAGATAGATCTGAAAACCGACTTTTATTATCCTTCCACCATTGTAACACATCCAATTGGTCATAAAAACCGAAATCCAAATTTGCCTCTTCCAAATAAACATCTAGTTGAGACTTCCCAATTTTACACGCAAGTTGTTGATTGTGCTCTTTCAATTCCTATTATATTTAACATGTAAAACACATGAAAAGGAAAACATTAAAGCAGGATAAGGTTAATAAAATTCAATAAAAAATAATTAAACTATATATAAACTTACATCAAACAAGTTTTGAGGAAAAGCCTTGGGTTCCTTCGACATGCTAGGAGTAGAGGATGAGGGCTGGATAATACGTCTCTTTTTGGAAAAAGTAGTATACTTCTCAAATAGCATGTACAAATTTTTCTTTACGTTTCCCAACTTCAGCTCATTTGTAGATGGAACAACTTTTGAGTAACAATAACTTAACGAAGAAAGCTTCATTCGTGGGTCAAGAATAGCTCCCATTGCAAGAACATTATTGTACTCTTCCCAATATTTATCAAACTTCTCAAACATCCTTTCAGCCATGATTTTTATAACCATATCTTCATCTTTCAAACTCTCAATCAAAACACACTGAATTTTCCAAACTTGCAAAAAATACAAGTTGGAGGTAGGATAGGATGCGCCAGAAATCAACTTGGTGCTTTCATAGAAAGGCAATAAGAATACACATATTTTTCACATCTTTTCCATTCTTCCTCTAAAGGACAATACTTATAATTATCATCGTCAAAGTCAAGATTTTCAAATACACGACGATATTTAAGAGCACTCTGAAGCATCAAATAAGTTGAGTTCCATCTTGTAGGAACATCTAGACACAAGCCAACTGAAGTATCAACACCACCAATTCGTTCAATGCATTCCTTGAATTTTTTCATTCGAATCTATGAACCCCGCACATATTTCACACTTTCTCTAATTTTGCTCAATGCTTCACTAGCCAGCTTCAATCCCTCTCGGACAATTATATTTAAAATGTGTGCAGAACAACGTACATGAAAAAACTCTCCATCACATAACAACCAATTTTTCAAGACAAGTTGGCTTTTTAAATGTAGTTGCATAACATTATTTGCAGCCGCATTATCTAAAGTGATAGAAAAAAATTTCTCCTCTATTCCCCAATCAGTCAAAAATTCAAGTATCTTCCTAGACAACTCCAATCCAGTATGAGGGGGAGGCATATGACAAAAGTTGAGAATTTTGCTATTTAACTTCCAATTTGTGTCAACAAAATGAGCAGTCAAACAAATGTAACATTCGGTAGTACAAGCTGTCCATAAATCAGAAGTTAAAGAAATCCTTGTAGGAATATTAGCCATTTCTTGTTTAAGCTTTTCCTTCTCTCTCAAGTAAATATTCATGACATCGGCCTTAGCAGTATTTCTAGTAATATAAATTACATTCGGATTCAGGTACTTCATCCAACTCCTAATCTTCATAAACTCAACGAATTTATAGGGCAAATCATGCTCAATGATTGCTTCGGCACACATCTGACGTGAAACCATTTGATCTATCTTAGGAGATTTTAGTTTTCCTTGCATGTCTACCATCAACTGACCAATATCTTTAGATTTAATTTGTGTACACTTTTCAATATGACGATTTAAAGTTGATGTACCATATTGTTTACCGCCACACTTATATTCCTTTTTACAACCATTACACCTTGCCAACTCAATTCCATCTCTACCCGGTCCTATCTTAGTAAAAACCATCCAACATCCCGCTGTTGATGCTTTGGCTTTTTTCTTAATAGGTTCATTGATTTGAGATCCTTCAACCCCAATATCTAAATTTTCCCCATCAACTTCAGCATCAACTACAATATTATTTGAATCCATGTCCGACAATTAAGCAAAGAATAACATGTATCAATAATATAGGCAGTTTAGGCACAAAGAGAAATAGAAACCAAAAATCAAGTAATTATTATTTAATAGTTATTAACAAAAATAGAAACAATGAAGTGAATAATATTAAAATTACTTTATGGAATTAACATCTATAATTCTATATGACTATATATGCACTTATGGAGAGCTAGAAACGAGAATTACTGAGAGCCAAAAAGAGTAGTGTAAATTAAGATGAATAAATGTGTCACTTTATTTTTGAACAATGGCAAAATGAGCAATCATATCATATAAATAAGATAAAGGTAGATTCATTGGTCACTACACTTTGCACATGTTCGTGAGTACCATCTAATATTATAATGCATCTAACAGGTCAGGTATCATCTAAATATCTAATGGAGAATGACAGATTAATATTATAATTCTAAAACAATTCTAATTCACATAAGAGTATTTGGAAAGGGCCGTATAAGTATTATACTATTATAAACTAATACCATATTGTTATTGTTCCCGCCTTTCTGCGTCTGTCGATTAGAACAACTGTATATGGAATATGCTTGCTAGCTATTGGCTTTTATGGAAAGAAAGGGATGTTTTTGTCTTTAAAAGATATATTATATTAATCATTAGATAAGGCTTTCTTTATATAGAAAATTGAGTTTCTGAACAGAAAAGTCAGAAATACAGAATGACAAAGTCACAACTCACAAAGATTCGCAGGCAAAGGCAATCACAGTATCACAATTCACACAGTCAACGTCTCTGCGAGGAAAATAAGGAAATACAGAATGAGTGAATTACAAAACATATACCTGCAACTTCAAGGCTGCAAGTGGCCAAGTGGGTCGCATCGGAGGGGGAGAATAGGTGCCGGGGACGTGCTAACGTAATGGGTCATCGGAAGTCGGAACAGAGGACGTCGTGGCGGCACACAGATAGCGAGAGAGAGAGCAAGACAACAAGTGCAGATGCCCAGTGACACTGAGATAGTGATGGCCGTGACAATGGGGCCGCCGTCAGGCGCCGGAGGCGAGGAAGAAAGGCCGTCAGAGGTTCCTCTTATGTGTTGAACTTTGAATGATGGACTGGTCTGGTACAAACTACAAAATGAGAAACTGAGAGTCACTTACGTAAGTTACGTTGTGAAATGTGAATAAACCAAGGGTCAGGACTCAGGACCATGCAAAAAAACCTAGGAAGCTGAAAAGTTTTTTTTCAAATCAGACGGGCTGGCGGGCTAACCCGCCCCGACCTGCTCTTAACCCATTTTTTGGGCGGGTTGGACGGGGCGGGTCAAAGTGGGTTGATGGGTTGAGGACCTCAACCCAACCCACCAAAAAAGATGGGTTAAACGGGCCAACCCGACGGGCCCAACCCATTTTGCCACCCTTACTGATACTCATTATCCATAGCTTCTTTCCACTGTGGTCTTGTGAGTGCTTCTGTGACATTTTTTGGTTCCTTCTCATCTGTGCAGGTTTCAGCTAACCCAACATATGACTTCTTTGGCTTGTGAATTCCAGCCTTGCTCCTGGTCCAATGAGTGTTGATGGCTGTGCTTGGTTCAGCAAGGTCTTGGGGAACTTCAGCAACTGTTTCTGTGGGATCAGTGTCATGAGAAATTGGATTGTTCCTTGTTGAATCATTTGCATCTTGATCTCTGCTCAGATTAACTGCAGCACTTCCAGTTGGACTGGCTGGTTCTTGTTCGACATCAGGATTGTTGTCATCTGAAGGTGTTGCTTCTCCAGTATGTGAGTTACCTGCAGTAGGCAAAGAAAAAGAGGCAGATGGACTTTCAATTAGTGTTTTCAAGGGACTTCTTGTATTGAGAAAGCCATCATGGAATGGAAAATGTTCTTCGTTAAAGGCAACATGTCTTGAAGTGAAGATTCTTCCATGAGAGTTTATGCATTTGTATCCTTTGTGGGAGTTACTATAGCCCAAGAACACACACGGTTTGTGCTGATTATAGGGCTTGAGACAGGGATAGCAAGCACACCCAAAGGGTTTTAGGGAGCTGTAGTCAGGTTCCTTTCTAAAGAGCAATGAGTAAGGACTTTCATTTTGAGTGACTAGAGAGAGCAGTCTGTTTATGAGATAAACTGCTGTGGAGAAAGCTTCCCACCAATAGTGTAAGGGCATTTTGGCTTGTGCTAGTAATGTCAAGCCAAATTCAGTAATATGTCTGTGTTTTCTCTCCGCCCTACCATTTTGTTGTGATGTGTAAGGGCATGACATTCTGAATTGTATCCCTGCTTCTATTGAATGAATTTGCACAGCCTTATATTCACCACCACCATCACATTGGATTGTCTTAATTCTCTTGTTGAACAGATTTTCTGCCATGTTTTTAAACTGGGTAAAAGCTTGTGCAGTATCTGATTTCTGTTTCAGAGGATAAATCCAGGTAAATCTACTAAAGTCATCAAGGAAGTGAACATAATATTTGAAACCCGAAGGAGATGTTACTGGTGCAGGTCCCCAAACATCAGTATGAACTAATTCAAGAATTTCCTTAGCATGAGAGGAAGAGGTTTTAAAGGGTAAAAAATGCATTTTGCCATATTGACAAGCCTCACAAAAGTTAAAATGATCACTAGGTGATAGTTTGACATTACAACTTTTCAAGACTCTATCTAGGACTTTATTATTTGGATGACCAAGCCTTCTATGATAGCTCTCCTTGATAGATACATAAGCACACGGGTCCCTTTCAGTCCTTGAGAGCTTATACAAGCCATCTTCAAGTGTCCCTCTTAGAATTGCCTTCCCTGTCAACTTGTCCTTCACAAAGCAATAATTTGCATCAAACTCAACCAGAATGTTTTTGTCAGCAGTTAATTTCAACACACTTAATAGGTTTTTGGTAATGTTGGGCACATATAAGACATCATGTAAGTTAAGTGAGTTTAGTTTTGAGGAACCTGAGGCAACAATCTTCAATTTTTCACCACTTCCAACTATTAATGAGTTCTTACCATGATGTTCTGCCAGATCCTCGAATTTGTCAGTTTGGTGTGTCACATGATTGCTTGCACCACTGTCAAAGTACCAATCATAATCTTGAAGAGAGCTTTGTGAGGCTAGGAAGGCATTGTGTGCTCCTTGTCTGTCACTGCCTGCTGAACAATTTGAGTTTCAATAAGACTTATCAAACCTGTAGTAGCAATTTGCTGCTGTGTGCCCGACCTTGTAGCAAACTTGACATGTTGGCTTAGACATTCTTCCTCTTCCTCTGCCTCCTCTCCAACCTCTGAAGTTAGAGCCTCTCCAGTTGCTACTGTAACCTCTCCAGTTGTTGTTTGTGTTGAATTTGTTGCCTTTGTAATTTGTTGACAACATTTGCTGAAGCATTAAGGGTTAGGTTGGTGAGGCTATTCAGTTGATCAAGTCTACTCTCAAAGGTCAGCAATTGAGCCTGCAGATCAACCCAAGTGAGACTAGTTTGATCAGATAGCTTGACCACCATAGGGTTGTATTCAGAATCTAAACCATTCAGGGTTTGAATGATTAGATCTGAGTTGGAAATGGGGCTGCCTGCAAGTTTAAGCTTGTCAGCGAGATTCTTCATTTTGATCAGATACTCCTCCATCTTCATCTCTCCTTTTCTGATGCTGTGAAACTCAGATTTAAGGTAAGTGACTCGAGATCTTGTGTGTGCACCTACTAGGCTTTGAGCTTCATCCCAAAGTTGTTTTGAGATTTCACAGTGCAGCAACTGTGTTGCCATTTCAATAGTCATTGAATTCACCAGCCATCCAAGGAGTTGTGAATCATGAGCCTGCCAATCTTCAAAAGCAGGATTTGGCTTCTTGCTTGAATCTGCAGAAGCTATGAATTCTTCAGGACACTCCTTTGTCCCTAGCATGTGCCCATCGAGCCTGCAACCTTTGACTATAGAGATCACCAAGGATTTCCATAGTGGATAGTTGTCTCTGTCCAACTTGACAGACACAGTGGATGGGAGATCATTTTTGAACTTTGAATCTGCAGCGAATGCCATGATTTGTATTGGATCAAGAGCCTTCAGCGCTTAAGAGCTCTGGTACCAAGTTAGAAAAATGTAATGAGAGGTAAATAATGATATATTTGATATGATGATTACAGTGTACATATATAGCAAATGCTAGCAATACATGATCCTATGATTAAGGCTAGCATTAAGATACTACAAACAAATAATGCTGACAGCCATTGATTGGTAATTACACTAATTACAATGATTGACAGTGTAAAGACAAATCATTGGATCCACACATTAAGAGATCTTGTCTCTAATTTAGCAAATATCAATCATCTTAAAATTTCTTTTAAATCATAAGTATTGTTGCAATGTACATAAATATCATCATCATGTTAATAATCAAAATAAAAGTAGTCCACATTTCAGAAGAACATGATTGTAAAGGAGAGGGTTTATTTCTTGTACCAGTATTTTACAACCCGAAGCGAAGTTCCTCGATGTCAACCTTATTTTTCTCCACAATTTTATAGCATTCGATTCGAATCCAGGGTTTGCATACCCCAGAACGAGCCCGAAGTCCAAAATGAATGAAGGTAGATATATATGTATATAGCCAACAATGACTAAAAATGTGTAGGAAAATATTCATCAATTAAATATGAAAATTAAAAAAGAAAGAAATACACATACATAAGACACCGATTAATCAATCCCCTTACATTTTCACTTCCAATCCCACCAAAACAAATCGTGGAAACTCTCTGAAACCAAATCAAACAAACCATTAAAATTCTAGATCATAATACTGGGGCTTTATGCATTTGCAAAATGGCCTTTTTTTCTCAAAAAGAAACAAGAACATAAGAAAGACTTGTTGAGTATCACTTGATGTTTTCACAAGGATCAATTAAATTAAATTCACAATAAACACAAAACCAACTTTATAACCACTGGATGAAATAATTACCTGGTAGCAAGGACTGCACTCACTGCAGTTTAATTATGCAAGGTAGCGTCCTTTCTTTTAACCAGTTGACCAGCCAATAAACTATATTTATTTATTTTTCTTTTAAAAAAACATTGATTGTAGAATTTCTTATAATCTGTTAAGTAACGCGATATTATAAAACCAAACCTCATTCCAATGTTGTTAAAGTTGGGTCAAATAATAAATTAAAAAATATATCGGTTCAGCTTTAACTGGGTTTAATTCAATGATCTAACTGGATGGTATAAAATGTCATTTTTCTCATAAGTTATAATGCAATATTAATAAAATATTATATTGATTAAAATTTAAAATTAGAAATTAAAAAACGGAATTACCATCTCCATAATATAATAATATTTGTGAACATCTAATTTTATCCGGATATTGTCGCTTTTTATTTAATATTTTAAAAAAGAAAGAAAGAAAAAATTAAAAAAATGCATAAAAAATTTGTTTATGTTATTGGCCCCATTTGTTTTGTTACAAGGTTGTTTTAGTTGAGTTTCATCTTGGCCCAAAAGCTAAGTTTTTTTTAGTAAGCCCAATAGTTAACCTAAAAAAAAATCAATTAATAAAAAAAATTTATAATCTGATTTCTTTTAAAATAAAAATAAAAATATTAAAAAAATTTGCCTTGTGTCATGTTTATCTCCCCAACGACACAGTGTCATCCTCCTGCTACATTTTTGGTCCTTCCCATACAGCTTTCATCTTTAACTAACATACAATCAAGCAACTTTTGAAGATAACAAGAAACTAAAAGGGCTCAAGCAAATAGACTTCCATTTTTGGGTAGTTTTCAAAACTTGGAAAAAAGCATTTGTCTAGGTCAGAGGGAAAGAACACAAAAATGGTACACTGATCACTACACTACACTGCTCCTTATGAGACAAATCCCATCACTGTTGTCCTTCTCCTTCTCCAGCTAGCTTAGCAGAATTTCTTTGTCACTTTCTTTTCTTCATGGAGCATAAATAGAGAGCAAAAAAGGAAATTCTAAAAGGGGGGGAGGAGAACAAAAATCTGATATGTTTCACAGCCATCACCAACTCCTCCATTCCCACCATAGTCACCACCCCTCTTCCTTCTCCATGCCCAACACTTGATCAGACCTTCACCCTCTCATCTTCATCACCAGCCATTCACTTCATAACAAGGCACACCTTCTACCATCACCTCCATCCACCCAAGCTCCTCCTTGCTCTTACATTTCCATCATCCTCTAAACCATCTACCATCAACCATCAATCACTACTCTCATAACAAAACAAAAAAATGAAAGGAATAAAAAAACAGATCAGAACCACGAAGTGAGGTCTTGCCACCATAGGCCGCCGTCACCTCCGCCGCCCCGAACACGACCCATACAGAGTCGTCGCCGAGTACCGCCATGAGAGGCTTCCCTCCATCACAGAACAGCCAAGCGTAACAACAAGCCCCCCTACCTCGTCATGACTGCCTCAAACCTCCAAGTTTGCAGATCTCGTCCACGAGCCACTGCTGCCACACCTTGCACCGTTCCTCAGCACCACCATGGGACAACTAGACTCTCATTTCAAGCCCCACCTCGAATCGCCACTGTCATTGCCACACAGAACCAGACCGCCATACAGTCCCACCGCATTGCACTAGATCGACGACCGTTGTCGCGTTCTCCGCCATCATCACAGCGGCTTCCCTAGCCACCCTCATCGTGGCCACATAGCCACCGTCGCTCAGAACCAGTCTTCCTCACAGTCTCGTCGCGCCGTACCAGATCTACGTGCATCGCCGCGTCCTCCGCCATCTCCACCAACCTTGGATCTGCGTATATCCCTCCGACCCACCACAACCGTGCCGTCGTTCCTGCCCGCGTCTCACCGTCCTCGTCGAAATCCAACCACCGCGCGTACGCCGCCCGTCAGCCTCCTCCGCCATAACGCCAACCAATCTCTTTGCTACTTTGTACGTTGGTAACTTGTGAAAAACCAGAAGCTTCTTGTTTGATCTTTTATTTTATTATATATATATTTTTATTTTATCTTATTATGTGTTTTGTTTGTGATTGAGCTTCTTACTTTGGGCTGATGCTGGGTATTATTTGGGGTCAATTTTAGTTCTAGTTGGGTCAAAGCAGTTTTTGGTTTTAATAATGTTGTAGGCCATTTTATTTCTTTTCTTCTTAAAAATCCATAAAAAAAAGGAAAAATGATATAGAAATATTTTCAAATTTCTAAGTCCAAAAATTCTTTTCAAATCAAAATTTCAAGAAGATCCTTTCTTTAAAAAAAACGTAAAAATAAAAAATAAATAAAAATCTTTTCAAAATCAAATCCATTTCAAAAAATGAAAATCAATCAACAAATCAAATCTTTTCTAAAGAACTACGTGGTTTTGAGTTTTCCATCGCACCTGGAAATACGTAGGAGCAAAATCAATCATTCTGTCAAGTCAAAATTTAAAATTTCCTTACTTTAGTGTCTCTTTTTATTTTCAAATTGTTAATCAAAATAATTAAACTTGTGATATTTAGGGATGCTCCATGGACACGGTGTCATGTTCAACCCCTTAGATTTGAAGTTGCCCTGTAGATTTATGTGCCATGTTCAACTTCATTTAGGTTTTATCAATAATAAATTTAAAATTGAAAGATCCTAAAATACAAAATATCAAAAATAAAAATAGTTTTGTTGTAAATAATTTTTGGGGTAAAATAAATAAAAAGGTTATTAAAATCATTTTGCACAATTAACTGGAGGTACCATTTTTTTAAACGGGCGATGTAGGGTGCTAACACCTTCCCTACTCGTAACTGACTCCCGAATCCAAATCTCTATCTTTTTTTTAAGACCAGTTTCCTTAAAATAAATGGTTTTTCCAATGTTTTTCCCAAATAAAATATTGGTGGCAACTCCTCTGTTTTTACCTTCTTTTTCACGACGCCCGGACGGGACGGTCGTGACAATATTATTATAGAGTTTATAACATTACACGTTTTGACCTTTTAAATAACTTTGTGAGGATTCAGGAGTCTAATTGTATTTTCACATTCTCACTATTTTGTAACTCAATTACTCAAGTTAAATGAGTGAAGATCGATGGTGCAATCGAGTGAGTGACTGCGCTAAGATGAACAGATGAATACCCTGAGCGACTGCATAGGGATAGATGGATACGAAGGGATGGAACGAATGACCAGATGGAACAAGAATTTCGGTAGTCTTGCACTATCAAAGTAACAAAGGATGGAATACTGGATCTGTAACACCTCGTTTTTCGTAAATAAGTTTAATACATTTATATATATATATATATTATATTATATATATATATATATATATATATATATATATATATATGTATGTATGTATGTTTATATATGCTTGTTATGTTTATTTTTTATGCCTAAATTCTTTGGGGAAGTTTAGCCTTAGAAAGGTTCAATCCTTTTAGAGTCCTAGTAACATGTTTCACCGTTTTTGCCATATCTTGAGTTTTAGATGTCCAATCAAGGTTATCTTCATGGCGTTGGAAAGCTAAGAGACTTATCTACAAGTCTTATTTTATATGTTTTGGCCAATTCAATCATTTAGATGGTCTCGCAATGCAATCTTTGAGTGCCTCGTGCTCAAGAATTGAGCACGGCCGTGCTCAACAGGGAGCAAGGCCTTGCTCAGGTCTCAGAGTCTTTAAATAGAGCATTTCGGTGAGGGTTGCAACCCAAACCCTCTTTTTGGCACTTTGGGCAATCCTAGTGCGACAGAAACCTCTTCCCTTCCCTCCCCTTGAACCCCTTGAAGTTCTCGGTGTTCTTGCTCTAGTTTTGGGAGACGAACGTGCGCGTTAGTGTCTTGTAAGGTAAGCTGGTTATCCCTCTTCTGTTTCCTTTTCCTTTTGTTGAATTGGGAACTGATTGGTTAACCTTTTTGTTGGCCAAGACTTGAATCGTTGGTCGAGCCGCTTGAGGGAACGCGACCAGTTTGTTGTCAGGAGTCCGATCTTCATACCAGGTATGGGGAGAAGGGATAGTATGAACATGTAGGCTATGGGGTAGCGTAAGATGAAAGGTTAACCCATGACCCTGGTGTTTGATTAAATGCCTATCTGACTGTTTGTATGATAACATGTTTATATGCCTCCATGTGTAATTGTTATATGATGTTAATTATTGTGATGATGATATTGGCATGACTGTTATTAGTTGATTTATGTTGGTATGAATGTTCTTGTTACTGAATGTTGATGCCATGTTGTAATGAGTTATAATGGTTATTGGTTGTTGTTTGATATTGTGCTCTTAATGAGTGTTGATTGTTGAGGATGTTAATGCCAACAATGATGTTAAGACGTTAAAATGCGTTAATGATAACAATGATAATTAAGGGATGTTCTCCCAGTTGTTCATAATACATGAATGTATTGTGAGATGTAAGGTATGTTCATAGGGCTTAGTTAAAGACCCTAGGGTTGATTAGTGAGTGTTCTAGGAACATTAATAATGAAGCTATGACTAAAGATTAATTCTTCATAATGATAAGACATGAATGTTAAGGAAGAATAGTTAAGATTAATGAAGCTGGTGAGTTATGGATTAGAAGAACCTTAGGTTTGAATCTGAATTGTCCCCGATGAGTTGACGAAGGATCTGTGACCCTTCTGCCCAGAACAGCAGGGCGCGCACTTGAGCACGCCCGTGCTCAATTGATCGTGCTCCCATTTAAACCCAGAATTAGGCGCGTTGCTTGAGCACGCTCGTGCTCAACAGTCAGCACGACCGTGCTAAAGGGTGAGCACGCCCGTGCTCACCTGACCAGAATATAACCAGAATGTTGAAATAAAGGTTTTCACCCCCAAACGCTTAAAAGACTTAATAAAGTACCAATGAAACATGAAGACCAAAGACAAGTGAAGAGGTGATGTTGTACCTTGGTAACCGAGTGACCTAGGGGGCCTTGATGCTTAAAGGTCAAGGTGTTTAGCTCTGGTGCTCGGGAATCATGGTGTTAATAACTAAAGTGATAAGATGTTGTACCTTGGTAGCCTAGTGTCCGCTCCAAGGGGGCCTTGATGCTTGATGGCCAAGGTGTTGAGCTCTAGTGCTTATGGCCAGGGTGTTGTTGATGTTTAAAAGACTTAACGATGAAACGTTGTCGCAACCGTCCCGTCCAGGCGCCGTGAAAAAAGAGATAAAAAAAACAGAAGAGTCGGCACTAAATTTTTATTGGGAAAATCTTAGAAAACCCAATTATTTAAAGGAAAACTGGTCTAAAAAAAGAGAGAGATGAGTCCGTAAGTCGGTTACAAGTAGGGAAGGTGTTAGCACCCCACATCGCCCGTTTAAAAAAAACGGTACCTCAAGTTAATTGTGCAAAAAATTTTAACAACTTTTAAATATTTATTTTACCCAAAAATATTTAAAGAAAAAAATTTATCTTTAATTTTTAATATTTTAAATTTTTATTAATTTTTACATTTTAAAATTTATTGTTTATAAAAACTAAATGAGGTTGAACATGGCACATGAGTCCACAGGGCATCCTCAAATCTAAGGGACTAAACATGACACCGTGTCCATAAAGCATCCCTAAAGATACACAAGTTTAATTATTTTAATTATATTTTTATATTTTTTATTATATTGATTTTTTGCATTTTCTTAAATTATTGTTTATTGATCCTAAACGAGGTTGAACATGGCACATGAGTCCACAGGGCAACCTCAAATCTAAGGGATTGAACATGGCACCGTGTCCATAGAGCATCCCTAAAAATAGACAAGTTTAATCATTTTGATTAATTATTTTAACATATAAAGAGACACAAAAAAAAGGGAAAATTTAGTTTTGGCTTGACAAGATGATTTATCTTGCTCCTACGTATTCTCGGGTGCGATGGGAAACTCAAAGCCACGTAGTTCTTTTGAAAATGTTTGATTGGTTGATTGATTTTATTTTGGTAAATGTTTGATCTTGAAAATAATTTTGAGAAAAAGGATTTTATCGAAATAAATTCACTCTTGCACAGGGTCCAAGATAGCAATGCTATACGATAAACCCTTACAATTCATACGTCACTTGAGGATGAAAATTCATACATCAACATCGTAGATTGTTGCCTGAATTCAAAGAAATTTTATTTTTTATAAAGTTGGATAAAATTTTGTTAAAAAGATTAAATTGAAGATATTTTAATTTTTACAAAAGAAGGAATTCACTCTTGCACAGGGTTAAAGATGGCGAAGCTATACGATAAACTCTTACAATTCATACAATACTTGAGGATGAAAAATCATACATCAACATTGTAGATTGTTGTGTGAACTCAAAGAAATTTTATTTTTTATAACTTTTTTGTTTTTTTTAGCATCCTTTTTGAAAAGAGAGAAAAAAAAACTTAGCCCAATATAAAGATAAAGAAACATCCCACTAACTAAATTTAAAAACCAACGGACTCTACTTTAAGGGACCATAAACACTAACATATTGGGTCAATTAGTCAGCCCACACATATAACCCAACATAAAACAAATAATAATAAAACAAATAAAAGAAAACAAAGTAAAAAAACCAATAGTCGGCAAACGTGAATAGACTGATACAAGAAATGGGTATGGAATTGAATACCCTGCAACGAAAGTGACGCGAAAGATCTGGGAACGAGCGTGGCGGAGGGCACGGATGGCGGCGGGACGGAGGCAGACGACACGGTGGTCATCTGGGTGATGCTACCCTGCTGTGGTTGGCGGAGCAGCGTTCGAAGGCGAAGGTCGTGACGACAGCGGCTTGAGACGGCGGTGGAGGAGAATGTCTGGCACGTGGTGACTTGTGCAGTGCAGAGACTGGAGGCGTGGTGGTCGGGGTTCGTTCTGGGTCTCGCGGCGGCGGCGGATTCGCAACGGAGGAGTTTGAAATGAGGATCTGATCTGTTTTTTTTTATTGGTTTTTCTCTTTTGTTGTTTGATTTGGGATGATGGTGAAGATGATATTTTGAGAGTTTTTGAGGTTGGTGAGAGGTTATGTTACTAGTGTGATGGTTATGGTTATGGTGTTTTGAGATGGAAGATGGTAATGGGTAGGCGAAGTGAAAAAGGCTTCTGGTTTATTTAATTGAACTACTTGGTAAAGAGAAAAAATGTGAAAAGAAATTGATGAGGGAAGTGGAGAGGGAGAGTTTTTTTTCATCACTGTCATCCCATCCTTTTCTGTTTTTACGCCCCCCTAATTAATAGCAAAGCCATGAGAAGATAATGCCAAAATGGAGAGGACAAAATTGCAGAAAGAGGGTGCTACGGTTGGGGACAAACCAGCCTTTGTTTCCACCTCCTTGCTGGTGCAGGGGCAGTACATCACTATTTTGGAAAAAAAGTAGAACAATCCAAAATAAAAAGAAAGAAAGTAAAATTAACTCAAAATAAGATCCAAGAGCAACGGGTAGGACTAGGAGGGGCACCTCAAAAAAAAATTTATTTTATTTTATTTCAAGTTTTATTTGGGTTTGGGTCACTGGCTTACAACAAAAAACAAAAATGGACTACACTTGATCATGTAATAGGCCCAAGAACAAACAAACATTTTTTTTAATATTTACAATTTTATATTTTCCTTTTGTTTTAAAAAATATTAATTAAGAAATAAAAAAAAATACCCAGACAAAATTAGGCGTTCACAAATGTTAAACAATAATCCTCGATAGCCTAGTGGTCGAGGTGTTGATGGTGTTAAAACTTGGGTAGCCTATGGGCCCAAGTGGAGGTGGTGGTTGTGTGTTGTTTGCCATGCATTCACTTATCGGAGATGTTGATTGGAGGTTGTGCAACATAGGGGAGGTTGTCCGTGAGTAAGACGATCTGTCCATTCGCGACGATTCACTCAAGACTATGGGGTGTCAGCTATCCTAGGGGTGGTTGATGGTCTGGCCTGGCGTTGGTGGTTTTTGGCCAATGTGGAGATGTAACCCCAAAGTTGGCATCCCGAGTTAGTTTGGATCCAAGTGCATAGTACAAGAGTGGAACAGAACTGCATTGCATAGCGTACACGTTATATGATGATGAATGTTATGATATTGATGTTTGATATAACATGTTGGTTTGATGTATGCTCGTCTTGCTAACTGCTTCCTTGTCGTTATATTCATATATATGTTTCTCACTCCCTATCTCTATGTTTCTTGTTTTGTGGCATGTATCTTTTATGCAGAGGTTGATATGCAGCCAGTTGAGGAGTGACTTTGAGGAGCCGCGACTCGTAGATAGGATTTCCTGCTTTCAGTAGTTAGTTATTTTGTTTCTGTTGTATCCAAGTTGTTTTATCGAATTGGTTATATCGACTCTGTAGTGTGACATCGGGGTTGAGTTCATTTATGTTTATGTTCATGCTATGTTTCTTTTATGATTATGTTTCGGTTATTTCCGCGTTATGTTACAATGCGACAACTTTTGTCCGGTTTTTATTATTATGATATAATACGCAATCCGCCCCCTACACTTCACATGAAGGGCAGGTTACCATATTAATCTAGACCATTCAACTTTAATAATAATATAAATCTATGCTCTTCATTGCAAGGAGTATGCTGCACCTAAAAGGTGCATTTTAGAACCACCCTTCACTTTTTCACTTTTTGTTCTTTTTTCTGGTTTTTGGATTGAGATTAGTGGGGCAAGCGGTCCTTCCTAATAAAATCCTCAGGCATTGCTGCAGAAATGCAAAGAAAACCCTTTCCTTTTGTATTTATTAGTAAATGGGGAAAAGGAAAGGGAAGAAAAATAAAGAAAAAGAAAGATGTCCCTATTTGTTAGTTCGATTATGCTTTTGACTTGTGATACTCACCATCGTTTATGGGTCCCCCATGTGAAGAGCCTATGCCCATAAAACTAATTCACCTACTAACCATATAATATTCAACCACATATATGATGCCAGGACACATGGAATCCTGTTTTGGAACGTGAACAACAGTGTCACTTTACCTAACTCACATATCACACCATTCAAACAGAAAGAGCTTCAAGACTAACACCCTAGATTAGCCAGTTTTCTATTATTTAGTTGCTTTCCTGAAATTGTAATATTAGACTAGTTGTAGTTGACTATATCACATATGCATAATATCATCTCTGACTAACAATGGCAATATTATACATCAGAAACCATGCAGATCATTTGATGAATGAGCAACATCATTGGATAGCCATTGACTATTATGTCTTGTTTATTTATTTTACATAGTTTTACCGACAGATATATCATTCACAAACTGAAGCTTCTGCGGGGCCCTTATGATGATAACCCCGCTGGTCCAGATTTTGAATTCAAATGACAGCTTGCTAAGACGGTTAACCTTAACCCAAGCTTTATAAAATTAAACAAGTAATAATTGTGATAATTTCTACTGGAACCCCACAACACCGGTTCCAAAATAATAATAGAACAATGACATGTCACAGGAAAGAGCTGATGCATGATCTTGTTAAGCAGGGGCCTAAACTTACATTAAAATGTGAAATTCACACTTGTCTTATAGCAGTCAATATCTTACTCAATACTCATGGCTACTGATTGTAGCTTGAAACAAAATAAAAGTTTCTGTTTCTTGAGCCCTGAATCAAAATTCCACAAACTACCCAGAATCAAAATTCCACAAACTATATATAGCTAGAAAAATTAAAAATTGTGAGTGGTTGTCTATGATAGGATTTAGTGTTTCACTTTCAGATTTGTACCTATCTTCTGATTCCTGTGCTTGAAAATATATGATGGAAGAAATCTCCTATGCCTTGAAAGAAGCAGAACAAGCATGTAATTTCAAACAGTTATTAGTGGATTATTGTTGGGATTTTCAGACAGGAAGTTGTCAAGAGAACGAAAATGATATGGCTGTAGGAGCAGAGCGTCCAAATTATGAAAGGCAACTATCAACTGCTATCAGTCAAGCTTCGGTTGATGCTTTTAGACAAGTTTTTCGGGATATTCAAAGTTTAGCCTACAAATATGCATGTAAGGACAATACTTTATTTAGCAGCACCACTAAGTGTGTGTTTGGATGAGCGTTTGACAAATTTGATTTTAGATGTAATTGATTTTATAGAATTGATTTCAATACAATTGAGTTTGAAGTAAAGTGATTTATGTTTGGATGTTTTTATTCTGAAAGCAAGTTTGATGTAAAACTTAGTGTAATTTTTCAATCCAAAAGCAGAAATTACTCCAAGCTGCTTCTAATAGAATCAATTCTAGATGCAAAATTGATTCCACGAACGTGTAACCAAACACCTCTTTTTCTACCAGAATCACGTTTGACAGGTGCAGAAGCACTTCTGGGGTCTCCAGAAGTGGAACCAAACACACACTAAATAGCAGCAACACAAAATTCACAGCTTTTTGAAGCCTCATGCTCTTCCCAAGAATAAAGTCATATTATAAATCTTTTTAAGATTTATTTACACAACCACGAGTGCAAATATCTATACAATATAGAAAAAATTTGTATTCAGTTTTCTAGACATCTATGTGCAGAGATGGAACTACCTGAATTACCAAAGAAATTCTACACTATCAGATGCTAGGAGTTTTTTAACCAGGCCAGATAGTTGACTTGTCATCATAATCTGAATGACCAAAAGAAGCAAGTTACCTACATTTGCCTCCTAACAACCTCAAGAGAATGTGTGAAAGTCTGACCCAATAAACCTGCTATAGATTCACATGTGAGTTTCACCATGATGCTTTTCTTGTATTCCTCAGGGACATGGTGCTTCATTTCCTCATAGAAGTAGAATTTCAATCCCACATATGGGAATATTCCAACAAGCTTTGGAGTTGTTGCCATGAGGTACAACTTCGAGCCTTGCTGCTCTTCAATTTTTTGTCTCCATCTTTAACAAGCATTTCCACAAACACATGGTGCTTGCTACTTAGCTTTAACTCAAAGCCACCAAAAGATTAAAAATGCAAATTCATAGCATACCCCAATTAAAATTTTCATGGATTTTCACTTAAGTATCCGAACAATCATTCTAAGCTGATGAGTTTTAATTCCCCTGAAAAATTACATTACCTCCATAGAATACTCCATCCAAACACTTCAATAGAGTGCAAATAAACCGTTACAACATGTCATTTTGGGTCAAAATGAAGGTGGTGGTGCCCTACCTTTGAGCATCGGATGTTCCGCGGCCATTTCAAAGCTGCAACATAGTGAGCCGCCTCAAGCTCATCTCAACCCAACAATAATCGAACTCCTGGAGGTGAAAAAAAAAGATACCAGAAACATTTAGAATTTAGAATACAAAGAAATAGAGGCTACATGTGGATACCATAAGGCAATACTCATTAAACAAATGTCAACAAGGATCGTGTTACCTGAACATTTTGATGACCTGTAGCTCCTCCATATGGCGGAACTAGAATTGCAAAAAGCAAAGTCGCAATGTAAAATCATTGAGACTACAGGAATAAAAAACATTAGCCCATGAATGTTATTATTATGAAAGCATTGTCAAATGCAATCAAGAAGAATTATAAATAAACACATTCTAAAACTACCAGATTAAATGTCTACAACCTATCAAGTGAGTGTGTTTGGACAGAAGGATAAATAGGTAAGCCTTGGAAGAATAAAGGGTTTAGGCAGTTAGTTAGTTAGTTAGTTAGAAGGTGTTTAGTTAAATAAATTTGGGGGAGCGGAGTAAGGGTAAGGGAATTCATAGCTTTGTGAGAGCATTGCTCTGTCGTAAAAGGGGAAGCCCTTGAAGGAGAACTCTTTCTCCATATTCTGTTCAGATTCACTCATTCAATAAAATTTGTTCTTTCCATTTCTCTGTTTTTCCTCAATTTCACAATTCTCTAATTTGGGTTCCAAACAATTAGACAAAAAAAAAAAAACCTAAGAACCACTAAACCAAAATTCAATTAAAATTACCAATCCATAGAAAACTGCAAATATCAAGAAAATTTCTGATTGATCTGAATCAAATTCCATAGATTAGTCCACTCAAATCAAATTAAGCAAGAACACTGATATTCAATTCATGAAACCTCTTAATAGGTGAGATGTTGAACAACTAAGACAATCCAAACCAAAAGATAATTAAGGAAGAGCTTTTGACCACAAATACCTGCTTTTTAGCAGTATCTGGATTTTGCTGCAATGTTAATGCTTGACTAGATGGTTGCAACATCTGTAATTGTTGTTGAAGCTGGGAGAATGCCTGCTGAGATGAATGAAAGCTTGCCTGTAAAGTCTGCTTTTGTTGTGACAACATCTGAGCTAACTGAGAAGGGGATTGTTGAAGAGGCTGCTGCTGCACAGAGGGAGGAACTTGCTGTTGATTAGGAGTAGTCAGACCATCTATTTAACATTACAACCCAAATAGGTAGGTCAGTTTGGGCTACCATTGTGTGGGCGCATTCAGTTTCAAGGGACCTTGTCAATTGGAAAGCACTTGAACACGCCATTTACCCATCCAAATCCTATGACAAGTTCGGGTGCCGGTCCGGGTTGGCCACCATAATCCCGGGAAAAGGACCCGTGATATTGTACACCGGAATTATTGATGCCAAAAAGACCCAAGTACAGTGTTATGCTGCACCCGAAGATCTGTCCGACCCATTTCTCAGAAAATGGGTCAAACCCGATGCCATCAACCCGATTGTTATTGCCGACTCGGGTGTCAACCGTAGTGCATTTTGTGACCTGACAAGCGCGTGGTGGAGCAAAGACGGGCATTGGAGAATTTTGGTCGGCAACAGAAGGAAGCACAGAGGGATGGCATATCTGTGCAGAAGCAAGGAGTTTGTGACATGGGTTTGGGGTTTGGGCCAAACACCCGATCCATTCAAAATCAACCACGGGTTTGTGGGAGTGCCCCGATTTTTTTCCGGTTTCTTTGAAAGGGGACGAAGGGTTGGATGTGGGTGAAGTTGGGGATCATGTCAAGCACGTTTTGAAGAATAGCCTTGATGTGACTAGGTTTGATTATTATACATTAGGTACCCTAAACCCTAAACAAGGATAAATAAGTACCTAATGTATAATAATCAAACATAGTCATATCAAGGCTATTCTTCTAAACATGTGGGTGAAGTTGGGGATCATGTCAAGCACGTTTTGAAGAATAGCCTTGATGTGACTCGGTTTGATTATTATACATTAGGTACCCTAAACCCTAAACATGGATAAATAAGTACCTAATGTATAATAATCAAACATAGTCATATCAAGGCTATTCTTCTAAACATGCTTCAAACACATGTTCCTAACTTCGCCCACGTCCAACCCTTCTTCCCCTTTCAAAGAAATAGGGAAAAAATCGGGGTACTCCCACATACACGTGGTTGATTTTAAATGGATCGGGTGTTTGACCCGAACCCGTGTCATAAAATCCTTGCTTCTATACAAATATGCAATCCATCTATGCTTCCTTCTACTAGCAACCAACATTCTCCAAAGCCCATCTTTGCTCCATCACGCAGTTGTCAGGTCATGGAATGAACTAGGGTTCACACCCGGGTTAGCAATCACAATCGGGTTTATGGCACCGGGTTTGACCCATTTTCTGAGAAGTGTGATGGATCTTCGGGTACAACATAACATTGTACATAGGTATTTTTGTTGTCAACAATTTCGGTGTATAGTATCACGAGTCTTTACCCGGGACTATGGCGGCCGACCCAAACCAACACTCGAACTTGTCAAAGGATTCGGATGGATAAATGGCATGTTCAAACGCTTTCCGATTGATAAGGTTCCTTGATACTGAATGCCCCCACACAATGTTAGCCCGCTAAGACTCATTTGGGTTGTGCTGGTAAAATATATGGTAGGCCTCCATTGTATTACACGGGTCCATTTGGATCGTTGATCCGGTTTTTAAGAGGTTGAAAATGGTATCATTTGTATTACACGGGTCCATTTGGATCGTTCGCTCACGAAAATTGCTGAAATGGATTGAAGATGTGGGTATATTTTTATGAGATTTGGATTCCAGTATCATTAGAGGAAAAAAGTAAACAAATTTGTATCATTAAACAAATTAATGGCTGAGATTATTTTATACTTTAAATATTTTAATTAAAAAAAATTAAAAATAAATTCTAGAACAATCAAAAAGGCATACAAATTGTCCCGCTACTGAGCATTTTCCCCAAACTCGTTATGAAAATTCCTGTCGCTTCCAAATATTTTTGCACCTTCCATACCATGAAACAAAATCAACACCACCAAGGTAGTAACAAAATCAACTCCTCCAGCGTACAAAGCAGGGCCATAATTAGTCAAAACAAATTAAAGGTAACACCATTGACCCCAAAAGCCAATAAGATCATGATCGAGCCCAAAAATATCATCCATTTTCTCCAAAAAAAGCACACGACTGTAATAGAGTTGCTCTTATAACGATCAATCTCGGAGCCAAACTGTTACTTGTGTCTTGTGTTTCTTGTTTGGTCGATGGGTTTGGTAAATCTAGGATTTACAGAGAATTGGGTAGAAAAAGGAGGGATTTTGGGTGCAGAAGAAAATCTAAGTGAATGCAACACAAAAGAGGGATGAAAATGTTGATTTCATTTCATTATTAGTACATTTTGCATTTCTTTCTTCTTCTTTTTTTCTTTTTCTTCTATTAATTTTAATGGAAATTATTACCAGAGTCATAGAACTTAAAGAAGATTGTGGGTTTTGAAAAGTGCTAAATTGGTGAAACTTGGCACCCAACAACGGACCCGTTGTCGCTCGTCGCACGCAGCTCCGAGCCGTTCGTCGTTGTTCGCCACTGGCTGCTCCTCGCCGTACAACCACTCTTGCGTTTATTTTTATTTATTTTTAATTAGAAATATTTAAAGTGTGGACTAATCTCAGTTAGTGGTGGACAAAAAACCCATCCCAACCCGAGTGGTGGACAAAAAACCCATCCCAACCCGAACCCGAGCAACTCACAAGAGCGGAAAAGGGAAACGGGTGATTTTTTTGGATGGGCGGGTCGTCGGATTTGCATTCAGAGTACACACGGATAGTTTTCGAGCGGGTTCGATTTGGGGGAAAAAATTTTCCCATGCCCGAACCCGACCGAGTAAGTAATCTTAATATATATAAAAGTAAGAAGGTAGTGGCTGAAATATTTTCCCTCCAAGAAAAATGGTAGATAGGTAATTTCATAAAATTTTTCCTTATTTCGAAAATCTGAATTGAGGCAATTAATTAAAATTGATTCATATTCTCCAAGGAAGGAAATTATTTCGAAAAATTGAATTGTGACAATTAATTAAAATTGATTCATATTTGAAATCATTAATCAAATCTTCTATTATCTTTTGACATCGGATTAATTTATTTATATGATACCCGAAGAGCTGATTGGTATTTAGATAATGTTGCTCTTTTATATGAATAATGATAATGATGATAATAATAATAATAACAATGATGATGATGATGATGATGATGATGATGATGATCATTTCATTGCTTTGCATATTTCTCCACGGTTAAAATGATCTTAATTTCAAAAATATCCACAAAATCAAATCAAGCTTGATTGAAATTATTGTTATTATTTTTATTGCCAATTTTAATTTTTAATTCTCATTATTTAAGTGTTTTAGTCTCTTATGCACTGCACACAATACATTGCGTGAACATTATCCATCATTAGAGCATTAGTGTTATGTACTACAGCTGAATGTTTGTTTTCTTTTCTTTTTTCTTTATTATTTTGTCTCTTTTTTATTTTAAACTTTGGTATTTTAGATGATTATTTGATTTTGATGAGCTAAAATATGAGGATTGATTTTGAATAATGATATTTCCTCTTAAACATAATGCTTCAGACTTTGTAGAATGATATCAACAATTGCCTTAGTTAATGACATTGTTACTGGAAGGACTGAATGGAAGATCATGGTTCGTGTAATTTGTATGTGGAAACTAGCCGATTTCAAGAATCATTTGCAAACCGGTAGTATTGAGATGGTTTTCCTTGATGAAAAAGTAAATAATTTATTTTTGTGTGCATTAATGTATAAATGTATTTAATGCATTTGTTTTCTTTTGTCAATGAATGCCTCACTGACATGTTCTTTTCTTTTTTAAAATGCAAGTCTAACAAGATACATGCTACAATCCAAGGTAGAATCATACCAAAGTTTGAGTCATGTATGGAAGAAGGTACTGTCTATTTTGTTGAAAATTTTATGGTCGCTCAAAATGATTTGAAGTTCAAGACGTCAAGGCATAAGTTTAAGTTGATGTTTATTCGTAGTACCGATTGCAAAAAAAATAGTATATGACACAATACCAACTCTTCCTTTCGATTTTGTGTCCTTTCTTGAAATCCTTTCTGGTACCTGCCACGACTTTTTGTTTGGTTAGTATTTGTTTACTTAGAATTTTGACGTGATTGAATGTGTTTAAAAATATTTAAAATTTAATTATATATTGTCTTTGTTTGCACTTGATTGTTAGATGTAATCAGACATGTTGTGGAGAAGGATGCCCTTAAGCAGATGGAGAAAAACGGGGAAAAAAAAGTAAGCTAATAGAAATAGTACTTGAAGATTTGGAGTAAGTTATAGAATTTATAAAATGTGATAGACTTATTATTTTCTATATTTTTCTATTCTCATTATATTCTGATCTTTGTAAATGTCTAAGGTATGACTTATTATATTTTAAAAGAATCTTGATTTTTACCTATAAGTTTTTATATGGATCAATACTAGAGATTTTTTGAAGCTTAAAAATTATATTCTTATCAACAAAATTATATTCTTATTAAAGCTTTTTTTACGTATATTCTTATTATATTCTTATATGTATACTAAAATTCCATATGCAAATTGAAAAAATAATGCAAGACATAACTAGCCTGGAGAATAAGAAGATGCAGGCGTTGAAATAGACAACCATAAACACGAGAAAGGGGGGTTGAATTGTGTTTATTAGAATTTAAGCAAAGTTGAAATCTTTTCAAAACAGAAGCTAGGTTTGGACGAGTGGAAGGATACAGGATGGACGGATGACTTTTGTCAAACACACCACTTGATAGACGTAAGAAAACTAAAGCAACTAAAGAGTTTAAGGAAAGAGAAATTGACACAATTATTTATCCTGGTTCACTCTTCAAAGCAAAGAGCTATGTCCAGTCCTTGGCAGCATCAAGAGTTATCCACTATAACTGATCAAGTTACAGACTCAAGTATTGTTTGCACACCTAACCTCTTCAGGCTCCAAGACAAGTATTCTTTGCACACCTAGCCTCTTTAGGCTCACTCAGGTTTGTTTGAGAGACTTGGTTTGTAATAAATACAACTTCTCACAGACAGATTTTTCACTAACACTCAGAGAGTGGTTTAAATGTAAAGCTTAGGAAAGTCTTCATAGTAACTTCAAATGATTGAATAATACAAAATGAAAGAATGAAGAAATTAATGCGCAGAGTAATGGCTCTTTGATGCTATGTGTATTCTCACTACTCTTCATCTTCAATGACTTCTGTATTTATGGTCTTCAAGCATTTAGGATCCGTTAGAGACATTCCCTCAGATTTTGGCTTCAAGCAGAACTTCATTAAATGCAATAGAGTCGTTCTGTGCGGCCATTAATGCAATAGGACCATTGGTTGTACTCTAACATGAAGGATCATGGCTTTATGCATCGTGATACAACCATATCAGAGTGCAGAGAGCTTTTTGTACTTTGCTGAGTACAATTCCCTTTTCGTGTAAGGACCAGAGGTACTAGGGAATAAAGCATGTTGGAAGCATTCTTTAACTGGTCTTTGGTACTGATATCCGAGGTTGCTTGAGAGAGTAACTTCTGACTTTTCTTGATTCTGGTTCTTGAAATAAGATTCTGATAATTCTAATAGAATTCGCGTTCATAGGATAAGCGCGTCCATATTGAAAATAACCGCGTCCATCTACCCATTTAAGATTTTACATCCAGACGGGCTAGTAGACGAGCTTCATATGCCATGTCATTGGACGGATACTCTCATTAAGGTTTTAGCAAGTCCAAAGAATGTAATCCTATTAGACGAGCTCCATATGCCACTTTAGTGGATGAGCGCTTCTGTTACCTTAATGGACGAGCTCTTTTGTTACTCCAGTGGACGAGGGCTTCTGTTACTTTAGTGGACGAGCGCTTCTGTCACTTCAGTAGACGAGCGCTTGTGTTACTTTAGTAGACGAGCGCCTCTGTCACTTTAGTAGACACTAGCTTTCATCACTTTAGTGGACGTTGGCTTTCATCACTTAAGTGGACACTGACTTTTATCACTATAGTTTGGACGTGAGATTCTATCACTTGTGTTGGACGTGAGCTTCAATCACTTCAGTGTTGGACGTGAGCTTCTATCACTTGTGTTGGACGCGAGCTTCTATCACTACAGTGTTGGACGTGCGTTTCAATCACTTGCGTTGGACGAATGATTCTATCATTTGCGTTGGACGGATGATTCTATTATTTAATATGCACACTCGATAGACAGGTTAATTAGCAACCAATATGAAGGTTAATTAAATCATTAACCAATATTTAGTTCTCATCAAAACTTAGGAAAATGCACATCAGACATTTTAGAGACTTAACAGGCGTGGTATACAATTTGTCAACTGTTTTTTTTATAATGGGATTGTGATCAACTAGGAAAATTTTCAATTTTTAAAATAATATATTAAAAAATAATATCTTTTCATTTTAGAATTAAAAATAAAATATGGTTTTGCATTTCTTTATTTTGACGAGTGTATTATGTTCAAATGTAATTATGATAGAAACAATAAAGTTACATGTACTCTATGGGGAGAATATGCTGAGGAGATGCATAACTATTTCGACAAAGAAGAGGACATTCAACCTGTTATAGTGATTCTTCAAATGTGTAGATAAAATATTTTTAATGGTACATTATCTTTTATATAATATGTGTTTCTCATTCTTTAGATGCATTTATGTTATATTTGATTTTCTTAATCGTGGATGACATTAGATGAAAAAAAAAACCTAAGAACTACTAATCCAAAATTCAATTAAAATTACCAATCCATAGAAAACTGCAAATATCAAGAAAATTTCTGATTGATTTAAATCAAACTCCATAGATTACTCCACTCAAATCAAATTAAGCAAGAACACTGATATTCAATTCATGAAACCTCTTAATAGGTGAGATGTTGAACAACTAAGATAATCCAAACCAAAAGATAACTAAGGAAGAGCTTTTGACCACAAATACCTGCTTTTTAGCAGTATCTGGATTTTGCTGCAATGTTAATGCTTGACTAGATGGTTGCATCATTTGTAATTGTTGTTGAAGCTGGGAGAATGCCTGCAGAGATGAATGAAAGCTTGCCTGTAAAGTCTGTTTTTGTTGTGACAACATCTGAGCTAACTGAGAAGAGGATTGTTGAAGAGGTTGAGTGACTGCTGCTGCACAGAGGGAGGAACTTGCTGTTGATTAGGAGTAGTCAGACCATCTAATTTACCATTACAACCCGAATAGGTAGGTCAATTTGGGCTACCATTGTGTGGGCGCATTCAGTGTTAAGGGACCTTGTCAATTGGAAAGCACTTGAGCAAGCCATTTACCCATCCAAATCTATGACAAGTTCGGGTACCGGTCCGGGTCGAACACCATAGTCTCGGGTAAAGGAACCGTGATACTGTACACCTGAATTATTGATGCCAAAAAGACCCAAGTACAGTGTTATGCTACACCCGAATATCCGTCCGACCCATTTCTCAGAAAATGGGTCAATCCAGATGCCATCAACCCGATTGTTATTGTTGACCTGGGTGTCAACCGTAGTGCATTTCGTGACCTGACAACCACGTGGTGGAGCAAAAGACGGGCATTGGAGAATTTTGGTCGACAACAGAAGGAAGCACAGAGGGATGACATATCTATTCAGAAGCAAGGACTTTGTGACATGGGTTTGGGGTTTGGGCCAAACACACGATCCATTCAAAATCAACCACGGGTTTGTGGGAGTGCCCTGATTTTTTTTCCGGTTTCTTTGAAAGGGGACGAAAGGTTGGATGTGGGTGAAGTTAGGGATCATGTCAAGCACATTTTGAAGAATAGCCTTGATGTGACTAGGTTTGATTATTATACATTAGGTACCCTAAACCCCAAACAAGGATAAATAAGTACCTAATGTATAATAATGAAACCTAGTCATATCAATGCTATTCTTCTAAACGTGCTTCACATGATCCTAACTTCACCCACATCCAACCCTTCTTCCCCTTTCAAAGAAATCGGGAAAAAATGGGGGCACTCCCACATACCCGTGGTTGATTTTAAACGGATCGGGTGTTTGACTCGAACCCATGTCATAAAATCCTTGCTTATATACAAATATGCAATTCCTCTATGCTTCCTTCTACTAGCAACCAACATTCTCCAATGGCCATCTTTGCTCCATCACCCAGTTGTCAGGTCATGGAATGCACTAGGGTTCAGACCCGGGTCAGCAATCACAATCGGGTTGATGGCACCGGGTTTGACCCATTTTCTGAGAAGTGGGTCTGATGGATCTTCGGGTACAACATAACATTGTACTTGGGTATTTTTGTTGTCAACAATTTCGGTGTATAGTATCACGAGTCTTTACCCGGGACTATGGTGGCAGACCCAGACCAACACACGAACTTGTCAAAGGATTCAGATGGGTAAATGGAGTGTTCAACTTCAAACGCTTTCCAATTGATAAGGTTCCTTGATACTGAATGCATCCACACAATGTTAGCCCGCTAAGACCCATTTGGGTTGTACTGGTAAAATAGATGGTAGGCCTCCATTGTATTACACGGGTCCATTTGGATCATTGAGGTTGAAAATGGTATCCACTTATGTGTCGTTCGCTCATGGAAATCACTGAAACAGATTGAAGATGTGGGTATAGTTTTATGAGATTTGGATCCAGTATCATTAGAGGAAAAATGTAAAGAAATTTGTATCATTAAACAAATTAATGGCTGAGATTATTTTATTCTTTAAAAATTTTAATTAAAAAATTTTAAAAAATAAATTCTAGAACAATCAAAAAGGCATACAAATGTTACCAAAAAAAGGCATACAAATTGTCCCGCTACTGAGCATTTTCTCCAAAGTCGTTATGAAAATTCCTGTCGCTTCCAAATATTTCTGCACCTTCCATACCATGAAACAAAATCAACACCACCAAGGTAGTAACAAAATCAACTCCTCTAGCGTACAAAGCAGGGCCATAATTAGTCAAAACAAATTAAAGGTAACACCATTGACCCCGGAAGCCAATAAGATCATGATCGAGCCCAAAAATATCATCAATTTTCTCCAAAAAAAAGCACACGACTGTAATAGAGTTGCTCTTATAACGATCAATCTCGGAGCCAAACTGTTACTTGCGTTTTGTGTTTCTTGTTTGGTCGATGGGTTTGGAAAATCTAGGATTTACAGAGAATTGGGTAGAAAAATGAGGGAGTTTGGGTGCAGAAGAAAATCCAAGTGAACGCAACACAAAAGAGGGATGAAAATGTTGATTTCATTTCATTATTAATACATTTTGCATTTCTTTCTTCTTCTTCTTTTTTTCTTTCTCGTCTATTAATTTTAATGGAAATTATTACCAGAGTCGGAGAACTTAAAGAAGATTGTGGGTTTTGAAAAGTGCTGAATTAATGAAACTTGGCACCCAACCACGGACCAGTTGTCGCTCGTCGCTCGCCGCTCCGAGCCGTTCGTCATTGTTCGCCACTGGCCGCTCCTTGCCGTACAACCACTCTTGCGTTTTTTTTTAATTAGAAATATTTAAAGTTTGGACTAATCTCAGTTAGTGGTGGACAAAAAACCCATCCCAACCCGAACCCGAGCAACTCGCAAGAGGGGAAAAGGTAAACGAGTGATTTTTTCAGATGGGCGGGTCGTTGGATTTGCATTCAGAGTACACATGGATAGTTTCGAGTGGGTTCCATTTGGGGAAAAAATTTTGCCCCTGCCCGAACCCGACCGAGTAAGTAATGTATTAGATAAAATATCTTTAATTTTGACTAGTGCACGGCACACTCCTTTGTTCTTTCGTCCCTTCGATCTTTTTTCCTTGGCAAGATAAAAAGCTTCCTATCGATGTTGTTAAAGTCAGATCGGACAGTAAACTGATTTTTTTTTTGATCAGGTTCTGTTAAAGTCTAATCGGATAGTAAATCGGAAAATGTTTCGAATCAGGTTCAATCGGATGGTCTAATCGAATAATGTATAACATAAAATTTTCTCATAATTATAAAAAATCTTTAATTTTTAACTTTACAAGGATTGAAGAGTTTGTTTTCATTTTACTTCATTTTTAAAATTTTATTTTTTCTCTCCAGAAAATCGATCAGTTTTTTATTTAACTCGATCAACCTGATCCAACCGGATTTTTGATTGGTTTTGACCGGTTTAAAGCAATCGGATCGAAGAAACGGTTTTGACCCCTCGAACAAGACCGGGTAAGAGTCCGGTTCATGGTTCAATCGGTCCAACCGATCGAGCCGGTTCTGATAACCTTGTTTCCTATTCATTGAATGCTTTTCCTCCTCATTGTTTGGGTGTAACCGGTTGTATCAGTCCCCGCTCCTCACCACGCTACTTCGTCTTGTATATCACCTCCGTCACCAGCCCCACTGGCACCTTGTACAAGTGCACAGTGCAAGTGCAACGAAGATGTCTTTTTAATTTCTAATAATAGAAAGCTGGACATTGCTAATCAATGGTGGATCTTGACTACAACTTTGGGGAGTCATTAACTATTAGTTAAAATAACATAACTAAAATTTATATAAATCATAGATAATTTTTTCAAAGTTTTTAAATAACATATTATTAAAAAGTAACAATAAAATATATATAACTTGTTTACTCTCTTACTTCCTCACTAAACTTATTCAATTCTTGCATTTGCTTATCAATTGTAATATCAATACTGGGTTTTATTTTGTATCTTCGGTATTATAGTTATATTGGTCCTTTATTCAACATTTATTTTTGTTCTAAAAAAAACCTTTTATTCTTATATACGGGTTGGATATCCCTTATACCTTTAGGGTCCGTTTGATTTGCTATAAATCAAGGGACACCACAGTACAAAATGATTTATTTTATGTTTGATTTAAAAATGAAGGTGGGATAGTACAAAAAAATTGACAAAGGACAGAACAAAACTAGTAATATTTGTTACTCACTTAACCAAGGGACAACTTTTTGTCCCTGGTACAATGTCAACAAAATGTCAAAAATAACCCTCCCACTTCCCACTCACTCTTTCCATTCCCACTTCTCTCTTAACCCACGTCTCACATAACTGCTTCGTTGAACGCGGTTGCCATGGACAGGACCCTGATCAGCAGGGTGTTGAACGTATTGAAGGTCAGCATGAAGCCGTTAACAGACCTTCACTGGTGTTGCCTTCTCCACCAGTACCTCCACCACAACCACTGTGGCACCAGGATTTGCACCAAACTGGATGGTCTCGCCATAGCATGCATCGTTCTGAAATCGTAAGCATCTTCTAAACAGATGTACATCTATTCTGAATCCTGAGCAAATATTATATAATACAAGGGTATTTTAGTAAATTTTATGTTGTTTCGGCCCAAGATGTAAACCTATCAAATAATGTATGTACAAAAATCGCATCTTTGCGTGCATCAACTAACAAAAATCATACAGCACAAAAAGTTGTGCTGTGACTCAACTAGTTGTTCTGTGCTGTTCTTTTTGTTCTGTCCTGTACTTACTAAAAAACAAATCAAACGAACCCTTAACCAATATATTTTGAGGCTTATAAAAAAAAAACTCTAAAATAATATTCCATTGTGATGATTTCCTTTTGATGACGAGATTTTGATGAAGCTTTGTCTTCAACTTAAGTATGAACCTGAGATAATGAAATATGAATTTGGATGTTGCTCAACTCTAATCATAGGCGAAGATTTTGATTGGTATTCTCTATGGTATTTGCTAATGTCACATGTTACTACTTAATACCCAAAGATAAAATATCCAGGAACTGTAATTGGCTTTAGTGATCGATAAGAACCTAGTTTTTTTTTTTTTTTGGGATAAAAATAAGAAGAACCTAGTTTTATACACTGTTTTATGTAAAAATAGGTATTATTGTAACTTAATATATTTAATTATAATTGACTTTATATCATCTCAGAAAATTTAATTCATTTTTTTTTTGACGAAATAATTTATTTAAATTGATGACTTAACAAATGTTTGTGATAAAATATAGGAATAAATATATTAACTTATTCTTTTATAATATATATATATATATATATATATATATATATATATATATATAAACTTATTCTGCTCCATATTCAATTTGAGGTCAAAAGGGAGAAGTGGGCCACAGCCCACCCAAAAAGAAATTTAATGTTAGGGTTGGCCTATGATGCATTACCCATATTTTATATCATCTAATACATCACTCATGTGATAAATTTGGATCAATCAAATTGTCACACAGGTTGATCAAACTCATGTGACAATTTGATTGGTCCAAAATTTATCACATATAAATAATGTAATGAATGATATAAAATAGGAGTGGTACATCTTAACTTAACCCTCTGATTTTAAAGTATTAACCTTACGTATTGTGTGAGCCTCCACCGCCAACACCACGTAGCCGCGACCCTCTCGCCAGATCTGATCCCTTTCCCTCCTCACCGCTCGTCTCACACTCTCCCTCCCTCTTCTCCGGCGGCCAGATCTGCTTAGTCCGTCCAGTCACAGCACCTCCGGCCATATTCTCCGAAACAGTTTGCGCCGCCCTGGTCCGCCACGGCGGTCGTCGTTGGTTCTTGACCCAGAGACGTCGCCAATCTCAGATCTGCGAGACTTAAAGAGAGATGAATATGCTTCCCAGCCATATTTAAAGATTGGGGTGGGGGTTTGAAGGATAGACTATAGTGTATAACAAACAGAGAACAGAACACTAACCAGAGGAGAGATGAACCCTTTGTCCTCGAGAAGGAAGCAAATGAAACGAGAGGCGAAAATTTGGTCCAGTGCATTCTAGGCAGAGTCATATATTTTTTTGGAGGGTTTAAGGAGAAGGGCAGGTTCTGCTCTTTGATGTTTGATGAATGGAGGTTTCTGAGAGAAATATGACGTGAAGAAGAAGAAGAGAGACATGGTGAGATAATATTTTGGAGGATCAATGCTGAAATATTTATAGGAGGAGCTGAGAAGAATGAATTAATTCTTCATCACTCACGGATCAACAACTCTCTAGTCTCTACTGCTTCATTAATAAGAGTACTTAAGGAGCTGGGTTCAATGAAGTTTAACTGAAATGGGTGGTGGACAAAGAGACGTTATAAATCAGTACCACCCATTTGAGGCTGGTGTTCAATTTTGATGCAATTTCTTACTGAATAAGGAATTATAGTAATTGATTGTAGAGTAGGAGCACATGCATGAACAGCTAGTGGCATATATATAGGTTTGTGCAGAAATACAAGTACAGTCTGAGAGTGACTTTAATTATAGTAATTACGTGAGCATCATCAACATAAGCATATGAAGAATCAAAGTGAGTGAACATGACTTACTGTAATCATTTAATAGAAATGGCACAGATGTAATTAGTTTATGTGTTTATAAATATGTGTGAATATCATTATTCATGTATTCAATTAATAAAATACTGTAACTTTTTCTACTATTAGGACAGTAAGTAGGTGGCAATTATGATTATTGATTTCCCAGTATATAATGCGATGTGAGTTTTCAAAGTGCATCCTATAAAGGAATGTTTTGTATATATCTCAACAAGTGACCTTTGGAAATCCAGGTTTGGTCCTAGATTTAATGCACCAGCTGGCAAGGTATCCATCCTCCCTTGATTTACTAGTACAGTACTTCTTATTTTCGTCATCTGAATAGTTCCTTTTTTTTTTTTTTGAAACAAACCATTCTTTGCATTTAATTCATAATCAAGTATACAATACAAATTGGAATATAATAAAAAACATAATGACAAGCTAAGAAAGATAATGTTCTAACTAAACTATCGACTACATCATTCGTTTGTCTCCTAATAAAACTTATATAAAAGTTTGGAAATTCCCTAAAAACATTTTGACAGGATTTAATAATAACTCCAAACTCAGAAACATCAATCTTTGGAGTATTAACATTGTTGACAATCTAACTCAAAAAATATTTGCTGCAAATTTAAAGCCAAGTATTTAACCCATTGGAGAGCCTTATACAAACCCATTACTTCACCTTCACGTATTGGGAGACAAAGAAATGGTTTCTGTTTTTACCACAACAAAAGCACCCTTATCATCTCTAATACAAATACCAATTGTTGTTGTGTTGTTATTGGATGAAAAATTTGCATTTATGTTACATTTCAATCAACCTGCTACAGGCGCTGTCCAACCTGAAATGCTAGCATGATCAGCATGTGGTATCCTTTGATGAGATAACTTGCACAAATTACAAGCTGGATTATTGGCCAATTTCCAATCTTCAAGAACCATACTTGCGCGGTGTAGGATGGAAGTTGTACTGGGCTGTTTGTTATCCCATAACAAATCATTCCTTGTATAACATCCTTTTGGACATTACTTTATAAACACGTGCGGAAATAAAATTAAAAGGATAATTTGCTAGTTGTTTACGAAAAATAATTTATATAAGTACATAAATGTCTGAAATTGGGTATAAAAAATTTTGTCACGACTCCAAACCTAAGCCTTGATCGACACACAGGCTTACTATCCTAGCCTGACAAGCCTATTTAATTTAAAGATATACTTGAATAAAAGTTAGTATTTTTACGAAAATTTCGACAGAGTCTCATATGTAATTCGGACATCCCAGGTAAAAGAACACCTGCTAAAATAATTACATTTTCATTCCAGAATTCCAGTTACACCAAATACAACCAGGCAGTAATATGCTAAAAAAAATAGTTATATCAATAAGTTATACATGATCAAAAGGAACAGCTTAGGTTTTCATTCAAAAGATATGCTCTCCAAGCCATAAACATTCCATTTTAAAATAAAAGCTATCTGAGCCATACTCATACATACTATCAAAAATAATCTAAGTCTCAAACCCTAAGCTGGTCATTCTAAAAGTTATTCCGGAGGAAAACTCACGTGGTCATTCCACAATCAAGTACTTCATCAAACAACCAGATCTAAGTCTCTGAGTGACTTAGGGAGACTCCTCTCCACCATCTGTATTAAAGTACCCAAGGTACAATAGCGAACCAGAAGAAACCTAATATATCTGTAAGGGTGAGATACCGACAAATGGATATATCACACAATAACCATATACACGATACATGCATCACCTCAGCACATTAACATTTAATTATTATACAGAGATAAAATGACAAGTGTCATATCAGTGGGTCTCATGCCCGGATCAATCAGTTTTATATAGGGAATACATGACACTTCAATCATCAGGCCCTAAACTTAATCTCATGAGATACCAACACCGTTTTATCATTAAGAAAGAAAGAGTTGATCAGGCTCATACGCCCCGTTTGGCAAGTTGTCTCCAACACCTCATGCGCCCGGATCAACATCATCACGAATCCCTTATAACGGCCATTCGGATGTATACCTCATCGAATACCACATCTTAAGCGGGTATTCGGATAACTCAAGCACGTCTGCTAAGGGGAAATGCATATGAATAAAAGACTTTTCATTATCGAGACTTTTCTTTGTGTTCACTCTTTTCCGTTGTCGAAGCCCAAAGCTATCGACTATTCACAATTTTCATTACTTGAAAATCAATAACACAGGACACGCGGTCCGAGTGCTCAATCACAACACCTTAAACCGATGCCGCAATCCGAGGTTGTGGTCGTAGAAACAATTATAATTTTATCCATGTTTTATTTCAACATGATAAGGACTCCTAGCCCAAAACAACGAAATTATGACACACAGTCCTCAATTCCAAAATCAGGACTCCTAGCCCATAATATCACGATTGGGACCCTTGGTCCATAATTCTTGACACGGATCCCAGATCACGTGCATACAACTGAATACTAGAGGCGACATCTCGCGCGAACTAGTATTCTCTTTCACATGTGCTTACTTTTCGCTCAGTAAAAATCAAAACCAAAACAAAACCTCGGTCACTTATCCAAGCAACCGGAACGTTTCTAAATCATTTAGGTGAAAATCTTTTCCTTTACAAAGTCTTTTATAAAACATTTGGAAATTCATTTACTTTTGAAATCATTGATGTAATAAAGTCAAATATTTTCAAAGGGCCTTTCTTTCATAAAATACACCATTCGAAAAGGTTTTCTCTCGTACAAAACTTTTGATCATAAAAATGTAGTTTCCTTCAACTCAAAATAACTTCAACATTTTTCTAAAAACAAGATCTTATTCTTCTGAAGTAAGTACTTTAAACAAGAAACTTTTATAATTGAGCACAAAACTTTCAAAGTTCTATTCAAGGCTTATTAAGACTTTTAATCCTTATAGTCATTGGGCACAGACTCAAGTCCGGCTTCGCAAACTTCAATCAACAGTAATATATTCACAACAATAATAATATTACGATTAATGATCATTCATCACATATATATATATATATATATATATATATATATATATATATATATATATATATATATATATATATAATTCATAACACTTTTAAAGCAAGTAATATTCAACTCCAAGTAATAACCACAATAGTTCAAGTAAACAAGTTATTCAAGTATTGGCTCAATATCACGATAATATTCACCACACTCAATTAAACACATACACACATGCATATAGTTATTGAATATCCCTAGACAAACTCCCCTTACCTTTGAAGACAAGTAAATGATCCTCGTCTTAATGCTCACGTTAGCTCCAAGAGTGCAAACTCTACTCCACCAAGTAAGCATAGCCGTGTTCAACATCACAGAGACACAAACCAAGCACGATAACGAACAAATAAATTCACCAATCCCATTTTCATTCTCAAAACATATAAATCAAAGAAACCATACATTTAATTCAGTAAATAGAAGCGATTTCTCAATAACATCGATTTGGGTAAAAAGGATCCATAATTAAAATTGGGGAACATTTGATTTGGTTTGAGAAACATGAAATTGAACTTAGAAATCTCAAATTAAAGGTCCTAATTAGAATAAAACATAGTTAATCTTATATAAACACAATCAATTTCAAATAAAATCAAATTAGGGTTTAGGGTTCAAAGAGCAATTTGGGGAAAATTTGATTTAAATATAGAATCATAAAATTAACCTTAGAAATCATTAATTACAAGTCCCAATTGCAATAAAACTGAACCAATTCCATGATTAAAGTAAGATGAAAAGTTAGGGTTTCAAAATCAATTTGAGGATTTTTGAATCTAAGCAAAATAGATGAGGTTTTCACTTACTCAAGGAAGGAAGGAAGAGAAGTGGTAGCTACTAGGACCTCAGGCGCGGCGGCTACTCCGGCGGGAACAGCCACGCAGTGACGAAGCAAAACAGACCAGCGTGCTGGTCTTCTCCTCCGTGTCAACCAGCGGTCGAACAACTCTCCTGTGGCAACGACGCGCGATTGTACGTGGTTGGACGGTTGGAGGACGACGTGCTCACGGCGATGCGCACAACAACGCACAACGAGGAGGAGCTGGGTCACGCGACCGTGACGGCGGTCTCCCTGACAGTGGTGCGCGGCTGGACGTGCTCAAGCGGTGGCTGGGAGCTAGGGTGGAGGAGGAGGAAGATGAAGTTGAAGTGGGGAATAGAGAGATGGAGTCAGGAGGAAAAAGAGAAAAAGAAAGAAGAAGAAAAAGAAAAGAAAGAAAGCGTTTTTGGGGTGGGGTGGGGTGGGGTGGGGTCTGATGAGGGAAAGGAAAGAGAATTTTAGTTTTTTTTGTATTAGTGGGTACAAAATGAATGATAAATGTTAAGCGTAAAATAAACATGTTTTTACTTTTTGGAATCTAAAAATAAAGGTTGATAAATATATGATTTCGAAATTCAAATTAGAGTAAAAATTAATAATTGAACTGATCAACTAAGAAAATACTCGGTCCAAAATTTAATCTCCAATTGAAGTCAAACCAATTTATTTTCAACTCTAAAATTAAACAGAATGAAAATATGAAAATTCTTTTCTCTTAATCATTTATTTAAAACATTTTTCTGTACTGGTAATAATAGTGACAATAACGTAAATTATTGTTTAGTAAGCGTGCATTCACTGTAATAAGTCAGTGCTAACGCACCCAATAAAATAATTTGAAGAGAGTAATTTAATTACTCAACTAGATCACATAACAAAATAAACATAAACATTCAAATCGAATAATTAATCATATGTGTAAAAAATAGGGTGTTACAAGTTGCATTCCATAAACACCGCAAAATCATAGCAAAAAGTTCACTTCTTCCTTGCTCCAGCATGCGCAACATAGTGAAGAGAAACTCAGAAAAAGACTCCACTGTCAAGAGTAGAGGAGAGATTGCACTCCAAAATTGTTGTTGCATCCAGCAGGCTTGACTAGTTGCACAATTGATAAACAAATGCCACAAATTTTCCATATATTTCTCGCAGAACACACAAGCACCTGGGCAAGAGACACCTCTACGCTGTAATTGCAACCTGGAGGGTAAACAATTTCGCCCAGCCCTCCACAAAAAAATCTTGACCCTTGGAGGTACTTTTAGCTTCCAAATCAAAGACCAATCATCTTCCAAACAAAAACTAGAACAATCAACTAAAAAGGAGAGAACCACTTTGTAACTCGTTTTTACAGAATAACAACCATCCTCACTAGCTTTCCAAATTTGGCAATCATTGTGGATCAAATTATTCAAGGAGGTTCTAAGAATTCTAGAAGCAACATTACCTGGTAATATATTCCGAATTAAAGCCTCATTCCAAGCCTTAATGTTTGGACACCAAAGATCTTTAACACACCAATAACGTGCTTCAGTTGGCAAAGACTCTGGACATTCTATGGAGCTCCCATCACGCAGCCAAGGACAACTCCAAAGAGGTAATGAACTATTGTTGCCAATCTGCCATCTAGAACCTGCTTTCATCAAAGGTTTTGACATCCATAAGCTACGCCATGCATAAGATGGATTATGACCCAAACTTGCATCTAAAAACTTCCATTGTGAAAAATATTTAGCTTTGAAGATTTTTGTCACAAGAGAATCAGGTTCTTTCAAGAATTTCCATGCTTGCTTATCCAACATAGCAAGATTAAAAGCATGAAGATTTCGAAAACCAAGCCCACCCCAACACTTAGGCATAGAAAGTTTATCCCAAGAGAGCCATTTAATTCCTTTTGAGTCACTACTACTAGACCCCCACCAAAAAGAATTTAGCATTTTTTGAATCTCATCACAAAGAGAGATACATACTCATGCAATAGGCAGGAATAGCTTGGGCAACTGATTTAATAAGTATCTCCCTACCAGCCATTGAGAGAGTCTTTCCCTTCCAGGAGCTCACTTTCTTCCACACACGATCCTTCACAAAATTAAAAACTTCCCTCCTATTCCTTCCAACTTACAAGAGAAGGAACACCCAAATACTTGCTCCTGGACACCTATCAGAGTTGCAAGATCATACCGAATATTAGGAGGAACATTGCTAGAAAAAATCAAGGCAGACTGCTGCAAATTAACTGCCTGCCCAGATGCAGTTTCATAATCATTCAAGAGATCCTTCACGATCCTCAATTCATTTTCATTGGCACGCATAAACTGAAAACTATCATCAGTAAAAAAAATAGATGGGTGATAATAGGGGGTCTTCTACAAATCTTAATACCATGTAACTGGCCATGTCTCACAGCATTATTAATCAAGGAGAACATACCTTCAGTACATAAAATGTATAAATCCGCTGAAATGAGACCTGTATCCTCATTATTCATAAGCACCAAATAGTGAACATAATTGACACACATCATCATCCAATGGACCCACTGTGGATGAAAACCCATCTTAATCATAATGGCCCGCAAATACTCTCAGCTCACCCGATCATAGGCCTTACTGTTATCCAGCTTCAGAGCTGCCTCCCCCACTACACCAACCCTCTTACATTTCATATGATGAATAACCTCAGTGGCTATCAAGGCATTATCAACAATGGACCTACCAGCAACAAAAGCAGACTGCTCCTCCGAGACACACTTACTAATAACTCGAACTAATCTATTAGCAAGTGTCTTTGAAAGAATTTTATAAATCACATTGCATAAGGAGATGGGCCGCAAATCCCTCATAGAAGTAGGAAGATCACACTTCGGAATAAGAGCAATATTCGTACTATTTATGTTATTGGGAATAACACCATCCTCTAGCCACTTCCTGCAAGCTACTATAACATCCGAACCTCATAAATCCCAAAAATTCTGATAAAAAGTTGCATTAAGCCCATCCGAACCAGGAGATTTGTCAGGATGCATATCCAGAATAGCTTTCCTAAATTCCTCATAAGAAAAAGGAGCAATAAGAGAAACATTATCTTTATCTGTCAATTTTCTGTGAACATAATTGACCACCAGATTAACATCACCATTCTGCCCAGAAAAGAGACCTGCAAAATAAACACTTGCTAACCTGCAAAGCCCATTCTTTGATGACACTACATTACCGTTATCATCGTCAAGTTTTTTCTATTAAATTAATCTTCTTTCTCGAACAGGTAGAAGCATGAAAATACTTTGTATTAGAATTACCTCCTTTAAGCCAGTGAGCTTTAGCCCTTTGTCTCCAGTAAGTCTCTTCTTGCACTAGCAGCTTAGTCAATCTGTTTCTCAAGGAATTAAAATGGTTCACTGAAGGACGGTCTCTTTTACCTCTCAATCCTGCCATCTTCCACTTACACGCAGCTCTATCAATATGGAAGTTAGGGGCAATTTTATGACCCCATTCCTTGAGCTCAATGCCACAATGAGAAATCTTGCTAGAGATGTCCATATGATCAGCACCAGTCCAACTACCAGCCACAACCTCCTCAACACCATCTTCTAGAAGCCATTGATTCTCAAACTTAAAACGCCTAATCGGAATAAAAGAGGAGCTACTTTCAGTCATGAGAACAATGGGTGAACGATCCGAAATTGAAGCAATGGCACTAGATAAAGATGCATCCGAAAAAAAATCTCACCACGCTAAAGTAATCATGGCCCTATCAAGTCTTTCTTCTACTAGAGGCTTAAATTCTCTTCTTCGAGTCCAGGTAAATTGGTAGCCATTTAAGTACACATATGTTAGCCCACAATCCAAAACTGTATTTCTAAAACCATCAATCATCCACTGAGGCCGCTCCACCCTTCCCCGCTTCTCCTCACGAGCCAGAAGATCATTAAAATATCCAATAACGCACCAAGGGAAATCTGAAATATTAGCCAAAGAACGGATAATATTCCAAGATTCTCTTCTTCTGTGATTCTCTAATACCCATAGAAACCAGTAAGCCGCCATGTACCTCTAGCATCATCTTCTATTTCCAAGTCGATAAAGTTGCAAGAGAACCCGGATACTTGAATTTTAATAGAATCCTTCCACATCACAACAAGAAAAGCCCAGCTTCACCGTCACTTCTTCAATTCTTCTTTTACTCACTAACGTCTCACAAAGAAACAAAATGTCTGGTTTGTGAGTTCAGGTAAGATCTTTAATAGATGAAACTACACGTAGGTTACCCAATCCTCGACAGTTCCAACTTAGAATAATCATTGGTCCCGGCAGGCCTGGAAACAAGGACCTGCCGATAAAAAATGTTGTGAATTACTGATAATTCCAGAAACACCATCCCGAGAGTTATGTTCGTTAATGTTGTGGTCATGTCCCTCAGTCAGAGCTTGGTGCCGCTTTCTCTCTCCATACGGGTCATTACTTTCTAAATTCAATCCAGCATCTCCAGCCATTAAATGCCTATTATTGGCATTGACTTGCACGGATAAAGATGTACCTCCCATCCCTAAGTTATAGGGATTATTTGTCTCATTCAAAACTGCCACAGCTTTACCCTTATCAATAATCTTTAATGCACTTGATACGTTACCAGTTACGCTCTCCCTTGCGTTATTATTTGCATGAGTTTCGGGTCCCTGATTGGTGAAGCCGTTAGCAGCATGCACATTGGTATTACGGTGCTCCTCCCTTGCTGGTCTGTTGTTTCCTCCACCGCCGGTCCTCCTTGGCTCCGCCCTTAACTCTACACCCCATCCCCTAGTTCCATCATCACTCTCCAAAACAAGCAGTTTATCACAGTACTGCTCCGTGTGGCCAATGACTCCACACATGAAACAAAATACTCCCAACCTCTCATATCTAAAATGAACCACTCTCCATTCACCCCCTGGCTTTTTTACTTTCTTCTCCATCTTCAGCGGAATCCTTGTATCTATTTTCACTCTTATTCGCATATAGGATCTCCATACTCTAGTATTATTGTTCTTATCATACTCTATGAATTCACCAATATAATTCCCTAGAGCAGTACTCACAACTGATGACATGAACCCCACCGGCAAATCATGGACTTGTACCCACATTGGAATGTGAAAAAGCGGAATCTGATCCATAATATCACCAGGATGAACATGTCCTAGGCATAACATGTAATTATCAAAGGACCATGGCCCTCCCTCAAGCACCCACATCATGTCCATCTTGTGATTGAATTGGATCATCAAGATGTCTCCTTCTATCTCTTTTATTTCTACTCCACGGGCTGGCCTCCACACCTCCGGCATCCGCTCTTTCATAGCCTTTATCCTCAACCTCCTATCCTTCAAAAACTTTCCAGCCAAACACAGGTTGAGATCTGCTTCACGCTCCTGACCCCTTTCAGCATCAAACACAATCCCTCCATCCTCCTCATCCAGCAAGGACAAACCCTCCATACTTCTTTCCATCACAATAACAAAGGAAAGACAACCGAATAAAGGAAACCCTCAAAAACTCTCACAAGAAGAGAAACCTTCAAAAACTCTCGGCTCATTCTAATAATTAGGTAAAGGATACTAACATATTCTTAAAAGTTTTTGGCTAAAAAATTTCTCGACTAAAACTAAAATATGTTTTAGTAACATAGTTTTTCTACTCAAACTCATATTGATATTGGAACGTACTTATACTATTTAGTAACTTTTACATATATACATTACACTTACCAAACTCTTTGAAGTTGAATTATCTACTTATCTAGTAGCGGGGCTAAAGTAGCATTTCATGTGGTCTATACTAACATGATCTCTTTTGCTTTCATGATTTTGAAGAGTGGGTCTGAATAGTGGGACCGGATCCTCTCCATTTTGGAGAGGAACTGGAAACGTCCAGTTCATTTTTTTTAGCCGTACACGTGGCAATCTTTGATCTACGGCTCAGCGTGGCTCATTTTTATTTTTATTTTTTTTAAACTACCAGCGCTGGGCGCCAGTTTCCAGCGCTGGGCGCTGGTCCTTTCTGCCTAGAGCTGGGCGCTGGTTCTGTTTCAGCTTTCTGGCGCTGGGCGTTTCCACACTCGCGAGGCGAGAAAATTTTCGCGGGGCGAATCACCAGCGCTGGGCGCTGGTTCTGTTTCAGATTCCTGGCGCTGGGCGCTAGTTACCACTGAGCGCCAATTCATTGTATACTAATCCTATTCATCCCAGTTTCGGTCCTTCCCCCCCAAACCCTTCGACACACAGTACCCCTCAACCTTTCAAATTCCACACCCAACTCCGGCGGCTGTCCCGCCTCCCACCGCCCCGGACTGGCCGTTTTCGCCGCCGCCGACCAACACCAAGCCTACGCCGCTACAATGAGCACAGGTTGCTACTTGTTCTTTGTGTTTTACAGATTTCTTTTGCTTCTCTTTTTTTTGTGTGGATATTTCATTTGGCTCCCTAGACTGATTCATTCTCTTTTATTTTGCTGATATCGTGGTCTATTGTTTTTCAGAAAACATCAATTCCTCATCAAGTCCGATAGTTGATGATGTAGATAAATGGGTCAACAATATTCACGAAAAAATTATCCAAAATGAGCAAGGAAATGTTGTCAGCTATACACCACAGTTAGGGATGGAATTTGAATCTGAGGGAGCGGCTTATGACTTCTATAACGAGTACAGTAAGAGGTGTGGATTTGGTATTCGTAAAGAATATGCAAATAAAAGCAAAAAAGATGGAATTTTGACTTCAAGAAGATTCACATGCTTCAAAGAGGGTAAACGAGGTACTGACAAACGAGACCACTTAACAAAAGAACCTAGGGCAGAAACTAGAACAGGGTGTGAAGCACGTATGGTTATTTCACTTGATCGCAAGATCGGGAAATATAAGGTTGTTGATTTTGTGGCACAACACAATCACTCTATTCAACCGCCAGAGTGTGTTCATTTCATTCGCTCTCATAGACACATATCTGAGTCACAAGCATCTCAAATTGTACTGGCTGAGGAATCTGGATTAACACCAAAAGATTTTCATGAATATGTGTCCAAGCAAGCTGGCGGAGTGGATACTATTGTTTATACAAGACAAGACCTTAAGAATTACCTTCGAACTAGAAGAAAGCAGTCACTGAGGTTTGGTGAAGTGGGTTCATTGTTGATGTATTTCAAAAGACAAAGTGAAAATCCCTCGTTCTTTTATGACTTTCAAATGGATGTTGAAGATCAAATAACGAATATATTTTGGGCAGATGCACAGATGATAAATGATTATGGGTACTTTGGTGATGTCGTCACTTTTGACACCACATACAAGACAAATAAGGACTATCGACCGTTGGGAGTATTTGTTGGAGTTAATAATCACAGGCAAACAGTTGTTTTTGGGGCGACATTGTTGTATGATGAAACCATTCATTCTTTTCAATGGTTATTTGAAACTTTTCTCAAAGCAATGGGTGGAAAAAGGCCTAAAACCATTCTAACAGATCAAGATGCAGCAATGGCTAAGGCTATTTATTTAGTTATGCCAGAAATATTTCATGGATTATGCACTTGGCATATAAGAGAAAATGCCTTAAGGCATGTGAACCATCTTTATCAAAAGAGTCCACAATTTTGCTCAGATTTTGAAGCATGCATTGATCTACATGAAAAGGAATGTGAGTTTTTGAATGCATGGAATGCTTTACTTGTTGAGCATGATGTTTCTGAGGATTCATGGCTACATATGATTTTTCAAGTGAAGGAAAAATGGGTGTGGGCTTATGTTCGGCAAACTTTCACTGCAGGTATGAGATCTACTCAATTAAGTGAGAGTTTTAATGCTGATTTGAAAAATCATTTGAAGTCAGATTTAAATTTAGTACAATTTTTCACACACTTTGAAAGGGTTGTCAATGGAAAACGGAACAATGAGTCAGAAGCCGATTTTGAGGCAACACATAAGTTGCCAAGATTGAAAATGAAGAAGGCCCCCATGCTCGTACAAGCTGGGAGCATTTACACTCCAAAATTGTTTGAGGAATTCCAAGAGGAATATGAAGAATATCAAGGCACTTGTGTAAAAGAATTGAACCAAGGGTTTTATGTTGTTATGAATTATGATGACAATAAGGAGCGACTGGTAATGGGTAATCCTATGGATCAGTTGGTTGCTTGTGATTGTCGTAAATTTGAGACGCATGGTATATTATGCAGTCATGCTTTGAAAGTTTTGGATGTCATGAATATTAAGCTAATTCCTCAGCACTATATACTGAAGCGATGGACACGAGAAGCAAGGTTGGGAGGTAATCGAGATTGGAAAGGACAACATATTGATTTGGACATAAAAGCCCATTTCATGAAGCGATACAATGAGTTATGTCCTCGAATGGTTAAATTGATAAATAGAGCATCTGAATCTCATGAGACATACACTTTTTTGTCCAAAGTTTATGAAGAGTCCAACAAAATAATTGACAACATGTTGGCTAAAAAATCTGTGGGTGGAGAATCAACTGGAATGTGTCATGTATCCATATCAATTGGAAGTGATGAAATTGACAACAATGTGGACTCTATTGATGTTGGTGGGGCTAAAGGCATAAAGAAGCGAGATTGCCCATATAAGAGTAAAAAACGGAATAAATCATGGGTGGAAAAATTGGCTACAAAGAAAAAGAGAAACCTATCAAGAAAACAGCAAAAGCCTCAAAAAAATTTGGTAATTTACTCCTTACATGTTACTTTTTTTTTCTTGACACGAAATTATACATGTTACTTATACTATGAATTATGTAGGAACAATCTAGAGCAACTAGTGAAGCTATGCAACAAATTGGGAATGGAAGTGGAAGTGGAAGTGGAAGCCAAGTTTTGAATGCAAGTCTACATGAGACTACAATCCAAATGACACGATCAAGCCAGACTGAGAACTACAGTGTATTGGGGATGTACAACTTCATTTAGACAATGGACACATTTTCTGGGTTTGGATTTGTTTGGGATATATAGATACACCTGCTGTCTTTTTTTGTATGAAGCAGGTTTTGGGTTTGGATTTGTTTGGGGCAGGTTTTGGGTTTGGATTTGTTTGGGGTATATAGATATACCTGCTGCCTTTTTTTGTATGAAGCAGGTTTTGGGTTTGGATTTGTTTGGGGTATATAGATATACCTGCTGCCTTTTTTATATGAAGCAGGTTTTGGTTTATTGGTACAGATTCCATTCACAATGAAATGAGTTATTTGTCTTTTAATTGTTGCCTTATTAGTTCAATGAGTGAATGTTACCATGACAGCATTATCATGACACTTGAAGGAGTTATTTGCATTATCATGACAACATTATGAAATAAGCACTTGCATATAAATTGGGAATTTTTGCTGCAACTAATTATTTCTAACTTTGATTTTGTTTTGTGCAGGAAAATACAACTGTTACAATGAAAACTACTCTTAAAGATTTACTGTATTACAAGTTCTGACATGTCATCAAGTAGAATATCATTAATAAATGAGTTATTTGTCTTTTAATTGTTGCCTTATTAGTTCAATGAGTGAATGTTACCATGACAGCATTATCATGACACTTGAAGGAGTTATTTGCATTATCATGACAACATTATGAAATAAGCACTTGCATACTTGATAATGAAGGAGTTATTTATATTGCATATAACATTATAAAATACAAGTCACTTGCTACTTGATACATGGAAGATACTTGAACTTGATACATGCCTTATAGCATGACCAATACAACCAAATTCAATGTTTTGTACAACCAGATAACATATCAGATAAAAGCCACTTGAATCTTTGCTTTGGAATCAGCTTTATGATTTCTTTGGAGTCCAACTTCAATGCACTCCTGCTATCTCAGTGCTTAACAGCGCCAGGAATCTGAAACAGAACCAGCGCCCAGCGCTGGTGATTCGCCCCGCGAAAATTTTCTCGCCTCGCGAGTGTGGAAACGCCCAGCGCCAGAAAGCTGAAACAGAACCAGCGCCCAGCTCTAGGCAGAAAGGACCAGCGCAAATGGCTGAAACTGGCGCCCAGTCACAGTAGTTTTAAAAAAATAAAAATAAAAATGAGCCACGCTGAGCCGTAGATCAAAGATTGCCACGTGTACGGCTAAAAAAAATGAACTGGACGTTTCCAGTTCCTCTCCAAAATGGAGAGGATCCGGTCCCCTGAATAGTTCCTCTATTAATTAAATTGTTGTCGTGTTGGGAATTAGTGCATTGATTTCTTCTGTCATTACTTTTTTTTTTCCTTGCAGATTTCCACCCAATATTAGTGATCCTATGGGTGAAATCGTATGCCTCCCCCAAAATTGCATGGCGTTCAATGCATCCACCTAACATGGGGCCATCCTCTAATACTGGTTTTCATGGCATGGAGCTAGCCTCTATCGCATCGCTTCCAAGCTGGTGAAATGGCATTGCCTATGAATGCGGTAAATACAAATTGATAATACTGAGAATTTACCCTGAAATCCACTTTAACTATTTCTATCTTTAAAAACTATTACCTCCACACTCAATTATAAACAAAAATAAATAATTTTATACTTATTAAGAAAAGTTAGTTAATTTAATTTAATTGTCTTGATTTATGTAAAAAATATTTATAATTACTAAACTACCATTTAATTGTCTAGTGAATATGCAATGCTCTTGGAAAACTAAAGGGAGAATTGGTTTGATGGTTAATTTTCTTGATTTTTGGAATTCTTACATTAAATAAAGTTGAGTTGGTTGAATTTTGCTTATATTTAAGTTCAAAAAGTATACTCCCTCCAATCCATTTTTTTTTTATAAAAGTAGCATGCAAGAGCATCACTATGAAAAAGGTCGTCCCAACTATGTTGGCACCACCAAGATCAACAATCATTTGCAGCATGCTACACATTTATTGATGAATCAAAAGAAAGCAACGAACAAAAGAAACATGGGGGGACATAAGGCCAAAACCCATGGGAAAGAAGAAAAACTAAGTAAACCTATAACTAGGCTAGCCTAGCCTATTTCGACAAAATTCATCATTAATAAAATGAGGGATTGTGTCCCACCAACTAAATCCTGGATGTTGAATTCCATAATTTACTAATTTATCCGCACAAGCATTACCTTCCCTATATATGTGAGTGACTTGGAAAGTAAGGCCTTTAGCTAGATGTAAACAGTTTTTCCATCTAGCAAGCAGCCTCCACGGGACAATTTCCAAGTTCTTAAATGCAGTAACCACTAGCATCGAGTCTATCTCTACCCAAAGGTTTCTCCAACCTCTATTGTTAGCAATCTCTATGGCATGAATAGCACCAGAGAGCTCAGCGAAAAGAGAAGAAGCACAGCCTAAATTGCATGAAAAACATCCAAGAGAAGCTGAGTTATAACCTCTGAAAATACCTCCACAAGCTGAAATACCCGGACAGCCATGAGCAGCCCCATCAGTATTACACTTAGTCCAATTGCAAGGAGGAGACAACCAGACCACTTCTTTGATTCTTGGAGCCCTGCGAGTATGACCATCAATCCTGAAGTTTTTTAGAATGACAAACTCCTCGATTGAATTGAACATTGTGCCATTAAATATGTTTCCCGAAAGTGAAACAGCAGAAATAACCATAGTTTTAGCATAGGCCAGACGGATATTCTTGTCAAGGAATCTGCATTGATTCCTAGCAAACCAAATCACCCATATAGTATTGATAACAGCAGCCATGATCACATCCTTCAGCTAAGGACTATAACTTTTGTTATAAAAAGCAAACAAGGATTCAAAAGAGGAAAGATCCATAGGGAAGACCAAGTTAAACCCCAACCAGTGCCACATTGACTGAGCATAGCAGCAGGATAGGAAAAGGTGAGATGTTGATTCTTCCTCTAGCCCACATATACTACACATGGAAGCCATTGAAACTCCTCTCAACCTTATGTTCTCATCTGTTGGCATCTTGTGGTGAAATATTCTCCAAACCAAAAAAGATCTAGCAGGAGGAATAGATTTGGACCAGATCTGTTTGAACTTAGGAGCCGAGTTTCTAACAGGATTCAAGAACAGGAAAGCTTCTTTGAAGGAAAGCTTTCCATTTGTTGAGTTGTTCCACACCATTCTGTCTTCACAATCCTCCATCGGAATATGAATTTGATGAATATTGTCAACCACATTCGGGAAATGAGATTGCAAACAGTCAAGGATGCTCCAACCTCTATCCACCAGAAAGTCTTTAACCAAAGCAAGCAAGGAAGGATGCCAATGCTCCGGAATATTCATCATAGAAACCAAAGGTTCATCCAACCGTTTATCTGTCCAGAAGTTGATAGATTTACCATCACCAATTAACCAAGAGGAGTTGTCTAAAACAACATGATACCACTTCCTTAAAGCCGGTCAAATAGAAGAGTTGACATGATGACCTATAGGCTTGTAGTTATTGAGGAATCTAGCTCCAAGAAACCTAGCCCACTGATCAGCAGAAGTAGTCAGATCCCAACTTAGTTTCAGCATAGAGGCTTCATTTATTGCTCTGATAGATCTGATGCCCAGGCCACCATCTGAAACAAAAGAGCAAATCGACTTCCATGCCACTATGACATGTTTCCTTTTGTAAATGTCCCCTGACCAAACAAAGTTCTTGATCCAACCATCCAATTGCTTTAGCAGAGAAACAGGCCACATGTAGATATGAAAACTGTAAACTAGCATACCTTGAATCACAGAGTTAACAAGCTGCACTCTACCCATAATTGAGAGAAGAGAACCTTTCCAAGAAGAAAGCTTGCATTTGATTCTATCTATGATGGGTTAAAGATAAGCTGTTTTCGGTTTGCCTTTAAACAAAGGGACCCCAAGGTAGGTGAAGGGAAGAGAGCCTACTGAAAAGCCAAGAAAAGAGCTTATTTCAACTACCCTTCTAGGAGACATTGATCCTGCAAAAAATTTACACTTATCCAGGCTCAGAATCTTCCCTGAAGCTTGACCATAATCCTTAAATAGTTGCATAATGTTTCTAATATTAGCTTTTGTGCCCTTACAGAAGACCATGATGTCATCTGCAGAGAGAATATGGCTTGGAGTCACAAAACCTCTTGGGCTGGACATGGGAAGCAACCTTCCAGACTCGACGAGCTTAGAGATTCCCCTGCTTAGAACTTCTTCAGCAAGGCAAAAAAGGAGGGGGGAGAGGGGGTCTCCTTGCCTCACCCCTCTTTTGCAAGTGAAGAAGCCAATGGATTTGCCATTCACTGAAATAGACAAATGAGCAGAATGCAGGATGGCACTAATCCAAGAGCAGAACTGATGATCAAAGCCAAAAGAAGACAGAACCTTCAAAAGGAAGCTCCAATCACTAGTGGAAAATATACATTAGACGGTAAAGGTTTACGTCAGTTAACCAAAAACTAGACGTTAAAAAGGGGGCGGTGGCAGTTTTGTAAATATCAGACTTCATTAATTCAATTTTAACATCAGTTGTTTTAAGGACTGACGTTAAAAGTGAAGTGACTCACTTTTAACGTCAGTTCATTAAACAACTGACGTTAACAGTGAACGTTTTAACGTCAGTTCTTTATAGAACTGAGGTTAAAAGTGAGTCATTTCACTTTTAACGTCGGTCCTTACATCAACATACGTTAAAGGTTATTTTAATAATTTTTTTTATCTATTATACGTACCCTTTCGCATTGCCTTCCTCAAAGTTTCATTTTCACAATTGCTTTGATGTTTTGTGTTTCTGTTTTGAAAACTAAAATATATGTGCGAAGTATAAGTTGAATCAATAACCCAAACCGGATCTCATTCATGAAGTGTAATACAGACTGATACAGAAGATTGAAAGGGTTTAAAATCCTATAAAAAGTTACATTGAAAGGGTTTAAAATCCTAAACATTAAAGCTACATCCCATCAGAGAGTTTTATGAAATATGCCAAAGGGAAAACTATACTCCGAAGACCTCAGAAAACTGGGGGGCATGAGAGAGCTCAAGAGAGGCAAAAACAGGTGCACTAGATTTTTTTCAAGCAAAGGCAGTGGTTCGAGAGACTTCGATGACGGTCACTTGCTGCCAAAGCTGAGGTTTTGGAACTGTGACGCCCGAGCACCTGATTTGCCCTCCAGCAGCTGATTCTCCAGAAGGATGATAAGGTGAGCAACTCACATAATGTGGTTTACACAAACTTATCACCCATGTAATGTGATTTACACAAACTCAGAAGTTGTTTGACCATTAAGACAAAGATATTTGAGTCTAGGAATAGGAAGAAAGAGTGATGAAGTTAATCTCCATGGCAGAGCCATATTGTGAAGCCAAAAATTAAAAGGATGGAAGGAAGCTATTTATAGGAGCAGGGGATGAAGTTACTAACTATTCTGATTTTCTTGAAAACTTATCTATAAACTTAATGCTCATTAAGAGGATTAAGTTACAAGGTGCATGGGTAAGTAGCACAGTAGTCAAAGGAATGAATGTTTTTGCAGATATCTATACACTTTTAACGTCAGTTGTTTAAAAAAGTTGACGTTAAAAGTGTTTTTAAAATAAAAAATATTTATTGTTAACGTCAGTTTTTTATACAACTGACGTTAAAAGTGTGATTTTTACTTCAGTTAAATAAATAGCTGACGTAAATAATCCTATATATTATAAACGTAAATAATCCTTCAGTTACAAAGCTATCCTAATTTTCTTCAAAACTTATCTATAAACTTAATGCTCATTAAGAGGATTAAGTTACAAGGTGCATGGGTAAGTAGCGCAGTAGTCAAAGGAATGGATGTTTTTGCAGATATCTATACACTTTTAACGCTAGTTGTTTAAAAAAACTAACGTTAAAAGTGTTTTTAAAATAAAAAATATTTATTGTTAACGTCGGTTTTTTATACAACTGACGTTAAAAGTGTAATTTTTACTTCAGTTAAATAAATAGCTGACGTAAATAATCCTATATATTATAAACGTGCAGAATGAATATTGGAAATAATGTAATTAAATAATTATGAAACTCATTTCATTGGTTGTCATGTACCTGTTGTCCCTCTTAACGCAGATCACTCCATATAGTACTGCAGTTTATTTCTAAACCTTTTTTTTAAACAAGTTTATTTTTAATTTTTATTAATTAGCTTGAATTAGTAAACAAATTCTTGTGCAAATTAAAATAAATAAACACTTAACATAAAACAAGTTATATGTATAATCAAATCGTATGTCATTGAAGCGATTCATAAGTTAAAATTACATGATTAAAAGATAAAAAAATTCTGCAACATAGCCCTAAAATATAAAAAAGTTTCTGCATCAACATCATTTTCTTCTCAGTCCTGTCATCAGAAACTCCAATGGATGCATCACCTCCCTCACTTGAATTCCATGATGCAAAGTAAATCCTCAGTCACTAGCAGCGAAAGCAAAGTGAAATGGATCTTTGCATCTTTCTTCTTCACTGGAATTCCTTGATGCATCGTCTTGAATCCACAATCACTTGCTTCCAAAGCAAAGTGAAAGGGATGACGGGGATGAAATAAAGTGAGAGAATCACATTACGTGATTCACCCAACCTTACCATCCATGTAATGTGATTTACACAACCTCAGAAATTGTTTGACCATTAAGACAAAGATCTTTGAGTCTAGGCATAGGAAGAAAGAGTGATGAAGTTAATCTCCATGGCAGAGTCATATTGTGAAGCACAAAAAATTAAAAGGATGAAAGGAAGCTATTTATAGGAGCGATGGATGAAGTTACTAAGCTATTCTGATTTTCTTGAAAACTTATCTATAAACTTAATGCTCATTAAGAGGATTAGGTACAAGGTGAATGGGTAAGTAGCACAGTAGTCAAAGGAATGAATGTTTTTGCAGAAACTAATAAACTTTTAACGTCCGTTGTGTAATACAACTGACGTAAGAAGTGTGAGTGTTTTTAACGTCAGTTTCTTAATACAACTGACGTTAAATATATGACCTTTAACGTCAGTTTTTACTAACAACTGACGTAAGAAGTGTGAGTGTTTTTAACGTCCGTTTCTTAAGACAACTGACGTTAAATATATGACCTTTAACGTCGGGTTTTACTAACAACTGACGTAAAATGTTGTTTTATTTTAATTATAACGTTTACATCCGCGCGCCTTCTGCACTTCTCTGTACGTCTCTTTTCATCACGCTCAACCCTCACTCTCAACCCTCACTCTCGCTCTCACTCTGCCTTAATCGCGAGCTCATCTCCACCGCAACCACCGCGAGGGCTTCTTCGTCACCACCGTGAGGTACACTCTTAACCCCTAACTCTGTCTTTCCCGCTCATTCTTTGCAATAACTTGACATTTCTCTTTCCCCTTCCCGCGCACTAACTCTCCTTGTCCCTCTGCTCTCAGTAACCACATCGAACGTTGGCCACCACTCGAGCTTCCCCACCACCACCACGCGAGCGCCTATTTCTGGTGAGTCTTTAGGGCACATTTTTTTTATTTTTGGTTTTGAGTGCATGCATGTTGCTCTGCTGATTGAAACTGTAGTCTCAGTAGTTGAAACTTGAAACTGTGAGTTTGAGTTGTTTGGAATGTCTCTATTTTTGGTTTTGAGTGTATATTGAAACTGTAGTCTCAGTAGTTGTAACTTTAAACCGTGAGTTTGAGTTGTTTGGAATGTCTCTATTTTTGGTTTTGAGTGCATGTTGCTCTGCTGGTTGATCTGTCACGGACGTGATCAGTTCTGCCTATGAAGGTCTGGTTCAGTTGGCACGTTACGGCCGTGATGGACATCACGGCCAGGCCGTGACCAGTGCTTGGCAATCTTCAAAAACTATAGTTTTCAATCTCCCGTGTTGTCCTTATATTGGATATATAGATGTTTTGTATATCTACAGGACCTATCTAGTTATTTTTATTTATACTTCTGTAATTATTTTGAGTTATAACCTATGTTAATACATATATATTGTTTCTGAACTGGCATACATATGGATCAGTCGGATAGCCCACATGCACGGGAGGACACTGTGGGGGTTTCGCAGGACCCGATCACGCCTACGCCTGATTCTAGTGTAAGTTTACATGTTATATACTATCTTTAGTCCTTCTTTTTAATGTAAGTTTATAATGTTACAACCCTCTATTTTATCATTTTTTTGTCCATACAGACATCACAGGCTCATAGGAAACGAGGTAGAGGAGCCACCTCGTTGAAGAAACTAGAGAAGGACAGGCAAAGGGGACAAAAGCTTGAGGTGTCCTTCGATGCTAATCTAAATGCCCAGGGACCCGTGCTAAAGAATTTAATAAGTGGGTGTTTCTACAAGCGAAGCAGCACGTAAGCATCAACTACAACCACTGGAATGACGTTCCACAGAACGTTAAGGATCAGATTTGGGAGGCTATCACGGTATTTTACCTTTACATTCGTTTGATTTACATTATTAGATAATTATCCGAGTTATAATCCATCCAGTTGTTATGTATTTAATGTGTAGGTAGCTTGGACTGTGCCAAATGACGAGGATCATCGTCATAAATGTATGAAAATGGCATCAAAGCGTTGGAATGGGTTCAAGCATGATCTTACCAGGTACTATGTATCTGGGAAGAAGTGGCTTGATAAAATGTTCTCGGATTATCCCTGGATTGATCAGGATACTTGGGATATGTTTGCCAGGAGTCGACAGGATGGAGAATTTCAGGTTGGTTTGATTAAGTTAATTTTGTATGCTTATTATAGATCATTTAATTGTATTTAATTATGTGTTTTTGTTTGAATAGGCTAAGGCAAATAAGGATCGGCAGAATCAGGCGAAGAACATCCACCGTCACACCATGTCTCAGGGTGGGTACCAGACTCGGATCGAGCAGATGATGGCGGATAGGCTGAGGGCGAAGCAGGAAGAGCACTCTGCTAGGATTGAAAGAGGAGAGGTGCCTGAGGGCACACCATCAAGTCCTCCGTCGGACATCGACCGCGAGGATGTCTGGTTAGCCGGCCGCATGACAAAGACGGGATCTTTTAAAGTTGATGCCACTCGCGAAGTGGCAGATAAGATTGTAAGTAAATAATTAACTTGATTTCAATTGATATTTGTATAGATATTTGCAACACTTTTCACTTGCACGTTTTTTCATTTTTTTTCATAGTAGATGGATCTTACAGCACAATCCTCCCAGGGCGCATTCGTCCCTTCTGGACGGCAGGACGTCTTGATGACTGCTCTAGGCAAGAAAGACCATCCTGGTCGGGTTCTCGGTGTTCCTGGGAACATGACCATCAAAGAATATTATGGCAAGTCTACTTCACGAAAGCGGGTGGTCAATGAAGCATCAATTTTGGCTGACATTACTCAGCACCTCATGTCCAACCCAACTATTACAACACATCTTATGCAAGGCTTAATATCCAACCCAGAATTCAAGCAGGCGCTTGCCAGAGAGCTTTCCTCCGTCGGTACATCCCAGGACACCGCAGGGCATGCCAACCCTTCACATGTGAGCACAAAAGAGAGTTTTAGTAGGGCACATGTGGAGGACGATGAGTTGGCAGCTAGGGAGCGGGAGTTGGAAGTCCAGTGCCATGAGCATGAGTTGGAAATGAAAAGGCGTGAGCTTGAGTTGGACTCCAAACGACGTGAGCTCGAAATGTTAACAAAGGTATTTATTCATTATTAATGTCCAAATTAGTCAAATAATTACTTGTGTTTTTTTTTAATTATCAACAACTTATCTAATTTATTTTTCCTAAACTGAAGGCCAAGTCGACGTCGGTGTCGCTGCCACCTATCACTCGTTTGTTCTCACTTGGTGAGGATTATGCGTTTGAGATTTTTGAATGTCCATTGGAGCACGATGGATGGGTGGCACGCTCAGATCAACGGATGATATTTACCTTCTGTGGTGACGATCTCGGGAACGCCTGCAGAAATAACGTATGGTTGAACAACAATGTTTTCAGTCTCTGGTGCACGTAAGTTAATTTTAATTTTATAACTTATTTATTTTTGGTATTTTTTCATTTAATAATTTATTTTAATTTCAATATATATATTATGTAATTAACATCCACACCTTTTCATATCTTAGGTATCTCCATCGTCTTCAGCTTGATAAGGGTGTTGCATCAGTTTATGGCTTCTTAGATCCGTTAGTCCTTCTGCCCCAATTCTTTGCTGGCGATGCATTGAGTAAATACATAGGGAACTTGTTGGGAGAAAATCAGAAAGAATTATATCTGGCTCCCTAGTGTATGAATGACCATTGGCAGTTGTTGGTACTTCACCCATCTAGGCATACTGTCATATTCTTCTGCTCTCTCCACCGAGATCCGCCACCGAAGGTGGTGGAAGCTGTAAATAAGTAAGTAACTAATCTTAAATTTAATTTAAGTTTTAATATCAGTTGTTTTTAGTTTATTACACACATGATATATGAATTTGTTAATTGATCGACAGGATTATTTGTTTATGATAGCGCGCTGAAGGCGAGTAGCATAAGTTGCGCCAACGGGAGAAGTAGGACTTCTAAGGCTAAAGCAAATCCTGTATGGAACATCCTCAAGGTTTGGTAGTTTATTTATCAAATAATTAATATTATAATTACTAATTTATATGTATATTCAACTGACGTTGAAATTAATTTTGTTGGTAGTCTCGATTTCAAATTGACGGGTGGTCGTGCGGCTATTATGTGATGCTTCATATGCTGAACATAGTCTCCGCATCTATTACGGATGGATGGATTAAGGTAATATTTAAACAACTTGTTAAATTATATATTATAGTTTTGAAGATGACTTGCATTGATGTTATTGTTATTATTTGAACGTGTGTAGGCATTTAGCGACCAATCGCCTATTCAAGAAGATGAGTTAAGAGACTTGAGGATGCGCTTCGCTGAATTCTTCTTCAAGTATGCGGCTGAAAAAGGAATTGACAAGATACCTCCGCAATACTTAGATAAATAGTTTTTTTGTTAGACTTTAGAAACTAATTAATAACATGTATATATATATATCCTTAGATTGGTAGTTTTGTTTTTTAGACATTGGAACTAAAATTTATTTATATATATACAAGGGTTTTGGTTTTAAGTCCCCCAATTGTTGCATTTTTCCTTTGCAATTCTGTAATGTGTTGATATTCTGTTTTACTGGGATATTTACTGAATGCAGAGATAGCTGAGGGGAGTGATATTTTAAAACTGAATTTAAAAAAAAAATCTATTAACATCAGTTGCATCAAACAACTGACGTTAATAGTATTTTATAAAATATACAGTACACTATTAACGTCAGTTGTTATAAACAACTGACGTTAAAATTAAACCTTTAACTTCAGTTCTTTATAACAACTGACGTTAGTTTTAACAAAATTAACGTCCGTTGTCTTAAAGAACTGACGTTAATAGTTTTATGTTTAACGTCAGTTGTTTAAAAAGCGGCGTTAATTTTTAAAAAATTAACGTCAGTTGTGTTAAATAACTGACGTTAATAGTTTTATATTTAACGTCAGTTCTCAACTGACGTTAAAATATTAACTATTAACGTCAGCTGTATTTACGTCAGTCAGTATTCTGACGTAAAAAATCAATTTTAACTGACGTAAAAAGCTCTTATTGCACTAGTGAATCTAAGGTATCAAAGGCCTTTTTAATGTCTAACTTCAAAGCCATGTTTCCTCCAAAGCTTATGTTGCTTAATATATTAACTGCTTTAGAAGCTATGCAAACACAATCAGCAACGTGTCATCCCTTAATAAATCCTCGCTGTTCAGTAGAGATTATTTTTGGCATAATTACCGCAAGTCTGTCTGCTAGAACTTTGGTAATAACTTTGAATTGGAAGTTGGCAAGTGCAATTAGCCTGTAGTTTTCAATTCTATCAGCACCATCAAACTTTGGAATAAGCACCAATCTGTTGGAATTGAGATTTGGATAAATCCATCCCTCCTTAAAGAACTGAGTTACAGAACTGTGAACCTCTTGCTCAATAATATCCCAATAAGAGTGGTAGAAGCTCCCACCAAAACCATCAGGACCAGGAGCACTGTTTCTATCAAGAGAAAAGACAGCATTCTTGACCTCTTCCAAAGTGGGAATGTTTGTTAGCATGATGTTGTCTTGAGATGACACTAACGAAGGGATGACTGAATCAATGAGGCCATTGTCTACACAAGAGTTACTAGAAGCATATAACTTTGTGTAAAATTCTAGAACATGATTTTCTATATCTGATTGCCTAACCAGATCAGAATTTCCCACCTTAAGAATGGACATTTGTTTTGTAGAATTCTTAATATTGGTGACCTTATGAAAGAAAGCTGTATTTCTATCTCCTTCTGCATTCTAGCTTTTTCCTTCCAAAAGGCTTCTTGAAAAGAGAGAGCTTGATTTAGATCAATTTGAGCAGCAACCTCCTGGTTATGTAAAAAGTCTGAAAATCCTAGGGAGTCGATCCTAGCTTGAATGGAATCTAACTTAGTCATGGCCTCTTCCACTTTGAGATGGACATTACCAAAAACATGCTTGTTCCACACTTTCAGCTCTGATTTAAGACATCTTAGTTTCTGAGTCAGGATATACATGGGACAGCCCCAAAAGCATCTCTTCCAAACCTCAGATATCAATCTTCTACAGTCAACATGATCAGTCCACATATTGTGAAACTTGAAGGAAGACGGCTGAGATGTAAAGCCTTTTTTCAGAACTAGGAGAATAGGGTAATGATCAAATTGGATTCTGGCAAGAGTGCAACATGCAACATTATCCCAGGCAGCTAACCATTCATCATTGCAAACAGATCTGTCTAATCTTAGTTCTGTATGATCCCGGAAACCTCTCATATTGGACCATGTGAAAGCAGCCCCTCGGGTAACAATATGAGTTAAGTTGCAAGAGTCAGACCATGCTTTAAATTCCTCACAAGAGGCAGTGGAAGGAAGTCTACCTCCTCTCTTCTCGTGGGCACCAAGGACAGCATTAAAGTCCCCTATAAAACACCAAGGACCCTGAAAAGCTTGTTGTAAAGAAGCTAACTCCATCCAAAGACTCCTTCTTTCAGTCTGAGAAGTTGAAGCATATACTGCAAAAATAAAGAACTTATGAGAATTGTGGTTCAAAGACACAGAAATATGCTACTTGGATGTTGCAAGAACAGAAGGGGACAGGTTGGGAGCAAAAATCCCCCACAAGTTTGGAATCAGTGAGTCCCTATTATTTACTGCAAAAACTTTAAGATTTCGTCTTTTCCAGAAATTCACTGGAAAGTTGTCTATATCATTCTTTGGTTCCGACAAAAAGACCAGATCAGGCTTGTGTTCTATACAAAATTTGGACAGAACCAGTCTAGTACTATGGTTGCCAATTCCCCTAGCATTCCAATAGAACACCTTCATTAAAATTCCAGAGAGACAGAATCTATCCCATATTGGGCTTGATACTGAGCCATTCTTTGTGCTTGCCTTCTAACTCTTCTTTGTTTCTTTTTCTGAGATTTAGACTGAACTTTAGTGTAGTTTGCATCCAAATTATCTGTTTGAGCAGGGGTGGGGGATGCTTCATCATCAACATCATAACCCCAGAGTCTCCCAACCGCTTTTAAATCATGAGCAGCAACTTCATTAATCACAGACTGCTGTCCTTTCTTGGCAGAAGTTGAATTTGGAACAAAATTTAAATTCACTGCGGGATGAGCATTCATAGCTGGAGTTTGGCAGCTAGAGTTCTGGATAGAGTCATTTACCAAGGAATCTTTTGAAGAGGAATTTATAAACGAAACTGTATGAGAACCAGAATTACCCGAGTTAATGCCAGTGGATACAGAATTGGGAGCAATTGATGGAGAGACAGCATCAGCAGAAAGAGCATTTCTGATAGTACTTGAACTGAACTTGTAACTTCAGCCTCGGAGCCCGAATCTACAAATTGAACCTTTTCAAGAGGAGTATGGATCTCCTATACCACATAAGGAACATTCCTAGGCAAGAAGTTTGAATTATCCTCCCTTTCAAAGGGGACATCTTCAACAATAACACCATCATTAGTGATAAACACATCATGACCTTCCGTACTACATTCCCCCTTATTAGGGTGCATAGTATCAGGGACTGAAACATCAATTGATATCCCTTTTCCTTTATTCATAGCCGTAGTGATTCTATCTTTCTCTTGGGCCTCTGAATGATTAACTACGTGTTTTGCAACATGTTGTGCATTGGCCTCAGTTGCCTCAGCAACAAAAACTGTCCCCTCCACAGCCTTGATTGATTCAGCAACCTTTGTTTTGGGGACATAAACCTTTCTTGGATTAGGCCTCGAGACTTGGATCGGTTTCTTTTCTGAATTTCCTGCAGATTTGATACAGGTTTCCAAAGAATGCCCTATAGATTGGCATGATGTACAAAACTCAGGCAACTTCTCATATTCTATATAAGAAAAAAAGATAAAATCCTCCCTTTCAACCAGAACTTTCTCTCTAAGCTTAGAATTTAAATCAAGATCAATCAAGACCCTAGCAAAGTGACCAAAAGACCTCTTACTTGTAGCCTCATCCAAGTAAATTGGAACCCCCAAACCACCAGCAATGGCAAATAGAATTTTCGACCTCCAATACTCTTGCGGCACCCCATAAAATCTAACCCAAACCTGAGCATGAGATTGCTTTAGAGAGTAAGGATTGAAATCTTTAGTCCATGAGAACACCCTCAAGCTTCCTGGACCAAGGTTCCAAAGACCTACTGCAAGAACACTTCGCATATCTTCTAAAGAAGAGAAGGAAAATTCATAGAACCCTTTGCCAAGAGAAATCAGATGCCAGGGGCTAATATCCTTCCATAAAGATAGTAACTTCTGACGCAAGTCAGCCAACTTCAATGGAGAGTTGCCTTTGGACAATAAAAGGAGACCATGTAAATGGTTCTTGCATCCTTCCAGACCTACTAAATATTCATTCTCCGGAATCTTGGTTGTCAATTCACCAGCTTTAACACAAGGTTTTGACAATTGACTCAAAGGAACCGCACAAGAATTTGTTAAGGCTTGGGAAAAAGATTTGGTTTGCAAGGGTGAAGAAGATGGAAGAGATGTATAAGAATTAGGGATAGGTTTAGTGGAAGCAGCAACTGACTCGGGGAAGAGAAGATCCCATGGGCAATTTGAGAAAATTGCCATGGGTGAAGCAGCCTTGTGACCCTCCGGTCCATATTATAAGCAAAAATTGAATAAAACATACATATTAAGATGGTTAATTAATCTCATTTAATTTGTCAAAAAAAAAATCTCATTTAAAAGAGTCATTTGGAATAAAAAATTAAGTTTATTACCTAAATTACCTTTCCTCTAGTTTTTTTTAAAGGAAAGAATCATTGCATTTCATTAATAATCAAGGAAGCAATACAAGTAGATGCATGATAGAAAACCTGGGAGCTAGCTAAAGATAGTGTCACCTTTGCTAAAGAATGAGCTACACTATTCGCTTGTCTCCCAATAAAACTCATACCAAAGCTTGGAAAAGAACTTAAAAGATGATGACACTATCTAATGATGATACCAACTTCAGAAATGTCCACTTTATTCTTCTTTAAGAGAGTAACTACTCCTTGACAATCAACCTCAAAGAATACTTGCTGGTAACCAAGGCTAATGACCCATTGGAGAGCTCTTAAAAGACCCAAAGCTTCACCTTCTAATGTTGGGAGACAACTTGGAATAATTTCGGTTTTAGATTGAACAAAAATACCAGGAGCCCCTCTAATGCAAATACCAATACCTGTTCTGCAAGAGTTTGGTTCAAAACTAGCATCAACATTGCATTTGTAATAACCAAGAGGTGGAGGACTCCAAACCATAGGGGTTGGGCTGCGCTCCTGCCCAGTAAAAGATGATGAGATAGATCTAGCATTATTCCAATCACTCCATAAGGTCATACCATTCCAAATACTCCATAAGGTCATAGAAAACTTATGCTTATCCTCTGCTGCCAAGGATGTCAACAAGGTAAAACACAAGTCTTTAAAGGATGCAGCTGAAACAGTAAGAGGCTCAATTTTATACCAAAGGCCTTGCCTAGTCCAACACTCCACTCTAGGAGAACAAACAAAGAAGAGATGCCAAAGACTCTCAATAACATGGTCACAAAAAACACATGAGATGGGACAATCAACACCCTTTGTGCGCAACCTCTCTCTAGTTGGCAAGTTATTACAACATGCTCTCCATAAAAATAATTCGACTCTTGGAGGAATAGCTAGACACCAAATAGCCGTCCAATGCCCTTCTTGTTTAAGATGAGTAGAATCCATAAGACTTGTCATTGCCACTCTATAAGCACTTTTAACTGTGAAGAATCCATTGGAGCTAGGACCCCAAATAATTTTATCATGAAGCACCTGATTATTTAAAGGAGTATTAATAATTCTACTTGCCACATCTGATGGAAAAACCGCAAACACTGCATGCATATTCCACTACTTAGAGTTAGGAAGCCACAGGGAATTTACCTTGAGACCATGCAATTCATTTGGGATATTATTGGACAAGTCAAGCTAGTACCATCGCAAAGCCAAGGGGATTTCCATAACTGAATTTGCGATCCATCACCAATGCTCCATCTAATTCCATGTCTCACCAAAGCCTTAGACATCCAAATACTTCTCCAAACATAGGAAGGATTGTGTCGTAGCCCAGAATCAAGGAAATTAGTTTGTGAAAAATATTTAGCTTTGAAAAATCTAGTCACAAGAGCATCATGATCATCAACAAATTTCCAAGCTTGCCTATCTAGAAGAGCCAAGTTGAAAGCATACAGATTACGGAAACCCATATCACCCTACATTTTGGGCATAGATAATTTGTCCCATGACATCCATTTAATACCTTTGGTGCCTCCATCCTTCGATCCCCACCAGAAACTGGTAAGCATTTTTTCAATCTCATCACTAAGAGAAGGATGAATCAGATACATGCTCACCATATAGGCCGGAATAGATTGAGCAACTGATTTGATAAGAACCTCCCTACCCTCCATTGAAAGAGACCTATTCTTCCAATAGCTTAATTTCTTCCAAATTCTATCTTTGACATAGCGGAATATTTCTTTTTTATTCCTACCCATCAAAGAAGGAATTCCCAAATATTTCCCAGCATCAGCACGTTCTTGGACACCAAGAATATTCACAATACTACTACGAGTTTGATGATTAACATTATGACTGAAGATGAGAGAGGACTTATCATAGTTCAAAGCTTGAACCGAAGCCAATTCATACATGTTGAGAATATCTTTGACACAAGTAGCTTCATTATCATTATCACGCAAGAACAAGAAACTATCATCTGCAAACAATAAATGACTAATCATGGGGGCTCCTCTACAAATTTTGACACCATGAAGAGAACCTCTACCATCAACAACTCTAATTAAAGAAGAAAGACCTTCAGTGCATAAAATATAGAGGTACGGAGATAAAGGATCACCTTGTCTAAGGCCACGTCCAGGGACAACCAAACCAGCTTCCTCATTATTAACCAAAACTGAGTATTGAACCGAGGAGACACACATCATCATCCAATTAACCCACTGAACATGGAAGCCCATTTTTAATAAAATATATTGCAAATAAGACCAGCTAACTCGATCATAGGCTTTACTCACATCAAGCTTCAAGGCAACATCTCCCAAAACACCCTGTCTTCTACACTTCATATAGTGCAAAATTTCAATGGCTATTAAGGCATTATCTGTGATGGATCTATCTATGACAAAAGCTGATTGCTACTTGGAAATACATTTATTAATAACTGCAGCCAACCTATTAGCAAGAGTCTTAGACAAAATTTTGTAAATAACATTACAAAGAGAGATTGGTCTAAGATCACGCATTGAATTAGGCTTATCGCATTTAGGAATTAAAACAATATTTGTACCATTAATATCAGCTGGGATGTGACCATCATGGAGCCACTGACGACAAGCTGCAACAACATCATTACTACAAATGCTCCAAAATTTCTGATAAAAAAGCAGCATTAAACCCATCAGGATCGGGTGATTTATCTGGGTGCATATCTAAAGCTGCCTTCTTGAATTCATCATCAGAAAAATCAGCCAGAAGAAAATCATTGTCATCTTCAAAAATTCGAGCTGGGACTTGGTTGACTACATCACTTTGCTCAACGCTACTACTAGAGAAAAGATTGGAAAAATAGTTTGTAGCTAAAGAACACAAGCCTCCCTGAGTGTCAATAGTTGCGCCATTATCATCCACTAGAGTATCAAGCTTGTTGATTTTTTTCCTAGCATTAGCAGAAGCATGGAAAAAACTAGTGTTTGAATCCCCACCTTTAGGCCAATGAGTCTTGGATTTTTGACGCCAATAAGCATCCTCTTGAACAAGCAATTTAGCAAATCTGTTCCTCAAAGCATTAAATTGATTCACTTCTGCTCTGGAATTTTTACTTCTAAGCTCCCCCCATCTTTTTCTTGCAAGCCGCAATATCTTTCCTAAAATTAGGATGAATAGTGCGCCCCCATTCTTCTAAACCTTTAGCACAATGAGGAATTTTCTCTTCAACATTCATTGATGTAGCTTGCGGCCAGTAACCTTGCACTACTTCATCAATCCCATCTTCATTGAGCCAAATATTTTCAAATCTGAATTTTTTCTTCACAAGCTGAGTAATCGATTGATTTTCTAGAGAAAGCAAAATAGGATTATGATCAGAAATTGGAGCCAATAAATTCAATAATTTAGCATCATTGAAAAAATTCCACCAATCCGGAGTTGTCATAGCCCTATCAAGCCTTTCTTCCACAACAAAATTAGTACCTCTCCTCTTAAACCAAGTGTAAGGATACCCATCTAGGGGAACATCAGATAAACTGCAGTTAAAACCTGCACTCCGAAAACCATCAATAAAGCTCTGTGGCCTTTCATTTAAACCATGTTTTTCCTCATGATCCAGAATATCATTGAAATCCCCAATGATACACCATGGGAGATTCGATAATCCTGTCAGACTTCTAATAATATCCCATGATTCTCTCCTTCTAGTGCTTTCAGGACACCCATAAAAACCAGTGAGTCTCCATTTACCTTTCTCCTCATCTTCAATCTCCAAATTAATGAAATTACGAGCAAAGTTAATAATTTTGACGTGATCAGGATCTCTCCACAAAACAGCGAAACCTCTAGTACGACCTTCTCTGTCAACACTAAAGCAGTAAGAAAAACCAAGCTTGATTTTAGACTCTTCAATTTTATTAGAATGAACTAATGTCTCACAAATAAATATGATGTCTGGTTTGTGAGACCGGGTAAGATCCTTGAGGGCTAGAATTGAACGCAGGTTACCCAAGCCTCGATAATTCCAACTGAGAACAATTATTACTTCCGGCATGCCATCATAATTCTGTTGTTCAGCTGCAATATTGTTTTTGTCACCCCCATCTTCTAACTCATGCACCACCTGGGCCCGTCTATTCCTCTTTAAACTCAATGCCTCCTCATCATAAAGGCTGGAGTTAAAACTATTAACACCCGCAGTTGTACTTCCCACGATACTTGCCCCATTCAACGGAAATAGCTGGCCTTGAGGAACCGTTTTAGTTAGTATCCCATGAGTAACACTTGCATTATGAGTGGACCCGCCTGTAGTAGCGCCTGCATGATTTGCGGATGTAGAATCCACTGCATGGCTGTTACGAATTTAGGGTTATGCAAGTATTCTTTCTCATCATTGAGCCACCTACTGCCGCTGTCGCCGCTAGTTCCTGACCGTCGTAAGTCTGCTCGCAACTCTGCACCCCACCCTCGAACACCATCATCTTGCTCTCTTTCAAACAAAACTTCACACTTTCTTTCAGTATGTCCCAGTAAACCACATACAAAGCAAAATCTTCCAAGTCTTTCATATTTAAACTTCACAACACACCATTCACCTCCAGTTTGTCGCTCCTTGCATTCTTTCTTTAGTGGAACACACACATCAACCTTCACTCGCAGTCTCATGTAAGCACCCCATATACTAGAATCGTTAGATGAGTCATATTCTAGAAACTCGCCAATATAGTTCCCCATATGAACTCCAACCACCTCAGTTGTAACACCCCCTTGACGCTACATGTTGAAAACTAAAAGACTGAAAATAATAGCGCTGGTTGCTTTCGGAAAATATAAGTTTCTCTGTTTCTTAATTTCCTTGAAATTAGCGGTAAAATTTTTTCTTTCTTTTTCTTTTCCTCTACCGATACAAACCAAACATTTATAACTAACAAACAACTGAACACACACACACACATAGATATATATATATATATATATATATATATATATATACGCGTCCATACAGTTTACAATATGACCCTTTATATTACAAATATTTTATTTAAGTCATAGCATAAGGAAAACACACATTAACTAAACTTCTCCATGTTAGCGATAGTACTTCCCGATCGTAAACCCAAAACAGATCCTATAGCTGGTCGCACTTAAGGAAAAAAAACACCATTGGGAAGTCATCCCTAGAACTCCCCGCCCACAGAAGTATCCAGGTTAGTCTTCCACACACTTCCATCATCAGCCTCGTCAAAGTGCAGGGAACGTGCTCCCGTGTATGATATCAGACTCATTTGGTTCATCTGTACTCGAATATATATATATATATATATATATATATATATATATATAAGCATAGTAGAATCCCAACATGAAAAGAAATAAAGCCGGGGTGATATACCAATATTAAGTTTCATTATGATAACTACATGCACGACACTCAAACAAACATTCATGTATACATACCATAATTATATTATTTCCTACCAATGGGATTCATACTCGATCATCCAATCGTAATTTTTTAAAAAAATGCATGGCACTTCAATATCTATCCTATGAGTCTTGACCTTTATTCTCAGGAGATTCCTAACTTCCCTTCGTCGATCGAGCAATGATTAGGCCACGATACCCTTAACACAATTGTCTCATGAGATCGGCCTCTAAATTTAGTTCCGGCTCCAATTGTTCAGGGAATATCACGATGGAGCAACTAAAATAATATTGGAATAGTTCCCCATTGAGTACATTCGTGCCGGGTAACCGAATTCCACGACCCGAGGTTGCAAGGCCCCAAGTATTCGCTGGATTTTCGAAGCTCGAATGTCCCTAAGACCCAAAGACCCTAGAATTTATCTTTGGTCCGTAACTAACCAATTTACCCAATTCACCCTTTGTTAAATTGTAGCTCGATATACAAGGCATGTCTGCCCAAAATGGCATGTTTGCCAGACTATGCATGTAAAACCCTTTGTTATCGTAATTGTTCTTTGTCGTTTGTTTTTCCTCTGTCGAGGCTTAAAGCTCCAGACTACCCTTCCTTAGGTATTCCAATCCATTTCCCTTCCAAGTGCAATTTCCTTTTAGGGACACTAACCCGACATCTCGGCAATCTAGGTCCTTATCCTTTCCTTTATTTTTCCCAAAGGATTTTCGTTCAGTGAAACATAAATACCAAAACAAAATCTCCGAAAACTTATCCAAATTTGTCTGAAAATTTCCACTCTTCTTAAATTCTTTTCCAAAAATCCTTTTCTGATGAAATTCGTTTTAAAACGTAACGAAAATCATTTTTCCTCAAATCCTTTATTTTTATTTTCTAAAAATCCATTAACACTTTGAAAATTATTTCTGGCAAATAAATTTATTTTTCTCACTTAAAAATATCGTTTTTCCTCATACTGCCATTAGGCAAGTAAAAAACCTTATTTCTTGAAAAAATTATTTATCAAAAACCTTAAAACAATTTTTAAAATACATTTTATTAACATTAAGATTTATTTCCAATTTTTTCCCCATCGTTTTCAAAAAAAAGATGAAAGTGAAATTTTTTCACGGTTACGTACTCGCTGTCATTTATTAACTTATTCTTTCATTAAAACTCATTAAAATATTATTATTTTCACCTTAAATTAAATCCACTAATTTTCAAAAACATACAGGTTCCCTTAAATTTTCTTAACGTTTTATCCTTAATTTTCAATAACCACTGACCGATTTCAAGCTTCCAGTCAATCACAAAATCAACAGAAAATTTCATACAGCACAATTTATCACATGCTTTCACAACCAACAATAAATTCACACATCGCAATTTATAGCATGCTTTCACAGATAAATCATGCATCACGGAATATTACGTAATAATTTTAAAACCAACCCCACAAACTACAATCATTAATTACAGACACACCAAATAATTTATACACATAGTTATCGAAGCTCCTCAGGCAAACTCCCATTACCTCTTGAAGATTCAAGTTCTGATTCAACAAAGTCTCGGTTTTCAAATCTCGTTTCCTCCACGAACTCCGAACAACAACTACTAACACAATCCTTCACAAAACAACACATAACTAATTAAACTTTGAAAAACAAAAAAAACTATTATTTCCTATGGGTATGGTTTCGGCCCAAGCTAGGAAAATAGGTTAGAGATTTCAAAATTCCACATAATTCCACATACTCTTGGATCCATGATCCTAGAGTAGTAGAGAAGTATTGAAAATTGTTAGAACTCAAAAATAATCATCCTATGATTTTCTATAAATTTTTGAAGACATACATGAAAGTTGAAGAAAATTGTTTTTGGACATGATTCAATGGAAAGAAATGGACTAGAAAAGCTTATGATCATGACTTGAAATTGGAATAAAACCTCCTCCATCCTCACAAGTGAGGTTTCGGCCTCATATAGAAAATTGGGAAGGAAATTTTATTTTTACGCATGCTCGTGAATGAAGATACTAGGGATCATAACTAGTTCATAGCATTTGGAATCATATGAAAAGGATTTTTCTATGATTTTCTAAGAATTTCCAAAGTTCTAGATCTAAGAACACAAACTTGATGATCATGGCAAAATAAATGGAATAAATGGAGATTAAAGACAAGCATGATCATGAAGGAAGAATGGTTACCTCTTAAAGATGGAGAAAAGATGAAGAGTTTGATCTATTTTGCCAAGAAAACACTTAAGAACTTAGGGTTTTCTTTGGTTTTCTCTAAGTTTAAGTTTGAAGAAAATGAGAGTGTGTGAGGGGGAGGGGATGCCGTGAGAGAAGAGAGTGAGGGGGTATGGTGAGTGAGTCATAAGGGTAGTTTAGGGTTTCTAAACATACTTAGGGGCATTTTAGTCTTTTACGTAATAAAATATCTCAGATATTTTGAAAAATCATGATTACTTGTGGTGAGTCATGGGTGGTGACTCACCATACTCACCACAACCTTGTGACATGTGTCCCTCCGTGGCCCGGTGTCCGGTTCAGTCTCCGTAGTTCCGTTCCAACTCCGTTATTCTCCTGATTTAGGTTTTTCGCACTTGATTTAATTCAAAACTTCGGTCGAACAAAATATATTATTTTATTTTAGAGCGGAATTTTTGAGAAGGCCCACATCACTTAAAAAGTGATGAGAAAATTTATCGTTTTGTTTTCGGGTTAAAATTAGGTTTTCTTACCATAAAATCTTACTGTCAGTGAAAACGCAGACCGGGTTTCATCTGAATTTTCAACCCAAAATTTAACCGTAGGCTTTCACCATGAAATCGATTCTAAATATGATTTTGTTTCAACCAAAATCATTTTCTAGATCTCTAATAAAAATATAAACAGATATTTGTTTATCGATACAGAAAACGACAGAATTCAGGAAGTTACATCAGTCATGAATCCTACTGGTATATTATGAGCCTGCACCCAGAACTCCACATGGTTTAGAGGGATATTTTGAATGGGAACCCCCATCTGCATGCCACTCAGAACAAGAATATGGTTGTCAAACGATCATGGACCACCCCTCCTAACATCCTCCAAATCCTTTTTGTGTGAAAACTGAAAGATAAAGAGATTTGGAGATACTTCTTTTACCACCACTCCCTTGACTGGCCTCCAGATGCTTGCCATCATATCCGTCATAGTTATTGTTCGGATTGGCCTATCAGTTAAGCGACCAACCAACCGAAGCTGAATCGCAGTACTTGTTCCAGCCGCCTGAATACTCAACCCTTCTTCTTCATCCCCATCTAGAGAAAGCGCTCCTCCTTCCTCTTGTTTATTAAGCTTGTGTTGTTGAGAATAAAATAAGTCATTGGAAAACAAAATTTATATTAAATAAAGGATATTTTGAGAATAACTTCGTTAAATAGGTTGGAAGTAGTTTAAATTTGCTTATATTTTGGATAAAAAAAATTGATTTTTTTGCTTATATTATGAACAGGAGGGAGTAAGTATTTTTTTATTTTTTATAATTGAGTCAGGAGGAGTACCATGACCCACAAATGCCTCCTGGCTCTTTATTTTTTTTTTTTACTGATTTGTTGTGGTTTTGATGGTTACCTTTGCATATGCTGTGGATTCTATGTATTTGTTGCTGCTAATGTTAGCAGACTACCATGATCTTGGCTAAGCAGAGCATTAACACTATCGTTTTTTGTGGTCAATTTATTTGTTGAGAAGATTGTTAAATCATTACAGAAACCTGTTCAATCGTCTCAGGAGTTGCTAGCCACTTGCGATTTGATTCCTTTTTTTTCCTTATAATGGTGCAAACGTAAACGATTGTAGAGTATATTAGTAGGTCATCTATAAATAATTAAATATAATGTATGGAATTAACTTTATCTTTCCATAACATAAGAATGTGACAAACTTTCTTAAAAAAAAGAAAGAAAAGAAAAGAAGGTGACAAACTTTTAAAATTTTACAATAAATAACAGTCAAAGTTACGTACCGTAATATATAAGAATTTAAATTAAAGTATTGAGATTTTATAATCTCCTGATACTTTTTTTTATTTATAATCTCCTGATACTTATTGTTAATGGCATACAGATAACGATAATGGTGTACTATGATAATTTATTTATTTTTTCAACTTTTTGACTTGTGGGGATGAATTAATTACCTTTTTTTTTAGGCAGATGATAGTGTTATTATTTTGTTAGTGGGTGAGATTTGAACTCTCAATCTTCTTATCAATTCACTCATTAACTTTCACACCCAAACCAGCGAGCCAACCTTATATTTATTTATTTTTCTTTAAAAAAAAAGTCATTGATCGTAGAATTTCTTAGAATCAATTAAGTAACGAGGTCTTATAAAACCAAACCTCACTCCATTGTTGTTAAAGTTGAGTCAAATAGTAAATTGAAAAATAATTCGGTTTAGCTTTAACTGGGTTTAATTCAATGATTTAACTGGATAATATAAATATCAATTTTCTCATAATGCCATATTAATAAAATATTATATTGATTAAGATTTAAAATAAGAAATTAGAAAATGGAATTACCATCTCCATAATATAATAATGTTATTATAAAGTTTATAACATTATACGTTTTAACCTTTTAAGTAATTTTGTGAGGTTTCAGGGGTCTAAGGGCATTTTCACATTCTTACTATTTTATAACTCAATTACTCAAATTAAATGTGTGAAGATCGATGAGGCGATCGAGTGAGCGACTACGTTTGGATGAACCGATGAAGACCGTGAGCGACTACACAGAGATAGGTGGAGACGAAGGGATGGAACGAATGACTAGATGGAACAAGAATTTCTGTAGTTCTACACTGTCAAAGTAACAAAGGAAGGAATGGATTTGGAATAAAAGAATCGCCACTCAATTATCAAGTGAAGGCATTTGTTTAATGTAAAATTTCTAGAATGATTAGGTGCATATAAGTTGAAATGTCCCTTGTACTCCTAATAATGTTATTTGCTTATTAAAAAAATATCAATGCTTATATAGATTATTTTTAAAAAAATGTATATATGTAAAGTAGAGAAAATGTGTATTATAGTGTATGTTTTATTTATTTATTTATAAAAATAGAAATGATGAAAGAATAATATAAAATCGTACATAAAAATATTATTACTTATAACTAAATACCTATACCACAATTAATGTATAAGGCAAAAATAGGTTTCATTTGAAATCCATCGCCGCTTATCAATTTTATTTTTTTTGAAAATCCATCACCATTTTGGTGAATATAGCTCCCGATCAAGCATCCCTCTCGTGTGTGAGTAGGACAAATCGGTCCGTGAAAAAGGGTTCCATTACTAGGAATAAAAAGGAATAAGTGGAAATGTCACTACAAAAAAAGGTATTAACAACGGCCTAAAATCGTCGGAAAAGACGAAAAGTCATCGAAAAACTGCATTTTTGACGGAATTTTCGATGGACCCAATTCCATCGGTACTAGACGTGTAGGAAAGGGTTTCCGACGGACGGGCCATATCAGTCGGAAAAGGCTGACATATCATCGACGGACAAAGCCGTCGGAAAATTTGTCGACGGACTTTTCCATCAAAATTCAGGTGATGTATTTACCGACGGACAGTTCCGTCAGAAACTCTGTCATGCTGTTACCGTCGGCCTTGTCTGTCGGTAATGAGGTTTTTATTATATTAAATTTTTATTTTTAATTTATTTTTAATTATAGTTTTTATATTTTTATATTTTAAATATAAATTATTATTTTATTTTTATTTTATGTATTAATTTTTATTTGATTTTATTATAATTAATTTATTATATTATTAATTTAAGACCAAAATTGGAATTACAAATAAATTCAAAAAGACAATTAAATTAAATTAACATAAAAAAATAAATATTCCATACATAAAATATCCGTCTATCTACAATACACAACTAAATCTAAAACTATGCTAATAATCATCAACATAATAACCGTCATCGTCATCCTGTCGAGGGGAGTTCATCGGTGTCAATTGACCATCAGCCTGCGGCCCAAAAGACACACCGACATCATGCGGTTGTGGTGGTGGCACGGTAGAAGTAGTGGAGGGCTGGCTGGCATGGATGACCCCCTTTAGAGCGTCGCGCCTCTCTGGTGGAAGCAAATCGAGCAGAAAGGTCATCATCGTAGACCATGTCTCCATCTGCTGCTGCATGCGCTTTGCAGCCTGCCTCTGCTCCTGCACCTCCTGCCTTAGCTGTTGTAACGCCCTTCGTTACAATAGTAACCCGAAATAGATTCACATAAAAAAAATGTCTAAATAAAATTTTCATATATATAATTGTCTGAAAATACCTTAATGATTATTAAAGTAAAATAATGGTAATAAATCCTTATGTAAATGAAATGAATTACCTCAAAACCCGGGTGTCCACTAAAATAACCCAACGTAAAAAATAAAATACTAACAAAGCTAGATAATAAATGAGGAAAATCGCTAAGTCTTCAATCCTCTTCAGCTTCAATGATGTCGTCATCGTGCTCTGAAAACAACACTTTTAATGAGATATAATCCTAGTGAATAAAAATCAAGTTCTAAAAATATTTTCACAAATAGTGTTGTTTTCAGCCGGTGCGGTAGCCGGAAAAACATTCATGGTACCCACTGATTTTCAATTTAATAAATATAATAAATCTTCGAAAATAATAACATATAAATTAATTCAATATCAATCAGTTAAACCACAACTCATAAAATCAACTACGGACATATCTCATCACATTTAATCACATTCACCATGCAAGCTCTATGTAATACGACTCCATGAACATGACTCGGTGATTCCTAGAATCATTTGACTTGACTCTTTGGTTCCCAGAACCGGTATGAATCCCAGATCCACTAAGGTCTATGAGCTCATATCCATGCAATGACGTCCCATTGCCTTCCCCATCCCAGATGGAGGTATCTAATAATATCCCATCCCAGATGTGAATATTTTAATTATCTGATATCCCATCTCAGATGGTGATATCTCCATCCTATTCCCGGAATAGAATGTAGAACCGTCATCCCTTCCCGGAAGGTGATAACCAACTCATATACACTATGCAATATGTCATCCCAGATGACTACCAAAATCTTATCAAACTCCATGGCACCAATTTCATGAACACTGTAACAGATTTATAATACAACTGTCATGAAAAATTAATATTGAATTTAACATGTTTATTATAATACCAATATTCTAATGTAACCGGCTTTTAAACACAAGGACCCAAGCATGCAACAGGTGTTTCACCTGTTCACCACTACAACAACATTATTAACATAAGGTACAAAAAGTCTAGCGTGAAATTCAAAATAATTTGCATTCCAATGGCATTTAAAATTTTATAAAATGTAGATTAGTTAGGCCAAAAGGACTAATTTAGTACATAATAGCTTAAACAGAAGCACGTACAACATTGCCACACAAAAATATATTCTTTGATAAAAAATCAATTATCAAAAGGTGAGATGTTTTAAGAATCTCAAAATCAACAACTCTAACATATTTTACTATTTCAGAAAAGGTAAAGTTACATGTAGAAGCCTCAAATTAATTGTACCATGAAAGTGTGAGAAAAGTTATTTTTACTCATCTTTTGCAGACCTCCAATGTGCTCTAAAAATTACGTATGATAAAGATTTGCATTTCCCTAAAAATTCCCCTCCCGTTTGGTGGCATTCTTGGATCTATATTGTTACGATTATACTGACAACGAATAGAATTCTCTCCCTCGCTATACTCCCTCACTGTGCGGCGGCGTCCAGTGCGACTAGAGTATATATAAATATACTATGCGCATGTCTTGGATTAGGGTCATCATTTATTTCTATTTTAATTTTTTTTTATTTTTCTTAGCAAAATCTGGAAGTGGTACAAGGCCTGCACGCCATAATCCTTTATATATATATATATATATATATATATATATATATATATATATATATATTTATTTATTGTGCGCAATCCTTCAGGGTCTTCTTTCTTTTCTTTTTCTTTTTTTTTCAAGTTCAATATAAATATATATATATATACTAATTCTCTTTTTCTTTTCTTTTTTCATGTATTTGTTTTAATTTAATATTTCTTTATATTCACTAACCAATTCTAATAAATTTTATACTAATAAATTCTCACTACTAAACCTCTTAATCATATTTTATTTTTATTATATCATTATTATTATTTTTTTATATAACTTAATCCTTTTTTTTCAAATTAATTATATTAGAATTTTAGGATGTTACAGGTGTCGCACCTCCTCCGTGTCCTTTGAGTCAGAGGATGTAGACTCCCGAATGGTTAAGCTCGGCATCGACCCCCGAGTGATGGTACGAGCGCAGTCGCGATACCAGTAAATCTGTCCCTTCTTCTTCCCGCCCGTCACATCCATCCAGACCTGGGTCTGTAATCGCTCAACCTCGGCGAGGTCCGGCTGGGAAGGATCCGAGGCACCAGGGCATGAGGCAGCCTCATACGCTACCTGCCTGAACCTGGCATTGTACTCCGCCTGCGTCAACACATTACAAAAATTATATTATTAAACTATAATAATAAAAAGATACATTAAATGTAAAAAGACACTTTAGCTCACCACTGTCGGGCTCGACCTCTCATCAACAAAGTCATCGTTGTCCGAACGAATATGCATCTGCTCAAAGACCATGGGGACATCAACAGACCGGGAAAGCTCTCCCGCCTGCAACCGACACAGGAATAAAATCAATTAAATATAATATAAATTTTTAATAATAAGATACAGTTTATAAATAAAATTTATATATATAAGCGTACCATGTTAATGACATGTTGCATGTGGCTAATCGAGCCACCCGTGTGCATGCTCCCATCCTTCTTGGAGGCCCGATTCCTCTTTGCCTGCTCACACTTCACCTTGTACTATGGAATGTCCTAGTACGCACATAGCCGGGCCCAAATATTGGGGCCGATGTAATCCGGACGATCCTGGCTTTCCCTAGCCTCCCGTATCTGTCGTCAAAAACTCCAAACACTGCTCGGGGACATTCCGATTGGACTTGCAATATCCGACTTCATTGAGATCAATATCCGGAAACTCCTCACCATGATCAATCCATATCCAATAATTAGGCTTGAACCCACGTTTGTATAAGTGTAACTTCATGTCATCATCACTCAAAATTGTCATACAATTGCACTTTATACACGGACATCTAATCCCCCCTCTTCGGCATAATCATAATGTTGCTTGGCTTTCAATATAAACTCCTCAACTCCATCTACAAATGATTGTTTCAGAAGTCGTCTCCCAGACTCGTTCATATCATATACCCAACTACGGCTCGGGGGGATAATATTCCATTCTTCTACATTTTCAAATAAATTGACTAATTTTTAAACTTGATACTATAACCCCAAATCACTCCCTTACCATTGAAGGTGTGACCCTATCCCATTCGAGGAAAAACATTTTCACCAATGTATTATACTAGTTACGCATCACTTCTCGTGTCTTATAGCTGACGAAATTTCGGTAGCATTTCCCATTGGTCTCCAAGTACACGCCTTGACCGCGGTAAGATGCCACCACCAAGTATGGACCCGAAGAACAAATGGAAATGCTTCGACCCGACTTTTCATCAACCATTTAACAACTGAGAATCAACGAGTAATTAGTATAATAGTGGAGAAAAAGTTTCTTCCAAAACTGTCCCAATTGGACAATTCAAGATTCAATAAAAAGAGCGATACCATAACTACGAGTACACATGCTCAATAATATTGAACCTTGAACGGGAAACTACGGTTTTTCTCAACAACGTACAATTAATTGTACTCTATAAGCAATATAACTTTAAATAACAACACTTAAAATTTGGCACACAAACACATAAGTAAAACTATCAGGACTAACATAATTTCATACTAATTAACAATATAAACAATTTAAAACAAATTTAAGTAAATAAAAAGTTAACAATAAACTAAGTAATTTCCAAATTTCACTTAAACAACATAATTTGTCAAACATATTTAACAACATAAACAATTTCAAACAAATTTAAGTAAATAAAAATTTAACAAAAAACTTGTAATTTCCAAATTGCAATTAAACAGCATAATTTCTCAAACAAACTAGCTAGACACTACACCACATAATTTTATATAAACTATATAATTTCACAAATATTAAACTATCAAATTTTCTAACTAATTAACAATAAAAACAATTGAAAACTAATTGGAAAAAAAATGAACCTGAGAGTAGGACACATAAATTGAATATAATTGATTCTGGGTGTAACTCACACAAAATTCTTCATATTTACATCTTAAAATTGATTTTATTTTATCATTCAAACAAAATCAATTATTCTAAACTCAATTCTAAAATATAATTATCTAACACATAAATTTTTGTAACCTCATTTATTTTAAAATCAGTTATTATAAAATTATTTTTTTAAAATAAGTTTTATCAAAATATAAATAAATGGACCCACCGCATTAACACCAATATATACTAGCTCTTTTGTTTCTTGTTCTCAAATAGAGTTGGATATTTTCTTTCTCTATAAAAATATGCCACAATCTTATTATAATGGAAAAATACACAAGCCACTCTTGACAAGAATTGATATATATTTTTCAGTAAAATAAAGAAAAATAAAATAATATTTCCAAAACCATCAGATACGAAATGTTTATCGTGCAAAAAATATCTAACTTTTTTTTTTTACCTATTTTGAAATTGAATACAGTTTTTTTAAATACATAATATCCCACATTTATTTCCTTTCCTAATTTTCAATTTACAATTTTTTTAAACATATCATCCATATAATTAAAAAATTATATTTTCGTTAATATCTTTTATTAACTATAGTGAAAAGATTTCAAATTCAATCAGCTTGCAAAATATCCCACATTGAATTATAATTAAATGACATTAAACGAATTTTTTTTTGACTAAAAAAGATATTCATTCATTCAAATTGGTAAAATACATCGAAAATAACACAAATTCAACATCGCTAAAACCGAAAAGGATGAATCTGCGAATAAACTCACAACATCCATGCCTCCGGATCTGTAATATCGACACCCAAGTCTTGATTGAATCTGTAATGGATCGAAGCTGATCTGCCAATCCAATCTGAACCAAACGGATATCGCAACAAGACGGGAAACCAAACGACGCCGCAACAAGACGACAAGCAAAATACCGCCGCAGACGACGAAAACGCGAAAAAACACGAAAGACAAACCAGATCTATGTGGAAAAACCACTTATTTAGATAAAAGGAGAGGAAAAATGATGTAGAGGGATGATTCCAGCCCAAAAAATGGCCCAAAACCATCCCCTTCGAGTGGATGAAGAAGAAGGAAAATAGGAGTAGAGGGAATGTTGAGAGAGAGAGGCAGCTAGGGTTACTAACTCAACTCAATGAACTTGAAGGAAATTGTTAATAGCTCTTTTAATTATGTTTTAGTTAATTTTTTATCAACCCTGGTCGAAATATCTCCATGACTATAAAATATGGAATGCTTATTGTGAAAAAAAAAAACTTGTTTTTTTTTTACATAATTTGAATTCAGTTACGATTTTTTTTTTAAATATATCAACATTTTAAAAAAAATAATGATTGTTAATAAATTGAAATCAAAAGAATTATTAATTGCTTATTTATTTTTACATATTTTGAATTTAATTACAATTTTTCTAAATGTATCTTCGGTTTTTTTAATTAAAATGCTAATTGTTAACTAATTGAAATTAAAAAAATTGTTAATTGCTTTTACAATTTTATTTTCATTAATATTTTTTTTGAGTGAATTCATATTTTTATGTTTATTGTGCAAAAAATATTCTATATTTTTTTACCTATTTTAAAATTGAATATAATTTTTTTAAATATATCATCCGTTTTTAAAAAAGTTATATTTTATTAATATGTTTTATTAACTCCAGCGAAAAGATTTCCAGTCTCATGACCTTGCAATTGTTATTTTAATTATGTCATCAAATTTTTTTAAAAGTTAATTTTAACTAATTGAAGATTTATTTACACAACCATGAGTGCAAATATCTATACAATATAGAAAAAAAAAATTTGTATTCATTTTTCTAGACATCTATGTGCAGAGATGGAACAACCTGAATTACAAAAGAAATTCTACATTATCAGATGCTAGGAGTTTTTTAACCAGGCCAGATAGTTGACTTGTCATCATAATCTGAATGACCAAAAGAAGCAAGTTACCTACATTTGCCTCCTAACAACCTCAAGAGGATGTGTGAAAGTCTGACGGACCCAATAAACCTGCTATAGATTCACATGTGAGTTTCACCAATGATGCTTTTCTTGTACTCCTCAGGGACATGGCGCTTCACTTCCTCATAGAAGTAGAATTTCAATCCCACATATGGGAACATTCCAACAAGCGTTGGAGTTGTTGCCATGAGTAACAACTTCCAGCCTTGCTTTTGAGCAATCACATAGGCAATATGAGGGCTTGCAGAAGAAGAGGGCTCGAGTGAAGTTATAGCTTCCACAAGATGCCAATAGAGAGGGGGACCCAAATGTAGCCACCAATGTAACATAGCAAATGGTTCAAAATAGAGTATATATATATATATATATATATATATATATATATATATTAAAATTAACCAAAGGATGATTTCAAAATTTACACATCTATATTTGATTCAAAATAGAATATGTTCCTGCCGAGATTCGATTTGTCGAAATCTCGCCATAGAACGTTTAACCAAGGGGGTTGTTTTAGATTTTGGCTTGACAGAATCTGATATTCCGGTCCTACGTATCCCAGTGGGAATCAAAGCCAGACGTAGTTCTAAGTTCATCCCTTGGCGGGGCGGTGATCTCGATCCCTTAATTTTGTATCGGACGAGTACTAGGAAGCAAGGACTGTCTGAGAGTCTCTTGATCGACGCTAGTTCCTCTAACACGCTTAAGGGAGAGTTACCGGGATTCAGTGAAAAGTGAGTTTCTTATGAGGGGTACTCCTCCTTTTATAATAGGATCCCCTATCTCTTAGAGATCTGATTTATCTCTTAATATCTTTTAGAGATTTGGTTTATCTCTTAATATCTCTTTTGAGATATGACTTGTCTCTTGATATCTCTTTTGAGATATGATTCCTTAATTTAAGGGATATTATCTCTTTTAACCAGATAAGGTTATTTTAGATAATATCAGGATTTAATATCAATATCTTATTCCTTCAATTAAGTGATCTTTGATTTATTATCCTTAATTTTCGGACTGGGCCGGGTACTTGAGCTCGGTGGCCGGGTTAATAACCTCGGCCAGTGCACAAGTCCCCCCAAGCTTTGAGCTGATTAGGCGTAGAAGCTTTCATGATGTTTAGCCGAGCTCTGTATCCTGGCTCATACACAAGCCCCCCAAGCTTCGAGCTGATCACGTGAAAGTTTTTTCGAAGGGGCTGAGGCTAGGAACTTGGTTTCACCTTTTGGTCTTTCGACTCGGCGAGGTGAGTGGCCGAGCTTCATACCTTATATATGTGTACATGTCCTCCAACTCGGTGAGCAGCTCGGGTGACCGAGCTTGACGCTTTCGAGGTACCGAGCCGAGGTGGGGATGGTTACTCGTTTCCTGTTGAGGCCATACTTTCTCGGTTTCCGAGATGACGCGTGGCTTTCACGGCATCATTTCTGAGGCTTGCGCTGTAGTTGCGTGCTCAAACGATAAGTCAAGAGCCATAGCTCAACCGAGTGGTCGGGAGTCGGAGCGCAACCTTGTAGGGAGCTTGGAGCTTGACCTAGCAGTCGGGAGCCGGAGCTCAACCGAGCAGTTGGAAGCCGGAGCTCAACCGAGTAGGGAGCCCAAGCTTCTTGTTTCAAGTTACCGATCCTCACATTTCGGTCAATTCTTAAGTTCAGCGGGCTTGGTGGGCGAGTCTAGTAATCATTTCCCTTTGATTGTTTGTCCAATATTTTAGTTTGGTAGGCTCAGTGGCCGAGTTTAATATCTCGATCAGTATACAAGTCCCCCCAAGCTTTGAGCTCAGAATCCCGCGAAAAAGCTTTATGAAAGAAGCTGAGGTTGGTGTTGGTAAAGTACTGGATTTGCACAGATCCTCTTACTTCGGCTAATACCTCTCGGGCAATACTTGAGTTTAGCGGTTAAGGTTCTCATCTCGGCTAGTAACATGCTCTGAACATAAGATACTTCAATCTTACCTTTGTTTAAGACAAGTTTAGAAGCTGGTAGCTGAGATTCGACTTATCAGTGATTCAGGCTTGAACCGATCTTTTGAAGAGTCAAGTTCAAACTCGGTCATTAGGAATTTACCTCGGTGCTTGTATTTCATCTTTTTACTTTTGATGCTTTCAAGATGCTTATTTCGAGAGTTTGAAGTTGACCTGCCTTTTGCCGAATGTAGCTCGGTCTTTAAAGTTCTTGAGAGCTCTTAACATTTTCTTCGAGTTGTAGGCTAAGGGATATCCTTTCTCTATAATTTCAAAGAATGTCCTTCCTTTTATCCCTACTAGCCCCCCCAAGCTCCGAGCTTGAAATAAGCGAAAGAGTTTAAATGTCAACCCGCATGCCTTAACACGCTTTTTGGTGCCGAGGACTTCGGACTATGATTCGCGGGAGCATTGCTCGGAATCTGTTTTTTGTAGAACCAAGCCTTTCTTGGGTTATCGTCTTGCTTGGCCAAGCACTGCTCGGACTTTTGTGCGGAGCCCAGTCGTACTTGGGATTCCGGCTTATTTGGTTGAACACTACCAGGATTTCCCTCGAATCCTGGGTCTCTAACATGCATGATCTACTGTGGACTTTATCTTGGTGCGAAGATGCTGTGCTTGATCTAGGATTTTTATTGCGAGGAGGAAAACATTGCTCGACTTCGAGTTTTTCTGGTGCGTAGTGCGAGGGAGCATAGCCCGACCTCGGCTTTTTGGTGTGAGGGGGCAATGCTCGACCTCGGCTTTCTGGGCTTCTGCCCTTTGTTCTTAGCTAGACAATTTTAACTCTGGCCCTATAGTGGGTTCTCTAGTTGTTAAGCCAGCATATGCTCGGCTTTTACTAGAATTGGTCCATGATGCGAGCAGGAAAGCTGCGGTCGCTTACGCTCTTGAGTCTCCTCCATTACCTGTTTTTCGAGCCGCGAGCTTTCTAATAATGAAAAGTATGAAGGCGAAAGCCGCCCGAACTTTGCGCACTGGGGACGAGCTAGAAAAAGCCATGGCAAAGTGTGAAGAGCAAGCTCGACTAATTGGGCAATTGAAAGCCCAAAAGGTAGAGCTGAAAAAAGGCAATACTACCCTTATGACCGAGCTGGAAATGGAAAGAACCGACCGGCTCAACCCTCAGAAGGTCGTGGAAGGGCTTCACACCGAGAGGGAAGCCAGTCTTGAGTTGGGGAAGTTGCTGGAATCCGAGAATGGGGAGAATCTGAGGCTCCGTTCTGATCTGGCTGAAGCCGAGGCTTCTATCATGAGGGAGCATGTTAATCGCTTTTCCCCAGCCGTGAAGAAGCTTTCGGCATTTCCATCGAATGCCGACTTCTCTCATCTTGACGTGGACAAGGATTTTAACCGAGATGGAATCCTAGTTCCGTTGTCTGAGCTGGAGGATGAGGAGGTCGTATCTCAAGGGGAAGAGTACGACGGGAAAGCGGCCGAGGAGGGACCCGAAGGTGAAGGTGAAGTGGGCCCACCTGGACAGTCTTCTACCCTCCCTCCAAATGACGAGGATGACCTTGACTCATGAATTTGTATTAGTAGATTCGGAGACACGTTTTTTGGGCGATGCCCTTTTGATTTTGAAATTTTATGTATTCTGGGCTTGGCCCATGGTTATTGATGGACCGACATGCACCTTACTTTCTAAGTTAGTACTCGTTTAGTTTCATCGTGTTACACGATTTAGTCGAAATATTCAGAATTTGATATACCTGTAGGTTCTTACCTGCCTTCTTAGGTCTTGAAATACCTTTTCAGGCGATAAGGTGTTTCTACAATTGTAGACTTGGCATTTCGACCTCAACTCGGTCGACTTTAGCTCGGTCACCTCTTTAGGCACTTGCCTCTTTAGGCTCGGCGTTTTGACGGCAGCTCGGTTGATTTTAGCTCGGTAATCTCTTTAGACCCGGCGTTTCGATGGCAGCTCGGTCGATTTTAGCTCGGTGACTTCCTTAGGCCAAGCGTTTCGGCGGCGGCTCGATCGATTTTAGCTCGGTCACCTCCTTAGGCCCGGCGTTTCGACGGCAGCTCGGTCGATTTTAGCTCGGTCACTTCCTTAGGCCCAGTGTTTCGGCGGCGGCTCGATCGATTTTAGCTCGGTCACCTCCTTAGGCCCGGCGTTTCGATGGCGACTCGGTCGATTTTAGCTCGGTCACCTCCTTAGGCCCGGCGTTTCGACGGCGACTCGGTCGATTTTAGCTCGGTCACTTCCTTAGGCCCAACGTTTCGGCGGCGGCTCGATCGATTTTAGCTCGGTCACCTCCTTAGGCCCGGCGTTTCGACGGCGACTCGGTCGATTTTAGCTCGGTCGCCTCCTTAGGCCCGGCGTTTCGACGGCGACTCGGTCGATTTTAGCTCGGTCACTCCCTTAGGTTTTAGCTCCTGCTTAGGATTCAAGTACCTTTAGAGGCTTCGGTTGGCCTCTTCAGGGTTTAGCACCTCCTTAGGTTTTTAGCTCCTGCTTAGGAGTCAAGTACCTTTAGAGGCTTCGGTTGGCCTCTTCAGGGTTTAGCACCTCCTTAGGTTTTAGCTCCTGCTTAGGAGTCAAGTACCTTTAGAGGCTTCGGTTGGCCTCTTCAGGGTTTAGCACCTCCTTAGGTTTTTAGCTCCTGCTTAGGAGTCAAGTACCTTTAGAGGCTTCGGTTGGCCTCTTCAGGGTTTAGCACCTACTTAGGTTTTAGCTCCTGCTTAGGAGTCAAGTACCTTTAGAGGCTTCGGTTGGCCTCTTCAGGGTTTAGCATGGTGTCTGAGTGCTGGAGCCGATGGAATTTTATTTTCCAAGGGAGCCGGAGCTTCAACCACTTTGTAATCGCAAATTTTGTGACTCTAGGAGTGGTATCAGCCGAGCATCACTTTGCTCAAATAAATAACATGATATGATGCTACATAACACAACATTAAAGGCGTGGAGCAAAACATACCAAATCATATTAGTCTTAAGCTAGATTTAAGGAATAATATCACCTGGGCATTTTGCGGCCTCTGATCTAGGCATTCCCTGAAGTTGCTATGGTCGAGCTCTCCTAGACCGAGCTGTGCTGGTTGAGCTTTGTAAGATATTTTCTTCAGCTCTCCGAGACCGAGCTCTCTAAGAAACCTTCTTCCCTGTAAGCTCTATTTTGCTTCTTCCAAGTCGGCTAGGACCGAGTTGTAATCGAGGTTGACGTTGCATCACCTTTTGGCTACTATTTCGGAAAAGAGCCTTTTGGGTGAGAAGATATGATGTTCGGCTCTCTTCAACCACGGTACATGATTCTACACCAATTGTTAAACAAGGTACCATTGCTATTGAAGATAATCTCTATTGATTCTTCACAAGGAAAAGCCAAAACGCTTGTTCCCCCTGCAGCGGTATATGTAGATGGACCAGGGGTCCCATTCCTCCAAGTGGGCCTTTGAGCATTAGCTACTATACGGCGGTGGATCAGCACATGTGCTGGTTGAAAATTTAATATTGCTGCTTGTTCTCATCCTTTGACCTCTCCTTATTACAACCAGGGACTAAATCCTGAACTGCTTTCTGCTTCACCTTTACCATTCTCACTTCTGTTATTCCCTGTTGCCTTCATCCTTTTTCCATCACCATCACTCATGGCATTGGCATTGGCACCGCCATTGCCGGTGGAGGCGCCCTTAGCGGATTCTTCCTCGGAATCACGCCTCTTCCTGTTTGGGATTGGCGGTCTCTTCTCCGAATTGATCGGGTCGCTACCCATAACTTCCCGGGTTGGAGCCGTGGCGGTATGACCACCGAACTGGGTAAACCCGAGGCCCAAGACGGAATCGACGGGTGCAGCCGCTCCAGGCGACGGGAAGTGCCAGATCTCAGGCAAGTGAAACGGCGTCGCATCGGTGGAGGCTCCATTGGCGTAAGAGGTGTCGTCCATCATGGGGACCGGATCCGTGTGTGGAGTCAATAAGAATGGAAGAAGAGTGACATTCAACTTCTTAGATTGGATTAGGTGTGAGGTTGGACTCGGAGAGAAAAGAAACGAGTGTTTATTTTCTTCTTCTTTCTTTTTTTTTTTTTGTGTATTGTATTTCACCATTGATATTGATCTTGAGTCCATGATTTTCCTCAAGCACTTGTCGTCGGGGGCGGACACGAGGAAGCGGGAGTCGGAGGAGAAGGCCAGATCGGAAACGCCTTGCTCATGGCCGGAGTACTCTTGCTTTGGGGAGAGGCTCAGGCTGTTTGAATCGGAGTCGGAGTTGGTGAAGGCGTAGGTGCGGAGGGTCTTGTCAGCCGAGGATGAGGCAAGGAGGCGACCGTGGGAGGAGAGTTTGACGGCGGAGATGCCACTCCTGTGGCCGGTCAGGGTTTGGGAGAGAGTGGAGGGACGGTAAATTTTCGATGGCTCCGTCGTCATTTTTGCTGCACAGTTATTGGAATGTGTGGCCAGGGGAAGAGTTTTACCTGGCCCCACGGTGGGCGCCAAATGTTCCTGTCGAGATCCGATTTGTCGAAATCTCGCCGTAGAACGTTTAACCAAGGGGGTTGTTTTAGATTTTGACTTGACAGAATCTGATATTCCGGTCCTACGTATCCCAGTGGGAATCAAAGCCAGACGTAGTTCTAAGTTCATCTCTTGGCGGGGCGGTGATCTCGATCCCTTAATTTTGTATCGGACGAGTACTAGGGAGCAAGGACTGTCTAAAAATCTCTTGGTCGACGCTAGTTCCTCTAACACGCTTAAGGGAGAGTTACCGGGATTCAGTGAAAAGTGAGTTTCTTATGAGGGGTACTCCTCCTTTTATAATAGGATCCCCCTATCTCTTAGAGATCTGATTTATCTCTTAATATCTTTTAGAGATTTGGTTTATCTCTTAATATCTCTTTTGAGATATGATTTGTCTCTTGATATCTCTTTTGAGATATGATTCCTTAATTTAAGGGATATTATCTCTTTTAACCAGATAAGGTTATTTTAGATAATATCAGGATTTAATATCAATATCTTATTCCTTTAATTAAGTGATCTTTGATTTATTATCCTTAATTTTCGGACTGAGCAGGGTACTTGAGCTCGGTGGCCGGGTTAATAACCTCGGCCAGTACATAATATATTTGACTTCAACTTGCAGCATTATTTACTTTTTTTATATACACATTGTGATATCACATACTCTCTTCTATCAAATTTTGATATCAAAATATCATAACTCAAACAACATACATACTTCCTCGACTTCCTGTATGATAGCCCAAAAATAACTTGTATTCTACTGCACCTATCACATAAATTCGCGTGACATAAACAGTCAGTACAGATAGTAAGATGACTGGAAAAAAAGGATGCATTAATTATTAAATAATGAATAGAACAACCCAATTTTCACAATAATCAGCTTCAGATGAAATTTTCATCTTAACGTTAATTACAACAATGTTGAGGAAGCATTTATTTACAAATAAACATTATGTAAAGCTAACATATTTAATTTATTATTTGATGCTAGTGTATAATACATGTGGCAGCAAGAAAAAACTACTAACCACAAGTTGCCCTCACTATTTACTATTTAGGTTTCGAAAGTACTCCAACAAAGGTGTCTTATGCCAGTTCCATTCAAATATATATAGAACTACAAGAAAATAAGTCATTTAGCAGAAAAGAATAGTAGCAAGAGATGGGGAAAAAATTAGAAATGGATCATAAACGAAAAAAAAACTACGATTCGGTAGAAGATTACTTAAAGCAACCACATTGCATATATACTGCACCAGAAACACTCAACCGTGTGCTAAAATATTCACACAATCAATAGAATTCTAGCGTTGAATATGCAAACACGGATGCATTAATGTAAAAACGAGACTGCTTCTCTCACTCAACTGGATGTCAAACAAGCTTGCAACAAATTCATAATTGACGCAGAACTGTGAATCCAACTTTAGCATCAAATAAATAAAGGGCAGCAGCACAGCACTAAACAAGATCTCAGTCGTACCATGTAGAACCAATCTTTCCAAAGTGAGTTTATGGAAAACTACATTTCCATGTATAAAACATAATAGCTACCAAATGACAAATGGACCAGTTGCAGCAGATCCAGTTAAAATACCTATCCAATACCTGTCATATCTATCAGAAAATACAACTTCTATGTGGAATTCTTAAGTTGAAAAATACATCGTCTCTTCGCCCAAGTTAAAATAAAATAAAATAAAATAAAAGCCAAGCTAGCTAGCTTTCTACTTTTTTACCGTAATTATTTTGTGACTGCATAGAATGTTTGTGCTCTTCATTGTATATCAGCAGATTGCATGCTTCATCCTTGGAGGTTCTCCATGGTGATTGGCTCTCGGTACCATTGTTGAACACAAACAAGTGAGCATGACTTAGCACAGCTAGCTCTGATAAACCCTTGACAAGATGTTTGCTTTACCTCCTCCTCCAAAACTCTCCACCACCGAGTGATCAACCAAACTCTTAAGAGGAAGTTTGTGGATCAAGCCACACGGTTCTTGGAATTGCCCGCATTCCTGCCCATCCTTTGTTAACATCATATTCTTGGGAATCAGACTCATTGAACCAACCCCACAAGATCCTTCGATTGCTGCTAGGGTCAAAGAATGACTTGGAAGCATAAAAGTTACTTAGGCCACCCCAACCATCCTCTGAAGTATTATCAGGTACATATTTATCCTTGTTTGGAAAATATGTACCTACTGTATAATAGTCAAATCTCGTCACATCAAGACTCATCTTCAAAACGTATTTGACATTATCCCCAACCTCACCCACGTCCGACCCTTCTTCCCCTTTCAAAGACACCGGGAAAAAATCGGGGCACTCTTAATTACCAGTGGTTGATTTTGACTGGAACGGGTGTTTGGCCCCATGTCACAAAATAGTTACTTCTATACAAGTATGTCATCCTGTTGTGAAAACTTTATGGTTGATATACTTAAAGATGAAAACCATAATCCAAATAAGACAAGTCATGTTCAATCATCAAGAATAGAAAATGAAAGACAATAGCGGAAGCGTACCCGAATTCATGGAAAATATGATGAAGAAACTTCTGGTTCTTGGTCTTCCAAGTCAACATGCACAATTCTTCTTAAACCATAAAGAGCCTCTCCTTTCTAACGATGGGTGTTAGAAAAGAAAATTGGTTGCATATGACTTGGGGACCATAACCTTTTATAATGAGTCCATGCCCTTTCATGAAGAGTGATGTCCCTTCGAATTCAAACTCTTTCATGAAGAGTCGTGACTATCCACACATTTCTTATCTCTAATTTTGCCCATCATAAAAATATAAATAAGACCTTATGGTATCTACACAATAATTTTCATAACAATTATGTCCATAGCCATAAACCTTACTTGAATTAGATCACTTTAATTTGACTAATTAAAAATAATGGCCCTAACACGTTTAAACATTACAAGTGTGACCCAAAAATTTCTAACAATCTTCCACTGGTCACATATGTATGCTTATAAATGTGTTATACTTTATGAGCTCCAAATTTTCCATTATAAACCTTGGACATATCCCTATCCCGTCCATTAGTTATATCAATATATAGAACCAAAGCGGCTTTCGTTATATCAATCATAACTAAATCCATCAATGATCACTAATATTAACACAACCAAATAACATAGATTAATCATGAAATGTGCAGCATGAAAATCACATGGCGATCTGTACATGTCGATTTTCAACTGGTCCTACTTTACTCTTTAATGAGATCAATACTCAGAGTGAAAACCAAACCAAAAACTGTATTCTGTAGAAAATAATCAAAAAGTATATCTTCCTTAGAAAAGCATCCAAATACAAACTACCACTGAACAAATGTATCGTCTAGTGATACAACACTCATTCGAGCAATATGCTCGTGAAAGACCTTGGGTGGTAAACCTTAGTAAGTGGATCCACAACTATGGAGTTTGTCCTAACATGCTTTATAGACATCTGTCACTCTGAACTCTTTCCACATCAATAAGGAACTTAATGTCACTGCTAACTTATGGTCACAAAATAACTGTAGTGGTCTTTCAATAAATCTAAAATTCATAACCCAGTGACAAAATTCCACAACCTTATCACATAATTTGAATGCCTTATAACCATAGATAAACATAACCTGATGTAGATTTCCAACTGTATTGGCATCCAACAAAATCAGAATCAGAATACTCAATGATCTCTAACTGATCTGATTTTCCTTATGTGAGCATATAGTTCTTTGTTCTCTATTGAATAAATCATAACCTGTTTGGCTGCTTTCTAACAATTTATTCCTAGATTGCTTAAGTATCTGCCTAACACTTAACAATGTACGTGGTCGCGCTGTCGCGCACGCGCCAAAAAGTAAGCGGTTTCTAAAAATGTAGTTTAGGGCGACAACTCGGATATCGTCTCACAAGGATTCTTGACTTGTTATTTATCACAAAAATCAGTTTTTGGGGGGTTTGGTTTGAAATTCAATTAAGGAAAACAAAGCAATAAACAGAGCAGTTTAAGAGATTAACAAATAGCTAAAGACGATTAATCTACTGTTCTCGAATTCTCAACTATCATCGGTTCATGTAATTCCAAGCCCTAAGCAGATTCTAATCCCCTTTCGGTTGTAGCAACAATTAACAAACGAAATCGCTACTACGGATATATGTTCCTATTCTCGAATTAAACAAACGGGGTTAAGCCCTCATGAACTAAACGAACATGAATGAACACACGCGAATTAAACAAATGCGATTAAGTATAGGAACATAACATCACCGAAATGAATCAACACAACACTATACACTCCTGAATTAAACAAACAGAAATGTATAATATGGTATTGAAAAGGGAAAAGCAAATAAAATAGGAATTACAAAACCTCAAGTGTAGTGGAATTCGATTACAGTAGACTAATCTAAGAAAATTAGTTCTCCATGGAAAAACAAAAGACACAGAAAATATGTAAAAACAATGGGGAATCAAAAGTTCCTCCAATCTGCCCAGAACAGCCTTTTATAGTATTCAGAAACTGAGCCCACTCGTGAGGCGAACCCTCATTCGCGAGGCGAATATCATGAAGAGTCTGCAACGTTTGGTCTTCTCGCGAGGCAAAGTACTGCTCGCGTGGCGAGGAATGGAAGAGTCATGGCTTCTGGTCTTCAGTCTCGCGAGGCGAGACATGGATCCGCGAGGCGACACAGAACGGGTTGCATTTCTCTGGAACAGTCAGCTATCAGGGTCGCGAGGCGAGGTGTTGTTCGCGGGGCGAACCAGAGAGGATGACATTTTTACTGTTCAGCTGGCTTTCAGGTTCGCGAGGCGAACACCTCCAGACTTGAAATTTCCTCTGTTTCTTTATTCCCTTGACTTCTAACTTAACCTGAAAACAATAAAATAGCCATAAGTGCTTTATTTGACTCAAAACTGGCTAAATTAACCTAAAACTACTTTAGAGACTCAAAACCTTGCTTGAGGACAATCTAATCTAATTTGGGTGAAAACGGGATATAAATAGCACAAAACCATGGTCATACTAGTCATAAAACTAGATGAGCCAAAGGCTTATCAAAATACCCCAAACTTAAACTTTGCTTGTCCCCAAGCAAACTAAAACTCAAAAATCAAAAAGACTCGAGACATGGCAAGCTTAAGAGATTCAATCAACTTTGCACAAATTCAAGCAATTTCATCAAAACAGTTTTCTTCAATGCCCCCCCCCCCCCCCCCTTCAAACAAAGTAATCCCCACAATCATTTATTCCAAACAATTGAGAATTTAGTCATTCAAACAATCAGTAATCTAAGCAAGGGATCCAAGTTACACACAAGAGGGAGATCACCAAATTCAAACAACTGCCTTCCTCACAAGGTCATTTGGTGTTTCACTCAATCGCTCAGTTTGTCAGGCTATCAACAATTCACTTTTCAGAAGCACTTCCCATGAATTTGATTTCCATCTCAAAATGGTTCCCACAGAAAACATGCATGCAACATCAAAAGGTCTTTTATGGGTTGTAATGGGGCCTGGCTAAGGGTAGGATATACAAAGGTACTAGGCTTAAGTCCCTAGGAACTAAGAGAGCATGAAACTTTTTACACTTTGAATTTCCACTCAGATTCCTTTTTTCATTTTTCTTTATGCTTTGGGTGACTACAGCCTTTTTATTCAAATACCTTTTTGACATTTTTGTACTTTTTATATTTTTTTTATTTCCCTTCTTTCTTTTTTTTCTTTTTTTGCCTTTGGCTCCAACCTTTTTATTTTTTTTTTCATTTTCTCAATCCCAAACAACAAATTACACCTTGTAGCCACCCCAAACTTAGTTTCTTGCAAACATTCTCTTGTCAATATTCCATGCTCTCCTAATCCTAAGATCGGGTTCACATGGTTTTCCAGATTTTAGCTTATAACATAAGGTTAACAAGAAACAATAGGCTAATTGGGCTCAAAGGGGCTAACTAGGGAACATGCATTAGGAATTGGTTCTTTTTCAGGCCAAGTAGTTATTTACAAAGAAAATGCCTAAATCATCTGAAGCAGACACATAAACATACAAACCAAGAAGAGATTCAAGCAAATTCGGGAAAGTGCAACTTGAAAGTGATTCACACAGTTAAAAACTTGTTGGAGGCTCAAATCCTCACCTGGACATTTTTTTGCAAATTGTTTGACAGAGATTCTATCCCTAGTGTGTGCTTCCTATTACCCCAAACTTATCATAAATCATGCCATCACAACAAAATCTCAAAGTTCAGTTTTCAATCACATGGGGATCACTTTTCAAAAACAAAAAAAAAAAAAATTCAGCATAGGGGGAATCATCACATCAATCATGCAATCAATCTGTGTAAAATCAATCAAATTCAATCAAGCTCACCGACCAAAGACTCATAAAATTTATTCAAGAGCTAAAAGAAAAAAACAAGACAAAACAAAACTACAACTAGTTCCCTCCCCCACACTTAAAACATACATTGTCCCCAATGAACAACATAACTATAAAATCAAAGTGAGGAAAAGGAAAGGGTACTCCCTGATCAGGTGGCAGTGTAGATGGGACCGCCTGGATCCCATTGCTTGCATAAGGCCCTAGTGATGGACAAAGAGGGGGAGTTCATTCCATGGTCCCCTAACTTGCAGCCTTGATATAGGAGTGAGCACGTGACAAGTATGGTAACCTTGCCCAATGCGGCGGACTCATCACTTCCTCTTGGGTCAAAGATGATCGCTTTCTCAACAAAATCCTCCCAATAAAATTGGGGTTCAACCCCTTGGACTGGCCATGGTGCAAAATCCAGTTCCTCTGATGGTCCCACAGGGGAAGGTGGCAGATAGGTAGGGAGGGTCTCCGGTGCTGCTTCATCTTCTGCATGTTCTTCATTCACTGCGCTGACAAATCCATCACCTGCTATACATGCAGCAATCTCAGCACACACCACACAATGGTTAGTGTTAGTACAATCAGGACATGAAGAAATATCATCAAAGCCAGAATTAAATGGAAAATTAGAAACAAGGTCCTCATGGGTGTCATCAATAATCTCAGAAAGCAACTCTAATTGGAAAACAGAGTGCTCCTCCAATGGATGTTTCCCAGCATCAAAGATGTTAAACTTTGCCACAATATCACCAAACTCCATAGACATGGTCCCATCATCAACATCAATCTTAGTCTTAGCTGTCTTCATGAACGGTCTGCCCAGGATTATTGGTGATCTACTTGAATTTGTCTCTCCTGCCATGTCTAGGATGTAGAAGTCAGCAGGAAAAATCAACTCATCAACTTGTACCAGCACATCTTCTACCATTCCCATGGGGCGGGCACTGGTCCTGTTGGCCAACTGGATAGTGAGACCTGTATACTGCAAGGGACCAATGATGAGTCAATGGCAAGTGTACCGGGTCGTCGCAAGTAATAAAATAAACACGGTAAGAATTTACCGAGGTCGAACACAAGGATTGGGCTACCAATTCAACGAATCCGCGGGAAATTAGATACGTTTGGTCAAGTAACAGAAAGTGGTTGAGAATGGAGAGAAAATTGGATCGAAATTCAAATAACGAATCTAATAAAACTAAGCTATTAAAATCTGAAATTAAAATGTCCAAGGTCACAATTCCACCTACCCAATATGCATTCCCAAGTGATGATGAATTCCTCCCTAAGTTCAATTACAATGTCAACCGGGACCCCCAAATTCTCCTAAATCCACTGTCGTGCTCATTAGGACGTATTCGAAGATTGGATTAATTACTTACTAGGTCTCATAATCCTAATCATCAAACTCTGTTAATTCTTGTTCCCTATAAGGTTACACCGATCTCCTACTCACTCTCGTGCAATATTCGATCGATGATCCCAATTCAAGTTCTAAACGCGAATCGCTGACTAAGCCTCATCGACGTTAACAAGTCAATCACGCAAGCATATGATCAACACAATCAAATCAGAATTGGAAAACATTTATTGAGAAAAAGGGAGAAAGACATACATCACATCGAATCTACACTGCCATGGGTGGCTTCATTGTTTCCTCAGACGAGGGGATTAGTTCCTCATGCTCATAGACAAGCAATCCGACATAACCACCATAGTAAAATAAAAAGAAAAGAGGAGACGCAGCTCCAAAGAGACAAGAAACTAGCCTAAACGCTACTCTATACAAGTGGAAAAAAACTAGGATTCGGATCTCATCTAAGTGGGCTCTCTTTCTGATTCTGAAACAGTAATATATAGAGTTCTGATTCTGCGCTCACTCACGAGGCAATCATGCTTTCATGAGGCGAATATTAAAAAATGGCGCGCTTTCAATTTGGACTTTCGCGAGGCGAGAGTATGTTCGCGAGGCGAATTTCAGTTTTGGCTCCATCCTGAGTTTGAATGCTCGCGAGGCGAACTATGATTAGCGAGGCGATCCCGAAAGGATGACTTCTCTACAGTCAGGCCTTCAGGTTCGCGAGGCGAGCATGTGGCTCGTGAGACGAGACAAAATTGATGATTGTTGCTGCTTTGCTGATCTTCAGGCTCGCGGGGCGAGCATACACTCGTGGGGCGAGTATCTCCAGAATGACAATTTCCACTGTTCATTGACTTTCGTTGACTCTTGGAGCTTCACTTCTAACCTGAAACAATAAAAAGAAACAAAAGGTGTAATTCTATTCAAAATAGACTAAAAACTACAAAAATTGCCTAGAACGAGTCAAAGTCCAACTTAGGAACAAAACAAGGCAAATTTGGGCGAAAACGAGAGTGAACTCGAATAATTTGCACAAAAACCACAGTCCATCTAGTTATAAAACTAGATAAGCCAGAGGCTTATCAAAACACCCCAAACTTAAACCTTGCTTGTCCCCAAGCAAGCTAAAACTCAAAAAGGACTCAAGACTTGGCAAGCCTAAAGGAATCAATCGATTTCGCACAAATTTTATGCAATCAAAACAGTTTTTCTCCAATGATTTCCCCCCTTGCATCAGTGTAATCCCCACATTTATTTACTTTAAACAATTGAGAACTTGTCATTCATGCAAGCATTAATCTAAGTTGAGGATCAGAGTCACACACAAAAGGAAGATCACCAATTTCAAACAATTGCCTTCCTCACAAGGGTATGTAAAATTTCACTCATTCGCTCAAATTCGTCTAGGCTATCAACTTTTCACTCAATTTCACATATCAAGAGCACTTCCCATGAATTTGATTTTCATCTCAAAAATGGTTCCCACGAAAACATGTATGCAACATCAAAAGGTCTTATAAAGGTTGTAATGGGGCCTGGCTGAGGGTAGGATATTCAAGGATACTAGGCTTAAGTCCCTAGGAACTAAGAGAGCATGAGCATTTGACACATCTTCCACTCAAATTCCTTTTTCCATTTTTCTTTTTGCCTCGGGTGACTACAGTCTTTTCCTTGCTATTTTTTCTGCTTTGCCCCCTTTCTTTTGGCATTTTTTTCTTTTTACTGCCTTGGGTTTCAACCTTTATTTTTCTTTTTCTCAACCCAAAATGACACACCACCTTGTAGCCACCCCAAACTTAGTTCCTCACAACCCTTCTCTTGCTACGCTTCCATGCTCTCCTAATCCTAAGATTGGGTTAACATGGTTTTTCAGATTTTGGCTTATAATTTAGGGTCATCAAGAAACAATAGGCTAATTAGGCTCAACGGGGCTAACTAGGGAACATGCATTAGGGATGGTTCTCTTTAGGCCAAGTAGCTATTTCAAAGAAAATTGCCTAAATCATTTGATGCAACACATAAACATGCAATCCATGAAGAGATTCAAGCAAATTCGGGAAAGTGCAACTTAACAGTGATTCACACATTCAAAAACAAAGTTGGAGGCTCAAATCCTCACCTGGACATTTTACAAATTGTTTGACCGAGATACAATTCCTAGTGTGTGCACCCCCTCACCCCAAACTTATTATAAATCAAGTAATCACAATAAAATTCTCAAAGTTCAGTTTTCAATCTTTCACAAGGGGATCAACTTTTCTAATTTCAGAACCTAGGGGGAAATCATCAATGGTCAAAATAATTCATGCAATCAATCTATGCTCAATTTAATTAAAATCCAACAAGCTTGCCGACACACATTCATACACATACTCTTGATCTTCTCAAATAATTCAAGAGTGACAAACAAAAACAAAAACAAAAACAAAAACAAAACAAAAGTGAGGAGAGGAGAGGGTGCTCCCTGATCAAGTTCCATGGTTGCCTCCTCATCCAATTGGTCTCAAGGGCTCCCTTCTGTTGCATAGCATCCTGGAAGAACTCCTGCAAATTAAAACCTTAGTTGCAGATTCGCGAGGCGAGAGACCACTGGCGAGGCGAATCTGGAAAATTGTTATTCACACTTTCCAGAATAGCGAGGCGAGTAGTATCTCGCGAGGCGAATCTGGAATTCCAACAGATGATGATGCCCAGAATCGCGAGGCGAAAGCAGCCCTCGCGACGCGAGACAGAAGCGTGAGCAAGCCTCTGAGATTCAGGGCTTCTGTCTCGCGCAGCCACTGTGGATTCGCGTGGCGAATCAAGCTTCTTCTTCTTTCTTTTTTTTTAATAATATAAATGAAAATGTCAGAAACTAAGAATAAAGGATACCTAACTTGGGTTGCCTCCCAATAAGCGCTTCTTTAACGTCACTAGCTTGACTTATTAAAAAGCATCCACCTGGATCCCATAGCCTGTGGCACAAGGGCCAAGAGACGCTCATCATGTGAGATCCCCCACCCGGATCCCATGGTTTGTGAAGTAGCCCTTGCAGAAGCAATACGACTCTATCCATACTTCCATCTAGCCTGAGTGTGAAAACTCCATTGACCTCTGTAATTATGAACTCACTTCCTCTCGGGTCAAATGGTGTTTTCTCGAGGAAGTGTGCCAGACAAGTGGGAGGGTCTAACTTACCAATGTCCACACATGCATGTAAGCCAACATAGTTATCTAATGCAGTAATTTCAGGTTGCTTGGCAAGCATGGTGAAATCCTCTACCACTTTATCTGCATTTTGATCTCTACCCCCTTGCTCCGGTGCCTTGTCCCTTGCCAATTGCTCTTCCTCAACATATGGTTGTTCCGGGGCCTTGTCACTTGTCAATTCCTCTTTCTCAGGTTGCTCTTCCTCAACATGTGGTAGTTCTTCCTCAACTTCCTGAGAACTAGTTGCATCCCAGTCAAATCCCAACACCATACCGCTTCTAGTTGTTATGGCTTCGCATTGGTCCTTAGGGTTGTTCTTGGTATCACCTGGGAAAGTGCCTGGGAGGCGCTCATTTAGTTGCTCTACGAGCTGACCCAACTTCTCTACTGCCGCATTTGCCCTCTCAAGAGCCAACTCCCAAGGTTGTTGTTGTTGGGCCAACTTCTCAACTGCCGCATTTGCCTTCTCAACTGCTGTGTCTGTATAGATTGCCAACTTATCAACTGTCGCATTCACCTTCTCTGTATAGATTGCCAAATTCTCAATTGCCGCATTCGTCTTCTCAAAACCCAACTCCCAAGGTTGTCTTCCACCAGCCTGTTGAGGTTGTTGTTGCCAATTATGTTGAGGTTGTGGTTGCCAAGCTAGATCATCATCAGCATTACTCCAAGCGAAACCCGGATGGTCTCCCCTCATATCACCCCAATACTGATTCTGACTCTGATAGTTGTTCTGGGGCACGCTGTCATAGAAATTATGGCATGAGTCCACATATTCTTGAGAGAAGTAGAACGGACAGCTCCAAGTGTCATGGTCTCCATTACAATATTCGCAACCCGGAAGCATTCCCTTGTGTACCTCGCATACAAAACAAGGCAAGACCAAGTGGAATCAAAGAAGTAGAGAGAGATAATAGTAAATAAAAATAAAAATAAAAAATAAAAATACTTAACCAAATAATCAAACTTCCCTAAAAATTAGGAAAATTGGTTGTGCCAATCCCCGACAACGGCGCCAAAAACTGGATGAGTCACCGGCAAGTGTACCGGGTCGTCGCAAGTAATAAAATAAACACGGTAAGAATTTACCGAGGTCGAACACAAGGATTGGGCTACCAATTCAACGAATCCGCGGGAAATTAGATACGTTTGGTCAAGTAACAGAAAGTGGTTGAGAATGGAGAGAAAATTGGATCAAAATTCAAATAACGAATCTAATAAAACTAAGCTATTAAAATCTGAAATTAAAATGTCCAAGGTCACAATTCCACCTACCCAATATGCATTCCCAAGTGATGATGAATTCCTCCCTAAGTTCAATTACAATGTCAACCGGGACCCCCAAATTCTCCTAAATCCACTGTCGTGCTCATTAGGACATATTCGAAGATTGGATTAATTACTTACTAGGTCTCATAATCCTAATCATCAAACTCTGTTAATTCTTGTTCCCTATAAGGTTGCACCGATCTCCTACTCACTCTCGTGCAATATTCGATCGATGATCCCAATTCAAGTTCTAAATGCGAATCGCTGACTAAGCCTCATCGACGTTAACAAGTCAATCACGCAAGCATATGATCAACACAATCAAATCAGAATTGGAAAACATTTATTGAGAAAAAAGGAGAAAGACATACATCACATCGAATCTACACTGCCATGGGTGGCTTCATTGTTTCCTTAGACGAGGGGATTAGTTCCTCATGCTTATAGACAAGCAATCCGACATAACCACCATAGTAAAATAAAAAGAAAAGAGGAGACGCAGCTCCAAAGAGACAAGAAACTAGCCTAAACGCTACTCTATACAAGTGGAAAAAAACTAGGATTCGGATCTCATCTAAGAGGGCTCTCTTTCTGATTCTGAAACAGTAATATATAGAGTTCTGATTCTGCGCTCACTCGCGAGGTGATCATGCTTTCGCGAGGCAAATATTAAAAAATGGCGCGCTTTCAATTTGGACTTTCGCGAGGCGAGAGTATGTTCGCGGGGTGAATTTCAGTTTTGGCTCCATCCTGAGTTTGAATGCTCGCGAGGCGAACTGTGATTAGCGAGGCGATCCCGAAAGGATGACTTCTCTACAGTCAGGCCTTCAGGTTCGCGAGGCGAGCATGTGGCTCGTGAGGCGAGACAGAATTGATGACTGTTGCTGCTTTGCTGATCTTCAGGCTCGCGGGGCGAGCATACACTCGCGGGGCGAGTATCTCCAGAATGACAATTTCCACTATTCATTGACTTTCCTTGACTCTTGGAGCTTCACTTCTAACCTGAAACAATAAAAAGAAACAAAAGGTGTAATTCTATTCAAAATAGACTAAAAACTACAAAAATTGCCTAGAACGAGTCAAAGTCCAACTTAGGAACAAAACAAGGCAAATTTGGGCGAAAACGAGAGTGAACTCGAATAATTTGCACAAAAACCACAGTCCATCTAGTTATAAAACTAGATAAGCCAGAGGCTTAACAACCAAGATCAAGGTTATTGAAAATAGAGGTAGGCATGACATTTATGGAGGCTCCCAAATCCAACATGCAATTTTCAAATCTGCTGTCCCCAATAGTGCATGGAATAGTAAAAGTGCCTGGGTCCTTGAACTTCTGTGGCAGTGCCTGAGTAGGGGCTGAGACAGTGACTTTTTCTGGTGCAGGCTTAGACTGGATAAGAGCTGAAACATTTCTTCCCAAATTAACTCTCTCATTACTCTTCGACTTCCTCTTGTTGGTGCATAGATCCTTCAGAAATTTTGTATACTTGGGCACCTGCTTGATCACATCTAGAAGGGGAATGTTCACCGCCACCCTTCTGAACACATCTAGAATTTCCTTCTCCTTGTCTTCCCCACCAATCTTCTTATTTTTCTGCAATCTCTGTGGGAAGGTGATTGGTGGTATGTACACTTCCTCAGCTTCAACACTAACAGTAGGCTCAGGAGTTACCTCAACAGTTTCTTCATCTTTTCCAGAGGCTGTCTCAACAACTCTTCCAGATCTCAGAGAAATGGCACTCACATTAGGATTGGAGGCGTTGGGATTCATCACTGTCTGTGCAGGTAGCTGGGTTGTCCCTTGAGCTTGCTGTATGTTATTTATGGAAGTGGCAAGCTGTCCAACCCTGTGTCCGCAAAGCTCGAATGCTAGCATCGGTTCATCGGCCAAATCGTGCTCTGTGAGGCCTGGAGCTGTCCGACTTGCTGCTGGAAAAGTGTAGTCATTTGTGCAGTCATTTGTGAAGTCATTTGTTTGAACATGTCCTTTAGTGAAGGTCCGGAAGGTGCAGAAGTGGTCACTTGAGGAGGGTTCTGTGGTACTGCCATCGGTTGTTGTTGTGATGAGTTCCCATACCAAAGGTTAGGATGATTCCTCCAGTTGGGATGGTACCTATTTGTGGAGAGGTCTGGAGTGTTGTACCGGTTCTGACTGTTTCCTTGATTGTAAGGATGGACTGCATAAGCCTGAGACAAATCAGTGACGAACTCTTCCTTCGGAATGGGGCATGCATCATACGGGTGCTCAGGAGAGTTGCACATGCCACACAACCTTGCAGGCTGAACCCTATCCATTGCCAATTGCCTTACAAAAGAAGTGAGCTCATCCATTCTATTCTCAAGGGCCTGGTTGGACGAAGAGCTATGGACCTCATTCACACCCCTTGTCTCAACAGAATTTCTTCTGGTAGTAAACTTTGGGAGTTCAGCGACATATTTTCAATTAATTGCTTGGCAGCAGCTGGGGTCTTATCAACAAGTGCTCCCCCACTAGCAGCATCCAAAATGTTTCTATCCATCGATAGTAACCCTTCATAAAAATACTGGATAAGAAGTTGCTTGGAAATCTGGTGCTGAGGGCAACTGGATATCAACTGCTTGAATCTCTCCCAATATTCAGCCAATGACTCATTTCCTTGTCTAATGCCACATATTTCCTTCCTGATTGATGCAGCTCTGGAGGCAGGAAAATATTTCTCTAAGAAAACCTTCTTCAAATCGTTCCAGGTGGTAATAGAGTTTGGCTCAAGATATAACAGCCAATCCTTTGCAGCGCCCTGGAGTGAGAACGGAAAAGCTTTCAGCTTGATGTTATCCTCGCTACTCCCCTCGATCTCAAGGTTGTGGAGCAGACGACCTGGAATTCCTTCAAATGCTTGTGTGGATCCTCACCTGCAAGACCACTAAACTTTGGCAACAAGTGAATGAAACCAGATTTTAATTCAAAAGGAGTATCAGCACCAGGATATGCAATACACAAGCCATTATAATTAACATCAGGGGCAGCAAGCTGTCTTAATGTCCTTTGGTCACCCATATTGTCAAAAACAGTTTTAGAATTAGAATCACCACTAGTGCTAGCCCGAATTTCTCTACGGCGTGTGTGCAGTGTTCTTTCAATTTTAGGATCCAAATCACACAATTCAGGGCAAGTAGACCTAGTAGCCAGACCAATTCAAAACAAAAACAGAAAATAAAAGAAAGAAAAAAAATGCGAAAAATAACAAACAAGAGTCCCCGGCAACAGCGCCAATTTTTTGTCGCGCTGTCGCGCACGCACCAAAAAGCGAGCGGTTTCTAAAAATTTAGTTTAGGGCGACAACTCGGATATCGTCTCACAAGGACTCTTGACTTGTTATTTATCACAAAAATCAGTTTTTGGGGGGTTTGGTTTGAAATTCAATTAAGGAAAACAAAGCAATAAACAGAGCAGTTTAAGAGATTAACAAATAGCTAAAGACGATTAATCTATTGTTCTCGAATTCCCAACTATCATCGGTTCATGTAATTCCAAGTCCTAAGCAGATTCTAATCCCCTTTCGGTTGTAGCAACAATTAACAAACGAAATCGCTACTACGGATATATGTTCCTATTCCCGAATTAAACAAACGGGGTTAAGCCCTCATAACATGAATGAACACACGCGAATTAAACAAACGCGATTAAGTATAGGAACATAACATCACCGAAATGAATCAACACAACACTATACACTCCTGAATTAAACAAACAGAAATGTATAATATGGTATTGAAAAGGGAAAAGCAAATAAAATAGGAATTACAAAACCTCAAGTGTAGTGGAATTCGATTACAGTAGACTAATCTAAGAAAATTAGTTCTCCATGGAAAAACAAAAGACATAGAAAATATGTAAAAACAATGGGGAATCAAAAGTTCCTCCAATCTGCCCAGAACAGCCTTTTATAGTATTCAGAAACTGAGCCCACTCGCGAGGCGAACCCTCATTCGCGAGGCGAATATCATGAAGAGTCTGCAACGTTTGGTCTTCTCGCGGGACGAAGTACTGCTCGCGTGGCGAGGAATGGAAGAGTCATGGCTTCTGTTCTTCAGTCTCGCGAGGCGAGACATGGATCCGCGAGGCGACACAGAACGGGTTGCATTTCTCTGTAACAGTCAGCTATCAGGGTCGCGAGGCGAGGTGTTGTTCGCAGGGCGAACCAGAGAGGATGACATTTTTACTGTTCAGCTGGCTTTCAGGTTCGCGAGGCGAGAAGACTCTCGCGAGGCGAACACCTCCAGACTTGAAATTTCCTCTGTTTCTTTATTCCCTTGACTTCTAACTTAACCTGAAAACAATAAAATAGCCATAAGTGCTTTATTTGACTCAAAACTGGTTAAATTAACCTAATACTACTTTAGAGACTCAAAACCTTGCTTGAGGACAATCTAATCTAATTTGGGTGAAAACGGGATATAAATAGAACAAAACCATGGTCATACTAGTCATAAAACTAGATGAGCCAGAGGCTTATCAGTATGCTATGTCCGGATGAATTCGGACTTGGGCATACATTATGCTTCCTACAACTGATGCATAGGAATCTCCTGCATCCCTTTAATCTTAAGATTTCTTTTGGGCACTGATTGAGACTAATTTATCTCCCTTAGCGATCGAGGCATCACTTGATTGACAGTCTTGCATGCCAAACCATTTGAGCAATTTATTGATATAGCTCTTTTGTGACAATCCTAGAGTACTCCAATATTGGGATCGGTGTATCTGGATCCCTAATACAAAGGAGACGTCACCATATTTCATCTCGAAATTATCAATAGAAATCTATTGGTTTCGTGCAACATGCCTATATCATTAGTCCCAAGTAGTATGTCATCAACATACAATAACAGGAGAATATTCTTACTCCCACTGAATTTGTGTTGCACACAAATACTAACAACATTCATCTCAAAACTGAATGAGAGAATTACCTGATAGAACTTGTGGCATCACTAACGAGACGGTTATTTTAGCCCACAGATGGATTATGTCAATTTTCAAACCGTGTTCTTTGTGTCTCCCAACACAAAGTTTTACGGCTGCACCATATAGATTGTTTCGTCAATGTTGTCATTTAGAAACATCATATTGACATCCATTTGATGAAACTCCAAATCCTAAAGTACAACAAGGGTCCCGATTGTCCTAAAAGAGTCCTTCAATGAAACCGGAGAGAAAGTCTCTTTATAGTCAATCCCTTTATTTTAAGTATGGTCCTTGGCTACAAGACGAGCCTTATATCTCTCCATATTACCTTTGTAATCCCTTTGGTCTTAAATATACATTTGCAACCAATGAGTTTCACACCTTTTGGTAATAGGAGAAGTTCCCAAACCTTATTGTCTTGTATGAACTCATACTCCTCATTTAGTGCTTCAATCCACTTTTCTAAGTTGGAATCTTGCATGACTTGACGAAAATTGATTGGATCATTTTCCATCATACCATCATTTTCCTCATGTTCCTGAAGAAATACTATGTAGTCAACTAGAATAGCATTTCTTCTTTCTCTAGTGGATCGTTGCAAAGACACTTACTCTTGAAGCACTAGTTCTTGAGGATCTTGAATTTGTTCTTATGGAACAACTAACTCATCTTGAATGGGAGTTTGAACAACAATGTCATTTAGAGGTTCCGGGATTGCTTCATCAAAAGCAACTTTATGAATCTATTCTGGAATTGAAACCAATTCTTCCTCCAAGACAAAGTCTCTAACCTTATTTCTCCCTCCCAAACTCAATATCCTCAAAGAACGTGGCAGTTTCTGTCTCAAAAATTGTCTTTAATTTGGGATCATAAAACTTATAGCCCCTAGATCGTTCAGAATAGCCAATAAAGTAGTTGCTCCCTGTTCGGAATTCCAATTACCTTTCATTTGGCCTATAAGGCCATGCCTCAGCTGGAAATCCCATACATGAGTTAGACTAGGAACCTAATTTCTTTGTTTGGTCTGTCTGTCCTTAAGGCATTCAACAGAGACATCAAAGTCTTTAAAGTTAGTGGAATCTAGGATTCTATCTGACACATGCTACTCCACTCTATTTCTAGAGATGTAACCAAGGCACTTGATGTTCTTGAATTTGCACTATTAACTTTACGCTTAGTACCATGTGATTCCACATTCAACGGTTCTTATAATATCATGCAAATATAGATTGTCATGCACTGTAATAGTACTAGTTCCAACAACATTTGAATTAATAGATAAACTGAAGTGATTGTTTCCAGACGAACAATGATAACCAAATTTGTCCAATCCAAGAAACAGAAACCAAATTTCGTCTAAACGACGGTACATAAAAAAAATATCCATTAAATCCAAATAATAACCAGTACTTAAAAACAACCTAAAATGCCATATTTGCCTCTACTGACATGCCATCTCATTCATAAATGCATCTTTCAACATCATTTGGCCCTCGATAACTTGGGCAACTTTGTAATGAAACACTGATGTTAGTAGTAGAACCAAAATCTAACCATCAAGTGTTTCTAGGTACTGAAGCTAAATTTACCTTATAACAGACCAAAGTAAGGAATATACCTTTCTTTGCACGCCATGCGTGATACGTGGTACATCCCTTCTTGTCATGTCCACTCATGCCACATAAGAAGCAACTTTCTTCACTTTCATTTTGCTTCTTTTGTGTTGGAACCTTAGCAACTTCAATATCAGCAGCTTTATTTTTGCACTTGTCATTAGAGGTACTTACCAAGTGAGTACTTTCTATTCTTTCTTGCTTCATCCTCTCTTCCTCTTTCACGCTATATGAAATGAGCTCGTTAAGAGACAATTTCTCCTTCTGACAGTTGTAACTGATCTTAAATTGACCGAATTGTGCATGAAGAGAAAACAAAACCAAATGCACGAGTAAATCCTCAGATAACTCGAGCTTTAGCTTCTTAAGCTTGGAAGCAATATTAAACATTTCCATAATGTACTCTCTTATGTTTCCTTTGCCGTTATACTTCATAGAAATCAAGCTTTGAAGGAGTGTGCTTGTTTCTGCCTTATTGTTTTTGGTAAAGCATTTCTCAATTTCAGTAAGGAATTCTTTGGCACTTGTTATCCCATTGGATATAACATCCCTAAATGCCTCTGGAATGCCGCGCTTAATGATCATTAGACTCATGCGATTGGAGCGGTCCCACTTCTCATAAATTTTCCTCTCTTCAGAGGTACCGAAGTCTATAGGAGAAGGGAGTTGCTCCATCTTTAGTGCAAGGTCAAGATCCATGCAGCCAAGAACAATCAAAATGTTCTCTTTCCAATCCTTAAAGTTTGTACCATTAAGATCAGGAACCGAATTTAGGTTAGCAGATATAGTAGCAATAGTAGCTGAAGAGAGAACAAATAAATAACATAAATATACTCACATCATAACCAAAATTCAATCATCAATAAATTCAAATAATGGCATACCCCATCTCAAGATACCTAGTGCAACATTAATATCAAGTCTTTGGACAGTAATATTAACTGCTAGTGGTACTCTTGTTGTAATGATCAAACATTGACAATAATGTATGTCAAATAATAAACCCTTCTTTGGACTGATTTATCATTCACATCTACAACCTTATAATCATCACATGTTTACCATCACAGGTGTGCATGTAATCCGGCCAAATATTAACCTTCCTTTGGGCCGATTAATACTCGCATGGATACACATACACACTAACATTCAACATTTCTCATGAGCAATCTACACAAGAGAGGTCACTTTGGTGACTTCTTGCTTCAATTGATTCATTTAAAATGTTAAACAATTTAAAAAAAAAACCAGGAAATTTGAATTTATTTTGATTGCCGTAATATATAATTGTTTGAACATCAAACAACAATATCTACTAGATAGCCTGATGGTCACCATGCTTCCGTCCATATACTGGGTGTGATCGATCCCTGCTGGTGACCTTATTTACAACATTTTGCTCATTTTCCATAAAAATGAATCAAAACATAGCGTCTGGAAATCGAACCTGTACCCTTTCCGAAACGACGTGCGACTTCAACCACCGAATTCAAACAATACGCTGGTCTATGTTTTGTTATATTGTCATATTTTCCAAAAAACAATAACAAAATATAACACTGAATGCGAAAGTGGGAATCAAACACGGAGCAATTCGAAAGGACGCACACGCTCATACCGCTATCCATTAAACCATTTGTGTAAGATGTAAACTTTAAACTTAATTAAACACACATGATTCATAAATATTCCAAAGTTCCAATATGGGAATTGAACCGGTGCTCAATGATTCAAAAAAAATAACAGACAAGCTATCATTACCCCCACCGAATCTATCACCGTCCTTGGACAACATATAATTTATTTGAATGCAAAACCAGTAATTCATGAATCATAATGATCAATGCTCATGAAGAAAATTAACACCGAATTTCATAAGCATTTAAAATATCAATTGCAACTAAAACTCAAAACCAAATCCACGACAATAACATGATATTTTAAACCAATATTTATGATTTGATATCATAAATCAAAAAAAAAAATCAATCCATGAATTCGTAATAATTTAGTATGGATATGACATGAATTCAATATTCAATAAAATTGTATCCATATTTGTTCTTAAATTTGACATTTTTACAATTTAAATCATCAAATGAAGAACACTCAATCATTCATAAAACAAAATTTTCTTAATGATTCAACATAAACTTGTGGCTCTGATACCACTTGTTGTGAAAACTTTATGGGAGATATACTTAAAGATGAAAACCATCATCCAAACAAGACAAGTCATGTTCAATCATCAAGAATATAAAATGAAAGACAATAGCGGAAGCGTACCCGAATTCATGGAAAATTTGATGGGGAAACTTCTGGTTCTTGGTCTTCCAAGTCAACATGCACAATTCTTCTTAAACCATAAAGAGCCTCTCCTTTCTAACGATGGGTGTTAGAAAAGAAAATTGGTTGCATATGACTTGGGGACCATAACCTTTTATAATGAGTCCATGCCCTTTCATGAAGAGTGATGTCCCTTCGAATTCAAACTCTTTCATGAAGAGTCATGACTATCCACACATTTCTTATCTCTAATTTTGCCCATCATAAAAATAGAAATAAGACCTTGTTGTATCTACACAATAATTTTCATAACAATTATGTCCATAGCCATAAACCTTACTTGAATTAGATCACTTTAATTTGACTAATTAAAAATAATGGCCCTAACACATTTAAACATTACAAGTGTGACCCAAAAATTTCTAACACATCCCTCTTTGCTTCCTTCCGCTGCCAACCAACATTCTCCGGTTACTGTCTGTGCTCCACCATGCAGTTGTCGGGTCACGAAATGCAGTACGGTTGACACCCGGGTCAGCAATAACAATCGGGTTGATGGCATCAGGTTTGACCCATTTTTTGAGAAATGGGTCGGACGGATCTGCGGGTGCAGCGTAACACTATACCTAGGACTTTTTGGCATCAACGAGTCCAGTGTATAGTATCACGGGTCCTTTACCCGGGACTATGGTGGCCGACCCGGACCAGCACCCGAACTTGTCAAAGGATTTGGATGGGTAAATGGCATGTTTCGAGTATTTTCCAGTTGACAAGTTCCCTTGATACTGCATGCGCCCAAACAATGTTACCCCACGCTGACCCATTTGGGTTGTATTGGTAGAATAGATGGTAGACCCCATTGTAGTACATGAGTGCATTTGGATCGTTCATCCAGTTCTTCAGAGGTTGAAAATGGTATCCGATCTTGTGTCGTTTACTCACAGAAATCATTGAAACGGATTGAAGATTGGGGGATATGTTGTGACACACCGTCTTGATGAAGAAAACTTTAACAACAAAAGATAACTAGCACAAAGAAGAATCTCTTATATATGAGAAAAGAACAAAACTACAAAGAAGAATTCTTCAAGAATTCTTATCTCTCACAACTCTACTCTCAAAAAGGAATGAATTCTCTCTTGCTTTTGCTTGAATGAATTCTCCATTTACATTGCATGTATTTATACTAACATGCAAGCTAAAGAAAGATTGGCTATAAAGCATTCTAAGCCTAAACCATTTATCATGAATGGCTTTTATTAACTAAACCATTAAATATTAATGGTTTATAGCTACCCACTAATAATGGCATTCAAGCCAAAAATACAACAAATCTCCACCTTGGCTTGAATTCCTCGAGCCATCCAGCATCCATCTTCTATTAGTGTTGCTCCACTTGATTCTAGTGTCAACCAGCACTTGCAATGCCAACTAAGCCCAAACAATGTTTGAACTTCACTGACGGAAGAGCTTTTGTCATCATGTCTGCCGGGTTATCAGAGGTGGCAATCTTCTTTACCAACACATCACCTCGTGTTATGACATCACGAATGAAATGCATCCTAACATCGATGTGCTTTGTCCTTTCATGGTACATCTGGTTCTTGGTTAAGTGAATTGCGCTTTGACTATCACAATGCACAAAGAAAGTCCTTTTGACTTACACCAAGATCACCTACTAGACCTTTAAGCCATAAAGATTCTTTTTACAGCTTCAGTAGTGAGCCATATACTCTGCCTCTCTGTAGTTGACAAGGCAATAGTAGACTGTAAAGTTGCACGCCAACCGATAGCACTACCTCCAAGCGTGAAAATATAACCAGTCAAGGACCTCCTACGATCAAGATCACCCAAAGATAATCTGAGTCACAATATCTAGTGACATGACCAATAACTTCATTTGTTCCTCTGTCAAACACTAGACCCACATCAGTTGAACCCCTCAAATATCTGAGAATCCATTTCACAGCTTGCCAGTGAGCCTTCCCTGGATTAGCCATATACCGACTAACAACACTCACTGCATGTGCAATATCTGGTCTAGTACAAACCATGGCATACATCAAACTTCCAACTGCATTAGAATAAGGCACTCGGGACATGAACTCCTCTTCCTCTTCTGTTTGTGGTGACAATTTTGAAAATAACTTGAAATGAGCTGCAAAAGGAGTACTAACTGTCTTTGTATTTTGCATTCCAAATTTTTCTAGAATTTTCTCAATATAGTTCTTTTGAGATAAACACAACCTTCCGGCTTTCCGATCTCGTATGATCTCCATGCCAAGAATTTTCTTTACAGGACCCAAATCCTTCATCTCAAATTCACCACTTAATTGTGCCTTCACCTTGTTGATCTCAGTTGGATACTTACATGCAATTAGCGTGTCATCAAAATAAAGAAGCAAGTAAATATAGGACTCATCAGATAATTTCTTATGATAAACACAACTATCATATTCACTTCTCATATACCCAATATCAATCATGAATGAGTCGAAATGCTTATACCATTGCCTGGGTGACTGCTTCAACCCATACAATGACTTCTTCAGTAGACACACATGGTCTTCCTTTCCTGGTACAACAAACCCTTCTGGTTGTTGCATATAAATCCTTTCCTCCAGATCATCATGGAGAAAAGCTGTCTTCACATCTAGTTGCTCTAACACCAAGTCAAGCAGAGACACCAAAGCAAGAAGCACTCTAATGGAACTATGCTTTACAACAGGGGAAAAAACTTCATTAAAGTCAATACCTTTCCTTTATGTAAAGCCTTTTGCTACAATTCTTGCTTTGAACCTTATTCCTTCTTTCTTCTTGAATATCCACTTACAACCAACAATCTTTTGATCAACTGGTTTCTCAACAAGATTTCAAGTCTGATTTTTGTGGAGGGATTCAAGCTCTTCTTTCATGGCACCAATCCACTGTGATGCTTCATCACAAGTAATCGCCTCATCGAATGAACTCGGTTCTTGTTCATCAATTCTTTCTGCCATATTGAGTGCAAAAGCAACAAAAGCAACAAAATCCTCATACCTTTAAGGTGGTCTGGTCTGTCTTTTTGGCCTGACTCTAGCCAATGTATATTCAGACTCTGTTGATGTAACCTCTTCATGTGTCTCCTCTGGTTTTTGTTTAAGGGCTTCAACTTTAAGCTCCACCTTCTTGCTATCACCATGAACTTCAACTTTATTATCATGGTCCTCATGTGGTCTTAGGTTAAGTATAGCTGTCTCATCAAAGGTCACGTCTCTACTAATTAGGAACTTTGATTCCTTAGGGTCCCATAGCCTGTACCCTTTTACACCATCTTGATAACCCAATAATATACATTTCTTGGCTCTTGGCTCCAACTTTCCTTCATTAATATGAGCATAAGCTGGACACCCAAATACACTCAGAATTGAGTAATTTGCTGTATAGCCTGACCACATCTCTTCCGGAGTCTTGCAATCAATAGCTGTAGAAGGAGATCTGTTCACCAAATAACATGCGGTGTTAATCGCCTCGCCTAAAATTGCTTAGGCAAGCCGCATTTGAGAGCATGCATCGAGCTCTCTCAAGCAATGTCCTGTTCATCCGATTTCGCCACACCATTTTGCTGTGGTGTATGTCTCATGATTCTATGACGTGCTATTCCTTCATTTGCACGGAACTCATTGAACTCATTGTTGCAAAATTCCAACCCATTTTGTCGTCCGAGTCGTTTGACCTTTTTCTCCGTTTGCTTCTCCACTAGAGATTTCCATTGCTTGAACTTAAGGAACACATCACTCTTCTGTTTCAAGGCATAAATCCAAACTTTCCGTGAATAATCATCAATGAAAGTTAACATGTACCTTGCTCCACCATGAGAAGGAACACTTGACGGGCCCCACAGATCTGAATGGATATAATCAAGAGTCCCTCGCGTTCTGTGAACACCAGTGCTGAACTTTACTCTACTTTGTTTTACATAAACACAATGTTCGTAAAAGTCCAGTTTTCCAGTTCGACGTCCACCAAGAAAGCCTCTCTTGCTAAGCTCATCCATTCCACGCTCACTCATATGACCTAACCTCATATGCCACAAACGGGTCTGGTCAATATTTGAAATAGAAGAAACTGCAGCTGCACCTACCACTGTGCTACCTTGCAAGATGTATAGTCCATTCTTCAACTTTCCCCTCATAACCATCAAGGCACCTCTAGAAACTCTTAAGTCTCCACCTTCAGCTCGATATGTACAACCAAGAGAGTCTAAAGTGCTCAAAGAAATTAAGTTCTTCTTGAGTTCGGGCACATACCTCACATCGGTTAATGTTCTCACAATACCATCAATCATCTTGATTTGCACCGTACCTTTGCCAGCTATACTACAAGCACCATCATTCCCCATCAGAACTTTGCCACCATCAACATTTTGGAATGTGGCAAACCAGTCTCTGTTAGGCGTCATGTGGAAAGTACATGCTGAATCAAGAATCCAGTCATCATCATTAACATTAGATGAGACAAACAGAACATTTCCACCATCTGATTCTTCTGAGGCAACAGCTGCTCCACCAAACTCCGAAATACTCGCTTTGTCTTTCTTTATCTCCGGACAATTGCTCTTCCAATGCCCCTCTCTTTGACAATTATAACATTTATTGTTGTTCTTATTCCTGCCGTGTGATTTAGACCGTCTTCGTTGGAAACTTTTCTTCCTTTCCTCCATTCTTCCTCTTATGACTAGACCCTCACCAGAGCTAGTACCGCCATATGAATCTGTGATTCGCCTTTTCAATTCCCAAGACTATAAGGTCGTTTTTACCTCCTCCATGGACAGTGAGTTCCTACCGAAAATTATTGTGTCTACAAAATTGTCATAATCCCTCGGTAAAGAACTAAGAAGAAGAACAGCTTGGTCTTCGTCATCAACCACAACATCAATATTTTTTAAACTAAGAACAACCTGGTTGAAATTATCAATATGTTTGTGAATGGACTCACCTTCATGCATCTGCATAGTATATAATTGTTTCTTCAAGCAGAGACGATTATGAAGAGACTTTGTCATGTATCTACTTTCAAGCTTTGCCCAAAGCTTGTCGGCGGTCTTTTCTCCAGAGACTTCTCCTAAAACTTCATCACCTAGTGATAACAATATTGCACTATACGCCTTTTTCATTATCACCTTTTTTCAGGTACAATTGTCGGATCGGGTGGCGTTTTTCTTCCCCTTCCAACGCCAACTCACATTCTTGTTGCGTAAGGAGAGCGAGCATCTTCACCCGCCACGGGTTGAAGTTATTTTTTCCAGTAAATTTCTCAACGTCAAACTTCGTAGACGACATAGCTCTAATGCCAATTGCTGTGACACACCGTCTTGACGAAGAAAACTTTAACAACAAAAGATAACTAGCACAAAGAAGAATCTCTTATATATGAGAAAAGAACAAAACTACAAAGAAGAATTCTTCAAGAATTCTTATCTCTCACAACTCTACTCTCAAAAAGGAATGAATTCTCTCTTGCTTTTGCTTGAATGAATTCTCCATTTACATTGCATGTATTTATACTAACATGCAAGCTAAAGAAAGATTGGCTATAAAGCATTCTAAGCCTAAACCATTTATCATGAATGGCTTTTATTAACTAAACCATTAAATATTAATGGTTTATAGCTACCCACTAATAATGGCATTCAAGCCAAAAATACAACAGGATATTTTATGAAACCCTTCAGCTCCATTGTTTGTTTATCGGTATGACACTAAGGGTGAAAAGCACTACAAAGATGGTGAAGCACTTTGAGTGACCCATTAGAATTACCGTGCTTGGCCTATTTTCTTGGTTTGTGATGTGTATGGTATTTAGGATGGCTGGTTGTTGTTTGCTTATTTGCTGAGTGCATTGTCTTGTCGTTTTATAGGCTGGGTGTGTGCATTCATTTTTAAACAGTATAAGGTTTGCTTCATTGCTTTGGTTTTTGTTTTATTCTGGATTGATTTGTATTTTGTTGGTTGAGTGCCCCTTGGATTTGAATAACTTGTACCTAATAATAATATTGTTGAAATAAATGAGTTTGCTGTGTTGAAGCATAAATACAGAGTTGTGAATAAATGGCTCTTGTGATCATGTACATTTTTAGGTGTCCTCTACATTACTCAAATTCATGTATATATCAACAAGTGGTCCTGCATTTGGATTTAGCATAAATAGAGCGAGAGTGGTGAATAAATGGCACGCGTTTTACTTCTTATTTCCGTCCTCCTTGAGGTGTGACTGACTCTTCCCGGTTGTCCGTCCGGTAATTATGAGTTAAGCATTCAAACTGTCAGTTCTGGATTAAGAGAGTTTCTTAGCCTTTTAATTTAGGTGAGGTTGGTGAAATCAAATGTCCAATATACTTAATTAGCTTCAAAAGAAAGGACTTCCACGATTGATATTAAATAAATCTCGACTCAAATAATAATCCAATGTGCAGCACCTGTCAATTAGCTCAAGTTGGATGGAGCAGGAGGATGGTTCTATAAATAGAGATTTTGTCTTCATTTCAGTTCCTCACACTCAAACAGGAAGAAAGTGGGAGAAAAATAGAGAAAAACTTTGCTTCTCAGTTACATGCATTTCCATACTCGAACAATGAACAAAACTTTGCTCCAATATTTAAGATTGTTGGATACCGCGGGGTCCTCTGATTCCATTTTATCTGGATTTTAATGGGTTAAGAAGATTTCGTCAGTGAATTATGCATCTTGTGATCATACCAAATTGCACCCCTCTACTACCACTCTCCACCCTGGTCCCGTGATTCTTTCCTTAATTACATTGAGAAAATTATACTGGCATTTCCCACTAATTAGTTGGTTGGTATCAAACATAAGATTCTTTTTGACAGAGGTAAAAAAAATATTATAACACCATGCCATGGCTAATTCTCTTTTCTTAGTCCGATTCTAACTAGGGGACTCACCAACTGCATGTCGTATATGGGTGGCAGGCAGCAAAATATATATCTAACAGCACAAAAATTATAATTAAAATCTAGCTCCATAACTTCAACTCCAACCCAGTCCCCACACCTGTTAATACAACAAGCATTGCACTTGAAACAAACAATTCTTGCCATTTATTTTATCTTTAGAATAGAAATTGTGGAGCCATAATAAAAGGATATACTTCTTTTAAAGTCCAGCGAGAGATATACACACTCTACTTCTGCTTTTGTTATAGTGGGATCGGGTCTATTCTAGCTGATATGATATCCACATTATCATTAATTAATTATCTCTTTGAGAGAATGAAATTGAAGATAGTGAATCGAACAACTCGGCCTTATTTTTACTATATTGGCTCAAATTTGTTACGTGAAAACTATTTCATCGTGATTTGGTGGGGACAAAATTTTGGATTTTTGTCATGTCCCTCACCCTATTTTTTATCATGTCCCCTGACCACTTTTTAAATCAAACAGGGGACAAATTTTTGTGCTGTCCAATCCCCTGCATTTTTACAAATTAAACGCACCCTATAATTCCTTATATATGCAGTAAGAGATTGCGTCAAACTTGCTGAGGCTGCAAAGGATCAGGGTCAAGGAAGAATGCCCCTTTAATCAACTTATACAACAAATACCAAGTCCTTTATCTCATATGAAGTGTTTCGACTACTGCCATTAGCGGTGGGAATAAGTCAAGCCGTCCGATAGGGGCCTACGGCCTGACCTACCCAATGCCTGGTCTGTTTAGTAAAAAGGATAGGTTTGGACTTTTTAAAAAGACTTTTTAATTAAAGAGGCCAAGCACAAACCTATTGAAAAGTCTTTCTGACCTGTCAGGTCGACCTGTTTATATATGTATATATTTATTTATTTATATATTATATATATTATATTAATAATACTTATTTATATATTAATATTAAAATAAATTGATTTCTAAAAGTTTCCTGCTCTCATTAGAAGCCCTATACTATATGGCCCAGTCATCCCTGAACGAGAATATGCACAGTGCACTCCTTCTAATTCCCTAAGTCAGATTGTGCAACTCCTGCTCATTGCCTATAGTCGCCGCTCCTACTCCGTTGATTCCGACGCTAGGCGTGCTGTTTGTCCGCCGCTTGCCTTGGTTCCAGACAGCTCGCTGCTTGTCGCGGTGGTTCGCTTGCTGCTCGTCGCGGTTCGCTCGTCCTGGTCCGCTCGCTGTTCGTCGTCGCATGTCGTGGTCCGCTTGCCTTTAGTCGCTGCATGTCGTGGCCCGTTGTTGTGGTATGAGAAGAAACAACAATATTTGTACACGGCCTTATTTGTCCTCTTACCTGTTCATCAAACATACAAACATACTGATAAAGGTAAAGTTATATTTTCCCTTATAAGAATTCGTTGGTCTAGTTTGGCTAAAAGAGGAGCTGATTTGGTTTGTCAAAGTGTGTTTATGCTGATGTTGGGTGAGTCCCAATACTGCTAATATTTATCTGTGGAGTGGCTATGAATGTCTTTTGGCTTTGGTTTCGATTCTTTGTTGTGGTGCTGCAAGTGGTTTATTCGAATTTGTTTTCTCCTTTCAACTATGTCTTTAGTGACTAGTTTTGGTTTTTTGTTGGAATTTTATTCGCTCTAATCAGAGAATTTTGTCATCTTTTTGTTCTTACGTTACTCTTTGTATTTGTTAATTTTTATAATGTTTCAGTATTATCTTGCTTATTAGTTTTACCAGTCACTTCATTTCTTTTTATGCATGCTTTTAAAAAGGCTAACAGGTCAGGCCAACTTTTAAAAAGGTCAGGCCAGACTCAAAATAAAGCCTTTAACGGGTAATAGGTCGGGCTTGGGCTTTTAAATTTTTAAACAGGTCAAACCTATTTAAGCAAAGTCTGGTCTAGTCCGGCCTATTCCCACCCTTAAGCGTCATCTTATATAGTGGGCTAACCAGCCCAAACAAAGCTAACATAACGAGCCGGAGTTCAAATAAACAACTAGAGGGAATGTTTCTTGCTTAGGCTTGATTTCATATTCATATCAGTGAGCACAACCCAATTTTGTTAAAGACTTTCATGCTTGAAGAACATCAATATTAGCGTTCGAGAACAAACATGAAATCTCCTCCTTGAAGAGGTCTCTTAATTAGGATCAGCAAACCGGACAATTAGGGGTTGATCACAACCCTATGCAGAAAAATTAATACAAGATAATAATTAATAACCAGAAGAAAGCTTTCACAACCAAAAAAACTAAAAGAAAAAGATAAAATTTTCCTTACTCTCATTGTATAGATTCCATCAAGAAGTGCATTTATAGCTGCCAGTGTCATATTTCAAATCTCAATACGAACAAAACCACATCCTTCAACCACGACTTTGTTTCTTCTCATCACGCATAAGATAAACATATTTTGAGAAAATCTTATGCAAGAGATACCATCTATTAGTTCTATGTCAATAATAAAATTAAGCATTTTTTTTATAAGCAAAAAATGTATTATAAGGAGTATAAGGAGTACTCACCCATTTACAAATGATTCTAGAACAAACCATATTCATGTAGAGGTAAATACAAGCTATAAATTCAACCTAAAGTACTATGAAGACTGCAAGGTTGACTTAATAACTTGCTGCGCCAAAAACACCCAGCTAAAAAAAAAGAGAAATACTTTGTATTAACGAGAAATTAAATATTTATTAGGGTGAAGTTAACGATGCATTAGATCATTCAGACATCAGTACCCTTTTGCCAAAGATTCACTACAACATTTTTGGTCTACGGCAACACGTACAAACCGTGGTATAAAGCAAAAAAACCGTTGTCATTTCAATAGACAACAGTTTTGCAACTATAGTAGTCTCAAGCTGCCTTTTCTTTAGGCAACGGTTTTGTAAACATAAGACAACAAAAATTATAAACCGTTGCATATGTATGGAATATAGACAACGATTTTTACTTTGCACTTTGACAACGGGATAAACTGTTGCCATCATAGGCAACGGATTGCCACTAGGCAACAGAAAACCGTTGCATATGTCTATTTAGAATACCCATGTAAAACTGTTGTTGTTGAGTTTAAACAACGGTTTTATAATTTTGACAACGGCCTTAAGGTTATGTTTAGACAATGTTATTACTTAATTAGGCAACGGTTTTTCTTATTATTTAGGCAACGATTTTTTCTAATTGCAATGTTTTATTATGATGTATGAACAACGATTTTTCTTATTACACGAAGGTTTTATTTCACCTAAAGGCAAAAAAATCTTATATAAGTAAATGATTGTAATTCCAAATATAAAAAAATTATATTCGTCAAAACCTCGAAAATACTAATTAACACATTCAACAATATTTGAATAACTAACCAAGGAATTATTCATCTGAAAAAGGCATAAAGTCGTCAATTATCCATCACTATGTCATTCTAATCTAAAACATAACGTCATGATATACTAATCAACTATCAAGATCAGCATCTTCATCTTCTACCACATCCAGAAAGTTGTCATTGGATCCAATGGATTTTGATTTGCAAGACCATGATTTTGCTGCAATCAAATGATAAGAAAAATAAGTTAAAGGCTTTAAGAAACTTAAAAGTCAAAAGCCTTGAGATACTCAGAAGTGTCATTTTAATATCATATAGTCGTTATATAATTAGATGAGACATGATCATTTTAGCATGATTAGGATCAGGAAATTAAAAAAAAAAACTATGAGCTCATAAATAATGCATATGTAATCCATTAATAGTTGTTGATATGAGTCAAGATAGTTCATAAAAAAGCAGAGAAGAAACATAAGCAGCAGAGTGCAATCATTATAAGAGCATGTGTATTTTGGCAACCTAGGAAATAAAAACATGTGGCAGGTGGTCCGGTTCTCTATTAGTTCTATGACTCTAACTCAATCACATATCCCAGCAAGTCTTATGCAAATGCTAACTGAGAAGAGAAAAATAGCATTGAACCAAATGGATAAATCAAGCATACAACAACTGTCAGGAAAGCATCTGAGGCTTCAGATATTTCCAAAAAAATCAAAATTTAGTTCAAATAACTTTGCCTAACAGCATAGTCCAAACACCTTGGGGATAACTTTGGCAAGACTTTTATCCATTCAACAAGAAACAGGGCAGTACATTCATAAATATTTCTCAGACAAAAGCAACAATGCAAACCACTTTGTCAGCCATCCAACAACTAGCCAACTATAGTATCACTTAACATGAAAGAGACCAAAGTCAAATGTGTTACCAACATGCCACAAAAATATAAGTTCACCAGTAAATCCAAAGACAAACTTTTTCTAAAAAACCATCATCTCAAGGTTGCAGCTATAATCAATAGATTTTACCTGTCTGAGCCAAATTGGTGGTTCCTAAATGACAAATGAGCATCAGACGATCAAGCAATTAAGTTCCAATATTTATATCCAACAAGAGTTTTCAATTCACACTCATGGATTTATCAGAAGCAAGAGAATGAGTCAAACAAATCAGTATGCAATTTATTGTCATATATCATATAAATTGAAAAAAATGCCATATAGTAGCTCAATGCAAGACATTTAGTTTATTTTATCAAATGGGTGGTGTACAATGGAAAAGATAGCGTTGTGGCATCAAAACATTAACATCGAACACTATTAGCATCACCTGAAGTTGTTAAAAAAGTTGCCAAGGCTTCAACATTCAATCCTGAGTTGTTTTGATTTATCACAGTCCTCGGAAGTTGTATTTTTAATCCATTGTTGCCATTTCTTGTTTATGCTTTGCCTCCGTGTCTTCAACCTTTTCATTTAAATGTTTCCCCTCATTAGCTTGCATTTTCTCAATGAAATACCAATTGAAAGGACAAATAAGATGCGGAATGTGGTAAAGTCCAAAGAAAAGTTCTACTACAAGCACATATGCTAATTACAGCTTTGCTAAGGAGGGAAAGGAAATACCAATGTATATGGAACCAGCAGTAGGACATACACTATAGGCTAAGCACAGAACCAAAGACACCAAATTAAGGTTACAAAAACAAACACCAACACAAGTTGAGTAGGAGAGACTCAGTTATAGTTTTTAAGTTTTCAGGGCCATGACTATTATAGGCCAAGGCATTGCAAGAATATAAAATAATTATTTTAGATGTCATAATAATAACAATAATAATAATAATAATTTGGTAACAGTTTATACTTCAATGATATGATATGAGTACTGACAATCAAGGATATTAAATTTGACCTTATAACTACTATTCGTTGGTATTAAATTGAGAATGAGCTTTAAGTTGAGAATGATTCAATGAAACAAAAAGGTTTCCAGCTGGACAGTAGAAAGGAGATGAAATAGGAAACATGTAATATTTTTAAACAAAATAAACAATTCCACACCCCATAGAGCTGCACTCTTCACTAGAGGTGGAACAGGTATGTACACCTCTGATTTCCTTATGCTCCTGGTATACAGGAAAGACATATGAGAATTAATTATTAAACACCCCTAACATAAGGATTTATACACTGCTTGTTTATTAAATTTAACATTGATATTCAGTCAGTAAAAAAGGTTTTACTTTATCAATAAACCATATGGTGCCACATGTTTTTTAAATCAGTTTTAAAACCATAGTCTCTACAATGATGTGGCACTTTCTAATTTATTGATTTTGTAAAGAGTTATACGTGGACAGTGGATCAAACTTGAAACTAGTATTTATATAAATTAAGTCTTTAAAATCAAAAAACAGATTCCAAATAAATGTTAAAAAATACATACCCCATTTTTTAATTATTACCCAAAACTAACTTCGAATGCTTAGATTAATTTTCAGTTAGTTTTTTTTATTAACAGAATCATCATCATTCTTTTAGAAGATGGACAATGCCAATTGTCAGATACATGATTAAAAGGACCATGTATAACTCTACAAAATCAATAAATTAGAAAATGTGTGCCAAAAGATTGGCAGTGTAAGACTTTGTGCAAAAATAACAGACCAAAACCAGAAAAAATTAGCCTCCACCTAACCCCACCCACACATAATGAAACAGGACATGAGTACACTTGGGGCAATAGTACCCATTGTAAAACAAGAAGTCCACACCTAGCTGCATAAGACACAATTATATTCTTTGGCCATTTGTAATATCAGCATACTTGTTGGAGTCTGTAACTAAATATAGGGGCTATAAAACTTGTATAACAGGACATGGTTACTAACCCCAAGCACAACATGTACATAAAACTACATCTCTCTTCACCACGGGGATCTAACCACACTAGCAAAAGATTCATAGGAAAAACGATGGCCAAATTTGAAAACAAGAAAGAGAGGAAGGAAAATTATAGGGGATAAATTGAGAACCACAAGAAAATATCTTCAATTCCCATACTATTCTTACTCATTGTTTACACAAGTCCAACAAAGATCTACGAGTCAGGTACAAACCCAATTGCCAGAAACATGACTACTAAGCACTAACCCCACCAAACAAAACATTAACAACATACATTGAACTTTTAATCACACACTTTACCAGACCAAACTGATGGTCAGCAACACAAGCATAAATTAGCCATGGTCTTAAATATAAATATCCCTCCTAGATTTATCTTCACCATCTTCCCATTAGGAGGTATAAAAGTATATGTGGTATATGAAGTCTTGCTCAGACGTATGTGAGCCTATTATATAAGAATTAAGAAATACCTTTCACAAAGGCTTGGGAAAAAGAATAGCTCCCAAACAAAGTGACTATCAAATTGTAACAATGATTAATAAAGTAAGACAAAACATTAAACAAAAAGGTCATACTTCACCTGCCTAGCTCAAGCATATTAAATGGCATTTTTTGTCAGCACCACCTAAAAGCTGAAATGATGTTAGAGTCATGGTTATCATTCTCTCAGCCAGGACACACTGTCCAAGCTCTAGCACAAATATTTTGATTTGACTAAGCTACATCTCAACAAAATATTTCTTTTTAAAAAGTGACATCTACCAACTGCAATTAAAACTACACAGATTGAAACAAGTTTCCCAGTTATGAGATTGTAAAAATCCAATAAAGATAGAATGCTTTAACTAAGCTACTTCTCGCCAAAATATTTACTTTTAAAAAATGACATCTATCAATTGCAATTAAAACTACACAGACCGAAACAAGTTTCATAGTTGAGACTGTAAAAATCTAATGAAGATAGCTTGTAGAAGAAAATATGTGATCAAAAAATAAAATTGACTTACAGAACAGGGGGAAACATAGGGCCCAAGATCACGACCAACCCATATTAGGAAGTCCTTCATTATCTGTAGATCAAAAATAAGAAAGGATTCAAAAACTATATATATATATAGAATGTTTGGGCAAATTTCCAGGAATGCAAATCCAAAGGCGATGAAAGGAGATTCTTATCTATAAAAGTAGCTCAATTACGCCATGACTTATGAGCTACTACTTTGTTTTTCACTTTTCAAGATCGCGAGATAACTCACACTTGAATAATGTGAAGATTTGAAGCCAATTACAAGCAAAGTCTATCTTTTCCAATGATCACTTCTTTATCTCTGGACTGAACTACCATACACTTTAAACATTGCACAAATTCTACTTATATGACGCTAAATCCAATAACCACAGATAAAATTGCGTGAACAATAAGCAAATCTATCAATCAACCAATTGAACAAAAAAAAGCATCCACCCCATTTCAACAAAAAAGTAATTCTGAACAGAAATTAAAAAATAAAATGAAAAACGAAGAAGAGGAGCAACCCAGATGTGAAATTGAAGGTAAGGTGAAAAAGGGTGGGAAAAAATGGAACCTTTTCAATTGGGAGGATGAAACAAGCAGCAACGTCAGTGACGGGGTTAACGAAGAAAGATATTGTGAGGCGTCAATGAAGTTGTTCTGCACTCCTAGTCGTCGTTGAGATCAGAGGAAGTTTGCTTCAATGAAGAGCACGAAGGTCGTGGAGGCGTGGTGGAGGTTTACAAGGTTTGTGCGGTAGGGATTTGAGCCTTTTGGTTTTAGAGGGCAGGAACTATTTTGGAGATTATATGCTCAGGTTAGGGATTGAAGAAAATTAGTAGAATCCACAAATTAGGGATTTGTATTGACACTTTGAAAGAATCCAACCTTAGAAGAAGGGTTCAATTTGAGTCAGCGTTAGATAGCGGAAGAGGTGCTGAGTGGTGAGGGCAGCGCTAACGGCAGTGTTGCAGAACTGAGATGAAAAATGCAAGGTGCAGCAGGTATGATGCGTACTCAGCAAGAAAGGAAGAACACAGAAGCTAAGAAAAGAGAGACAATCAGAAGATTATCGTGGTATTGGGCAATAGAAGTCCCCTACATCCACACTGGAGCCAATTTTTATTCCTTCCAATGATCACAACTGCACAGCGAAAGATAGCAAGACTTCTAGGGGAGTTTTCCGAAAAACAGTCTCTCCTCACTTGCACACAGAGTGTTTGATCACGGTGAACCTAAAGAATATATCCTACAAGAATTACATCAGCTGAGACTTATATACACCTATGCATACTCAACCACCTGAATATGGTTGTGGAGATTAACAACCTCTAACTAACAATTGAAACTAACCAACTTTAGTTACAAATATAGGTATCACATAGCTAATAGTTTTACAACAGATTTCTGTTACAAGGCAAGAGTCTTAGCTAACTAACTATTGTGGATCCATCTTTATAACAATCTCCACCTTGGATCTTCAATGTTAGGACCAGCAAGCTCTTCTTCATACGGTCTCTTACAGAGACTTCAAGTGTCGCAAGTTCCAATGTTCACTAAGTTTAAACAATGAGTAAACTTTGAACATGGAACTACTTTTGTCAGCATGTCTGCAGGATTGTTCTCTCCAGTCACTTTCCTCACTTCAACTTCACCTTGTGCTATGATGTCTCGGATGTAATGCATCCTAATGTCAATATGCTTTGTCCTCTCATGAAAAACTTGGTTTTTAGAGAGACAAATTGCACTTTGACTATCACACCATACTTCAACAGGACCAGTCTTTCCTTCGAGCTTATGAGCAAGACCTTTAAGCCATATGGCTTCCTTTATAGCTTCAGTGAGAGCTATATATTCAGCCTCAGTTGTAGATAGAACCACAACTGGTTGCAGATTAGCCTTCCAACTTATGACACTTCATACAAAGTGAATAGGTATCTGGTTAAGGACCTTCTTTTGTCAATGTCACCTGCATAATCAACATCAACATAGCCTGTCACACCATTTGTTCTTTCTGTCTTTCTTCCATAGATCAGACCAACAGACTTCGAACCATTTAGACATCTAAAGATCCACTTTACTGCATTCCAGTGCTGTTTTCCAGGATTTGCCATGAATCTACTTACAATGCTAGCTGAGTATGCTAAGTCTGGTCTTGTACAGACCATAGCATACATAAGGGAACCTGTAGCATTCGAGTAGGGGATTCTACTCATATCTTTGATCTCATCTTCTGTTTTTGGAGATTGAGTGATTGACAGTTTGAAATGTCCAGTAATAGGTGTTGATACAGGTTTTGAATCAAGCATATTGAACCTTCTTAGAAGTGTCTGCACATAACTTGACTGAGATAGATATAACAGACCTTCATTTCTTTTCCTGATAATATCCATTCCCAGTATTCTCCTTGCAGCCCCCAAATCCTTCATTTCGAACTCAGATTGCAGCAGATTCGTCAACTCTTTGATGGCTTTCATATCTGCACTTGCAATCAGCATGTCATCTACATAGAGCAATAAGTAGATGAAACAATCGAAGCTTCAACTTTTCAAGTAGACACATTTGTCATAGGAGCCTGCTGAAACCATTTGACACTACAAAAGAATCAAATCTTTCGTACCATCGCCTCAGGGACTGCTTTGCTCCATACAAAGATTTCTTCAAAGAAACATACCATCTCCTCTTTCCCTTTTACCTCATAACCTACAGGTTGATTCATATAGATTGTTTCTTCTAGGTTTCCATGTAAAAAGGCTGTTTTTACATCCATTTGCTCCAATTCGAGGTTGTGAACTGCAACTAGTGCCAAGATGATTCGAATGCTTGTATGCTTCACAACTGGAGAAAAAATCTCATTATAGTCAATTCCTTCTCTTTGTGTGAAACCCCTAGACACAAGCCTTGCTTTGTATCTATAGCTATCCATTCCTGTTTCTTCTGGTTTCTTTTTGAAAATCCATTTGCACCCTACAACTTTCTGTTTTGCTGGCTTTTCAACAAGTTTCCAAGTATCATTCTTCATTAAAGAGTCAAACTCATCTTGCATTGCTGATCTCCACTGATCACCGTCGCCTGAAACCGCATCTTTGTAAGAAATTGGTTCTGAGCCTTGATCATCAATTTCTATACTCAAAGCATAGGCTATGAGATCAGCATAACCAAATCTTTCAGGAGCTTTAATCTGCCTCCTTTGTCTGTCTCTGACCAGATTATATGAGGTATCAGCAGGTTCAGGAATTGAAGAAGTCATAGGTTCCTGATGAGATGCTTCACTTCGTCTCTCTGTTGGACTCTTGTTTCTCGCAAGTTTCTCCACCTCCAACCTAATTCCTTGATCATACTGTCTGTTCTGCTCAGTTTGAACACCATTCTGAATTGAATTAGACTCCTGTTGATCATCTGCTATCATGTCTTCTTCTCTAAACAAGACATCCCTGCTAATAATTGATTTGGGACCTGCAGGATCTAGCAACCACACTTTATATCCCTTCACTCCTTCCGGATAGCCTAAGAAGATTCCCTTCTTAGCTCTAGGTTCAAGTTTGCCTTGATTAGAATGAACATATGCAGTGCATCCAAAGATCCTTAAGTTCTCATAGCTTGGAGCTTTCCCTGTCCATTTTTCCTCTGGTGTTTTGAATTCAATTGCACTTGAAGGGCATCTGTTTATTAGGTAGCATGCTGTATTCACAGCCTCTCCCCAAAAACCCTTTACCAATTTTGCATTGGACAACATACATCTCACCCTCTCCAAAATGGTCCTATTCATCCTTTCAGTAAGGCCATTTTGCTGAGGGGTCAATCTGACAGTTTTGTGCCTTCTTATTCCATTGTCTTTGCAAAATTCATTGAATTCCTCACTTAAGTATTCAAGGCCATTATCGATTCCGAGCGACTTCACATGCCTACCAGTTTGATTCTCAACAAGCAATTTCCATTGTCTGAAACACTTAAAAGCCTGATTTTTATGTTTCAACAGATAGGTCCACACTTTCCTAGACCAATCATCAATGAAAGTTATGAAATATTTTGCTCCTCCTAATGAAGGTACTCTGGCTGGCCCCCAAACATCAGAATGTACATAATCTAGGATACCCTGAGTTGTATGAGTTGCATTATTGAAACTAACTCTCTTTTGTTTTCCATATACACAATGTTCACAAAAGCTTAGCTTCTGATAATTCCCATTTCCAATCAATCCTTGTTTATGTAGTTCTTCTAGCCCTTTCTCACTCACATGACCTAATCTATAATGCCAAAGCTTGGTAGCATTTAGTTCAGAGATAGAGACTAGGCCAGCTGAGTTCAAGATGGTATTACCTTGCAATTTGTAAAGGCCATTCTGCCTTGTACCCTTCATTACTTGTAATGAGCCTTTGAATACCTTTAAAGTTCCAGCTTCTCCTTTGAATGAGCATCCAGATTGATCTAGCATTCCCAAAGAGAGTAGGTTCCTTTTGAGCTCAGGAACATGCCTCACATCAGGGAGCAGCTGTACAGATCCATTTTGCAGCTTCAATTTAACAATTCCAATGCCAATGACATTACATGCCATATTGTTTCCCATGAGAACCTTCCCTCCATCTATCTCCTTATAGGAGCTGAACCATTCCAGATTGGGTGTCATATGGAATGAGCAACCCGAATCTAGAATCCATTGCTCACTGTGCTTTTCAGTTGAAATGGAGAGAACTTCAATACTTTCATATCGATCAGCCACCACTGCTATGTCAGATTCATCATTGTATTTGCCATTGTTCTTCTTCTTCCTTTCAAGGCATTCTTTTCTGAAATGGCCCTCTTTCTTGCAGTAGTAGCAGGCCTTCTTGTTCCTTGATTTGGACCTCCTCTTGTTCTTGCTCTTTGAATCCCTCCTTTCGGATCTTCCTCTAGCCATCAATGCCTCAGGGTCTCCACCTTCACCTTTATTCTCTGTTATCTTTTTCTTTAATTCTCGAGAATTCAAGGTAGCTTTAACCTCCTCCAAGGTGAGTGAATCTTTCCCAAACAGCATGGTATCCACCAGATTTTCAAAGGATGGTGGAAGGGAACATAGTAGCATTACTGCTTGATCCTCCTCTTCTATCCTCACATCTACACTTTTCAAATCAAGAACTGCCTTTGTGAACAAAGAAACATGTTCTTTGATAGAAGAACCTTCTTCCATCTTCAGCTGATGTAGTCTTTTCTTCAGGTACAACTTGTTGGTTAGGGATTTGGTCTTATACAGGCTCTCAAGTTTCATCCAAATCCCTGCTGCAGATTTTTCTTCAGCTGCCTCTCGAAGGGCCTCGTCACCAAGAGAAAGAATGATTGTGCTATGAGCTTTATTGAGCAAATCTTTCTTTTCTTTGTCTGACAGTGTAGGTGGAAGCTTAGAGGCTCCTTGTAGTGCATCATCAAGCCCTTGATGAACAAGAAGAGCTTGCATCTTGATCCTCCACAAGCTGAAATCATTTTCCCCTGTGAACTTCTCCACATCAAATCTTGTCCCCATCGTAGAATCCCTCCAAGAACCTGGCTCTTGATTCCAATTGTTGCAGAACTGAGATGAAAAATGCAAGGTGCAGCAGGTATGATGTGTACACAGCAAGAAAGAAAGAACACAGAAGCTAAGAAAAGAGAAAGACAATCAGAAGATTATCGTGGTTTAGGGCAATTGAAGTCCCCTGCATCCACACTGTAGCCAATTCTTATTCCTTCCAATGATCACAACTGCAAGGCGAAAAACAGTAAGACTTCTAGGGTAGTTTTCCGAAAAACAGTCTCTCCTCACTTGCACACAGAGTGTTTGATCACAATGAACCTAAAGAATATATCCTACAAGAATTACATCAGCTGAGACTTATATACACCTATGCATACTCAACCACCTGAATATGGTTGTGGAGATTAACAACCTCTAACTAACAATTGAAACTAACCAACTTTAGTTACAAATATAGGTATCACACAGCTAATAGTTTTACAACAGATTTCTGTTACAAGGCAAGAGTCTTAGCTAACTAACTATTGTGGATCCATCTTTATAACAGGCAGCAACAACGTTGAACGGAAATTGAAGAAGGATCGAGTCCAATGAGAAGTGTGAGACTAAGAAGTTCCGAATAGCATAAAAGGAAAATAGAGTGTGAGAAATTGGAATGGGCATTTGAAGACTGTGTTTTGGAATGAGGGAGAAATTACTTCATCCTGGGTATATCTGCAACGGTTATAAAATTGTGCTAAAAAAATTGAGAAAATTGCTTCAAAATAACCGTTGTCTATTTTTTTCAACAAAATTTTTTGACCGTTGTATATTGTAACTGTACTTTTTTTTACATTGAGCCCACAGGATGAAAACTGTTGTCTATTGCACAAAAACTGGTTCGAGGTACTTTTCTTGTTTTAACTACTGAGACTTAAAAAGCTGACCCAGCAATAATACCTTTTGTGAACCCCTTTGAGCCTGAGACTTTCGTGTCTTAAATAAGTCACATTACAAGCCCAATTTCCATGAAAAACAATGTAATACCCTGTTTATGTGGAGTTTGGGACTGTTGTCAAATTATTCTAGAAGTGGGGGTCCTTGACAAAATGGTTGGGGACAACCATCAGTATAAGTTGGGGGTACCTTTGCAACAAAAGAAGGAAAGAAAAAGGCAGCAAATGAAAAAGTGAAACTGGAAAAACTGCAGAAAAATTGCAAAGTGTATTTACACTCAAGTGGCCTTTCTTTCCTTTATTCAAAAAAAAAATACAAAATCAGAAATCAATTCAAGAAAGTACCCCTCCTTGTCATCAGAAATGTGGACAGAATTATAGAAATACCTAAGTTTGGGGGTGATGTGGACAAGAGATCTTGAACTCCACCTAATTAAGCTCCTGTCCAAAATATATCACGCCTGAACCTTAGACCCATTACACCCAAACAAGCCCTCTTGCTGTGTGCAATCTGTGTTTGTGTTTTTGATTGGTAGAAATTTGTCAAGCTTATGATAGAGTTGCATGTGAATGATGATTGAGTGAAATACCAACAAGAACATAAAGCTGAGTGAGTAGAGTGATGTAGCAAAACCAAAAGTGTATTAAGCCCATTTTCTTAGGAAGATAATCTGGTGAGCCCTCATCCTTTTGTCCAAAGGATAATTGGTAAAGGCACTCAAAACTCTGTTGAGAGGTGGTTTGGCTGGAGTCTCTTTGATTAAGCTGAGTTGTGAGCTCGGGGAAGTCACACACACACTTTGGAAGGTGATTAGGAAAGGGTGTTTTGTGTTGAACATGTCTTTAAAAAAATGCATCTGAGGACCGCCATGGAATTTGCATACGTTGTTCCGATTTTGTTCATAATTTGCTAGTTCTTGTTAAGGTGTCATTACTTGAGGATAAGTAATGGTTCAAGTTTGGGGGTGTGATAACTCTTAGAAATAAGAGTTATTACTATCATTTTAGCTTAATCATTATCTTGTTTTGAATAATTTTGGAAAAGAAAATCTAGTTTTGTTGTGCTTAGCAATTATTTGTGTTGAACTGTTAAAATGTTGAAAAGGCTTTGGATTCTGAAATATCATTGCTGAAGAATTGTTTGAGTTTTGAGCAGGTTGTATTGGTCAAAATGACTGAAGGAGCTGCTCTGAATTGCTATGGAATGTTGCAGTTTCTGGGGAGTGATTCACTACAAGACAAAAACAATTCCAGTTCAGCTTCTATCCACTAAAGGACAAAAGACCTGCAGCGCTGTCCCAAAAGGAATAAAGAGAAAATGCAAGGCAACAACTAGGTGTACTTGGGAATTGGGTCTAAGATTATTTTAATATTTGAATTTTTGTAAAGCCCAAAAAGTGAGGCATGAGAGAGAAGGTGCAAACCCTACTTGGGGGATACTAGTACATATAGTGAGATGTTAGCCTCCTTTTAAGGTCAGCCGGGTACAGAGTACAGCAGCCACCATTTCAGCATTGTCCTCTCTGTAATTACGTTTTTACATTTTATGTCTTCATTTACCATTTTATTAATTTGTTTTGTCTTTAAGCTCATTATGAGCTAATTTTCCTTAGCTAGGAACTATGAATTTGTAATCAATACTTATGGGTGATTTATGCAATGGATGTTATTCATTTTCCTCTTCTCTGCGTAAATGTTATTTTAGTTTGGATTGATAAACTAAGCTGAGATGTTAGCTGGCTAAGTTTGGAAAAACTTAGTTAGTGGACTTGTTTAAAGGATAAAGATTAAACAACTAATTGGAAAAATAATTGTGTTGAATGAGCTAGGAATAGCCTTCAAGTCTTTAAGTAGTTGGACGTGCTTAACCTTTCTCTGAGTAAATTTAATTTGAACTTAGGAAAAAAGAAGTACTTAATGAAACTCAGTTGTTACTACTGGAAAGAAAATTTTATTCTCTGGACTAAATGTTGTAGTATCCTGAAGCATAAATTACCCTACAGTTACGATCACAGAGGATTGGTTTCCCAGCTGTCACCCATTCTGTTTGAAAACCTTTATTTACTGATTTTACCAATTCGTTCCAATTTACAATTACTGCTTGAGATCTTACTACTCTTTTTACTTTACATGCTTGAAATCATTCTTTATTTTATTAAGCTAAATAGAAAAGGTTAAAAGTAGAATTTGTATTCAAATCATTTAAATCCTCATGGGAATGATCTTTATTCACGCTTTATTACTTGTTGACTGTGTTCACTTGCACACTCTGCACATATTCACTAAATATGGCAACAAGCACCCACTGTCCAAATACCAAGATGTTTGTTTCTTTCCTGTTGTTAAGCAAATCCGCAACAGGTATTATCTTATCTTTAGGTACCCAAACTAACTTGGGTTCTTTCTTGTTAGTTTTCATCGGACGAGAATGTTTAGCTTGCTTATTATGTATGCATCTAGACGTAACATGCCCACTTTTTCCACACACTTTGAAAAAGGTGTTGGACGGGCATGACTTAGTTTTAGCATGTTTATCTGGGGCTTTTGAAGCTCTATGTTGTGTATGTAGTTTTGACTTTTTGTGAGATGCTTCATACTTCTCCTTGACATAACCAAGGCCAGATTTATCATGAGGTGACCTAGAATACCTTAATATAAGACTGAGCTTATCTGAGCCACCTGCAAACTTTGACAGAGTGTCTGTCAAATACATCACATCTTGTTTCAGTTTTGTAACTGCACAGGAAACACCAGGCTCACACTCGAGTTTGTCAATTAGACTGGCATTCTCTGATTTTAGTTTGTCATTTTCATCTTCAAGGTTTTGTTTTTCCATGCAAACCTTATCATATTCTTTTTGTATTTTTGTAAACTTATTTTTGAGACTTTTATACTCATGAGACAATATGGACGACTCATACAACAATTCATCAAATGCATTTTGAAGAGTGGACGGGTCAGAGTCCATTACCTCAGCATCAGTGTATTCACTTTTTGATGACGTGTCAGTCATGAGATATATATTTGCCTCTTCTTCAGCTTTATCTTCTTCATCAGATGAGGATAGATCCAGATCCTCCCAAGTAGCCATCAAACCCTTCTTCTTTTTGGAGAACTTATTTTTGTCCTTCAGATCAGGACAATCAACTTTGAAATGACCAGGCTTCTTGCATTCAAAGCACAAGGGTGGACCTTTTTCCTTGGAGTCTCACTTCTCCTTAGAAAATTTTTTGTTGAACTACTTCCTCATGAATCCATCTTTCTTTCTCCACATGTGTTGAATCTTTCTGAAGATGAACGATAGTTCATCTTCATCTGATCCTTGATATGTATCTAAAGTTCCAGCATCAACTGAAGATTTAGCAGCTTTGAGAACTTTTGATGAACTCGTTTTCTTTGCCTTTAGGGCAATAGACTTTCCTTTTTTGGAGTTGTATTCTTCATTCAATTCAAGTTCATGAACCTTGAGAGATCCAAGAAGCTCTTCTATAGAAAGAGTATTCAGGTTCTTAGCTTCCTGGATAATGATGGGCGCAAATCCGCAAGTGAACGGCTTCGTCGTCAAGTAATAAAAAGATCGAATCCACAGGGACCATGATCTTAAATAACTATCAATTATTAAATCAATTAAACTGAACTAGAAAAAGATTTGGAAAAGATTTGGTTTTTAAAAGATTAACTAACAAATCAAATATCTAAAATGCAATCAAACAAAATCGCAATCAAATCAAATCTGGGGGTTTTCAAATCAAAAGAGATTTCCAGGAATTGGGTTACCAACAAGACTGCTCATGTTACTAAATTGACTACCCCTCTTGTTAATTATCGAAATTTGCTTTGAAGGTGAATTTATCCTAATTAAGTTAATGTTCCCTCTCAGGATACAAGAACCGTGCCCGATTAAACCAACCCATACTCTCGTGGTAATTGAATTTAAATCGAACCCTTTAAGCTTTGTGACAACTCAGTGAACCCTCGAAGGACCGCTTCTAACTCTCGTGATTTAAGTCCTAAGTTTGATTCCTATAGATCCAATACCTAAGTTCACCGCTAGGTTCCTCCTTATAGTATCTATGACATGCAAATAAGTGTCACCAAATTCACAAGTAATTCATGCAATAGGAATCAAATCGAAAGCGAATTGAAATTAACAAGAAGTAAAACTTCAATTCATAACATAAAACAAATCTTGGGCATAGCCCCAATCCCTAGAAATAAAAAATACTACTCAAGCATTGTCATGTTCATAGCAAGCTTGATTAACAAAAGCATAAAAAGAAAACCTAAGAAAAGAGAAGAAATTGGAGAAGAAGAGAAATCCTAGTTTTTGCCTAAGGTAGCAGCCCAAGTCCCCCTATTTTCGAGCCTAATTGCTCTATTTATAGAGTAGAGTAACTTGAATCCCAAGCAATTACAAAATCAGATCAAATCAGGTTTTAAAATTCCAGATATTGCACGGTACGGCCGTGATGGCTGTCACGGTCAGGCCGTGACAGATTCTGTCTTGGAAAACTTGGCACTGATGGCCTGTCACGGCCGTGATGGCCATCACGTCCTGGCCGTGACAGGTTCTGACTTTTTCGTTCTTTTCTTTTCAGCCTTGCTCGATCATGACCGTGATGGTTGTCACGGCTAGGCCGTGATGGGATCTGTTTGGCTCATTTTTCTTACTTTTCAAGCTCCATCTTCATGCAAGCTCCACCATGGTTGATCTTGAACATTTTAATCTTCAATTCCTGCACAACAACACCACAAAACCGCTTTACCCGTTCCAAGGTAAAAACTAACAAAAATTAAATTAAAAATGCCTAAATTACATGAAAATGCATGCAATACGATAAAGAAATATGAGGTGTAATTGTAACACCCGGGTGCCGACGAGGGCGGGGAGTGATCGCCGGTGCAAGAAGGCACGGACAAAGAGCGGCTCCTGACAGGCTTATAGGGGGAGAGACACTTGAATGAACCAATAACACACCCGAATGAGAGGGATCCTAAGACTGTGTAGGTATGGGACTATACAGTTAAGGAAGCTTATATGAATTGATTGGTACTACCTATACTAACAATATGCATCTTCTTTTCGGTAGCCCATCACTTAAGAACTCCACAGTTGAGCGTGCTTGACTTGGAGCAATTCGGGGATGGATGACCTCCTATGAAGTTTTCCCGGGAAGCGTGTGAGTGAGGACAAAGCACGCCGAAAAGACCCTTGTTGGTCTGTGGGGTCAGTCGTCAATGCATAAAGTAGTCAGGGATGTTACAAATGGTATCAAAGCGGCACCTCTCCCAGTACGGTGTGGTTCGAGGACGAACCAAGCGGAAGCTGGTGGGCATGTAACACCCGGGTGCCGACGAGGGCGGGGAGTGATCGCCCTGACAGAAGAAGGCACGAACAAGGAGCGGCCCCTGACAGGCTTATAGGCGGAGAGACACATGAATGAACCAATAACACACCTGAATGAGAGGGATCCTGAGACTGTGTAGGTATGGGACTATACAGTTAAGGGAGGCTTATATGAATTGACTGGTACTACCTGTACTAACAAGATGCATCTTCTTTTCAGTAGACCATCACTTAAGAACTCCACAGTTACGCGTGCTTGACTTGGAGCAATTTGGGGATGGGTGACCTCCTGGGAAGTTTTCCCAGGAAGCGTGTGAGTGGGGACAAAGCACGCCGAAAAGACCCGTGTTGGTCTGTGGGGTCAGTCGTCAATGCATAAAGCAACCAGGGATGTTAGAGTAATCACACTCATCAAACTATCCCAAGCTTAATATTTTGCTTGTCCTCAAGCAATAACTAAGGCCAAAAAAGATAATCAATCAGAGCATGGACAATGAACCTAGAACCCGAGTAATAAATCCAAGTAATAGGAACATCCAAATAAGTACCCAAGAATGGGGCCATGGGATTAATTGTTAGGTGGGGAAATCAAGAAAAGGAAAATTCAAGAAAGCTAAACAAAATATCAAACAATACAAAGCACGACAACCTTCTAAAATACCTTTTTGGGCTTGAATTCATTTTTCCACCTTTCTTTCTTTCTTCCCCTTTTTTTTTTTTTTTTATTTCTCACTTTCTTTTTCTCATACCCTTCTCCATTTTTTTTGTTTATTTTATTTTATTTTTTCAATTTGGAGAAGGGGATATTTCAAACTTAAGAGAAATATTTTTCTAACTTTTTCATCCCACAATTTTATTTTTCAAACTACCTTTCTACCTTTTTTGCAATACTTTAAAAGGTGTCATACTAAGCATCATTCATCAAAATAAATCAAGGTACCAAGAAAAGGGTTTTATTCTTTTAGGCTCAAAACTAGGCAACTAAGGGTAGCATTTAATCAGTCAAAGCTTAGAAGGTCATAAAAATACCTAGTTCTTCAATCATTTTCAAATATGTTTTCAAAAAATTTTAAGTTTCAAAACGGTTTCAAGTCAAGTTCTAGATAACACAATCCAAGAGGAATAAAACACTCAATCACAAAGAATGGGGTAGATTTACTGAGTACCCCTTTTAGGCTCAAAAAAAAAATCTCACATTTAGTAGTTTAAAATCAATGAGAAGCACAAATCTAAGGAACCACATGCTAATTATCAACTATCAGAAGATCGTTTCAAGCATTTTTATTTTTAGCCTATCACAAGAATACAAAAATTGGGTTCAAAAAATCACTGTCTCAATTCATTTGGCACAAAGTTCTCACAATTGGATGCATACTCTAAGCAAGGGGCAATCTAATCATGTGATTATGCAAAACTATACCTATATGAATGCAACATGAAAAATGCAAAAATGCAAAAATACCCCTACCCCAAGCTTAAAAACTTACATTGTCCCCAATGTAAATAATCAAGTCGGAGAGAGGACAAAAATAGAACAACTCACCGAGGTGGTGGAAGGTGCTGGCTCAGATGCCAGTCATAAAGCTGCTAGAAGACGCATCACGGGCGTGATATACATCACGGCTAGGTCGTGATCAATTTTGTCTGTTGGCCTCCTTCACTTCACACCCGTGATGGCTATCACGGCTGGGCCATGATCAATTCTAACTTCCTGCTTTTTCACATCACGCCCGTGATGGCTTTCACGGCCTGGGTGTGATCCATTATTGTCTCCTCTTCCTTTTTAAATTGCTCCATCACGGCCATGATGGCCATCAGGTCCAGGCCATGATCTCTTCTAACTTCATTTTTCCATGCCTTTTTGCTCTTCATGCCTTCATAACCTGAAAATACTTGGCAAAACCATCAATTAGTGATCTTTCTTCTCTTAATCTTCTCAAATTTATCAACAACAAAATTCAAAGACAAATTGAAAAGGGAAAGAAAACTTGGGTTGCCTCCTAAGAAGCGTTTATTTACGGTCTTAAGCTTGACCATACTCCTTTCAATCAACCGGGATCAGTTGGGCTTGGAAGTGCAAGAACACCTCTCTTCCAAGGAAGTCCATCAAAGAGCCTATTTTGTTCATATGGCCACATGCGCTTTCGCTTTGCTCTTTTCACTCTGAGTTTCATGGCCTTACTTCCTTCCGGCGGAAGTTTTACCTACACATGTTGAGCAACCCCAACTTCATCATTATTTGGTGCTTCATTTGTCATGCAAAGTTTCGGAGTTGCTTCCATGTTAAGCTCTTCCTTCACCTTTGAAGGCATTATCTTAATCCTACACACATGACTCTCAAAAGGAGGGTTGTTATATGAGTTAGTCAAATCAAAATCCACCCTACCTTTCTTTACATTCAAAGAGAGCTTACCATTTTTTACATCTATTATTGCTCCAACTGTGGCCAAGAATGGCCTTCCTAGAATGATAGGGAATTTAGAATTCCCGTTCATATCCAACACCATGAAATCGGTAGGAATGAAAATTTTCCCTACCTTTATGGGAACATTCTCTAGTATTCCTAGAGGAGTTTTAGTTGAGCCATCCGCAAATTGTAAAGAGAACTTGGATGGACTCAATTCCTTGGTTCCTAACCTCTCAAAGATAGTAAGCGGCATCAAACTCGCACTAGCCCCTAGGTCACATAAGGCTTCGTCTATTTTTAATTCTCCAAATGAGCAAGCAATAGAGAAACTTACTGGATCATTTATTTTAGGAGGCATATTAGTTTTTATCATGGCATCATGCTCCTCAATTAAGCTCTTAGTTTCTTTTTCTACTTGCTTTTTCTTGACCAACCTTTGTGGGAAAGGTATTGGGGGTTGGTAAGGTAATGGAGGGACATACTTTGGCTCTATCTCTTCATGTTCACTCATGTCCTCCTCACATTCCACATCCTTTTCAACTACCCCAAGCTTATCATCCCTCAAGTATATAGCATTACAGTGCTCATTGGGATTAACTTCGGGTTGTCCTGGAAATGTACCCTTAATTCTAGAATATGTACTAGCCTGTTGGGCAATATGAGTTTCTAACATCTTATTATGGATGGCTAAGTTATCTACCTTAGATGCTAACTCTTTTATTGCCTCATTGACTGCCCTACCTTGTTGCCTAAACTCTTCATTTTGCTTTGTTTGAGTTTCAACAAAAATTTTCAAAAGAGACTCAAGTTTATACTTTTGTACCTGAAGATACCCCGATGCGGGTTTCCTATTACCTTGGCCTTCCTGGAATTCGTGGTTCAACATATTGTTGTAGTTCCCGTAGGAGAGATAAGGATTATTCTTCCTCACTTGATTGTAAGGTTTTGGAGGTGCATAGTTTGGCAACTTCGGGTTCGTGTCATAGAAGTTGTGACAAGAGTTCACTTGTTCCCCCGAAGCACCGATTCCAGAAGAAATACTATGTGGGCACTCCATTATGTCATGTCCCTGCATTCCACAAATCTCACAAACAACATTATTAGCACCTATTGAACTCACATTAGCCTTTTCAAGCTTATCAAAGTGTTTATTCAATGAGTCAAATTTAGACATAATTAGACCAGTGCTATTCATTTCAAACTTACCCACCGAAAGCTTTCTCGGGTTATTACCTCTTTCCGAATCCCATTGGTGATAGTTGGTGGCTACGTTTTCAATGATATTGAACGCTTCAGTCAGAGGTCTATTCATAAAGGCTCCACCAGCTGCAGAGTCAAGTGACACCTTCGAAGAGTAATCCAATCCGTTGTAGAAGGTATGCACTAACAACCACCTCTCGAGCCCATGATGTGGGCAAGACTCTAGCAATCCTTTGTAACGATCCTAAGCTTCAGATGAGCATTCTCCGTCCTTTTGGAAGAAACCGGTGATCTGAGTTCGTAGGTAAGCAGTCTTGGATGGAGGGAAGAAATTCTCCAAGAATGCCTGCTCCAGTTGGTCCCAAGTTGAAAAAGTATTAGCGGGTACTTGCTTCAACCAAGCTTTTGCCTTTCCAGTCAGAGGGGAGGGGAATAACCTCAAGCGAATAGCATCAATCGGGGCACCTTGAATTCTTATTGCATCGGTGAACTCCAAGAATGTCTCCACATGATCGGTCGAGTCCTCCGAGGGTAATCCTCCAAATTGATGTTGCCTAATCATGCCAATTAACAGAGGCGGTATAATGTAGTTCTCCGCCTCAATTTCTGGCCTAGCAATTCCAGTTCGTAAACCCCTAGCATTTGGGGATGCGTAGTCCTTCAGTGGTTTGGTATCCGGTAGATTCGCCATGAGTGAAATCGAAATCAACCTCTCTCTCTCTTTGTCTTTGTAGTCTCCCACGTCTACGAAAGGTCTTTTCGATCTCGGGGTCAATTTCAACAAGATTTCCAAGACTTTGGGATCTTTGCATAAAAGAGAAAAATACCTGCAAAGAGAGATAAATACTCTAGAAAAAGAAAATGAGATAAATGAAAAAAAAGATAAAATTTTAATATAAAAAAAAAGTCCAGAAAAATCAATTTAAAAATTAAATTGAAATTCAAGAAAGCACAGTCCCCGACAACGGCGCCAAAAACTTGATGGGGCGCGAATCCGCAAGTGAACGGCTTCATCGTCAAGTAATAAAAAGATCGAATCCATAGGGAACGTGATCTTAAATAACTATCAATTATTAAATCAATTAAACTGGACTAGAAAAAAATTTGGAAAATATTTGGTTTTTAAAAGATTAACTAACAAATCAAATATCTAAAACGCTATCAAACAAAATCGCATGAAATCAAATCTGGGGGTTTTCAAATCAAAAGAGATTTCCAGGAATTGGGTTACCAACAAGACTGCTCATGTTACTAAATTGACTACCCCTCTTGTTAATTATCGAAATTTGCTTTGGAGGTGAATTTATCCTAATTAAGTTAATGTTCCCTCTCGGGATACAAGAACTGTGCCTGATTAAACTAACCCTTACTCTTGTGGTAATTGAATTTAAATCGAACCCTTTAAGCTTTGGACAACTCAGTGAACCGTCGAAGGACCGCTTCTAACTCTCGTGATTTAAGTCCTAAGTTTGATTCCTATAGATCCAATACCTAAGTTCACTGCGAGGTTCCTCCTTAGAGTATCTATGACATGCAAATAAGTGCGCACCAAATTCACAAGTAATTCATGCAATAGGAATCAAATCGAAAGCGAATTGAAATTAACAAGAAGTAAAACGTCAATTCATAACATAAAACAAATCTTGGGCATAGCCCTAATCCCTAGAAATAAAAAAGACCACTCAAGCATTGTCATGTTCATAGCAAGCTTGATTAACAAAAACATAAAAAGAAAACCTAAGAGAATAGAAGAAATTGGAAAAGAAGAGAAATCCTAGTTTTTGCCTAAGGTAGCAGACCAAGTCCCCTTATTTTCGAGCCTAATTGCTCTATTTATAGAGTAGGGTAACTTGAATCCCAAGAAATTACAAAATCAGATCAAATCGGGTTTTAAAATTCCAGATATTGTGCGTCAAGGCCGTGATGGCTGTCACGGCCAGGACGTGACAGATTCTGTCTTGGAAAACTTGGCACTGATGGCCTGTCACGGCCGTGATGGCCATCACGGCCTTGCCGTGACAGGTTCTGACTTTTTGGTTCTTTTCTTTTCAGCCTTACTCGATCATGACCGTGATGACTGTCACGGCTAGGCCGTGATGTGCTCTGTTTGGTTCATTTTTCTTACTTTTCAAGCTCCATCATGGTTGATATTGAACATTTTAATCTTCAATTCCTGCACAACAACACCACAAAACCGCCTTACCCGTTCCAAGGTAAAAACTAACAAAAATCAAATTAAAAATGCCTAAACTACATGAAAATGCATGCAATACGATAAAGAAATATGAGGTGTAATCACACTCATCAGGTAGCAGTAACCTTAGGTCTCCGTTGCTTGGATAAACTTCTCAGAAATTTTCTAACATGGTCTCTATTTTCATAAGTTTTTCCAAGAGATCTGAGACTGTTGGTGATAGTTTGAAATTCCAAACATCTGATCTATTGTTTCATGATCAGCCATTTTAAATAGTTCATACTGGTGAATCAGTATGCTTATCTTTGATTCCTTTACTTGAGATGACCCTTCATGATCTAGGGCAAGAGTATCCCATATTTCCTTAACAGTATTGCAGCTATGGACCTTATCATGCTCATATCTGGTAATAGCACACATGAGATAGTGCTTAGCTTTTAGATTGAGCTGATGTTGAATTTTTTGCTCTTGAGTCCATTGGGATCTAGGGACAGCAGCTCCAGCTTCACCTCTTCGCTCTGTGTAGCCGGTTTCAACCAGCTCCCAAATATCTACGTTCTGTGCTTCCAAGAAGGCCATCATCCTCTTCTTCCAGTAGTCAAAATTGGTTCCATCAAAGAGAGGAGGTCTGTTGATAGCTTGTCCTTCTGCATCCATGGTTGTTGGATCGTACTCGCTCAGTACTTGTTAGATGCCTAACCCTTTCTGATACCAACTAAAGTTGACACACGCAAACACGAGAATGGGGGTTGAATTGTGTTTGTTAATAATTTTCGAAAACAACCTTTTCCAAAACTTATTTTCTCACACAGGAATATAAGGCAGATGCACACACAAAAAGATCTTTTAAAAACTTAACAAAATCAAGTTCAAATCCCCACAGTCGGTATAAACAAATGAAACTGTAAGAGTTAAGGGATTAGAAGATTCACGCAAGAGTTTTATCCTGGTTCACTCTCTTCCAACCAAGAGCTACGTCCAGTCCCTTCGACTTGAAGGATTTACTTCATTATTTATCCAAATAGATTATACCAAGTATTCAATACCTCTTCAGGCTACAAGTATTCCTTTCTTATCAAGCCTCTTCAGGCTCTAACTCTAACAAAGAGATTGTTTGTTTTGATCTTCTAACTCACTATGTGTGAGGATATGACAGTTTAAGACCGGTTGAATATTACAACAATATTCAAGCTAAATAATTACAGACTTTTGCTCTTGAAAGAATAAAGGAATAAGAGCATGTAGATTGGCAAAAGTCCAGCTCGCAAAAGTTGTTCTTCAGTGGTTAAGGTCTTCTATTTATAGTGACATTCTTCTTCACTTGAAAATATTCAACGGTTGTTTTGAATATTCCCGTTTAGAGATAGCATTAAATGTATAATATCCGTTGTGACTGATAGCTTGATCGTGGCCATCATGAAATGTACTCTTGGTTATCATTTTTGCACAAAATGGAGAGTCACGGCTCTGAGTAATTGTAACTTGAAAACTGTCTTTCCTCCTTTGTGAAAAATCCAGCTATTCCAGCAGTAAAGGTGACATGGTACAGAGCGTTTTGCATTTCCTCATTGTACTATGTTGTTTTTTGCATTTCCTCAATGGTACTATGTTTCTCTCACAAAGAAACAAAGCATTAAAACAGATAAAACAAATAGGAAGGACCAACATTCGTTTGAAATAAATATCAATCATTTGAAATAAATATTTCTTTGTGGTCGGGGTAGCATTTACCTAGCTAGACGGAGCATATGAAAACTTACAAGAAAAATAGCTCGTCTACTTAAAATCTGCGTCTACACGCTTATGGGTAAAACCAAGTCTATAGACTTTCTGTTTTTTTTTCGTTCGTCTACTGACGTGGCATATCCTCTCGTCAATCATCAAGTCTTTGGACTTGCTATATTTCAATAAGTTATTTTTTATCTCTGTCTACTGACATGACATTTAAGCTCGTCTACTCATAGAAACTAAAGTTCTCGTCTACTGATAGTATTTTATTAACCGTCTACTCAAATATAATAAATAAAAAATATACCAAATGTTTTGAGCAGCTCGTCTAAATGAGTGGACGCGGATTCAAAATCTAAGTCCAAGCAGATATAAGGAAACTTATTCAAGGTTTCCATAACTTAAATATATTTTTAACATTCATGCAAGACTAGATAAAGCATGTTAGATCTCAACTAAAACCTTTTCATGCAAATTTAATTCTTTTTGTTAACATCAAAACTCAGATTTATTAATCCAAATCACTTTGGTTCCAACAAAGGTAACTAATGTAACAAATTATTATACATAAAGAATTGGAATCTCAAATAATAAAATTACAAGAATAACAAATTATTATAGTAAAAAAAAATATAGTGGAGGACATTTCAGAATATAATTAATTTAATAATTTTACGAATGAATTTGATTGGTGGCATAAAAAATTGATGGAAATGAAATATTGCTCGTGATGTCACGTGTGCATTTCTTTTTTAAAGAAACATCCTTTTATATTAGAAAAACGTAAATATAATAGAAGATAATTGATAAAAATAATAGATTTTAATTTATTAATATTTCTATTTCTAATTTTACAATTAAATGTGTATATAATTAATATATTAAATACCAAATATAATTATAATTGATCAATCTCGTATTAATTTTTTTTGTCATAAAAATTATAGGTGAGTTGGGTCCAGGGGCTCACCAGGGCAAGGCAAGCCTCATTACTCAAAGAGGTACTTACAGATTACCACCAACGAGGTCCTCACTTCGGGGATTCGAACTCACGACCTTGTGGGTTGTGAGTCGTATCCTTACCAACCGGACTAATCTTCGTTGGCAATCTCATATTTAATTTTCAATATTATATAACTAATAAAAATTGTATACTTTGGTATCTTTATTTTATTATTGTGTTAATCAATAATTAATTCCTATTTTTATTTCACTATAATAATCTTGAAGTTTGGTTTGGTAGATAATAAAGATTCACATTTATAACAAAGCTCTTAAGCATAAACGAAAAAAATAGGGAATCAATAATTTTGGGTAACAATTAAAGGTAATTATTATTATAATTTAATGTACACAATTGAAGATAATTAAATCGGAGGATATTTCTCTAAATAATTAATTTGTATAGTTAAAAGGTACTCCCTCCGTTTTTTTCTTTGGTAATTTTAACTATTTGTTTTTGTTCCAAAACAATGGGTGTTTTATAAACGCAAGACATATTTGACCATTTTTTTTTTCATATATACCTTTATAATAGAATTAAATTGAAATACCTTGAAAATACACAAAACCTTCAAAATACATAAATGTCTAGTGGAGTATGGAATAAATGTAGTTGGAATTTGTAAATAATCAATGATATAAATAAGAGTATTTTGGTACAAATATATACACATTAATGATTTCTTAATTTATGTGTAGGAACCTTAAATTACCAAAGAAAAAAAAAATGGAGAGAGTAATTGATAAGGAAATTTTAATTACAAAGGATCAAAGATAATTAAATTGAAATATATTTTTGTACACAATTTGATTTGGAGGATAATAAAAATTACCCTTGTGAATCACTTGTATAACTTTAGTAAGTAGAAACCTTCATTTATATAATATAATATTAATATATTAATATATAATATATAATATATAATATATAATAGATTTGAATTTATTAATATTTATTTTACTAATTAAAAATTTCAAGCATGCATATAATTAATTTACTAAATATAAAATAAATATTGAAATTCGTAATTAAATTAATGTATTATATAAAACTAATACAAAAATGATATGACTTTTTTTTTATTCAACTATTAGTTGATATTTATTATGTTATTATAATAATCTCCAGATTTGATTTACTAAATAACGGAAGACCCACGTTCATAACAAAGCTTTTAATTACAAAATAGAAACAAATAATTAATCAAATATTTGGAATAAAAATTAAAGGTAATTAGTATTTGAAAATTTAAAACTAATTTACATATCTGAAAATAATTAAATTGGAAGATTTGTTTTAAATAATTTGAAATTTGTTTTGATTTAAAAATTGCTGCCTCAATTTTAAATTTTGATTGATTTAAACCAATTTATATTAACTAATATTAATTAACGATATTAACATGTAGATATTTGTTTCCTTATTGACTGAAAATTTTAATTAACTCTAATTTAAAGTAAAATTATTTATTGATGCCATTAAATCGAATTTGATGCCATCAAATTCCACCAACATCCTCAACCTTCCCAAAAGGATTATTGCATTGATTATTCTCTATTTTTTCTTGCTTGATTGATATCTTAATCATAAATTGTTTGGACTTAGACTATTTATGAAAGGATGAATTAAAGATTTTCATAATATCAAATATGCTAACATAATTATTTGCTGCAAATAAGCATTTGATTTGCTGACCAAAAGTAGCATTACGTTGATTCCCCATTTTTTCCGCTAACGTTGGAGCAAGAATATTAAGGTGGCGTTTGGAAGAGCTTATCTAAGCTCTTTTTGACTTATCTGATGATATAAGCTCTTATGCAGTATGTTTGGCAGAGCTTATAAAAATAACTTATGACATCCCAAAAGGAGTTTTTGACTTATTTTCATAAGTCACTGGGAGAAGCTTATAGAATTATCATAAGAGCTTATGCACTAAACACCATCTCCGTGTTTTTCACTATTTGAATCCTCTCATGCCCCTTTCTTTCTTTTTCTTTCTTTAAGTGCTTATGGCATAAGCTCTCATGCGATAAGGTCTTATGTCATAAGCTCTTAATTAAGTTGTTTACCCAAACGCACCCTAAATATTAATCAATTAACAACTGAACCAAATGGTTTAGTACAAGTAACTAACGCACTGCTACTTAAGGACTACTCTTCGGGCTCTGTCCGAGTTCGATCATTGGGTATGCATCAATCATTGGCCAGGCTTTACTAACTGCGCGGCCGACTCGGAGATCAGTACCATAGTGGGTCAAAAGGATTTAAGCCGTAGGATACTTCGACGGCTCACTCGGTCCCAATGACTAATTAGAGTGAGTATTAAACCAAAAAATAATTCTCGACTTAGGTGATATAACATTATGATGCCGTATGATTCATGTAGTCGACCCCACCAAACAAAACACGATCTATTAAACATGTCAAGAAAGTAAAGAAGACATATTAATCTAAACAAGCAACATTATTTTTCATTTCAGAAGCAAGTAAACATTTATATACAAGTATACAACACGTCCCACGAAATTACAGGATGAGAAAGAACCTATATTTTGGAATAATGGATTGGAATCTCTCTACAATATTGTATTATTTATTTTAGGGGTGTACAAGGATCTGATACGATCCGCGAACCCGACAGATCCGAATCGATCCGAACCGATTTTGATGGATTGGTTCGGATCATCGGATCGGATTCCAAAACGCCGATACGAACCAGATCGGTTCGGATATCAGAGAAATCTAATTCGATCTGAACCCTATAAAATATTTAATTTTAAATTATTTTATATAATATTAATATATTATTATATAGATATTTAATATAATTAATAATTAAATATGTATATTTTATTTTATTTTTCTAATTTTTTATTAATATTTAAGTGTAAATAAAAAAAATAAAAATAATAGGTAACCCAATGATCCGATCCGAACCGATCTGATTGTGCTCGGTTCGGTTCGGATCCGTAGTTGAAAATTTGACAAATCCGAACCGATCAAATTTGATCGGTTCGGATGATGAAACCCCTCAAATCCAATCCAAACCGACCCGATTACACCCCTAATTTATTTTAGCATTATATTGTTTTTATACTAAATTGTCAATTATAACATCCTTGACTGCTCTATAGATTGACAATTGTCCCGACAAATCAACACATGTCTTTTTAACGTGCTTTATCCTCACTCACATGCTTCTTGGGAACTTCCTGTGAGGTCACCCATCCCAGAATTGCTCCAAGTCAAGCACGCTTAACTGTGGAGTTTTTAAGTGATGCGCTCCCGAAAAGAAGATGCATCTTGTTAGTATAGATAGTATCAATCAATTCATTTAAGTCATCCTTAACTGTAGAGTCACATACTTGTTCAGTCTCGAAATCCCTCAACTATGCAGTCCTGTACTTACAAAGTCTCAAGATCTCTCTCATTCTGGTTCATTCACATGTCCCTCCACCTGGAAGCCTGTCAGGAATCGCTCCTTCTCTGTGCTCTCTTTACCACTCCCCGCCCTCGTTAGCACCTAGGTATCACATCAATCACTATCAATTGTTTTGATTCATGAAATTTCAAATTTCAAATTGATTTCATTAATATTTTCACTAATAACATTCTAACCATCAATGTGTTTGGGTCCGCTTGTTTTAGATTTTGATAGAATTGATTTTGGAAGAATTGATTTTGTAAGAATTGATTTTGAAAAAATCAAGGTTAAAAAAATTGATTATGTTTGGTAACAATATTTTAAAAGTGGGTTTAGAAGAATTGATTTTGTTTGGATGATAAAGTAAAATCACTTTTGAAGTGTAAATATATAGAATTTTGTGGGTCCTACATCTAGAATCAATTATTTTCAACGGAAAAGCTAGAAATTTTTGCTTCCACAAAACTCAGTTTTGACCCATCAGGAATCAATTATTTCCAATGGAGTTTCTAAACAAACGAATGAACAGTACCCAGTGAACGATGACCCCAAACTGAAAAAAATTGTCGTTTGCGTTGAGAAGAATCTCAACCAAACTGGCACTTTTTCTTCAAATCAATGTAAGCGTGACACCTTAGCAAAGAAGGTAGGGAAGACTTATGGTTTTACAACATGTGAAATTTTGAGAAGAGTGAAGACTCCTATGAATGACACATGGAGATTGTCACTTTGAGATTGCTTTCAAATGTATTATAACTAGATTTGAACCAATGCAACGCACGGACTATATTTTCTTTCAAAAATATAATGGTTTTGTATAGGTAATATTTATATGTTTTTGTTATATTTATATTAGTTTATAATTTTATTAATATATTTTTATTTTATTTTGATAGATAAAATGTTATTATTTTTTTATGTAATATATATTATGTTATATTATTATATTATATAATTATGAGATATCATAAGAAATATTATACAGTATAAGATTCTATAATATGTTTTTATTATTACATTAATATTATATTATTATATAAATTTAATTGATATTCATCAGTGTAAATATTTTTTGCATTATCAATTTATCATTGATTGACATATTATTAAATATTCTAAATAACGTGCCACACACGGGTTATGTTTTATAAAATATAAAAATTGGAGCTTATGTTATATATTATGTTATATTATTATTTGACATATATTCTATTCTATTATTATATTATATAATTATAAGATATATTATATAATCTAATATTATATATAAGTGACCTGTGGGATGCACAAGACGACATTTGTCGCTCATGGACAAGGTTTTGAAAATCGGACCGGACCGGCCGGTCCGACCGGGAACCGGGATCTTGGGCGGTCCGATTCACAGGGAAAATCGGCCTAGCATCGAACCGGTGGAAAAACCGGAAAACCGGTTCAAAACCGGTAGTGAACCGGCCAGAACCGGTTTCTTAAAAAAAAAAAAATTAGTATAAAAGGATTTGTGTCATCCTAGCCAAAACCCAATTCTTTTGTTTTCTAACATATGTGGGCTAGTTATAGATTTTGGGTTGGTTTTCCCTATGAAGATGATTTTAACATATATTTCTATATTTATTTAGTTTAATTTCAAAATAAAAAAAATTGTGCTTAATAATTTTAGTTGTTATGTTGTTTTTTTGTTTAATATTGTTACAAATATTATATTAAAAATTAAAATAATATTATTTAATTATAACCGGTTCAACCACGATTCAACCTCGGTTGAACCATTGAACCTTGAACCGCTGCCTTCACCGGTTCGATGGCCGGTCCGGTTTTGTAAACCTTGCTCATGGACAGATTTTAAAATCTAAGAAGATTTCATTATGTAGAAATATAATCACATAAAATCATTAGAGAAAACATATGGTTGAATCATCCAGAAATAAAAACAATTTAAAAGTTCTTTGAAAAAATTCAGTTGGCCATAACCAATGAGTATATAAATTTCAAAATAAACCAATTAAATGAAAAAAACATATATTAGGCATCATGGTTATATGTTGTATGATTAAGTTGGTATGTATTGAATATAGAAAAGTGTAATTTTAAATTTTCGAGGTAGACATATTTTAAAATGTTTTTTTATGGATTAAAATGTTGTTATGTAAAATATAAAAGACAAATCGAATTTTTATAAGTTTAATTATAAAAATAATCACTAAATTATTTTGTCTCACATCCAATAATCTACAACGATTCTATCTTGGATCCATGTCTTACATCTAATAATCTGGAGTAAGAACTTTCAATTACTCCAAGAGAAATTTTTATATAATTATATGATATAAGATATATCATAAGATATTTTTTGATTTATTTATTCTTTTTGTCTAGTGCAAGTTAATCATTTTTAGGAAATATATATTTATCTAGCATATTATTTTTTATTATATCTTGAAAATCTATTTAATTTAATTCTCCTCTATCCCCATGCAAGTTAACAATTTTTAGAAAATATATTAATTTATCGTATTATATTTTTCTCTCTTGAAAATTTATTTGATTTAATTCTCCTCTTTTTCTCCGTGCAAATGAACCATTTAAAAAATATATATATTTATGTATTTATCTATGTAATCTATGTAACATATATGAGTCGTCGTTTGAAAGTTACTTCATTAATGGAGTGAGATGATTGAGGATGGTAACACAAACTACTCAATTCTACCCAAACCTTGTCATTTTCATACCCTCAAAATTGGAGATTTGTGATTTTCCTCCACCATCTCATTCAACTTGCAAACAATGAAGTGATGTTTTTACCTTTTCACTCCACTCCATTACTAATCTTTATTAAAATACCACTCCACTCCATCTAGTTGGATTCGCCGTGCGTTCCACAGTTGTGCAAAATTACATTAAATTATGATTCTTTTTTTTTTGTAAATCTAATTTTATTAGATGCAAAATGCAAAATATGTTCATATTTAAAAATTAAAATAAATATATTAATTATAATTATAATAATACCATAATAAATTAGTATGTGAGAAAAACTAATTATAATTTGTGGTACTAAATTTGTTATTAAATAAAAGCATTAACAAAATAAAAGTATTTTGGTTCAAAAAAAAAAACATTTAAGGATGAAAATTGTTATATTTATATTAAAACTTCCTACAACTTTTATGTTAACATTACATGAGTTCACACACAAAATACACATCAAATTTTTTTTTTTTTTTACAAAGAATACATATCAAAAACTACTTTCAAATTGTAAGATCTTGATATAATTTCCATATTACAAAATTACAAAATAACATACAAATACACATATCAATGTATCATAATAATACTCACGTATCCATTCAAATACTCTAAACATATATAAATCGGCAAGTATTATTGTCAATTACATTCTTATTAAGCATGAAAGCTGCAAATTCTATTCTATTATTGGATTCCCTCTAAGTTACATATATATAGTACCTCCAACCATGTCATGTGGTTTTCACCAAATGACAATGTAATACTTGCAGTGAAGACTTCCTCATCCACATTTATTAACCTCAATTAAAATAAAATTAAAACTACTAAATAACATCAATATGATAATATACAATTTTACTATATTGGAAGATTCTAAAATGCTTTCACTAATAAGCATAATCTAAATTTGAAAATTTCAGCAATAAAAAAACTTATCATACTTCTATTCTAGTAATATGAGATTCACATTTGTTGAGAGACATCCTCTGCCATTTAACATATTGCAACGGGAAATGTAAGATTCCCATGGTGATCTTGTTACAAATGTACCAAACATGGCATCTTCCAAAAACATCAAAATATCTATGAATTTTGTATTGAATGAGGATTCTTGCGTATGAAAGACATACTTTGTATAAAGACAGAAGAGGATATGGTGAGCTATATATATCAACATGCCGGCAAGAAAGGTGAAAAGTCTCTAAGAAGCAGCTCTAGATTCAGCAAATGCAACTTGTGTAAGAAAATTATCTTTTAAGTCGTTGGAATTGGAAGTATTCACATTCCACTATTAACATTGAACACGTTCGCCTTCTTCTTGCGGTTCATTATTCACCTTAGCTCATTAACTCAGTAACAAACAATAACCAAAGTGAGTCAAAACAAATTGAAAGACATTCATCACAATCATCAATTTGAAGTAAGTCAAAACAAATGGAAAGACATTCATCACAAACAATAACCACCTCTCGCCTTACATATATATAACCACTATTGATTATTATGCGAAACATTAATGACCCAATCAAATGTGGGTCTTTGTGACATTATGCAGAAACCATTGTGACAATCATCATCGGAATGCTGTGTCGTGGAACCTAAAAATTGGACTAAATTTGGATGCTATATTTTCTGAAGTAATAAGAGTATGCTATTCATTACTTTCAGACAATTGGTATTATTTTTTGATTTCCAAAATGAAAAACCGATTACCTTCCTTTCTTAATACCACTATATTAGAGTATACAAAAGAATATAGGCAAACTTGTAATGACTGAGTTAATCCTCTCGGTCAGTTAGTTAGGTTAAGTAGTTACACTCTATTAAGCTAGATATTGTAAACTATAACAAACTGTGTGCCGAGTCAGCAACAGTTAGTTATGATTCTGTTTTCTCTTACTCTCTGAATTCTATTATGGTATCAGAGCTTCTTTTCTCTGGGCCTAATTGTTCATGGCGTCCATTGGCAATCCTTTCACTGAACAACCAGCTACTCACTTTCCATATCAAGGTCAAGTTCCTGTTCAGACTCGGTTTCCCTTGGTCTTGCCTCCTCGACCGCCTTTAGTGCAAATGGCACAGATTTCACCTGACCTCTAGCTACTTAGGCTGCTCGAATCGAGCTTGACCTTCTTAACTTCTCAGCGACTTGATGTCGGTGCGATTTGGTACTCCTCGGAACCCGGTCATATACTCGGGAACTTACACCTTCTCATATGTGGTACCCGACTCGGAGCTTCACACCATCTTACTGGTGATTCTCGATTTTGGTCATAGTTCACCTTTTGAAGGACAGGATCAAGTCCTCATGGGTAATGGGCAAGGTCTCCCCATAACCTCTACTGGTTTTTCTAAAATTACTACTCCAAATCACCCACACACTGTCCTTTCCCTCAATAATCTGCTCCTTGTTCCCTCTATAACTAAAAACCTTGTTTGTGTCTAAATTTGCTCAAGATAACAATGTTTATTTTGAGTTTCATCCTTACTCCTGTTTTGTCAAATCACAGGGATCTAACAAGGTTCTACTTGAAGGCTCTCTAGGAAATGATGGGCTGTATTGCTTCAAGCACATCAATATTATAAAGGAGCCTTCGGTTCCAATAAGTTTTCTGTACTCCTCCCCTGGTCATACTTGTAACAAGTCTGCTGATAATATTCCAGTTAGTATCAATACTGATGTTGTTTCTAATTCCTTTGCTACTTGGCATAATAGATTAGGCCATGCCCATCCTAATGCTGTCAAGACTGTTTCTGACTTTGTAATATTCCTTGTTCAAATAAAATGGCAAATGATTTTTGCAATGCCTGCTGTTTGGGAAAGTCTCACAGATTGTATGCTCCACCCTCCCCTACTGTTCATACTAAAGCTTTTGAACTTATTCACTCTGACCTTTGGGGCCCAGCACCCTTTACTTCTCAAATGGCTACACCTATTACATAGCCTTTGATGATGCTTTCACTCGATTTACATGGATTTATTTTCTTACAAGAAAATCTGATGCTCTAACAGCATTTAAACAATTTCACTCTCTTGTCAAAACCCAATACTCGGCCTCTGTCAAGGCTATTCGGATGCCAGTTGGGGGGTGAGTTTAGACCTTTCACCAATCATTTGGTAGAGTTGGGTATTGTGCACAGATTAACTTGTCCACACACATCCCATCAAAATGGCACTGTAGAACGTAAACATAGGCACATTGTCGAAATGGGATTAACCTTAGTTTCCCATGCCTCCATGCCATTAACCTTTTGGGATCATAGCTTCACTATGGCTGTCTACTTAATAAATAGACTCCCCACTGCAGCTCTCGCTTCCTTTTCTTCTCCCTATCATGCTCTCCAAGGGTCTATTCCTGAATACACTCTGCTTAGAACCTTTGGCTGTGCTTGTTTTCCTCTCTTGCGTCCATATAATCAACACAAGCTGCAGTTTAGGTCCACTGAGTGTGTCTACCTTGGCATTTCTCCCCAACATAAAGGCCACAAGTGCCTATCTCCTTCGGGCAGAATTTTTGTTTCAAAGGATGTCTTATTTAATGAACTTAAGTTTCCTTATTCCTCCCTTTTTCCTTCTCCCTCTACAGAACCAAACTCAAAAGATTCCACATTTCAGTCCACAATTCCCACCCTCCTCCTTCCTCCTTTGAATGCTGTTCCTTTAAATCAGTTTCCTCCTCCTCTTTCTCCCTCACCCTTATCCACTCCTGGTTCTGTTACTGTGTCTACCAGCAACACGTCCCCAGACTCTGAAAACTCTGCACAATCAGCAATGTCTTCCTCTCCTCATTCACCTAGTTTCTCCCCACAACCAGCAGTATCTTCCTCCCCTCATCCACCAGGTCCCTTACATTCTTCTACTGTCCTGCCAGCCCAACAGGCCAATGCCTCCCCATCCAGGTCCCCTCATCCTATGTTAACACGTTCCAAGACTGGCTGCCTACCACCTAAGCTGTATCCTCGAGTAAATCTTGCCTATGCAGAGCCTGCATCAGTTAAACAGACTCTGTCTAGCCCTCCTTGGGTTGAGGCTATGAAAGCAGAGCATACTGCCCTTCTTACAAACAAGACCTGGTCCTTAGTTCCTCTTCCTCCGAATAGAAAAGCCATTGGGTGCAAATGGATATTCCGCATCAAAGAAAATCCTGATGGCACTGTTAATAAATATAAGGCAAGGTTGGTTGCCAAAGGCTTCCACCAAACTCATGGATTTGATTTTCATGAGACCTTCTCTCCTGTCATCAAACCAGTCACAATCAGAATAATTCTCACCATGGAATTGTCCTCCAACTGGATGATACAGCAGATTGATATAAACAATGCCTTTTTAAATGGTTTTTTGAGTGAAGAAGTTTATATGACTCAACCTCCTGGTTTTGAGGCTAAAGACAAAACTCTTGTTTGTAAGCTTCACAAAGCACTTTATGGGCTCAAACAAGCCCCAAGGGCTTGGTATGAACGCCTCACTAGCACATATTATTACAGATTTGGTTTTGTAATTAGCCGTTGTGATCCCTCACTCTTCATCTACTCTAAGGGAGCAAAGTGTGCCTCTATGTTTTGGTCTATGTTGATGACATCATTCTCACCGACACTTCTCCAAATCTCATCTACGACCTTATCATGGACTCAATGCAGCCTTTGCTCTTAAAGAGCTTGGCTCTCTTGACTATTTTCTCGGGGTTGAAGTCAAGCATCTATCATCGAGCTCCATCTTCTTGAGCCGGACTAAATACATCCGAGACCTCCTTAACAAAGCCAATATGTTGGAGGCCAAAGGTATATCTTCTCCTATGGTTAGTGGCTGCAAACTAAGCAAGTTTGGCTGCAGTTCGGTGGTGATCCGGTCTTTCTGAGATCCATAGTTGGGGCATTACAATATGCCACATTAACCAGGCCAGAAATAGCCTACAGTGTTAACAAGGTATGCCAATTTATGGCAAACCCCCTTGAAACGCATTGGCAAACTGTAAAAAGAATCCTTCGGTATCTAAAAGGTTCCATGCATTTTGGTCTGCTTTTATGACCTTCCTCTATCACTCAGCCCTTCACTATTAAGGCATTCTGTGATGCTGATTGGGCCAGCAATCCAGATGACAGGCGCTCTACCTCTGGATCATGCATCTTTCTTGGTCCAAATCTGATCTCTTGGTGCTCCAAGAAGCAACCTCTAGTAGCACGGTCTAGCATCAACAGAAACACTCTAGATTATGTCCTTACTCACTGAGATGCGGGTTCCATTTCACACACCACAAATTTTCTTCGATAATTCAGGTGCAGTTGCAGTGGCTCATAACCCTGTTCTGCATTCTCGAACGAAGCACATTGAGCTTGACCTTCATTTTGTCAGAGAAAAGGTTGCATGCGGAGCCCTGACTGTGCATCATGTCCCAGCTTCTGTGCAACTAGATGACTGCTTCACAAAGCCTTTATCTTCCACCAGATGCAGTGACTTACGAGCCAATCTCAATGTGGTTGCTGCTCCTCAACCACCTTGAGATTGCGCGGGGGATATTAGAGTATACAAAAGAATATAGGCAAACTTGTAATGACTGAGTTAATCCTCTCAGTCAGTTAGTTAGGTTAAGTAGTTACACTCTATTAAGCTAGGTATTGTAAACTATAACAAACTGTGTGCTGAGTCAGCAACAGTTAGTTATGATTCTGTTTTCTCTTACTCTCTGAATTCTATTACACTACAACAACTTTCTTACTTCCAAATAACAATGCCCTTAATATCTTTCATGCACATTTCTGACTTTAAATAATTGCAGCAAATTGTCTTGGTGATATCAAAAGTTTGCAAAATCTCACCTGTTCAAATAGCAAAATAGCTTATGCTAAGAGAATTCAAAAGCTAAGTTGTCAATGTTAATGACATCTTCTGTATAAAAAAGGATGTTGCAATCTATTCATAATTTCAGTTTCATATACCAGTTAAAATAGTTATGATTTGGGATATATACAGTAGAAAACGTGCACAAAATATTATGTACAACTAATAAGAGCAGTAGAACAACCAAATATCATTACCTGTCAACCTATGTAGCAAAAAAAAAACCAGTGGTCTGACTCTGTACAACTTAAAGATACAAATTCATGATTATGATAAATATAATCCAGAGGGAGGATTGAGAATCGAAAGGATTAGGAGACATGTGAACACATTAATGCAAGTAATAATGACAAATTCATGCAGATAAAATTAGGAGAGTACTACCTTCAAAAAGGAGAAATATATACATACTACAATTGTTCCATTCCAACTAATTAGAGGTTTTCACTTCAGCTTTGAACCTTTATCTGATTCATGGCTTTAGCCATTTCCTTTACTGCGTTGTCGAGTGTTCAAAATGGTTTGCTCAAGCTGAGCTAATGCATGCTAGATGAGCAATGCTCGAAGTGTCTGGAATTATCATTTCAAAATTACTTGAAACTTGAAAAGTTTGGTTATGTCCAGAACTTCGCATAGTATTGAAACATACACAAGTTACAGCATGCAACTTACACAAAAGATCTTAAGAGAGCTTCCTTTAATGGATTCCCAGTCCTTCTGGAAAACACAGCTTACAAATAGGACCTGCACAATGTGAATGGTAATGTATCATAGGAATCCTGTCGATTACAAAAAAAAGTAGATGCCCAATTATAAACATACCTTAGAATGAATACTTGCCATGGTGCCATATATTGCAAAAACAAATAAAGCCATATAATTCCAATAACCAACACAATTATTTATCCACAAATAGTGATGATCCTGCATTAAAAACGAAAGCTTAAAATAGATCCTTAAATCATGAACTCAAATGCAAAATTGAAGCTCAAAATAACATCCATTGCAGAGAAACAATTGACTTACCATTTTGAGAACACACCTTCGCAAACTCGATGATGATGAGTCCTTGAGGCTTGTGTGCAAAGCACTCTCTCAAAATATTCCGATGAAATTTTATAACTATCGGTATGAAAGCATATGAACTTCAAGGGTATATCCTTTTAATGTTTCTAGTAGATAATGTATATCCTTTTCATAATTAAAAAAAGAAACAAAACAGGAGGGTCAAGAATAAGAACTTGTTAAGAAAGATAGTGTACAAAACAGGAGGGTCAAAAATCCTCTTAAGGTTTGCAAAGAAACAAAAGCTGAAGAAATATGCCTATGTCAAACCTGTGTCAGATGCCAAAAGGGAGCTTGTCTTTCTTCCAAATGTCAATGAAGAGTGCTTACAGCAGAGGAATTTTTTTTAAGAAAAAAAACACACATGTAAAACACTAATCAAAGAACAAATTCGACCAATTTGATTACACAGAAACAAAAGGAGCAACAACCACCATTTCTCCAAGTAGCACCAGCCAACAGCAACTTAAATGGTTAAAGCAAGATTAGTAGCCAAAAAACAAAGCAAAACTCATGTTAGAAAACTAAATATATGTAGAAACCAAATGGAAAAGAAAACTCATCAATAAAAGCTATACACCGATAAATGTTGATTATACCTTTCATGTATTAATTCCTCAATTAAGTATCCATAGTGCAGAAAATAATGGAATCAGCTCAATGAATCAAAGTCATGAAACTCAGCATCAAAATTCACATCTTTTGGTTGTTCAAGAGAACAAATCTTGTACCTAAATGTTTTAGAATCACACTAAATGTTATGTTCTGAAGTTAAAAAAAACCTGACGATTAAACCCATGGCATTATTCCTCAATTCAACCTAGCTACTGAATTAGCAGGAAGGCTTAATAATCAAATTTCAGACACCATTTACACTGAGGCGACAATAAGAGGAAGAAGAACCCAATTGAAAGGCAAGAAATAGGGCAATGATTAAAGAATAAGAGGAAAAATTGTTAAAAAGGAAAATATATACCATTTTCAATCAAAAGCTCATTTCTACATTCAAGACATTAATCAATAAAAGTAAACCGTATTTGTTGATCTTTTGAATCATGGCCCATGTACTTTAAACTAATTAATATTAATAATTATAGAACCTTTATTCCGCCAGAAAAATATTCATCTACATCGAGAAAAATGAAAGCACAAAAAAAAAAATTAGATACAGGATTTGAGGATTAAAAAGTTACCATTTAGCCGGAGAAGAGCTTGTAGCAATAGCAATAAAGGGAACACCAGCAAATCAACCAAAATTTGTTTCACATTATACTGAAATACTAAAATGAACAAAAGAAAGGGAGTAAAGAATGAAAGCATATTTTTTTACAGAAATCATCAGTTTGTTAAAAGTTGGTTAAGCCAAAACAAAAAGAATGGTGTAGGAGTCTTTAGAGAAATCCCTTGAAACACATTTAATCCATTCCACCAGAGCAACTTTGAGTGTTTCAAGAACCCCTATTGCAAAACCAAATCAGCAAGCCCTGTTATAACCATTAACTGTGACATGGCTTACCTCAGAACTCTGAAGAGAGAAGAGAAAGATACATAAGTATATTGGGTGAAATAGGTAAAAAAGCAAAAAACAGCAAATCCATAAAGCTATATTAATCCTATATCCATCAGGAATTTCTCTACATATTGTAGACCTGCATTTTGCATTTGCATCTGGGTCCACTGGCCCTTTATAGTGCTCTGAAAAAAACAGCCTCCCACCTTCATTTCAATAGAACAAACACAAAACTCATTAGAATAGAATATAGTATTCCATAAGACAAACAAAAATAATCTGAACCAATACCAACCTTGTCCCAACCTTAAGAGAGCCCAGTTCATCATCTCAGGGTAGCTATTTTGCACCATCAAATGTGAATATCGTCATCTTTAGAGCCCTGTGTGCCTAAAAAAAATAAAAAAAAATAAAGAACAGACAAATAATTGATGGTTAAATAACTGTAAAAAAGAATAAAGAAACAAAAGTTGATGAACTAACCCAGTATTAAAAAGACGAACCAAGAATGAAAATCCCTTCAATGAAACCAAAAATAAAAAACAAACTGTGAACACAGATGAAAACTCTCGTAACAACAGCCTAAGGAGAACAAAGCAAATCCAGAAGATCTCCCAGTGTGGTCCAGTGTGGTCGACTGAGAGGGAGAAGAACAAAAAAGGGACAGAATGATGTCCAGTGTGGTCGACTGAGAGGGAGAAACGAAGAAGGATGTGTACCTCGGCGGCTCCCGGGAGGATTGAATGGGAGCGAGTGATTCATAACATATGGATTGCATGACCGATTGAAAGAGAAATTAGAAGGAGAACAAAATTGAGAATGAAGAGAGAAACGAAATTGTGGTTGTGTGAAAAAAATTACCATGAAAAAGTGAAGACCAACATTTGACCCACTTTTATCATTTCAATCAATGCATTGAAATTTGAATTTTGAAATTCAAAAACTCTCCAAATGGGCTCCAAATTTTGAAATGCCATAACTTTCCAAATATGGCAAATAAATCAAGGTCACCTCTCCAAGCAAGCTCCCAGAAGTTGACATATGTAAAAACTTTCCCAAATGATGACTTCCAATTGTATATTTCTATGATAGTATGTATACCCGTGCAACGCACGGGCTACAAGTCAGGTACGAAAATGAAATTTATTCAAATAAAAAACTATTGAATAAAGGTGAGAAGATAATAAAAAAGAAAGGAATAATAATTTGTATAAAAATATTAACATTTACTATTACAAATTTACATAAGATAAAAACAAAAAATATGAATTTAATTCGGGTAATTAAATTTAAATTAATCAGGTAAAAACAATAATGAGTTGCCTCAATTTTGAAGATTTAAAATTTAAATTTTGCACAATGAAGATAAAAATAAATATACGAATTTAATTTAATTTTCTGTCAAGTATACCTAAATTAATTAGCCAAAAAAATTCAAATTTCCAAAAAACTTTTCAATTTTAAAAAACTTCATTACTATCATCATCGTCATACAATATGAATCAAGTCTGACAAATACACATTGCACGAAATGCACATACAACAAAAACATGGTTCACCATCAATATCACCATAGATATTGCGCAGTATAGGTTTAGTTTACAAACAAAACATTGATAAAAAAAAAAAAGCAAGATTGACAAAAGATACAAAAACTGCATAAAGTTATATAGTGTTTGGATTTGGAAAAGCACTGGAAGCTACAGATAGTAGCTTCCATTGAAACCACAGCAAACCCTGTTCTTACCGCACAAACAAACATGCTATTAATACTGCAGTGGTGGTGTTCCTAGTGGCGACACAAACATGCTAACATTGGTCTTTTGCAACCTTGGGATTCACAAAATACTGCAGACGGGAGTGCATTTCAACTATAAAGCAAAGCAAGATACACATGATCCTTTCATCAAAATACTGCAGAAGGGAGTGGCAACATAAAAGTACTTTCATCAAAATAAAGCAAATCAAGATACAGTTTGGGATTCACAAAATACTGCAGAAGGGAGTGGTCACACAATACTCTTGATGTTCTATTAGATTTCTTTAACGATAATGGTTATAGTTACTGGGAAAAAAAAATGATAAGGGATGAATAACATAATCCTTTTCATCAGCTCATAACACTCTAGTCTCTAATTGTTCATGAAAACAGACTTTTGTCTAGTTGTTAGTGAAAACTGATAGAAACTTTTGTATGACATGTTAAATACTAAGATGATAAGGTTAGCAAGTTGAGAGTGCAGAGTAGAATTTTGTTGTTGACTGACATATAATCACTAATAAAATTGCATTTAACCATTCGTAAGTGTAGGTCTTAATCATATTCAAATATTTTGGGTATAAATTATGAAGTCTAGATTAAAAAATTCAGGAAACAAAAACATAATACAGTGAAGCAAAATAAAAAAACAATGTGGCTCAATCCTTTTTTTTATCTTCACTTCTTTCAACTTAGTGGTAGACAAATCCACATGAAGCATAGAAACAAATTCAATAGAACCTTCTGTCTTAAGCGCCACATTAAGATCAGAGAGAATAGCCCGAGATCCAAGATAAATTTCTCCATTTAATTGAAATATCAAGTTCTACAAATGAAATAGTTTAATGAACGTTAAATTCTATGTTAATACAATATACATGTTTAATTGAATGGCAAATACACATTGCATCTGAAACTGCAGTCAGGGGGAGTAATTGCCTTTTTTAAATAAGATTTTACAGTACCTAGATGTTGAGAAACTGAAGCAAATCAAGATCTAAAATATGTGAATAAACATAAGCATATTAATTAAAATAGATGCAGGGATACTAAGAATCTAAACTTCAAACATGGTTACAATGAAATCAAGGTCCACAACAATGAGATAAAATACATTTCATACCTTAAGAACATACTAAATTCAGAAATCAGAAACATAATAAAAAAGTTATGTGGAAGACTGGAAGTAAGCAACAAAGCATTTTCTTTGTTTATTCCTATCAGAGCAGCCAGAGGAGATATCAGGTTATCTAAATCCTACTGTATGTAGCTTGTGTTGTTGAGTCTGAGGTTTTATCCTGATAGAACCATTCATGCCATCTCTGCTATCTGTGTCATCTAATGTTCACTTTGGACATGTGCAAAAGTTTTATTATTTTAATGCAATAGAAATATGATATTGTTATATACTTGCTCTCACAATACCCTTTTTCCTAAAAATACATTTTAAAAGTACCAAAACGTAGAAAATAAGAATAAGTAGGACCTAAGCAAACTATTTTAGCCATGGATGAGAATATATATATATATATATATATATGCAGTCCAACCACAATAAGTAAAAGCTAATTACTAGTAATTTCAGTGTTGACAGCTGAGCAAAAATGAAAAAAAATAAAAAAAATCAATGTAGTAACTGGGAAAAGGTAGTTAAATTTCACCTCAACTATAGCTGAAAACCAAAGGGAGAGCTTTTCGTTAAAATAGTTGGACCAGATATGAGAATGAAAGAAAAGTATCTAACACTAATTAACTGCTTCTACATGCTGAAAATGAAAGAAAGGTATCTCACATTATATGCTTCTACCATAATGAAAATGAAATAAAAGTATCTCATATTAACTGCTTGTATCAATCGTATACTATAGAAAACCATTAACTCAGACATGATAAAAGAAGATTTTCTCACATGTTTGAAGCCAACTAAACGTATGTATAAAAAAGTTATACATAAGAATCAGTAGCTCAAGCTTTTGTTGTACGCTAATTTGGTATATTTTCTTCTACTAAACATATATTTCTCCAATTGGCAAGAGTTTCAAATTTCAATATCAACTAACTTAACCGTTGGAAAAAAAAATACGTATAAAAAAGCCTACAGACAACATTTTATCCTAACAAATTACACACAAGTACTTAAAATTTATGCATGAATCTGAAACTACCCCAATTTAACAATATTAAAAAAATAATAAATGCATAAGTCTTCACCCTGCTGTTGACATGGTAGAGACCAGATCAGACATATAGTGCATACCTTTTCTGGAAGACTTTTTGATACCTTTTGACCCCAATAAAAAGCTGGTAGGGGTGTGGCCTTGAAATTATGTTATGGCTTTTTCATCTCTGCCTCTTTTTCCTCCTGTGTTGAGGAATACAGAGTTCAGTTCAGACATGCCATTTATGTATATTATCTCTGATGCACTATAAATATATGCAAACACACTTAAGTGATAGCATGGGCAGTAATATAGGAAATGCTAGTCATTTCAAAACAAACATTCCAGTACATGAAAAAGTACCTTCAATTTTGATTGAAGATGGGTCCTTTCTACCTCTTTTGCATTAGGCTTTTCCTCTAATTTTCTTGAAGACTGGTGAGAAAACAAAAGGTTAAAGAGCATAATTTGGTTATCAAAAATAATCCAATACTTTCAAAATCTAATGAGTAATCTTGGCACCATGGGCACTGAAATGTATGGACAAACATCAAAAGCAAGTACATAACTCTGAACAAATATTTTAAATGAAACTTACAAAAGTATCCTTCAGTGCCAAGAACTTACTTGCTCTTCCATACCCCTTATAAGCATTTTACAATAAAACCATGTTATATTAATCAGTGTTATCGAATAGCGGTTATGGCGGTGTCATGGCGGAAAGCGGTGGCGGGTTTCGAAGGAACCGCCATACGGTGGCGGTGGCATGGCGTATTTCACATGGCGGTCTGTGGCGGCCGCATGGCGGGTGGCGGGCATGGCGGAGGCGGCTGCCATGGCAGAAAAAGCAGGTTTTTAGGGTTTTTATGAAAATCAAAGGCAAAAACAGTCTTCTGGGCCATCTGGGTTGTGCGACCCGACCCAAAATATGGGCCCAAAATGGGTAAAACCCTAATGAAAATGCATGCCCCTTATTTTCCTCTCTCACTTTCGTCCAGAACCTTGTTCGATCAGAACCCACTGTCTTCTCATTTCACACTTTCTTCTCCGACCACCCACTGTCCGGCGACACCCTCTGTCCAGCGACCACCGTCTGGCGACCACAGACCTCCGGCGACCACCTTCTGTCCTCTTTTTCGTTTTTTCAATCTTTTCCGACAATGACTTCTGAACCAGTGTCGTTGGATGCTTCAAGCACCCTCTTCTCTTCTCCTTGTATTGTTGTTTTTATCATTTTGTTGTTATTTGAATTTTGAAGTCTTGAACTTGATGATAATCAACCTTGCTAGTAGTCTATGGTAGGTGAATATGACACTTTTATGATATTTTCTATCAATATAGTTTATGGATCTTGATATATGTTGTTAGTCTTTTGGATTTTATATTTATTTCTGTATTTTTTGTTATATGTATACAATTTTTTTTTGTCCACCATGGCATCCGCCATATGGCCGCATCGCCATCCGCTATAATGTATGGCAGATTTTTGGCCGACCGCCATAGGCCGCCATCCGCCATCGATAGCACTGATATTAATCATAAACTTAAGCAAAATCATTAAAACTATAAATAGAACTGAATCAGAAGGATGAAAGAAAACATCAAGGTAATAATTGTTCTCAATCCTGACAAAGGTAACCAAGAAGGCATCGACACTCAACTACACTGGCATTTCAGATAGCAATGTGATCTCAGAAAAAATTCCTTAAAATCATTTGGTCTAAAAACTATAAAAGCAGGTGTTATATGATAGGCAAGTGAAACTCTAAAAGGGAAGTAAAAATTGAGGACAAAAGAGGAGAGAGAATTTGAGAGGAAACAGGGCAAGAGGTAGTTTGAGGAGGCAGAATCGAAGTCATTCAATTTCAATTCAATATTCAAGTCTAAGGGCCCGTTTGGTGGTCAGGATAAGAGAGACAGGATAGGATAAGCTATCATATCCTGTCTGAAACTGTTGTTTGGTGAGCCAGCAGGATAGGATAAGGCAATCCTGTCACTTATCCTATCATGTCCATCTAATTAAAATTATATCCTGGGGGAGGATTGGGTTAGCACTCAACAGGATAGATAAGGTATTTTTTTCTGGTAACAAGTAAGATAGGGTGATTTAAAGTATAATAAAATATAAAAATATATAATATATAAAATAATTAAAATATAATAAAATAATATTTTAAAGTATAATAAAATTTAACATGATTACAAAAAAAGTATAATAAAATATAAAATATAAAATATAAAATATAAAATATTTAAAATAATAAAAATATTAATAATTAATTTTAAAATTTATTTATTTTTATCACAATGCTAATTTTATTATTTTATATTATTTTTAAAACTGTAAAATATAAAAAATTATTCTAATAATTTAACTATATGTAAATTAAAAACAAAAAAAGAATATTTAAAAATATAAAAAATTAATTTTAGTTAGACAATATTTAAAAAATTTAAAACATTATATGTAATTTTATCACAAGGATAATTTTGTCTTTTTATATAAATTTAAATAATGAAAATTATAAAAAAAAAAACTAAATCTAATAAAAGATGAAAACATTTAGAATAAAAACGAAAAGTTTTAAAATTCATACTTAAATTATAATGCTGTCCAGTTGGTTATCTGACGGACACCAAACGTCGGATAGGATAACAGCTTATCCGGTTCATATCCTATCATATTCCTATTATGTTCTCTTATCTTATCGTGACCACCAAACGAGCCCTAAGTATCATTACAGTATGGAAGCCATCCTTTAAATAGGAAATACTAAACCCTAAATTGCATAAAACTCCATAATTACAATTTACAACAAATTCTCAATATATTACTCCATACTCCCAAAATATATTCATCTAGAGTAAGCAACCAAATAATGAATACTTTGTAGCTTAAAAATACATATGAATCTGGGAGAGTCACATAGATGCGTTCAATTCTTCCATTGAAACAGGTACTCGTGTGATTTTTTCTTTTCAAAAAAAAAACAACATAGGAAAACAGAGAATCGGAGTAAAGCATAAAGCATAAAAAGCTAATAGAAGTCATTGTAGCAGACTAACTATTCAGTATTTGATAGAACACAGCAAAGGCATTGTCAGTGGTCCTCTTCCCCTCAATCTGAAACGAAGAAGAAATGAAGATTGCTGAGAATGGAAAAACGCCGGGTTTATACCCATGAAAAAGAAGAAACGAAGGTTTCTGAAGATTCCCGACTGAGCGACGGTGGTCTCCTGACAGCGGTGGTGGATCGCCGAAGAGAGGATCTGTGGAGCGGCGCCGGTGAGAGATTCTCCGGTAGAGCATCTGAAACAAAACGAAAAAAAAAAAAGAATGAGAGGAGTCAAAGAAAACCAAAAAAAATGAGAGAGGGAGAGAGAGAGATGAAGAAAGAAGCTAGATAGAAGAAAAAAGGTAATGAAATTTGAGATTCGAAAATTTGGACAGAGGAAGAGAGAACAGAGTGAGGGTTAGGGAAAAAGTAGGGTTTTTTCGACTTTCGAGCTGTGGGAACCGCGAAGTGTGCTGTTGAAGATTCATTAAGTGTGGGCCAGCTTTCTTCCTTAGCAAATTTTGACTGAGGAGTACAAAAGAAGCTATCCATTGCCAGCTTGACACGTGAAGAAAATCACTCCTAACAATGACTTTAAAGTGTATATAATATAATATAATATATAATATATAATATAATATAATTAAATATAGATATATAAATATAAATACATATTTATATATAGATATAGATATAGATTATATTTTATTCAATATCTTTTATTAACTCCATCCAAAAGATTTCCGATCACATAACATTGCATTTCAATTGTTATGTAAATATATCATCAATTTTTCAAAAAAATTAATTGTTAACTACTTCAAATTAAAAGAAATTGTTAATTGCTTTTTCAATTCTCTTTTTTTAAATATTTTTCATTAACTCAGCTGTAAATATTTTTAAAACCTTGAAGTATGGAATGTTGATTGCGCAAAGTATCTCACACTAATTTTTTTTTCCTAATTTAAAATTGAATACAATTTTTTTTAAATATATCATCTATACTAATAGATAATGGCCAAGTTCTAAAAAAAGCAGTTTTTTGGTGTCAAATTTTTTATATTACAAAAATACCATTAATAACTTTACAGTATATGGCAGTTTGACAAAATAATAAATATGAATCAACTCAAAAATATAACTTCAGGGTGGGTTATCAAAAATTCAAATTGCAAGTTACAGAGATCAGAAATAATTCAAAATAAAAACGGTTTCAATCTCTAAAGATGCAAAAAGATGAGAATCGCTGATTTTCTCTTCTTCCCTGTTTTTTCAAGTGCGCCTCCCTTTTTCTCTCTTTTCTTCCTTCTTTATTAACATTGACTTCTCTGTCTTCCCTGTTTCATCAAAGGGATAAATGGGAAGGATATTCTTGATCAATCTTGAAGGAAACTACTATATCTGCAGCCTGCAGGATGGTATCATTTAAACGTGTTTTTTTCTTCCAATTTCTCTTTCTCCTCAAACAATTTTTTTTTTCTTTCCTGAATATATGACAGCCTAACCATGCTCGGTGGCCAAAAAAGCTCCAACGGCGGTAGATGAGATGAGGAGACGTACCGATGAAAGGGATGAATATGTGGCCGATGTAGAGGGCTAATCCGACAAGGGTATCAGCGAGTAAGTTGGCGACATGGAGAACGGTGATGTGCAACTGAAGGACCACTACAGTTCGGATCTCTCGAGCATCAACGGGTACAACAACCTCACCGCCCCGCTCTCTATATGTATTTTCTCGAAACCCTTATTCTGATTCCCCATCTTCTCGATCTTTTTTTTTTAAAAATTGTTGGTTGTTGACATGGAAAGTGAAATGAAAATTATTAGAGGTTTTGGGAAGAAAGTGCAGGTGCTTGAACTTGATTGTGATTGTGAAACTGTAGATCCAGAAAATACTTGGAAGAACTCACACTCAACCATCTTCTTCTGATTGTCACGTTTTTTTTTCGGTTCTCAGGAAAGCAACCATGCCACTGTGATTGAAAAATTTTATTTGTTTGATGAATTATTGTGGAGGAGGTTGTGTTTTTTATGTTTTGGTTGAGAATTGGCATAGAAATTATTTTTTCACGCCAACTGCAACAATCAGAGGAGTTTCTTTTTCACGAACTGATTTTGAGTGGAAGAAAGTGCACATGCTTGAACAAGGAATTTTTTCAACCCATTTAATTTGCATAATCGAAAGTTTGAGACATATTGAAGGAAAGAGAAGACAAAACCTAGAAAACAGAAAGAAAAAAAAAAAGGAAGGGTTTTAATTGCATCATCATTAACCACTCTTTCAATGGTTGGGTATGTACTCTACTCATGCTTAATATCTTTGTTTGCCAGACTTTGTTTTTCTCTTGGTTTCCTGCTGAAACATCATAGGAGAAGTAAAACTAGAAGAACATGGTCTCTTTCGTTTTGGTTTTCATTATTGATTAAAACTATAATATTTATTAATAAATTGATATATTGTTATCATTAGAGTCAATTTTTTGTCCTCAATAGAAAATTTGTTACATATGAGCTTACTGATGAAAATTTGTTTTATAACTTTAACTTAAGTATTTGCTCCAGTTGCATAGGTAGAGTTTCCTATGTGCTTCATGTTTTAAATAATTTACAGATATGCAAATGGTATTTTACGATCTATAGCCATAGTGCATGGTATTGGGTGAAATTGTATTTAGCAAGCTATAGTTCAATTTTAATTCTGTCATTTTCTTGCCCATTGTAGTGTTGCAGAATTTGAACAATATATGTTATGAAGATGGCAAGTAGCAAAGTTAACAGCTAAACAAGTGGCGTCATATTTAAAAGTACATTCATGTATCTTCTCTATTTTTTGCTTCTGTAAATGCTTTCTTACTTGACAATATGACATATATTGTGTAATTTTAGGTTAAGGGAATAAAAATTCGAAAGACAAGATGATATACTGCTACTATTGCATCCTCTTGATGCCTTTTTTTTTAATATCATTTGTCATATCAAAACAGGTTACAGGGGAAACAATTGATAGTTGTATGACCCTCTTGAAATTTGCAGATATCTCTGTCAGTAAATAAGTTTGATACCATATACATGTTTAGGAGGAAATTAGGGTACTTCGTTTGTCTTATCCTAACGCTCAATTGCTCAAAGCCAAAATAAAATTAATCATATGCTCATATTTAGTTTCTTAGGGATTATGCATAAATAACCCCTGAGGTTTCAGTACTTGGTTCTTATAATCCATTCACTTTAATTGAGTTTTGGTCGATTGCAACCTTCGGTCCTTAATTGAATTGTTCACACTTCAATGCATGCTTACATGACTAGCATCCTACACTTCAATGTGTATATGCTTTGTTTTACTTCTGATGGCCAGACTGCTTATGGAACCAAAAGTAAATTATCTTACAGGCTACCACTAACCGAAATTAATTAAAAGTAATAATATCGAACAGTTATGTGACCCGATTTATACATAAGTTAGATAATGCCTCATGAACCTATCATGATCTTGCAAATTATATCAAACTCGGAGCCCCTCTTCCAACATAGTAACCACAATATAATATAATATGCCGTTGTATAAAAAATCGATATTCTAATATTTTGATAATCAGGTACATCATCTAAAGATATACTCTTTTGGGTGGGGTTCTAAGTAACAGCAGATAAGACTCAGCTATGGAACATGGTAAAAAGAGAATTGTGGGCTCAAAGGTTAGAAAGGTAATGTATTATGCATTGTATTCGATATGATAATATACATATTTACTATATAATAAGACTTATTATTTCCACAATTTATTAATATACTATCTTTTTTTTAAATTATTAGGAAACTTGAAGCTACATTACCAATCAAAAGAAGTCGTGATAGCTCAATACATTTGAAACAAAAAATGATCTTACTTGAGGATGTAATATGTTCTTTTAATAATACATTATATTTGTTATGAATGATTATGATAATGAATGTTCCAGATTTCAGTCTTACATTCTTTATTTCATTTATAGTTTATTAAAAAAAAACATTAAAGATGATAAAAAATATGAAGATTCTTTGAGAATTGTGACAAGGGAAGCGATTATTAGAAGTAAATTATGTTTTTTTTTTTTTAAATTATATGCTTTGTTACTTTTTATCTAACAAAAAAACATTATAAATTTATTTTGTTTGTAATGCAAGGAAATGCAAAAAGCTACTGAAAATCGATCCATACTTAATCTCCTTATAAATCTAAATGCTGAGATGTCGAGATCAAATAATAGTCGCTTACTAAATTATATTTAGTACCTTGGATTTGTTTTTTATTAGAATAAATGTATCTTATTTATTTTTACATTTATTTGTACCATGATATTATTAACGCAGTGATGTATATAATGTGTGTTTACATTATTACGTCACATTGTAAAGTTAGATAAATCCATATAATAAAGACGAGTAAAAAGGATAACAACTCACATGCATGTGAGTAACTCTGCTTTTTATACTCACGTTCTATAAAGGAAGAGTCATTTCACCACAATTTGTGAAAGGACTTGAATTTTTTAGAATCGTGACAAGGAAAGCGACTATTAGAAGTAAATTATGTTTTTTTTTTTAAAAATTTGATATGCTTTGTTACTTTTTATCTAACAAAAATTAACATTATAAATTTATTTTGTTTGTAATGCAAGGAAATACAAAAAGTTCCTCAAAATCGATCATTACTTAATCTCCTTATAAATCTAAATGCTAAGATGTCGAGGTCAAATAATAGTTGTAACTAAATTATATTTGGTATCTTCGATTTGTTTTTTATTAAAATATGTATCTTATTTATTTTTACATTTATTTGTAACATGGTCTTATTAACGCAGTGATGTATATAATGTGTGTTTACATTATTATGTCACATTGTAAAGTTGGATAAATCTATAAAACAAAGATGAGTAAAAGCATTAGAAATGCGGCCAGACAGGCACGTGAGTGCCTGTCTTGCTACTAGTCGATATAATTTAAAAAATTTATTTTCTTTGATATTTTTTATTATCTCTAATGAATCCCATCAAATTGTAAAATATCCTACATTGAATTTCAATTAATTGTAATTAAACGAAATTTTTAGTTGCTTTTCCAATTATATTTACTTAATATTTTTATTATTTCTCGTCAAAATATTTCCAAAACCATCAGATATGGAATGTTTATGATACAAAAATTAACAGACTTTTATTTTTTGTACCTATTTTGAAATTGAATACAGTTTTATAAATTATATCATATCCCACGTTTATTTTTTTCCTAATTTGATATTTGATATTTGATATTTACAATAATTTTAAACATGTCATAAATATAATTAAAATGTTATATTTTTGTGAATATCTTTTATTACATTTAGTAAAAAGACTTCCAATTCCACCCGCTTGCAAAATATCCCACGTTGAATTATAATTAAATGAAATTTTTAATTTCAATTATATTTTTAGTTAATTTTTTTATTAACTCTAGTTGAAATATTTCCGAATCCATAAAATATGGAATGCTTATTGCCCAAAAAAATCTCATGTTTAATTTTTTTTTTTTTTTTACATAATTTGAATTTAGTTACATCATGAGCAAGCTTACACCAACAAGCAATGCTTATATCATCGGTTTTATTTTAAAAAAGTTATTTGTTAATTGCATTTTCAATTTTAGCTTTGTTAATATATTTTTTTTATTAACTCATATCATAATGTTTCCAAAACCAATAGATATGGAATGTTTAATGCAAAAAATATCAACAATAAAGATAAAAGGGTTTTTTAGGATAAAGGATTCGGTTACGAATAATACTATAAATACAAGACCTCCCCAAAAGAGGGAGGGGGCCAAATATTTTATGGAGAACTACATTTGCTTTGATTCCCATTTGAGATACGTAGGAGCAATATTTTCGTCAAGCTATATTCTAAAAGACCTCTAGTATTCATTCCTAGAATATAATTCACACACTGGCTAGATTATAGGAAATACGGATTTTAGCATGAACAAGAAGTAACAATTCGAGACACACATACATAAATATCTCAAACTCCATATTCAACCAACCCATCTTTACCTAATTTGAGGTTGCCTTTTATGGTGCAACGACAAACAAAAATGGTGCACCATTGCACTGTTCTGACCAATCATTTTGGACCAATGAAAATGACAAGTGGACATCCACTTTACATGATATAATTTTATTCAGTCAAGACTTGTATTTCTGTATTTTTTGATAGAATTGTATTTCTCAATGTTATTAAAACCAAATCGGTTATCGACTGGGTCAGGATACTGGGTCAATGGGTCATTGGTTCAACTGGTAAGTAACTGGTTGAACCGTATGAACCGATATATATTAAATATAAAAATTTTGTACTATAATAATATTTTGTGACTATATAACAGTTAGAAACCTTGGCTGAATGGCACTTCTCTTTGTTATCATTTACCTCCACCAGAGCTCGAGTCTCGCGTGCGACATTTGTTGCGATTTTTGCTTGGATGATATTCATTCCGTTTGTTGACGTCAGCTGGATACAAAATATTTTATGGAGAATCAGGGACGGAGCCGGACTTAGATGATTGGGAGGACCAATTATAAAAATTAAAGTTCAACAACCAATATATACATATCAAATTTCATACAAAACATTGATAATTATATGTTCCAATTAATTAAGTTAGTAATCTATCAAAACATTAAGCGTCTCTCCTACATATTACGAAAATCATCTATAATTAAATCTACACTAAGCTTTTCAATAATTTTATTTTCAATGTGTATTAGGAGACAATTAGTAAAAAAATTATCGTCCATTAGTCTTAGCTATATTCATAATTGAAAATGATTAGTCTGTAGTATATGCAGAAACCAAGTGTGGAAATAAAAGTTACTACTCTACACAAGGAAAAATACTTCTACTTTTGTATATATTTTTTAACAATCAATGACATCAAATTAATAATTTTACACTACTAATAATTTTTGGATTTCTAAAAAGTCAGGGAGGGCCAAGGCCCTCCTAAACACGTACATACATCCATCCTTGTGGAGAACTACATTCGCTTTGATTCGCACTTGAGATACGTAGGAGTATGATTTTCATCAAGCTATATTCTAAAATACCTTTAGTATTCATTCATAGAATATAAGTCACACCCCAGCTAGATTCTGGCAAATACAGATTTTAGCAGGAACAATAAGTAACAATTCGAGACACACATACATAAATATCCCAAACTCCATATTCAACCAACCCATCTTTACCTAATTTGAGGGTGCCTTCTATGGTGCACTGGCAAAAAATCAGTGGTACACCATTGCACCATTTTGACCAATCATTTTGGACCAATGAAAATGACAAGTGGACATTCACTTTACATGATATAATTTTATTCACTCAAGACTTGGATTTTTGTATTTTTTTGATAGGTATTTCTCGGTGTTATTAAAACCGAACCGGTCATCGGTTCGATTAGGGCACTGGATCAATGGGTCATTGGTTCAATCGGTGAGTAATTGGTTCAACCGCATGAATCGGTATATATTAAATATATAAATTTTATACTTAAACTATGTATATATATAATATTTTGTGACTATATAACATTCAGAAACCTTGGCTCAGTGGCACTTCTCCTACATGAGACATTTGAGTTGATGACGTCAGCATCGGTTCGTATGCCTATCTGACATGCTAACCGGACTGGCCATGAGTCCGATTTCCGGTCCAGATTAAATTGTACCCAGATTAACTACACAAATGGGACCGAGAGAAGAGAGCAAACGTCTTTATCATTTAGGTCACGCTATCAAAATGTCTGATCATTGTCATCATAAACCTCACTCATATGAACGACTAATTTAAAATAAAATAATCAAGATCTTTCGAGGGACAAATCTAGGTTATGAACCTCAGATTTCTCATTTTTCATTTTTTGGTTATAGTGGAAAGTCTTTCATTTATGTGTTGGTGGGTGACCTTATGTAAAGGGTGTCAAATTAGGGTCATGATTTTTGCACCTTGCAATTAGCTCCCCACGTCTTGCAATCTATTTTTTGTAAATTTCTTTCCAAAAATACTATTGTGTGTGGTGATTTTTGTCATTTCCAGAAGCTATTTTCCGAAAGCTTCCGGAAACACAAATCCGGGCAGTAAGAATGTACCTCCGGATATATAACTTCAGATATTTAAGATTTAAAATACTATTAAATTTACACATCCAAAAACTATTTTGTGAATTTGAACTACTATAGATTGTATGGTGTGGGAAGTAAATTATAAGATGGAAAGAGTCGCCCCCGTCAAATTACATGCCAATTAAAAAGGATCGGACCATTCTTCGGGCAATAAATGGGCCCCAAGGTCCCATCTAATAAGGTGTTGACCTATTCCTTGGAAGGTTCTTTGATACAGATATATATAATAAACTAACTCTGACTTTGACGATTATATTTTAAGTCATACTCTCAATCGAATTGCTAGTCTTGAGCGGGCGTAGCACCAGCTTGTCATACTTTGTAAAAAAAAACAAAAAAATCATATACCAAGGAGCAGGAAAAAATCAAGGGTGTAGCAGTGAAGCAGTGCAAAGAAACTAGCAAGTATGTACGCCTACAAAAGTGAAGCAGTGCAATAAGCACAAACATTAGTACTCATGCTCAAGCACTACATGAAAATTGAGAATTTGCGACAGACCCTTTGCGGCGGTTTTAGTCCAACCGCCGCCGGTACTAATCTGTGGCAGTTAGAGCGGCGGTTTTTGCTAACCGCCCCAAACAATAAAACACTACGGCGGTTCTTTATATTTTTAACGGCGGTTTTAGAAAAACAAATAGGTACCACGTGTTTCGTCCTCACTGCGTTTTTTTCCAACCTCCCTCTCTCACTTTGCTCTCACTCTGTTCCCACCATTCACCTTCGTCACTCTACCGTCACCCAATGATTCCTCATCACTCTACCATCGTCCTCCGCCCAATAGCCGCTCACCATCGCTGCATGTCTTCACTGAGAAAGCTGATTGTTGTAAGCTTTCATTCCTCAACACAGAGAAAGCTTATTGTTGTAAGCTTCCATTTTTATTCTCTCTCTTTTCACTTTTATTTTGTCTTTCTATTTACTCTTGAATGTTGATTTCTTCCAAATTTCATTTACTCTTGATTGCTTCCAAATTTCATTCACTCTTGATTGCTTCCCAATTTGAAAACCCTAGATTCTCTTCTCTATCATAACAAATCTGATTCCTTGACAATTTTGAAATAATAGCAATTGAGGATTTTCGTTTTGTTATTTGTGATAATTTGGTACCCTTGCATGTGACCCATCCCTGGCTTCACATCAAAGTCATACAAGGGATTACTCTGTGTTTCCCTGTTAGGGATTGAAGATTGGTATGGCTTGACTCGGTAGGGAGGTTTTAGAGGCGCCCTTGAGTGCAGGACCGAGGGAGAGTTTGGTGTGGTTGTTGAGTCACCGGCAAGTGTACCGGGTCGCCGTAAGTAATAAACACGGTAAGTAATTACCGAGGTCGGACACAGGGATTGTGCTACCAATTCTACCAATTTGCAAGAAATTCGATACATTTGACCAAGTAAAAGCAAGTGGTTGAGAAGATAGAGGAAATAGGATAGCAATTTAAATCAACAAATCAATTAGAGATAAAGTAGGTAGCGATAAGATAAGATAAAAATTAAAATCTGGATTAAACATCTAAGGTCACAAATCCACCTACCCAATCATGCATAGTACTCAAGTGATGATGATCCTCTCCCTAAGTTCAATTGCAATGTCAACTAGGACCCCCAAATTCTCCTAATGACACTATCGTGCTCAATAGGACGTATTCAACGATTGAGTTAATTACTTGCTACGGTCTCATAACCCAATCATCAAACTCTATTAAATCTTGTTCCCTATAAGGTTGCACTGATCTCCTACTCACTATCGTGCAATATTCAATCAGTGATCCCAATTCAAGTTCTAAACGCGAATTGCCTATCAAGCCTCGTCATGTTAACTAGTCAATCATGCATGCTTATGATCAACGCAATAAATTCAGAATTGGAAAACATGAACTGAGGTAAGGAGGGAAACATACATCACATTGAACGCTACACCGTCATGGGTGGTTTCATTGATTCCTTAGACAAGGGAATTAGTTCCTCATGCTTGTAACAACGCACAAACAATTGGAGTTCATCATAATTGTCAAATAGGAAACGAACATAGGGAGACGCAGCTCCAGAGAATAAGGATTCGTCTCAAAAAACGATCTAAAACAAGTGGTGAACAAAAGGTTTCTAATCTACCCTAAAACAGCCTATAAATAGAGGTGCTGGGTCGCACCCGCTCTCGGGGAGAGCAAGATCTCGCGAGGCGAAACTCAGTTTTGGCTCCATCTTGATTTGAATACTCGCGAGGCGAGACAGAAAGGGTGACATCTCTGGCACAGTCAGGCCTTCAGGCTCGCGGGGAGAGATGGTGATTCGCGAGGCGAGGCAGAAAGGGTGATTGTTGTTGTTCAGGCTGGTCTTCAGGCTCGCAAGGCGAGAGCCTGTTTCGCGAGGCGAAACTTCCAGCATTGCTTTTCCACTGTTTTCTTCATTTTCCTTGACTCTAAGAGCTTCACTTTTAACCTGAAACAATAAAAGGAAACTAAAAGCGTAGTTCTACTCAAAATAAACTAAAAACTACTAAAAATACATTAAACGAATCAAATTCTAACTTAGGAACAAAACAAGGCCACTTTGGGAGATTAACGAGGTTGACTCGCCCAGTTAGGCACAAAATCTACCCCTTTTCTAGATGAAAACTAGATGAGCAAGAGGCTTATCAAAACACCCCAAACTTAAACCTTGCTTGTCCCAAAGCAAACTAAAACTCAAAAAGACTCAACACTTGGCAAGCTTAAAGGATTCAATCAATTCTTGCACAAATTTCATGCAATTTAACACAACAATTTTTCTTCAATGTTTTCCCCCTTTGCAACAATGTAATCCCCACATTCATTTACTTTAAACAATTGAGAATTTCATCATTCATACAATAAGTAATCTGAGTTGAGGCTCCAAGTGGCACACAAAAGGGAGATCACCAAATTCAAACAATTGCCTTCCTCACAAGGGCATTTAATATTTCACTGATTCGCTCAATTTGTCTAAGCTACCAACTTTTCACTCAATCTCGCATTTCAAGAGCACTTCCCATGAATTTGATTTTCATCTCAATCAAGGTTCCCACGAAAACATGCATGCATCATCAAAAGGTCTTTCATAGGTTGTAATGAGGCCTGGCTCAAGGTAAGGTATTCAAAGGATAGATGCTTAGTCCCTAGGATCAATGAGAGCATGAAACTAGCATTGCAACAATTGAATTTACTCTCATATAATTATTATATTCCTTGCATTGGGTGGCTACAAACCTCTTCCTTTTTATACTTTTTCGCCTTGCCCTTTTTGGCATATATTCAATACTTTTCATCCCTTTTCTGAAGCCTTCAGCCTTTAATTTTGCTTTTCTTTTTCTCAACTATGATTCATGAACTTGTAGCCACCCCAAACTTAGTTCCACAACAGCACTCACAAAGCTAAAATTCCATGCTCTCCTAAATCCTAGGATAGGGGAAAATCATGGTTTTTCTGAGTTAATGGCTTGTAATGTAAGGTCATCAAGAACAATAGGCTTCAAGGCTCAATGTGGCTAACTAGGGATCATTCATCAAGGTTGGTTCAATTTATGGCCAAGTAGTTATTTCAAAGAAAAATTGCCTAGATCATTTGATGCAACATATAAATATGCAAACCATGCACAAATTCAAGCAAATTCGGGAAAGTGCAGCTTAAAAGCGATTCACACAATTAAGAACATGTTGGAGGCTCAAATTTCTCACCTGGACATTTTTGCAAATTGTTTGACCGAGATACGATTCCTAGTGTGTGCACCCCTTCACCCCAAACTTGTCATAAATCAAGCAATCACAATAAAATTTTTCAAAGTTCAATTTTCAATTTTTCACATAGGGATCAACTTTTCGATTTTCAGAATCTAGGGGGAAATCATCAATGGTCAACATAATTCATGCAGTCAATCTATGCTAAATTTAATTAAAATCCACCAAGCTTGCCGACACAACACTCACACACATACTCTTGATCTTATCAAATTATTCAAGAGCGAAATTCAAAAACAAATGGAAAAAGGGAAAGAAAACAAAAACAAAGCAATTGGTTCCCTCCCCCACACTTAAGGCATACATTGTCCTCAATGAAAGAACGTAAATATAAAATAAGAGTGAGGGAAAGGAGAAGGTGCTCCCTGATCAAGTTGTAGTGTAGGTGGGCGCTTCCAAGGAAAGCTCTTCTATGGTTGCATACTCAGGCACCGAGCTCTCATGGAATAGCTTCAAGCGCTGCCCATTAACTTTCCAGAATCGCGAGGCGAGTAATAGCGCGCGAGGCGAATATGGAATTCCAACCGCTGATGATACCCAGATTCGCGAGGCAAAAGTGGCCCTCGCGACGCGAGACAGAAGCGTGAGCAAGCCTCTGAGATTCAGGGCTTTTGTCTCGCGAGGCCATTATGGATTCGCGGGGCGAATCTGTTTTTTTTCAGAAGAGAAAATGACAGAAACTAAAAAAAAAATAAAGGATATCTAGCTTGGGTTGCCTCCCAAGTAGCGCTTGTTTAACGTCCCAAGCCCGACTCAAGTCACCGCTAAGGGTTAATCCAGAATAAGAACTTGCTTGCCATTTGGGATTGATTCCCCATGGTAATGCTTTAGCCTTTGCCCATTTACCTTGAAGTTGCCAGAGGCCCCTTCTAATTCTACTGCTCCGTGTGGAAAAACTTGGAGGACCTTGAATGGTCCCGACCACCTTGATTTTAGCTTTCTAGGAAAGAGTCTCAACCTTGAATTATAAAGAAGTACCATTTGTCCGGGCTCAAACCTCCTAGGCAAGATGTGCTTGTCATGCCGTGCCTTAGTCCGCTCTTTGTAGATTCTTGCATTTTCATATGCTTGCTTGCGGATCTCGGACAACTCATTTAAGTCCAAAAGTCTTCTATAATCGATACATACTCTCCACCCCGTGATGGTCCTTGTTGGGATCAATTCATTGCTTTCATTGACCACCACGGTTGTGCCACCTTTCTTTGGGACCACATGAATTGGACTAACCCAATTGCTATTCGAGATTGGATAGATGATTCCAGCATCTAAAAGTTTAATCACTTCCTTACGCACAGCTTCTTTCATGATGGGATTTAACCGTCTTTGTGGTTAAACCACCGGCTTATAATCATCCTCCATCAAAATCTTATGCATGCATAGGGAAGGGCTTATACCTTTTAGGTCCGAAATCTTCCACCCAATGGCGGATTTGTGTTCCCTAAGAACTCTCGATAGCTTTTCTTCTTCATCCTTTTTCAAGGAATTGCTAATGATTACCGGATGTTGTCCCTTCTCCCCCAAGAATGCATACCTTAAGTGGGTTGGGAGTTGCTTCAACTCCGGTGCTTTGTTATCTTCTTCCATTCCTTCGTTGTTGAGCTTTTCCCCTTGCACATTCATCCTTTGGGAGACTCGGTAAGGCTTCCATGTTTTTTAAGCACTCAAGATAGTCCTCATCCCCCAAAGGGTCTTCTTCCTTACTATCATCATCATGGGATTCTACCAACACTTGTGCAAGTGAAGAACCATGGGCTTCTCTAGTGGCCTTTGCCTTGACAATTGAGTCCACCATATCCACTCGATACACATCCGACCTCTCAGCAGGGTGCTTCGTTGCTTCAAAGACATTGAAGACTACATTCTCATCTTGCACCCTTAGGGTGAGTTTCCCTTGTTGCACATCTATCAAAGCACGCCCAGTGGCCAAGAAGGGCCTACCCAATATGAGAGGGATCTTGGCGTCTTCATCCATATCAAGCACCACAAAATCCGCCAGAAATATGAACTTGTCCACCTTCACTAACAAATCTTCGACCACCCCATAAGGATATTTTATAGAACGATCGGCTATTTGGAGTGACATTCGTGTATCTTTGGCTTCTTTGATCCCCAACTTCTTCATCATAGAGAGGGGCATCAAGTTGATGCTTGCCCCTAGATCACACAACGCCTTTCCTAGAGTCATCTCCCCAATGGTGCATGGTATAGAAAAAGAACCGGGATCCTTCAACTTTGGAGGTAGTTTTCTTTGAAGAATGGCACTACACTCCTCGGTCAAAGCAACCGTTTCCTCATCCACTATTTTCTGCTTCTTGGAGAGAAGCTCCTTCATAAACCGGGCATAAGATGGCATTTGTTCCAAGGCTTCCGCAAATGGAATGTTAATTTGAAGTTTGGGGAAGACATCAAGGAATTTATTGAACTGTTTATCTTGTAGAGGCTTCTTCAATCTTTCAGGATATGGTACCTTCATGAAGGGCGGGAGGTCTTTGGGTTCAACCCACTTCTTTATTCGAAACTCTTCATCTATAAGTTTTAACCTTTCCCCTTGCTCCGGTGCCTTGTCACTTGCCAACTCCTCTTTCTTAGGTTGCTCTTCCTCAACATGTGGTTGTTTCGAGGCCTCAGCTTCCTGAGAACTAGTTGCACACCTGTTAGATCCCAACACCCTACCGCTTCTAGTTGCTAAGACATTGCATTGGTTCTTAGGGTTGTTCTCGGTATCACCTGGGAAAGTTCCTGGGAGATGCTCATTTAGTTGCTTTGCGAGCTGAGCCATCTGCTTCTCTAGATTCTGAATTGCCGACCCTGTATAAGTTGCCAAATTGTCAATGACTATGCTTGTATTGATTGACAACTTCTCAATTGCCGCATTCGTCTTTTCTATAGCCAAATCCCAAGGTTGCCTTCCACCATCTGTTGTTTGCAATTGATTAGGCCCTGGAAGAGCCTGCTGAGTATTGCGTTGATGGATTCCATAGTTTGGCCTCTGATTCTGTTGAGGTTGTTGTTGCCCGGCTAGACCACCACTAGCATTACTCCAAGCGAAACCCGAATGGTCTCTCCTCATATAACCCCTATTCTGATTCTGACTGTAATCATTCTGTCTGTTCCTATGATAGTTGTTCCGGGGCACGCTGTCATAGAAATTGTGGCATGAGTCCACATGTTCTTGAGAGAAGTTGAACGGACAACTCTGAATGTCATGATCTCCATTACAATTATCACAACCCGGAGGCATTCCTTCGTGTATCACATTAACCTTTTTGTTCCCAGACAATGCCGCATTTTGCACCTTCAACAGTTTATTTTGCTCTAGAATGGCTTCTATTGTTGCAGAACTAACTCCACTTGAGGTTTCCCTACCATGATTGTAATCATTGTTCGACACCTTCTCCAATAACCCCCATCCATCCTCAGCTGATAAATAAGAAAAAGATCTGCCCGCTGCGGCATCACAATTCATCTGGTAGCGCCCCCTTAACCCGTTAAAGAAATGTTGAACCTTGGAGACCTGGTCAAAGAAAGCCGAAGGACATCTTCTCAAGAGCACATTATACCTCTCCCAAGCTTCATTATAAGATTCATCTTACATCTCTGCTGAAAGATGTGGTGACTACTCTTGCTTGTGCCGCTTTCTGAGGAGGAAAATATTTAATGAGGAACTTTTGGGCCAATTGCTCCCATGTTGTGATACTGTTGCAATCCAAGCTGTCAAACCAATCGCGAGCGGTATCCCTAAGAGAGAGAGGGAATAGCCGCAAGCGAAACTCATCTTGAGAAACTCCTCTTGTCTTCTGCATGTCACAAGCTTCAAGGAAGCGAGTGATGTGTCTATGGGGGTCTTGTTTGACACCCCCATCAAATTGATTCTCATGGATATGGGCTGTGACCCATCCTTCCACTCTGAAGGAATCTGTATTGAGGTTGCCCCTCACGATAGAAGAAGCACAATCATCCAAATTGGGTAGATTGTACTCGAATAGAGGCTTGTAAGGAGGATTAGGAGGAGGGTTTGCTTCGGTCATCCCCTCAAAATTAATTGCTTCAAGCCTCTTTCGTTCTCGGGCTTATTTCCTTAATCGCTTCTCGGTCTTGGTGATCTCCGAATCAAATAGCAAGTCCTCTTGTGAAAGGGTGCCTCGAATACAAAAACTAGGCAAGACCAAGTGGAATCAAAGAAGTAGAGAGAAATAATAATAGATAAATAACAGGAAAAAAAATAGCTTAACCAAATAATCAAACTCCACAAAAATTAGGAAAATTGGTTGTGCCAATCCCCGGCAACGACGCCAAAAACTTGTTGAGTCACCGACAAGTGTATCGGGTCGTCGTAAGTAATAAACACAGTAAGCAATTACCGAGGTCGGACACAGGGATTGGGCTACCAATTCTACCAATTTGCAAGAAATTCGATACGTTTGACCAAGTAAAAGCAAGTGGTTGAGAAGAGAAAGGAAATATGATAGCAATTTAAATCAACAAATCAATTAGAGATAAAGTAGGTAGCGATAAGATAAGATAAAAATTAAAATCTGGATTAAACATCTAAGGTCACAAATCCACCTACCCAATCATGCATAGTACCCAAGTGATGATGATCCTCTCCCTAAGTTCAATTGCAATGTCAACCAGGACCCCCAAATTCTCCTAATGACACTATCGTGCTCAATAGAACGTATTCAACGATTGAGTTAATTACTTGCTACGGTCTCATAACCCAATCATCAAACTGTATTAAATCTTGTTCCTTATAAGGTTGCATTGATCTCCTACTCACTCTCGTTCAATATTCAATCAGTGATCCCAATTCAAGTTCTAAACGCGAATTTCTTATCAAGCCTCATCACGTTAACTAGTCAATCATGCATGCTTATGATCAACGCAATAAATTCAGAATTGGAAAACATGAACTGAGGTAAGGAGGGAAACATACATCACATTGAACGCTACACCGTCATGGGTGGTTTCATTGATTCCTTAGACAAGGGAATTAGTTCCTCATGCTCGTAACAACGCACAAACAATTGGAGTTCATCATAATTGTCAAATAGGAAAAGAACATAGGGAGACGCAGCTCCAGAGAATAAGGATTCGTCTCAAAAAATGATCTAAAACAAGTGGTGAACAAAAGGTTTCTAATCTACCCTAAAACAACCTATAAATAGAGGTACTGGGTCGCACCCGCTCGCGGGGAGAGCAAGATCTCGCGTGGCGAAATTCAGTTTTGGCTCCATCTTGATTTGAATACTCGCGAGGCGAGACAGAAAGGGTGAATGTTACTATTCAGGCTGGTCTTCAGGCTCGCAAGGCGAGAGCCTGTTTCGTGAGGCGAAACTTCCAGCATTGTTTTTCCACTGTTTTCTTCATTTTCCTTGACTCTAAGAGCTTCACTTTTAACCTGAAATAATAAAAGGAAACGAAAAGCGTAATTCTACTCAAAATAAACTAAAAACTACTAAAAATGCATTAAACAAATCAAATTCTAACTTAGGAACAAAACATGGCCAGTTTGGGAGATTAGCGAGGTTGACTCGCCCAATTAGGCACAAAATCTACCCCTTTTCTAGATGGAAACTAGATGAGCCAGAGGCTTATCAGTGGTGGTGGCGGATAAGGGGTGGGAGCGGTGGGTGGTCTTACGTTGGGTGCTGATGACGGGTTTTATCTGGTGAAAGTTGATGGTGAGGGTTTAAAGGTGGAAAGGGGTTTGGCATTGAAAGAAACTGGTGTGAAGGAGATTTTAGGAACAGTGGTGTTGGTTGTTAGGCCTCCAAAAGAAGAGGATGATGATCAATTGAGTGATGAATTGAGTGATGAAGACTGGGATTGAAAGGACAGGAACAGGCAACAGGGTAATTGGTTGCTAATTAATTCAAATGGAGATGAATAGTGGATATTTTAGTGCTCTCTTGCTATAAATTTTGGAGTAGTTGCAATTTTTGTTGGTTTTGCATACTTAATAGAAGGATTTGTTCATTTTTGTTTTCTCTTATGTTATTTTTATGTGATTCAAGATAAATAACATAGTTGATCGCATTAAACATCTATTTTTCAGGTTAGTCATTTTTGTTTTTGGTATGCTCCATACTTAATGCATTATATATATCTTACAAAAAGAATTATCTTAGTTCTTGACCAGTAGGAATTATCTTGAGAAGGGATGCACGCTGAATTTTTATTTTGAAGGGGCATTGTACATAAACCCTTTTCTGGATTTATGTTATATTAGAAGAGTTCAGTTTCGTTCAAGTTTTTGTATTAAAATTTTAGTACTAGGGTACGTTTGGTAATACCTTCAACATGTCTGATTTCTTAAAAATTTACTTAGCTTAAAATTTCCCCGTGTTGCCCCTGACCAAACGTAGCCTCATGGTGCACTATGTATCACTTCTTTCTCCAGCCTTCCGCTTCATACATGTCTGACTGCCTTGGTGCCCCAAAGGTTTATTGTGTTTGTTTCTCCTTCCTCACCCTTTCTACTTCACTTTAGTGCCACATCCTTTACTTGTGTGTTTATTCATTAAAGCTCTGACTTGATGATTGGAGAGTAAAATTTAAAATATCACAGCAATATAGCACATTAAAACATGTTGGAGAAATGAAGCTGCAAATGCTGAAGCGTTTCTATGTTGGTAGTTTATATATTTGACTATGTTCATTGATCCCCTGGTACAGGTTAGGCAATGTGCATTATTATGTAAATGAGGGAAACTGTAGAAGGCTGTGTATTGAATTTGTGCATGTCTTTAGTACAAAGACCAATTGATTTTACTCAAGGATGATATACTATAAGTAATTTTACCAATGACAATGTCCAAAAACATTTGATCTGTCGAGTGCATAACAAGTACATGCAAGCTTTACTACAGTGGGTTGGTTGCTAATCCTGCATATAGGGGTGGAAATAGGCCAGGCCAGGCCAGGCTTTGATTAAATAGGCCTGGCCTGTTTGAAAAATTAAAAGCCTAAGCCTGGCCTGTTACCTGTCAAAGGCTTTTTTTTTAAGCCTGGCCTGGCCTTTTTAAAAGCCTAGCCTGGCCTGTTAGCCTTTTTAAGGGTCTATCTAATTTTATTAAAAGATACTCAATTGCTCTCTGTTTATAGAATGATGGACTGCTTCACATGTATAGTTTTAGCAATGTGGGACTAACTCCTATATCTGATAAGTCATGACATCTTACGCACCTAAAACCAAAGCCCTGATGTAGAGTAAACTTACCACTTCTACGCTCACCTTGTTCTTCGTCATCACATTTCTTCTGTTGCATTGTCCCTGGCAATTGCCTTGCCGTTTCTATCTGAACTAGCTGACACCTTTGTTGTTGCTGAATGGCATCAATGGCCATTAACAGCATTGAATTGAACACACGGCCATTGGCCATTAACAGCATTGGATTGAACAACTTCACTATTCTGAACATCATGGTTTCTTCAATTAGTTTACAATTGCCTCTGTTAGTCCCACATCTCTCAAAGTATACATGTGGAGCAAACCAACATTCTATAAATAAAGAGCAAATTGCATCTCTTTAAATTATATAAATCATATTATATATATATATAATAAAAAATAATTTTATTTTTAATATTATTTATTTATTTATTATTTATAAATAGGCCGCCCTATCAGGCTTAAAAGACTTTTTCAGAAGCCTGAGTCTGACCTATTTGTCTAAAAAGGCTTTTGAAAAAGTCTAGACCTGACCTTTTTATTAAATAGGCCAAGCCAGGCTAGGCCTTAAATAGGCCAGGCCATAGGCCCCTGACGAGCGGCCTGGCCTATTTCCACCCCTACCTGCATACCTTTAATCCGACTGTCACTAGTTGCCACAATATAGTTCATGAATAATCTACACAAGTGCTTGTCTAAACTTCTGCAATGCCTTTCAGGTTTCAATTTATTTTCCAGCAAGGCCACACAACGTGTGAGGTGGTCAAGGTGTATCAAAGGTAGTGTTTCGCATGCTTGATCAAATGTAAATCATGATATGTATCCTACTTGTAGAATTTGGCTATGGTGTATTGCATAATAAATGTTTAAAAATAATTCTTGACAATCCAAACAAAAAACTGGCTTCTAATTCATAAATCATGGTTCAACATTTCTATTATTTGAATGCATAGGCCATTTGCACTTCCCTAATTAATAATGGCATGTAAAATGTGAACAAATTAAAATATTCTTATTAACTTGATATCTATCCATGGTATCCATCTACTGCACATCTTATGGTTATGTTGTATATTCTATTAGACATTATGTATCATTTATTTGAATATTTCTATTATAACTTTTTCTCATTTTATATACAGCCTTTATCAATTTATGAAGTGGCGTGTTATTTTTAAATCCAGATTTAATATTTTGAAGCAATGGATAAGTCATGGATAATGAAGCCACAAAACTCGGTTGAATATGAGCAAGGGGTTAGGGGATTTATTGATTTTGCCTTTGTACATCAATCAGTAAATGGCAAAACAATATGCCCTTGTAAACGACGTGGCTTCAAAAAATGGCAAAGTAGGCATGTGGTGTATGATCACTTAATCTGTACACCATTTCCAACAGGATACACTTTTTGGTCCTATCACGGGGAGTCCAGAACAATAGAAACTAGTAATATCTCACCTAGTAATATTCCAAATGTAGTTCAAGGTACCCCACTATTGTTGAGGATCCTATTCGGAACATGATCGATGATGCATTTGGAGTTGATATGTACCTTGCAAATGAAGTACCCATTGCATCAAATGCAGAGATTGACCGGGATGCAGATGTGATGCCAAATGCAGCTCAAGAACAACATGGAGATGAAGAATTCTATGAATTAGCTAGAGATGTAGAACAACCCTTGTACGAAGGGTGTACAGAGTATTCAAGATTGTCTTTTTTGGTAAAGTTGTATCATATCAAATGCCTGTGTGCAATGAGCGACAAGGCCATGACAATGATTTTAGAACTATTGAAAGATGCATTTGAACATGCAAATATTCCAAGTTCATTCTACGAGGTCAAGAAAACGATCATCAAGCTTGGTTTGAACTATGAAAAGATATCTGTATGTCCGAATAATTGTATGCTCTATTGGGGTAATCCGGAAGATGAAGAGAGGGAGACATGTAAAATTTGTAACACTTCCAAATGGAAATCAAGGGCAAAAGCTAGTAAGATTAGGGTGTCCGGTGATGGCACTGGTATGAAGAAAGTGGCTGCAAAAGTTCTTCATTATTTTCCACTGAAGCCTCGATTACAGAGATTGTTTTTTTCATCAAAGACAACTGAGTATATGAGATGGCATGCTGAAGATAATAACAATGATGAAATGTTGAGGCATCCTAGAGATTATGAAGCTTGGAAGCAGTTTGACTCGTTACATGCTTGGTTTGCATCAGATTCGCGAAATGTGCGCCTCGCGTTAGCCATTGATGGTTTTAATTCTTTTGGTGTCATGAGTTCAAACTATAGTATTTGGCCAGTTATTCTCATTCCATACAATACCCCTCCATGGGTGTGCATGAAGTCGACATCTTTTATAATTTCAATGATAATTCCTGGTAAAAAAATGCCAGGGAATGATATAGATGTCTACTTACAACCTTTGATCAAAGAGTTGAAAGAGTTATGGACAACGGGTGTGGATGCCTATTATTCTTTCAAGGGAGAGATGTTCAAATTACATGCAACTTTAATGTGGACAATTAGTGATTTTCCTGGGCTAGGAACACTTTCTGGGTGGACCACGTACACCGGACTTGCTTGCCCATCTTGTAACTTCGACTCCATTCCATGTCGTCTTCCTCATAGCAAAAAATGGTTTTTATGGGTCATCGTCGTTTTCTTGACCAGAGACACAGATTTAGACTGAATAGGGTCCGCTTTAATGATGAACAAGAAATGCGTAGTCCACCAAAAACATTATCTGGTTCTGAAATTCTTGAACAGGTTCAAAACATCAATGTCATATTTGGTAGAAAATTAGAGAAAGAAGTTTCGGGAAAAAGAACACGTGGCCATCAACTTACACGGGGTACCACTCAACAATGGAAAAAGAAAAGCATATTCTTTGAACTTCCGTATTGGAAGGATAATTGTTTGCGTCACAGTCTTGACATGATGCATATTGAGAAGAACGTGTGCGATAATGTCATATTTACTTTGCTAAATGACAGCGCAAAGAGCAAAGATCATGTTAATACTCGAAGAGATCTTCAAGCTATGGGCTTAAGGCCTGACCTTTGGCCCAATGAAAATGGAAATATTCTCCAGCTGTCTTTACATTGACTAATAAAGGTAGGAAGGCATTTTTAACTACTTTAAAGAATATCATTGTGCCGGATGGTTATTCAAGCAATATTTCTAGGTGCATTGATTTGGACAATCTTAAGTTGAATGGAATGTTGAAGAGTCATAATTGTCATATATTGATAGAGCAATTGCTACCATTAGCCATGCGGGCAACATTGCCTGATGAGGTTTCGACAATATTAATTGAGTTCTGCTCATTCTTTAGACAACTATGTGGCAAAGTATTGAAAGTTGAAGATCTAGACAGATTGCAAAATCAAATCATCCTCACTTTATGTCACATGGAAATGTTATTTCCTCCTTCATTCTTTACTGTTATGGTTCACTTGGTTGTTCATCTTGTTGAAGAAGCTAAACTCGGAGGTCCCGTTCATTATCGATGGATATATCCTATAGAAAGGTAAAAGATGTGCGATATTAGTCATTTTATTTTTTCCAATTTGGTAATGTACAGGTAGTTCTAAATAATACTTGTTGTGGTTTAACAATAGGTACTTGGGATAGCTAAAATCCTATGTATGTAATAAAGCACGACCTGAAGGATCTATTGCGGAAGGCTACCTTGTGCAAGAGATTCTTACATTTTGTTCAAGGTATCTAGATAGCATTCAGACTAGATGGAACCGACCTAGTCGTGTAGACGATGAGCCTATTAATGATATACAATATGGCTCACGAGTTGCTGAATTGTTTCCTAAAGTTGGAAAATCGGTTGGTGGCTCTTCATATGTCACCCTGACACCCATGGAAAAGTTCCAGGCTCATAGACACGTGTTAACGAATTGCTCTATAGTTGATTACTATCTTCAGTAAGTAATTATTCTACTTGGTTTAATTATTCTTAAGTTTTTTTTCCATACATCTAATATGATTAAACTAAATAGGCAGTATAGAACTAGCGTGCGAAAGAAACTAAGGGGTGGTGCAAGGAGTGCTTCTGAGGTAGACAAAAAGGTTCATAGAGAGTTTGTTCGTTGGTTCACCAATCGTGTTAGTGTTCATAACAATGATTATTAGTGTGTTAGTGTAATTTATGTATTTTTTGAACAAGAATGTGACTAACAATATATATTATTATGGCATCTAGATTTGTAACAATCTCGACAGTATTAGTGGACCAGATGAAGATGTTCTCGTTAGTCTTGCATAAGGTCCTCATGACAAAGCTAGAAGGTTCACTGCATATAATGTCAATGGATACAAATTTCGAACCTTGGCACGAGATATGTTATTAAAAACTCAAAACAGTGGGGTTTTTGGAATGTTTGGAACCAGGAGTTACTCAAGCAATAGTGATGCCCAAATGAGGTTTGGAGGGGTACCTTACTATGGAAGATTGATAGACATCATTGAGGTTTTTTATAATGGCTTCACAGTACCCATGTTTAAATGTGGATGGGCTAATACCACTAACCCAAGAGGTATGAAGACAGATGAGTTGGGTTTTATCTCTATTAACTTTGCAAGACTAATACATACTGGAGAACATGAAGATGATGAACCATACATTAAAGCTTCAGAAGCTCAAATGGTTTATTGTGTGGAGGATGAGAAGGAAAAAGGTTGGAGCGTACCAGTTCATTTGAAGCCAAGAGACTTGTACTACATGGGTGAAGATGATGAAATTATGACATCCATTGATGCATACCCATCACAAAACTTGGAACAAATTTTCTCTGATGATACCCCACATATACAATTGGCAAGAATGGCTGCAGATGACGATCCTGAAAGTTCAACCATTAATGATAATTTTAATGATGATAATCAAGATATGGTTTTATGATCCATTGGTGATTTTATAGACATGTTAGTTTTTTGTGTTATGTTGTGTAGAACTTGGAACCTGTGGTGATTCTAGCTTAGTGAACTTATTTTGCAATTTTTTTGAGGTTTGTTACTGAAAAATGGCTCATAGTTATTATATCAATTTGAATGTCTCGTTATGTTCCATTTTAGTTGGTTAATTATATCAGTTTGATTCTTGATTCTTAGATAATTTGTGAATGTGTGGTGTTCTTGCTTGTCATATACCTGTTTGATACATTATACTTCTCAGGTATGGCCGGTCCAAGAAGTGTTCGTCGGAGGTGTCAATCCACACCAATTCAACCAAATGCATCTTCTGAAGGATCTGTAGATGGACATCTACAACAAAGTGATCCTTTACCCAATGTCGAATCATCATTTCATGATGAGGTACACACTGCACCAACTTCTGAATCTGCACCTGATGTGGTTGAAGGTCCCTTGCCTGTTCCAAAAAAAGCTCCAACATATTGGACAGTAGATGTTATAAGTATGTCTAATCTATTTTATATTTCTCTTTAATTTTTTTTAATTTTATTATATGTTGGGTTAGGAATTGTTTTAATTTGTTTACTTTATGTGTTAGATGCAAGCGGTCAGGTGATGCAAACACGTTTAAGGGTGACAAATGTGTTTGCATCAAGTGGTACAACAAGGGTTATAACTAGGTGGAATCGACATGCACAACCAGTGAGAGAGTCAGCTGGTTTATTGGTAGGATTTTTGGGTGAACTTGCAAGAAACTTTAATAACATTCCCATAATGTTTGGGAATTGGAAAAAAGTTCCAGATACTTTGAAAAACAATCTTTATTCTCAAAAAATACAGGTATTATTTGTAGTTAAGTGAATACGTTCGATTTATTATGTGTTTTGTTAGCTAACACTATCTTTTATTATGTTTTCTTGAAGAATAAATTTGTTGTCAATGATAGAGAACACAAAAAGTATATTTTAACTAGCCTTGCAAAAAAATGGACGGACACACGATGCAGATTATTTCATAAATATCATGATTGGGAGCTTTCATTGGCGGAAAATCTTCAGAGGCACCCACCTGATATTGACTCCAATCATTGGGCTGTTTATATAAATTATAGGCGGAGAGTTAAACAAATGGTAATCATCATAGGTTGCAGTCTTTGTTACTTCAACTACTATTTACTAACTCTTCATTATGTTATTAATTAATGCAGGAGATAGCTGACCAAAATGCAGCAAATCGTGAAAAGTTAGTGATCCACCATACATTAGGCTCCAAGGGAATTGCAAGGACAAAAGATGAGTTGGTATGGTTCACTCATTTTTTTAACAGTATAATTTATTTGTACTATCACTTATTGTATGGTGCTTAATTTTAGGAATTACTAGAAGGACGAGAATTTAGCAAAGCAGAATTTTATCCTATTTCTCACAAAAGGAAGGATGGATCATTTGTCAGTGAAGAGGCTAGGGAAAAAAATGTAAGTACAATGTATTATTTATAACTTTTTATTGTCATTTGTATTTCATTTCTATTTTTATATTTGGTTAATAGGCTTTATGATGATAAGCAACGTAGTACACACTTAGTAACTAGAACCCTTCATTTTCAATTTTGATTTGCTAGAAGTAGACCCATTATTTGTTGGCTTGCAAGTAATAGGTTTATGGTGGCTTTGTTACTATGCTTATTATTTGCTTGTTTACTAGAAGTTCGACACTTAGTTGTTCACATGTTTTTTCAATTTTCATGCCAAAACTTCCTATATATATAGGCAAAAATAACAAAAATGTAACTTTTTATTGTTAGTTGTATTTCATTGTTAATGGCGATCTTTAAGTAATTGTATGTCTTCGATATTATATGTAGGAACAATTGCAAAATGAAATTCATGAGGGATCAACAAAGAATGATGCATTTGTGAAAGTTTTTGGAAAGGACCACCCTGGATATGCCAAAGGAATGGGACTTGGGATAACACCATCTCAGCTCACTGGATTTAGGTCTCAATCTGAGAGGTTGGTATCTCCCTATGAGAAGATTGAAAAATTGGAAGCTGAAGTCCTAGCGCTTAAGGAACAAGCTGCGACTTATGAAGTCTTGAAGGAACAAATTGCTTTCCTTATGCAGAATGTTAAGGGAAATCAGGTAAAATAATTGCTTTTAAATTTAGCTTTTAACTTTTGATAGTTCACTTGTTGAATTAGTGGTTGTTATCTAATTTTTGATTTTTTTGAATTACAGTCGGCTGACTTAGAGTCACCAAGAGATATGAGACGTTCCTCTAAGTCTAGTCATATGCCTGAAGACCATGGAGCATCATCACATAGGACCGTTTAGATAGTTCTAGTTTTCATTTTATGAACTTGATGGATTTTAGTTGTATTACTTTATATTTGTGGAATTGTTGAACTCTATTTGGAATATTTCTTTTTGGTTGTAGTTTGTAACTCAGCATTTTATTTATGAATGAGTTTTAATTTATTTATATTGTATTATTTTATTTACCTTTATTTGTTTTAAGAAAAAAAAATATATTTAATAAGTAGGTTTTGTAGACTCAAAATGATTTGCTAAAAAAAAATAATTAAAATTTTTTGCTAAGTTTTACGACGGTTGTAAAACTGCCGTGAAATTTCTTTTAGAATTGGGGAAACAAATTGCGTCGGTTCTCTAACCGTCGCTATTTGTATTGCCAATTTTACAGTAGTAATCTGCGGCGGTTACAGACCGTCGCAATAAATTTGCGGCAGTTTGTACGACAGTTTTTTCAACCGCCGCAAAAGCTGCTCGCGACGGTCGATATTGAGACGGTGGAGGAACTGCCGCAAATACGAATCTGCGGCGCATAAAACCGACACTAATTAACCTAATAACCGTCGCAAAATAGCGTTTTTTTTCATAGTGAAGGGTGTTGTTTATGTCCGTCGTTGTATGTTGATTGATGGGAAAGAGATTAGTTACAGTACCAATGTTATATGATGGGGATGTACACAAAAGTAGACTCCTGGTCATCATTTTGAGAAGATGAATCAACTATTAGGAGTTTGCAATAGACAAACACCAACATACAAAAAGAACTTTTGCATGTGGTACAGACTTTTGATATAAAAATAATATATACTGGAACTGGCCATCTGCGGGTCGTCCAACGGAGTTTATGGGTTTAGATAGAGAAAGAGAAGAAAAAGAATGACAACTCAAAATATGATTATGATTGATTATGATATTACAGTACAAAAAACTTAAGCACTAATCTCTATTTATAGGGATATAAGACTCTTAATCTTAATTGAAAAGGGAAACTAATTATGATAATAACTAACTAATAAACAACCTAATCCTATGAAATAATTCTAGATATTCTTATAAGATATGATATAATCTAAAGATCAAATAAGATCATTGATCTATTATAACAAAAAAGATATGCCCAGAAAATAATCGAGCTGTGCTAATTTGACACAATTTTTGGGACATCATATGCGACATCTGCTACAGTAGCGCTACTGTAGCATCACTTTTTTTTTCTTTTTTTTAAAATTTGACTTTTTTAAAAAAATAAAAATTTTATTTCTAAAAAAATCCATTCACCAGATAATGAACTGAACTCACCAGATATTTGTACATGATTCACCACATATTTGCACATACTTAACCAAAAAATTTATTTCTCAAAAAAACCTATTCACCAGATAATGAACTGAATTCACCAGATATTTATACGTGATTCACCAGATATTTGCCCATACTTAAACAAAAAAATTATTTCTCAAAAAAAACGATTCACCAGATAATGAACTGAATTCACCAGATATTTGTACCCGATTCACCAGATATTTACACATACTTAACAAAAAAATTTATTTCTCAAAAAAATCCATTCACCTGATATTTACACATACTTAACCAAAAAATTTATTTATAAAAAAAACACATTCACCAGATAATGAACTGAATTCACCAGATATTTATACCCGATTCATCATATATTTGCACATACTTAACCAAAAAATTTATTTCTCAAAAAAACTTATTCACCAGATAATGAACTGAATTCACTAGATATTTATACCGGATTCACCATATATTTGCACATACTTAATCAAAAAAATTATTTCTCAAAAAAATCAATTCACCAGATAATGAACTGAATTTACCAGATATTTGTACCCGATTCATCAAATATTTACACATACTTAATCAAAAAAAATATTTATAAAAAAAAATTAATTAATTTTTTTTAAAAATAAAAAAGGATCCTTCTGATCTTTGTATAGATAATTCTGATGCCACATACATACGGTGTCGTGATATTTATGTCCAAAATGTGTGTCAAATTAGCATTTGTGAAAATAATCAAAGGCAAATATGAACAGAAGTTATAAAAGTAGAAATTGAAACAAGCAGCAGTATGAGTGGAAAGGGAGGCAGCTGGCAGCCACGTAAAATGATTTAGATATGTGGAAAAAATTGTAAGAGGTGACAAAAATTAGGCTGAGGTGTCTTGGGCAGATTTTGGGGGTCAGGTCAATATATTACAAATAGATTAGCCATGGATCTCAATGACTGAGCATAGGAAATTGACAGTATAAGGAACTGAAGAATATCTAGAATATCATATAATTTCCAATATCTAGAGCTCAAGACACCTCTAAACAGAAGGCCATGACAAAAGATACCTATATGTTAGCTTGCATATTATTTCCTTGAATACACTGCGAAGGCAACTTTATATGCAAATTTGAGCTGCTGATAGTATCTGAATATTAATAACTCACGTTAACTGATTTTTCCTAATTTAAAATTGAATACAATTTTTTTTAAATATATCATCAATATAATTAGAAGGTTTTATTTTCTTTGATATATTTTGTTATCTCTGCTGAAAATTTTTCCAATCACATCAAATTGTAAAATATTCGACATTAAATTTCAATTAATCACAATTGTGATTAATTGAAATTAAACGAAATTATTAGTTGCTTTTCCAATTATATAGCATCAGTATTTTAAAAAGGTATATTTTATTTAATATATTTTATTAACTCCAGTGAAAAGATTTTCAATCTCTTGACATTGCAATTGTTATTAGCTTTGATTGCTATCAATTAATTTCAATGAATTTTAATTAATTCCATTTAATTTTCTTTTTTATAATTTCAATTAATTTAGTTTCGTTTTCGTTTTTTATAAAAACAGTAGAAATTCGATTTTTCTGGCGAGGACACGTGGCAAACTCTCCTCACATAGGGGATGACTTTGTATTATTTATAGATAGATAGATAGATTATAGATTTATAGATAGATTTTTAGAGATATTATCAAATAAAAAAAATCTCACAATGTATCATTATAAGATAGCATAGCCTAACCTTTTTCTTTTGAATCAAAACAGAATATTTAAGTTTTCAAAACTTCTTTCAAAAAAAAAAAAGTTTTGAAAACTCTTCCAAGACTTTTTCCAATGAAATATAAAAACAAAAAAAATGAAAGCTTTGAACATATCTCAAAACTAAATAAAACGGTTGGTCTCACTTTTATTTTCCCTTTATTAAAATAAGTGCCTGTTTGGTTCCACGTTCAACGGAACCAAAAGTGCGTTTACAAGTATAAGACGTGATTTTATCAGATAACAAAGATGTTTGGCTCTTGATTGAAAAATTGATTCTTCCCTCTAAAATCAATTCTAGCTGAAGCAGTTATTTGTAGCTTTTGCTTCCGGTTAAAATCGATTTTATGCAAGTCACAAGTTGTTTTTCACGGAGTTTCTTCTTTCTCAACTTTGCCCCTTCCATTCATTCTCTGTAATTTCTGGGTTGCAGCACAGCAACTACTCTTACTTTGAGTCTCTAGGTTAGAGAAGACGAGAGGGGGATTGGGCTTCAATATAAGAGAGTTTGGGCCCCATTCTTTGTCTCTACTATTATAAGTTATTCTTTGTCTCTACTATGATAAGTTAGCATAAAAAGGATTGGGCTAGGCTTCGACGGATTGGATGACATGATTCAAATCATTGTAATATAGGTTACTGTAACTCTAATTACTTGAGAGGGATTTAACTCTGTTAGTGTCATAAATTTGCAGCATTAAGCACAATTTGCACAATTTGTCCATTGGTACTAAACTAACATGTGAATTGGTACTAAACTCTGTTAGTGTCATAAATTTGTAACCCTGTACTAATTTGTCTATATGTACTAAACTAACGATGTGAATATTGGTGTAGGTAAACCTGTAGATAATTATTTTAGGTTCCATAACTTAACATAAATTAAAATAATTATCTTAATATATTTATTCTAGTTGTTAATATCTATGTATATATAAATAATAATTAAAATGCCGATAAAATCTTCATATATATATATATATATATATATATATATATATATATATATATATATAGCCCATTTTGGTAATTATACACCCAAAAGCAATTTTGATCTAAACTATCCAAACAATAATAATTGACAAAATCAATTTTTTCATAGAGACATCCAAACAGAAATCACTTCACTATCAACTTACTTTTAACCAAAATCAATTTCACAAAATCAATTGTATTCAAAATCACGTTTGTCAAACGCTCATCCAAATACACACTAAAAGATAAAGCATTGATTGTTATAATGTGTAAATTGTAATTAATGATGATTCTAAAGTCTTTAAACATTAAATTAAATGATTTTAAAATAAAATTTTCAACAAATATTGATTATTCAATCTCCAATACTGCCTCCGGTTCAATATATAAACAAAAAAATCCAAAGGTTTTTGGTCAAATATATAAACAAATTTTGTTTTCCAATAACTTATTTAATTATATTATTCCCAAAATATCATTCATTTAATACAAATTCCAAGGACTCATTTAATAAATATTGAAGTTTTAAATGAAGGGTAGTGTAGGTAACAAATCTAATTTTTTATAAGATTCAACGAGATCAATTAACCACCTTAGTATGTGTGTTCTATTAATTTTTTGCTTATAATATGGACCGGAGGGAGTACTTCTCCCCTGTCCTAAGTCACAAACTTTAAAACATTAAATTAAATGATTTTAAAATAAAATTTTCAAAAAACATTAATTATTCAATCTCCCATGGTTCTACGCCTAGTCCTGAGTCCTCCCTATAAGATGGCCTATTGGTATCATCATAATTCATTGCTCCCACCTATGACTACTCTATTATCTTTAACAATAACAATTATCAGAGATGGCATTCTTGAATTCACTAGCTCTTATCTTATGCCTTCGAGTTGTGCTTGCCATGATTTCAATACCTGCAAGTCACTGCAACACAATTAAGCCAGAGGATTATCAACTGATAGAGAACATTTGCAGGAGGACACCCAACTACAATGTTTGCATTCAATCTCTCAAGTCAAGTCCTGGGAGCTCTACTGCTGATATTTGGGGGCTTGGTCTAACATGGTGAATGTGATGAAAGCAAAAGCAAGAGCAACCTCTGCCTTAAATCAATTTGAGTACTTGTGCTGACAATTATTATTATGGAATTTTGGTAGGTGATATCCCACAAGCCACTCGAGCACTGCAGTTAGGGGATCCCAAGTTTGCAGAAGATGGCGCAGCTGATGCCGCTAATGAAGCTATGGACTGTGAAAGCGGATTTGGTGGGCATTCACTCACACAACAGAATAATGCTATGTATAATGTTGCTATTGTTACAAGAGCTATTGTTAGAAATTTGCTCTAGCATTTTATTCATGATTTTGAAATAAATAAATAAGAAGAATAATGTTATAATAATTATGAGAATATCAATTTTTTAGTTCGTAGAATATCAATTAAGGCATTGCTGCAGAAATGCAAAGAAAACCCTTTCCTTTTTGTATTTATTAGTGAATGGGGAAAGGAAAGGGAAGAAAAATAAAGATGTCCCCATTTGTTAGTTCGATTATGCTTTTGACTTGTGAGTTGTGACACTCACCGTCGTTTATAGTTCAAATGACAGCTTGCTCAGACAATTAACCTTAATCCAGCTTTATAAAATTAAACAAGAAAACCAAATTGCAAAACAGAATATACCCATATGATCACCTCAAACAGAACATGCCCATCGACCTACATATGGTACTTTTACAAATGTTATAGAGGACAGTAAATTAATCATGTATCAAAACTGGTTCCTATACTTGACATAAGCTACTGTAGTAAAACCAGAATTAGGAACAAGAAGCAACAGCAGTCCGCATACATTTCAAAGTGAATTGAGGTAAGAGTCATACTCTCAACTGAATTGCTAGTCTTGAGCGGGCGTAGCACCAGCTTGTCGAGTTCTTCGTTGATGAACATCCCAATTATACACGCGAGCGATAGTAACCTGATCAAATATCAATAAAGACAGAGAACTACAACTAATTAATTTCAAGATTATGATAGATTTAGGTTTATAGTCAGTAACATAAGCACAATATGTCCCACACGTATTTATAAGGGCGTGATTAGTAGAGATGAAAATGTGTGTTGCAATGACGAAATGAAGTGGAAATATGTTAGATATTGTTAGCTAAGTAGTTAGTTAATTAGTTAATTGGTTAGTAGGTGAGTTAGGGAGTTAGTTAAGGGAGTTAAGGCATGTTGCCTATAAATAAGAGGATGGATTGGGAGAGGAGGATATATTGTATTTTGGGAATAGTTGGGGCCTTTGGGCATTGGGAGAGTCTAGAGTCTCTCAAATACTCTAGGATTACACATTTTGTAAGGGAATTTCCCTAATTTCTACAGTAATAACAGTTGGTTCCTATCAACTGGTATATCAAAGCTCCGATCTTGGAGCTGTGGGGTTGGTGCAAATGAATTCAGAGGCTGTTCAGAGTTCAATAGGAATGATGGATCCAGTTCTTGACATTTATGATAAAATAATAAAAGAACTTGCAGATTGGAGAAGAAAACTGAAGGAGTTACGACTAGCGATACCAATCTTTGAAGGAGAAGGAGAAGATGCTGATGGGTGGCTGATCAAAGTGGAGAAATATTTTGATGCAGGGGGAGTATGTAAAGAAGAAGATCAAATACCAATGGTTCCACAGTGGATGAGTGGTAGTGATCTCACATGGTACCGATTATGGGTTTGGGTCAATCCAAATGTCACTTGGGAGAATTTTAGGGAGGCGATTCTCAAGCGGTTTCAACTAGAAGAAGAGCAAGAATCTTGGGAGCAAGACAACAAGAAGAAAGATGAAGGTTTGAGGACCAAGAACCATAATCTTGGGGGTGACAACGAAACAGAACGAGGGAAGGAAAGAGAAACAGTAAAAGGAGGAGCAAAATCGGAAAAGGATACAATCGGTATGCGAGAAAGGGGAGGCGTCGAGGTTGCTGGTGGTGAAGAGGAGGCAGATCGACATACGTTATCTTCAGTGCGTCACCATTCCGCCGTGGAAGGGGAGGGTGAGTCATGGAAGCAGGAGATGGCGGAGAATAACGGGGCCGTCATGACCAGAGAACAGTGCGCGGTTGAAAAGGGTTCCGTCAAGAAACCACCACCAAAGCCGCCAGATCGAGATGCTCACGCGAAGGCTGATCGCGCACTCGCGGTTACGGCGAGGGCGGAGATCACGCGCGCGTTTCAACACCGAGCCAGTAGCACCGCCGCGTGGAGGGGAGCCAGGACACTGAGGAATGGAGGTCCGATCAGGCCGCTGCCGTCGCCGCCGGAACTGACGGACTGTGATGTCCATACGGTGGGGGTCGTAGAGTGGGGTGGCGCACTCGCAGTTACGACGATGGCGAATAACACGCGTGCATCTCAACGCCTAATCAGTAGCATCGACGGGAAGAGGGGAACAACCGCCGATGATGATAATCGTACGGTCAGGCCACCGCCCGAACCGCCGGACCAAGACCCTCATATGGCGGTCGACAGGGAGCTCTCCACTGAGCTGCTATGGCTGAACGCAGGGGAGGCATGCCGTTCTCGAGAAGCTGGAAGAGATGAAGGTTACGAGCTAGTCACGTGGGTGAAAGAGGAGAATGCTGAAAGAGCGGTAGAATTGGAAAATCGTAAAGTGAGCCTCCAGTTTGACCTAATGGGCCAGACCCGAAATGTCCATAATAGTTGGGCACAGCAAGATCCAAGATTCTGCATCTGGAGCTCTTTTTCTGACCTATTGGGCCAAGGCCTACCCTATGGGAAAAGTTCCTTCATTGTTGGGTTACAACCCAAAACTGAATTGGTCCAGAAGGAAGATAGTCAGGAGACATTGATTTTTTCCATGGAAATTAAACAAAAGCAACCATGGGACCCTGGTGGACAGCTTCATACAACAGCAGTAGTTGGATCCTCTTGTTTCAAGCAGTGGGATCCCGGAAAATTGGTCTTAAAGACCATTTGTCATTCACCTTGGGGACAAGGTGAAAGTTTCGGGGGGGGGAGTATTGTTAGATATTGTTAGCTAAGTAGTTAGTTAATTAGTTAATTGGTTAGTAGGTGAGTTAGGGAGTTAGTTAAGGGAGTTAAGGCATGTTGCCTATAAATAAAAGGATGGATTGGGAGAGGAGGATATCTTGTATTTTGGGAATAGTTGGGGCATTTGGGCATTGGGAGAGTCTAGAGTCTCTCAAATACTCTAGGATTACACATTTTGTAAGGGAATTTCCCTAATTTCTACAGTAATAACAGTTGGTTCCTATCAAAATCATTGTGTGCATGCTTACTAGGAATAAAAAGGAATCAATGAAAATGTGACACTGCCCTGGGTTGTTTGTCATCCTTTGTATATATAAAAAAAAAGCCATATACCAAGGTGCAAGAAAAATCAAAATGAAACATCAAGACACTGCCATCAATTCCTCTCCTCTCCGTTTATAATCCATTCTATATTTTCTACCTTCTCATTTTGCACTTGTACTAAGAACTACTTAAACATGCAATGCACGTCCGATGCCCTCAACATTTATTTCCTTTTTATGAATGCAGAGAAAGATATAGAGCACCGACCTGAGTTATTGTAACCTGGTCCCTCAAGAACTGTAGATCAGCAACAAGAACTTCTAAACTGGCTTTAGCATTATCCAGGTTCTTCTGTAGGAGACCAGTAGCCTGCACCAGAAATTCACATTGTACTTATGTAAGAAGCCAATTAAAAGAAGAAAAGAAACAGCAATAACACCTAAAACTAACGAGGAAGGACCTCTTCTAATGAATATTCCAACATAACATTTGCTCCCAGCCATAAACACACTGAGTCTGTTTCCTCTATCCGAGCTCGTGAATATATTCCTTCAGACACTTCAAAATCAGCGGTAAGTGCCTGCATTTAAGTAAAGTGAAACTGTTAGGAACCAAGGATTTAAAGCAGAAATATAGAAGAAGTAACTGTATTATTGCTGCTCTCAAGCCTGTATCAAGATGATAACAGTGCTCGGATATGGGAAAATGGAAGAAAAAGGCTACAAGCAAAGAAAAAAAAGATATTCTAGGCAATTCGAGAGTGCCTAGTCTCTCCCAAAGTTCCAATCCTAATTCCAGCCTCCCCCTCACGTAACAGCCACCCTTACAATATATTCCCCTCAGCTGAATTACATTTTCCCTGCTCTCTCTCTTCCTTTCCACCTCATCAGTTGGTTATGGGAGTTATGATTCAGTGCATCACTCCCACTAGTGTCATCAGGTGTTCTTACTTAGTAATTCTGGTCCCATTGGGCCTATTGGGCTCCATGTCCGTATCAATTCTTCCCCCTTTGAAACTCACCTTGTCCTCAAGGTGAACAAGTGAGTGGCTTCTCAAGCACAACTTTCCGGGGTCCCACTGTTTGAAACAAAATGCTGCAGCTGTTAGGAACAGAGAAGGGTGTCCACTGGGGTCCCATTGATCAATCTCCACTTCCTCCCATAGCCTCTGCAGCCCCCCATCGGTGGAGCAAAAGACTTGGTCATGCAGAAGGACAATGTCAGCATGTTCCACTTGGCAACCAACATCATGAACCACTAGATCCACTATTAGGACAGCGACCAAAGCCTTAGCAGTGGCTTCAAGATTCACTGCCTTAATTTCCCTGCAACTCTTTCCTCTATCATACACAAATTTAAGCAAACCATGGAATGTGGGGAATCCTCATGTATTCTCAACCTATAATTTTTTAATTTGCAAGTAAATGTGGTGGCCTTCTCTTGGCTGCACACGATTAACCTTCAGTCCCTCATTGTTTGCATTAGGAATTTTTAGCTCCTTATCTTCCTTTACGACCCATTTCTCTTCTTCACTAAGTTGGCCCACTATCTCATTTTTAATCATTTGCTGAGACCCACTACCATGTCCCAGGTGAGCATAGATCCTATCAAAAAATAACCTCAAAAGCAATTCTTGAATTAGTCGTGTTTCTTGTTGATGTTCAGGTGTCTCCCCTATTAATTGATTGCTCAATGGTGCTTCTTCCGAATACTTTCTCTCTAGTTCATTTATCTTTGTGTAAGCAAGTTCCAGTTGCTTCCTCAAATAGTGAACCCCTCTTTCATACTTTCCCATTTCAAGTGTACAACCAAGAATTGTATCACTTGTTGGGACGGACTGAAATTTTTGAGTAGGAGTAAATTGAAGTGAATCAAGGTCTGCCACATACCTCTTCTTGATTTTCAAAACCTGTCCCTAACTGTCGTTTGCCTCACATTCTGAGAAAGACAGAAAACTGGAATGTTCATCTTTCACTCCTTGCTTTCTAGTCCATAGATCAAGTGACTTGGTCTCCTCTTCCAGCTCCATTTCAAGCTTTCCACGTTTCCATTTGTACTTAAGCAAATCCTCACAAGGTTTAAGAATGGCTTGCTCAAGCACCTGGACATGGACTTCCTGGAATTTCTTACGTAACTCTCCTAACAGTTGCTGCCTTAGCAACGCTGTATCCAATAATAGGGTAACAATAGCTTCAGCAATAAAGCCAATTTTAATGGGCTGTTGTTTACATGTAACTTTAGGCCCAAATAATAATCCAACATTTTCTGAAAGATTCTTTTCAATTCGTGGATGAGATACATCTTCACCACATAACTCCAAAGTGTTCCCTTTTCCTTGTTGGGCTTGACCCATTAGGTTAAGAAAATGACCCCTTCCTTGAATTCTCATTTTTGCCCATCTCTCCAACTGATTCTCACTTCCCAAGTCAGCCGCTAGTGGCCATGGAGGTTCGACCATGCCGTGTGAAGACCCAACCTCCGCCATGGATGGGTTCTGATACGACGGCTCCGGCAGCGGTAAGTGAAGGGTCAGCGGCATCCCCTTCTCCACGGGCGCGTCCCGATCCCACGGTTCCGGTGGCGGTAAGCGAAACGTCGGCGGCGCCCAACCCTTCTCCACAAGCACGTCCCAATCCGACGGTCCCCGTGGTTCCGATGTCCGTGCACGCTCACCCTTGTCCATCGACTCCACCCTACTACCTTGGCCTCCACCCTCACCGCTTCCGTCGCTGCCTCTGCCCGAGCCACCACGAGGGATTAACTCTTGTGCCTTCTCCTTCCACGCACTATTGTGAAATACTGGTTCAACGACCATCTCCCTCGAATGCTTGGCCCCTTTTTCTTCACCTTTCTCCCTTATATGATTTCTCTGCATGTCTCTGTCGACACTTGAAGATTTCGGTTCTAGCTTTTCAGCCGGGATGAAAAGCAACTTTGGGTTCTCAAGCTCAGATTCCACCAACTCAGGTTCTTCTTCTTTGTCCCCATCCGATATTGGCAGAACGTCCCGGTACTCCGGCTTAAAGCACCACAATAGTGCAACCAGGAATGTTTCCCAATTTGCCTTTGGATGGCGAGGACCCCACCAGTGCCACCATTTGAGAGCACGGTCTCTCAGTGCCTTCACCGTCTCCGGCATCTTCTCCGCCTCTGGTGTTCCCATCGCGTCAAAGTACTGCTGAATGCAAATGAACCACCCATATGCATCCTCCTCTCCGTCAAACACTGGGATCTCCATCATGCGGCTGCATCCAATCTCCCTCTACTTCTTCTGGGACGACTAGGAGCATGGTCATGTCGAGACCGACATCTGAAGTAGTCTCCCTTCCTCCTTTCCCAGAGTCATTTGATCTCTTCAAGTCGGGTTCGATTTACTTTCCTCTCTTCCAGCAAGCTTCTCTCCAGATTCTCTTCTCTAGACACCATTTTGTAGTTCCTATGGTGACAATCAAAAGCTCCAGGAATCGAGAGCTTTGATACCACTGTTAGGAACCAAGGATTTAAAGCAGAAATATAGAAGAAGTAATTGTATTATTGCTGCTCTCAAGCCTGTATCAAGATGATAACAGTGCTCGGATATGGGAAAATGGAAGAAAAAGGCTACAAGCAAAGAAAAAAAAAGATATTCTAGGCAATTCGAGGGTGCCTAGTCTCTCCCAAAGTTCCAATCCTAATTCCAGCCTCCCCCTCACGTAACAGCCCCCCTTTACAATATATTCCCCTCAACTGAATTACATTTTCCCTGCTCTCTCTCTTCCTTTCCACCTCATCAGTTGGTTATGGGAGTTATGATTCAGTGCATCACTCCCACTAGTGTCATCAGGTTTTCTTACTTAGTAATTCTGGTCCCATTGGGCCTATTGGGCTCCATGTCCGTATCAGAAACATAAACCTTCTAGATAATAACAACACAAAATATCATTACAAAAGAAAGTACCAGAACCATTATACAGGCAGTGATTTTAATGCAGTGAAATTTCAAGTTGAAAATTAAAATGGGCATAAATATCAGTAAAATTAAAAGCTTTGAATAATTTGGACTATATCGGCAGTGAATGTGATTCTTCCTAGCAAAGATTGACAAGGAAAACCAGTTATGAAAGGCCTATCCCAAATTCCCAATGGCAGAATGTGGTAGATTTGTGCAAGAATCTAGCAAGTATGTACACCTACAAAAGAAAAGCAGTGCACAAGGGTGTTTATGTCTGCCTCTGTATATTGATCGATGGGAAACATAATAGTTACAGTACTAATGTTATATGATGGGGATGTACACAAAGGTATACTCCCAGTCATCATTTTGAGAAGATGAATCATGAATCAACTATTAGGAGTTGGCAATAGAAAAACGCCAACAAACAAAAAGAACTTTTGCATGTGATACAAACTTCTGATATAAAAAAATTATACCCAGACAAAAATCAAAGGCAAATATGAACAGAAGTTACAAAACTAGAAAATTGAAACAAGCAGCAGTATAAGTGGAAAGGGAGGCAGCTGGCAGCCATGTAAGATGATTTAGATATGTGGAAAAAATTGTAAGAGGTGGCAAAAATTAGGCTGAGGTGTCTTGGGCAGATTTTGGGGGTGAGGGTTAATTTATTACAAATAGATTAGCCATGGATCTCAATGACTGAGCATAGGAAATTGACAGTGTAAGGAACTAAAGAATATCTAGAATATCATATAATTTCAAAAATTCAAATCAAAGAGGTTGAATCTTACACCAAATAAATAGAACTGAGGTTACAGTTATTGCAGTGACCTAACCCATCAACTGGTTTATGGAAGACAAGAAAAAGGCTAAGCTGAATGCAATCACCTAAATGTTAGCAGCAAGCAAGGAAATAAGACACACTAACCAAAAGGGCGCAACAAAAGATATCTATATGTCAGCTTGCATATTTTCTAGCATACACTGCAAGGGCAGCTTTAAATGCATCAACAGAATCAGATGCAGAAAGTTTCAGCTGTCTGATAATATCTAATCTGAACATTATATCTAAGACATTTTCCACGGACACAAAACCCAAGTATCTTTTACCTAAAAATCCTTTTCTATCATATACTATATTATGCAAAAAAAAAAAAAGCTCCAAACGAACCTCACCAGTACCCTTCTTAGCTTGCAATGTAGCAACGACATCTAAGCACTTCTCAATATCTGGTATCTTTGCCTGACAAATATAACAAATAAATAGCATCAGTAAGAGAATAACAAAAAAAATAAGATTACTACACGGTAATGAATCAATTCGAAAATCTTATTTTTATGATTTAAAATATTTATAATCCTGTAAATATGAAGCCTAGGCAGTTTGGAAAGGATAATGGAGTTCCCTCAAATTACAGAGTTTGACGAGATTTTGAGTCTATTATTACAAAGCAACTCCTTCAGCAGTAATCCCAACAGTTTGGGTATTGGTTCCAGCCTACATATGTTTTTGAAAAATGAAACATCGGTTCCGAAATAATAATAGTGATAATTATGGAATGTCACAGAGAAAGAGCTTGATGGATGATCCTGTCAAGCAGGGTCCTGGAACTTACATTAAAATGTCAAAACCACACTTGTCTTATAGCAGTCAACAATATCTTACTCACTGCTACTGATTGTAGCTTGAAACAAAAAAAAAACTGTTTCTTAAGCCCCGGATCAAAATTTCACAAACCATATATAGCTAGCAAAAATAAAAAAGTTAATGTCACAGCAAGGTACAATCTATAGATATATAAGGCAATGAAACCTGAAGATCTCTTTGCTGAGCAAGAAGCTTCATTTCTACCAGCTTGTATTGCTGAAGCCTGCAAGAACAAGTGCAGGGTGATTCATATGAAATAAAAGTGAAACTCCCCTGAATGCAAAACAGAAATTCACACATAATGCTTCTTGTTATGAACATTAATTACTTAAATACTATGAAATTCGCACATAGTGTAAGAATGAAATTGATCTAATCAAGGCAAAACAGAAAATTTATGAAACCTACTTTGTTAGTAAAAAACTAACACATAATAACAACGCAGCCAAGGAGCTTTGTTACACAAGTCCCAATAACAAGTTAAGGATGAATATGATAGATCTTTTAAAAGGAATGACATTGGACGCTGTCTGAAAAATATGGTACTTATATGCCATACAAACTCCACATCGAAAGTAAAGTGAAGGAATATGTTATAGATTTGATTTGATTTATGGAGTTAAAGGAAAGAGAAAGAGAAAGAGATTAGTTACCGTTCTTGGAGGAAAGCAAGGGCAGAGTTGACATCAAGCCCTAACTGGGTGAGATATGTCTGAACATCCTCTACGAACTGAGCACCTGGTATCCCTCTCCGCTCTCCGACCACCGATGGTGAACTCGAAGAAGCCATTCTTGTGTTGTTCCCTTCTTCAAATCAACAACACCACACCCGACCAAAATGTCCACAACAACCTCTACCTCAACTCATTTCATGTCTTGTCGTTTTGTTTTGTTCTTTGGGCCCAAGCCCATTCAGATTTCTCTTTTAGCTTATTTTTGCTCCGTTTCCATAGACGACGTGATCATGAGAAACGGCTGGTATTCAGGGAAATACTTATGCCTGACTCTGCATGGAATGTCACACCATTAAAGCCCAGTTGATTATTTACAATGGGCCTTTTGGCCCGTTCCTTCAATAATCAAGATCCTCCTCTTCTAGGTTACTTGGTTTCATCCGAGCTTGATTGAAGAAAGAAGTTTGTGTGAATCACTTAGCTTAGCTGTGTGTTTAGATGACTGTTTGACAAACGTGATTTTGGATGGAATTAATTTTGTAGAATTGATTTCAAAGTTTGAAGTAAAGTGATTTATGTTTGAATGTTTTTATTTTGAAAGCGGATTTGATGTAAAAAATTTCAATCCAAAAGCATAAACTACTCCAAGCCGCTTTTGATAGAATCAATTCTGAATATAAAATTGCTTTCCCAAACGCATAACCAAAACCTCCTTTTTTATATACCAGAATCACGTTTGACTGGTATAGAAGTACTTCTAGTATCTCCAAAAGTGGAATCAAACACACACTAAACTTAAAAATGCAATATGTAGTTTGTGTTTTACTTGCATAAGGAAAGTCCCGATTACTCAATACTTGCATAAAATAAATAATTATTAAATACTTGACAATTCACCTCAGGGCATCATCATAATCATAATAACTTCTAAAGGTAATATAAGGAGGTGGTGTGGGCCCATGAAACAGAGATTCTTCTCCTACAAAATGGATGAACGAGTGGAATATTTTGAGTCCCAACAGGTTTGGTCGTATCACCTAATCCAATTGCACATGTTGTGTCTCTCAATGCATATACATGTCCTCCATCTAAGTGTGTCGTGATTTTAAATTTTAGTGTTTTTTCCTTATATTTTTTCTCTAATTTGATATAAGGATATTCAAATGAAAGGAATTTCTCTCAACTTATGATTCTTACATCATTTGCAGTTTGGTGGCCTAATGATATTGTTGAAAACAGTGATAGACAAGTATTATAATTAAAGCATTAACTTGTCCGTGTCTTTGCTAAGAAAAAAGAATAATTAAGCTTCCATCCGGAAGTTGGATTTGGACATTTGGTTTCCGGTTGTATTATGCTAATTAATAATTAATAATTAATTAAAATACTCTCTGTCAGATAGCCCTGCCCAGAAGATGTTTGATTCAATGTAACACCAAGACTTGCGATTTGCGAATAAAGGTTTACCAAGCCCATGGTTGCTTAACGGAATTATGGGTAAGTGACCAGTCCAACAACCTAATATTTTGACGCTTTATCTGCCCATGACAGCTTATCGCACCGCCAAATGTTAGCTGCTAACGACATATGGTTCCTATAACTGCATTCTCAAAGCTGCCTCATCCAACATGCATGTGGTTGGTGCAAGCCTGCAAGGGTTAATGGGTTTGGGTGATCAGATGTTCCAACTTAGATTTTTGTGTATGGAGAAAACATGACTGAAAAATATCAGCAATTCAATACTTCAAAAAATATTGTCCAATACTTCAAAAAATTAGTCTCTATAGTTATTTTTTAAGAAAAAGGAAACTTAAGGTTTTTTTGGTTTTTTTTTTCATTTATTATTTTTAGAAATAATTACAACAAAAATAATTACAAAAATGACCATTGTTTTCTTTCTGTTTTTTATTTTCAAAATTTTGTACAAGAAATACTGAAAACAAATTTTTTCCTTCACTGTTTCCTGTACAAAATTTTGGAAATAAAAAATATAATGAAAACAAGATGACGGTTTTATAATTATTTTTGAAGTTAGGAAATGAAAACGGAACCGATCCAAGAACGAGTGATGTCTAAAACAAATTTTTGAGTGAGACTTTTTTATTTTAAGTGAAAGAGTCACTAGTGGAAAATATACATTAGACGGTAAAGGTTTACGTCAGTTAACCAAAAACTAGACGTTAAAAAGGGGGCGGTGGCAGTTTTGTAAATATCATACTTCATTAATTCAATTTTAACGTCAGTTGTTTTAAGGACTGACGTTAAAAGTGAAGTGACTCACTTTTAACGTCAGTTCAATAAACAACCGGCGTTAACGAAGAACGTTTTAACGTCGATTCTTTATAATCTCGGCGTTAAAAGTGAGTCATTTCACTTTTAACGTCAGTCCTTACATCAACAGACGTTAAAGGTTATTTTAATAATTTTTTTATCTATTATACGTACCCTTTCGCATTGCCTTCCTCAAAGTTTCAGTTTCACAATTGCTTTGATGTTTTGTGTTTCTGTTTTGAAAACTAAAATATATGTGCGAAGTATAAGTTGAATCAATAACCCAAACCTGGATCTCATTCATGAAGTGTAATACTGATCGTCTGAGAAGATTGAAAGGGTTTAAAATCCTATAAAAAGTTACATTGAAAGGGTTTAAAATCCTATAAAAAGTTACATTGAAAGGGTTTAAAATCCTAAACATTAAAACTACATCCCATCAGAGAGTTTTATGAAATATGCCAAAGGGAAAACTATACTCCGAAGACCTTTAAAAGCGGGGGCATGAGAGAGCTCAAGAGAGGCAAAAACAGTGCACTAGATCTGTTTCAAGCAAAGCGCAGTGGTTCCAGAGACTTCCATGACGGTCACTTGCTTGCCAAAGGCGAGGTTTTGAAACTGTGACTCCGAGCACCGATTTGCCCTTCAATGGTGATTCTCAGGAAGGATGATAAGGTGAGCAACTCACATAATGTGGTTTACACAAACTTATCACCCATGTAATGTGATTTACACAAACTCAGAAGTTGTTTGACCATTAAGACAAAGATCTTTGAGTCTAGGAATAGGAAGAAAGAGTGATGAAGTTAATCTCCATGGCAGAGCCATATTGTGAAGCCGAAAATTAAAAGGATGGAAGGAAGCTATTTATAGGAGCAGGGGATGAAGTTACTAAGCTATTCTGATTTTCTTAAAAACTTATCTATAAACTTAATGCTCATTAAGAGGATTAAGTTACAAGGTGCATGGGTAAGTAGCACAGTAGTCAAAGGAATGAATGCTTTTGCAGATATCTATACACTTTTAACGTCAGTTGTTTAAAAAAACTGACGTTAAAAGTGTTTTTAAAATAAAAAATATTTATTGTTAACGTCAGTTTTTTATACAATTGACGTTAAAAGTGTGATTTTTACTTCAGTTAAATAAATAGCTAACGTAATTAATCCTATATATTATAAACGTAAATAATCCTTCAGTTACTAAGCTATTCTGATTTTCTTCAAAACTTATCTATAAACTTAATGCTCATTAAGAGGATTAAGTTACAAGGTGCATGGGTAAGTAGCGCAGTAGTCAAAGGAATGAATGTTTTTGCAGATATCTATACACTTTTAACGTCAGTTGTTTAAAAAAACTGACATTAAAAGTGTTTTTAAAATAAAAAATATTTATTGTTAACGTCAGTTTTTTATACAACTGACGTTAAAAGTGTGATTTTTACTTCAGTTAAATAAATAGCTGACGTAAATAATCCTATATATTATAAACGTGCAGAATGAATATTGAAAATAATGTAATTAAATAATTATGAAACTCATTTCATTGGTTGTCATGTCCCTGTTGTCCCTGTTAACGTAGATCACTCCATATAGTACTGCAGTTTATTTCTAAACCTTTTTTTTAAACAATTTTATTTTTAATTTTTATTAATTAGCTTGAATTAGTAAACAAATTCTTGTGCAAATTAAAATAAATAAACACTTAACATAAAACAAGTTATATGTATAATCAAATCGTATGTCGTTGAAGCGATTCATAAGTTAAAATTACATGAGTAAAAGATAAAAAAATTCTGCAACATAACCCTAAAATATAAAAAAGTTTCTGCATCAACATCATCTTCTTCTCAGTCCTGTCATCAAAACTCCAATGGATGCATCACCTCCCTCACTTGAATTCCATGATGCAAAGTAAATCCTCAGTCACTAGCAGCGAAAGCAAAGTGAAATGGATCTTTGCATCTTTCTTCTTCACTGGAATTCCTTGATGCATCGTCTTGAATCCACAGTCACTTGCTTCCAAAGCAAAGTGAAAGGGATGACGGGGATGAAATAAAGTGAGAGAATCACATTACGTGATTCACCCAACCTTACCATCCATGTAATGTGATTTACACAACCTCAGAAATTGTTTGACCATTAAGACAAAGATCTTTGAGTTTAGGCATAGGAAGAAATAGTGATGAAGTCAATCTCCATGGCAGAGCCATATTGTGAACCACAAAATATTAAAAGGATGGAAGGAAGCTATTTATAGGAGCAGTGGATGAAGTTACTAAGCTATTCTGATTTTCTTGAAAACTTATCTATAAACTTAATGCTCATTAAGAGGATTGGGTACAAGGTGAATGGGTAAGTAGCACAGTAGTCAAAGGAATGAATGTTTTTGCAGAAATTAATAAACTTTTAACGTCCGTTGTGTAATACAACTGACGTAAGAAGTGTGAGTGTTTTTAACGTCAGTTTCTTAATACAACTGACGTTAAATATATGACCTTTAACGTCGGTTTTTAATAACAACAGACGTAAGAAGTGTGAGTGTTTTTAACGTCAGTTTCTTAAGACAACTGACCTTAAATATATGACCTTTAACGTCAGGTTTTACTAACAACTGACGTAAAATGTTGTTTTATTTTAATTATAATGTTTACACCCGAGCGCCTTCTGCACTTCTCTGTACATCTCTTTTCATCTCGCTCAACCCTCACTCTCAACCCTCACTCTCGCTCTCACTCTGCCCTAATCGCGAGCTCATCTCCACCACAACCACCGCGAGGGCTTCTTCGCCACCACCGTGAGGTACACTCTTAACCCCTAACTCTGTCTTTCCCGCTCATTCTTTGCAATAACTTGACATCTCTCTTTCCCCTTCCCGCGCACTAACTCTCCTTGTCCCTCTGCTCTCAGTAACCACATTGAACGTTGGCCACCACTCGAGCTTCCCCCCCACCACCACGCGAGCGCCTATTTCTGGTGAGTCTTTAGGGCACATTTTTTTATTTTTGGTTTTGAGTGCATGCATGTTGCTCTGCTGGTTGAAACTGTAGTCTTAGTAGTTAAAACTTGAAACTGTGAGTTTGAGTTGTTTGGAATGTCTCTATTTTTGGTTTTGAGTGTATATTGAAACTGTAGTCTCAGTAGTTGTAACTTTAAACCGTGAGTTTGAGTTGTTTGGAATGTCTCTATTTTTGGTTTTGAGTGTATATTGAAACTGTAGTCTCAGTAGTTGTAACTTTTAAACCGTGAGTTTGAGTTGTTTGGAATGTCTCTATTTTTGGTTTTGAGTGCATGTTGCTCTGCTGGTTGATCTGTCACGGCCGTGATGCTCATCATGTCTAGGCCGTGATCAGTTCTGCCTATGAGGATCTGGTTCAGTTGGCACGTTACGGTCGTGATGGACATCACGGCCAGGCCGTGACCAGTGCTTGGCAATCTTCAAAAACTATAGTTTTCAATCTCCCGTATTGTCCTTATATTGGATATATAGATGTTTTGTATATCTACAGGACCTATCTAGTTATTTTTATTTATACTTCTGTATTTATTTTGAGTTATAACCTATGTTAATACATATATATTGTTTCTGAACAGGCATACATATGGATCAGTCGGATAGCCCACATGCACGGGAGGACACTGTGGGGGTTTCGCAGGACCCGATCACGCCTACGCCTGATTATAGTGTAAGTTTACATGTTATATACTATCTTTAGTCCTTCTTTTTAATGTAAGTTTATAATGTTACAACCCTCTATTTTATCATTTTTTTTTGTCCATACAGACATCACAGGCTCATAGGAAACGGGGTAGAGGAGCCACCTCGTTGAAGAAATTAGAGAAGGATAGGCAAAGCGGACAGAAGCTTGAGGTGTCCTTCGATGCTAATCTAAATGCCCAGGGACCCCGTGGTAAAGAATTTAATAAGTGGGTGTTTCTACAAGCGAAGCAACACGTAAGCATCAACTACAACCACTGGAATGACGTTCCACAGAACGTTAAGGATCAGATTTGGGAGGCTATTACGGTATTTTACCTTTACATTCGTTTGATTTACATTATTAGATAATTATCCGAGTTATAATCCATCCAGTTGTTATGTATTTAATGTGTAGGTAGCTTGGACTATGCCAAATGACGATGATCATCGTCATAAATGTATGAAAATGGCATCAAAGCATTGGAATGGGTTCAAGCATGATCTTACCAGGTACTATGTATCTGGGAAGAAGCGGCTTGATAAAATGTTCTCGGATTATCCCTGGATTGATCAGGATACTTGGGATATGTTTGCCGGGAGTCGACAGGATGGAGAATTTCAGGTTGGTTTGATTAAGTTAATTTTGTATGCTTATTATAGATCATTTAACTGTATTTAATTATGTGTTTTTGTTTGAATAGGCTAAGGCAAATAAGGGTCGGCAGAATCAGGCGAAGAACATCCACCGCCACACCATGTCTCAGGGTGGGTACCAGACTCGGATCGAGCAGATGATGGCTGATAGGATGAGGGCGAAGCAGGAAGAGCACTCTGCTAGGATTGAAAGAGGAGAGGTGCCTGAGGGCACACCATCAAGTCCTCCATCGGACATCGACCGCGAGGATGTCTGGTTAGCCGGCCGCATGACAAAGACGGGATCTTTTAAAGTTGATGCCACTCGCGAAGTGGCAGATAAGATTGTAAGTAAATAATTAACTTGATTTCAATTGATATTTGTATAGATATTTGCAACACTTTTCACTTGCACGTTTTTTCATTTTTTTTCATTGTAGATGGATCTTAAAGCACAATCCTCCCAGGGCGCATTCGTCCCTTCTAGACGGCAGGACGTCTTGATGACTGCTCTAGGCAAGAAAGACCATCCTGGTCGGGTTCTCGGTGTTCCTGGGAACTTGACCATAAAAGAATATTATGGCAAGTCTGCTTCACGAAAACGGGTGGTCAATGAAGCATCAATTTTGGCTGACATTACTCAGCACCTCATGTCCAACCCATCTATTACAACACATCTGATGCAAGGCTTAATATCCAACCCAGAATTCAAGCAGGTGCTTGCCAGAGAGCTTTCCTTCATCGGTACATCCCAGGACACCGCAGGGCATGCCAACCCTTCACATGTGAGCACAAAAGAGAGTTTTAGTAGGGCACATGTGGAGGACGATGAATTGGCAGCTAGGGAGCGGGAGTTGGAAGTCCAGCGCCATGAGCATGAGTTGGAAATGAAAAAGTATGAGCTTGAGTTGAACTCCAAACGAAGTGAGCTCGAAATGTTAACAAAGGTATTTATTCATTATTAATGTCCAAATTAGTCAAATAATTACTTGTGTTTTTTTTAATTATCAACAACTTATCTATTTTATTTTTCCTAAACTGAAGGCCAAGTCGACGTCGGTGTCGCTGTCACCTATCACTCGTTTGTTCTCACTTGGTGAGGATTATGCGTTTGAGATTTTTGAATGTCCATTGGAGCACGATGGATGGGTGGCACACCCAGATCAACGGATGATATTTACCTTCTGTGGTGACGATCTCGGGAACGCCTGCAGAAATAACGTCTGGTTGAACATCAATGTTTTTTGGTCTACGGTGCACGTAAGTTAATTTTAATTTTATAACTTATTTATTTTTGGTATTTTTCCATTTAATAATTTATTTTAATTTCAATATATATATATATTATGTAATTAACATCCACACCTTTTCATATCTTAGGTATCTCCATCGTCTTCAGCTTGATAAGGGCGTTGCATCAGTTTACGGCTTCTTGGATCCGTCAATCCTTCCCGCCCGATTCTTTCTTTGGCGATGCATTGAGTAAATACATAGGGAACTTGTTGGGAGAAAATCGGAAAGAATTATATCTGGCTCCCTACTGTATGAATGACCATTGGCAGTTGTTGGTACTTCACCCGTCTAGGCATACTGTCATATTCTTCTGCTCTCTCCACCATGATCCGCCACCGAAGGTGGTGGAAGCTGTAAATAAGTAAGTAACTAATCTTAAATTTAATTTAAGTTTTAATATCAGTTGTTTTTTGTTTATTACACACATGATATATGAATTTGTTAATTGATCGACATGATCATTTGTTTATTGCGCTGAAGGCGAGTAGTATAAGTTGCGCCAACGGGAGAAGTAGGACTTCTAAGGCTAAAGCAAATCCTGTATGGAACATCCTCAAGGTTTGGTAGTTTATTTATCAAATAATTAATATTATAATTACTAATTTATATGTATATTCAACTGACGTTGAAATTAATTTTGTTGGTAGTCTCGATTTCAAATTTACAGGTGGTCGTGCGGCTATTATGTGATGCTTCATATGCTGAACATAGTCTCCGCATCTATTACGGATGGATGGATTCAGGTAATATTTAAACAACTTGTTAAATTATATATTATAGTTTTGAAGATGACTTGCATTGATGTTATTGTTATCATTTGAGCGTGTGTAGGCATTTAGCGACCAATCGCCTATTCAAGAAGATGAGTTAAGAGACTTGAGGATGCGCTTCGCCGAATTCTTCTTCAAGTATGCGGCTGAAAAAGGAATTGACAAGATACCTCCGCAATACTTAGATAAATAGTTTTTTTGTTAGACTTTAGAAACTAATTAATAACATGTATATATATATCCTTAGATTGGTAGTTTTGTTTTTTAGACATTGGGACTAAAATTTATTTATATATATACATGAGTTTTGGTTTTAAGTCCCCCAGTTGTTCCATTTTTCCTTTGCAATTATGTAATGTGTTGATATTCTGTTTTACTGGGATATTTACTGAATGCAGGGATAGCTGAGGGGGGTGATATTTTAAAACTGAATTTTTAAAAAAAAATCTATTAACGTCAGTTGTATCAAACAACTGACGCTAATAGTATTTTATAAAATATACAGTACACTATTAACGTCAGTTGTAATAAACAACTGACGTTAAAATTAAACCTTTAACGTCAGTTCTTTATAACAACTGACGTTAGTTTTAACAAAATCAACGTCCGTTGTCTTAAAGAACTGACGCTAATAGTTTTATGTTTAACGTCAGTTGTGTTAAATAACTGACGTTAATAGTTCACAACTGACGTTAATAGTTTTATATTTAACGTCAGTTCTAAACCGACGTTAAAATATTAACTATTAACGTCAGCTGTATTTACGTCAGTCAGTATTCTAACGTAAAAAATCAATTTTAACTGACGTAAAAAACACTTATTGCACTAGTGAGTGGATCAGTATCAGATTGTGTTTTAGGTCAGATATTTTTACTAGTATATGTAACCCTTTTGTTTTATAAAAATTGAGAGTAGATAATTTTTTTGGTTAAAGTGATCTTTTGGTCCCTATACGTGACACTGATTTTCAATTTGGTCCCTATACGTAAAAAGTTATCAATTTAGTCCCTATACTTGACACTGGTTTTCAATTTGGTCATCACCGCTAATTGGTTCCTATATAAGAGGGACCAAATTGAAAATTATTATCACATATAGGGACCAAATTGAAAATAAATGTCACATGTAGGGAACGATTTCAATTTTTTTTTGTTGAATTAGTCCCTACATGTGACAATAATTTACAATTTGGTCCTCTTATATAGGGACCAATTAGCGGTAAGGACCAAATTGAAAACCAGTGATACGTATAGGGACCAAATTGATAACTTTTCACGTATAGGGATCAAATTGAAAATCAACGTAACGTATAGAGACTAAAGATTACTTTATCCATTTTTTTTGTTGATGGACCTAAAACCCGGTTTCACCCTTGGGCCCGCCACGTGGATTAATCACTAGAAGACAGGTCAATTAATTGGGGCCATTACAAGGCGGCTTTGAATTGAACCTAACATGTAGAATCTATTCATTTAGAAAGATAAGAACGGAAAGAGAGCCAATCAATTATTATGGACAAAAGCACGAAATATGATCTTCGTAAACGTTAAAAGTCATATCCTAGCGCTATAAAAGGATGCATGGCTCACTAGCTCAGTGATGTGTGAATCCACTAATCACAAAAAGAATGAGCATATATTGCACAGCATGTGAGAGATTGTGACCATTTTATTACTTTTCCCCGGCCTTTTATGGGGATGCTGTGATATGCATAGTAGGGGTGAAATATCTGGAAGCAAAGATGACTTTAGTGGTTGAATGTCTTTTTTTATTTATTTTTAACTTTTCTTTATGTTCAGAAAGTGGGTTCCAAATTTGGGTTTGTGATGGTGAAACTTTTTTTCAATTCAACTTTCTTCGCAGTTCTAATAATATCCCTATCCACCATATCCCATTAGTCTAGTTAAAATGTTGAATAATAAAGGCTAAGGCAGAACCAACTAGGTTTCGTGGTTTTTAACTTGATCTGCATTATTAGAAATGAAAAGCACTACCTACTTTCTTTTTTAGCCTATTACAACTTTTTTATTCATAGCGTCATTTGATATGTCCGTTCAACACATTATTGTTAACCATATGCATATTAATTAGCATTTAGTAGTATAAATGTTAGACATTAATTCTTAATTTTAATACCTTTGATCACTTGGTTAACTTCACGACAATATGATCTCACTATTATGTTAGACACCAAGTAAAAGATTTTAAGCGGTCACACTTTGTCACAAGTAAGTGGTTTATTTAACGTGCTAAATAAAATTAAAAAAAAAAAACATATTCCCACATAGTTGTTGACTAAAACTTGTCAAAATCGAAATTCTGTATTCATGGAAGAGGTGTTTGTCATCATGAAGACATTTGAATGGAAATGTTAACTAAACTCAAGTGTGAGATGTGTTATATTAATTTAGGTAAGACAAAAATAGGTTTCATTTGAAAATCCATCACCATTTTGGTAAATATAGCTCCCGATCAAGCATATTTATATTCCCTCTTATGCATGTGAGGAGGACAACTCGGTCCGTGATATACTGATACAAAAGTGCTCTCAAGATTGGTCCCCATCTCTAACTTGAAAGTAGCCATCGTTTGGCTTTTCCTCGCCTGCAGCTGCGTTGAGAAAAGAAATTTGGGACAAGAGGAGAACGGATATTTTTCAGTAGGGGCGAATTACTTAAGCACTTCATTCAACAAATAATTATATGTAAAAAACTAATTAGAAATAAGTGTATTTTTAATAAGCATTGCACAATCTTGCATATGTTTAATGTTAAATAAAATGCTCATAAAAAAATGTTGAATAGAATATCTATGATAAGTAGTACTTAAGAATTTCTTGATAAATGATTAGCTATCACCTAATTGATTAATTAATTACTGAGGTTAAGAGTTTTTTTTCCTTATATTTGAAACGGTATCTTTAGAGATAAAGTTGTAGAGTAACCTTGAGCCAATGGTTAAGTGAGGTCCTTCCCAAAATACAAACTTCAAGATTTTAACCTTTGGCTTTATAGGTAAAGTTCGTCGAGACACATTTCACTTTCACTTCGACCAATCAATTTCGGGTCTTTGAGGTTAAGTATTTGTTTGTTTAAGTTTTTTTTAGAACATCACATTTAAAATATTTTAATTTGTTTCGGATAAAATTTAAAAAAGTCATAATCTATAAAAACTAGATTTTAGATTATTTTAAGAAGCTATAATGAGTACCTTCCAAGTTGTAAAGAAAATGAGTCATAAGGTGGTCAAGGTGGTTTGGGTGAGGGAGTTAAGGAGTGGAGTGATAAGGAGGTTGAGGGTTCAAACCCCACCCACTAACAAAATACTAATATTAACAGACTAATATTTGCCTATAAAAAAAAAGTTGCAAAGAAAACAAAAACAAAAACATATGAGCTAGACAAAAGAGAGGTAACTAAAACATAGGAGAAAAAACAATTGTTCTCAATAAAAGAGGTAACTAAAACATGGAGAAGTAACTTCAACTTTGTTTTTATAAAACGATTTTTCTATCACGTGCAACCTTGCACATGTTAAGAAATCAAAAAGATAAGAATAGAAACGTTGTATATTCAATTTCTTAAAAGTTTAAAAGTTACATTTTCCAATATATCATTTCTATTTTTTGATTCCTTAACAAGTGTAAGGTTGCACACATTAGAAAAATCCTTTATAAAAATTAAATATTTATATAAAATTTGAAAGTACCAGTACTACCCGAGACAAAATTGCATGAACTATGTTTCTTCTTAAAAAGTATTTTTTACATGATTGTAAACAAATACAAAATAATTTATTTTTAAAAAAAACTCTAAAATAACTCAAACAAACAGACTTTATGTGACTACATGCACAAACTTATCTTCACTTACTTTTTCTCTTATTGTTTTTAGGTAAGATTACTCTTTTGGTCTCGTATCTTTATTTTATGTTTCATTTTTGTCCCTCATTTATTTTTTTTGTTCTGTTTTGGTCCCCTATCTTACAAATATTAACCTATTTTGGTTCATTCCGTTAGTTTTGCACTAACGACGTTAGGTTTCCACCGTTAGTTGTCAGAAACTGCCATCGCTCGCCGGAATCTAGGTTTAATCCCTTTTTCTTATTCTCTCTCCTTCCTTATCTTCCTACCTTCCTTCTTCCTCCCATTCTCTCTCTCATAATTCCCAGACACCCCACACAAAATCAAACACCGGTAGATCCAAAACCACCTTCACCTCTAACAGTAAAGTCCAATTCCTCAACCTCCACAACATCATGGGCTACAATCTTCTCGAGAATTAGTTGCGCAACCCTGTCACCAACCTTCACCTCAAAATCAACATCGGAATGATTGAACAGTATCACCTCAATCGGTCCTCTATAATCAGTTTTAATCACACCAACACCCACTTCGATCAAATGCTTCCATGCCAACCTTGATTGCGGAGCTTCAATATTCCCAAAATCCCTAAATTAGAAAAAACAAAACCCTAGAACTACACAATTTTACAAGAATTAGAGAGAAATTTGGAAATTACCAACTAGTGCATATGTTCCTTTTGGAATCGAAATACTAACAACAGCTGCCACCATCGACTTCCCTCTTGCGGGCACCTTAATCTCCGCCGCACTACAAAAAATGATAATTAATTAATTAACTAAAAATAAACTCGAATTTTCAAAACATATATATTCAAAAGAGAGAAAAAGAGAGGGAGAGTACCTTGAGAGATCGTAACCGGCGAAGAAAGGGGAAGCCCTAGAGCCGATTCGCCGACAAGTGGTGGTGGTTTCCAGCAACTGACGACAGAAACCTAACGCCATTAGTACAAAACTAACGGAAGAGACAAAAATAGGCTCACGTTTGTAAGACGAGGGACCAAAACGGAACAAAAAATAAATAAGAGACCAAAATGAAACTTAAAATAAAGATAAGGAACCAAAAGAGTAATTTAGACTTGTTTTTATTATTAGCTAGGAAGATAGATTATTGATATCAATTAAAATGAAATTAAATGTGGACAATAAACGTAGCGTTAACCTTACATGAATGCAACCGCCACAAATTTTAATGAGAATTGAGGCGGCTGGAGCCACCGATATCTATACTAATATAAAAGGTGGAAAGTTATTTTACTGTACATCCACTTGGTAAGTTATAGATTTTATTAGTTATTTTTTATAATTTATATATATTTTATATAGCGGGTAAGGGGTGTTATGAGGGTTTAGGTTAGGTGGGGAGGGTGATGTTAAGAAGAGGAGTGGGGAATAGGTAAAAGGGGTGGGAAATAAAAATAATATTTATTAATATTTATTATAAATGAAATTAATTTTGTAATATATTTAATTATAAAATAAAAAATGATATATTACTTTTTTAAAAAAAATATATAAAATACAAATAATACGTTACTTTTTTAATTAGGGGTACTTATGTCATTTTGCATATTCATCACCATCTTTTTTAAAAAATTCCCTCAGCTTCTTCCTTGTCACACCAAAAGCTAGAGTCCAAAGGCCCTATTAGAATGAAAGTTATGTAAAGAGATTTGAATTAGGCGGGGAAGAAAATGAATGTAAAATTTGGAAGTATCTGAAATAAATTCTTCCCTGATTACATTATTATTAATATTTATTATAAATAAAATTATTTTTATAATATATTCAATTATAAAATATAAAATAAAAATTATATATTACTTTTAATATATATAATACAAATAATATGTTACTTTTTTAATTAGGGGTACTTATGTCGTTTTGCATATTCATCATCATCTTTTTAAAAAAATTCTCTCAACTTCTTCCTTATCATTTCTTCACATATTTCTCTCATATCAAATAAGTCTTATAATTCACTATTTTTTTACCATCTTCTCTCTTCTTATATTCTCTTTTTCCATCTTCTCTCTTCACAATTTCTCTTTCATACCAAACAAAGCATTAATGATGTATCGTTGTAGTAAAAAATGAATTGATTGCTTAAATTGATGTCACACAATGAGGTACAGAATATGGTCCACTTAAGAAATCAAAATGGGTTGCTTATCAAGATAACGTTGGATAAGTGTTTTAATATAACATTTGATCATCTTTTCAAAATATGTGTTATAACAATTATAGGGTAATTAGTTATTATATCAATCAACATTTTTTTGTACTTTGTACTCTTTTAAATTTTTGTATAAGTTATGATTGTTTTAGATACTATAACCAAACAGAAAAACTATGTTACTAAAACATATTTAGTTATTTCGGTAAAAAAAAATAAAGTGAATGAAAAGAACACAACTATTGGGAAACACCAAAAGCTAGCGCCCAAAGGCCCTATTAGAATTAAAGTTATGTGAAAAGATTTGAATTAGGCGGGGAAGAAAAAGAATGTAAAATTTGGAAGTAGTTGAAAGAAATTCCTCCCTGATAACATTATTATTATTATTTGACTTCATGATTCTAATTTGAACCATCTTATGAGTTGAAAATGTTACATAAAAACATATTTATATGTATATCTAGATGTATATAATTATGTATAATGTATAATATTTTATATCGAAGTTAATGTTTTAAATATGAAAATAATAATTTAAATATTTGCTATTCACGAGAACAATTTTCTAAATGAGTATATGAATTTGTAATTGAATCTCAAATGATTTCTATATATATCTTCATTTAGTTTAAAACCTCAGTAATTAGTTCCTTAAGCGCGCGTTTAGCGTTAGAGATTTTCACAAATCATTTTCGAAATGTCCCCTTTAAAAATCGGAGATTTGTATGACGTCGGAAAAACACCTGATAGACAGTTTTATAACCTCAAAACTTAATCCAACCATAAATGGTCTCTGGTCTTACATCAACTGCCAGGAGCGGAAAAATAAATACACAAACTCCAGTCGTGATAAAGACTTAGGAGATAAATAGATACAGTAATCTCAAATTGGTTTTTCATGCACATACACAGTTTTCATTAATAACATAAAATATTCGTAAGATTATAATATATAAATACCCCATGTTTATCTATTATATTACCAAAACACTGTTGACGGTATTCTCTCTGTAGGAGCCCTCACATGCATAGACTTAGACAAAATACTAAGCAACTGAGAACATCTAAAACGTCTCACAAGACGCACTGGCCATATACTACCTTGATCCTAATCTCCATGGGTCAAGACTCGAGCTCTGGCATCCGGCTCCTAGGGAATCCCGTCCAATCCCTCATCATTAAGTTTGTCCACCAGGTCTTCTAGTACGATTTCATAATAAAACAAAATACAACATGCAGAAAGATACAGGGGATAAGAAACCATATAACATCAAACATGGAAAAGGGTTTAGCAACATTTAATTACATAACGACACTCTAAACATCAGTCTCCCCAGATAAATATATGTAACATAATCATCCTCAATCCACATCTATAATCTTTCCTCTACCCTCCATCATGATGCAATGCAAATGCTGTATGAATAATCTCTTCAGGTATCGGCCATATCCGGATATCACAACAATATACTCGACACGTCCCAGAGTCCCCGGCGCACACCCTCGTCCGCGGATGGAGGGTGCCCACGCAAAGCAATGACACTATAGACGCACAACCCGGTGCACACCTCTGGACCACAATCCAGGATGCTCATGCAATGCATGAACTATAGCTGCGACTAAAATGAAATCATCTCTGGACGGTCTGCCGTTAGCCTATCCCCTGGAATTTTCCCTCCGAGACATAGACCCCAATCGACTATGTTTCAGGTCCACTCGACCATGTTTCAGGTCCCTCATATCACAGATCATGTTTCAGGTCACCCCCTAGTGCCCTAACCGGTCATCATAATCTCATAGATAACCTCAAAATAATCTCATCTCATCAATCTCGACCTCATATCACGATAATCATCTCGGTTAGGCACTGCTATCACATATCGTATGCAATCCCCAAATACATCATCGTGTCCCAACATAACTTATGATTTACTCAATCCTCTAAGCACAATCATAACACTCATCATATCATCATAATCATCACCATGTTATCCAAAATCATCATCATATATCATCATGTCATACTATCATTTCCAAATAATAAATACCAAAATATAATAATAATGATAATAATAATAATAATCACATTAATAATAATAATAATAATAATAATAATAATAATAATAAAAAATAAATAAAAACACTTCCAAATGATTACCACACTCATGATATTATATATCAAGTATCAAGTTCACATCAACCAGTCAAACAGGCAATTATCACGTCATAAAATAATCTATGTATGTAGCGTAATGACGATAAACGTACAATTTCTATATCATCATCGGTACCACTGAGTAGTTCCCAACGTGGTATAGACATTGTCCGTTACTCGCTCTCGTGTAGGGTTTGGGTCGCCCTACACCATTATCTAATTAAATGTAACCACGCCGTTTCCGACGTTAAATAGTTTATTTCCTCCACCTTTTAATGCGTTCGGAGGTTTTTCTGGAACTTCACAGCCATGCAATCAGCTCCAATGAGTTCCCAAAAAGGAATTCATACTTCTCCAAAGCAAGAGAGAACATGAAAAACATCCCAAAGAGTCGATCCAAGCATAGAAACAGTCAGACAAATCACCGAATTAATTTCTCAACAATCACAATGTAAATATAATTCAATAATATATTTAATTTCTCAAAAACTCATTGATTTAAATGAAAACAGATTTGGGGTTTTATGGTTCATAACATAATTTGGGGAAAGCTCAATATAATCCAAAAACCATGAAATTAATTTAGAGAAACACTAATTCAGAGTCCCAATTTCATAAAACAAAGTTTAATTTCAAAATTATAACAAGAAATTAAAGGAATAGGGTTAGGGTTTCAAAATAAATTTGGGGATTTTCAATCTAGAAGAGATTAGGGGTAAACACTTACCCAAAGTGAGGAGAAGAGAATATGGTGGTGGTGGCAACAGCTCCGACGAAGTTTCGGTGCGGCGGCTCGTGGTGGTCAGAAATCAATGTTCTCCGATCTCGAAATTTCTTGAGGGCTTTTGTAGAGGAGGAAGAGGGGAGCAAAGTTATGATGTTTATTTGATGAAAGGTGGCCGGATGGTGATCGGAAAACGCCCAAACAACGGCGGCGGTGGCGGAGCAACAGTGACCAAATGGAAAACCGCATGGTGGAGAAGAAAGAGCACGATGAGGGTAGTTCGGATCTGGACTCAGTTTCGTTGGACGGCGCCGGAAACCACAGTGGGTGGTGGTGGAAGCAGCGCTTACCGAAGTGGGACGACGATCGCGCGGCAGCAACACGTGCAGGCGGTGGCTGACGTCTCCTTGCCAGTCGCGGTCGAACGGTGGCCTCCCTGACGGCGATGCGCGGCTGGACGGCAAGAGGAAAGGAGGTTGAAGATGAAGTTGGGGAGAAGGAAGAAGAAGATAGCAGCAGAGAAGGAAGGAGAAAAAGAAGAAAAAGAAAGAAAGAGAAAAAGAGAGAAAGAGAGAGTTACAGGTCTGATGAGAGAAAGGGAGAGAGAGTTTTTATGTTTTAACTTAACATTTAGTGATAGGTACACAAATGAGTGACAAAATATTAAGCCTAAAATAAACATGTTTTTACTTTTTGGAATCTAAAAATAAAGATTGATAAATATATAATTTCGAAATTCAAATTAGAGTAAAGATTAATAGTTGGACCGATCAACTAAGAAAATACTCGGTACAAATTTTAATCTCCGATTAAGGTCAAACCAGTTTATTTTCAACTCTAAAATTAAATTGAATGAAAATATGAAAATGCTTTTCTCTTAATCATATTATTTAAAATATTTTTCTGTACTGGTAATAATAGTGACAATAATGCAACTTATTGTCCAGTAAGCGTGCATTCACTGAAATAAGTCAGTGCTAACGCACCCAATAAAATAATTTGAAGAGAGTAATTTAATTACTTAAACTAAACCACATAACACAAATGAACATAAACATCCAAATAAAATAATTAATCATATGTGTAATTATATTTTAACCGATTAAACAACGTAACTAAAAATGGGCTGTTACAGGTTCTGATGCGCTAAAAAAACAAAAAACAAAAATAAAAATAACGATAGGGAATGAAAGGGAAACGACTCTTGATTCGTAGAGCATTAAGTGAATTTGAGAAATTAAGTGAATTGTTCGAATACATTGGAAGAAACAAGAAAAATGAAGGGCATGGAAAGAACACAACTCTTAGGAATGATTGTTAATGTTCTCAAATATGGCGTCAATAGTGGGAGTGCAACTTTATCAACAAACTAAAGATTGGATTTTGGAATGTTGAAAAAAAATGGTATGACCAGTTAGCCAAAGTTTCTTTGTAAGTTTGTAGAGGACCAACTAATCTTAAGTCATGAAAGATACATATATTTTTTTTTAAATGGTTAATTTGACGGGGAAAAGCTGAGAAATAAATCAAATAGATTTTTCAGTTGGAAGGAAAATAAAAATGATAGATAAATATATTTTCTAAAAATGAATGACTTGCACGGAAAAAGGATAGAAAGAAATCAAATAGATTTTTAAGGAAAAAAATGAATATGATAGACACATATTTTTTTTACTTAAAAAATAATACTTAACTTGAAAGGGAAATGAGAAGAAACAATTCAATAGATTTTTCAAGGGAGAACAAAATATGATAGATATAATAAAATGTAATTATTTGAGATGTCATTTGATATAAGATATAGTTCCAGAATCCTAGAAAAGTGAGATAAGAATAAATTTTTTCATGTTTTGTACAAGAGATAAAAAGTTATTCTATGAAAGGATGTTCCCAAAAATGTAGTTTACACGACAATATAAACATTCTTAAAAGTAAACGTTATATAAATTCCAAAATTGTCAACCGCCGTTTAAATCTTAAAATACTATTGCCCTCGATGTAAAATACAATCGCATTACAAAATCTGAGATACATTTTTTACTGTATATTACATGTGTCGACACCTCATTTTTCCTTTTTTTAACTAGTTTTTATAATTAAATTCTTTGTAATATTTTTTAAAAATTTATTTGTTTCCCGAATTATTTTTTCTAATTTACTTCTTTTTAATGTTTATTTTTATAATTATTTTTATAAAAAATATTTTTTCTAATTAATTTTATTTTTCTATTTTTAATTATTTTTTTCCTAAATTTTTTAATTTTTTTCCCTAATTTTTTTTTCTAATTTTTTTTCGAGTTATTTTTTTCTAATTTACTTTTTATTTTTATAATTTTTAAAAAATAAATAGAAATATTTATAAATAATTATAAAAAAATATAATTGTAAAAAATATTTAAAATATTTATAAAAAATATAATAAAAAAATAATTAAAAAATAAATTAGAAAAAAATAATTAATTTTATTTTTATAATTATTTTTTCCTTTTTTTTTTTACTTTTTTTCCTAATTTTTTTTAAAAAAATTTGCTAATTTTTTTTTAAATATAATTTTTCCACTTTTTTTGTGAATACTTTTTTTTGGCTACATCATTGCCTTTGTTTTTTATATTTTAAATAATATATATATATATATATATATATATATACTAATTAATAAAGGGAAATTATGATTTTAGTGTAGCACAATATGGTCCAAGCCACATGTCAAGTTATAATTTTTTTTATTATTTTATTTATTTATTTTCTAAAATTTATATATGTTTTTGTTTTAAAATATTTACAAATCGATAAATGTATAATGTTTTGGGAGTCAAACACGGCAATCTCCGAATTGACATAAATAGAGGCATGGCTATTCATATTTTATAATATATTTTTTGGCTACATCTTTACCTTTGTTTTTTATATTTTAAATAATAAATCTATATCTATACTAATTAATAAGGGGAATTGCTGATTTTCTAATAAAGGGACACGTGTCATCACCACATGATTTAAGAGGATTAGTTGATCATTAGTAATAATCAAAGAGGAACACTGGTGTGGAGATTCCGGCAAGTGTACCGGCTTCGTCGTCAAGTAATAAAAAGATCGATCCCATAGAGACCATGATCTCAAACATCAATTAATTATTAAATCAATTAAACTGGACTATATAAAAAAGGATTTGGAAAAGATTTGATTTTTGTAATAAGAATTAACTAAAAAATTAGATATTTAAGAATGCAATCAATTAAAATAGGAAAGTAAATCGATTAGGGGTTTTTCAAATCAAAAGAGATTCCTAGGAATTGGGTTACCAACAAGATTGTTCATGTTACCAAATTGACTACCCCTTGTTAATTATCAAAATTGCCTTGAAGGCGAATTTATCCTCAAATAGTTAATGCTCCCTCTTGGGTTACAAGAACCGTACCCAATTAAACCAACCCCTATTAAGCTTGAACCCTCGTGAAAATTGAATTTAAATTGAACCCTTTAAGCTTTGTGACAATTCGTTAACCCTCGAAGGACCACTTCTAACTCTCGTGATTTAAGTCCTAAGTTTGATTCCTATAGATCCAATACCTAAGTTCACCGCTAGGTTCCTCCTTAGAGTATCTATGACATGCAAATAAGTGCGCACCAGATTCACAAGTAATTCATGCAATAGGAATCGAATCGAAAGGGAAATCAAAATTAACAAAGGGAAAACATCAATTCATAACATAAAACAAATCTTGGGCATAGCCATAATCCCTAGAAATAAAACTACTACTCAAGTATTGCCATGTTAAGAGCAAGCTTGATTAACAAAAATATAAAAGAAAACCTAAGAGAGGAGAAGAAGAAGAAGAAGAAGAAGAGAAATCCTAATTTTGCCTAAGGTAGCAGCCCCAAAAGTCGCCAAGAGTCCCCTATTTTCGAGCCTAAGTGCTCTATTTATAGATCAGGGTAACTTGAATCCCAAGCAATCACAAATTCAGATCAAAGCAGTTTCTAAAGATCCATATATTGCGCGTCACAGCCGTGATGGACATCACGGCCAGGCCGTGACGGATTCTGCCTTGGAGGTTGCTTCACTGGTTGGTCTGTCACGGCCGTGACCACCATCACGGCCAAGCCGTGATCAGTTCTTCCTGTGAGGGTCTGGTTCAGTTGGCATGTCACGGCCGTGATGGGCATCACGGCCTGGCCGTGATCAGCTCTGACTTTTTCATTCTTTCTTTTCAGCTCTACTCGATCATGACTGTGATGGCTGTCATGGCTAGGCCGTGATGGGCTCTGTTTGGCTCATTTTCTTCACTTTTCAAGCCCCATCTTCATGCATCTCCATCATGGTTAATCTTAAGCATTTTAATCCTTAATTCCTGCACAACAACACTACAAAACCGCCTTACCCGTTCCAAGGTAAAAACTAACCAAAATCAAATTAGAAATGCCTAAACTATATGAAAATGCATGCAAAATGTCAATGAAATATGATGTGAAATCACACTCATCAAACACTTAACACATAATGTTACATTACGTATTTAATATCATTTTAAAATAAAAATATATATTCAATTTTTTGCACTCAAATTATAGATAAGATTGTTTCAAGGTTTTTGCTGATCACTTCTGTCTATAAATAAAAAGCCTTGGAGATACCAACATGGTGTGACACATTTGGTAGATAACTGAGCCCATTAATTAAGCACGTGGTCAGGGGTTCGATTCCTGGCTCACGCGTATGGAAGAGCATCTGTTGGGAGAGGTCAACCCCTTAAATGGATCTCAGTATCTCGAGGGATTAGTCTTTGGCTCCCGGTCGGAGGATACCCGAGTTTACCAAAAAAAAAAGCCTTGAAGATGAATGAATACCACCATTATGGGTGAGAACGAAAGATTGAAGACAAAGTGTGAAATAAGTAAAGAAAATGTTTGACATTGTGGACTTAATTTGTTACAAAGAAAAGAAAAAGTTGGGTAGATATAAAAGCACAATTCAAATTATTAATGATAATAATACTATTAATAATAATAGTAATTGATTATCCGTGCGCGGGTGCAAAAATAATATATATATATATATATATATATATATATATATAAAGTATTCAATTCATTGCAAAACCTCATGAAAGTGATCTGGACGTAAGGCATCTTTCAAAGAAAAACATAACTGGACATGGAACGAAAGAAGTGACTTTTTTTCTTCTAAATATTTTTAAAGGGAAATACTAAATAGGTCATTTCCTTTACCATACAAATATTAAAAGTTTATAATGCGAGCTAGCTAGCTTTCATTCTGTTTGGAGAAATAAAGAAAATGCCATCGTTATTTAATACCAGATTCTCAATTCAGAAGAATCCCATTAGTAAATTTATTTCAAATAAAAAGGAAAATGATCAGTAGGGACATCATCCGGGTTAATATATTTACAAGTTGCAAATAAAACTCAAATGCTCTCCATGTCATAATCAGGCACATTTATTCTTGGAGGTCAAGTTGAATGCTACAGTTAATTACTTATTAATAAATTCTTATCCTTAATCCAACATACCTAGTCATAAATCGCGACCCTAGCTTCTCGAATATTTTAATGCGATCACAACAGAGTGCAAACAGGGGTCAGAGGACATGTTGCTAACAGGGATCTTTTATTTCCTTTGTAACATGTTGCTTCATTATGGTTCTTGATAGGTACATGGATTAAAATACCCATAATACTCTATCTAATACAATTTTGGTTTACAAAAAGTAAAAAACTACAGAGTGCAAAAATAGGACTTTGCACATCCACGTACAGATTGGTAGAGAAGATCAGGACTAGAATTTTGCAATTCACTTACACATGAAGTATCCATGTGTTCCGTCCAAATATCTCAGGTGGGAGATACTCGATCGGAGAATGTCTTGTGGGAGTGTTTTGGAATTAGCTTGACAGAATTGAGATTCTGCTCCTACGTATCCAAATGGGAATCAAAGCAAACGTAGTTCTTAGTGAGGGGGTTGAGCCCCTATTTATAGATATTTTCAGCGTAACCGTTTGAGTAAGACGGTTACTGAGATCCTTTTTGTTAGGATCAGATTGTTATTGCTGTTAGACAATTATATGGATAAGGCTCCGAGTTATACGGAGAGATATTTGGACCAGCGAGATATTCGGCCCAGTCAGTTGTGACTGGATAGCTCGGGGCCGAGATATCTTCATTTGTGGTCTACTGTGAAATAGGCCCGAGTAGTTATCCTCGGGTGTCGAGTGTATTAATAGGTCTTCGGCTTTAGGGGAGTTCGGGTCACGGCCCACTTACAAGAATGAGCTCGGTCATATTGACAATCCTCGGCCTTATATCTTCGGCCAGTACACAAGCCCCCCGAGCTCCGAGCTTAAATAAGCGAAAGAGCTGATAAGTATTAAACCGAGCTTATTCTTCGGCCATACAGACTTCCGCATTCCCAGCTGTCATTTCAATCAAATCTTTACTCTTGTCAGAGAAGGCAATCATCCCCCCTAATACTTCTGCGGCACGCTTCAGGTAAGAAACCCTAGAGTTCCGCGTCCATTTAACGAGGGGAAAATCAAAAGTCGCGCCTTTGGGCTTGATGGAATGTGGGTCGTTGATCGTGTCATCAACCGCAGCTATAAATATCCCCCCCCCCGACTCCAACTCCCCTCTACCTTGCTTATCCCCCTTCGCCCTTCACCTTCGTCTTCCAAGTTTCTGCCATCACTCTTCTGTCTGTCATTCTTCAGGTACGCCCAGTCCCCTTCTCTCCTTCGTGCTTCTAAGTTTAATTTCTGCTTATCAGATATGAGTTCGTTCATGTCCTCTGAGTCAAATACCTCGCCTCTAATTGAGCGCGAGGTTTCCCCCATTGGGGGTTCTCCTTCCACTTCTTCTGTTCCTTCACAGGAATTGAACATCGGAGAAGGGGAACCGTCCTCCTCCGGGTCGTCTTCCCCTGGGTATGATTCCTCTGGGTCCGACTCTTCTAAGTCCGGCTCTCCCTCCCCCCAAGTTTCCAAACCCGCCGCTCGTAAACAACGTCTAAGGGTTCCAAAAGACCCTGTTCCCGATATTACCCTCCCTGGGTATACCTGGGTTAAAGGCGAGGTTGGGACATTTTTCTCTGACTTTCAGACTTCAGATTCAGTTGCCCAACTTCGGTCCTAGATTAATATCTCGGCGTCCGGAGACGAATCCGAGTTTATTTGTTCCCCATGCTCGGGTACCGAGTGTGTCTTTCTCAGGGCTCGTCCTTCCGAGCCCCCTTTCACATATATGTACAAAACACTATTTGCACAGCTGTGCGTGTCCCTTCCTTTCACCAAGTTCGAGTGCGACGTTCTAAGAATCATGAATGTCGCCCCTACTCAGCTTCATCCCAACAGTTGGGCTTTTATGAAAGCCTTTCAAATTTTGTGCAAATACATCGGGATGGAGCCCACCACTCCCAAATTTTTGTACTTTTACCAAACAAGGTTTGGTAAGAAAACGGGATGGATTTCCCTTAACGGGCTGAACCAGAGAGGACTGCTTAGTCTATATACCTCATCGTATAAGGACTTCAAAGTCGGCTTCTTCCGAGTTCGCCCCTCGAGCTCTCACTCCTCCCATTTTTTTGACGAGAATGGATATGCCAAGTTTCCTTTATACTGGCAATCCTCCCCCACAAAATTCGTTGGCTTTGAGTACAAATCCATTCCCGCCGAGGATCGACGAGATATAGACATATTAGAAAAACTTCCTCGGCCCCTCCATTGTGGACGTCTTCTGAAACTCCCCTTCTCATCTACTCCGAGAACTGACCTGAAAAGTAAGTGCTCAGCTTTTTAGTTTTCAACTATTTTATATATGTGTTTCTGTACTGACAATTCTTTCTTTTTGGCGTCATTATGGGGAAATTCGACTTCTCCAAGCTTTTAAAGGCGGCTGCAAAAGAGGGTCAGGGTCCCTCCTCGACCGAGAAGAAGAAGAAAAGACCTCCTACGGCCCCCGCCAAGGCCTCTGCGAAGGGGGCTTCATCATCCGCCCCTCAAAAAAGAAAGAGGGTAGAAGTGGTAGTTGACACCGAAGATTCCTCCCCTCCTCGCACAAGTCCCCCCACACCCTACTACTCACGAGACGGGAACCACGGGGCGAGAAGAACAACACCCTCCTCCTACCGAGGTGAAGTGGTACAACACTTCCCTAAAAGCGGGGACCTCGTCCCTCTGGGGCGAAGACTTCAACCCCTTTCCTTCTTTCGACTCGAACTTCCTAAAGCCCGCTGATCTCCGGCTAATTAGGCAACAAGGGGCTCAGTCTAGCATGGAGGCCCTCTCGGCCTACTGCATCCGAGCTGCCGCTCTCGCCCGCTTTTGCAGCCGAGATTTGGTGGAGACCGAGAGGAAATCTCGGCAGCTGGAAGCTGAATTCTATTCTATTGAGAAGCTGAAGGGGGATTTTACCCGGACCTCCACAGAGCGTGACGAGCTGGCCAAGGCTAATAATCTCCTGAATACTACCATTACCGAGCTGAATGGCCAGAACTCTGAGCTTAACACCAAAGCAAAATTTGCTGAGGAGAGTAAAGCTCGGGCTGAAGAAGGTAGAGCTCGCGCTGAAGAGGAGCTTAAGAAGGCTCAAGTTGAAATTGAGAAACTTAAAGCTGCCTTGGAGACCGAGACTGAGGCCAGGTGGTCGCGCTGTCGCCACGCGCCAAAAAGAACGAGCGGGTTATAAAAACTGTAGTTTAGGGCGACAACTCGGATGTCGTCTCACAAGGACTCTTAAAGTGTTATTTTTCGCAAAAATCAGTTTTTAGGGGGGGGGGGGGGGTTTGGATTGGGATGCAAATAAGTAACAAGCAAAACAAAGAATTAAAACATGGCAGTTCAAAGAGATTATCAAATAGCAAACAACGATTAATCTACTGTTCTCGAATTCCCACTATCATTGGTTCATGTAATCCCAAGCCCTAAGCAGATTCTAATCCCCTTTCAGTTGTAGCAACAACTAGTAACGTAATCGCTACTACGGATATATGTTCCTATTCCCGAAATAACAAATGGGGTTAAGCCCTCATGAACTAACGAACATGAATGAACACACGCGAAATAACAAACGCGATTTAGTATAGGAACATAACATCACTGAAATAAATCAATACAACACTACACACTCCTGAAATAACAAACAGAAATGTATAATATGGTATTGAAAAGGGAAAAGCAATTAAAATAGGAATTACAAAACCTCAAGTATATGGAATTCTCATACAGTAGATTAATCTACGAAATTAGTTCTCCATGACAATAACGAAAAAAACACAGAAAGCATGTAAAACTATGGAGAAGCAAAAAGTCCCTTCAATCTGTCCAAAACAGCCTTTTATAATTATTCATAGACTCAGTCCACTCGCGAGGCGAGCCCTAATTCGCGGGGCGAATATCGTGAAGAGTCAGCAACCTTTGGCATTCTCGCGAGGCGAAAAACGGCTCGCGGGGCGAAGAACTGAAGAGTCTTCTTATTACGCCCGTTATGAACATCAGGGGCTAACCGTGATGCTTTCTGACTTCCATGATCGCGAGGCGAAGAATTTATTCGCGAGGCGACCCCGAGAGCTGGCATATTTCTGGAACAATCACCCTTCAGTGTCGCGAGGCGAAGAGCTGTTCGCGAGGCGAACCAGAGAGGATGACATTTTCACTGTTCTGCTGGCTTTCAGGTTCGCGAGGCGAGAATACTCTCGCGAGGCGAATACCCTGTTTCTTTATTCTCTTGACATCCAACTTAACCTGAAAACAAAGACACAGCTATAAGTGTATTATTTGACTCAAAACTAGCTAATTAAACCTAAAACTACTTTAGAGACTCAAAACCTTGCTTGAGGACAATCTAATCTAATTTGGGTGAAAATAGGATATAATTTGCACAAAACCCTGGTCATACTAGCCATAAAACTAGATGAGCCAGAGGCTTATCAAAATACCCCAAACTTAAACTTTGTTTGTCCCCAAGCAAACTACAACTCAAAAAAATCAAAAAGACTCAAGACCTGGCAAGCTTAAAAGATTCAACCAACCTTGCACAAATTCAAGCAATACATCAAAACAGTTTTCTTCAATGTTCCCCCCTTTTCAAGCAAAGCAATCCCCACAATCATTCATTCTAAACAATTGAGAATTTTATCATTCAAACAATCATCAATCTAAGCAGGGGATCCAAGTTACACACAAGAGGGAGATCACCAAATTCAAACAACTGCCTTCCTCACAAGGGCATTTAGTGTTCACTCAATCGCTCAGTTTGTGTCTAGGCTTTCGCTCAATTTCACTTTTCAAGAACACTTCCCATAAATTTGATTTTCATCTCCAAATGATTCCCACAGAAAACATGCATGCAACATCAAAAGGTCTTTTATGGGTTGTAATGGGGCCTGGCTAAGGGTAGGATATACAAAGGTACTAGGCTGTGGACCCTAGGAACTAAGAGAGCATGAGCTTTTTACACTTTGAAATTAAACTCAAGTTCCTTTTTTCATTCTTCACTTGCCTTGGGTGGCTACAGCCTTTTTATTTTTTATTTTTTTTAACATTTTTTATTGTTATTGTTTTTTTTTTCTTTCTTGTTTTTTTTCTTTTCTATTTTTTTCCCCCTTAATCCCAAACAACACATTACACCTTGCAGGCACCCCAAACTTAGTTTCTTGCACCCTTTCTCTTTCTAAGATTCCATGCTCTCCTAATCCTAAGATCGGGTTAACATGGTTTTCCAAATTTTTGGGCTTATAACATTAGGTTATCAAGAATTAACAGGCTAATCAGGCTCAATGGGGCTAACTAAGGAAACATGCATTAGGAATTGGTTATTTTAGGCTAAGTAGCTATTTACAAAGAAAACGCCTAAATCATCTGAAACAAACACATAATCATGCAAACCAAAGAGAGATTCAAGCAAATTCAGGAAAGTGCAACTTAAAAAGTGATTTTCACACAGTCAAAAACATGTTGGAGGCTCAAAACCTCACCTGGACATTCATGCAAATTGCTTGACTGAGATTCTATCCCTAGTGTGTGCTTCCTATCACCCCAAACTTTTTATAAATCATGCCATCATAACAAAATCTCAAGGTTCAGTTTTCAATCACATGGGGATCACTTTTCAAAAACAATTTTTTTTTCAGCCTAGGGGGAATCATCACATAAATCATGCAATCAATCTGTGCAAAATCAATCAAAATCCATCAAACTTGCCAACAAAAGACTCAACACAACTCCTGAGCTTCTCAAATTATTTAGGAGCTTTATTAAAAGAAAAGGAAAAAAAAAAGACACAACAAAACTACAACTAGTTCCCTCCCCCACACTTAAAACATGCATTGTCCCCAATGAACAACATAACTATAAAATCAGAGTGAGGGAAAGGAAATGAAACCCCCTGATTAAGTGTCAGTGTAGGCGGGAGCTTCCAAGGAGAGCTCCTCAACATTAGCATCCACAGGAACACCAGCATCCACACCATGGAATGGCTTCAGCCTCTGCCCGTTAACCTTGAAGGGCTTGTGGGTACCTGCACGTGTAATCTCTACTGCACCATAAGGAAAAACGTTAGTCACAACAAAGGGGCCATCCCATTTTGACTTAAGTTTCCCAGCCATCAATTTCAGGCGGGAGTTAAACAGTAAGACTTTCTGGCCCACAAAAAATTCTTTTCTAACAATCATCCTATCATGAAAATGTTTTGTTTTATCTTTATAAATCCTGGAGCTTTCATAGGCTTCTAGCCTAAGCTCCTCAAGTTGCTGCAACTATAGTTTTCTTTCAACACCAGCTTTCTCCATGTCCAAGTTACAACACTTGACTGTCCAATATGCACGGTGCTCAACTTCCACCGGGAGGTGACATGCCTTACCAAATACCAGCCTGAAGGGGGACATTCCTATTGGTGTCTTGAATGCAGTCCTCTGAGCCCACAGTGCGTCTTCCAGACGGCGGCTCCATTCCTTCCTGTTCGGCTGCACCATCTTCTCTAGAATCTGCTTGATCTCCCTGTTTGATATCTCAGCTTGGCCATTGGTATGGGGATGGTAAGCAGTGGAAACTCTATGTACAACCCCATATTTTCTGAGTAAGGCTTCCATGGTTCGGTTGCAGAAGTGAGTGCCCTGGTCACTGATGATAGCCTTAGGTATGCCAAACCTGCAAAAAATGTTGGACCTAACAAATTTGGAAACAACTTTAGCATCGTTAGTCCTAGTGGGGATTGCTTCCACCCACTTTGAAACATAGTCTACAGCCAAAAGAATATATACAAAACCAAAAGAAATAGGGAAAGGACCCATAAAATCAATCCCCCACACATCAAAAACCTCACAAAAAAGCATGGGCTGCTGAGGCATCTCACTCCTACGAGTGATGGCAGGGCCTGTTATTTGACATTCTTTGCAATTCCTGTAGACCTCATAGGCATCTCTAAAAATTGTGGGCCAGTAGAACCCCGAATCCAGGACTTTTCTTGCTGTCCTCTGTGGTCCAAAATGTCCTCCAACTTGAGAGGCATGTGAAAAATGCAAGATGGACTCTGTCTCATGATCGGGGACACACCTCCGAATAACCTGATCACTGCAAAACTTCCACAGGTAGGGATCATCCCACACATAGTACTTTGCATCGCTCTTGAGCTTGTGGAACTTGGATCTACTTGTACCTGCAGGAACAATACCAGCAACAAGAAAGTTAACTATGTCAGCAAACCAGGGGGTTACCCCATATAGATGTAGAAGTCTCTCATCAGGGAAATCATCTTGGATGGGAGAAGGATCCTCATCCCTAGCAATTCGGCTCAAGTGGTCGGCTACCAAATTTTCAGCTCCACTCTTGTCCTTTATCTCCACATTGAATTCTTGGAGCAAAAGCATCCACCGGATCAGTCTTGGCTTAGCTTCTGGTTTCTTTAACAGGTACTTCAGAGCTGCATGGTCAGTGAAAACAATAACCCTAGAACCTAGCAAATATGACCTAAATTTATCAAGTGCAAATACAATAGCTAGCAGTTCTTTCTCAGTGGTGGTGTAATTTGATTGTGCAGCATCTAATGTCCTAGAAGCATAGTGAATGACATGGGAAGCCTTGCCCACCCTTTGTGCCAGAACTGCTCCCACAGCAAAATTGGAAGCATCACACATGAGCTCAAAAGGGAGTGTCCAGTCTGGGGGCTGGATGATGGGGGTAGAGGTCAATGCTCTTTTCAGGTAGTCAAATGCCTTCTTGCAATTTTCATCAAACTGAAACATGGCATCATTCTTCAGCAGGTTTGACAATGGCAGAGCTATCTTGCTGAAGTCCTTAATAAAGCGCCTGTAGAAACCTGCATGTCCAAGTAAAGAACGGATCTCGCGTACGCAAGATGGGTAAGGCAATGAAGAAATCACATCAATTTTTGCAGGATCTACTGAAATACCCTCTTTAGAAATTACATGACCCAAAACAATCCCCTGTTCTACCATAAAGTGACATTTTTCATAATTCAAAATCAGATCAGTCTCAATGCATCTTTGTAGAACTAAACTCAGACTATGCAGACATGCATCAAATGAGGAGCCATATACAGTGAAGTCATCCATAAATACTTCCATGCAATTTTCAATGAATTCAGTAAAAATACTAAGCATGCATCTTTGGAAAGTACCAGGAGCATTACAAAGGCCAAATGGCATCCTCCTATAGGCAAACGTACTGAAGGGGCACGTGAAAGTGGTCTTTTCCTGATCCTCAGGGGCAATATGGATCTGGAAATACCCGGAAAAGCCATCAAGAAAGCAATAATGAGATTTACCAGCCAGCCGATCCAGCATCTGATCTATGAACGGCAAAGGAAAGTGATCCTTTCTGGTGGCCTGGTTCAACTTCCTATAATCTATACAGACTCACCAGCTATTCTGGACTCTAGTAGGTACAAGCTCATTATTATCATTCCTAACTCTTGTCGGACCGGACTTCTTTGGTACAACTTGCATAGGACTTACCCAAGTACTATCGGAGATGGGGTATATAATACCTGCTGCGAAGTTTAGTCACCTCTTTCTTCACCACATCCAGAATCAATGGGTTTAGCCACCTTTGGGCCTACCTTACTGGTTTAGCTCCATCCTCCAATAGAATTCTGTGCATGCATCTGGAGGGGCTAATTCCTGGAATATCAGCCAATGTCCACCCAATAGCCTTCTTGTGCTTCTTCAGAACCTCTAATAGTTTTGCTTCCTGGTCTGAGTCAAGGCTGGAAGAAATGATGACTGGCAGTTTTTCATTCGTCTCCAGGTAGGCATACTTCAGGTTCCCAGGAAGTGGCTTGAGCTCTAAGGATGGTGGCTGCTCAATGGATGGTACATTGGGAGTAGCCATGAGGTCAAGGACTCCTGCAGAACAGACATCTTCACTTTCACTATCACTATCACCCTGCAAGGTTGAATCAAGAAACTCAGCACAAACAGCACACGGGTTAGTGTCAGTACAGTTAGTGCATGAATATAAATCATCAAAACCATAAATAAAAGGAAAATCAGAAACTAGGTCCTCATGGGTATCATCAATGATCTCAGTAAGCAACTCTAATTGGAAAACCGAGTGCTCCTCCAGTGGGTGTTTCATAGCATCAAAGATGTTGAACTTTGCCACAATATCACCAAACTCCATAGACATAGTCCCATCATTCACATCAATTTTAGTCTTGGCTGTCTTCATGAATGGTCTGCCCAAGATTATAGGTGATCTACTGGAATGTGTCTCCCCTGCCATGTCTAGGATGTAGAAGTCAGCAGGGAAGATTAGCTCATCAACTTGTACCAAAACATCTTCTACCATTCCCATGGGGCGGGCACTGGTCCTGTTAGCCAACTGGATGGTAAGACCTGTATACTGCAAGGGACCAAGATCAAGGTTATTAAAGATGGAGGTAGGCATGACATTTATGGATGCTCCCAAGTCCAGCATGCAGTTTTCAAATTTCTTGTCCCCAATAGTGCATGGAATAGTAAATGTGCCCGGATCCTTGCAATTTTGTGGTAGTTCCTGAGTAGAGGCTATAACAGCAACTCTTTCTGGTGCAGGCTTGGACTGGATAAGAGCTGAAACATTCCTTCCCAAATCAACCCTCTCATTATTTTTCAACTTCCTCTTGTTGGTGCATAGATCCTTCAGAAACTTCGCATACTTGGGCACCTGCTTGATCACATCTAAAAGGGGAATATTCACAGCTACCTTTCCGAACACGTCTAAAATCTCCCTTTCCTTGTCTTCACCACCAATCTTCTTATTTTTCTGTAATCTGTGTGGGAATGGGATTGGTGGTCTGTACACTTTCTCAGCTTCAACTTCAACAGTAGGCTCAAGAGTTACCTCAATAATTTCTTCATCCTTTCCAGAGGTGGCCTCAACAACTTTTCCAGATCTCAGAGAAATGACACTCACATTCGGGTTGGAGGCATTGGGATTTATCACTGGCTGTGCAGGTAGTTGACTTGGTCCTTGAGCTTGCTGTAAGTTGTTTATGGATGTGGCAAGCTGTCCAATCTGTGTCCTCAAATCTTGAATGTTAGCATCTTCATTTCTGCCGAGATCGGTCCAACTTGCTGCTGAAACTGAAGGTTTTGTGCAGCCATCTGCTTGATCATGTCCTCTAGGGAAGGTCCAGAAGGTGCAGGAGTAGTCAATTGGGGAGGATTCTGTGGTGCTGCCATCGGTTGTTGTTGGGGTGAGTTCCCATACCGCAGATTAGGATGATTCCTCCAATTTGGATGGTACCTATTTGTGGAGAGGTCTGGAGTGCTGTACCGGTTCTAATTGTTGCCTTGATTATAAGGATGGACTGCATAAGCTTGAGGCAAATCAGTACTTGACTCTTCCTTCAGAATAGGGCATGCCTCATATGGGTGCTCAGGAGAACCGCACATGCCACACAACCTTGCCGGCTGAACCCTATCCATTGCCATTTTCTCTACCAAGGAAGTGAGCCTATCTATTCTATCCTCAAGGACCTGGTTGGAAGGAGAGCTATGAATCTCGTGCACACCTCTTGTCTCAACTGAATTTCTTCTGGTAGTAAACTGCTGGGAATTCAATGACATATTCTCAACGAGTTGCTTAGCAGCAGCAGGGGTCTTATCAACAAGCGCTCCCCCACTAGCATAATCCAAAATATTCCTATCCATCGACAGTAAACCTTCATAAAAGTACTGGATAAGAAGCTGTTCAGAAATCTGATACTGGGGGCAACTGGATATCAACTGCTTGAATCTGTCCTAATATTCATCCAACGACTCATTTCCTCGCCTGATGCCACATATTTCTTTCCTAATTGATGCAACTCTGGAAGCAGGAAAGTATTTCTCTAAGAAGCGCCTCTTCAAATCGTTCCAAGTGGTAATGGAATTTGGCGGAAGATATAACAGCCAATCCTTTGCAGCGCCCTGTAGTGAAAACGGGAAGGCTCTCAGCTTAATGTGATCTTCGATTTCTCCTCTGGTCTCAAGGTTGTGGAGCAGACAACCTGAAATTCCTTCAGATGCTTGTGTGGGTCCTCACCTGCAAGACCATTAAACCTCGGCAACAAATGGATTAGACCAGATTTCAATTCAAAGGGGGTAACAGCACCAGAATATTCAATGCATAATCCATTATAGTTAACATTAGGGGGCAGCAAGCTGTCTTAATGTCCTTTGGTCTCCCATATTTTCAAAAACAGTTTTAGAATTAGAATCACTACTAGTGCTAGGCCGAAATTCTCTACGGAGTGTGTGCAGTGTTCTTTCAATTTCCGGGTCAAAATCACACAATTCAGGGCAATTAGACCTAGTAGCCAGACCAATTCAAAACAAAAACGAAAATAAAAGAAAAAGAAAAGAAAAAAAAATGGAAAAATAACAAATAAGAGTCCCCAGCAACGGCGCCAATTTTTTGGTCGCGCTGTCGCCACGCGCCAAAAAGAACGAGCGGGTTATAAAAACTGTAGTTTAGGGCGACAACTCGGATGTCGTCTCACAAGGACTCTTAAAGTGTTATTTTTCGCAAAAATCAGTTTTGGGAGGGGTTTGGATTGGGATGCAAATAAGTAACAAGCAAAACAAAGAATTAAAACAGGGCAGTTCAAAGAGATTATCAAATAGCAAACAAAGATTAATCTACTGTTCTCGAATTCCCACTATCATTAGTTCATGTAATCCCAAGCCCTAATCAGATTCTAATCCCCTTTCAGTTGTAGCAACAACTAGCAACGTAATCGCTACTACAGATATATGTTCCTATTCCCGAAATAACAAACGGGGTTAAGCCTTCATGAACTAACGAACATGAATGAACACACACGAAATAACAAACGCGATTTAGTATAGGAACATAACATCACTGAAATAAATCAATACAACACTACACACTCCTGAAATAACAAACAGAAATGTATAATATGGTATTGAAAAGGGAAAAGCAATTAAAATAGGAATTACAAAACCTCAAGTATATGGAATTATCATACAGTAGATTAATCTACGAAATTAGTTCTCCATGACAATAACGAAAAAAACACAAAAAGTATGTAAAACTATGGAGAAGCAAAAAGTCCCTTCAATCTGTCCAAAACAACCTTTTATAATTATTCATAGACTCAGTCCACTCGCGAGGCGAGCCCTAATTCGCGGGGCGAATATCGTGAAGAGTCAGCAACCTTTGGCATTCTCGCGAGGTGAAAAACGGCTCGCGGGGCGAAGAACTGAAGAGTCTTCTTATTACACCCGTTATGAACATCAGGGGCTCACCGTGATGCTTTCTGACTTCCATGATCGCGAGGCGAAGAATTTATTCGCGAGGCGACCCCGAGAGCTGGCATATTTCTGGAACAGTCACCTTGCAGTGTCGCGAGGCGAAGAGCTGTTCGCGGGGCGAACCAGAGAAGATGACATTTTCACTGTTCTGCTGGCTTTCAGGTTCGCGAGGCGAGAATACTTTCGCGAGGCGAATACCCTGTTTCTTTATTCTCTTGACTTCCAACTTAACCTGAAAACAAAGACACAGCTATAAGTGTATTATTTGACTCAAAACTAGCTAATTAAACCTAAAACTACTTTAGAGACTCAAAACCTTGCTTGAGGACAATCTAATCTAATTTGGGTGAAAATAGGATATAATTTGCACAAAACCCTGGTCATACTAGCCATAAAACTAGATGAGCCAGAGGCTTATCACCAGGATGGAGCTCCAGGAGGATGTAAAAGAGGCCACTGACTGCATTATTGTCGAGCATCGGAAAGGTTTTGAAAAGGCCATTGCTCAAGTTGAGGTTCTTGCCCCGGGGGTTGATCTTTCGGGAGTAGATGTGAATAAAGAGGTGCTGAACGGGGAACTTGTTCCCGTAATTCCCGAAGAGGAGGAGGAGGAGGTGGAAGGGGCGGGAGATTCTCCTGGGGATCATATCGAGGCCGAGGAGAGTCATAGGGACGAGTAGCTGTATTAGTTTTTTGTCGTTTTCATCCATTGTAACGGGCTTTTGCCCTTGTAATTTTGATTTGTCTTAATGAAAACTCTTGCATCATTTTGGTGACCTTTCGTAGCTTTTATTTGGTCGAGATATCCGTCGGAATATATTCCGATGTTGTGTTCGACAAGTCCTCGGCTAAGACCGAGGTATTCTGCCGTCCGTATCAAGAACGGATAGTAGTTGTCACACGTGAAACACATGATTCATGCTTTGCGTATGTGGTCACACATTATATGCTTTGGAAACCGCAATGGGTTCATGCAATTACTGCTTTTTGCTTAGTTTCGAGATTTGTTTTTCCAACAAACCTCTTCCCCGCGCATATTTGTTCCTTTCCAACGCCTCTTGCCCCTTATAAATAGGGCTGTTTCACTGCTTCACTTGTTCATCCTTCATTCTTTCCCACCAACCAAATTCTTCTTCCTTCAATCCGAGTAGTTCTATGATAGTGTTAGGGTTTTATGCTCCCCTCTCCCAGTTAACACCCTTTTTTGGGTTTCACAGCTGCCAAAAAGGATGTAAGTGGGAGACGGGATCCAGAATTCCTTTTATGATTCAATCCTCCAAGAAGGATGTTAACTGGGAGAATGGCAGTCTTCGGGCATCGAGAAAAGGGTAGAGGCCGTCTACTCCCGGAGTAGGCCGAGCACCTCATCGTCCAGCTTTCGCAGGGGGAAGTGATTACTTTCCCCCAGGAGGGAAAGTCGTGGTGTCTGATTGGGGGGACTACTGGCCACTTGATCTTGCCTCTACCCTAATTAGGGGGACGACTGGCAAGCCGGACGGGCCTTATTTTCAATTTCAGCTCTTTATGTAAGTCATAGTACTTTCTAGTACTCGACTCGTACCTTGTTTTTACTTTTGGCATTGTACTCGGTTTTATTGAAAAATTTTAATGGCTCGAACTCGGCCTTTGGATCAAAGTTTTGTTTTTCTTACTGCTCGTATTCTACTTTACTTAAATAATTTCAAATGCTCGAACTCGGCCTTTAGGCTCAAACTTGGCCTTGAACAATTTTAAACGGCTCGAACTCGGCCTTCAGGCTCAGACTTGGCCTTAAAAACTTAATGGCTCGTACTCGGCCTTGAACAATTTTAACTGGCTCGAACTCAGCCTTCAGGCTCAAACTTGGCCTTAAAAATTTAATGGCTCGTACTCGGCCTTGAGGCTCAAACTTGGCCTTGAACAATTTAATTGGCTCGAACTCGGCCTTCAGGCTCAAACTTGGCCTTAAAAACTTAATGGCGGCCTTGAGGCTCAAACTTGGCCTTGAACAATTTAATTGGCTCGAACTCGGCCTTCAGGCTCAAACTTGGCCTTAAAAACTTAATGGCTCGTACTCGACCTTGAGGCTCAAACTTGGCCTTGAACAATTTAATTGGCTCGAACTCGGCCTTCAGGCTCAAACTTGGCCTTAAAAACTTAATGGCTCGTACTCGGCCTTGAGTCTCAAACTTGGCCTTAAACAATTTAATTGGCTCGAACTCGGCCTTCAGGCTCAAACTTGGCCTTAAAAACTTAATGGCTCGTACTCGGCCTTGAGGCTCAAACTTGGCCTTAAAAATTTAATGGCTCATTCTCGGCCTTCAGATTTAATTTTAACGGAATAAATACATCGGCAAATTAAGAAAGCAGAACAATGTCCACAATAAATTCTTTTATTGGATAAAAAAGGAAGTCTACAGTGTGCCTCGTTAAAACCTTCTCGGTCAAAACCCTTTTTGGGACAAAATACCGAGATAGGAAAAAGAGTACATCACCTGACTATATACATCAACTATAATAAAATTTTAAATGCGAAGCATTCCAAGTCCTCGGGATAGGCTTCCCGGACAATTCTTCTAACCTATATGCTCTGTTTCCCAAGTTTTCTACCACCCGTAATGGCCCTCCCCAGTTTGCTGCCAGCTTGCCTTCCGTGTGATCCTTCCTTGCTTCTCCTTTTATTCTCAGCACCAAGTCTCCACGCAGGAAACTCCTCGGTTTCAATTTTGAATTATACCTCCTAGTTGCTCTCTGTTTGCAAGATTCCTCCCTAATTTTAGCCTCTTCCCTTATTTCCTCTACCAAGTCAAGTTCGACCCTTAAGTTGCTTTCATTACCATTCTGCTCATGTTGCATACGTCGGAAAGACGGCTCACCAACCTCCACTGGGATCATGGCGTCTGTTCCATATGTCAGTCTGAAGGGTGCTTCTTGAGTAGTGGATTGAGGCGTGCAGTGGTAGACCCAGAGGATACTGGGCAACTCTTCTGCCCAAGGTCCTTTGGATTTTCCCACTCTCTTCTTCAGTTCTCCGAGAATGACCTTGTTGGCTGCCTCGGCTTGCCCATTGGTCTGGGGATGTTCAACCGACGTGACGTGGTGTTTAACACCGAGGTTGGCATAGAATTCTCGCAATGTCTTATCTATAAACTGTCTTCCGTTGTCTGTGACGATTGCAAAGGGAATTCCGTGCCTACAGATGATGTTTTTCCACACAAACTTTTGTACCTTCTTGGCGGTAATTTTCGCCAAAGGCTCTGCTTCAATCCATTTTGTAAAGTAGTCCACTGCTACTAGGAGAAATTTGACTTGACCTTTGGCCATAGGGAATGGCCCCAGTATATCCATTCCCCACATAGCAAAAGGCCAAGGCGAGTTTAATGTGTGAAGTCCTTCGGGAGGGGTACGACTTACATTGGAAAATCTTTGGCACTCATCACATTGCTTCGTCCACTCAATGCAATCTGCTCGGATGGTAGGCCAATAGTACCCTGCTCGGACTACCTTGGAGGCCATTGATCTGCCCCTGCAGTGAAAACCACAGATTCCTCTGTGAACCTCTTCCATGACGTATTTTGATTGTGCCTTTGTCAGACATTTTAGCAATGATACCGAGAATCCCCGTTTAAACAATTCTCCGGAAACAATAGCAAAGTGACTTGCTCTGAGCCTGATCTTCCTGGCCTCAACGTGATCTGGGGGCAGAGTTTCTGAGGATAAATACTCCCATATGGGTGTCATCCATTCTCGGTCAACTGGTTCGTTGGCCATCACCTCCCCAAACGTGACACTCGGTTCATTTAGGGTTTCTTGAATAACTGTTCTATGGTGGCCCGGCTTCTTTGTACTGGCTAATTTGGACAGCAGGTCGGCCCGAGTATTTTCTTCTCGGGGAATGTGCTCAATAGCGAATTTCTCAAAGCTGGAAATTAATTGATTGATTTTACATAAATACCTGGTAAGCTGAGGCTCTTTCGTTTGATACCCTCCAGATATTTGTCCTGTGACTAGCAGTGAATCACTCCGGCATCTAACAGCCTTTGCCCCCATTTCCTTTGCCAACGTTAACCCCGCTATCAAGGATTCATATTCGGCTTGGTTGTTTGAGGTTTTGAATTCAAAATTTAGTGATTGTTCCAGGACCAGCTCTCCCGGGCCTTCCAGCATCACCCCAGCTCCACTGCCTCTAACATTCGAGGATCCATCCACATACAAGTTCCACCATACATCCTCGGTTATCGGCCGCGGATTGAGCTCGGCTACGAAGTCGGAGAGACATTGGGCTTTCAGAGGACCTCTCAACTCGTATTTCAGGCCGAATTCGGATAACGCTACCGACCAAGCAATCATACAGCCTGCCAACTCGGGCTTTTTGAGAATCTGCTTAATCGGGTGATCGGTTTTGACAATCACCTGGTGACTTTGGAAATACGGACGCAATCGCCGAGCTGCAGTTACCAGGGCCAAAACCAGCTTCTCTATGACTTGGTACCGGGTTTCGGCATCATGAAGAACCATGCTGATGAAGTACACCGGCATTTGAACTTTCTCTACTTCTTGTACAATGACCGCACTGATGACGTACTCGGTGGCTGACAGGTATAAGTACAACTCTTTCCCAGGGATGGGTCGAGTTAATATCGGTGGTGAAGACAAAAAGGCCTTGAAATCGACGAAGGCCTTCTCGCATTCCTCGGTCCACGTAAAGGTTTGAGGCCTCTTCAATAATTTGAAGAAAGACTGAGCTTTCTCTGCAGACCTGGGGAGAAACCGAGATAGTGATGCCAGCCGCCCAGCCAGTCGTTGCACTTCTTTAATATTCTGTGGGCTTCGCATTTCAATCACAGCCCGGCATTTATCAGGATTGGCTTCAATTCCCCGGTGTGTCAACATAAAACCGAGGAATTTTCCACCCTGAACACCGAAAACACACTTTTCCGGATTCAACCTCATATTATACTTTCTCAGCTGCTGAAAAATGTCCTCCAAATCTTTCGGGTGGTTGTTGGGGTCATCGGATTTTACGACCATGTCGTCCACATAAACCTCCATAATCCTTCCGATTTGTTTTTCGAACACCCTGTCCATGAGCCGTTGGTATGTAGCTCCAGCATTTTTCAGTCCAAATGGCATTACCCGGTAACAATAATTCGAGCTTTCAGTTATGAAAGTTGTTTTCTCCTCATCTGGGGGATACATTCGGATCTGATTGTACCCCGAGTATGCATCCAAAAAACTCAAAATTCTGTACCCGGAGGCACCATCCACCAGTCTATCAATACTCGGCAAAGGATAGGAATCCTTTGGGCAAGCTTTATTTAAATCTGTGTAATCGGTGCACATGCGCCACTTGCCATTTGCTTTTTTGACCAGAACCACGTTGGCCAGCCAAGTAGTGTATTCCACTTCCAGAATAAAGTTGGCTTTGACCAACTTCGTTGTTTCCTCTTCCACCACCTTTCTCCTCTCCTTACCAAACCAAGCCTCCTTTTCCTTTGGGCTACTGGTTTTGCCTCAGGACAGATTGCCAGCTTGTGGCATAAGAAGTCGGGGTCAATCCCCGGCATGTCTGACGTGGTCCAGGCGAACAAATCAGCGTTGCTGCGGAGCACTTCCTTTATTTTCCTTTTTAAATTTGGCTCAAGTTGACCGCCGAGCTTGGTGCACTGATCGGGCCGTGAACCGAGCTGGAACTTTTCTAACTCCTCAATGGGTTGTGGTCGTTGTTCCTGCATGTCCATTCTCGGGTCCAGTTCAACAGAGTTAACAGAATTCACAGACTTGTCTTTTCCCCTGTCTAGTGTTTCTGCAGGTGTAGGTTTGAGTTTGCTTACACGCAAACTATCAGCATAGCACTGTCTGGACATTTTCTGATCAGCCCAGACAGCAACTATGTCTCCCGAGTTGGAAGGGAACTTCATTGTGAGGTGGGGAGTAGAGACCACAGCTCCTAACTCGTTTAAAGATGGTCTTCCGATCAGGATATTGTACGATGTTTCTACATTAACCAACACGTATCTGACCATGATAGTCTTGGATGCTTTGCCATCCCCAAAAGTAGTTAGGAGGTCAATGTATCCTTGTGTATCCACCTGTTCCCCTGCCAAGCCGACGAGCTTACTGTCGTATGGCTGAATAGATTTCTCTGGGATCCCGAGCTTTTGAAATGTTGAATAATATAAAATATCCGTCGAGCTCCCCTGGTCGACGAGGGTTCTCTTGACCGAGAAGTTGGCCAACTGTACTGTGATTACCATAGGGTCGTCCTGATTAGGATCCACCCCCAAAAAGTCTTCGTCAGAAAATATAATCGGAGGGGAAACCCTCGGGGGTTTGCCAGATACCGAGTTAACAGCCCGAATAGCGCGCAGGTGCTTTCTCCGAGCTGAACTTGTTGTTCCTCCCCCTGCAAATCCACCTGAAATAGTGTTTATCACACCTCGGACCACATTATCCTCCTCTCGCCTTTCATTCTGGGCTTCCTTGGTCTCTGTTCTTTCATTATTTTGTCGACCGCCGCCCCTTCTCGGGCTTTGGTCACCTCCTCTTCTTCTACTTCTGCCACGCCCCTCGCCATTGTTGTGATTTCTCCGAACAAAATTATTGAGATGGCCAGCTTGGACCAACTCTTCAATCTTATCCCGTAGGACCTAGCACTCCTCGGTGGTATGCCCGTAACTACGATGGTACCGATAATGTTTCTGTCGATCAGCATTCTGGGGTGTGTGGCCGCGGTTGGGGAGCTGCAAAAGTTCCGCGTTGTAAGCTTCCTCAAACACCCGAGCTCGGTTAGTGTTGAGGGGAGTATAGTGCTCATACTTCGGTCCCCTATGCAAATGCTCGGATGTGCTTTTGAATTTCGGCTTATCCCCCCCAGCTCTCCTCTTCTCTCTCCCTTCTCATCTGTCAGAATCATCAGTTCTCTCCCTTTTATTAGACTCCTCAATCTCCTCCATATTAATGAATCCCGCAGCTTTTCTCCTCAACTCATCCATACTGGTTGGTGGCTTCCGAGCTAAATGTCTGGCGAAAGGGCCAGGCCGTAACCCGGTCAAGATGGTGTGTAGTGCAACATCGGCACTGAGATTCCGGATAAGGACAGTCTCCTTGCTGAATCTGGCCATGAAATCATGCAGAGACTCATTCTTTTCCTGCCTAAAGTTTACCAACGAAGCCGAGGTTTTTTGATGAGCTCGGCTCGTAGCAAACTGAGCATTGAATTTAGTCATGAAGGTGTCAAAGGAGTCCACTGACGCTGGCGGTAGCTGGGTATACCAGCTCAACGCAGCATCTTTCAGAGTAGTTGGGAAGACTTTACACATGACAGCATCGTCGTCGGTAAAGAGGTACATCTGAGTGGTGAAAGCATCTAAGTGACGCTCCGGGTCCGAGGTGCCATCATACCTGTCAATGCTTATTGGTTTGTAGTTAGCTGGTAGGGGAACCTCCATGATGGCGTTTGTGAAGGGATGTCTCGGCCTCCACACGCCGGTCCTTTCATTAGGCCTATTTACCTGAAGTGAAAGTTCAGGGGCCTGCCTAGGAAATTCCTCTTCATCTGCTCGGTCCATATGATGAGAAGCCAGGAGTTGTGGGCCTCCTTCTCTGCGCATGTTTCTGGATCCTTCATTCTCGGCTGTCCGACGTTCTCTCCCAGGAGGAGAAGAGGCGGACCTTTCTCTGCTCTGTCCTGGTTCGCGACGGCTGTTCTGCCGCCGAATCTCCTCATTCTCCCTTCTCAGCGTGGCAATCTGCGCGAGAAGTTCTTGGATAATGGGATTGTCGGTGATCATTGCTGGGTCTATGGATCGTTCCCCATTATCCCCGTTGTTGGCATTCTCTGGCTCATCTCTCCTGTAGTTTCCGCTCCTTGTTCTCACCATTGTTTGTGGTATGGGAAAATTTGCTTCGATTCCCACAGACGGCGCCAAATGTTCCGTCCAAATATCTCAGGTGGGAGATACTCGGCCGGAGAAGGTCTTGTGGGAGTGTTTTGGAATTAGCTTGACAGAATTGAGATTTTGCTCCTACGTATCCAAATGGGAATCAAAGCAAACGTAGTTCTTAGTGAGGGGGTTGAGCCCCTATTTATAGATATTTTCAGCGTAACCGTTTGAGTAAGACGGTTACTGAGATCCTTTTTGTTAGGATCAGATTGTTATTGCTGTTAGACAATGATATGGATAAGGCTCTGAGTTATACGGAGAGATATTTGGACCAGCGAGATATTCGCCCGATCGATTTGCAGATTGGATAGCTCGGGGCCGAGATATCTTCATTTGTGGTCTACTGTGAAATAGGCCCGAGTAGTTATCCTCGGGTGTCGAGTGTATTAATAGGTCTTCGGCTTTTGGGGAGTTCGGGTCACGGCTCACTTACAAGAATGAGCTCGGTCGTATTGACAATCATCGGCCTTATATCTTCGGCCAGTACACCATGTTTACTCTTACATGGTAATTCAGTGGCGAATCTAGGAACCCGACTCAGTGAGGGCGAGTTATTTTTAAAAAAAATATAAAATTAATAATAATTATTTGGACTAAATATGTTTTTGATCCTTATAAATTTGGTAAAATTTGATTTTAATCTTATAAAAAATTTATTCATTTTTAATCCCTAAAAATACAAATATTATGTTTTTTTTTGTTATCAAAAAATTATATAGAAAATGAGTACAATGGGTACTTTAATCCAAATACAAAAACAAGTATCAAAGTAGACCAAATGTAAGTAAAATATATGTTTTTAATCCTTGCTGCGTGATTAACAATACACTATTTTTATTAAATGTAAGACTAAAAATGAATAAAATTTGCATAGAGACCAAAATCAAGTTTTACCAATTTTATAGGAATCAAAAACATATTTAACCACAATTATTTGCATACATATGAATATAAAGACAAAGATGGTTGAGTGAGGGTGAGGGTTTGAGAGAGAAGAGAAGGTTGTGTGACTATGTTTGTTGGTAAAAATAGAGAAAAAAGAACTGTGGGTGCAAATATATAAAAATAGTAGGGGTAAAATACAAACACCTAAGATATTTACTTGTAATTTTATTAAAGTTGCACACCCTCATCTGTGTATAGGTCTGCCCCTGCATGATATTTAATAAGAGCTGTGTTATTGTGACAACTGAGATACGACAACATACGCGACAACAAACACTGTAGCGCTACTGTAGCACTATTTTTTATTTTTATTTTTACAAATTTTGACTTTTAAAAAAAATAGCTTTTTTGAATACTAACATTTTTAATTAATTACGTGCAAATATATGATTAATTCAGTTCATTATATATATGCTTAATGGGTCATCCTAAAGCTTACAATCGTTGTCCACAGCTATGTAAATATTTGGTTAATCACATGCAAATATTTGGTTAATTCAGTGTATTACATGGTTAATGGGTCATCCTGAAGCATACAATCATTTTCCACAACCAAGTAAATATTTGGTTAATCACGTGTAAATATTTAGTTAATTCAGTTAAATATATGGTTAATGGGTCATCCTGAAGCATACAATCATTTTTCACAACCATGTAAGCTTCAGGATAATCCATTAATCATATAATGAACTGAATTAACCAGATATTTGCACATGATTAACCAAATATTTACATGATTGTGGAAATTGATTGTAAGATTCAGGATGACCCATTAACCGAATAATGAACTGAATGAACCAGATATTTGTACGTGATTAACCAGATATTTGCATATACTTAACCAAAAATTTTATTTATAAAAAAAACTAAATATTTAAAAAAATAAAATAAAAATTAACTGCTACAGTGCCGCTACAGTACGGCTCAATGCAGCACAGTAGACACACGTATGATTGTCGCCGTATGTTGTCTATTTTCGATTGTCAACCTATCATTATTGATTTTCGGTTGTCAACTTACCATTATTGATTTAACCAAGAATGCCATTTGGGAATCATAAGTTGGTTTGGGTGTGAGACAAAAGTGTTGGGAGATATAAAGATTCAAATCTCACTTCCTACTAACATAACAAAATTAACAACTAATATTTATATATATATATATAAAAAAAACCAAATAGAAGATGGAGATGTGGAAATGCAACTTGTGAACCCGACCATATGACTCCAAATAAAACACCTCATTTTGTTACATTTTTTTTTGGTAAAAACCTTAATTATTTTGTTGGGTGCTTTTATCAATTAAAAGAAGAGCTTTTATATGAGAGCGAGAGAAAAACTTATGCATTTGAGTCATACATGAATGATTAAGATAAGAACATAAAATCATATAATTTTTGTAAATAATTAATGATTAAGAACTAACTCCAGTCCAACGAGTTATATATTATTCCACATCTTGTATGCGTAATCAGGGGAGTTGTTGACATCCATTATGTATGCACGAATATAATTTCTTTTTTTTTTAGGAGCATCTACAATTCAGCATCCTATATTCTTATTTTTTGAGGTTCTTAAATGGATCATTTATTTATATATTATTTATTTTTATTTTTTACAATTTAAACATACTATGTCTCTAACTCAACACCTTAAAAAATTTACTGAATGGATCCCACCGGTAACCCACACAAACTTACATTTAATCAAAATTTTTTTAAAAAAAAAATGCATGATGGCCCAATTTTTTTTTACTTACAAGCAGCTCCTTTCATTTAGTGCTTAATAAGCACTTGCCTCCTATGTGAGTAATTGTCAACCACTAGTGATTATTAAGAGAGTTGTGTTATTTGAACATAAAATTTAGATACCGTATATGACATCATATATATTTGTTTCTATTTCTCATTTATTTTTTATTATTTTTGTATACACGTATTTCGATAATACCATAAAAAAGCAAGGTGTCCCCAAAATGTATTAAAAAAACATAATTGATTAAGATAAGAACCCCTAAATACCAACTGATGGAGATGGCCTAACGCAGATAACTTATTTTTATGAAATAGGAAATAAAAATTAGGCATATCATCCAACTGTAATATATATACTATAATAGAGAAAAAAAATGGTGATATTATCCTAAAAAAATTATCCAAAGAAGGCTAGCTAGTTAATTTTCCTAGTATTTAATTCATCCTAACCCTGCAAAATTTGTCGGCAAGGAAGAAGACGAGCCAAACAAATCTATTATATAGATTTGGATTATGCTTGAAGACAAACTTCTCCCATCTCCCATCTCCACAAAGTAGCGACCATATGGGATTGCCATCAAGACTACCTTTTCTTTTTCTCTTTTTTCCACTTTATTATGCTTCCTTGGAGTTTAATGGACAAGCCATGACCCCTCCATGTGGTTTAGAGAAATCTTTTAAAAAGATTATTAATATTTTTAAAATGATCCTCCTTTTCTTTTTCATAGCTTTTGTTGCACTCTCATGGCGCATACCATATGATAACAATCTACATTGTAAAAAAAAAAAAAAAAACAAGAGTTAGTATGAGGGTTGGTTTAATTACATGGCAAAGAGAAGTGGGTAGCAATATGGCGTTGGCCGATGGGGTTTGACATTGTAGATGTGGCTATAATGATTTTTCAACCTTTGTGTATCGTGATGCTCAAAAAGGGATCCTCTTCATTCCTCATAAGAAATGAAGATGTTCATTTCTAAAGTTTTGGAAATAATATATGTATAGAAAGATTACACACTTATATATATATACAATACATATTTATTTTTTCAAAACTACGGGAATGGACATAAATAGTGACATGAAAAATGGAGAAAATCTTTTTCGTCCTATTCTCATTATTGTTAACTAAGTTTATGCCCTGCATTTTCAGAAGAGATCCCAGCTGCGAAAGGCACGATTTAAATGGGTACGTTAAAAATAACATAAAGCTGCCAAAAAACAAAAAACTTCAGGCTTTAGAAAAAAAAAATTTAAATAAAGATTTATTTTTGAATATATTAAAAGTCTTTTAATTGTATTTTTGCCCCCCTTTTTTAATTTTCTTCCTTCGCATCTTTCTCTTGTTGTAAACAAATTAAACTAATTTCATTTGTCATTGGTCATTACTCATTACCTATTTTCCTATTCGTTCCTCTTTTCAGGTGCACTTTCATATCCTGCCCGATGATGTTTTACTTTTAATTCGCAAAACATATGATCAGGGTGAAAAAAAAAAATCAAAGAAATCAAGAACCTTAATGTTTAGTTACCTGAGACAAATATTTCTTATCCTCACAACGATGCACGTTATCCATCTAAAAAATACAAAAATAAAATTATATATAAGCTAAAATGATTAGGCAATCTATTCTTTAATCTGTGTTCTTTTCTGCGTAGTTAATGTAGTGATAAAGCACAAACAGGTAGGTTCTGATTTTAAGTAAGACAACCGCTTTGAGCTTCCTTTGTATGCAAGCCACCTTGCGTGGAAATGAGCTAGATTTTGTTTAAATTAGATTTAGGTCTATTTAATTTTATATATATATATATATATATATATATATATATATATATATATATATATATATATATATATAAGAGAGAGACTGACTATGTGATCCTTCAGGTATTACAATTGTGCAATTTTGGTCATCTAGGTTTCAATTGGATCCCACAAGTATCATCTATGTTACAATCAGGTGCCTTCATCATTGTGTTGTCCAATTTTTAACGGCAACAGGTTATGTGACACACATGTGATTGATTTGACACTCAGTCTGTGTCGTCCAATTGCACTTTTGGTTCTATTTGTTTGTGGATCGATTGGATTGACAATCTACTATGGTAGTACAGACTAAGTGTCATTGTCAATCCAATCGGTTCACAAACAAAAGGAAAAATACAATTGGACGACACATACTACGTGTTAAATCAGTCACATGTGTCGCGTAGACTACTGATTTTAAAAAGTGGACGACTTAGTACAGAGGGACTTGATTGTAGTAGGAGGGATATTTGGGGACTTAATTGGTGTGATCGAAACCTGTGGAACAAAAATTGCATAATCATAACACCCGAGAGACCAACAATAAAATCAATCCAAACTTTTTTTGGGAACTTGACCAAATTGAACCGCACTAGGCTAGATTTTGTCTAAATAGGTTTAGTCATGTGTTGTGTTGTAGTATATTATTTTGTGCTTGACCTATTATTTGCCATCATCTTTTTTTTTAACACAACTTGACATATTTATGAATATATAAAATATGGACCTAATCTGAAAACTTAATTAAAGATATATATTACAAGAATATCTTTACAGGTTAAGAAACTTATAATCTTTTTTAAAAAATTTGATCAACTTTTTTATTTTTAAATAGACATACCCTTGAAAAAGTTATTATATTGTATGTTGAAATAAATATATTATAAAAATCTAAAAAACCTGACCTGGAGCTGTCTCTCTCTCAACATTTCCTCTACTTCTCTTTTCCTTCTTCCTCATCCACCGAAGGGGGTGGTTTTGGGCCATCTTCAGGCCTGAAATAACTCATCTACATCGTTTTTACTCTCCTTTTATCTAAATAAGTGGTTGTTCCACATAGATCTGGTTTTTCTTTCATGTTTTTTCGTGTTTTCGTCGTTTGCGTGCGGCGGTGTTTTGTTCGTCGTCTTGTTGCGGCGGCGTTTGATTTCCCGTCTTGTTGCGGTGTTTGTTTGGTTCAGATTGACATATTAACTTCGATCCATTACAGATTCAATCAAGACTTGGGCGTCAACGTTACAGATCCGGAGATACGGGCATTCCGATCACTTTAATTTTGTCACATTTGTAGTCATTTTGCCGTGTTATGCTATTAACCTGGGTGCTGTGAGTTTGTTCGCAGATTCATCCTTTTCGGTTTTTAGCAATGCTGAATTTGTGTTGATTTCGATGTATTTTACCAATTTGAATGAATGAAAATCATTTTTAGAGAAAAAAAAAATATTATACTAATATAATTAGTAATTTGATAGGTATTACAAAATCTAAATTATACATAAATATTTAATAAATAGACTAATCTAGTAGGCTAAAGAGACTTTTTCAAAAGCCTAAACCTTGGTCTTTATAGTTAAATATGACTTTTGAAAAAAGCTTAAGTCTAATTTACTTGTTAGAAGATAGGTCATGCCTATATGGACCAGAAGTGAATTAGGTCGTAAACAAAACCCCCCAACTGACCGTCTAGTGTATTTCTAAGCAAATTGTCACTTGTTGAGCACTAGGGTCGGGAACAGGCTAAGTCGAGCTAGGTCCTGATAAGTCTAGGATCGATCTATGTTTTAATCTTGAGACCTGAGCCTGATATAGGCCAACTTTTAAGGTCAGAGCTTAGCTTACTTTAAAATCTGGCCTGACCTGAAAGCCTACTTATCAACAAGACCTTTAAATATGCCTCCATCTATAAGTAGGTCATAGGCCTTCACTTCTAAATAGGCTCGTAAGCCTCTAATGATAAAGAAGTTGGTAGACTTATGCTAATAAATAGATTACTAAGCATTTACAAATAAATAGACAAGTAGGCCACTATATGACCAATCGACCTTTAATTTCAAATATTATAAATAATATAGTATTATAATATATTATGTTATAGATATATATATTTATGTGTGTGTATGTGTTAAATAGGCCGACCAGATAGGCCTAGTATTTTTTTTAAAGTCTTAGGTCTAGCCTCTTTAACTATATACGCTTCTCGAAAAGTCTTGACCTGACCTTTTTACTAAATAGGTTAGGTCGTGCTAAACCTTAAATAAGCTAGACCATAGGTCCCCGACGAGCAGTCTGACTTATTCCCACCACTATTGAGCACTAACAATTTGATGCTTTGTTGAGCACTAACAATGATACTATTTCAAAGAGTTAATGCAACAAATTTGGCACTTTAAATTTCAATATTCATCATCTTTTTTCTAAGTTCTAAATGGGGAATAATTAATAGTACAAGGCTGTCATGAACTATCAATTGCCTTGCTTAACGATATATTCAGTATTTATCCCATCTTTTACTTAAGAGAAAATATAGAGGTAGCCAAATATATGGTATCCACGATCTAAATCAATTGCCTTCTCTTTTAAAACGTTGTGTTAAGAATTTTTTTTTTTTTAAAATGATTTTTGTACATCAAAATGGGACACTATATGGTATCTCCTTTATTTTTGAGTGTATTTTCGAGGAACGTGTATACAAAAAAGATAAAAAGTAAGTGAGAGATAGAGACAAATATATACGGTATCACATACAGTATCCAAAACTTGTGTTCAAATAACATAACTCTTAAAAAAACGCCGTGGCATTATTCTTTTCTAATCGTGTAAAGGATATTGGGTGCGTTTGGGTAAACAACTTAATTAAGAGCTTATCACATAAGACCTTATCGCATGAGAGCTTATGCCATAAGCGCTTAAAGAAAGAAAAAGAAAGAAAGGGACATGAGAGGATTTGAATAGTGAAAAACACTGAAAGGGTGTTTAGTGCATAAGCTCTTATGATAATTCCATAAGCTTCTTCAAGTGACTTATGAAAATAAGTCAAAAACTCCTTATGGGATGACATAAGTTATTTTTATAAGCTCTGCCAAACACACTGCATAAGAGCTTATGTCATCAGATAAGTCAAAAGGAGCTTAAATAAACTCTTCCAAACGCCACCATTGTCACATATAATAAATGAACTTGAGTGAGAAAATGAAATTGTATTCATCTTTAACTAGCTAAAGTAAATTGAGATCTCAATACACTTTAACAAATATGGGAGGGATACAATATTGCTTTCTCACTTTAATTGATTCTATCCTTATTTTGTGTTAAGCCTTTTAGGTGTAAAGGAGGTCTAAAGAGCAAGTGAAAAGAGGAGAGGAAGTGGATTAAATGTAACTTTGTAGGTATTAAAACTCACTATAAATATCAAACAATTAAAATCCAATTCAATATGATCAATTGCTCCCTAAGAAAGTTAGATGTAACTAAATTATAAGTTAGAAATGATTTAGCTAATAATATAAGAAGTTTACTGTATAATTTATCTTTTAAGGATGATGATATTGATGCTAATTAACGAGGTTCCTCACCTCTTAAACAAGTACCTTAGATGGTAAAACAAATTGGAATCAAAATGCTTTAATTTTCAGTACTATTTCAGCATCCCTTGTTCTTTTACCTTGTAGCGTTATCATCTTATATCCATGACCAAAGCTTGCACACCGTATCAAAGCTTGAACAGGAATACACATAGAATTGATAGGAAAATAATGAGGAATCTAATTATTATCCACTGTTGAAAACTTGAGAATAAATCTCATAGAAGCAGATCTAGTGAGAAGAATGTATAATTCTCGTATTCACACGGTCTAACAAAAATATTATTTGAACATCTAAAAACTTGACACTTGATGGTTAATGATGTTCAAAATTATGGTTAATAATGTGCTCAATTTAGTTAATGACTATACATGTAGTAGATGAGTAATTCATTAATAAATAACTTGGTTATTGATATACAAAATTTTAGTTAATGAAGCTCAATAAATGATTAATAAATTATCCAATCTTACTATATCCATTAACCAAACTCAACAGGTCATTAATTACGATTTTGAACGTTATTAACCAGACGTCACAGATATCAGATCTTCTTATATTCAAATAGCAAAACTGCAATCAAAATTAGTTCCCATGACGATTCAAATAGACCATACATATGTGGATATGTTATAGTCTGAATTCTTGTCAAAGCGACCAAGGAAAATACACAAGGATTAATTTTGTTAATTTCTTATTCACACGTTTCCCTCCTTTCAAGAATCTATTTTTGTTGTTATAGGTATTGTTTGTCAAAAAATAGCTAATAAACTAATTTTTAGCTGAAATAAAACTATACTAATTGTTTTTGGGCCATTTTCTTAGATGAACAACACATTGGATCCAGCAGGAGCTCCGAGCATAGCAATGACACAACCCATTGCTAGCCGGGGAGCTTAGGCCTCGTAGGGTTGCCATCCTACTCATGTAGAAAGCTAATTGAGGATATGACTCACAACAGTGCACCCCCTTCAAATGCACGTGGTCAAGCAACTTATTGATGTGTCATCATCAACGAGTCCCCTTCACCATTTGCCTATAATTAACTAGGCATTAGAGAATATCCTAGTATTTATTCTTCAATTCTGTATTCACTTATTATATTTGCATACACGGTTCATATTCATATGCTAACTTAACCATCAAACTGTCTTTGCACGTACCATTGGAGATGCCCTGGCAGAAGATCAAACATAGTAGAGGACCGAGAGATCGAGCAGTACCATTGGAGACCGACCGCGCTGGGTGATCCAAGAGAACAATAATATTTGTGTTGGGAGTTAGTGACACGAGTTTCATAAAGGAAACGCCATTTATTAGTGACCATTACCATTTGCTTTGAAAAATGATCGTACTTTATGTTAGTGTTGGATGTGGACAGATGCAACAAAGACCTTCTCGGCTTCTATTTATATCTCTTTATAGTTTTTCTAACCATTTGGTCTTGAATGGAATGCTTCCATGTGTAAACTCAGGTGCTCGTGTTTTAACCGGCTCTCAACCACCACCTTAAGTGAGAGGTGGCTCTTGTCTGAGTTAATTTGAAGAAAGATTTAGTCCTTCGGAATTCGGATCATTGCCCCATGTGGAAGGGCATGTACCTGTTAAGCTGAGCATCTCAGGTAGCCCAAATTCAAATATCTACCTTTACCGAATGTCCTAAAAGCATTAGTTAAAGAATTTACAAAAAAAAAAAATTGTATTGGAAAACTAAGTGTTACACTCTTCAAACTAAATACACAATTTCACATACACATTTTCCTTTCTTAGTTTTTTAAACAATGCCCTAATGACACTTCTTAGCCTTCTCCATCTTTATTTGTATTTGCTTTACACATGTCCTAGTATCATTAGAAAATAACATTTAACATTATATATACAGGGGTTGTAACTAAGTTTTGTCCTTTATTTTATGATGTTGCATGGCGTTTGGAACTAGGTTAGGAAAGAAGAAAAAGATGAGGATGAGAATTGAGAAGGAGGAGAGGGTGATTTCAAATGTAAGTGGGGTTGTATAATGTGGGGACAAGTCACATGGTATGTTTAGCCATCATGCTTTGTCGAATAAGCATGTTTTTGGCGCTTTTCGGGAAAACTTTAGAGAAGTGGAGTTGGCCATCCAGCCCATTCGATTTCCATGACATTCACACTTATTGCTCTGTGCTCAGCTGAGACAAAGACCAGCAAATTCTCATACATCAGCACCCAACCCACCAAAGATAGACTTCAGAACTAGAAAAAGTTAAAATACAATCAAATTGTCATTCAATGATTCGTAGAAGAGCATATCCTGGAAATAATTAAGCATGCGAAACTAAAGTTACTCCTATATTTGTCCTTTTTCTACCTTTAGACACAGTAAAGAATGTATCCCCATTGCCGAGTATTAATTGAAGTTGAAAACAAACAATATATGATGCAAGGGAAAAATAGAACAACCTAGTTCAGAATTTTCTGTCAGACCAACATAAGTCGAAAACATGAAAAACCTATCCAAATAACCTAGCAAAATTTACGGGACTGGAAAGCTATGTGACCAGGTTTTAACCTCTTAACAAATTTATCAACTGACAGTGCACACCATAAATCCCTTTCCTTAACAACATGCATTTATTATCCCAGAAAAAACTAAGAGGTTCTGTGTTTGGAATCTTCTCATTTATAAGACACCTACTGTCCATCCCCCCAAAAAACACCTGCTTAATAATCAATCTTATGATTATTTTATCAACCATTTGGGCAAGGAATGAATGTTGTAATGTTTTTTTGTTAAGGTAATATCTGCTAAGTATGGAGAAGGAGGATTTGAACCTGACTCCCCAGCTTTGAAAGGGACTCAGGACCTGTAAATTAACACATCTCAAATGCAACCAACTACAAGCAAGATTGACATGAGCCAAAAAGGAAAAAAACAATATACTTTTTGATAAATAAATGGCACAAAAACGTGTAACTAATGTTAAGTTACAACAATTTAACCATGTTTAAGGAATGAGGAGGTTAAAAGGTAACATTCTCATAAACGTTCAAGCTAAGTATGAGAGTAGTTACTTGAAAGAAACAAAAAGAAACAAAGGATATACGTTCTTAACCAGAAAGAAAGCTTTACTTGCAAGAAGAAACAGAATGAGAAAGAAAACGAGGCAAATAATAACAACAATATTTTTTTAAAAAAATTGACACCTGGCATGCCCCAAAAGTGTCATCAGCTAGGTGGCGCGGAGGTGGATGCGGCGGCGCCAGAGGCAGAGGCGGATAGAAGGTTAAAAATAGCGGTCATGGCTCGAACCTGCATCTCAAGCGCAGGTATGTAATCAATGGCTTCTTCTAAAATCACCGGCAACGGTTCTTTCCGGCAACCGGGAACCAACCGTCCTAGGAACCTCACTTTCCTCTGCACAGCAGGTAAAGTCTTCCCCTTCAGCCGCAAAACGCTCAAACGGGGCTTCTTCGACCGGCTGCTCCCGGTTGCTGCCGCGATCAACCTCTGCCTCTTATGCTTTTGCTTTCTGAATTTGAGCTTGAGCCGGTTCGTTAGGATGGCTCGGCTCCACCGTGTCCTCCCCTTCGCCGTGGCGGCGAGGACTCTATCGGCGGCTTCTCGCACCGCTTTGCCACCCCGTGGCGCTGAGCCGGTGTTGACTCTGGCTAAGGCTTGGTGGAGCTTGGAGGAGTAGATTTGTTGCTGCGCTTGGGATTTCCATTTGGCGTGGCTCTGTGAATCTTCTTGTTGATGTTTCAGCTGAGCTTTCTTCTTCCTCTTCCTCTTTGAGTCACGTGACCGATCCGTGTTCGGTACTGGGTTTGAGATCATAGATGAAGCCATTTCAATTGGATTTAAGTTCAATTCGATTCAATTCTAAGGGTGGAAAGCAAAACGGAATTTAAAGATTGAATCTTTTTGTGGTTTCTATTTCTGGGTCTCAAAGGATGATGTCCTCAAGAAAGAAAAATGCGAGATTTCAGATTCAAACGGATAGGATTCAAGAATTGCAGATTCTGCCCAGAGAGACAAAGAGGCAGCGAGGATCAAGAAAGATGGTCAAAGGCTGATTGTTATTAGATTCTTCAAAGACAATTAGTGAGAAGGGGGAGGATTTTTTGAGCCAATCACAGAAAAAATCACTAGACTTTTCATAGGGATATATAGCTGAAGGAGCTTCAGAGGTAAGGTAATCCAACAGAAAAAGAAGGGTTCGGAAAGAGAGGAGGAGAAGGGCAGTGGTGGTGGTAACTGGGAATGGCTGTGGGGTAGATGACTTGACTAAGAACGTAACAGGGTGAGTGGGGGGTGTCCTCGAGGTTGAAGGCCGAGAGAACGATTTTATAAAGGGTTCGCAGTAGAATAATGGCGTAAAACAGCGTGAGCACTCATCTTTTCTTCCGTTTTTAGGGGAAAAGGATAATTGCGTAAAGAAAATCTTGGGCCTTTGAGAAAAATTACAATTCAGTAATGATATTATTTAGACTTGGTTAATGATATGCAAATTTTTGATTAATTCAGTTTATTATATGGTTAATGGGTCATGTAAAGCTTATTTTTCATAATCATGTAAATACTTGATTAATCACATGTAAATATCTAGTCAATTTAATTCTTTATATGATTAATGGGTCATCATAAATTAATCAAATATTTACACGTGATTAACCATATTAACCATATAATGAACTGAATTAACCAAATATTTACATCGATTAACCAATGTGTCAAAAGTTGGTATCAAATTTTGGTGTTAGAATATCTTTTTTTTTACGGTAAAACATAGATTTCAATAGATAAACCAAATTACAGCATACATAGATTGATCAGAAGCCAAATAGGCATCTCGAAACCATAAATCAGATCCTAACACAAACTATCAACTTGTTCCACACACGATCCATGACAAAGGAAAAAAGAGAAGTCACAGTCTTTAATCCTATCCAGTTACAGATCATTTTTTGAACCTCTGCAAGCTCGTTTCGACTATAGGTGGTCTCGAAATTGTCCAAATAACCCACTTGTGTAGAGACCAAATGATAGGTGGAGAAGATGTTGAAATTGGTGTTATCCACATTTGTATCTTCACGCACTATGTTATTCCAAAAAGTCATGTTCTTATGGGGCATTTCATCAAACACCTAATGTGCATTCTTAAAACAAACTACCCATAAAAACACCTCATAAAAAAAGGAGCCAACATCAACACCAGCTGCAACAACACTAACAAAATGAAAATTTTTACCTATATCCGATGACTAGAGGGCGGATAGGGACCAGATTTGAAGGTGAGGGAGAAACAGTGGGTACCTTTAAAGTTTTCCCTTTGTCCGACGACGGCTCCGGTGGAGGTCATTTCTCATGGCCGCAGAGATACGAGTGGCAGGTTGTTGGAGTTGAATAAAAATCCGAGATCGTCGTGGGAGTCTTGATTTGGGCAAGGAAAACGTGTGGTGGTTGCTGGCGGAACGAAAGGTGTCCATGGTGACTGGTTGTGGTGGCACAAGGGAAGGAGACAAAGGAGGTGTGGAGTGAAGAGAATAGAGAAAAACCCAAAAAATGGGGTAGAAGAAACCTAGGAAAACCTAGGAGAAGACCCACACGCAAGGTGGGGAGCAACCAGGAAAGACCTGGGAGGTGCCGCCACTAACCCTAGCAGAGCGAAGGGTTGGGGGAAAAAGACTTATGTAATGTTCTTAGCATCTACTTCAACGTTAGAATATCATTACTCATTAGAATTGGTGATGCCCCCTTCTGTCCTGGATTCAATTTATGGCACATGTATGTCTACATCTAAGCTCAGCATGTGAGGCGATTTTCACATTGTCAAAAATAAAGACGAAAATTTAAAAATAAAACTGCAGGTTATACAAACCTATCTGTATAAGTCTGTGTTTAAATAAATTAATATTATTATTTTGTTTAATCGGACTATGAGCTAAATGGACCAATCCACAAATTCGACCTGCTATCCAATTCTAATTCTAATTCCCCTAAAACATTTGTTAGCAGAACCCTTTTAGTTAGCCATCATGTACATGTACATTTTTTTACAACAGTTGATTGTTAGCATTTTTTGTTTTCTCACTTCATTTTATTTTACGTGTTGATTTATTTTCAGCATGGACAATAAATAAGTTATTTAGGGAATTAAATGGTGAGGAAGCTTCTACCAGATTTTCACGAATCACCGTCCAAACTGTAGAGAGCAAATTTACTGAGTTGAAGCAAGATGTGGAAGGAAGTTTTTGGATGAAAAATTTTGAATTTTTAAAGATTTTAAAATGGTAGGAAAGTAATGAGTAATGGAGCTTTGAGAAACTGTGATTTCAGTTTCACCAAGGATTACTGGATTAGACACAAAATATTTCGCCAACATTATAAAAGGAAATCTTGAATACGACCATGAAGAATCACACCGGTCAATGAATTGAGGTGGGTAAGCAAGCACGGAACCTGGAAAATGAAATCATAACCAAAGAAAACCACTTCTAGGTTACACCGGTGTTATCAAATGGCAGATTTTTGGCCTTCTGTTATGGTTCGCCATCTGCAATCGATAATACTGGGTTACACGATGTATAATAAATTTGCTGCGTATTTATGTAAAAATAAGATGTGCTCAGATGATGTCATAGTTTGAGATATCTTTGCATCAAGTTTGTAAAGCTAAATAATTAGTGGTTAGACATCAGAAAACAAACTGCCAATTGCCAACCATGCGATGCAAAGCATACAACTAATCTATTTCTTGTTCTTTACCCTTGTTTTCTGCTTTTCACTAAAGTCTTTACTGGCAATGAGCATATTGTCCTTTGTAGTATAGGGTATGTTCTAACAAAATTTCCTATGATACAATACAAGCAAGGGCAACACTCATAGCCTAACTAAACAAGCAAAATATTTATAGTTATGCATCATTTGATAGTGTCTACTCTTGCCACTACCAAAACCTATGACATCTGGCTTTCATGTTGTATGTGCTGAGTGATGACAACTGGCAGTGAAGTGAAGGTAATTAACTTTCATAAACTACAGAAACCACACAAGCACATATAACACTACAATGTTAGGATCACATGGCATGAGGTACCAGATACACATCGGCTACCTACAGCAGTATTAAAGCACAACATCAGATATTAATGCATTTATGTCAACTTCGATGAAACTATACAAGTTTACGGTCATTAAACATAGCTCAAGTGTAAGAAAAATACCATTTGATTGTATTGTCCAAGAATTTCAGTTTGGACTTTGGTGATACATTCACAAAGCCATATATAACAGAAGATCTAACCTCTTCTCCCATAGGCTAATTGCATAACAGCATTGGTGGAATGGTTCAAGTGGGAAATGTTCCACTACAAGGGCAATGAATGTCTGGAGTGAGGAAAAGCAAAGTTAATACCTCAATAATCTAAATGTAGAAACACATAAGCAACATTCGATTTTTTGCATGAAGCACTTCATCAAAGAGATTTGAGTCTCTTGACCGGGTATTGTTATAGAGATCGACATACCTGGTTATTTTCCTCCATAAGCTTCCTATATTGAGGAGCAGCAGCGAGTGACTTGAGACACTACTAGAAAATTTCCAGCAATCTCCACATCCACGGAAGGGAACATAGCATCTTCCAACTCATTAGCACTACAACAATCAGTGAAAGTGGAGCTAATTCCTGTGTCCTCCGTGGTCTTTTGGACATTATGTCAGTTAATTCAGTTAGCAATTAGTTTATTTCTGTTATGCTCAATTAAAACCGATTCTGACGTATTAAGCAGCTTGTGCTGTTTCCTTTCTGTCTTGTATAAATACTCTCATGTTTTGAGAAGGATTCAAAATGCGGTGATCCCATCAAGTGATTAATGTCAGAAGGAAGCAAGGTCTCTGGAGATGGAGTCAGTTGGTTCGGTTAATTCAGTTAATTCAGTTAGCAATTAGTTTATTTCTGTTATGCTCAATTAAAACTGATTCTGATGTATTAAGCAGCTTGTGCTATTTCCTTTCTGTCTTGTATAAATACTCTCAACTCATGTATTGAGAAGGATTCAAAATGCAGAGATCCGATCAAGTGATGCAGCCGCAACACCTTGGTTGCGACAGCAATCACAACCGCAATAGATCATGATTGCGGGCTGTATCGACCTTAATTGACAGCATTTGGCCACAATGGCCGTAATATAATCATAACCGTAACCGCAATTTAAAACCTTGAGTTGAGAATACGAGTCCATTTTCATCAATTCCATAATAGTCTCTGAGAAAGCCTTTTCCATCCAGGTCTAGAACAGATCGATCATTTGAATCAAGTCCTTCACAGCACTTGTTTAAATCCAATTTTCTCGGAATTCAAACAGTACACTATACTAGATAATGCTTAATTGCTTAGCAGTTTGCACTAGAATCGCAGCAAAAGAAGCCTATTAACAATTAAATAAGCAACATTAATAAAATAGGCTCTGCTATCTGTCAGATCTAGGAATGTTGTGGTAGACATAATTAAAGATAATTAGCACAGTGAAAATTTATGTAGCTTGAATTAGATAAACGATCGATGTGATTCTTAAAACTAAAACTCATTTTCTGTAATTTTCTGCAATTTTATCTCAAAATAATCAAGGTGAACCAAAGAAAACAAAGAAATACTACTACACAAGCACACCATGTCAAATTTGAAATTTGAAATAAAATAAAATCAGAATAAGCAATCAAAATTCGAGCTTACTGCAAGATCTTCGTTGTGATTAGCTCTTACACCTCAGAGATTGGAAAGAAATCCGTGGAAATTTCAGAAACATATGAAAATGCTGCATTCAAGCGCTTCTTTGTGATCTGACCAACGATTGAAACAAAAATGAATATGAGAAATGAAATATGACGAAAGGATAACGGAAGAATGTGAGAAAAGGATTAGGAACCGTGTCGTGCCTTATTAGAGTTTGGAAAAATCCTTTAATCTTCGATTGCTTTCTCTGTGGATAGGGCGTACACCATCTGGCTTTTGGCGGGAGTTGAAGAGTTTTTTGCGAACTTCAATTTAATATATATGCGGAATAAAAAATAGGAGACTCTGTGGATATACATGCGACAGATTTGCAGTGTTCACATTTCACATCATTTTTAGCATATTTTTTGGATTATTGTTTAAAACTTTAAGGATTAAACTGCTAATAATCATGTTCATAAAAAAAAAACTGCTAATAATCAAATAAGTTCATATTCCTCTTCAAAAAAAAAGGGTTCATATTCGCTATTTATGTTATTAGTGTAGTCAGTTAATAGATTAATCATTTTGATAAGTAATTGAAACAAATGTTATGTTAATACTTAGCGTGTGTTTGTTTTAGTTTTTTTTTCCAATGCGGCAGTTTCAAACTAGCGTTGGATGAATGCTCAACATTTGAGCTTTGAGAAAAAATGGATCTTGCTGCAATGGAACGTGCAATTCGAGCTTTTCAGTTGAAAATAATCTAATACCCAAACAGGTTCTTAATAGTTCAATTGAAGAAAAAAAATGTTATGATTAACCGTTGCAATTGGTTTATGGAACATCTTATAATTTTATAATAGTATACTTAAAATATTTGATTTTTACGTGTGGACTAAGTTCATAAAATATAATATAGGTTAAAGTAATATTTTGGTCCCTATATCTGACACGAATTCTCGATTTGGTCCCTATATATAAAAAATTATTAAAATGGTCCCTATACATACAGAAAGTCTCCATTTGATCCCTATATGTTACCCGTTTGGTCCCTATACTAGCAAAAAATTATCAAATTAGTCCCTAAAATTTTGTACGGCAGGGACCAAATGAGACTTTATGTATGTATAGGGACCATTTTAATAATTTTTTATTTATGAGGACCAAATCGAGAATTCATGTCATGTATAGGGATCAAAATATTACTTTAACCTATAATATATAAAAAACAAGGCCCATAAAAAATGGTAGATAAATGGATTTTTTGGATATTGTTAGAGGTCAACTTCTATCGTGTGTATAAAAAATTTGTTGGAAGAAAGAGATAAAATTCATTTCCATAATACACGTCTGAAAAAGATCAATCTTCGACTATTGATTGGGATGCCCTTATACAAAAAATAAAATAATTAAAAAATGATTTCATCTCTACCTCAACCTCACAAAATAAAAAGTGTTATTTTTTTATTTTAACAATTGAGAGTCCATTGTCAAAAAATAAAATAAAATTGAGAGTCCCAAATGTTAGTATTTTTTTATATAAAATTGGATTTTTTTTATACTATAAAAAGATATCATCATATTTCATTATTTCTCATTACTTTTTTTTTTTTTGACTGAACATATTTCTCATTACTAGTTAGTTACTAGTCATTTTATCTTGACCCTCATGTCAACACCACGAAAGCTTTATGTAACATGGACCCAACCTGGGCTGGGCTGAAGTAAGATATGTTATGGTTAAGGTGAGCCCAACAACTGTCAGAAGTGGCGCCAAAAGTTTCCCGCCAAATAGAGGGAGAGTGGTTCCATATCCCTTGGCAGCCCCATAGGTCAGACGATTGAGAATCGGAGCAAGAGTGAGAGTGAAAGAGATAGATAGAGAAGCATGGAAGCTGGAAATCCGTCGCCAACGCCAGATCCGTCATCACCAACATCGCCAACTGCTGATTTCAACACTGACCAGCTTCCTCATACCCACACCAGTCATGCCTCCGAAGACGATGAGGCTTCCGTCGATCCCGACATCATTCGAGACGAACCCGAAGAAGAGCGCCCTGATGAAGAAGACGACGATGGAGAGGATCTTTACAACGACAACTTCATGGAGTCTGTTCCCTTTTCTTTTCTTTTCTTTTCTTTTTCTTTTTTTACTCATGAAAACCCCAATCTCCCTTTTTACTCATAACTTAATTGTTATCTAAAAACAGTGATTATCGGAGGATGGAAGAACACGACCAATTCGAATCAATTGGGCTGGATGACTCGGTGGAGGATGACAGGGAATTTGATCAGATCATGGAGGATCGAAGGGCTGCTGAGGTGGAGCTCGATGCCCGTGATGGTCGCCTCTCCAAACGCACCAAGCTTCCTCAGCTTCTCCACGACCAAGGTTCACACTGCATTGACTAAGAATAAGATACACCATTGACCATGCATTAAAAAAATGAAACAACATTGATCTAACGGTGCATCTCAGTGAATATAGTGTTTTTTTACTACAGGGAATCCAAACTCCTTTTATATTTAAGACTTCAATACATTCGTGACTTGTCTTGAAATCATTTAGGAAATGGAAATCGGTCCTTAATTTGATGATAATGTCACATCCATTGCTCTTCTCTCTTCCTATATTTATCAATACAACTATATTGTTTGTAAATCGATAGAAGGTTTTTGTTTGGTCGCTATACATCCAAGAATCCACTGCTCGTCAAAATACAAGGACACTCTGGCAGAGGTTGGAAATGAACTGGTAGTATTAAATATTGATACGGGGAAAATGATTCTATTGCTTGTGGTGAATTTATTAGATTGCTTGAGTTTGAGGATGGATTGAAATATCAGTCTTCATCATGAAGCATCCTTATGGCTGATATATACTGTGATAGATATGATCTTCTCACTTTATTGTTAAGGGGAAGTTTTTGACATGGAAAACTTATGGTGTTGATCTGTGAACTTTTTATTGCAGATACAGATGATGACAATTACAGGCCTTCAAAAAGGGCTCGAGCTGATTTCAGGCCTCCTGTACCAAGCGATGATGATGTTGATGGGATGCAAAGTTCACCTGGAAGGTCACGAGGACACTCAAGAGAGGATGTTCCAATGACTGATCAAACTGAGGATGATCGATATGAGGTAATGTCTGCTTTGAATTTCTGTAATTTTTTAAAAAAAATCTTCTAGCAGCTACATTGTTTAGTTTTGACTATTAACATGAATACATCAAATGTAGGATGATTATGATGATGAAGGTGGGTATGAGATGTATCGTGTTCAAGGATCACTTAAAGAGTGGGTTACAAGAGATGAAGTGCGCCGTTTCATAGCCAGGAAATTCAAGGATTTCCTACTGACATATGTTAACCCAAAAAATGAACATGGTGACTTTGAATATGTGAGGCTGGTAAATGAGATGGTGTCAGGTAATATATTTTCTACACATGGTCAAGTCTTTAGCTTGTGACGGTGGACAGTATCTTCTAGTCAACTCAGTTTTGCATCTTTTAATTGCAGCTAACAAGTGCAGTTTGGAGATAGATTACAAACAATTTATCTATGTCCACCCCAACATTGCCATTTGGTTGGCTGATGCACCTCAGTCCGTTTTAGAAGTAATGGAAGACGTTGCCAAAAATGTTGTCTTTCAACTACACCCAAATTACAGAAATATACATCAAAAGATTTATGTCCGCATAACCAACTTACCGGTTTATGATCAGATTCGAAATATAAGGTAACATAACAAACAAACTGATGTGTTACTCCATCGTTCTCCCCTTTCTTCCATTCGATAAAAGACTCAAAACTGGCTTCTTTGGAGCAGGCAGATCCACCTGAATACAATGATCCGAATTGGTGGAGTTGTAACCAGGCGCTCTGGAGTTTTCCCCCAGTTGCAACAGGTGAAGTATGACTGTAACAAATGTGGGGCAATTCTAGGACCATTTTTTCAAAATTCATATTCAGAGGTGAAAGTTGGATCCTGTCCCGAGTGCCAATCAAAAGGACCGTTCACAGTCAATATTGAGCAGGTACAACTTCTAAAATCCTTGTTTTTTCCTCCTCTGTTTTTGCTAAAGAAGTTGAGAATGAAGATATCAAAATTTCACCTTTGGATACACATCTTGCTGATTATTGATCTTCACTTTGACTAAGCCAAATGGCTTCTTAAGAATTGTTTAATTATGTTATGTTATATTGTTCTGATTCAGACTCACAAATCATAGAACTTTATGGATTTTCTGTTACAATATAAGTTGCTAATCAACATTGCTGCAAAGATAAATAAACTCATTTTTTCCTGCTATGCTTGTTGCAGACAATTTACAGGAATTTTCAAAAGCTTACTCTCCAAGAGAGTCCAGGAATAGTTCCTGCAGGTCGATTGCCAAGATATAAGGAAGTGATACTATTAAATGACCTGATTGACTGTGCTCGCCCTGGGGAAGAGATTGTATTATCCTTTCTTGGACTTTTATTTTTCAGTCTAGAGTGTTATAAAATGATTTACTTATTTTGTTTATTTCTGTTCAAATATTTCAGGAGGTCACAGGTATTTATACTAATAACTTTGACTTATCCCTAAACACGAAGAATGGGTTTCCAGTGTTTGCCACTGTTGTTGAGGCAAATTATGTTACAAAGAAGCAAGACCTCTTCTCTGCCTACAAACTTACACAGGAAGATAAAGAAGAGATTGAAAAATTGGCCAGAGACCCTAGAATAGGAGAAAGGGTTTGTTCCTTAGAATTTTCTTTGGTATACTTTATTTTGTCATTTAATTATATGTTGTGAAATGTGCTTTAAGTTGAATTTCAGATTATCAAGTCTATTGCTCCATCAATCTATGGTCACGAGGACATAAAAACTGCAATAGCTTTAGCTATGTTTGGAGGTCAAGAAAAAAATGTTGAAGGAAAGCATCGACTGCGAGGAGACATAAATGTTCTTCTTCTCGGTGATCCAGGAACTGCAAAATCTCAATTTCTCAAGTAGGAACTTTATCCATTTTATTGTTTAGACTTCTTTAAATTTATAATGGTGATCAATTAATGAATTAATTAATAAATACTACAATATTCTACTGCAAGGTATGTTGAAAAAACTGGGCAGAGAGCTGTGTACACTACTGGCAAAGGGGCTTCTGCTGTGGGTCTTACAGCAGCAGTTCACAAGGATCCTGTTACAAGGGAGTGGACGCTGGAAGGGGGAGCCCTCGTTCTAGCTGACAAAGGAATTTGTCTCATTGATGAATTTGACAAGATGAATGACCAGGATAGGTAAGAAAATAGATGCTTTAACTGCTCTTGAAATTTCTTAAATACAGTTTTCTATCCTCCACCCTCACCCGAGGGAAAGGAAAAGATTATAAGTTATGTTTATATATGGTATCAGGGTAAGTATCCATGAAGCCATGGAGCAGCAGAGCATAAGCATATCAAAAGCGGGGATTGTTACATCTCTCCAGGCACGCTGTTCTGTCATTGCTGCTGCAAATCCTGTTGGAGGAAGGTAAGTATATATAATATGGTCGCATATATCCAAGTGCAAATTGGCACTTGGTTTCTGTAGTGTCCTGGCAAATTCTGTGTCTGTAACTTTTATGTCATTTTGAAAGATATCAGATGTACTACTGAGTACTGATATGGTTTAGTATCATTTTTCAAGCCTCTAATTCATGAGCTTAGTGTTAACTTCAACTCTATGTTTCATTTGCAGATATGACTCTTCAAAAACATTTTCTCAAAATGTTGAATTGACGGATCCTATTATTTCACGTTTTGATGTCCTCTGCGTTGTGAAGGTTATGCTTAAATGCATTGTTTCTTCAATAAAATCTTCATTTATTTGCATTTATTGAGTGAGTTCTTGATTTTACAGGATGTGGTTGATCCAGTGATTGATGAAATGCTCGCGAGGTTTGTAGTTGACAGTCACTTCAAGTCACAGCCCAAGGGTGGTAACAAAGATGACAAGTCCTTGAATGAGCCCCAAGATGCTGCCATGCCAGCTGATAACGAGGTCCTTACTAAGATGCTGTTATTTTCTCGTAACCTTTTCTTAGGTAATCTTTAGATTGTCACTTATATGTTTGTGGCTTGTTTGCAGATACTTCCTCAAGAGATGCTGAAGAAGTACATTACATATGCCAAGCTGAATGTGTTTCCAAGGTTACATGATGCCGATATGGATAAACTGACTCATGTATATGCTGAACTGCGGAGGGAATCTTCAGTAATGTCCTGACTTGCTTTTCTCATACCATACTTTAATCTGTAGTTATCGTTTGTGCTGGCTTCCTTAACATGTCGCACTTGTTCTCTTGTATAGCACGGACAAGGAGTCCCCATTGCGGTAAGGCACATTGAATCAATGATAAGGATGTCTGAGGCTCATGCAAGAATGCATCTTAGACATCATGTCACACAAGAGGATGTGGACATGGCAATTCGTGTTCTACTTGATTCATTCATTTCAACCCAAAAATTTGGGGTGCAGAAAGCTCTGCAGAAGGTATTGAAAAGATTTCTAGATCTGCCTCTTTCCTAGCACATTTTGTTTGTTAGAAGATACCTGTTTGATTTTGTTATTGTCCATTTTCTTTATTTATCCTACAAACTGGTGATGGTAATTGTTTAAAATTCGTGGAATTTATACTGAATATATTCCTTCATCTAAACGGTGGACTATTGTTGCAGAGTTTTAGAAAGTATATGACTTTCAAGAAGGACTTCAATGATATGCTCCTTCACCTTCTCCGCGAGCTTGTAAGGAATGCTTTGCATTTCGAAGAAATTGTTACAGGATCTGTTTCAGGTCTTACGCATATAGATGTTAAAGTAGAAGATCTCTACAACAAGGTAATAAATGACATTCGGCCTTTGTATTTATTTTCGAACCGTCATAATAGTGACTTTGACTCGAGTTTGCTTTATTTTGTGCAGGCTCAAGAGCATGAAATTTATGATCTTCAACCTTTCTTCACCAGCAGTCACTTTTCCAGGGCCAATTTCGTATTGGACGAGGAACGAGGAGTGATCATACATCACCTTGCTAGTTGATAGTAGAATGCATCTATGGATTTTGTCTATATATGATCCTGAGCATAATACCCACTCGGTGTTTTTCATTGTTTAGGTTTGGGGACATTAAAAACACGGTGACTGTTGGATTGAGGTTATTTAAGCTTAACTATTTATTTAAATGAGTGAAATTTAAAATTTAAATTTGACTTATTTAAAATACGAAATTTGAATTTAACCTTTTTATTTCATTTACTATTTCATTGGTTTTTTTCCTTTATCAGATTTTGTTTACTGGTTTATCAGGTTTTGCTTATAATTATTACAAGTTTATTCATTTTAAATCTAACAAACATTTATGCTTGAAAGTGAAATAAAAATAAATATGGTTTTCATTCAAAATTCTTTACACAAATAATTAAAAGAATAAAGGCCTAATCTAGTTCAGGATATTAATTTGATCCTCGAGAATATAAAATATGGGTAAAATTAGTCTATTTTAAGAAATTTTTTGGGGATATTTTAGTTTTTGTAAAGACTATTTTGATCAATATTTTATATTCTTAAAGATCAAATTGATATTTTATATTTCTTAGAGACAAAAATGGTATCGTGTTTTTTTGTCCAGGATGAATTTGAGTCTTTATTCTAATTAAAAAACTTACAAAATCTCTTTCGGTAACATGAATACAGGAGCTATTTGCAAATTACTGATTAAGCTTACAAAATTTGAGGTTGACTTGTTTATGTGTTTGGGAAAGATTTTTGAGTAAAAAACAGTTTTTAAAATAATCTGTATTGTTTGACATTTAGCTTACGTTTTTGTTTGTATAAAAAACTGTTTTCATCACAACTGACATATAGGAGGGTTATTAATTAAGGTCATGTTAACTAATGTCCTAAGTTAGGGCATTCTAAAAAAACAAAAGTTTATTGAAAAAGTAAGTTTACCTTTCTTCAAATTATAAAATATTCCTTCCGATCAAACAAATGATTCTTTTTTTTTTAATCCAAAATATAAAAAATATATATCAATTTTTATATATATTAAATATTAATATCTAACATTGTCCTTATTAATTATTGTCATTAATTATAAGCTATCAAATATTAATTAATATTGTTTGGGAAAGATTTTTGAGTAAAAAACAGTTTTTAAAATAATCTGTATTGTTTGACATTTAGCTTACGTTTTTGTTTGTATAAGAAACTGTTTTCATCACAAATGACATATAGGACTGTTATTAATTAAGGTCATGTTAACTAATGTCCTAAGTTAGGGCATTCGAAAAAAACAAAAGTTTATTCAAAAAGTAATTTTACCTTTCTTCAAATTATAAAATATTCCTTCCGATCAAACAAATGATTCCTTTTTTTTTTAATCTAAAATATAAAAAACATGTATCAATTTTTATATATATTAAATATTAATTTCTAACATTGTCCTTATTAATTATTGTCATTAATTATAGGCTATCAAATATTAATTAATATTAGAAGGGGGTATTTTTGAAAATTTATATGAATATTAATTACAATTAACTCATTCCAATATATTTCATTGGTTTCTGTGTACTGGAGGGAGTATACTGGTTATCATTTTACTATTAATTATAATCTTAAAATCAATTGAACAACGTGAAACAACGAATGAGCAGGGTGCTTCTCGTCTCAGCAGCGTGAAGCAATTTTTTTTAATTAATTTACTTTTAGAAGTAATTAAATGTACTTTTATATCAAATATTTATGATTAATTATAATTAAGTAGAAAAACAATTGCAGGGTTTGTTAGCTTATTACTCCCCCGAAATATTGAAGCGGAATTTAAGTTCAAATCATTACCATTGTTGACTGAGTTGTGACTGTATAAACTAATTGGTGAAAAAATGTAGAAATATAGGCCAAATAATTTGATGCGTGTCATTAGTCAATGAGCCTTGACACCTTCCCTCAAGGTTTGCTATTTTGACACAAAATGCCGGACAACATACGTACATCGTATGAATAGTGGGCAGAGATATCCCAAGATCAGAAATTGACCCGCAGTGGCATTATGTTTTTTTTTAAAATTTAAATTTTTTTTGTAAATAAATTTTTTGATTAAGTATGGGCATTCACCACATATTTGAAGGCATTCACCAGATAATTGAACTACGTTCATCAGATAATTTAAGGCATCCACAAGCTAATTTAGTATAGGCATTCACCACATATTCGAAGGCATTTGAGATAAGTGAACCACGTTCACCGAGATAATCTAAGGCATCCAAAACCTCGGTTTTAGTATGGGCATTCACCGATATTCGGCGCATTAACCGGATAATTGAACCACGCTCACCGAGATACTCTAAGGGATCCAAAACTTGGTTTTATAATTGAGCATTCACGACATAACAATTCAGGGTTTGTTACGTTCACCAGATAATCTAAGGCATCCAAAACTTGGTTTTAGTATGGGCATTCACCACATATTTGAAGGCATTCACCAGATATTTACACATACTTAATCAAAAAATTTATTTACAAAAAAAATTTAAATTTAAAAAAAATAAACTAATTGGTGAAAAGATGTAGAAATATAGGCCAAATAATTTGATACGGTATATGTATGTTGTCAAATTTTCTGTGTCAAAAATTCATTTCTGCTTCCCTTATTATAAGCCAATTGTGGTTTATACTTTCTATTGCAATGCATTGTCTCTATTCGAAAATGTCAATCAAATAGACAAATAGTAATTGCCAGAAGGACTCCAATTCACAAATGCGTCATAAATAATAATACATACACATGTCATGTGGTGATAACTACGTGGTATCTAAAGCTGCACGGCGCTTGCCAAAAACCTTCTTGCATTATAAACCACTCATAAGGTAGGAAATACAAACAATTCAAAATAGTGATTTAAATGTGTTTTATTGTGTTCTTGTTTTTCTGTTTTAGAAAACTATTTTTAATGGCTGTTTTGAGTAAAAAGAAAGGGAAAATCTGTCTGATAATACCATTTTAAAAATTACAGAAAAAAAAACTGTTTTGAAAAATTATCCTGAAAACATGCTTTTTAAAACAAAAATAAAAAATAAAAAAATTACAAAAATGTTGAATAATTCTATAAAGGTTTTGTACGAACCTGGTTAGGAATAATCCCCGCTGTTTATTCATGAGTCTACCATTAATTTTATTTTTTTTATTTATAAAAAACAGGAAAGATAACATAATTTTTGAACTGTTGTATGGTTTCAACTTTCAACCACGTAGCAGTATCCTTAGATTTGTGCTCCATAAATACCTGTTTTTTTACTGTATTTTATATTTCTGTTACTTTGTGCTTCTACCATTTCTATTTGCACTCAAATAAGCCATGGAGAATTACATAATAAGCCAAGACAATCCCATTATTTGGCATGGTTCACGTTCCATCATCAGTTTGTACTCATTAGAATTAATTATTCAAACATGGGCAAAATACTAAAACCCAAGAGAATATGGGTTATGGATTAATAATAATAATAATAAATCAATCATCAAGAGCTAATATACGAAGCAAACCGTCGAAGCTAACGCCACCGTTTTGATCACCGCCGGCGAGTTTGATCATGGCGTTGATATCTTCATCGGTGGCATGGAAGCCAGCCCATGCCATGTAACTCTTCAAGTCGTGGTGGCTGAGCTTGCCGTCTCCGTCCTTGTCCATCACCCTGAACACATCCTCCATGGCCCCACACCCCAACGGTCTTCTGTTCTCATTCCCATTAACCACGCGCTCGAATTCCTCGTACTCCACGAACCCGTCCTTGTTGGTGTCCGCCACCGTCATCATTGCCCCGATAACCTCGTCCCCGCCGGATACGCCGCCGTAAATATCGGTGTAGAAAGCCAGGAGGTCGTCGCGGCTTATCTTGCCGTCACGGTCAGAATCTAGGATGTCGAATGCGGGGCGGAAATCAGAGGAGGAGGCGGTAGAAGGGCACATGGTGTTTTGATGATTTAGGTTTTTTTGGGGTTATAGGTTATGCTTTGAGGGAAGAGGTTATGCGTGTTAAATAGAGTCCAAGCATTCAAGAAAAAAAAAAAAATAGAGAGTCATAGAGTTGTGTACTTCTCTGTTATTTCCGTGACTTTGGGGACCCCGCAAAAATTGGAATGCAAGAACCAGATTTCATTTCGGCTTGGGCAGCAAGAATATATACGTATGGGATGACATCATTGGTTTGGGCTGGAGCCTTCATCACGGGTATTGTAACAGCTAATACAGGGTCAAAATTGGTGTGATTAGTAAATACTATTTGTTAAGGGATCAAATTGCAAAATTTCACTTAGGTTTTGAAAACACATTCTCAAGACCACGAAAAGGAAGGAAGTATGGTTTGGTGGCCTGTAAGGTGAGGAAAAGGGTGTTTGTCCGGAAGCAAACTATGTCCACCATGACCCTTCAAGAGCTTTAAAGGGGGGATCTCATTGGGATGAAGACGACGGTGGGGTTGGGAACAATGAGGATGGAGGCAGTCCAGCAAAAAAAATTATGTGTGGGGTTTTGGATCATGAGAAAAAAAATAATAAATAATGAAGAGAGGGAATGAAGTTAAGAGAGAAAAAAGATGATGGAGGGATGATGGAGGGAATCCTGATCCTGTTAAATAAATATTATTTTCTCTTGATAACCAGTTGAACAATTTCTAGATGATATTATTATAATATAACAGCTAATCACATCTTTATCAATAATGCTAATTTGACACAGATTTTTTGACATCATGCGACGACATCGTATGTATCGTACTGTATGGTACTACTGTAATTGCATTGTGTTGTATTGTAGTAAGTTTTTTTTTTATAAAAAAAATTAAATTTATTTTATAAATAATTTTTTTGATTAAGTATATGTAAATATCTGGTGAATCGAATACAAATATCTGAGGAATTCAGTTCATTATCTGGTGAATGGGTTTTTTTGAAAAATAATTTTTTTGATTAAGTATGTGCAAATATATGGTGAATCCGGTATAAATATCTGGTGAATTCAGTTCATTATCTGATGAATAGGTTTTTTTGAGAAATAAATTTTGTGGTTAAGTATGTACAAATATATGGTGAATCAGATATAAATATCTGGTGAATTCAGTTCATTGTCTGGTGAATATGTTTTTTTTATAAATATTTTTTTTTGGTTAAGTATGTGTAAATATCTGGTGAATCGGGTACAAATATATAGTGAATTCAGTTCATTATCTAGTGAATGAGTTTTTTTGAGAAATGATTTTTTTTGTTAAGTATGTGCAAATATCTGGTGAATCATGTATAAATATCTGGTGAATTCAGTTCATTATCTGGTGAATAGGTTTTTTTGAGAAATAAATTTTTTGGTTAAGTATGTGCAAATATATGGTGAATCAGGTATAAATATATGGTGAATTCAGTTCATTATTTGGTGAATGTGTTTTTTTTATAAATAAATTTTTTGGTTAGGTATGTGTAAATATCTGGTGAATGGGTTTTTTTTATAAATAAATTTTTTGGTTAAATATGTGCAAATATCTGGTAAATCATGTACAAATATCTGGCGAATTCAGTTCATTATCTGGTGAATTAGTTTTTTTAGAAATAAAATTTTTATTTTTTTAAAAAAGTTAAAATTTAAAATAAAAAAAAGTGCTGCTACAATAGCGCCACAGTACGCTACTGTAGCAGATGATGTCGCATATGATGTCAAAAAATCTGTGTCAAATTAGCAATCCTCCATTTTTATATACTCCATATAATAAGGTACAATTTTACAAAGATTAAGAAATTCAAAAATAATAATTATTTATTAGAGATGTAAACATTTCAGTTTTCAATATATAAAATACACAAATTTTAATTCAAATTTATTCTTTAAAATCTTTAAACTGTGACCGGATAGAAAAACTCATAATAAAACCAACGACTTATGAAAGGGGGACTAACGGTGGTCCACCCACCATAAACGTCATTGTTTTGAGCATGTTTTTTTGGAATCTCATTCTAAGGACTTCTCAATGTGTGATGGTCATTGTGTGGACGCGGCAATATATTCTACCACGTTTGGCATCTCTGTGCTTTTCTCTTCTCGGTTTTTATATATATTTTTGGCTAAAATATATTTTTGGTCTTTTATCTTATTTTTAGGTTTTGTTTTGGTCTCTCAATTGTTTGACATTATACAAAAACACCATTTTCATTAGGTATCCGTCGTCAGTCACCAGAAACCGTCGTCGCCGTCGGAATCTAAGTTTTAGACAGAGAAAACCTCATTTTCTCATTTTCTCTCTTCTTCCTTCTCTTGCCCCCTTCCTTCCTCCTCATTCTTCCTCTCCAAATTCAGTATCCAATTAATCCAAAATTGAAAACCCCATAACCAAATTACTTATAAAAACAAAAAAAAAGAAGAAGAAACAAACCATCAAGAGAAGGAAGAGAGTGAAGCAAACGAAAAAAGTATGAGAAGCAAGGGCCTGTGCAGATTTCAAAACCCTATGCCAGCTCATCTTCCCAAATCAAAGTGCTTCCTTTCATTGTTATATTACACAACACAAAATCAAAGCACACAAACCAAAATCTCATTCTACAATAAGAACAAAAAAGAAGAACTTTGGTGACACACGCAATCAATCTGAATCAGAGTGTAGTAACAGTAGTAACAGTGATCATAATGGGTCTTTTTTTTTTTATTGACGATGATAATGTAACAAATAAAAGGGTCTTTTTATTGATGGTGATAATGTAACAATTCAACCCAACACCTTCCTTTGCTTTCCTTTTAAGAAGGAGGAAGAAGGAAGGGGAGGAAGAAGGAAAGGGAGGAAGAGGATGAAGAAGAGAGGGAGAGAGGAAATGAGATTTTATCTCTCTAAAACCCAGATTCCGGTGGCGGCGACGACGACGACGGCAGTTTCCGGTGACTAATGACGGATACCTAACATCGTCAGTGTAAAACTGAAGGAAATGGTGTTTTTGTATAACGTCAAATAGTTATGGGAGCAAAATAGAACTTTTTAAAGATGAGGGACCAAAACAGAACCTAAAAATAAGATAAGGGACAAAAAATGTATTTTAGCCTATATTTTTTATATAAAATAATTTTGATTAGGGATGATGCCCCAGTCTAAGTCAGAAAAGCTTCAGACTCTAGGGATTTACATTTACCTATCCCAAAAAAAACTAAATTAATAGAGACTCAAACCTATAGCCCATCAGTTGCGAGATCCTGTCACACTCTACTAGACCAACCTCTTGATGTTTCGATCTCTATATTTTATTATGACGAACAAAACAAATGTGTATATTATATCTAGGCAATAAAATCATAATGAAGATATAGTAATATATATATATATATATATATATATATATATTAGAAAAAATATAAATATGCACCAAAAAAAATAACGAAAATAATAATAGTTTAATTTAATATATTATTAATGTAAATATTTCATACTATCAGTCAATCATCCATCATTCAACGTGTAATTTTTAAGCTAGTTATTAATTAATATAAGTCAATTCTTTTTTTTTATTAGAAAAGATATTCATTCATTCAAATTGGTAAAATATATCAAAAACAACACAAATTCAACATTGCTAAAAATCGAGAAGGATGAATCCGCGAACAAAGTCACAGCACCCAGGTTGATAGCATAACATGACAAAATGCCTACAAATGTAACGAAATCAAAGTGACCGGAATATCCATGCCTCCGAATCTGTAACGTTGACGCCCAAATCTTGTTTGAATCTGTAATGGATCGAACTTGATCTGTCAATCTGAACCATCGAACACCGCAACAAGACGAGAAACCAAACGAAGCCATAACAAGACGCCGAACAAAACACCGTCGCACGCAGACGATGAAAACAAGAAAAAACACGAAGGAAAACCAGATCTATGTGGAAAACCCACTTATTTATATAAAAGGAGAGAAAAAACGCAGTAGAGGGGTGATTCTAGGCCAAAAAATGACCCAAAACCACCTCTTCTGGTGGATGAGGAAGAAGGAAAAGAGGAGTAGATGGAAGATTGAGAGAGAGACGGCTCTAGCTAAGCCAATTCTTTTAATGACGTAATAATATATAATTAATTGACGATATAAAAAATATTTATACTAACAATACATTATAATTAAATCTTAATAGTAGTATGCTTTTATTTCATTTTTATAAGAATTTGTTGGTATTATGAACCAATTACAAATTATCTTATATGTAACTTGTAAGGTAGTTATTATAAAACTCAAACATTGTTAATAGTGTAAAAATTCATAACTAGTCGACAATAGAAAAAAAATCACAATAATATCACATAACAATTAATTAAAACCTTTTTTTTTAAATATAAATGTTTATGCCAAGAGGGTTGATAAATTTTTATTGGAAAACCTTAAGCCTATGCTTGTGCTTACATAACAATGTTTTTAGTTTCAAAACCTTTCAATTTTCTCATTCTTTAACTAATATTTTTAAAGCATTGAATTAGTATTTGCCTTTTTTTAAATATATATATATATATATATATATATATATATTTAAAGGTTTGATATATATATATATATATATAATTTTTTTAAGGAACGAATGATATTATTTTTTAAATGAAAACATAACATTTTGATCTTTGATAGGGTCTCCTTACATGCAAAGCTATACGACTAATTTACATTCGTGACCTTACATTTAAAGTCTATTTGAGAACACAATCTATTTTTATCGTGACTAACCATTGTTGGGTAAATGAAAATATAACATGTATATTTTTTTTTATAATGCATTGATGAAAATTTTAAAATTAATGAAATTGTAAAAAAAAACTTGAGGACAATAAATGTTTTTCTAAAAAAAATAATATTGACATAAATACTTAGAAAATTTTATCTAGATTTTGTCAATTAGGAAAATCTCAAAGTAATGTCAACATTTTTTTAAATTTTTTTAGGGTATATACTATATTTAGAGATAAATTACCCAGTATTTGTTTCCATAATTTGTTCATACATAGTTTTTTTTCTTTAATTTTTTTGTGTTTTTTTTAGGATATTCAATTTCTTGTCAATCATATCCTTTTTTTTTTTTTTGGACTCTCACTCGTATATCCTTTAAATGTGAGATTAATCATATTTGTATTTATTTTCAGATGAAGATTCTAGACATAAAAATAAAGTCCTTAATGTCTTAAGGATTTAATTGTTATACATTGATAGTGTAAAGTTTTTTTATATCGTCAACCAATTAGAAATTGACACATCATTACAAATATTTGATTCTTAGCTTAACCACCTTAAAAATCATTAATTTCTGATTGGTTGTCAGTATAAAAGTCTTTACACTAACAGTACATATAAATTAAACTCATGTCTTAAAAATACACGAATACTTAAAACTTTTTTTTTTATTATCGAATACTTAAAACTTTCAATGGGTGCCTCAATGTCTGATAATACCATAATCAAGTATAAAACATCCATCCAGTCAATGAATTACCTCTCTTAAAACCTAGAGCCGCAACTTTCTCTCAACATTTCCTCCATTCCTCTTTTTCTTCTTCCTCATCTATTGGAAGGAGGTGGTTTTGGGTCATTTTTTGGCCTGAAATCACCCATCTGTATCATTTTTTCTCATTTTATCTAAATAAGTGGGTTTTCCACATAGATCTGCTTTTTCTTTCGTGTTTTTCCATCTTTTCGTTGTCAACGTGCGGCGGTGTTTTGTTAGTCATCTTGTTGCGGCGTCGTTTGGTTTCCCGTCATGTTGCGATGCTCGTTTGGTTCGGATTGACAGATAAGCTTCGACCCATTACAGATTCAATAAAAATTCTATAACATCTAAACTTTTAATAATATTTAATTTTAAAAAGATTAATGGGGTTTATAAATATTAAAAAAAAATTAGTGGGGTTTTGATTTTAATTTTTAACACAATAGGGAGAGGTTCGTATCCCAATGGGCTCAAACCCAATGGGCCGCCCAGTTGGATGTTCATTTGACGAAGAGGGCAAAATCGTAATAAAAAGAATAAGGGGGTCTTTTCATTCAAAATAAAACCCTAATTCACATATCCCATTCCCCACTATATAAATTGCCCCTTCTTAAGGGATCGCAGAAGGCACCTTCTCTTTTCCCGTTCCATTTTCTGCAATTTCTTTGAAGATGTTTTTTCATTTCCATCTGTTGTATTCTAAGTATTTATTTATATTTCTTTTTGAACGCTTTCACTTGCCCCTTGAGATACCCTTGATTCAAAGGCCATGGATTATGGGTTATCTCCTCATCATGAATGATAAAAGAGGCATAGATTTCGTGCAGGAATGTTGAGTCACTTCGCCTCAGAGCTAACCCCAGGCGCAGTGAATATTGCACTGCTAAATTACCCATCTTATCATCTTCAAGTTTTTCAAATTTTAACCTAAAAAGTTGTATTTTTCTTTGTTTGTGAGCCTAGGTTGTGGGGATCCTATGATGGCATGAAATCTTTGAGACCTGATTGTCATATTTGATGACAGCTATAAGCATAATCACTGAGGATCCTCCACAACCCTTATTAAGATCTCTTGTTTTTAAATTTGTTTGAATTTACAGCTGGGTATAAAGAAAAAGAAAGAGAAAGCAAAGTGCATTTGGATGATGATTAGCACTGGGCTCTGAGCAGTTGAATTAATGAACTGCTTCATTTGATGCACAATGCTAGCCTAGAAAGCTATGTCTGACTATTCTTCTCTTGTTAATTCAACGAGTTTTGAATTCCGAATGGAACAATTGTTAAATTTCATTTTGTTTTGAAAAATTTGATCCTTTATCGGACTTGTCTACAATCCTCCTATATTTTTTGGTTGGATCGATGCATTATGAATGTGAACGGATTTAACCTTGATGTTGGAAATGTTCATTTTACTCCAACCAAATGCCTAACTGGGTTAAGTATTACCCAAATCTAAGATTCATAACCTAAGTAAACGAATGGGTTAAGCGTTGCCCTGGAACCAATTTAAGGTTCTTACATAACCTAAGTAATCGAGAGCTAACTTTTAAACATAAGAGGCATAAAGTCCTTCGCCCAGAAGCATAAGCTTTCGAGACTTTGATCCAAAAATTGTCTGGGAGAGCAAACTTTTAAGATTTAAGAATTGCCCAGAAACCATTTTATGATTAATAAAGTAGAGCTAACTTTAAAACATTGAAGCATAAAGTCCTTTGCTAAAGTCGAATTTATTAATTTTGATATTTCAAAATATGTTATGGTTTTCTCATTGTTTTTATCAAGTTTTTCAGTTATCGAATCATAAGATCCAGTTCCAGTATTCAGGTTAACCACAACCCTCAGTGGTGGAGACTGATATTTACTGCTAGAGTTTTTGATAGGTTTGGCACAGAAAGGCGCAGGGTCTTTTGGTCCAAAAATCATCCGGGACTGAGTCTAGTTTTAGAAATTTTTTGGTAGAAAGTTTGTTTTAGAATTTAAAATTTACACTTCTTAGTTGGATTTGGATTATGTTTCAAGTCATTTTGTGCACTGTTAGCCATGCCTGTCTTACGAAAAAATTGTTTGAATCGGTACTAAAAAGTTATTAAACCGATTTATAAATGGTTATATTGATATAAATTTAACAAAGGATGAACTTATATATGTGTTGCCACACTTTCACATTATTTAATTTTTTATACAATATAATTTTCACCAAGTTGAAATCTAACTATTTATCCTCTAGATTATTTATCTCATTTTAAAAATTTTGAACATTAACAAAAATAGAATAAAATACTTCTTATTTTCATATATTTCTAGAATATTTATTATGTTAATATTATGTTAATTTTGATGCATAATGAAATATCAAATAATTTTGGATTGATGTGAAACTTTATGTATACTAGATATTTTATTCGATGCACGGAAAATTATATTTAAAGAGATATATTTCAGTTTATTTTGAAAGAATATTGATACTTAAGTATAGAAAATAATAAATTAAAATACTGGTTGTGTAGTAAATGAAGGATAAACAGATAAATAAAAAATGAATAAGTTTACTGCTATTTCATCATAAATAAGTATGGTATAAAATTTGGCTGTGTTCTATAATTATATGTTGATTTTATCGGAATCTTATTCAATATAAAAGATTTTTTTAAAGATTTAATAGGTAGCACTATCATGTAAAAAATTTTGGGGTTAAAAAATGTTTTTGAGCTCGAATGCACAAGTATAATAGATAACATAGCTCGTGTGATGGAGGATATTTCTGAATTTGGTACCATTATTTCGAGACAGAGCATAACTCAAGTGAGGGAGGGTCATAGCACACGTATTTAGGAGACAAGTAAATGTAGTTGTTCACAAGTTAGCGAGGGTGACTATTTCTTGAGCTTGTAGCCATATTTATTTTGGAAAATATTAAGTGTCCTAAGGACATTAGTTAAGAAAACAAAAATAGAAATTATGTATTAGGAAATGGTGAATTCAATTTTTTCAAAGTTTAAAAGTTATGCAAAGTTTCTATTTTTCGATTCCTTAACCAATACCCTTGGGGCAGTTAACAATACCCTTTTAATTTTACCCCAACTTGTATTATTGATGACATTCTTTTGGAAAAGAAATAAGTTCTCTTGTAAAAAAAAAAAAAACAGTATAAAGAATTTTATATTATCAATCAATCATAAATTGTCACATCATTACAATGTTATAATTTATATTAACATCGTATCAAAATTTAATTTTTCATTTTATGTTACACTAAATATGTAGCTTTATAGATTAGTTAAAGATTACTATGATACATTTTATAATATATAGCTTAATGTTCAAAATACTGAAATAGTCTTTCACAAATGAATGTTCCAAAATGAATGATAAATGCTATTCTATTTAATGTAAAAAAACATTTTACGGAAAAACACACTTTATTCTATAACTAAATTTAATAAGATTTAATTAGTATCCACTGCTGATTTGTTTTTTTACATTTCTTTCACAAATTAATGTTCCAAAATGAATGATAAATGCAATACTATTTAATGTAAAAAAACATTTTACGGAAAAAAAACTCTATATTCTATAACTAAATTTAATAAGATTTAATTAGCATGCACTACTGATTTTTTTTTTTACATTGTCACCTTTATCATAATTATTTTAAAAGTCATACAAAATAATTTATGATTAATTGACACTATCAACATAAAAGTTCAATTGCAATCACCCAAGGGTTGTATACTTTTATGTAACGAGCATGACCAATGTAAGATGCTGGATTAACACAACGAGCTTTTATAAGCAGCAACCGACGTTCAATCATTTATCTCTTGATACCCCAAGCATTTGGTTACCTCTTCCATTTGTATCTTCAGCATTGAATTGTGTTTTTCTGCTAGTCTTGGAGAATAACCAATGTTTGCCGAAAAATCAATGTCTCACTCCGTTCAGGTTTTCAAAGGAAATAACTCAATTTTTAAGCCGTATTGAGTTACCAGGGAATATATTATCCACCGAAAAGAAAAAAGTTCATGAAATTTTCTTCAGCTATTATCACTGTAGGAAAGAAAAAGGAAAATAGAAAAACCCTGAAGACCCTGGCAGTTCCTACCAAATGCATGATCAAGTCAATGTTACTCCCGTAATTTTGCTCTATTATTGGTCCAGCATTGATCGCTATGCATTCAAAATTGTATATATTCGATATTGGTATGGCAGTGATAAGCTCTATCTAGTGTTCTAAGGGTTGGTTTTTGGTTCTTGCTGGCTTCAAAATCTAGAGTCAGCGTACCGGAGATGAGAAGAAAATTACAACAAAGTACACAAAGAATCCAGCAATAAGTATCCCCCCGTAGATGTAAGTTTGGGAAGAGTGCAACGGGTACTTGTACTCAATTTTGCAGCATCTCATATTATCCCTCTCGCTAGCCAAAACATGGTCAACATATCTGCATTTCACAAAATTGTAAATAATTACAAGAACGGTGCCACAAAAAGGCACAAATAAAAATAACATTACCTTGATAGAAACATTTTCCCACTATGAAGAAATATAACATAATCATTTAAAATACAGGGTAACTTACTGTTGGGTGAACATGGTACTCTGCAAAATATCTGAACTGTTCAAGAAGGCATCCTCTAACCGATGATCATATAATAATGAGGACATATCAACAAGATGCTCCTCAAGGCCCTGGTGTATGTAGACATATTGCAAATGTTATTATGTTGGCATTAAAAATGCCCACAAAATAAGGCCAAGAACTTCAATCAGGTATAGCTTACGTCTAGATATTTTTCCAACCGGTCAACTAATTCATGTGGGAAGGGTTCAGGCAAATTAGTCGTTTTTTTGTAGAACTTCTCCAACCATAGTTCAGTGGCTGACTTCTGCTTCTTTCCCTTCACTGGTTCACCAAGGGGAGTTTTCAGATACTCTGCTGCAAACGCTTGGACAGTCTGCACAAGATTGACAGGGATCCATAGTCAGATAATCAAGTACTGGTTTTATATCACTCAACTGAAAATATGAACTACCTCTGATGTATCACGAATTTTACGAAGTACAGAATCCACGCGTGCATATATCGAGTTCCTCTGTCAACAATCAAAAAGCTTATTTGAGAAAAACCTCTTAGTAAATAAAGTTCACTTTGGCATATGACAGGACATTTACCAAAGCAACATCACGGAGCATTTGACTGATATGAGAAGTATTAGAAAATGGTCCAAATGGATGACAACCAGCTGCCCAAAGCCAATTCACAACAGGTCTTTCATGTACATGAGAAGCCTTCTCATATGGGGCACTTATACCACCCACAACTGAGGCAAGACCAGCCAATATATGCCGTTGTGCCTGAGATGGAAGAGCATGTCTTCTTTGCGTTTCTGAAACATAACTGTCAAACAAGACAATGAAAATTGATGTGAACTTTTGCAAGACAACTGATAAACAATGGGGAACCCGAAGGTAACTGAAAGTAGACTTTGAGGTAGTTTTTTTTTTTGTCCATTAAGTCAAGCCGCAGACAACTGCATTTGGCGTGAGAAGAGAGCTTGTTTGCCCTCTGAAAAACTAACTGAAATGGATATTATTTAAGGAATTATAATACAAGGTTGATGTGTAGAAGCCCCAAAAAGAGACTAGATCAGATGAAGGATAAGACCAATCGCTGTAAGCAGAAGGAGACCGAAAAAACTACTGGCAAAACCATTAAGAAAGGATTTAGATATCAAAATGGTTTGTGTATAAACATGATTTATGATAGAACAATATGGTGTCATTTGATATATATAGCCAACCCACCTTGTAGAAAAAGGCTTGGTTGTTGTTGTTTATAACACAAGGTTGACAATGATCAAAATACAATGGCTTCCTTTTCTTTTTCTTGTGTTGAGATGCAGGAAGGCATTTGTCATTGTCAATGGTATTTAATTTGATATGTGAAGACTGAATAGGGTTAGAGGTTCTACACTAGATGGTTTCATACAGACTACAATAGCATATTGCATTGCAATTAGAAATTACTCATAATTATTCCTTCCTCTATCATCTACATGTCTAAATGTCTACAATAGTCAGTACAAATCTTCAACTTCAAGCAATCCAGATATTATATTCACTCACCTTAAAGGAATCTTTTCATTTTGATGCTCAAGCACAATTACAACATCATTGCTAGTCCACACCATACTCTCATCCTCCATCATAAGATTTGGATCCACATCTGCCAATGATAGCACGAAGCTGCAAATAAAACAGATTGCATTTAGAAATTTAAATATTGAATTGGTTTTGAAACAAAATAATTTATCAACAGCAATTAATATTATTATTATTATTTTGCAGCAATATAATGCATTTCTTTTAAAAACACCATATGTAAATCTAATGTTATAATCACAAGTGTTTCAGCCAAGTAGCAAGCTTTGGCATAATATTTTTGAAGCACAGCCAAGAGAAGTACATTCATAAAATTTTGATAACTTGATTGATCCAACTGTTGAAATACAACTGAATATATTTTAGTGTGTGGAAACTTGTGAGCAACATATAGTCAATATAATACCCTTGACTAAGTTTTTCAGGGAAATACAAAAAAAAAGAGATCTTTCAATACCATCCTTGACAGCTTTCCTTTTAGTTTTGGCCGGTCATTTTTTAATTTTTCAAGTTGATTTATTCATTCATTCCCTTTCATTTTGCAAAAGGCGACCAAGTCTGGGAAAACGAGTTCACGAAACCCATAGTATCTGACTGCTAATTTACCAATATTGTCTTCATTCACCATAAACTTCAAGGATACTAGTTAAACTAATGTAAAGAGGAGTTGGAAATAATATGTGGAGAAAATTTTAACTTGTGTTTGATGAACCTATTAATAAATATGAAAACACAAGAACAACGATACTATGATATTAGAGTTTTATTTTCAACATGCATCTAGGTAAGAGAAAGTCATGGACGCACACAGGAATTACTCTTGTTCCATAAGTTGGTTGCAGATCCCCTTGTTTCTTTACTTTCTTCCTCCTTTTCTTTCCATTCTTCAAGTCATATGAAGACCACAGAGGCTTATGCTTAAGAATAGAATCCGTTGACCCTTCAGAATTGTCCATCCAATTCTGGCGGAAAAAATATTTACTTGAAATAGATGGGTCAGCCATTTCAAGCAACCCAGAAGCAAGCACATCAGCAGAACGTTCCATCTCCTGTACAATGCAGTTTCAAGTCCATATAGATATAGTTAAGAAAATAACAAAAATGCAGTTTCAAATCCAAATAGAAATAGTTAAGAAAACAACACAGTAATGCATATTTAGCTTCTATGATGCAGACATATTCAGCTATTTAGATAATTAATTATACCTGTTCCTCAGAAGATCAGTAGGCTAAAAATTAACATGAGCAGCACTGTGTCCGCTAAGAATTTAATTTTGTTTATTTAGTTGAATCTAAAGGGGTTGCAAAGTCATACTCATGATTCAAAACTTAAAAGTAAAAATTTCTCAATTTTCAACTAATTACCCCCACAGAAAGGAAGAAACCGCATTGCCCATGTAAAACTATGAGAAATTAAAATTGGTAGATTTAAGAGACAGCACCCACTTCTTTTAAAAGAGCACCATCCAGATAAGTCTTGGTATGAACATGGAAACGACCATCATTCTTAGTTTCCTGCAGGGAATGTTCACGCATAGCTTTTGAAACAGCAATTGCCAACTTCTCATGCCGATGTAGTGAATGTGCACCCCCGATAATTACTACTTCTTGCTCATTATGAAGCATACTTGTCACCTGAGATGAAAGAATGTGTAACTGTTCCATGTGGTTCCTACTATATTGCACAAAATCTCAGTTCTAGAGAACTGCACCAGGCAATTGTCAAACCTTGAGTTAACAAAAATTAGTCTACTCCAAAGGAAATTACAAACCTCTGCCTTGATTTCTTCTATGTTAATACTGTAATTGTGGCCCTTTTCCATTATGTTGTATCGATTGTGATTTTGCAAGACAATAATAGGTATAAGCAATCTTGAAGTAAGATCAACAGTTTCAAACCTGAACCCATCAATACAAACACAATTAGATTCTGGAGACAATACATCAGTCAATGAAGTATTCAAGTGGTCTTATAAGTTGCCCGCTAGATACTAAACTGACAGCCTTAACTAACGTAAGATTATCAAAACTAAGTTATAGAATAAAAGAGGAGAAGGACACGTAGCAATGTTTTGGAGGTTAAAATTAGGGATCACATGAAGGTTTTAATCTAGACTGCATCACCTATTGCAGCAGTGACATCTAGCTGTGATTGCTGGTCCGCATCAACCTGCAATAGCTAGAACCTGGCCACAACCTGAATCTAAAACCTTGGATCACATCATACCATCAGTTTCACAGTTTAGGCATCTAGGATCCATCTAACAAAGTTGTGGGGCAATTGAGATATGCCACATATAGAATTCAAGCCGGATGGTTGAAATGGAAACACGGTTCAGGTGTAATTTGTTGGCCACAAGCCTACAAAACTCACGAAAATTCTATCAGACAACTATAAGATCACCTATGCTCTATGGCTATGATGCACAGACACGATACGAGTATCGGATAAGACACGTATCCGATACGATGATACGTCATTTCTTAACAAATATATGATACGATACGTTTAGGATACGTATATAAAAAATATTATATATATATATATACCATATTAATTCTATTATTATTATTATTATTATTATTATACATATATATATATATAAGGGTGTGACTATGGTGCATCACCCACATTTTACACCACCCATGTGGCAAATTTTGGGCCAATCAAATTGCCACATAGGTTGGTCAAAATTTCAAACTTTCTAGTTGTATTATACTGTAGTCAAACTATATGAATACAGTATATTATAGTATAGTATATATACTCTTTGTATTCGCAAATTCAACCCATATTAAAATAATGTTTTTTGATTAAAAAAAACTGATTATATTACAAAATATTATTGACAACGAACATTATTTGAATTTATATTAAAATATTATTTTTTAATATAATCAGTTTTTTTAATCAAAAAACATTATTTTAATATGGGTTAAATTTGCGAATACAAAGAGTACATATATTATACTACAATATATTATATTCATATATTTGACTACTGTTGATATTGTTGATATTAATTAATATTGTCGATCCCTAAAATCAAGGGATTTTAGTTAGCATATACTAAATGTAAATAGGTGATATTGTCAATCCCAAAAATTAAGGGATTTGATTTTGTAACTTATAATCATATACGTCTATATATTTAATGAGCTGAGAGGGTTTTCTCTCAAGCTATTCAGCCATCTTAACATCTTAAGTTGGTATCCAGAGCTAGGGTTCAATCAGGTCAATAACCACCCTTTTTTTCCGGCGACCACCACTGTTTTCCGGCGAACTTTTCCGGCGACAGTCTCCGATCACTGAAGTAAGGTGACCAGCCAACTCAAAAACGGCCGGCGAGTCACTTCCGTGAAGACCCATCACCGAACTCCGCCGCACGCGCTCTCACGCGCCGCCGTCTCCGCTGTTCTCCCGAGCGCGTGGTGTCAACGCGCCGCCTTCCCGGCCGCCGTTCGTTTTCCGACTTCTACTGGATCGTTTTCCGACGTCTTCTGCCTCTGTTGTGAGGGTCAAACGCCGATTTTGGTCAGTTTGGTTTTTCTCCCTTCATTATGTCCACCGATTCGTCATCCGCTGCCACTTCTAAAAATGCAAAATCCGGTGCTGGTTTTGGGTCTACAGGGAAGGGTATCATCTCTTTTGCCTTCTCTGGTAGCCCTACTATCACATCGGAAAAACTCAATGGTAAGAATTTTGAGGATTGGTATAATGCGGTTGAAGTTTGGTTTTTAGGTCAAGGTCTTTATGAGCATCTCATCAAGAAGGAAGCAGATATTGATGCAAAGATTCGTGATGAATGGAAAAGGGCAGATTATCAGTTGGTATCCCTTTTGTGGCAATCCATTGATCCCAAGTTGATGGTACACTTTCGCCCCTACAAAACTTGTTATGAAATATGGAAGAAGGCTCAGAATGTCTATTCCAATAACCTACAACGTCTCTATGCCTCGGTCCACAATTTGACCACTCTTCAGATGACAGATCACGATCTTCCATCTTATTTGAACAAAGCACAGTCCGTCATTGATGACATTAAACGAATTATTACAGGTGACGATCTTGCAAAGGTACTAGCAAAGCTTGATAATATGTACATGGTCTTTGTTCTTCATGGTTTGCATAAGGACTTTGAATCTGTCCGGAACCAAGCTCTAACTAATCCTAACATCCCCACGGTGGAGGAGCTCATTGATCGTCTTCTGCGAGTTCCGTCACCAGTGGAGACATCCGAAATTGGCTCCCAGACAGCTTCAGAGTCCTCAGTGCTCTTATTGCAAGCGCGTGGGTCATACCCAAGATAAGTGTTTCTCCTTGCATGGTTTCCCGAAAAAATCAGTCAATGTCACACAGTCTGATCAGAAATCTGAGATTGGGTATGATAATCAGAAAAGTGGCAGTTAGAACAATTTTTCAGTTGATGAATACAAGGAGTAAATTCAGCTTAAGGCAGCCCAACAAGCCTCGTCTTCAGCAACTATAGCTCATACTGGTAATTCTACGGTTTGTTTCTCTCATTCATCTCCTGTTGGTTCCTGGATTTTGGATTCTGGTGCTTCTGACCATATAGCCGGTAATTCTTCTCTCTTTTCTACTTTATCCTCTACCAAAACACCACATCACATCACCCTTGCTAATGGCTCTAAGACACAAGCCACTGGTATTGGTCAAGCCTCACCTCTCCCTTCTCTGTCTTTAAATTCAGTCTTATTTATACCTGGATGTCCCTTTAATTTAATTTCTATTAGTCAGCTTACTCGATCTCTTAATTGTTCCATAACCTTCACTTCTACTTCCTTTTCTATCCAGGACCGGAGTACGGGGAAGATGATTGGAGCAGGATCTGAGTCACGCGGTCTCTACTACTTACAACCTCCATCCTCCACAATATGTGCTGCCACAGAGTCGTCCAGTCTTCTTCATCGTCGTTTAGGTCACCCGAGTTTGAATAAATTAAAGAAAATGGTCCCTCACCTCTCTACTCTACAGTCCTTGGAGTGTCAGGCATGTCAGCTTGGAAAACATGTTCGGGCGTCCTTTCCAAGCAAGGTTACAGGTCGTGAAGAGTCTCCCTTTAGTCTTGTTCATTCTGATGTTTGGGGTCCTAGTCGTATTTCTTCTGTCTTAGGCTATAGGTATTTTGTTACTATCATTGATGATTTTTCTCGTTGTACTTGGATATTTCTAATGAAAGCACGTTGAGTTGTTTACTGTTTTTCAAACATTTTGTGCTGAGATAAATAATCAATTTGGGCAAACTATTCGTATCCTACGTAGTGATAATGCCAAAGAGTATTTTTATGCTCCTTTTAATGCTTTTATGGCATCTCATGGTATTGTTCATCAATCGAGTTGTCCTCATACACCTCAACAAAATGGTGTAGCTGAGCGCAAACATCGCCATATCATTGAAACAGCACGAACTCTCCTATTACATTCCAATGTTCCTGTAAAATTTTGGAGTGATGCTGTTCTCACTGCAGGTTATTTAATAAATCGAATGCCATCTTCTGTTCTCAATAACCAGGTTCCTCACTCTATTTTAGATCCTCAAGCTCCACTTTATACTGTTCCTCCTTGTGTTTTTGGTTCCACTTGTTTTGTCCACAATGTTGCTCCAGGTCTTGACAAACTTGCAGCTCGTGCCATTAAGTGTGTTTTTCTCGGTTATTCTCGAGTTCAAAAAGGGTACAGGTGTTATTCTCCTTCAACGCATCGTACTTATATCTCCGCTGATGTCACCTTCTTTGAGGATACACCGTACTTTGCCTCACAGGTCCTATCAGAGTCTATTTCTCAAGTCTTGCCTATTCCAGTTTTTGACTCACCAGTCCTCAGTCCGCCTGTCCCACATATATCCGAGGATGGCCCCATAGAGCCATTTCGTCTCACCTATCACCGCCGTCCTCGCTCTACAACTCTGGCGGCTACACCTGTTGTGGACATCAATAACTCACCTCCTGCTCCTCCGTCTTCATCGATTCCGGCCCAACCTGAGCCTGCTGCTGATCTGCCCATTGCTCTTCGCAAAGGTACACGTTCTTCCCGTAACCCTCACCCTATTTATAATTTTTTGAGTTATCATCGTTTATCATCCACCCATTGTGCCTTTGTATCTGCCTTGTCGTCCATTTCTATTCCTAAAACTGTTCAGGAAGCACTATCCCATCCAGGATGGCGACAGGCTATGATTGATGAGATGACAGCCTTGGAATCTAACCATACTTGGGCTCTTGTTCCCTCTCCTCCTGGGAAGTCTGCTATTGGTTGTCGTTGGGTTTTTTTGTCAAAGTTGGTCCCGACGGGACGGTGGATCGCTTGAAGGCTCGTCTTGTGGCCAAAGGATATACTCGGGTTTATGGTCTTGACTATGGTGATACATTCTCTCCTGTTGCTAAAATGGCCTCTGTTCGTCTCTTTTTATCCATGGCTGCTATCTCTTGTTGGCCTTTATATCAGTTGGACATCAAAAATGCCTTTTTACATGGTGAATTGGAGGAGGAGATTTATATGGAGCAACCACCAGGGTTTATTGCTCAGGGGGAGTCAGGTCTTGTTTGCAAACTTCAGAAATCATTGTATGGGTTGAAACAGTCGCCTCGAGCTTGGTTTGGAAGGTTCGATGAAGGTCATACAGCAGTTTGGCATGATTCGTAGTGAGGTCGATCACTCTGTGTTCTATAGACATTCCCATGTAAAAAGGTCATTTATCTTGTTGTCTATGTGGATGATATTGTAATTACAGGTGATGATCAGGAAGGGATTACTAGACTTAAGCAGCATCTGTTTCAGCATTTCCAAACCAAAGATTTGGGAAAGTTACGATACTTCCTTGGTATTGAGGTTGCCCAATCAAAAACAGGCATTTCAATTTGTCAAAGGAAATATGCACTTGATATTTTGGAAGAAACTGGGATGCTAAATTGTAAGCGGTGGATACTCCTATGGATCCAAATGTCAAACTTATGCCAAATCAGGGGAGCCATACTCGGATCCAGGCAGATCTAGGAGATTGGTGGGAAAGTTGAATTATCTCACTATGACCGGACCGGATATAGCATTTGCTTATCGAGTGTTGTAAGTCGGTTTCTTAACTCCCCTTGTGCGATCATTGGGATGCGATTATTCGCATTCCGAGGTATATTAAAGGATCTCCGGAAAGGGACTAATATATGAGAATAGAGTCGACAGAGGACATTGTTGCCTATCTGAGATGCAGATTGGGCAGGATCTCCAAGTGATAGGAGGTCAACGTCTGGGTATTGTGTTTTCATTGGAGGTAACCTCATCTCTTGGAAGAGTAAGAAGCAGAGTGTAGTTGCAAGATCGAGTGCAGAAGCAGAATACAGAGCTATGACTCTCACAACATCTGAACTTATATGGTTGAAACATCTACTCCAAGAGTTAAAGTTTTGCAAGATGGCTTCTATGCAGTTGATTTGTGATAATCAAGCAGCCTTCCACACCGCCTCGAATCCTGCCTTTCATGAACGCGCTAAACATATAGAGATCGACTGCCATTTCATTCGAGACAAGATTCTTTCAAAGGAGATCACTACTTCATTTGTCAATTCTAATGATCAACTTGCAGATGTTTTCACCAAGTCTCTACGGGGTTCACGAATAAGTTACATATGTAACAAGCTTGGTGCTTATGACATCTATGCACCAGCTTGAGGGGAGTGTTGATATTGTTGATATTAATTGATATTGTCAATCCCTAAAATCAAGGGATTTTAGTTAGCATATACTAAATGTAAATAGGTGATATTGTCAATCCCAAAAATTAAGGGATTTGATTTTGTAACTTATAATCATATACGTCTTATATATTCAATGAGCTGAGAGGGTTTTCTCTCAAGCTATTCAGCCATCTTAACATCTTAAGTACTACAGTAGAAATACAACTAGAAAGTTTGAAATTTTGACCAAACCCATGTGGCAATTTGATTGGTCCAAAATTTGCCACATAAGGGTGATGTAGTGGGTGATGCAAAATATGGGTGGTGCATCTTAGCCCAACCCATATATATAATATGTTATGTATTCATCTGTATCATATATGATATAATATAGAATTATATACTAATATTTTTTATATTTTTCAGAAATTATTATTAAATATTGTTTTGCAAAAAAAAAATATAGGATGCTTTATATCTTATATTTTATATTTATGTATATTAATCAACAGACCTCTAGAAAATGGCTCAGCCTCATGGTTCTATCATAAAAGAGTTTGGCATAAAATGGCCCAGCCCAACACACCTTCAGAAATCCAAAAACGCTAGTAATCTTTCTCCCTATCAGTATTAGCCGCCACACACTGTTTCTGTCCTATCCTAACGCGCTTCTTCTTCTTCTTCTTCTTGCCCCAACCCAAAACAGCCGCACAACCGCTTCTTCTCCCAACAAGCAGCTGCTGCTGCATCTTCTTTCCAACACCAGTGCCCCATCACAGCCGCTGCTTCTACCGTCACGACGTACCGTGACGTATCTACGACGTACTCATGGCGTATCGGGATTTATTATTAATTTTTTAAAAAATAATGTCCTCCGATACTCCGCCGACACGTGTCGACCGCGTATCGCCATATCGGGACGTATCGAGGACGATACACAATGAAATTTCGCTTATCGGTGCTTCATAGCTCTATGGTAATCAATGTTGAGCAGCGAAATGCCAACAAGAGCAAAAAAAAATACGAGCAGTGAAATTAAGAATGCTGAGATAAATTATCGGACATACAAGAAAAGCTAAATTTGGGAACGGATGTATATCGGGAGAAAGTTGGAATAGCACCTATTGAAGAGAAAAATTATGGAAACTTGCATAAGGTGGTTTGTACTGTAGTTTGTACATGTGAGTGAAGACCTAAGAAAATTTAAGGAGAAACTGTTATAAAGGCTTTTACTCTAGAGGGTTTTACACTTTTAACTGAAGTTTTGGTTTGTTATAGAGACCAATGGATGCCTGAATCCGACCCTACCAAGTGGGAATGTGGGATAAGGTTTAGTTCTTCACAAATACCTCACATCAGGTGCTATAACATGCTCCACGGTTGTTGATACCAAAGATGCAAGCTGTCCAAGAAAAATGTCATCACTGGATTGATAAGCTGTGCCCAAACTACTTGGACGTATCACATTTCGTAATCTTGGCAGGGTTCTAGAACTGACACTTCCTTCTTCCGCTTCAATCTTGCCATAAGTGCATGGCCCTGCTGAAAGGTCAATCACCACAAATCTGAAGAAGCAAAAAGAAGTCAGGCGCTATACATGCATGGGCTAACAAAATTGCTTGTAAGATACAAAACGTGCACTAGAACCAGTTTTCCCGAGTAAAGAACCTCCGAGATTAGATAAACTCCTTTTGAGAGAAGGAACCTTTAATAGAAAACAAAGTTCAGAGCCAAACTGTTTTATACCTGCCAGACCCCAACCAAACTTGAGTTGCTCCCCCACCATCATAGCGATAGCGATAAATGTAATCACCTTCTTGTCTTTTCATATCCTCCTCGGTTAGGACAGGAATTTTGCCATACATTAAATTATCAAGATCAATTTCCTTATTTCTAGGATCTATTCTCACCTGCAATATATTTTAAATTAGCAAATAAAAAATTAAATTAAATTAAATTGAAACTGCCACAACAGTAGTGGATGATGAAACTGAACAAGCAAGAATGAAGAACCTGAGCATTGACACACTCATTTCCTCCCTTAGTAGTTAACATCAACTAAATTTTGTAGAGTATAAAGCAAGGTATTTTATATTTCACAATTGAAGTAAAGGTATTGAATATTGATTATACCTTATCAAAGTTTACAATAAATATCGCACTTGGCACTGGTCTATCCATCTCTGTGACAGAAGATCCCACACTATCCATGTCAAATATGTAGGAGTACAACTTTTGAAATACTGGCTCCACAGCTGTTGCTTCAACTTCAAACAAAGGCACCTCCCTTCCAAATTCAGTCTGGAAGTCGTAAATAAATGTTAGAACCATATCTCTAACAAGTAAAGGGTATAGACATAAATTGGCTGAAAACAAAAACAACCGAAAGCGGTATTAAAAAAGGCACTTACCTCTCTTGCTTTTCCTGCAGGAACCATAGCCTCTTTCAGTGCTTTCTCAAGTGCTATCAGTTCAGGCTGTCCAGCCTATGGTGAGAATGAAATTTAAAATGTTAGAATAATTCATATCAGGGGTATGTACACCTAGAACCTATGCAAAGGCAAATGAAGCAAAATATAAAAAATAAAAAATAAAAAATAAAAATCAAAACAATGTAATCTAATCAGAACTCCTCCAGCGATCCTAAGAAGCAAATAGGGATAAGTAAGAAATAGAAGAATTAATGGAATAAGAGGCTTACAGGAAAAGCATTATAGACCAAGTGATGCTCAATGTCAAGTAGGTCCCCAGTCTCCAGACAAGAAGGCCTGTGAGATGGAAAGCTGATTTTGAGAAGCTGCTCCAGTTGATGTGCATCGAGCGAGTATCGATACCCACCATCTCCGCTGAAACCAATCAGAACCACATTCACTTCCAGCGGAACTTGAAATGGAACCTACATCAAGGACCACTTAGATATCATCGACACATAATTGATTATTTAATTAATTGAAGGGAAGGGAAGGGGAAAAAGGAATGACCTCGGCTCGAGAATGAAGCATGCGGCGAACATCGGATCGGACGCTATCACGGACGTCGTGGAAGGCTCCGTGGTGCCATTGAGAGTGACTCACACCTCTCTTGAAGGCTTGCGGTGCCGACTCGGACTGAGTCAACAGCAGGGCGAGTACGAAAGATGGGAACAAGAATGAACGAGCCACCATACCTCACTCAGATCAATTAATTTGTAATTATACTTATGAATCAACGAGTTGAGGAATGAATAAGAATAGAAATAGGAATAGGTGAGAGAACACATTACACAACAGTGCACACTGTGCTGAGAAGGAGCGAACCACCCGGCGGGGTCATCAACGTATTATGATTTATTTATTTCTCACATACATATTCTGCTTATGTTAATTCTAATCTATAATAGAAAAATATCTATTTTAATAACCAATTATATATAATTGATTATAATCAAATTATTTTTACGTTTCAATATATATATTGAAAATTCATTTTAAAATTTTAAATAATCTATTATAAAAATTTATTTATATACAATAAATAAATTTTAAAAGGTATGACATCATTTATTTAAATTATTCATCTGTCAGAAATTATTTTCAGAAAAGATATAAAAAACTATAATTTTGAAAAAAATAAAAAATTCAAATAGCCTTCAAATTTCAAATTTCTCTAAAAATTAATTTTTTTTCTTCTAAAAAACTAATATTTTTTCAATTTTTTTCTGTTAAAACACACCATAGTTTTTTTTTTAGGGAAAAACACACCATGGTTAGAAGTAGAACATTTAACTTAGTGGATCCAGAAAACATCCACAAATTGAAACCCACCATAGAACTAATCTCAGTTTGATTATTTTTACCAATTTTTCTTCCAAAACTTAAACTTAGTCATGAAGAAGATAATTGTGTTTCAAACATTTTTTATCATTTAAGAAAAATTAAAAAATTAAAAATCTTTCGTGTTTATCTTTCTCCTCAATAGAAATGAAGATAAAAAAAAATGGAGATGACATTTACTCGAAGTGACTGCAACCAAAGGCTTATTTTTATTCAATTGTCTTTTTACTAGGACTTGCAGCGCATAAAGATATTGAACATGCCCCTGATTGCTAAACATAATTGAACCAATTCTGAAGATGGATTATTACAGATGAAACTTCCATACGATTTGTTGTCTAATAATTTTGAATTCAAATTCATTTCAGATAAAAAAAAAAATCAATAATCAACAAGCTGCTTGATGCTTGATTAGCTGAAAGGTATTGAATCGCCAAAAATAAAAAAATAAAAAAAATTAACAATAATAAATCCCGCACATGGAATTTGGAATAAGACTAAAGGTTAGAAAAGGGAGTCGCTGACTGTAATCAAAAGTTATTTTCTGATTTTTTTTTTTTTTTACTTTTCATGGATAAATTTCTAATAACATGTTATAACTTAATAAAATCTGGAGCCTCATCAATGATCTCAGTACCAGAAACCAAACCGTGCCACCTCACTGTCAATAGTGCATCTTCTTCTGGTGGGCAAAAAAACAGCAAGTTTACGATCATACAAGTCCGTGATCGAGAGCGCTTCGAATTGAGAGTGGCTGGTCTAGCACTGTGCCTCTGGATATAAGGTCGTGGTTTAAGAATAAAACAATAACAGATATATCATCATGAAAATGGCGCCGAACCTTCTTGTCAATCTTACGCAGGTCTGAATATCGCATTTCTCGTTTTCTTGCTGCTTCGTGGAGGGCTGCCTTGACTAGTCTCTTGGCACTACCCTGCAGTAGTCAATAGCAACAAATAAACTAGCAGTTGAAAAACAAACAAAATTATATACACATCTATCTAATCAAATAGCAACTGCATGGTGCCCAGAACACAAGAAGCACAACTAAATTTGCAAGAATTTGGAGATAACAATTATATCCAGTGAAAAATCCTCCCAAAAGAATAACTTATTGAAAGGTGAGAGAATGTAGGAAATAAACTCAACATAGGATGTATTAATGAATAAACAGTCATAATGAAGGCCACAATTGTGACCAAAGAAAAATTTGAATCTCGTCAAGCAGAAAGAATAAGTACAAATAAGATTCAATCTTGCAACACCTTGATAAAGGATAAACCAAGCAGTCGAGAAGCAATCCACAGTGAACACATATAACTGCGACAAAACTACAGACACTACTCCATTCTTCAGTTATATTTCTACACCCTACCAAATCAACCATGAGCAATCTCATCTTTAATATCAACATGTCAGGATAAGGGGTGGGCCTGTATAGGCACTCCAATTTGCCCATCTACACTCTTTACTAACCAATCATGACTTGAATTTTTGCTTTGGTTAATGAGGAGTGTGAATAGACATTCAAGAGTACGAATAGCCCCACCCCCAAAATAAGACATAGTGCATGGTGGGACTAAAAATGAAATTACGGATCAAAGCTGTAGCGGAAAATTTGGAGATCTTCTGTCCAGACCAACATGTAAACCATGTAATAAATATTTGGGTCCTGTACCATGCTAACACATGGAAATAAAACTCACCCTCATAACCAGGATGCAATCACAGGGCTCAATAAAGTTCAATAGAAAAGGAAAAGAAAAAAACAAAAGAAAGCATTTTACGGCCATCTAAAATGCACGAGGAAAACATAAACCATGTAACATCCAATACAGGAATAACTACTACCACAAAATCCAACCTCGAGAAAATAATCTTACCGCACGTGGATTGCTGTTGACAATATCCACTGCTTTTTCATTACTCAGGTGCTCCCATAAACCATCTGATGCAAATATAAGGAAGGAATCATTTGGTTGGAGAGGATGAGAAAGAATAGTGGGATTAGCACTCAAGTAAGGCATGTTCATTGGTTCAGGAAGTCTGAATTTTGCATTAAGTGGTTCCCGGTTAAACTGCGCATATTTCATATATACGTCACCTATAGATCTAGAAACCTGCAGCAAATACAATCAACGAAGTGATGATATGAATATGTCATTAATTCAGAGTGGAAGTAAAACTGACAAATAAGCTAATGGTTGCAGAAGTTGCACTATCATAACTAACAAAATATATTTGACTTCATAAATAAAATAAAACAAAATGCAGGGCTAAACTGGAAAGCATATCGACTGTCTTCTATATGATCACTGTACTCATTTTTAACATACAAATACATTACAAAACAAATCTAAAAATAAATAAATAAAATATATATTTAAAGATAAACATCATTTATATGATTCGGTTTTATCCTAACAAACTAGGGATTGAACCAAACAAAATATTTTTTTGTAAACCACACCAAACTAAAGCATACCACAAACAGACCAAACAAAACTGCAATTTGGTTTGATTTTGTTTAGATCTTTAAACACCCCTACATACAGGAAATGATACTCGATGAGATTATTAGTAATGATATGCTACAAATTCAAACTCTTCCCCTTAATATGAAGTGTGACTCTGCTCTAGCTCTAAAACAGCTGCCCATTTGGTTTTGCACTACTACCCTACAGCCACTTTCATCTGAAGTGGTTATTTGGAGCCTTAGATAAATCCTGGTTTTGAATTCTCAACAGTCAACACGGATCAATTCCCTTTGACTAGCTTCAGGGGGTTTTGTTTAACGAAGGAGGAAAGGCTTTATGGTATTCAGCTATCTATGCTGCTCTTTGTTGTATTTGGCTTAAGTGAAATGCTCGTGTTTTCATAAAATCGTCTCAGCCCTTGCATCTGACATGGGAAAATCACTTTTGTGGCCTGGACTTTTGTATTTTGTTGGCAGCCACCCTAACAGATAAACAAAAGGAGCAGAGAGCTTTAGTGCATCCATTTCCTTGTTTGTCTTTGCTATGCTTCTTTCTTGCGCCTTGTCTACCTTTCTTTGTAATCTTTCTTTCTCCTTTCTAATAATCTTTTACTGGGAGAAAAAAAGAACATACCTTTTTTAAATAAAAGACATACATATTTCTTAAAAGTGACAACACTTACTGTACTGTCAGCCTTCACATCAATCATATGAACTACCCAAAAGAGGCTGTGTGCCACAATGCCTTAGTAAATTAAGGTGACTAGGACTTGTGTAAGTGTGGGATTTGGCACACTTCTTGTTCTAAGCACCAATAACTTCACAAGGGAATATGGAATAGTTACAGTCTTCTTATTCAATATTAGTCTTTTTATCTGCATTTTAAAAGAATTCTAGCAAAAATATTACAGAAGAAGATAGTATGAGATTGAGAAATAAGCTTCTTAAAAAACCTAACCGGGTCAATGATTCATTAATACACACATACACAGTCAAAGAACAACTAAAATCCAAGACTCTGGCTTTACTTGTCTATGGTCTGTTTGGCATATATAAATTTAGAAACCATAGATCATGTGGACCATTCAATTTTAACAAACAGAAGAATGACACAGGTTAAGTTGCTTCGAACACTATTGACCAACCAAAATTTAATATCAAATTTTTGTCTGCATAGCACTTGAAGAAGTGCAAGCAATAAACAATACAATGAATTAATACACGTTTGACCACCTTTATGCAACCACTAGTTTTCATATGTGGAAGACGAGGGTTTTTATACTACACAATTATAAAAAAAAATTACCTGAATAATGCCTTTTACCCTCCACACTCCATGCTTGAGGACAACAATTTGGGGTTCGTTAGGGTGTAATTCTTTAAGTTCATGTCTAATGTCCTCAAGATTTGCATTGTGTTCGGTAGAAAGCTGAATTGCAGCCATACCTCCAGTGTTGCCAACTTTCTTACCCAACACAACACGGGAATCTCCGAGGTTTGCCACAAAGAGTGTCTGCTGATATATCACTCCAACAAGACAACATGACCCAGCACTTGCAATCTGAGGTTGAGTGCTCCATAAATCCGACACGAGGGCAGTGTACCCCTCTTCAGTTTGGCGGAATGCCCTTTCAATAGTCTCAGTTGTCACAACTCCATTTGACTCAGCCGCCATTGCTGCATAACCATGACATATAACATAAGACAGCTAACAAAAGAAGCACTCCTTTATCAAAAGACGAAAACAACATAGAACCAACTCCCAACCAAAACACTCATACCCCATTGAAGGAAGCAAAATTGAAAGCAGAATGCTCCACCAAAATAGTGGGCCTTCAACAGGGTCCAAAACACTTTATCACATTATAAGTCAATTACTCCTATTCACATACTGGTAGTAACAGTCTGTACCCATAGACCAGTATGTTCAACTGTACGTATGACCATCTCAGACACAAAAGACCAATGAATAAAAAGTACTTTTTAGAAAAAAGGTTCACGAAAAAGCAAATTGATGAAAATCACTAATAACAGTTACGACTACAACCGCTAACAATCAAACCGAAAACGCGGCGACACGAATACCACGAGAACCCTCCAAATAAATCAAATAAATAACTATAAAGAGGTATTTGGATTCGATAAGAAGAAAACCTTTGAAATGGCGAAACAAGTGATCGCATATGTATCTAGAAGCGTCGGGTCCTCCGTGACCATCGTATATCCCTACGAAGGTTCCGAGAGGACCAGACTCGACCTGGCACTGGTCTTCGAGAACCTGATTGGCTTGTACCACCGCCATGGAGAAATCGCCGGAGCCATATTTTCCGACATCGCGGAACCAAAGCAATCCGTCTTTGCCTTCTCTTCCACCACCGCCTCCGCCGCCGAAACTGTTCCCAATTACTCCAATGTCAGCACCACCACTGCCGCGCCCGAATGGCTTCCAACACAGAGAGAGCAAATTCATCAATGCCTGAAGCATACCACATCTCTCGGAAACCCTAACCCTAACGACCCTCCAACGCCCCAACCAACCTTCCTTTCTCCCAATCCGATCGATCCTCCAAATCTGTGTGGTTTATGAGAGAGAGAGATGGAGAAGAGAGCGATAGTGAGAGAACGGTTAACGCGGAGCTTATTATGATTATGAAGATGAAAGGGGGAAAAAAGAAAAAAGGAAAAGGAAAAAAATAAAGGGTGGAGGGTGCGCAAGGCGCAGGCTAAGGAGGAGGCGCACGTTAGCGAGAGGTGGTGGCGGGGTTTGTTCGGTGGTAGAGGAACATGAAGGGGCTCATTCTCTCGTGGGGAGAGGATGGTGTGGGGAAGACTCTGTTTTCTTGATTGTTATGTTTTCAATGCATTTTATTCTTTTTATTTATTTTTGTGAAAAAGAAATGCACTTAATTTGCATAGTCGTCGCAAACGCCTTTCTTCACTTGGGAATTATTTTTGTTCTTTAAAATAGGATATCATTTGTTCTTTTTTTTTTTAATTTTTTAGATGTATTTTTGAGAAGTGTCTATATAAAGAAGATAAAAAGTAAGTGAGAGATAGAGATAAATATATACGGTATTATATATGATATTCAAATTTTGTGTTCAAATATCATAACTCTTCTTTACTTCTGCCTTTCATGTATTGAGGAGAATTTTTTTTTTCAGCTTCATGTGTTTTTATTTATGGTTTTTTATTTTTTTTCCTGCTCTTTCATCTTGGTACTTTTTTCTGCCTTCTCAAGTTTTTGTCTTTTATTTATTTTGGCTACAAGTGAAGGTATACATCAAGACTCTTCTGTCGCCATTGTTGTTGCTTCCTCCGTCGCAAATGCCCGGCACACCATCGACAAATCCGTACAAATGTCGCTCAACATTGATGACCTACATGGGCTCAGCAGTGGCGAAAGACCTTTACATTGATGTACCTGTCATAGAACCTTTCCGCCGCTGGTGAAATAAAAAAGGCCTTGTGCTTCAGAACCTGCCCCATCGACATTGGAACCTTAACCCTATGCATGTTAATAGTCACTCTCTCGAGATAATTCGAGATCCATTTCTTCAATGCTTGCTAACCGGGTCGAAAGCCAATGATTTGTGACTGGTGTTGATGAGGAAGGTGAAAGAATCGAGGAGATTAATGTTGAGGAGGAAACTTTTGGGTACAATGTAGAGATCGCCTTTCCGCAGGAAGACACGGTGGTCAACCGTGTCGAGGTTGAGTCGATAAGGGGTGGACGACAAAATTGATGAGAAGGAATACTCGCCATGAGAGTCACAGAGACGGATAGAGAGGGACGAGAAGTGAAGGAGGATATGGAAGAGGAGGAAGACGACGAACCATTCAATGTCTAGAAAGACCGACCCTCTCCACCTTCCTCACTCTCCTCTGTCTTTCTCAATTGAGACAAGGAAGAACCCAAGAGGTGCCGATGACTTCTTCATCGATGGTGTCATTTTTTGTGAAGGAACCAAAGACAAAGGAGTTGAGCTCGTGAATGACTTCCTATTTGGTAGACGACGACACTTTGGTGTTGGGTTTGAATTCATCATCATCCCCTTTGTAGTAACCATCGCCCTAAGCTAGAAGAAGGGTGGTGGAGGAGGAGGAGGAGGAGGAGGAGGGGAGTAATCGTTGGAGGATTGCCGACAGATGGTGTAGGGCCCGATGGTGGTGGTACTAATGGAGGTGGTGTGGGAGGCATCACCCTCGATGAGAGCTTGGAGGCACTACATGAGGGTGTCCTGGTTAAAAAGTATGGGTTGTTGTTGCGGCGACAGAGGAGGAGGAGGTGGCCAGTTGGAGGAAAGATCGGAGGAAGACTGACGGTGGGGGTAGTGAGTGGAAGGGGTGGCAGAGGAGGAGAGAGAGGGACTTAGAGAGTAAGGACTGAAAAAAAAAAATTCTATTGCAAAAGGGGCATTCTCATGTGAGAGACTTGTTGACCTCTCTCCCCCTAGGATTCACCCCACTCAAGTTTTTTTTTTTTGGTACAATAAATTTTGGGTGAGGAGATTATGGCTGCCAAGACAAAGAAAACATTCAAGCTCTATATACACTTATAAAATGATTTACATTTATCTCGTCCCAAATAGACTAGCAGAACTCGAAGTTGCAACCTGTCAAGACCATGTTATACTCTATTAGACCAACCCCTAGGGGCTCACCCCAACCAAGTATCTATTGTTGAATAATGATTACGAGACCATTTTCTATCTATCCATTTTTTATTCATAAAACATGAAGAAGAAAAAAACTATCAAGTGCTTAAGTTCCATTCTTTAATTTTGAATAGCTAAAACAATAAAAAAAAATTTACTACGAATATTTTGAAATAGGAAATATAATGAAAATAACGTGATTATTCAATATCTATTTATTTATTTTTTTTAAAAAAGACCTTACAATTCGCCAGTTTAATCTTAAACTTAGGTCACCCACATCCTAAGCCACTTATTTTATTTTTTTTCCTATATTTAATCATTAGGTGTTATTTAATGGACGCAAGTTGTAAATTCTCTTTTAGGCCTAGTACTAGTAGGCTAGTACAAGTTAATTGGCATATCATGTGGATGATAACGACCGATTATTAAACACGCAAACAAAGGTACAAAGATGCAGCTGCCTTTGTCCTGTAAAACATAAGTTTGATGCAAGCAGCTAAACAAGGATTAGACATGAATTGACTTGGGGTTATGCTATCTGTTCACGTGTTTAATAAAATTAAACTCAACATCAAAAAAAAAAAAAAAATCAAAGTTCTGTGTTGTTTATTTGACTATGGGGGAACATTTAGCACTACAGATTTGACATGGGATTTCACTTTCTTGGCATGTCGTGGTGCGATGAGATTGAACTCAGTCCCATGTATTGCCAATTCATAGGCACTGCCAAGTCAAAACTCCATAGAAAAATAGTAAAAAATCAATGGCTGATCCGAGTAATAATGAGTTTAGATTTTTTAATCGAGTGGTCAGATGTTTGACTTCTTATTTTTGTATAAAACCTAATTGAGAAGGCACAACTCTTAAATCTTCATGTTGTCTGGATCTTTCGATGAAAATTAGACATCATTTACAATGGTGGATATTAAAAAACTCCATTAGAAGTACGGTGCAAAGCTGTTTCAACATGGGTCGAGATGTCCTCAGCCCAATTGTCTCCAAAGCCAAGGAACAGAGCTCGGTTTACTTTTCAAGTGTGGACCGAGAAGTCCTCGGCCCAGTCCATTTGCAACCCAAGGAACACAGCTAGGATCATATTCAAGAGGTCGAGTTATGGTCGGAATATTCAAATATACCAAGCACGCTTTTATCATGGGTATAACGTCTTGTAACTAAGATTTATGTGACTTAAACAACATTATGATGAAGGGAGAGAATCATGAGCAAAATGATGGCTGGTAGAAGAATATCCGTTAACACCCTGAACTATATAAGGAAGCTCGAGTGAATAAGAAAGGAGGTCATTCGGAAATAAGTAGTATACTAGGTTTATCTGAGTTCTTACGGTGTTGTACTATATTTTGTGTGAATAAAAGATTAAAAGTGAAATATACACGGGCACGTATGGGGTCGGTTTGATTGCATGATGTATATATGTTACATCAGAAGGCAAATGCTTGTGAAACGTAGGCCAATTAACCCTGCCTTTTGTTGGAGAGGTTTCTTCACAGAAGCTGGTTTTGTAGGTTTTTTGGTTCCTATGGGCGGTTATACCAATGGCAGGATTGATCCTAGCTAACGAAAATTTCAGAGCTTGTGCAACCCATGTTGATGTTGTGGAGAGAAGCATGGAGAAATGAAAGGCAAGTCCCACCAGTTACGCATGCACCACTTTGGTTGGTCGTTGTCCTGCTCATGTTCAGTGGCTATAATCTATTGCACATAAATTATATATATGTATATAAACACCACATGTGATGGTATACCTAACTATAAATTGTTAGATAATTTTTAAAAATAATGTAAAATACAAAGTTTGGTATGTTTAGAATAACCCATCTCTTGACTATTTTAACCAATTTTGCTCGCCACTAATACTCCTACGAGCAAAATAGGATTCGAATAATCCTTGAACTCGATATATGCAACATTAGTTATAGGAAATGTTTTATCCTTTTACAACGAACTTTAGAGTTGTATTATTTAAATATCAAATTTTGGACATGAAAAAATAAAGGAATCCTCCTCGACAAAAAAAAAAACAAACAAAAGAATCATCATATGATGTCCCATTTGATGTTCAAAAATTATTCCCGATTTTCTCGTTATCTTGAAGTGCATTTATATGTATTTAAAATGTTCATGTTTTTATGGAAAGCTTTTGAGCTTAGTTGGGTGTATGCTAGGTATTTTCACATTTGAAATTTGATTATTTTTTTTCGCGCTTTATTTCCTGACCTATCAACCACAGTTACTTGGGTTTAAATTTTTGGTATTTCACAGATAACTTGTCTCAAGGTTGAGAAGGCCTTCTCATGTTTGTTTTATTTTTCTTTCTGTTTTTTATTATATTTTCAGATGACGGGGATTGGATGTCAGAGAAAAAGATGATGGGGATTCCAAAAAAAAAAAGTCTTCAGATTCAAAATTAAACAAACAATTACTTCTTTAAAAAATATATTTAAGATGATACTTAATTTTACTGGATTTGTTAAATCAATGCACATCGTTCCTCTATTCCAGCAAGTGCTCGTGTTTATGTACCATTTTTTCCCCAAAATGGTACAGAAACACGAGCACTTACCGGAATAGAGGAACGATGTGCGTTGTTATGGGAAGGCGGTGGCGTTGTTGATGTGGGTGGGGAGGCAGTGGCGCTGCAAAGAAAGAAAAGGGGGAAGAGATTAGGTTTTCCAGATGGTGCAGAGAAAGAAAATGTGTGCAAAGGGGTGGTATTGGAATTTAGAAAAATAAAAAATAGAAATCAGGTGCGTGGAGGAATATACATGGTGCAAATAGCAGGGCCCCTTTTTTAATCTTCCAAAGAGCCTTCCAACTCTTACCCTTTCTAGTAAGGTTTTTGTTATTCACACCTCATAAATTATTATTCCCACCACTCTTTTTATTTTTTTTCTCACTGTTTTACCCATATTACCCCTAACCCCTCACCTGCTCACACAACTCTCTAACCCGTAAACCACTCTCACCCCACTTTTTCATTTTAAACTCTCACCTACTTCTCATGGATTCCCTTTCCAAACAACCAACCAGCCACGAGCGGACGACAACAACATAGAGATGACAAAGATAAGCTTTTCATTATTTTTACTTACAAAAGTGGTATTGTGTTTAAAATTTTCGAAAAAAATACTTAATTATAATAATCAAGGTAACTTAATTGTATTAATAAGGACTATTTTTTAAATTATAATCATAATAAATCCTAAATATTAATAAATTAGTTATATTATTATTAATCAGTATAGTCATTAATAATAATATTAATATTTATTAATTATTAATCAACAAAAGTTAAAAATTTAAATAAAAAACTAACACTTTCGGAAACTATAATTTGCATAAGTCTTAATTTTGTGGACACTTACGAAAATTATAGCTTCCGTAAGTGTAAAATTTTCACACACAAAAAAAGACAATTTTCGCAAGTGAAAATAGTTTCTGTAAGTGTAAATTTTGTACTCCTACACCAGCCTAGATGATGCAAAGGATGCTCTATGAGGGTAAGGGGATAAAGATAATAAATTGATAAAGGGTTGGGGTTATGAGGATGTTTAGGGAATAAAATAAAATTTAAGGGGTATGAGAGGTGGGAATAATAATTTATGGAGTGGTAAAATCAAAAGCCTTCTAGTAAATGGACCTACAATTCCACCCAGAAAGCCAGTGAATTGTCAGTCGAAATTCGAAACTACCCAATTGAGGAGTTGAATAAAGTACTGTTTGTTATTTTCGTCATGAGAAATGATTTAACATTTTAGCACCAACCTTTCTTAAAGTTTCTCTCTCCGTTGTGAGACGATTACGTTTATCTCTCCATTGTGAGTTGTGAGTTTCTATCTTTTTTGGCTCTTAGTTTTCGTTTTCTATCCTTTTGTGTTAGCAATGGATTCACACTTGAGTGGATTGAGTTTATCTGATGACGAAGATGAGGGGATTACTCTGGATGGTGGTGCAAATGATGAAGCTGTTGAGAACTTGGAGTTATGCTTAGTGGGGAGATTCTGACATATAGGAGTATTTGGGTGCAGGCTATGGAGGATAGGATGGCTGACATTTGGAGAGCAGGAAAGAGTGTTTTTATCAGGGAGTTGGAAGGTGGAGTGTTCCTATTCCAATTCTTCCATAGGCTTGATTTGGAGAGGATTTTTCAGGGAGGACCATGGTATTTCGATAACCATATGCTTCTTTTGAGCAAAGTTCAATGGGGAGATATTTTAGCTCATTCAAATAAGGTAGAGGAGGTCCGGAGGAGAATTGGCTTTGGTAATTCCTTTTCAGTTAATAGAGTGGGGAGAGGGGGTGGTGTTGCAGTGCTATGGAAATCTAGTTTTAATTGCAACATTCTCTCTTACTCTTCAAACTTTATAGATATGGAGGTTAAGGATAATGAAGTTGGAATGTGGAGGCTTACTGGTTTTTATGGCATTCCGGATAGAACTCAAAGGAGAGATTCATGGAGGCTTCTCCGTCATCTTTCTGCTTCATCTTCTCTCCCTTGGTGCATTATTGGGGATTTTAATGATCTCCTTAATGTGGAGGATAAATATGGCCATGTTGATCACCCTCAATGGTTATATGATGGGTTCAGAGATACAGTGAGAGGGTGCAACCTTATTGACATGGACTTAGAGGGTTATCCTTATACTTGGTGGAAGAGTAGAGGTAAGGATTCAGCAGTCGAGGAGAGACTTGATAGGGCTATGTGTACTAAATCATGGAGTGGCTTGTTTCCTAATGCAAGACTTCATAATTTAGTTGCATCTATGTCAGATCATTCACCTTTGTGGCTATCAATTCGAAATGAGATGCCTAGGTGTCCTCAACGTTCTTTCAGGTTTGAAAATGCATGGTTACATGAAGAGGGTCTTGAAGATGTGGTCCAGGGAAGCTGGTTTGGGGTGGGAAGGTCGAGTATTAATTGTGGATAAACTCCAGGGTTGTGTGCATGATCTTAATATCTGGGGCAGGGAGATGCGATCTAGGTTTAAGAATGATATCAATAAGTGCAAAAGGGAGATTGAATTGCTCCGTTTAATACCGATCATGAGGGGGTGAAGGAATTTGAAAAGGCCAAAGCTAAATTGGCTAAACTTTTGGTGCGGGAGGATAATTTTTGGCGTCAAAGGGCCAAGGTGCATTGGATGCGTGATGGTGATCTGAATACAAATTTTTTTCATACAATGGCCACTAGTAGAAAGAAAAGGAATCATATTGCTACTCTTCAAACTGACGCAGGAATGGAAGTGTAGGACCATGCAGGGTTGTGTCAAATTGCCTCAAACTATTTCCAGCAGTTGTTCATGGGCTCTAATAGTGTCTATGCGCCAGTGGTAGATATTGTCCAACCTCGGGTCTCTGATGAAGATAACTACAGCTTATTAGCACCTTTTATGGAAGAGGAGTTTCGAGTGGCTTTATTCCAGATACATCCAGCTAAATCTTCGAGTCGAGATGGGTTGAATCCAGCTTTCTGTAGAAGATTTTGGAACCTTTGTGGTCATGATGTTACTTTGGCTTGCGTCAAATGACTTGAGGAAGGAGTGTTTCCGTCAGAGGTAAATGCTACAAATGTGGTTCTAATTCCTAAGATAGATCACCCTGTTTCTATGAAAGATTTTCGCCCTATTTTGTTGTGTAATGTTATTTTTAAGATTCTCTCTAAGGTTTTAGCAAATCGCTTGAAGAGAGTTTTACATAAATACATTTCCGAGAAACAATCTGCTTTTATTGAAGGTAGATCTTGTTGAAGTTTTCATGAGATAATCCTCTTTAAAAATCATATCTCAAGTTGGAAGAAAACCAACACATGGATCGCGTATTACAAAAACATGAATCACATAAAGGGCTATTTGTGTTTACCTCTTGAAGCGTGCTTTCACTGTGATCACAAGTGCCACAAAAGAGAAGCACCTCTACTCAGTCCAGGCGAGCAAACGGGCGACGAAGCTTTGCGTCCTGTGCTAGCTGACCGCTATGGGAGGCTAGGTTAACAAGTCTATTTATAAGCCTCATACTCCTCTTGACCTAACTGCCTACTTATTGGGCCTTGTACGCTACAAGTCCAATAACCTTTAAATTAATTAAATCATATTTAATTAATTGACCCGCTCAGCATTTGCTTTATGCTTGTGACCTTGTAAGCTCCCACTAAGTTGGCAATAATATTAAATATTACAATAATATCAAATATTAATTATAATATTAAATATTATAAATAATGATTGACATCTAGCAATGCATCATTACTACTCAATTAGCAAGAGTATCGATGATCCGATTTTAGCCTTACTGCGACCAAAATTTACCGTGCAGTAAATATCCCTTCGTCCATATTGAAGTTGACACAGGCAAACAGAAGAAGTGGGGGTTGAATTGCGTTTGTTAATAATTTTCGAAAACAACCTTTAAAACAGTTTTTGCATACAAGGAGATTAGAAACAGAAGCAAGAACAAAGAAATATATCTTCTTTTAAAAAGCTTTAACAAAAGCAATAGCAAAACCCCTCAATTAGTAAGAAACAAATAAAGCTGTAAGAGTTTAGAGATAGAAGAATCACATAAGATATTTTATCCTGGTTCACTCTCTTCCAACCAAGAGCTACGTTCAGTCCCTTCTACTTGAAAGTTTTTCTCCACTCTTTTCCAAATAGATTACAACCAAGTATTCAGCACCTCTCCAAGCTACAAGTATTTCCTTCTTACCAAGCCTCTTCAGGCTCTAACTCTAACAAAAAGATTTAATGTTTGATCTTCTTAACTCACTATGTGTGAGGATATGATAGTTTAAGATCAGATGAATATTTTCACAATATTCAAACTAAGAAATACTGACTCTTGCTCTTTAAAGAAATACGAGTATGAGTGATTGTAGTTTGACAAAAGTTGATCTCGCAAGGTTGTGCAGTCAAGAGTTCTTTCTTCAGTATCTCAGGTCTTCTATTTATAGTGACCTTCTTCTTCACTTGTATTTCTTCAACGGTTATTTTGAATACTCCCGTTTAGAGATATCATTTAATGCATGGTATCCGTTGTGACTGATAGCTTGATTGTGGCAATGCTGAATAGTACTTTTGGTTATCGAGGTAGCATGAAATTGGAGGCTCACTACTCTGAGAATTTCAGCTTGAGAACTTGTTGTTCCTCCTTTGTGTACAATCCAGCTTTTTCAGCCATAAAGTTGTCATCATACAGATTGTTTTGCAGTATCTCATTGTACGATTCTGCTTTTTGCATTTCTTGATGGTACTATGTTTCTTTTACAACAAGGTAAAACATTAAAGCAGATAGGACACAAGTGAAGAACACATATTCTATTGAAATAAATAATAATCATTTGAAATAAATTCAAGAGATTCGGATTGCATTTAATTCATTAAAAGATGGAGCTCGTCTACTTTAAAAAACTCCGTCTACTTAGTTATATGTGAGACTAAGTCTGTTTCAATAGATTATTTTGCTCGTCTGATGATGTGGCATATCCTCTTGTCTATCAAGTCTTCGGACTTGCTATTCCTCAATGAGTTATAAAGATTTCCGTCCAGTAACGTCGCAGTTAGAGCTCATCTACTAGATTACTTTATTTTTCAGTTCATTAACTTCTACTAATTACTTCCGTCTGCTTACGTGGCAAGATGGACGCGCTTATTATCAAGTCTTTGGACTTGCTGTATCTAACAAGTTATTTTGGTATTCGTCTAGCAAACATTTAGAGCCTCGTCTACTTAAGAAAATCAGTCTACTCAAATAAATAAATAAGTAACTTTACCAAAATATTGAGCATATTTTTCAACACATGTTTTTCAATGAAAACTTATCCCATGTTTCTTTTACTTATATTTAAATATTCCTGCATAACTGAAAGCACATGTTAGATCTCAACTAACACTTTGCCAAGCAAATTTAATCCTTTTGTTAGCATCAAAACTTAGAGATTATTTAATCCAAAACCACTTTGGTTCCAACATATATGTTTTAATTGAACACAAGGCATAAGAGTGTCATCCTTGTTACGTTCAATTATTTATTCCTCGATCCCCGAGTAGACGTGTAATCACAAATGGACCTAATATCACATATTGACCCACTTCCGAGTGGCCACGCATATTTCACGTCTTACTCTATCGAGGGGCCCAAGACATTACCTCTGTTATGTAAGAGGAACGAATCCTGTCTACATCACTCACACTCCTCAACATGATTTACTGTAGGCTTAATAACTATCTTCATGATCACCCTATTACACGTGACGTTTCATTGCATTAAAGCCTACAACTCCTCATGTAGGAATCATAGTGACTTCAAGTCGAAGGACTACTTCACCATGGTCGCCATGAGAATACTTATTATACTTACATAACTATAATCAAGTATTCTCATAGTGGGTCATCCGTGAGATTTGGCCATCAATCTACTCACACAATAGTCTCTATGCATTATTGTCGTCCTAATTAACAATAATACTCAACTACGGATATTTAGGAATAACGTTCTTATTATTTAATGAGGTCTCACGATTAAGTCTCGTATTTAATGTCTCATTAAATGAACTGTCTATTCTAAGAACTTGATTACGCTATTAAAACATATAAATAACATAATAAATAAAATGCCTTTATTGATATAAAATATATATAATCCAAAGTCATGATACAAAATGTAAATCTACTAATATAGATTGGTCACTAGGGCTTACACCAACAATCTCCCACTAGCACTAGAGCCAATCGGACATAAATCTAATACCCATTGATCTAGTATGAGCGTCATGCTTCTGCTGAGCAAGAGGCTTGATCAGCGGGCCCACGACATTGTCGAGTGTAGGTACTCTGCATATCTTCACATCTCCTCTATCGATAATCTCTCGAATAAGGTGGAAGTGCCTAAGTATATGTTTGGACCGTTGGTGAGATCCGGGTTCCTTGGCTTGCGCGATTGCCCCATTATTATCACAATAAAGGTCAATCGGGTCCGCAATGCTAGGAACTATACCAAGTTCAATTATGAACTTCCTGATCCAAACGGCCTCCTTGACTGCATTGGAGATAGCAATATACTCGGCCTCTGTAGTAGAATCAGCAACTGTTTCCTGCTTTGAACTCTTCCAGCTCACAGCGCCACCATTTAGGCAAAACACATAATCAGATTGCGATCTGGAATCATCTTTATCAGTCTGAAAGCTAGCATCGGTGTAACCCATTACAACAAGCTCTTCCACGCCTGCATATACCAAGAATGAATCCTTAGTTCTTCTTAAGTACTTGAGGATGTTCTTAAGAGCAACTGTAACGCCCTTCGTTACATTAGTAACCCAAATTAATTTCAATAAAAATCCTTCAAAACATTTAATAAAAAAAAGCACAAGTCATAAAATTTTTCTCAAATAACTAAGTATGAAAATACCTCGTATTAAATAAAATAATAGTATTTACAAAGTATTGAAAAATATTATTAAATCCAATCATTTGAATAAAAACTAAAAGCCTCAAAACATGGCATCTAATTACAATCTGAGAAAAATAGTATGTAAACCAAAGAACGTCGTCCGCATAATACTCCAAACCATACTACATTACTAACCAACTAGCTAATCAAAGACAACTCTTTAGATCTCTGGATCCTCAACAACGATGTCATCGGGCTCTGAAAACAACACTTATAATGAGATATAAAATCTCAGTGCACAACAATACATTTATAAAATGTTTCGAAAATAATGTTGTTCTCAGCCGATGCGGTAACCGGAAAACTGTCCATGGTATCCGCTAATTTCCCAAAATAATATATATAAAAAATACTTTTAATAACAACAAAAATTTCATCAAGTCAAATGCATATAACATAAGATCAACTCGTCTCAATGCATCACATTCCATATACCAAGTAAATTCTAAATTAATCCAAGTGGCTCGAAGGCCTCATAACTAATCTGGTCTCTTCCGGCATGCCATAAATCTCACACATCACATGACAATGGCGTCCCATTGCCCACCCCTACTCATGAGGAGTGTTTCGATGTCGCCCTCCTGTCGGGGACATTTCTATTTCGATACCTCCCAAGTGCACATGGCGGTATTTCTCCCTTTTCGACACCCCAACGTGTGGCGGTGTTACTTTCGATACCCATTTTTAGACGGTATTGCTCTTTTTCGACATCCCAATTATATGGGGATGTTACTTTCGATACCCCATTACGGTGATATTACTTTTCGATACCCCTATCATAGGTGGTATTCCGACAAACATCATACAACATATTATAACTCAAATATGTCATGTCTCATACATGTAACAAACTATTTTCCTCAATTTTAAACATATAAACTTCCACCAATGACAAACAATCATGAATATCACAACACATCACATATGAATAAGCACGTTACAATATCAATTAATCAGTTAATTCCCCTTTTAAACAAAACCCCAATTTTAGGATTTAGGTTACTAACAATATGCATCAAGTCAATTAAAGACTCTCAAAACCACATGGTAATCCCTTATCAACAAAAACAATCATATATATACCATGGAAACTGTTCGCAAAAAGTACTGTTACTCACCTCTTGAAGACCTCCAAATAGCTCTAAGCGTTTCCTACTGCGAATCTTAACGTTTGCCAAGAGTTATCATCATCTTCCTCTTCCTAGACTCCCTCTTCCACAACTATCTCTTCTTAATCCTTGAATTTCTTATCTTATTAGCCTTTTTTGAGTTTCTAGGTGTAATTAGGGTTCAAAAACGCACCCTAAGAGTGTTAAGATTCTATTTATAGAGCCCTCAATAGCCCAAAACCTGTAAAAACGCGCTAAGCCCTCTTACTCTGCATATGGTGTTGTATTTCTCACATATCTTGAGTTATAGACATTCAAAAATTATAAATTTTATATCGTTGGAAAGATAAAAGAATTGTCTACAACTTTTATGAAGACCACAAAATCTGAGACCGGCGTTTAGATAGTCAAAACGTGGATAGAATTTTAAAAAACTGTTCTGGCGCTGGAACATGAATAGTGTGTACGAATTTGGTCATAACTTGAGCTACAAGAATCCAATTTGGACGAATTTGGTGTCTATGGAAATCTAATAGATAGGGATATATTTCTTATGCAGATCTCGAATTCAAACAAGTTCTCTTTGGTTACGAAATATCCGTCTGAAGTTAGGTATCTAGTCATATAATGCGAAATTGGGCTTAAAACACTCAAACTATCTATTTATAATGGGTAACACAGCATGGGCCTTGATATTCTTATGTTTCCTATCATTATTGCCGCAATAATTTATTCCAGGTTAGGTTCTTATCCTTATTTTTATTTTATTTTATTTTAAATCAATTTTACATTATTGTGGAACCCACTGGATTTTTATTATAAAGAAAACAATTATAATAAACTCTTATACTACCCTTTTTTTATTAAAATGATTATATTTGAATTTTTAGGATGTTACTGCAACCCAGTGACTTTCACCGGGATCATACTGGTACCTGCTCGTTATGCTCATAGCATACGAGACATCTGGTCGAGTACATAACATGGCATACATGATAGAACCAATTGCGGATGCATATGGAATCTTATTCATGTGATCTGTTTCTTCTTGAGTGGAAGGGGATTGTGCCTTTGATAGGCATATACCATGTGACATAGGCAAGAGTCCCTTCTTGGATTCATGCATACTAAAGCGTTTCAACACTTTGTCTATGTACGTACTGACTCGGGCCAAGCAATCTCGGTGACCTATCTCTATAGATCCTGATTCCCAATACATAGGTAGCTTCACCCAAATATTTCATAGAAAAGCAATTCCCTAACCAAGTCTTTACTTGGTGTAGGGTAGGGATGTCGTTTCCGATGAGTAGTATGTCATCGACATACAACACCAGAAAGACAACTATGCTCCCACTAACCTTCTTGTAGACACAAGGCTCGTCTTCATTTTTTATAAATCCAAACTGTCTTGCAGCATCATCAAAATGAAGATTCCAGCTTCTGGAAGCTTGCTTCAATCCATAGATTGAACGTTGCAACTTGCATACCTTCCCGGCGTCCTCTGAAGTGTCAAAGCCCTCAGGTTGTGTCATTTACTCATCCTCAAGGAGATTTTCATTAAGGAAAGCAGTCTTGACATCCATCTGCCATATTTCATAATCATGGTATGCAGCGATGGTAAGCAAGATCCGGACAGATTTAAGCATTGCAACATGCGAAAAGGTCTCATCATAGTCTATACCATGAATTTGCTTGAAACCCTTAGCGACCAATCGCACCTTATAGGTATGCACTTTATCATCCATGTCATTTTTCTTTTTGAAAACCCACTTGCAGCCTATGGGTTTTACCCCTTCAAGCAGCTCTACCAAGGTCCATACCTGGTAGGTGTACATGGACTCCATCTCAGATCTCATGGCCTCAAGCCATTTCTCAGATTCTGGGCCAGTAATGACCTCCTGGTAAGTCACAGGCTCATCTTGATCTATGAGTAATACATCACCTTGTTGAGTCATGAGAAATACATATCTCTCAGGCTGGTGATGTATCCTGTTAGACCTACACTGGTCTTGTGCTACTGGAGCAAGCTGTTTTTCCACAACATCTTATGAAGGTTGCTCTTGTTCATCCATAGGTATGTCGCTACCTTATGACACTTGAATTTCTCCAAGTTCTATATTCCTCCCACTGGTTCCTTTGGAGATAAACTCCTTTTCTAGGAATACACCAGTTAGCGCGACAAACACTTTGCCTTCGGAAGGATTGTAGAAATAGTATCCCTTGGTTTCCTTAGGATACCCCACAAAGAAGCACTTATCGGATTTGGGGTCAAGCTTTGTAGAAACCTAGTGTTTTACATATGCTTCACAACCCCAAATCTTCATAAAAGGCACATTGGGTCTCTTACCAGTCCATATCTCATATGGTGTCTTTTCTACCGTCTTGGATGGAACACGGTTGAGTGTGAAAGCTGCTGTTAATAGAGCATGTCCCCAGAGGGAATTTCGAAGATCCGTATAACTCATCATAGACCGAACCATGTCCAACAATGTCCGGTTCCTCCTATCAGAAACACCATTCCATTGTGGTGTCCCCGGTGGAGTGATAAAATCCCACACTCTCTCAGATGATCATCAAACTCTAGGCTTAAATATTTACCGCCTTGATCTGATCGAAGGATCTTAATACTCTTACCTAGTTGGTTTTCTACTTCACTTTTAAATTCCTTGAACTTTTCAAAAGATTCTGATTTGTGTTTCACATGATACACAAATCCGTATCTACTGCAATCATCAGTAAATGTAATGAAGTGCTGAAAACCTCCTCTAGCAGTCGTGTTTAGTGGTCCACACACATCACTATGTATGAGGCTCAGAAGATCACCAGCCATTTCTCCTTTTCCTGTGAATGGGGCTTTGGTCATCTTTCCCAATAAACAAGACTCACATGTCTCATATAATTCATAATCAAATGAGTCCAAGAATCCATCTTTATGGAGTTTAGAAATGCGTTTCTTATTTATATGGCCCAAACGACAATGCCAAAGATAAGTCGGGTTCATCTCATTTGATTTGAATCTCTTGGTATCAATGTTATAGATGGGCATCTCAAGATCAAGTACATAAAGCCCATTACTCAAATGTGCTCTAGCATAGAAAATATCATCCAAATAAATAGAACAACATTTGCTCTTTATTATAAAAGTAAAACCAATCTTGTCTAAACAAGAAACGGAAATGATATTCCTACTAATCGCAAGCACAAAATAACAGTTCTCTAACTGAATAATAAGCCCAATGGGCAAAGTCAATACATAAGTTCCTACAGCTAAAGCAGCAACTTTTGCTCCATTGCCAACTCGTAGATCGACTTTGCCTCTCGTCAATGGTCTACTCCTTTTTAGATCTTGCACATTTGTACAAATGAAAGAACCACATCCAATATCTAATACCCATGATGCAGAAGTAGATAAATTGACTTCTATAACAAACATACCTGAGTTGGAAGTCCCACTTCCATTCTTCTTGCACTCTTCCAGGTATTTTGGGCAGTTCTTCTTCTAGTGTCCGGTCTTACCATAATGGAAGCACGTACCCTCCTTAGCCACTCTGCCAACAGGCTTCAAGCCAGAAGTGCTGGGTTTGAACTTGTTGTTGTCCTTGCCCTTGCCCTTCTACTTGTTCACAGGCCTCTTGGGCTTCCAAGACCGCTTCTTGCCTTTTCCAGGTTGGACCATCATAATGGCCTTCCCTTTTCCCTTATTGATGTTGATTTCAGCAGTTCTCAACATGCCCAACAACTCTGGCAGTGATTTGTCAAGATCATTCATATTGAAGTTCATGACAAATTGATTGTAACTATCCGGCAACGATTGCAGGATCAAGTCAGTGGCAAACTCTTGGCCCAAGGTGTAACCCAACCTCTCAAGATTCTCAATGTACCCAATCATCCGAAGCACATGAGGACCTACTGGGCTTCCTTCTGCCATCTTGCTTTGGAAAAGAGTTCTGGAAACTTCGTACCGCTCATGCCTTGCTTGCTCTTGGTAGAGCAGCATGAGGTGTTCGATCATATCAAACGTCTCCATGTTTTCATGTTGCTTTTGAAGCTCATAGTTCATGGTAGCAAGCATAAGACAGGCGACATTCAAGGAATCATCCTGATGCTTCTTATAAGCCTCTTTGTCATTCTTGGGTGCATTCACAGCTGGTAGCACCTCTAACATAGCCTCTTCAAGAACATACAACTTTTTCTTTTGCTTGAGGACAATCCTCAAGTTTATGTTTGAGGACAATCCTCAAGTTTATGTACCAGTTCAGAAAGTTTGTTCCGAATAGTTTGTCCTTCTCAAGGACATATCACGATGATAAGTTACTTGATATGTTTGATGTCATGATAACCTACACAAAGAAATATGCAAAATATAAGTATCATGCTATTAACATATTTAATTAGGTCTTTAATTAAATACGTCTCCCACTATTTTACTCAAATCAATGACCCTCATCATTGACTCGGAAAATCCTGTTGAAAGATTTTCTAGTGAGACCAAGATCCATATTTCACCTTGTTTTGAGTCAACTTTGGCTGATCTCCCAAAACGTAGTTATTTAGGTAGGAAACTCCTTTCCAATTACATCTCATGTAACTCTTGGATCAGTTGGGTGAATAACCCTTATTCTAATCCATCCCATGGACTAAAGCTCAACTTAACGCCTTTAAGCCATTCAATTCTATTGAATTTAGCTTAGTTAAGTCAAACCCAATGGATAGTAGTTGGACATTACAATTGTCCCATCGCATCTTACTAGTATAGAAAAATGCACTCCGCTTTGGCGGACCTACACATATTCGATATTAGTCTTGATGAGTGTCATGCATTGGAAGGCATTTAAACTTAATATTTCATTTTGAGGGATTTTTATTAAAATGATCTCACCGGTGTTGTATCTCATAAAAGACGTCTCTCATAATACACATTTAACAAACATATATAACATTTTAAACATACATGTATACATACATTTCATGCATCACAAAAAAAATATACATCCCATATATTTCATGCAGCTCATACATAAACATAGAGGAGAAGGTATTATAGTTATGGCCTCCTAAATCGCAATAATTAAATAAACTAATTATTATAATTCTTTGATCCTCGAGCAAGCTTCTCAAGCTTTTCTCACGACATCATCATTTGGTGTTGCCTTCTGTTCAACTTGAGCAATTACATTTATTTAAAATAAATAAATAAATTAAAAGCACGACACGCGGATCGTATTTAAATGTAAATAAATAACACCATAATCTAGGATCATAACCAAATACCTTAATGTTCCTGCCGAGATCCGACTTGTCGGAATCTCGCCGTAGAACGTCATACCAAGAGTGGACAATGGGGGTTGTTTTAGACTTTGGCTTGACATAATCTGATATTCCGGTCCTACGTATCCCAATGGGAATCAAAGCCAGACGTAGTTCTAGGTTCAACCCTTGGTGGTGCGGTGATCTCGATCTCTTAATTTTGTATCTGATGAATACTAGGGAGAAAGGACTCTCTGATAGTCTCTTGGTCGACGCTAGTTTCTCTAATACGCTTAAGAGAGAGTCACCAGAGTTCAGTGAAAAGTGGGTTTCTATCATGGGTACTCCTCCTTTTATAATAGGATTCTCATATCTTTTAGAGATCTGATTTATCTCTTAAATATCTTTTAGAGATCTGATTTATCTCTTAAATATCTTTTAGAGATCTGATTTATCTCTTAAATATCTTTTAGAGATCTGATTTATCTCTTAAATCTCTTTTGAGATGTGATTCCTTAATTTAAGGGATATTATCTCTTTTAACCAGATAATGTTATTTCATATAATATCAGGATTTAAGTGATCTTTAACTTTATTATCTTTAACTTCCGGACTGGGCCGGGTATTCGAGCTCGGTGGCCGGGTTTCACTCTTCGACCAGTACACAAGTCCCCCCAAGCTTTGAGCTGATTAGGCGTAGAAGCTTTCATGATGTTTAGCCGAGCTCTATATCTCGGCTCATACACAAGCCCCCCAAGCTTCGAGCTGATTAGGCGTAGAAGCTTTCATGATGTTTAGCCGAGCTCTATATCTCGGCTCATACACAAGCCCCCCAAGCTTCGAGCTGATCACTTGGAAGCTTTTTCGAAGGAGCTGAGGCTAGGAACTTGGTCTCACCTTTTGGTCTTTCGGCTCGGCGAGGTGATTGGCCGAGCTTCGTACCTTATATATGTGTTCACATCCTCCAACTCGGTGAGCATCTCGGGTGACCGAGCTTGACGCTTTCGAGGTACCGAGCCGAGGTGGGGATGGTTACTCGTTTCCTGTTGAGGCCATACTTTCTCGGTTCCCGAGATGGAAAAGAGACGTTATTCTGCGTGACGCATGGCCTTCACTGCATCATTTCCGAGGTTTGCGCTGTAGTTGCGTGCTCAGACGATAAGTCGAGAGCCGGAGCTCAACCGAGTAGGGAGCTTGAGCTCGAACAAGTAGTCGGGAGCCGGAGCTCAACCGAGCAGTTGGAAGCCGAAGCTCAACCCAGTAGGGAGCCTGAGCTCGAACCAGTAGTCGGGAGACGGAGCTCAACCGAGCAATTGGAAGCCGGAGCTCAACCCAGTAGGGAGCCTGAGCTCGAACCAGTAGTCGGGAGCTGGAGCTCAACCAATTAGGGAGCCCGAGCTTCTCGTTTCAAGTTGTCGAGCTTCACATTTCGGCCAATTCTTAAGTTCAGCGGGCTCGGTGGGCGAGTCTAGTAATCATTTCCCTTTGATTGTTTGGGTTTGGAGATCTAGCTTTACTTCTCGTCCAATATTTTAGTTTGGTAGGCTCGGCAGTCGAGTTTAACATCTCTATCAGTATATAAGCTCCCCAAGCTTTGAGCTCAGAATAAGCGAAAGAGCTTTATGAAAGAAGTGGAGCTTATCCTTAGTGTTGATAAAGTACTGGATTTGCATAGATCCTCTTACTTCGGCTAATACCTCTCGGGCAGTACTCGAGTTTAGCGGTTGAGGTTCACATCTCGGCCAGTAACATGTTCTGAACATAAGATACTTCAATCTTACCTTCGTTTAAGACAAGTTTAGAAGCTGGTAGCTGAGATTCGACTTATCGGTGATTCAGGCTCGAACCAATCTTTTGAAGAGTCAAGTTCAAACTCGGTCATTAGGAATTTACCTCGGTGCTTGTATTTCATCCTTTAATTTTTGATGCTTTCAAGATGCTTATCTTGAGAGTTTGAACTTGACTCACCTTTTGCCGAATGTAGCTCGATCTTAGAAGTTCTTGAGAGCTCTTAACATTTTCTTCGAGTAGCTCGTAACCCTTTCAGTTGGTGGATTTTGAAATACCAACTAACTTTGAAACTTGACCTCGGATTATTTTTCCCGATCTTGAAGGTGTGTCTCGGAATAAACTTCTCCAATTTGTATGATAAAATAGTTTTCCTACAAGTTCTTCTAGCTGTAGGCTAAGGGATATCCTTTCTCTGTAATTTTCGAGAATATCCTTCCTTTATCCCCATTAGCCCCCCAAGCTCCGAGCTTGAAATAAGCGAAAGAGCTTAAATGTCAACCCGCATGTCTTAACACGCTTTTTGGTGCCGAGGACTTTGGACTATGATTCGCGGAAGCATTGCTCAGAAATCTGTTTTTTGTAGAACCAATCCTTTCTTGGGTTATCGTCTTGCTTGGCCGAGCACTGCTCGGATTTTTGTGCGGAGCCCAGTCTTACTTGGGATTCCAGCTTATTTGGTTGAACACTACCAAGATTTCCTTCGAATCCTAGGTCTCTTAACATGCATGATCTGCCGTGGACTTTATCTTGGTGCGAAGACGTTGTGCTTGGCCTAGGATTTTTATTGCGAGGAAGGAAACAATGCTCGACTTCGACTTTTTCCGGTGCGTAGTGCGAGGGAGCATAGCTCGACCTTGGCTTTTTGGTGCGAGGGGGCAATGCTCGACCTCGACTTTCTGGGCTTCTGCCCTTTGTTCTTAGCTAGACAATTTTAACTCTGGCCCTATAGTGGGTTCTCTAGTTGTTAAGCCAGCATATGCTCGGCTTTTACTAGAATTGGGCCATGATGCGAGCAGGAAAGCTGTGGTCGCTTACGCTCTTCTGAGTCTCCTCCATTACCTGTTTTTCGAGCCACGATCTTTCCAATAATGAAAAGTATGAAGGCGGAAGCTGCCCGTACTTTGCGCACTGGGGATGAGCTTGAAAAAGCCATGGCATAGTGTGAAGAGCAAGCTCGGCTAATTGGGCAATTGAAAGCCCAAAAGGTAGAGCTGGAAAAGGCAATACCACCCTTATGGCCGAGCTAGAAATGGAAAGAGTCGACCGGCTCAACCTTCAGAAGGTCGTGGAAGGACTTTAAGCCGAGAAGGAAACCAGTATTGAGTTGCGGAAGTTGCTGGAAACCGAGAAGGAGGAAAATCTGAGGCTCCGTTCTGATCTGGCTGAAGCTGAGGCTTCTATCATGAGGGAGCATGTTAACGGTTTCTCCCATTTGTGAAGCAACTTCAGCATTTCAACCCGACAGCTGATTCCTCCGGGTGCCGATGTGGACAAGGATTTTAACCGAGATGGAATCCTTGTTCCACTGACCGAGCTGGAGGATGAGGACGAGGACGCCGTAACCCAATGGGAGGAAGGCGAGGGTCAAGGGGCCGAGGAGGGACCCGAAAATGAAGTGGGCCAACCTGGTCAATCTGCTATCATCCCTCCCATTGCCGAGGAGAACCTTGATCCCTGAAATTGTATAAGTAGTTTAGGAAACACATTGTTTTTGTGCAGTCCTCTTTTTGAATCTTCATGTATTCGGGGCATTGCCCCTTTATTTTAATGAAATTTCTTATTTACTTGTGAATCTATTTGCACTTGGAAAATTTTCTGATGTTTTTATAGGCTCGGCACGTTGACCCTGATTGGCCAATTTTAACTTGGTCAGCCTCTTTATGTTTTATACACCTTTATAGGCTCGGCACTTCGACCCTGGTCGGTCGATTTTGGCTCAGTCAGCCTCTTTATGTTTTATACACCTTTATAGGCTCGGCACTTTGACCCTGATCGGTCGATTTTGGCTCAGTCAGCCTCTTTAGGATTGATGCACCTTTATAGGCTCGGGACAGCCTCTTTAGGATTTATGCACCTTTATAGGCTCGGCACTTCGACCATGATCGGTCGATTTTGGCTCAGTCAGCCTCTTTAGTATTTATGCACCTTTATAGGCTCGGGGCGGCCTCTTTAGGATTTAAGTACCTTTATAGGCTCGGGACAACCTCTTTAGGATTTAAGCACCTTTATAGGCTCGGCACTTCGACCCTGATCAGTCGATGGCTCGGCCAGCCTCTTTAGGATTTATACACCTTTATAGGCTCGACACTTCGACCCTGATCAGTCGATGGCTCGGTCAGTCTCTTCAGGATTTATACACCTTTATAGGCTCGGCACTTCGACCCTGATCAGTCGATGACTCGGTCAGCCTCTTTAGGATTTTGTCTTTTTGTGAGTTAGTATGGTGTTTGAGTGATGATGGAATTTTATTTTCCCCACACTGTTCCATTTAGATGGAGCTTGAGCTCGATCTCTATGATTTTTATAGAGGGAGTCTAACTCAGCTTCCATGGTTTTAATTTGATGAGCTTCGACTCGTTTTCCTTTTAGTAAAATTTTGAGAGGGAGTTGTGGCTCGGCCTTTCGGGTCGGAGCTGAGCGTGAGTTTTAAGGGAGCAAAACTCGACTCGTGAGTTTTGAGGAAGCCGAAGCTCGACCTTGTGGAAAGGGAAGCATGTGACTTCGACCTGTTATTTTCAAGGGAGCCAGAGCTCAACCACTTTGTAGTCGCAAATTTTGTGACTCTGGGAGTGGTATCATCCAAACATCACTTTGCTCAAATATATAAATAACATGATATGATGCTACATAACACAACATTAAAGGCGTGGAGCAAAACATATCAAATCATATTAGATTTAAACTATATTTAGAGAACAATATCACCTGAGCTTTTCGCGGTCTCTGATTTAGGCATTCCCTCAAGCCCATATGGTCGAGCTCTCCTAGACCGAGCTGTGCTGGCCGATCTTTGTAAGATATCTTCTTCAGCTCTCCGAGATATATTCTTCAGCTCTCCGAGGCCGAGCTGCGGTGGTCGAGCTCCGAGACCGAGCTGTGGTGACCTGAGCTCAACCGAGTAGTCAGGAGCCGGAATGATGCATTTCTCATAAGTGGCGATTTCTGCAGTTTGCTTTGTGGTTGGCTTTAAAGGAATTTCCGTGACAAGATCAGACATACTGAAATCCGGATTGCAGTCACAAAAATCTACACCCAGGCCACCATACTGAAGCGGCACTTGCTCCGGAGAAATATACTTGAAAAGGGGATCGGTTCTGACATTGGATGGCCCTTGTTAACTTTGTCTTTTAAAGCAGACTCAAAGGCTCCAAATGTCAGGGCAACTGACGTTGGGATCTTAATCCATGATGGTACCCTTGAATGTAAAAGTTTAATATTGCAAATTTTGCACCAACCGTTTCACCAGTAAACTCCTCAACTAAAGCAGCATATTTACCACAAAAAGTCTTCTTTTTAAAGGTCACTCCTCGAGGAATGGAGAAAGAGACAGTGGAACCACGAGATAGACTAGAGCTACTAATCTCACTTACAACCAAATTGGTTGAATACAATCTTATTGATATTGCTTTCCCCTCCTTTGACTCGAGATCCCAGAAAACATTTTGATCAAAGCACGTGGCAAAACATATCTTATTATTTCTGGCTCTGATTGAAATATGGGATAAAACATCCGGCATATCAGTTGTTAGCACTGCTACTACCCCTTCCGTAATTTCTTCATCTCCAGTTATTTTTGAAGTAATAATAATGGTTGGCCTTCCATAAACTTTATTTCGAGTCATGTCATCAATTCATTGACAAAGGTCACAAAGCCAGACACTTCCACTACGCTAATAACCTGCCAGCAGCCTAAATTCGCAACTTTTCTAAGAATGGGATCGAAATGGTTAATGAGGGTTGTTGTGAATTGCAGAACATCCTGATCTTATCAACCCCTCTGTAAAAATATCAATCGTCCATTTTGGAACTCCAAGCCGAGTACCAAGATACCGGGCACTTGGTTGAACCCTTTTCTGGTAAGACAGAGATCTTTCAGCAAGTACTAGTTGCAAACGGTCAAGTATAGCCTTTGTCTGCAGTGCCCACTGACTATCACCCGATTTATACGTTTCACATATGCGATACCAGTCCTTTGTGCAGTAAATGAAGCAAGTCTTCATTATTGACAGTTGATAAGCATATATTCGTAAGTATCAAGGAGAATCATTGTCGGCCATTTACTGTGTCATAGTTTTGATAGCTCATCTAATCAATCGTTCGACAGATGTCGATGGATGTGCGGCCGGGGAAAGTTTGCCTCGGCCTCACGGTGGGCGCCAAATGTTCCTGCCGAGATCCGACTTGCCGGAATCTCGCCGTAGAACGTCATACCAAGAGTGGACAATGGGGGTTGTTTTAGACTTTGGCTTGACATAATCTGATATTCCGGTCCTACGTATCCCAATGGGAATCAAAGTCAGACGTAGTTCTAGGTTCAACCCTTGGTGGTGCGGTGATCTCGATCTCTTAATTTTGTATCTGATGAATACTAGGGAGCAAGGACTCTCTGATAGTCTCTTGGTCGACGCTAGTTTCTCTAATACGCTTAAGAGAGAGTCACCGGAGTTCAGTGAAAAGTGGGTTTCTATCATGGGTACTCCTCATTTTATAATAGGATTCCCATATCTTTTAGAGATCTGATTTATCTCTTAAATATCTTTTAGAGATCTGATTTATCTCTTAAATATCTTTTAGAGATCTGATTTATCTATTAAATCTCTTTTGAGATGTGATTCCTTAATTTAAGGGATATTATCTCTTTTAATCAGATAATGTTATTTCAGATAATATCAGGATTTAAGTGATCTTTAACTTTATTATCTTTAACTTCAGAATTTGGGCAGGGTATTCGAGCTTCGGTGGCTGGTTTCACTCTTCTTGCCAAGACACAAGCCCCCCAAGCTTTGAGCTGATTAGGCGTAGAAGCTTTCATGATGTTTACTTAAAATAAAATTATAAAATTAATAACAATCAATAATAATAAATAAAACCCTTTTTATTATTATTATTATTATTATTATTAAATAATTTAAATTGAAAACTTTTTTTTTAAAATGAATTCAATTTGGGAAAATGCCATGAACGTACATGTGCAGTACGCACTTAAACTGAGAGTTCAAAAGGAATTCAAATATTTTTTGATTTCAAATTCTTAACTGTCTTGCTAAACTAACGCAACATCCTGGCGTTAGAATTCGGTGCATATTTTATTTATTTATTTTGGTTAAATTATAATCATTCATTTCACTTTGTTTCTATTTGAATTTTCAATTTGAAAAAGTTTCAAATTCTCTGACGCGTGAAATCAAAAACGTATCAATCCACTACGCGCTCCAACTAGATGGGAACTCACGCATCAAGGTACGCGTAATACGAAGACACTTGCGCTCTTATTTCAAAAGGTTACGCCCAGTATGCATTCGAGAAAGGGCCACTGAGCGATGAGGTTGTGACCGGCAATCTCATTTTCGTACGTGGTTCTAGACTGCGTCATGTCGTACATCCACGACCCGAAGGGCTGTGACCACGGTGTCTCAGGCCTGCCATCGGTGGTACGAGCTTGATTCTCTCACGAGGAACTACGTGACCATCGCCCTCTGCTACACGACGACGCCCTCTGCTACATAAACATTCCCAGAACTTTCCATTGTATTACAGACTTACAGTATTCAAATCCAAATTTCCATCTCACATTGTTTCTAACATTTTTCACTCCCCAACACAACACCAAACTCAGTTAAATAGAAAGAAGACAAAAAGTGAACATGACTTAATTTAATTTAAAAACCAGGATCGTGATAATGCGTTGCTAGCTGGTGAAGTGGGAGTTTTGGGAGTGGAAAGAAAAAGAGATAGAAGAGAGAACTCTGTAGAGAGAAAGCAAAAAGAAGTTCAGTGAGTGAGAAATAAAGAAAGGAGGGAGAAGGTAAGAGTGATGTGGCACTGGAATAAATGAGTGAAAGGAAACGTGGCAGGATATATAAAGAGAGAGAGTGAGTAACCTGGAAACTTGCTGCAGCAGGTAAAAGTTACTCTCTCACCGTGAAAGATTTGATGAAGTTGCTCACGCTAGAATTTTGCCTCAGCACATATATCAATTAATAACAAACATGTGCTCACTTGTATTACCACAAAAGAATTTAAGGTAACTATGATCATATGCTCTCACATTATTATTGGGATTTTTAAGAGATAATCTTTTTTAAAAATCACTCTCACATCACTGTTGGGATTTTTAAGAGATAATCCTTTTTAAAAATCATTAAATCTTGAAGCGTGCTTTCACTGTGATCACAAGTATCATGAAAGAGAAGTACCTCTACTAATCCACATGAGCAAACGAGCGTCAGAGGAAGGTTATTTATAAGTCTATTTATAAGCCTCATACCCCTCTTGACCTAAGTGCTTACTTATTGGGTCTTGTATGCTACAAGTACAATAGTCTTTAAATTAATTAAATCATATTTAATTAATTGATCCGCTCCGCATTTGCTCTATGCATGTGACCTGTAGGTTCCCGCTAAGTTAGCAAGAGTATTAGTGATCCGATTTTAGCCTTACCGCGACCAAAATTTACCGTGCAGTAATTGTCCCTTCGTCCATATGTCTTAATTAAACACAAGGCATAAGAGTGTCATCCTTGTTATGTTCAATTATTTATTCCTCGATTCCCGAGTAGACGTGTAATCACAAATGGGCCCAATATCACATATTGACCCACTTCCATGCGGCCATGCATATTTCACGTCTTACTCTATCGAGGGACCCAAGACATTACCCTTGTTATGTAAGAGGAACAAATCCTGTCTACATCACTCACACTCCTCAACATGATTTACTGCTGGCCCAATAACTACCTTTATGATCACCCTGTTACGTGTGACGTTTGATAGCATTAAAGCCTACAACTCCTCATGTAGGAATCATAGTGACTTCAAGTCGAAGGACTACTTCATCATGGTCACCATGAGAATACTTATGACACTTACATAACTATTATGAAGTATTCTCATAGTGGGTCATCCGGTATAAATATTACTCCTAATATTTATACTTGTGTGCTGACTTGATATCATATATTCATGACCCGTGAGATTTGGCCATCAGTTTACTCACACGATAGTCTCTTACATTACTATCGTCCTAATTAACAATAATATTCGACTACGGATATTTAAGAATAACGTTCTTATTATTTAATGAGGTCTCACGATTAAGTCTCGTACTTGATGTCTCATTAAATGAACTGCCTGTTCTAAGGACTTTATTACGCTATTAAAACATATAAATAACATAATAAATAAAATGCCTATATTGATATAAAATATATATAATCCAAAGTCACACTAGTGCAATAAGTGCTTTTTACGTCAGTTAAAATTGATTTTTTACGTCGAATCTCGGTAGCGTAAATACAGTAGCGTTAATAGTTAATATTTTAACGTCAGTTGCGAACTGACGTTAAATATAACACTATTAACGTCAGTTCCTTAACAAAACCGACGTTAATTTTGTAAGCATTAACGTCGATTTTTTAAACAACTGACGTTAAACTAAAACTATTAACGTCAGTTCTTTAATACAACGGACGTTGATTTTGTTAAAACTAACGTCAGTTGTTATAAAGAAATGACGTTAAAGGTTTAATTTTAAAGTCAGTTTTAATAAACAATCGGCGTTAATAGTATATCGTATATTTTATAAAATACTATTAACGTCGGTTGTTTGATACAACCCGGCGTTAATAGGTTTTTTTTTTAATTCAGTTTTAAAATATCACTCCCCTCAGCTATCCCTGCATTCAGTCCCAGTAACACAGAATATCACACACATTACAGAATTGCAAAGGAAAATTGAACAATGGGGGGACTTAAAACCAAAACTCATGTATATATATAAATAAATTTTAGTTCCAATGTCTAAAAAACAAAACTATCTAAGTATATATATATATATATACAAGTTATTAATTAGTTTCTAAAGTCTAACAAAAAAAACTATTTATCTAAGTAGTGCGGAGGTATGTTGTCAATTCCTTTTTCAGCCGCATACTTGAAGAAGAATTCAGCGAAGCGCATCCTCAAGTCTCTTAACTCATCTTCTTGAATAGGCGATTGGTCGATAAATGCCTAGACACGTTCAAATAATAACAATAACATCAATGCAAGTCATCTTCAAAACTATAATATATAATTTAACAAGTTTAAATATTACCTTCTTCCATCCTTCCGTAATAGATGCGGAGACTATGTTCAGCATATGAAGCATCACATAACATTTATACGACTAACTCATCAAGTTGAAATCGAGACTACCAACAAAATTAATTTCAATGTCAGTTGAATATACACATAAATTAGTAATTATAATAATTATTATTTGATAAATAAACTACCAAACCTTGAGTATGTTCCATACAGGATTTGCTTTAGCCTTAGAAGTCCTACTTCTCCCGTTGGCGCAACTTATGCTAGTCACCTTGGTACGCTATCATAAACAAATAATCATGTCGATCAATTAACAAACTCATTTATCATGTGTGTAATAAACTAAAAACAACTGATATTAAAACTTAAATTAAATTTTAGATTAGTTACTTACATATTTACAGCTTCCACCACCTTCGGTGGCGGATCATGGTGGAGAGAGCAAAAGAATATGACAGTATGCCTAGACGGGTGAAGTACCAACAACTGCCAATGGTCATCCATACAGTAGGGAGCCAGATATAATTCTTTCGGATTGTCTCCCAACAATTTTCCTATGTATTTACTCAATGCATCACCAGCAAAGAACTCGGGCAGAAGGATTGACGGATCTAAGAAACCGTAAACTAATGCAACGCCCTTATCAAGCTGAAGACGATGGAGATACCTAAGATATGAAAAGGGTGTGGATGTTAATTACATAATATATATATTGAAATTAAAATAAATTATTAAATGGAAAAATACCAAAAATAAATAAGTTATAAAATTAAAATTAACTTACGTGCACGCGAGACCGATGACATTCTTTGTTCATCCAAACGTTATTTCTGCAGGCGTTCCCGAGATCGTCACCAACGAAGGAAATTATCCTCTGTTGATCTGGGCGTGCCACCCATCCATCGTGATCCAATGGACATACAAAAATCTCATACGCATAATCCTCACCAAGTGAGAACAAACGAGTGATAGGTGACAGCGACACCGACGTCGACTTGGCCTTCAGTTTAGGAAAAATAAAATATATAAGTTTTTGATAATTAAAAAAAAACACAAGTAATTATTTGACTAATTTGGACATTAATAATGAATAAATACCTTTGCTAACATTTCGAGCTCACGTCGTTTGGAGTCCAACTCAAGCTCGCGCCTTTTCATTTCCAACTCATGCTCATGGCGCTGGACTTCCAACTCCCGCTCCTTAGCTGCCAACTTATCGTCCTCCACATGTGCCATACTAAAACTCTCTTTTGTGCTCACATGTGAAGCGTTGGCAAGCCTTGCGGTGTCCTGGGATGTACCGACGGAGGAAAGCTCTCTGGCAAGCGCCTACTTGAATTCTGGGTTGGCTATTAAGCCTTGCATCAGATGTGATGTAATATCTGGGTTGGTCATGAGGTGCTGAGTAATGTCAGCCAAAATTGATGCTTCATTGACCACCCGCTTTCGTGAAGCAGACTTGCCATAATATTGTTTGATGGTCACGTTCCCAGGAACACCGAGAACCCGACCAGGATGGTCTTTCTTGCCTAGAACAGTCATCAAGACGTCCTGTCGTCCAGAAGGGACGAATGCGCCCTGGGAGGATTTTGCTTTAAGATCCATCTACAATGAAAAAAATGAAAAAACGTGCAAGTGAAAAGTGTTGCAAGTATGTATACAAATATCAATTGAAATCAAGTTAATTATTTACTTACAATCTTATCTGCCACTTCGCGAGTGGCATCAGCTTTAAAAGATCCCGCCTTTGTCATGCGGCCGGCTAACCAGACATCCTCGCGTTCGATGTCCGACGGAGGACTTGATGGTGTGCCCTCAGGCACCTCTCCTCTTTCAATCCTAGCAGAGTGCTCTTCCTGCTTCGCCCTCAGCCTATCCGCCATCATCTGCTGGATCCGAGTATGGTACCCACCCTGAGACATGGTGTGGCGGTGGACGTTCTTCGCCTGATTCTGCCGACCCTTATTTGCCTTAGCCTATTCAAACAAAAACACATAATTAAATACAGTTAAATGATCTATAATAAGCATACAAAATTAACTTAATCAACCAACCTGAAATTCTTCATCCTGCCGACTCCTGGCAAACATATCCCAAGTATCCTGATCAATCCAGGGATAATCCGAGAACATTTTATCAAGCCGCTTCTTCCCATATAGATAGTACCTGGTAAGATCATGCTTGAACCCATTCCAACGCTTTGATGCCATTTTCATACATTTATGACGATGATCCTCGTCATTTGGCACAGTCCAAGCTACCTACACATTAGATACATATATAACAACTGGATGGATTATAACTCGGATAATTATCTAATAATGTAAATCAAACGAATGTAAAGGTAAAATACCGTGATAGCCTCCCAAATCGATCCTTAACGTTACGTGGAACGTCATTCCGATGGTTGTAGTTGATGCTTACGTCTTCGCTTCGCTTGTAGAAACACCCACTTATTAAATTCTTTAGCACGGGGTCCCTGGGCATTTAGATTAGCATCGAAGGACACCTCAAGCTTCTGTCCGCTCTGCCTGTCCTTCTCTAGTTTCTTCAACGAGGTGGCTCCTCTACCCCGTTTCCTATGAGCCTGTGATGTCTGTATGGACAAAAAAATGATAAAATAGGGAGTTGTAACATTATAAACTTACATTAACAAGAAGGAATAAAGATAGTATATAACATGCATGTAAACTTACACTAGAATCAGCAGGCGTAGGCGTGATCGGGTCCTGCGAAACCCCCACAGTGTCCTCCCGTGCATGTGGGCTATCCGACCGATCCATATGTATGTCTGTTCAGAAACAATATATATGTATTAACATAGGTTATAACTCAAAATAAATATAGAAGTATAAATAAAAATAACTAGATAGGTCCTGTAGATATACAAAACATCTATATATCCAAATAAGGACAATACGGGAGATTGAAGACTATAGTTTTTGAAGATTGCCAAGCACTGGTCACGGCCTGGCCGTGATGTCCATCACGACCGTAACGTGCCAATTGAACCAGACCCTCATAGGCAGAACTGATCACGGCCTAGCCGTGATGAGCATCACGACCGTGACAGATCAACCAGCAGAGCAACATGCACTCAAAACCAAAAATAGAGACATTCCAAACAACTCAAACTCACGGTTTAAAGTTACAACTACTGAGACTACAGTTTCAACATACACTCAAAACAAAAAATAGAGACATTCCAAACAACTCAAACCCACAGTTTCAAGTTTCAACTACTGAGACTACAGTTTCAAACCAGCAGAGCAACATGCATGCACTCAAAACCGTGAATAAAAAAATGTGCCCTAATTAAAGACTCACCAGAAATAGGCGCTCGCGTGGTGGTGGGGGGAAGCTCGAGTGGTGGCCAACGTTCGATGTGGTTACTGAGAGCAGAGGGACAAGGAGAGTTAGTGCGCGGGAAGGCCAGGGGAAAGAGAGATGTCAAGTTATTGCAAAGATGGAGCGGGAAAGACAGAGTTAGGGGTTAAGAGTGTACCTCACGGTGGTGGCGAAGAAGCCCTCGCGGTGGTTGCGGTGGAGATGAGCTCGCGATTAGGGCAAAGTGAGAGCGAGAGTGAGCGAGGGTTGAGCGTGATGAAAAGAGAAAAGACGTAGAGAAGTGGAGAAGGCGCGCGGGTAAATATTATAGTTAAAATAAAACAACATTTTACGTCAGTTTTTGGTAAAACCTGACGTTGAAGATCATATATTTAACGTCAGTTGTATTAATAAACTGACGTTAAAAACTCTCACACTTATTATGTCAGTTGTTAGTAATAACTGACGTTAAAGGTCATATATTTAACGTAAGTTGTATTAAGAAACTGACGTTAAAAACACTCACAACTTCTTACGTCAGTTGTATTACACAACGGACGTTAAAGGTAACATTCATTCCCTTGACTACGTACTGTGCTACTTACCCATTCACCTTTGTACCTAATCCTCTTAATGAGCATTAAATTTATAGATAAGTTTTCAAGAAAATCAGAATAACTTAGTAACTTCATCCACTGCTCCTATAAATAGCTTCCTTGCTTCCATCTCCTTTTAATTAATTTTCTGCTTCACAATATGGTTCTGCCGTGGAGATTAACTTCATCACTCTTTCTTCCTATTCCTAGACTCAAAGGTCTTTGTCTTAATGGTCAAACAACTTCTGAGTTTGAGTAAATTACATTGCATGGATATTAAGGTTGGGTGAATCACGTAATGTGATTCTCTCACTTTATTTCATCCCCGTCATCCCTTTCACTTTGCTTTGGAAGCAAGTGATTGTGGATTCAAGATGATGCATCAAGGAACTCCACTGAAGAAGAAAGATGCAAAGATCCATTTCACTTTGCTTTCGCTGCTAGTGACTGAGGATTTACTTTGCATCTTGGAATTCAAGTGAGGGAGGTGATGCATCCATTGGAGTTTCTGATGACAGGACTGAGAAGAAAATGATGTTGATACAGAAACTTTTTTATATTTTAGGGCTATATTGCAGAAATTTTTCATCTTTTAATCATGTAATTTTAACTTATGAATCGCTTCAATGTCATACGATTTGATTATACATATATCTTGTTTTATGTTAAGAGTTTATTTATTTTAATTTGCACAATAATTTGTTTACTAATTCAAGCTAATTAATAAAAATTAAAAATAAACTTGTATAAAAAAAGGTTTAGAAATAAACTGCAGTACTATATGGAGTGATCTGCGTTAAGAGGGACAACAGGGACATGACAACCAATGAAATGAGTTTCATAATTATTTACGTCACTTATTTATAGAACTGACGCAAATAGTTTACCCACCACCTCATTTTTAACGTCAACTTAACTGATGACTGCCAACTAACTTACATTATTTCCAATATTCATTCTACACGTTTATAATATATAGGATTATTTACGTCAGCTATTTATTTAACTGAAGTAAAAATCAAACTTTTAACGTCAGTTGTATAAAAAGCGACGTTAAAAATTAATATTTTTATTTAAAAACACTTTTAACGCCGCTTTTTAAAAGCGGCGTTAAAAGTGTATAGATATCTGCAAAAACATTCATTCCTTTGACTGTACTGTGCTACTTACCCATGCCTTGTAACTCAATCCTCTTAATGAGCATTAAGTTTATAGGTAAGTTTTCAAGAAAATCAGAATAGCTTATATAGTAACTTCATCCCCTGCTCCTATAAATAGCTTCCTAGCTTCCATCTCCTTTTAATTAATTTTCTCGCTTCACAATATGGCTCTGTAGTGAGATTAACTTCATCACTCTTTCTTCCTATTCCTAGACTCAAAGGTCTTTGTCTTAATGGTCAAACAACTTCTGAGTTTGAGTAAATTACATTACATGGGTGATAAGTCCGAGTAAATTACATTATGTGAGTTGCTCACCTTATCACCTTAGGAGAATCCCTTGGAGGGCTAATCGGTGCTCGGAGGTCACGGTTCCAAAACCTCAGCTTTGGCAGCAAGTGACCGTCTTGGAAGTCTCTGGAACCACTGCCTTTGCTTGAAAGCGGAACTGGTGCACCTGTTTTTGCCTCTCTCTTGAGCTCTCTCATGCCCCCAGTTTTCCGAGGTCTTGAGTATATATAGTTTTCCCTTTGGCATATTTCATAAAACTCTACGATGGGATGTAGCTTTAATGTTTAGGATTTTAAACCCTTTCAATGTAACTTTTTATAGGATTTTAAACCCTTTCAATCTTCTCAGATCGATCGATCAGTATTACACTTCATGAATGAGATCCGGTTTGGATTATTGATTCAACTTATACTTCGCACATATATTTTAGTTTTCAAAACAGAAACACAAAACATCAAAGCAATTCATGTGAAACTGAAACTTTGAGGAAGGCAATGCGGAAGGAATCGTATACTAGATAAAAAAAATTATTAAAATAACTTTTAACGTCTGTTGATGTAGGGACTGACGTTAAAAGTGGAGAGACTTACTTATAACGTCAGTTCTTTATAGAACTGACGTTAAAAGTATAACTTTTAACGTCAGTTCTTCTTTATTGAACTGACGTTAAAAGTGAGTCACTTCACTTTTAACGTCAGTCCTTAAAACAACTGACGTTAAAATTGAATTAATGAAGCCTGATATTTACAAAACTGCCACCGCCTCCTTTTTAACGTCTAGCTTTTGGTTAACTGACGTAAACCTTTACCGTCTAATATATATTTTCCGGTAGTGTCATGATACAAAATGTAAATCTACTAATATAGATTGGTCACTAGGGCTTACACCAACAGATCTATCATGGATAATTTTCTTATTGCTTCGGAGATTATTCATTTTATGAAAAACAAAAGAAAAGGAAAAGATGGAAATGTGGCTTTGAAGCATGATATTAGTAAAGCGTATGATAGAGTGGATTGGGGATATCTTAAAGCTGTTATGTTGAAGATGGGGTTTGATAGTAGATGGGTGTCTTGGATATTGATGTGCATTGAATCTGTTCATTATTCTATTTTGGTCAACAATGATCCGGTGGACCCTATTACTCCCAAAAGGGGGCTTAGGCAAGGGGATCCTCATTCTCCTTAACTTTTCTTGATTTGTCCTGAAGGCTTAAGTGCTTTGATGCATAAGGCAGTTAGAGGAGAATGTCATCCATGGTGTGAAAAATAGTAGAACTGCTCCTTCTATTTCCCACTTATTATTTGTTGATGATTGTCTCTTATTATTCAAGGCTGATATGGAGGAGGTGGTAAGTATTCAACAAATTTTGAGTACTTATGAGGCAGCTTTTGGACAGGCAGTTAATCTCCAAAAATCAGAGATTTTTTTCAGTAAGAATGTTGATCATGCTCTAAGGGAGACAATATCCTTTGATTTGGGAGTTACTTCGGTGTTAGGCACGAATAAATATTCACTACAAGAAAAATTGATTTTAGCGAGGGCCAAAAGCCGTCGCAAATCACAAAAATCCATCGCAAAACAAGTTTTTCTGATGGATTTGCAACGGCCACAAATCCGTCGCATATAGGGTCGTCGCAAAATTTTTGTGAGGGCTTTTTATAAATAGCCGTCGCAAATTAGCGACGGCCTAGCCGTCGCAAATAATAAAAAATTAGCGACGGCCTGGCCGTCGCAAATCAACAGAAATTAACGACGGTCTGGCCGTCACAAATCACCAGAAATTAGCGACGGCCTGGCCGTCGCAAATTGCAATACATATTTTTTTAAAATAAAATAAATAATTTGTTGCTTTGCTTCTTTGGAATCACAAACAGAAATCTTCCACTAATCACAACAATCTGGATTATCTTCATAATTTTTCTTCTTAACTTGCTCAGGTAACTAACTTCCATACTGGAATTCGGTTCAGCTCTCCAGCTCTGGCCGCAACCATGGAGGATCTTATTCCAGCTTATACCTTCATACTTGGCATTATTTCCAGATTCATCAACCTACAATACGAAGCCATGTAAAACTTATGAAACAAAACAAAACAAATGCAATTCATACCGGAAGAGGCTTGGATGGTGACCGGAGATGCAGCCGGCGGTGGCGGCAGCGGTCTTCGAGAAATGGCAGTGGGGAAAGGAGAGGAGAGGGAAATGAGAGGAAATGGGAAACAAACGATTGCGTGGCTGTCCTTGCGGTGGTCGTGGTGGCCATCCGTGGTGGAGATGCGAAGAAGTGGAGACGCGAACGGCTGGGAGCTGTGGAGGCGTGAGAGGAGAGAGCTGGACGATAATGAAAAGGGGCTGGGTTCTGAAATATTATATTGGACATTAGCGACGAATTTTCCGAAGGCCTAGACGTCGCAAATTTGGACAAAATATCAGCGACATAGCCACCTCGAAATTCCCATTTCCCTTAGCGACGGCTTTGGCCGTCGCAAATCTGGACAAAATATTAGCGACGGCTTTGGCCGTCACAAACATGGCCGCTTGAAATTCCCATTTCCTTTAGCGACGGCTTTGGCCGTCGCAAATCTGGACAAAATATTAGCGACGGCTTTGGCCGTCGCAAACATGGCCACCTCGAAATTCCCATTTCCCTTAGCGACGACTTTGGTACATTAGCGACGGTCTGGTCGTCGCAAACTTGAATATTTCTCCACTCGAACTGGCGCCAAATTTTCGCGGAAATGCCCTCAACGACAGTGACGACAGAGGCCGTCGTAAAACATCCAAGGCCATCGCAAATATGGGAAATACAACCGTTCCTGTTAGCGACGGCAAAGGCCGTCGCAAATGACAATTTTAGTGACGGCATTGAGACCGTCGCAAAAAATCCGTCGTAAATCATCATTATTCTTGTAGTGATTTAGGTGTTCCTTCTATGATTGGGAGGAGCAAAAAAGCCACTTTTGCCTATTTTAAGGATAGAGTTTGGAAGAAGTTGAATTCTCTTAGTGGTAAATTTCATTCCTCGGCTGGCAGAGAGGTTCTCATAAAATCGACGCTTCAATCAATTCCCTCTTATTGTATGAGTGCTTTCCTTCTTCCTACTTCCCTTTGTGAAGAAATAGAGAGGATGATGAATTCCTTTTGGTGGGGAGTGAAAGGTTGTGGCATTAGATGGGATGTCTTGGAAAAGACTTGCTAGAAGAAAGGAAGAGGGTGGTTTAGGGTTTAGGGATCTCCATTCCTTTAATTTGGCCATGTTAGGTAAACAAGGGTGGAAAATGATTTCTCAACCAAATGCTATGGTATCTCGTTTTTTCAAAGCCAAATATTTTCCAAATAGGGATTTCTTGGATGCTAATGCAGGGCATAATCCAAGTTTTGTATGGCATACCATTTGGAGCTCTATTGGTGTGTTAAAGGAGGGTCTTCACTGGAGCATAGGAGATGGTTCGAAGATAGCTATTTTGCATCAACCGTGGTTGCGTAATTCAGAGATAAAGGTGCTTGATTCTCATCCTCGTGCATGTGTTGATAATATTTTTGTGTCAGACTTGTGGGTTCCTAGATTGAAGCAGTGGAATAGAGTGTTTATCCATACTTTAATTTCGGAAGACTTGGCCTCTTTATTGTCTAGGGTTCCGTTCGTCGAAGCAGTAAAGGAGGATTCACGTGTGTGGGGTCTCACCATTAATGGCTCATACAACGTGAAGTCTGCCTATCGTTTGTTAATGTCCAGACCGGAAAATTCAGTTTCATCATCACATAACTGGTACTGGAATCTCTTGTGGGATATTGTTGTCCCTCCTAAAGTTAAATCTTTTGTTTGGAAAGCTTGTTCTAAGGTGTTGCCAACTCGCATGCGTCTTCAAGATAAAGGAGTACACCGCTCACCCTTATGTGTTTGTTGTGATGCAAATCTGGAACATAGCTGGCATGTGCTCCTAACTTGTGATCATATTCTCCCTTGCTGGCATAAAACTTCCTTATGGTTGCATATAGAGTCGTTCATTCTCGGTGCTGAATCGTTTGAAGAGCTGTTTTTCCAGGTATGTAATCTTTTAGCTGAGGATCAACGAGCTATGTTTGTGATGGTCTTGTGGAGTATATTTGGAAAGCTAGAAATGAAAGCTATGGAACAATATTGATGAGGGAGTGGACACTATTTTACATAGGGCAGCGGCTGTTTATCAGGATTGGATAAAAGCGCAAGGTATTATCCAACAACTTGACAAGCAGAATGTCTATGACGCTAACTCTATCATTTGGTAAAAGCCTCCTCCTGGGTTTGTTAAATGTAATGTGGATGCAGCTTTTTTCAAGACTGAGAACAAAACAGGCGTGGGTTTATGTCTGAGGGATGAGACAGGGGGCTATATTTTGGCAAAATCAGTTTGGCAACCTTATCTACTAACAGTACGAGAAGGGGAAGCTAGGGGTTTGCTTTCAGCTATTCATTGGATGCATGAATTGAACTATGTTAATGCTATATTTGAGTTAGACAGTAAAGCAGTGATTGATAGTTTATCTAATTCTTCTGTAGACAACCCTGAGTATGGTGCTATTATTAACCAGTGTAGGGACCTATTAGTTAAATTTCCTTGTGCTAGAGTAGTGCTTGTTAGAAGACAAGCTAATGGGGATATCCATTCTCTTTCCAGAAGTTCAATTTCTTTTTCTAGTAATTCTGTTTTTCCTAGGTTTCCTGCTTGTTTTGTTACTTTTAATGGAGTAATGATATAAGCTTGTTCCTCTCCAAAAAAAAAAAAACTACTGTTTGTTGGCCCCAACTTAAAAATAAATAAGATTTTAGTGTAATAAGTTTTATTCATTTAAATTTTAGTTCTTATATTTTTTTTACCCTCCACGGTCCACACTACGGAGCACAACAATTTGGGGATCATTAGGGTGTAATTATTTAAGTTTTGACCAAAGTATATGTGATTTTTAAATAAGACTATCTTATTAGCTTCTAGTTTTTTTTTTCCAGAAGCTATTTTAAATAGTTTATAGCTTATTAACTTTTAACTCATTTTTTCCCATGATTATTTTAACATAATTTTTACTTTACCCCATAATGACCTCATAAAAAAAATTATATAAAATTTATATAAACATGTCATTTCATTAATATTATCTCATTTCATACAATGAAAATAATTCAAAAAAAAAAAGTTAATATTATAATTTTTAAGATGACAAATACTTTGAAATAAATTAAAGTATTAAGAGTAATAATTATTTTTAAATAAATAATATTAAAAAAACATTATATAAAAAATACATCCACAAACATATCCTTTTATGCTTATAAGCTAGTTCAACAACTAATTTTACAAAACATTTCAAATTCAATCAATTAATTTTCTAGCTATAAATTTTCAGCTAAAATTTAGCTTTTCCGATATCAGCTAACTTTTTAGCTTTCATCTAGCTTATAAACTGTTTTTTCCAAATGAGTCGTACTTATTTTATTAGGGAGTTGAAATTTTAATATATTTTATATTAAATAAATAATAGATAAACCTTTACATACCCACTTTATACACAATATCACTTCAAAATAGTTTTTTTTTTAATAATATGACCCTATTGTGTTACGGGTTTCATTTAGTTTATTAAAGAGGAAAACCCTTATATTTCATAATAATAAAAAAATGAAAGAAAGACTAAATCTATAAATTTATATAATTATTTAAGTGATCACTCTATTTTGTGCTTGGGTGGATCCACATATTTTCCTCAAGAGTACGACTTGGTTAGGAGTAATGTGAATTGGCTTTTATGCCTAAATGAGCCATTAATTCGGGCAATTCTATAATACCCCATTGAGGGGGTTGAGTTTCCCTCCTCCCTTTAGTGTGACCCTCTCCAGCCGGTTACCCAGTTTCTTCAAAATGTCTTAAAATTTGCAGGCTCTACCTCTCAGCTTCCATCACTCAAATCTTTCCATCTCTCTCTTCTAACGTTTCAGACTCCCACCGACTTCCACCGGCGGCATGAGCAGAGTTTGATCAAAGTAAATAATACTTGAGCACCAAAAAAAAAATAATATACTTTAAGAATGAATTCAAATAATTTGCAACTGTGGTTGTGATAGTTCAAAAAATCCTTCCAGTAAAAGGTCCATTTTCGTGTTATGGGAATTTTGGAGAATGGAGATATTGAAATGTTTTATACACGTTGTCCAAATCGTCGTGCATGCATCCTTCCACCGTTTTCTTCATCCCTTCTCACTTCAACTCCCCAACACATCACATACAGTAAACCTAAATCCAAACATTTTAGTGATTTATCTACATTACACCACCAAACACAAAATAATTTACAAAAAATATTGAATGGATTCTGTTGTGGGAGATCAGGTGGAGCTACTTGTGCTTGGCAACTCTGCTACGGTAGTTTGAGGGTGGTACGAATGCCAGGGGTTTTGCGGCAGTTGCTCCGTCGAGCGCCAAGGCTGAAGTCATGGGCATGGCGGCGTTATTATGACAATGGTAGGGATAAAGTGGTTGGGCTGCCATGCATAAGAGAAAACCGATGGAGCGGTGGGGCTTGGGGTTAGATTCGACCGAGTCGAAGGAATCATGTTTCGCTTCGAGTCTCTATCTCTCTCTTGTATGTCGTGCGCTCTCTTTCTCGCCGGATCATCCCCGTCGTGTGCTCCAGCAGACCACGGTGGGTTGACGACGTCTCACCCGAAACCATTCCTCTGCATTGACCCGAGTTCATCTATGGCGGCGATTTCATTTTCAAGAGGAAAGGAGAAACTGAACTGATGGTGAATTAAAGGAAGCTGTTAGGGTTGGTTGAGGAACGGTGGTAATGAGTCATGGGTGGATGGGTTGTTGAAGAAGAAGTGGCCTCTATAATTTTCATTCTTGTTTTCTCAGACTTCATTACAACTTGCGTTAATTTCCCCTTGACTCTCTCTCATGGCATGTGGGTGAGTGGGTCAGAAGCTAGAAAAAAACAAAAGCTTGGATCATCTGGTTGCCTGCCTTAAGTGTGGTCCAATCCTATCCATTCATTATAAAAAACGAATAAATCAACGGTCATACACTATTGAGGATTCTTCCTCTGAGTTTAACATGGAGGATTGAAGACAAAGCCCATTAATTCATGAGAAAATTAAATCCAACGGCAAAAGTTTAAAGTCCTCTAATCTCTCTTATGGAGGAAGGCGCACACTAATTGCTGTAAAATTTGTAAAGTAGACATTGCCCTCACTCTGTGTCTTGACTGGAGACAAAGAAGAAGGTTCAATCTATAAAGAGTTCTCCAACCGGCACCGCCGTCAGCCCCTTGCTCCTAAACCCCGACAAACATCGCTGCCTCTACCCCTTGCTCCTCACCGCAAAAACTTCAGACAATGGAGAAGATGAAGATGCAATAGAGTGGTGAGAAGCGTGGAAGTTGTGGGTGACAGCGTTTCAGATGGGTGGGCTACTATGAGAAACAACGCATGGGACAGAGATGGAGAGAAGAATAGAGGTGACTGTGTATGTGTGTAGCGAAGCTCTAATAAGTCGTAAACTATGCTACCTAAACGAAGCTGTGGTGAAAGGGTGCTCGTGGGTGGCGGTTTGGATCGATTTTGAGCGAAAAAATAATCCAATAAAAAAATTAAAACAAGTTGCAATTTAGTTTGGATTTATTCCTATATCAAATATAATTAAAAGAAATTTAAATTGGATTGGATGGTTCACTTCTTACCAACACAATAACTAAAAAATAAGTATAAATAACATTAACAGATATAACATAAAATATAAAAAAATTAAAACATTACGAACTATTAAGAATAAATTTTATGTTTAAAACATTAAAAAATAAGCAAACTATATAACACCAAACTAATAAGTATTAATAGAGAAAAGAATCTAAAAATAAAGAAGTAATAATATAAATAAAATAAAATAAAATAAAAATATATTAATTTTTAAATATACAATTCAATATGGTTCGGTACGATTTAAATAAAAAATATTTCATCACAAAAAGTTCCACAAAAACCAATATTGATCAATTTTATTCTATTATTTGGTTTTTTGATTGGTTTTCGTTTTTTTATTGGTTTGTATATCAACACATTTACAATAGAGTGGGTATTTCTCTCCTTAGATGTATTAGGGGCTTGGTTAAAAAAATACTTAGTTGCACTTTTGGTCACCCACTATTTGTCATGTGCAATTTTGGTACTTGTGTGTTTTTTTTGGAAGACATTTAGTTCCCCTATTTTTTAGTGTTACAGATTCGGCCTTCCTGCTATATGTCGTAAGATTTTGAATGATTAATAAAATGACAGAGAGGAACCATTAAATTATGTTGAAGCGGAGAGACAGATGAGAGAAAACTCAACCGGTACTAAAGGTACTATATACTTAGAGCAATGATTTCTCTTTATTGATCATTGGAAAAATTGACAGATATTAAGTGGAAGTATCGAATTCGCAATATTTAAAAATAAAATAAATAAGGAGAATAAGTATGCTTAAAAAACATAGAGACCAAAGTTACACATGACAATAATATGAGGATTAAAAGATGTGCTTATCATAATAATAAAAAAAAGGCTTAATTACATTTTTGGTCCCTCGACTTTTTTAATTGTGTAATTTTGATCCCTCAAAAATTTTAATTGCATTTTTGGTCCCTCAAAATTTTCAATTATGCGATTTTGGTTCCTAAAAAATTTAATTGCACATTTAGTCCCTTAATTTTTTCGAATTGTGCAAAATCAGTCATTCTGTCCATGACTAGTGAGTGTGCAATTAAATTTTTGAGGGACCAAAATCGTATAATCTTAAAAGTTGAGGGACGAAATGTGCAATTAAAATTTTTGAGGGATCATAATCGCACAATTGAAAAATTTGAGGGACCAAAAGTACAATTAAAATTTTTGAGAGACCAAAATCGCACAATTGAAAAAATCGAGGGATCAAAATTGCAATTACACTAAAAGGGTGATTAAGTAAAAAAAAAATTTAAAGCCTACATCCAATGCAAAAGTGTTATGTTATGATTGTTATATACTTATATCCCACCAAAATAAAGCATCCAATTTAGCTGTTTATCGAAACCTATGAACCTACTTGTTAAAAAGCATTTAAAAAAAGAAAGATTAAAAACTAAACAGAACCCAAATAATCATTAACAAAAATATTTATCTTCAAGCACTTTCATGATTGCGATCTCACTCTTCAATTACGCTAACCTTCTTTTTCCCACTACTCTTCCTTCCCAAAACCTTTTGGATCTTCGTCTTGGCCTTCTTGAAGATTCCACCCTTCTTCTTTCTGTCATTTCCCAAAACTAAACATCGTGATTGGTTAGGGAACTATACCCTTTTTTGTGTTGTTTGTAAATACATACTGTCAGAACCTTCTTCTTCTTATGATCTCTTTTTTTTTTTTTAAGAAGATGGTTTCACTTCAACAACAATGGCGGACTAAGAGATTTAAAAGGTGTATCCATAGACAAAGTTTCTGGCATCGAAGAGAAAGAATGAGAACAAGTGGGAAACTTTCAAAGAGAACATAAGACCATTGAAGAGGGGCCGCACCGAAATCCCTTCTCAGCCACTTATGTTGTCCACACTTTTGCACACCCTTTTCAAATTTTCATTACATTCTTTCTAATTTTTATTTTTTAAAATTCCAACTGTTCTTTTCCTCCAATTCTTTCTCATGAAATGATTGAAGCAAATGTTGGAAATGGCAGGTGAACATCCCCTGCTCATGTGGTTGCAGTAAGTATCATTGTTCCTTCCCATTATTGCATGCTTGCTTTTGGTTACATTTTCAGATATTAAAATATATTTTTTAAGTCCTATATTTTACACTTTTTCCTTTATACTTGGTCTCTATTCTTAAAACTTTATTAGGTTCTCCAAGATTTAGACATTATCAATGCTATAAATTACTATGAGTTAACTGATTCATACCATTTAGTCATGGTATGAGTAATGTGGAATCTACGTTGTAGGAGTTAGTTACATAACTGTATTTTTAAATTGTCTTTTGTTCAGAAGCTTATTTTGCTTTTCAAATGGTGATTTTTCTAATATACAAGTGAGGTGATGGCGTTTTAAGATTTGATCTGGTGAACTATAGCACCCACTCTGCTAATTTGTATCTTCATGTTGGGACATCATTAAATCTTATTTTGGAAAATTTGTGTTTCACTGACTGATAATTTAAATGAACATTATGGTTTCTTTTGAACTAGAAAAATAAAATAAATATAGTTTAGGTTTGAACTGGCGAAACCATCTTCTTTTGTTAGTGTTTTATTTGTTTCTTTTCTTCTAATTGTCTATTAGCTTCCCCAATTCTGCATTCCCTTTATTTGAAATGGCTTTTTTTCCCATAGAAGGAAAAATAGAAACCACATATAAATTGAATTGTGTTGAATCTGTTTATCCCTAATCTTTTTATTTTCAGTATTATTGAATCTTAGTTGAATTGCATTGAATTTATGGATCTGATAGGTATAGCATCATTACATTGTGTCTCATTCTAAGGTTCTTTGTTGGAATTGACTTATGTGGGTGAGTGATAAACGATTGTGAAAATCTAGAAGTTTTGTTTGCAAAGTGTTGACAAAATGCATCGTGGATGATGTTATGTACTGGGATCTTTGGTTTGAACTATTTTGAAGGCCATATTTTGTAACATGATACAAATGTGATGAACAAAATGAGTTGGTATGTAGACATAGTTCAGTTTTATCAAATTACTGATGGATATGCAAATGACATAGCTTAGAATAGTATCACATAAATACTTTAATATGTCGGCTCTTTTTCTAGATTTGAGCAAAAGTCATTCGTATGGCATGATTTTAACATCAGCTATTTGTTTTGGCATGTTGTTGATCCATTCATTCTCTTACAAACTATCCCTTTAAACTCTTAGTAAAACCAGAATGAATTCATTACTTTAAGGATGCAGCATCAGAATGTGTTCAATGCATGATTCAAATTACTTTATGAATGAACACCTTAAGGATCCATATTAGACTATTATTATATGCCTAACAATCAGCACCAAAACAACAAAAACTTTAATAAAGACCAAAATTGATTTAGAAGATAAAGTTTAGGGGTTTCACTCCGTTGTATTCCTAAATTCATGTCTTAATGCTGCAGAGCTTATGATCCCGAGCTCCATGAGGATTTGATCACAACTGCTCAAAATCTCTCAATTCATGATGATAAAAAGAGTGTGTGTGCTGAGAATGAAAGTGTCATCTCTATTCTTATTTATTCCTTGAAATCCGGAAGTGGTGCAACCATTCAAACAAGAAGCAATGCTGCTGCAACTATTTTCTCATTATCAGCTCTAGATTCCAACAACTGCATCATTGGAAGATTTGGAGCTATAAGATAATAATTGATGGACCTTTTATAGGAGGGAAATCCATCACCATCAAAGATGCTGCCACAGCCATATCAACCTATGTATTGTAGATGAAAATATATTGACTATACGAGAAGGGAGCAATCCAACAAAATACCAAGATTTCTTTTACTATTAATATGTTTTAAATTTCCGCATTTTCTTTATCTTCTATTTCAAATTTGGTGTTATTTAAAAACATTCTTTAAGATTTTATTCATTTAACATTCTTTAACATTCTTTAATATTAATATGTCGTTGTATAAAAAACCGATATTCTAATCTTTTGATAATCAGGTACATCATCTAAAGATATACTCTTTTGGGTGGGGTTCCACAGTAACAACAGATAAGACTCAGCTATTAAAGATGGTAAAAAGAGAATTGTGGGCTCAAAAAGGTTAGAAAGGTAATGTATTATGTATTGTATTCGATATAATAATATACATATTTACTATATAATAAGTTGTATTATTTCCACAATTTACTAAAATACTATTTTTTTTAAAAAATTATTAGGAAACTTGAAGCTACATTACTAAGCAAAAGAAGTCGTGATAACTCAATACACTTGGAACAAAAAAATGGTCTTACCTGAGGATGTAATATTTTATTTTAATAATACCTTATATTTGTTATAAATGTTTACGATAATGAATGTTCCAAATTTTAGTCTTATATTTTTTATTTAATTTGTAGTTTATTAAACAAAAAAACATTAAAGATAATAAAAAGTATGAAGATTTTTTGAGAATCGTGACAAGGTAAGCAACTATTAGAAGTAAATTATGTCTATTTTTAAAAAATTTGATATGCTTTATTACTTTTTATCTAACAAAAATTAACATTATAAATTTATTTTGTTTGTAATGCAGGGAAATGCAAAAAGCTCCTGAAAATCGATTCATACTTAATCTCCTTATAAATATAAATGCTGAGATTTCGAGGTTAAATAATAGTTGTAACTAAATTATATTTGGTACCTTGGATTTGTTTTTTATTAAAATATATATCTTATTTATTTTTACATTTATTTGTAACATGATATTATTAACGCAGTGATATATATAATGTGTGTTTACATTATTACCTCATATTGTAAAGTTGGATAAATCTATACAATAAAGACAAGTAAAAACATTAGAAATACGACCAGACAGACACTTGACCTGAAGTAACAGGAGAGGAGGTGGAGTTGTAGCCCCAGATACGTTCGGCGAGCCACCATGCGCGAAGTGGAAGATAGGGGTGTTCGCGGATTGGATTGGATCGGTTTTGAGCTAAAAAGTTATCTGATTCAATGATGAAAACATCGTGCGGTTTGGATTGGATCGGTTTGCTTTCTTAAAAAAATCCGATACGATCCAATTCAATCAAATGCGGTTTGGATTGGATTGGATAATTCGGTTTTTGTCATACTTTATTTTTTTTCTAATGTCAAGTGTCCTTTCTACTTATTTAATAGTGGTAAAAGATAATTTTTGTTTTAATTTGGGAGTTTGAGAAGAAAAAAAATATTGATATTTTTTAACACGTTCTTTTATATTAATTATCTATATCTACTCCCACTTATCATATTTTGTTTCCTTGAATCGGCTACAAATAAATTGTAGCCAATTATTTTTCAAATTTACTTAATTGTTTTCCTATTTTTCACGATTACTCAATCAAATATATATATGTTATGCATCAAAACTTTTAGTAAAGTATAATTTCAAGACATTAATATTTATTCTAAATAGTCTTATATATGTCATTCCAACAAAAATATTAAAGAAAATGAGGGATATAAAAGTATAAAAAATAATGTTTAAGTATGAGTAATACTATAATTTCAAAAAGAATGGTATATGTATATAATAGATCGGTTTGGATTGGATTTGATTTCACTATTTGATCCAAAATCCGATCAAATCCAATAAAAAATTACGGTTTTTTCGATTTTCGATTTGTTCGGTTCGATTTTTGCGATTTGAATCGGTTTGGATCGGTGGTTGATGAACACCCCAGGGAAAGAGATGAAACGTTACTGAATGACTTTTTTCCTTTTCAAAATTATTGAAAAAATAAAAAATAAATCATAAGTAACATTTAATTTAATAACTGTGGCAAAATCATCTTTAATAAAGAAATTGGTAACATTTCAATCACAGCCATCCATTTTTAAAAATATTATACCTAATGGCTTTTTGAGCTCCCTCAAAAGCCACCTGTAACCAAAGCGTTCCAAAAACTTGAAGCACCATAGACAACGATCTATTCGGAGAAGGCAACAGGCTTTGAGACAACTTGTTAACTTTGGCACCGAAAAAAGAATACTTGAATCCTCAACTACTTTGCTTTTATCTCCCTCGTGGAAGTGGAAACGTGCACGCACTGCACATTGAAGAGAGGAAGGGAGGGAAGAAAATGGGAGAGAGAGGGGAAGAATGTGCATTGAAATCTTTACACATTTTAGGCTAATCCATTTTCCTACTACTCTTCCTTCCCAAAACCTATTTGATCTTCGCCATGGCCTTCTTGAAGATTCCACTCTTCTTCTTTCTGTCATTCTCTTGTCCCTTTCTCCTTCGATTTATTTCCAACTCCAAGTTCTCCACGCCACTCCCCAAAGAAGCATCGCAACGTTGAAACACTTCTAGCAGCCGAGGGTACATATTTTCCATCCGCACCTTGAAACTTTCACCGTCGACGAAGACGAACGCAACCCGTTGAAATCGTAAATAATACCCAACTCTCACGCGCCCATTCGCGTACCCATTTCACGCCCTCAGAATCGCGAGCCCTCGCCGGCGAAAATGGTCTTTAACAAAGGCTTCGAAGTTCTTGGGCGGGTTCCGAAGCAGGTAGATGGAGGCGTAACACGTGGTCGTTGTAGTCACGTGACCTATTTTCTCTCTTTTGTTATCCTTTTCTGGTGGCAGACCTAGATTATATTTTTTCGGAAATACAAGCTACTAATTAAAATTCAAATGAATCATATATAATTTTATCAGTTTTAAAATAATATATTAATGTAAAATAACAATAAAATATATAAAAGAAAAAATGTATTTATTTTTAACTAATATTTATACAGAACAGTTACAAAAAAAGAAAAAACATAGATATAATTAAGTGCGGGGGTAACCTATTAGTATAGTTTGGACTAGGAGATTAATTAAGTATATACATTAAAAGTGTGTTGGGGGAAAACTAAAAAAAATATATCATGCTGATAATCAATATATATATAATTGATTATTGTGAAAATTGATTATAATCAAAATCTATTTTTGTTTGTATATGTTTATTGAAAAAACTATTTTAAGATAATTTTTGTTTGGATGGTGCAAAAAATAGCTTTTTATTCACAAGATTTTACAAAAACAACTTTTTCTTCAAAAACATCTGGATTATTTACAAAAACAATCATCCCCACTAGATTGTTAAAAACAACTTTTTTCTTTTAAAAAAAGTTTTTATTAAAGAATTAATCTAGTTACCAAACATATAGATTATTTATAAAACAACTTTTGAGGAAAATAAACAGCTGAAACCCAAATAATCAATCTTTCCTAAGCATGCTCTCATGAGAAATAGTAACTCATAGATGAATAAACACTATATTAATGCTCCAATAAATAAAAAGACATTTTTCTGCTAAAAAAATGGTGGCGAGTGATCTTTTACTCTACAGACCTAACACGCCTCCATTAGTCCAACCCTTCTAGTTTAATTAAAAAAAAGAAAGAAAGAAGACATTTTTAAGCTTATATCCAATGCAAAAAGTATTATGTTATCATATCGTAATAAAGCATCAAATTCACAATTGAAAGGAGAACGCATCTGGGTATGTCTAATATAAATATTTACATGATGTGTAATAATAAAGTAGAAAGTCTCCTTCGTGTTTTTAGAGATTGTGATAATGTGAAATCCTCCAGGAACTTAATTTTGGGGTCGAAATACCCTGAGTTTTTTGTGATAATTGGAAGGAGTGGCTGTACAGAGACTTGGCCAATAATGATATGATTAATAATAATTGCTGGAATGTCATTTTTAGAGTGTTGTTAGACAGAATTTGGTGGAGAAGGAATGATTCAATTTTCAATCACACTTCTTGGTCTAGCTCGGATCTAATTTTTAGGACCAAGAGGATGGTGGAGGCTATTGAAGTAAGCAGAGAGACTCTGAAGCGGGTTACTAACAGAGATGGAAGTCAAACTCTGATGTTCAGATCAGGTGGCAAGCCCTTGCGCAGGGTATGGTGGCCCTTAATTTCGATGGGTCTCTTATAACTTATAAATCAAGGGGGAGCTGCAGCTTGCGGTGGCCTTTGTTTGTGTTTGGGGTTTGACCCCTCTTTGTTCAAAAAAAAATAAAATCTATACTAATATAAAATATGGATAACTATTTTTGTTGTATATCCACTTGACAAGTTATAGATTTTTTTATATTATTTTATTAGTTACTTTTTATAATTTATATATATTTTATAAAGTGGGGAAGGGGTGTTATAAGGGTTTAGGGTAGGTGGGGAGGTTGATGTTAGGAAGGGGAGGGGGAATAGATAAAAGGGGTGGAAAATAAAAATAATATTTATTATAAATAAAATTATTTTTATAATATATTTAATTATAAAATATAAAATAAAAATTATATATTACTTTTTTTTAAAATATATAAAATACAAATAATACACTAGTGCAGAAAAGGGATTCTACATCGGAGTTTACACATCGGTTTAGTGGAAACCGATGTGTAAAACGAGGCGGTGACATTTTTGAAATTAAAACGAAAGTATTACACATCGGTTTAGAGAATAACCGATGTGTAAAACTTTTCCACATCGGTTATTTATAACCGATGTGTAAAATTAAAATAAATAAAATTAAAACTCGGAATTTTTAACATTCAACATCGGTTCTTTTTGAACCGATGTGTAAAATGGTGAGTAACCACATCGGTTTTTATATAACCGATGTATAAAATTATAAAGAAAAAAAAATAGAAATTTAGATTTTACTTTTACACATCGGTTTTTATTAACCGATGTATAAAATTTAAAAGAAAAAATCAGAATTTAAAAGTTTAATGTTTACACATCGGTTTTGTCATAACTGATGTGTATAAGATGTTTAACACATCGGTTTTCCTAATAACCGATGTGTAATAGTCCCAATTTTTCTATTTCCCTCCTTGTGTTTTGCGCCCTCATTCTTCGATTTTCGAACGCATCCTAAAACACAACACTCCCTCCCTCTCGCTAACGCGGCTTGTTCCTCGCTCGCGTTGTCACCGCTTCCATCTCTCTCACTGCACTCACATCCGCGAGCTACCCTAGTTTGAAGAGCGCCATTTTTGCTCGTCCTCCTCCTCCCCTCCGGTATGCGTCTCTCTCTCTCTCATTCTCTCTCTTTCTTTCTCTCTCTCTCTCTCGCTCCCTTCTTCACCGCCGCTTCTTCCTAGAACTCCCGTGTCCTTTTTCCCTTTTCAATCGTAGACAAAGAAGACCATCGCGATCGCGAGCCTTCATTTTCTCGCTCGTAAGAGAACCACCGAGAACGATCATCCGCGAGCTACCCTCGTTTGCGTGAAGAGCGCCATTTTTGCTCGTCCTCCTCCTCCCTCGGTATATATTTGTTTCTTGTTTAGAAAAGTTATGAACTTTGACTCGAAATGGTTGGATAATATACTTGCATGTGTTGTTCTGTTGCTCCAAGACTGGATTTTTCCAAAGTGGTGGTATCACCCGTCACGATCCGTCTTTGCTGTCACGGCTAAGGCCGTGACGGATTCTCGCCTTGGAGGTTGCTTCATCGTTGTTGTTTCGTCACGGCCGCGTGACCACCATCATCGACGCCCGGCAAGGCCGTGATCAGTTCTCGCTTGTGAGGGTCTGGTTCGCTTGGCATGTCACGGCCGTGATGGCCATCACGGCCAGGCCGTGATAGGTTCGCGCTTGAGGTTGCTTCACTGGTTGGGTCATCACGGCGTGACCACCATCACGGCCAGGCCGTGATCGATTCTGCTCACTGTGAGGGTCTGGTACGGTGACATGTCACGGCCGGTGATGGGCATCACGGGATGGCCGTGACCGATTCGACTTTTCCATTCTTTCTTTTAAGCTATACTCGATCACACGCCGTGATGGCTTTCAAGGCCTAGGGCCGTGAAGGGCTCTGTTTGGCTAATTTTCTTCACTTTTCAAGCCTCATCTTTATGCAAGCTACATAAATAGTAAAGCCTTAGTTTCCCGTTTGAGATGCAATACTAATGAGCGTACGTGTACGTGCTTAATGTACCGCTCATTGTGTTGGATCTTGAATTGTCCAAAGTTGGATAGTTTGGGAAAAAACTTTTTCTTAATTCAGTTAAAATAGTTATTCATTGGTTCTAATGTTATATACTTGATGAAAGTTCGGATTGATACATTTCCTTTTCGTTCTCCCGGTGCATACTTTATCGTGGTGGATGTCATCGCGTTCAAGTAGTGTACGTCGAGACCAGGGGAAATGTTGCCGAAATTTTGTCAGTATGAGCATGAGAGTTAAGGACTAACTGTTAACCGAATGTTCAAAAAGTTTCTTCTCGAATGGGATAGGGCCATACCCTGTCATAAGAAGTGGTTGATGAATATGTTGGACTAAGTACGAAGGTATTGGTTTAGTCATGGATCGCGGTTGGATGAATGCTAGACGGACAAGTGATGAGTATGAGAATGGAGTGGAAGATTTTCTACAGTTTGCAAAAACAAATGCTCCTGATAGTGGTAACGGAAGGTTTTATTGTCCTTGTGTTAACTGTTTTATACTTCACTTTTAAATTCCTTGAACTTTTCAAAAGATTCTGATTTGTGTTTCACAAGATACACAAATCCGTATCTACTGCAATCATCAGTAAATGTAATGAAGTGCTGAAAATCTCCTCTAGCAGTCGTGTTTAGTGGTCCACACACATCACTATGTATGAGGCTCAGAAGATCACCAACCCTTTCTCCTTTTCCTGTGAATGGGGCTTTGGTCATCTTTCCCAATAAACAAGACTCACATGTCTCATATAATTCATAATCAAATGAGTCCAAGAATCCATCTTTATGGAGTTTAGAAATGTGTTTCTTATTTATATGGCCCAAACGACAATGCCAAAGATAAGTCGGGTTCATCTCATTTGATTTGAATCTCTTGGTATCAATGTTATAGATGGGCATCTCAAGATCAAGTACATAAAGCCCATTACTCAAATGTGCTCTAGCATAGAAAATATCATCCAAATAAATAGAACAACATTTGCTCTTTATTATAAAAGTAAAACCAATCTTGTCTAAACAAGAAACGGAAATGATATTCCTACTAATCTCAAGCACAAAATAACAGTTCTCTAACTGAATAATAAGCTCAATGGGCAAAGTCAATACATAAGTTCCTACAGCTAAAGCAGCAACTTTTGCTCCATTACCAACTCGTAGATCGACTTTGCCTCTCGTCAATGGTCTACTCCTTTTTAGATCTTGCACATTTGTACAAATGAAAGAACCACATCCAGTATCTAATACCCATGATGCAGAAGTAGATAAATTGACTTCTATAACAAACATACCTGAGTTGGAAGTCCCACTTCCATTCTTCTTGCACTCTTCCAGGTATTTTGGGCAGTTCTTCTTCTAGTGTCTGGTCTTACCATAATGGAAGCACGTACCCTCCTTAGCCACTCTGCCAACAGGCTTCAAGCCAGAAGTGTTGGGTTTGAACTTGTTGTTGTCCTTGCCCTTGCCCTTCTGCTTGTTCATAGGCCTCTTGGGCTTCCAAGACCGCTTCTTGCCTTTTCCAGGTTGGACCATCATAATGGCCTTCCCTTTTCCCTTATTGATGTTGATTTCAGCAGTTCTCAACATGCCCAACAACTCTGGCAGTGATTTGTCAAGATCATTCATATTGAAGTTCATGACAAATTGATTGTAACCCTCCGGCAACGATTGCAGGATCAAGTCAGTGGCAAACTCTTGGCCCAAGGCGTAACCCAACCTCTCAAGATTCTCAATGTACCCAATCATCTGAAGCACATGAGGACCTACTGGGCTTCCTTCTGCCAGCTTGCTTTGGAAAAGAGTTCTGGAAACTTCGTACCGCTCATGCCTTGCTTGCTCTTGGTAGAGCAGCTTGAGGTGTTCGATCATATCAAACGTCTCCATGTTTTCATGTTGCTTTTGAAGCTCAGAGTTCATGGTAGCAAGCATAAGACAGGCGACATCCAAGGAATCATCCTGATGCTTCTTATAAGCATCTTTGTCATTCTTGGGTGCATTCACAGCTGGTGGCACCTCTAACATAGCCTCTTCAAGAACATACAGCTTTTTCTTTTGCTTGAGGACAATCCTCAAGTTTATGTACCAGTTCAGAAAGTTTGTTCCGAATAGTTTGTCCTTCTCAAGGACATATCACGATGATAAGTTACTTGATATGTTTGATGTCATGATAACCTACACAAAGAAATATGCAAAATATAAGTATCATGCTATCAACATATTTAATTAGGTCTTTAATTAAATACGTCTCCCACTATTTTACTCAAATCAATGACCCTCATCATTGACTCGGAAAATCCCGTTGAAAGATTTTCTAGTGAGACCAAGATCCATATTTCACCTTGTTTTGAGTCAACTTTGGCTGATCTCCCAAAACGTAATTATTTAGGTAGGAAACTCCTTTCCAATTACATCTCATGTAACTCTTGGATCAGTTGGGTGAATAACCCTTATTCTAATCCATCCCATGGACTAAAGCTCAACTTAACGCCTTTAAGCCATTCAATTCTCACTACAAAAAAAGGTCATTTAGCGACCGAAAATAGTGACCGAATTTTTAGGTTCCTTTTTGCGACCGAAATAGAGACCGATTGTAGGATCTACATGAAACACTGGTTAGAGTTGATTCTGCGACCGAAATAGAGCGTAGCAGAGATATCGGTCGCTACTTCGGTCGCTAAACAAAGGAAAGTAAAAGTCAGAAATTTATGAATTTTTAGCGACCGAAATGGCGACCGAAATAAATGCAACGGTCAAACTGTGTTTATATTAGAGACCGATTAATAAATCCGTCGCTAAATTTATGAATTCACGTTTTAAACTTTATTATATTTGCGACCGATATTAATTCGGTCGCTAAATGGCGCGTTGGAAAAATAAAATTGCACGTGTTAGCGACCGAAATTTAAATCGGTCGCTAAAATTACAAATTCAAATTAAAACTAGTCATATTAGCGACCGAATTAGCGACCGAATTAATTCGGTCGCTAAAACTGAAATCCCTAAATTCGACAGAACCTCCTTCTTCCTCATTTTTTCCGGCGTTTTCTCTCTCCCACCCACTGTTTCTCTCTTCTACGGCGCGCGCTCCGGCCACCTCAACACCCCAAGACACCTCCGGTCGTCGTCACCACCGTCATCTCCCCTCTACTCAGGTAAGCTCTCCTCTACTCCATCTCTCTGTCTCATTGTCTCACTATGTCACTGTCTATCATTCCCCCCCTCATTTCAGGGCTCATTCTGGTCACATTGCTCACACCACCACCACCACCACAACGCCCTCCCTCACACTGACCGAGGTAATTGCTTCTCTCGTTGTTACTGGCTGACCTGCTAAGAATCCCAAGCTCATTCTCTAGTTAAGTTATGACAGTTATGGTGGTTGTGTGCTTAGTATTTTGAGTTGCTAGTTTTGGTGGTAGCTGGTGTGTGCTCTGTTGTTTTTTGGGCTGCATTTTTCTCTTCTTTGTCATTTGTTTGCTTCTTTGGGTGGATTTTTCGTTGCTCTGTTTGTGCTCTCTTTTGTCTTTTGGTTCTCTTGGTGGTGTTGATCTGTTCTTTGGTGTCATGTGGGGTTGGCTTTTAGCTATTATGCAACCTTAGTGCTTCGATTTTGGTTTTGGTTGTAACAATATCTATAGGTTCAGTCTTGTTAATCTGTTTTCGACATTTGTGTATTTGGGTTAGGCACTTCTTGTGCTCTTTCTTTTAATATATTTCTTTGATTATCAAAAAAAATTTGTTTCTCTCGTTGTCTTTCTCTACATTGTTGTTTTACATTTGTGTGTTGTGTGTACATTGGTGTTGTGTGTGTGTTTGTTGTGTTGTGTGTGTGTGTGTTGTGAGTGTGTGTTTGTTGTGTGTTCTGTGTACTAAAGTTTGTGGGTTCAATTGGATTGTAATCATAGGGTAGGTGTGTGTGTGTCTGTTTGGGATGTTTGTGTGTGTGTGTGCAGAGATGTGTGTTTATTGTATGTGTGTGTGTCTGTTTGGGATGTTTGTGTGTGTGTGTGTGTGTGTGTGTGTGTGTGTGTGCAGAGATGTGTGTTTATTGTATGTGTGTGTGTCTGTTTGGGATGTTTGTGTGTGTGTGTGTGTGTGTGCAGAGATGTGTGTTTAGTGTATGTGTGTGAGTTTAGGGATGTGTGTTTTTGTTACTCATCATTTTCATTTTTTCATCCAACACATTTCTCTCTTTTCTCTTAGTTTCTCAAGGTGTCTTGATTTCTTACTCAAGGGTCATCACTTAGAGGTAATTTTCCTCCAACCTTTCTTCATTACAATTGATGTTGAGTTGATTAGCTTCATGCTTGTTCTTAATTTTGTTCAAAAAGAATTAAGCTTGAAAATGGTAGAAAAATCATAACTCTTTGTACCCATTGATTTAAGTCTTGAAACTTAATATTGGTGCTTCTATAATCATACTCTTCATGCTTGCCAAATGATTTGATGAACAAAAATTTCTCCCCTATTTTCCCCCACTTGGCCGAACCATACCCTTTTATTTTACTCTTGGATTTCAAAAATTTGTAACTCTTTGCATAAAGGGAAACAAATCTCCAAATTTGATATCTGTGCTTGTCTAGTGATCAATGATCATACTTCCTTTCTCTTCATGTTTTTCATTCAAATCACTAAGTTGCTACAACTTTCCATATTCCTTGATTTTTATGATTTAAATTCTAGAAAATCATAGAAATGGAATTTGTGAGTTATGACAATTTTTCCCTACTAACTAAGACCCTAACATCTTGTCTATCTAGGATGGACTATTAGATCATATAATTAATATAGTTAATTAGTGGTTAGTTACAAATCAGTTGCTTTATCTTACATATAATATAAGTCACTTTTATATATGACTTGATGTAATAAACTTTCTCATTCAATCAATTACAACTTTCAGTTTTCTCTCTATTATTTTCTATTTTAATGGGCACTGTCATGTTTACTAAAATGAACATTGAACAACATGGAAAATCTTCTCTTTGATAGAAAGAAATTCTAGCATTATCCACATTTTTTTTTATGGTACTGGATATGTAATATATTGATTCGATTTGTGTAAACAGTTAGGCCCGATTTAAGGATAATTTTTTAAAAAAAAGTCGAAATCAAAATAAATCGACCTTCAGCTCTGCAATCTTATTATTTTTTATGCTTCATTGATTATTTTTTCGTCAGCACATGCTTTAACACTAGATATTCATGAGATAAATTATTTAGGTATAACAATTTAACATAATAGAATAGTGATTTGAGTTGAAATGAATAATTTCATTTATGCACGATAGGTCCTTCTTGTCATATTCTTCTACCGGCTCCTCCACTTATCCTTGCTCAGTTGTGTTTTCTCTCTCAGGTCAGTTCTCTGAACACCCAGTGTAATGTATTATGTGAATTATCGTTTTGTTTGGTAGTGGAGAGCTGAGCTCAATAGGATGTGATCTTGTCCGATTGTATCTGATAATTAATTTAATGTTTATGCATGTGTTTGTCAATATGTGTTGTTTGTTAGTGGGAGAGCGGAGCTCAATAGGATGTGATATTGTATGATTGTATGCTTGATAATTTAATGTTTATGCATGTGTTTGTCAATATGTGTTGTTTGTTAGTGGAGAGCGGAGCTCAATAGGATGTGATCCTGTCCGAAAGGCGGGATCTTTGGTTGTGTCTTGATAATTTAGAAATTATGCATGTGTTTGACAATTAACTGCTACTTGTTAGTGGAGAGCGGAGCTCAATAGGATGTTTGCTACAATATTTAATCTAAGTTTGTATTGATTTACGCTGCAATTTATATAAACTCAACAATGTTGCAATATTTATAGGTTAATGGTTTTATTTTCTGTTAGAGTTAATAATTAATTTACGAAAGCCTTAGTTTCCTATTTGAGATTCAATATTATTGAGCATGCGTAACTTATCAAGGTATGCATGCTCATTGTATTGAATCTTGAATTGTCCAAGTGGGACAGTTTGGGAAAAAGCCTTTTTCACACTCGTACAATAGTCATTTCAATGTTCAAATGCCTTATATACTTGTTGAAATCTCGGTCTGATGCATTTCCTTTTGTTCTCCTGGTGCATACTTGATCGCGGTGATTCTGACCGTGCTCGAGTCGTGTGACTTGGAGACCGATGGGAAATGCTGCCGAAATTTTGTCAAGTATAAGGTATTTGAATATGGGAATAACTATTAGTAGCCGAGTGTGACAAAGGTTTCTTCTCGAATGGGATAGGTTCATACCTTGTCATAAGAACGAGATTGATGGAGTTATTAGAATGCACCGTAATATATAAGTGTTATTGTAGGATTGGTCAGGCTATTTAATTGTCAGCAATGGATATTCTGGAGAATCGAAAATGGATGTATCGTAGGTTGGATCGGAATAAACGTCTTAGGGAAGAGTATAGAGTTGGAGTGGGTGAGTTTATAGAGTTTGTTGTTAGCCAGGAGAGATTTATACGGCTGGGCGGTGATCAATTAAGGTGTCCTTGCAAAAGATGCAAGTGTCAATCTTTCAAAAGTATGGATGGAGTTGTAGCCGATCTTTATGAGAAGGGCTTCATGCCTGATTACTATTGGTGGAGTAACCATGGTGAGACGTTGCCTGACTTAAACCCGATTGTGGCTGAAGGTTCGTACTATGGAAGTGGTGACGGGAGGGAAGAATTGAATCCATACGAGCAGATGATAATGGATCATGCTGGACCATCGGTTGGTGTTGTACTAGAAGAAGATGGGGGAGAAGATGGTGGAATGGGTTCCCAATACATAGAGGAGAATCCGAATCCCGAAGCTCAAAGATTCTATGATATGCTGAGTGCTGAGCAATATAGAGGATGATTTCTATGGGGTTCTAACTGACATCCTTGAACTCGATTATACCGGTTCCCCGTGATGAAATTAGTTATCTTCAAGTGTGATTGGTTTGATCCTACTCTTGACATAGGGACAAAAATAGATAAAAATTATGGTATTGTTCAAGTTAGGCTGTCTCGAAGGTATAATAAGGCGTACGGCCCATTCATTTTTTCACAACAAGCAGAGCAGGTTTATTACTCGCCATATCCCGAAGGACATCATGGCTGGTTGGGTGTTATTAAGATAAAGGCTCGCAGTATAATTACTGATAATGTAATCAACCAGCCTGAAAAAGATGCTCCGTACCAAGATGATGAGTTTTCAAGACCCCACGCATCGTTGCAAATTACGCCAGGACATTATTGTTAATTCTCGGCGGACATTTCGGAAATGGGGAAGAAGTTGAAAGAGAGTTAATGGATCAATCCGAGTTGGACGCATCTAGCGAAGGTACATTCTGATCAAGTGATACTGATGAGAGCGAGGGTGAATTTAGTGACGGAGATTCTACTTAGGTAATTTATTTATGTCATAATTCATTGTGTGAATGTCATTATACTTATTAGGTAATTTATTTTTGTATTATTTACACTGTTGTGTAATCATATTTTCATTTTTTCTCCGGATGGCGATTCCTCCGCAGGTAGGGGTCGTCGTGGAGGTCGTCGTGGAGGTCGTGCTTTGCGAGAGTCCCTTCGCCGGCCGACCCACAACCTTCGGATCGAGACCATCCTACCAAAGCACCTCTGTTGAAGGGACACCTCGGGGTGATGGAGTTGCACCCCCACCCATCCTCATGTGGTCGGGACACAGGCTGCACCCTCATCATCCACACCTACGACGATAGGACCATCATCATCTTCGGGACAGAGAGTCGTGGTCCATCCGACAAGAGGATTCTTCTTATCCCGGGGGGATAACGAGTATGCTAATTTAATTTTTTAATATATATAAAGTATCGTTAATTTCTATTTACTTGTTTTTAAAATTTAATTATAACATTTATTAATGCTCTAATTTTTCTGCAGCTTTCGCCCGCGGAGGCCCCCTTCGATTCGATCTCGAAGATCCTGCGACGCAAGTTTGATGGTCCATGGCCTACATGGAAGGCCATCCCACTGGGCCATAGGGATCGCTTGTTTCTAGAGTTTAAGGTAATGAGTTTATTAAGTTTTTTAAATTAAATTTACATTATATATATGTACACACGAATTTCCTAACAACCTGTAAGTTGCGAAAAGAGTATAGGTGGGACTTAGCTTTAGAGGCTCTCGTCGGGGACATATTTGAGCATAAAGGCTCACTGGTTATGAAGAATCGATGAACAAGGCGAGGAAGGGGCGGAATAAGGGGAGGTGGGTGGATCCCGAGATCATGAGGCAGCTGGACCAAGATCTTGGGCTACCGAGAAGTTTCAGGAGATCCGGGCCACGACTCGGCGTAATCGAGCTTCCGATGGTGGCGCATGTGCTTGGACCGGTGGGTCTAAATCAGCCGCCGCCCACTACGACGAGCTGGTAATACATTAAACTTTTGACTTAATATACTATTTAATTAATTAGTTTTCATTTTTAACTATTCTTATGAATTTAATATTATATTATTCTTTGCAGAAAGCACGAAACAATGGCCCCATCGCTATGGAGTTGGTGGAGAGGACGAAGAAGTTGAAGTCGGGCACATGGGTCAATGACAAGGCCCGTAACTATGTTGTAAGCAAAAAAATAATTTAGTGTTTACTTGTAATTTATTATAAATGATTTGTTAATATTGGATATAATTATTTTAACTAAATCTATTCAACTATACTTTGTAGGCGGGCTTCAACGAGAAGAAGGACGATGCCATATCACGTGCCTCACGAGTCACAAGATGAGGCTTTGACCGGGTGATGGCTGCTCTCTCTGTCTCCGTCGACGATAATGCCATTTATTTGGAGGTCGTCGGGGCGGGGAACAAGAAGGGGCACGTGTATGGCCTCGGACACTGGGAGCCGAGTTCATCGCTTCATCGTCCCAAGCACGCTTCGCTCCTTCTCGCGCCGATATCGTCCCTCGGGAGCAGTTCCACCAAATGCAGGACACCATCACGCAGCTGAACGGAGCTTCGGGAGAAGAGCGAGAGAGAGCGGCGAGATGGCGGACAGATTGCCTGATTGACTTCGGGCACACCAGAATGATGCGGCGAGCATCGAGCGAGGGCGACATCTGGGCTGGTGTTGGAGCAGATGAGATCCAGACTCGAGTTGCTCGAGATGATGCTCGACGGCGGTTGTGCCGCTGCTGCCGCTCCTCGATTCCGCCGCCACCATCGATGTCGCATCTGCAGAGGGCGATCGGCTAGCAGACGTCGGTGGTACGGACGCTGAGGATGATTGGATTCCTCCATCTCCCCCTCATCATGACTGATTTTTTCTCTCCATATTTTGTACTTTAAACGATTCTTGTACGACATTTTGGATTGTTCTTTTTATATATATTTATTATTTTTTTTGATTTTATATTTCATAATTTATTTGTTTTGTTTTATTAGTAATTTTGTAACTTTTAAATAAAAAAAGAAAAAAATTATTATAAAAATTAAAAAAAAAAAAATAATAATAACCAGTTTAGCGACCGAATTAGAAACCAATAATTCGGTCGCTAAACTTTATTTAAGATTTCCAGATGACGTATAGCGACCGAAAATCCGTCGCTAATATAGGTTAACAATAACCAAAATTAGCGACCGAATTAGCAACCGATTATCGGTCGCTAAAAATGGTTACCCAAAAAATGCGACCAACCTAATAGCGACCGATTATTATTTTATAGCGACCGAATTTACGGTCGCTAATTAGCGACCGAAATAATAATTCGGTAGCTAAAACTTTAGCCACCAGGTATTCAGCTACCATCATAAATCGGTCTCTGATTCGGTCGCTAAAACAAATAGCGACCGATTTACATGATTTAGCGACCGAAAAGTACGGTCGCTAAACAATTGTTTTTTTGTAGTGTCTATTGAATTTAGCTTAGTTAAGTCAAACCCAATGGATAGTAGTCGGACATTACAATTGTCCCATCGCATCTTACTAGTATAGAAAAATGCACTCCGCTTTGGCGGACCTACACATATTCGATATTAGTCTTGATGAGTGTCATGCATTGGAAGGCATTTAAACTTAATATTTCATTTTGAGGGATTTTTATTAAAATGATCTCACCGGTGTTGTATCTCATAAAAGACATCTCTCATAATACACATTTAACAAACATATATAACATTTTAAACATACATGTATACATATATTTCATGCATCACAAAAAAAATATACATCCCATATATTTCATGCAGCTCATACATAAACATAAAGGAGAATGTATTATAGTTATGGCCTCCTAAATCGCAATAATTAAATAAACTAATTATTATAATTCTTTGATCCTCGAGCAAGCTTCTCAAGCTTTTCTCACGACATCATCATTTGGTGTTGCCTTCTGTTCAACTTGAGCAATTACATTTATTTAAAATAAATTAATTAATTAAAAGCACGACACGCAGATCGTATTTAAATGTAAATAAATAACACCATAATCTAGGATCATAACCAAATACCTTAATGTTCCTGCCGAGATCCGACTTGTCGGAATCTAGCCGTATAACGTCATACCAAGAGTGGACAATGGGGGTTGTTTTAGACTTTGGCTTGAGAGAATCTGATATTCCGGTCCTACGTATCCCAATGGGAATCAAAGCCAGACGTAGTTCTAGGTTCAACCTTGGTGGTGCGGTGATCTCGATCTCTTAATTTTGTATCTGATGAATACTAGGGAGAAAGGACTCTCTGATAGTCTCTTGGTCGACGCTAGTTTCTCTAATACGCTTAAGAGAGAGTCACCAGAGTTCAGTGAAAAGTGGGTTTCTATCATTGGTACTCCTCCTTTTATAATAGGATTCCCATATCTTTTAGAGATCTGATTTATCTCTTAAGTATATTTTAGAGATCTGATTTATCTCTTAAATATCTTTTAGAGATCTGATTTATCTCTTAAATCTCTTTTGAGATGTGATTCCTTAATTTAAGGGATATTATCTCTTTTAACCAGATAATGTTATTTCATATAATATCAGGATTTAAGTGATCTTTAACTTTATTATCTTTAACTTCCGGACTGGGCCAGGTATTCGAGCTCGGTGGCCGGGTTTCACTCTTCGGCCAGTACACAAGCCCCCCAAGCTTTGAGCTGATTAGGCGTAGAAGCTTTCATGATGTTTACTTAAAATAAAATTATAAAATTAATAACAATCAATAATAATAAATAAAACCCTTTTATTATTATTATTATTATTATTAAATAATTTAAATTGAAAACTTTTTTTTTTAAAATGAATTCAATTTGGGAAAATGCCATGAACGTACATGTGCAGTACGCACTTAAACTGAGAGTTCAAAAGGAATTCAAATACTTTTTGATTTCAAATTCTTAACTGTCTTGCTAAACTAACGCAACATCCTGGCGTTAGAATTCGGTGCATATTTTATTTATTTATTTTGGTTAAATTATAATCATTCATTTCACTTTGTTTCTATTTGAATTTTCAATTTGAAAAAGTTTCAAATTCTCTGACGCGTGAAATCAAAAACGTATCAATCCACTACGCGCTCCAACTAGATGGGAACTCACGCATCAAGGTACGCGTAATACGAAGACACTTGCGCTCTTATTTCAAAAGGTTACGCCCAGTATGCATTCGAGAAAGGGCCACTGAGCGATGAGGTTGTGACCGTCAATCTCATTAAAAATATTTGGATGGTGTAGATGAAGTCAAGGCTATCGAGTGTGAAGGTTAACTTAAAAGCATTAGTTAAAATTTAAAAAGATCACATGGGTCCCAGAGAGATGGTGTCACTAGTCACTAGAGGAAGAAACCAGGAACTCGCTTCCCTCACCGCTACAGCAGGGATTCCTTCATTACAAGTTTACAACGACGAGGTGAACGTACAACAAGGTTGCTCGCGTTGAAGAAGATCTTTCAAGTTCCGCTTTTCCCTCTATCAACCTTCTCCTCTGAGCTAAATCGTCCCAATAATTTTTTAACCCAAAGAACCGATCTACATCTTCAGGTTGAGATCTTTCCTGCTTTTCCCAATACCCCATAACCTTGAATTCCCTTTCCTCCTTTTCGTACGTGGTTCTAGACTGCGTCATGTCGTACATCCACGACCCGAAGGACTGTGACCACGGTGTCTCAGGCCTGCCATCGGTGGTACGAGCTTGATTCTCTCACGAGGAACTACGTGACCATCGCCCTCTGCTACACGACGACGCCCTCTGCTACATAAACATTCCCAGAACTTTCCATTGTATTACAGTATTCAAATCCAAATTTCCATCTCACATTGTTTCTAACATTTTTCACTCCCCAACACAACACCAAACTCAGTTAAATAGAAAGAAGACAAAAAGTGAACATGACTTAATTTAATTTAAAAACCAGGATCGTGATAATGCGTTGCTAGCTGGTGAAGTGGGAGTTTTGGGAGTGGAAAGAAAAAGAGATAGAAGAGAGAACTCTGTAGAGAGAAAGCAAAAAGGAGTTCAGTGAGTGGGAAATAAAGAAAGGAGGGAGAAGGTAAGAGTGATGTGGCACTGGAATAAATGAGTGAAAGGAAACGTGGCGGGATAAAGAGAGAGAGTGAGTAACCTGGAAACTTGCTGCAGCAGGTAAAAGTTACTTTCTCACCGTGAAAGATTTGATGAAGTTGCTCACGCTAGAATTTTGCCTCACCACATATATCAATCAATAACAAACATGTGCTCACTTGTATTAGCACAAAAGAATTTAAGGTAACTATGATCATATGCTCTCACATTATTATTGGGATTTTTAAGAGATAATCTTCTTTAAAAATCACTCCGACATCACTGTTGGGATTTTTAAGAGATAATCCTCTTTAAAAATCATTAAATCTTGAAGCGTGCTTTCACTGTGATCACAAGTATCATGAAAGAGAAGTACCTCTACTAATCCACGTGAGCAAACGAGCGTCAGGGGAAGGTTATTTATAAGTCTATTTATAAGCCTCGTACCCCTCTTGACCTAAGTGCTTACTTATTGGGTCTTGTATGCTACAAGTACAATAGTCTTTAAATTAATTAAATCATATTTAATTAATTGACCCGCTCCGCATTTGCTCTATGCATGTGACCTGTAGGTTCCCACTAAGTTGGCAATAATATTAAATATTATAATAATATCAAATATTAATTATAATATTAAATATTATAAATACTGATTGATATCTAGCAATGCATCATTATTACCCAATTAGCAAGAGTATTGGTGATCCGATTTTAGCCTTACCGCGACCAAAATTTACCGTGCAGTAATTGTCCCTTCGTCCATATGTCTTAATTAAACACAAGGCACAAGAGTGTCATCCTTGTTATGTTCAATTATTTATTCCTCGATCCCCGAGTAGACGTGCAATCACATATTGGCCCACTTCCATGCGGCCATGCATATTTCACGTCTTACTCTATCGAGGGACCCAAGACATTACCCTTGTTATGTAAGAGGAACAAATCCTGTCTACATCACTCACACTCCTCAACATGATTTACTGCTGGCCCAATAACTACCTTTATGATCACCCTGTTACGTGTGACGTTTGATAGCATTAAAGCCTACAACTCCTCATGTAGGAATCATAGTGACTTCAAGTCGAAGGACTACTTCATCATGGTCACCATGAGAATACTTATGACACTTACATAACTATTATGAAGTATTCTCATAGTGGGTCATCCGGTATAAATATTACTCCTAATATTTATACTTGTGTGCTGACTTGATATCACATATTCATGACCCGTGAGATTTGGCCATCAGTTTACTCACACAATAGTCTCTTACATTACTATCGTCCTAATTAACAATAATATTCGACTACGGATATTTAAGAATAACGCTCTTATTATTTAATGAGGCCTCACGATTAAGTCTCGTACTTGATGTCTCATTAAATGAACTGCCTGTTCTAAGGACTTTATTACGCTATTAAAACATATAAATAACATAATAAATAAAATGCCTTTATTGATATAAAATATATATAATCCAAAGTCATGATACAACATGTAAATCTACTAATATAGATTGGTCACTAGGGCTTACACCAACAGATCTATCATGGATAATGTTCTTATTGCTTCGGAGATTATTCATTTTATGAAAACAAAAGAAAAGGAAAAGATGAAAATGTGGCTTTGAAGCATGATATTAGTAAAGCATATGATAGAGTGGATTGGGGATATCTTAAAGCTGTTATGTTGAAGATGGGGTTTGATAGTAGATGGGTGTCTTGGATATTGATGTGCATTGAATCTGTTCATTATTCTATTTTGGTCAACAATGATCCGGTGGACCCTATTACTCCCAAAAGGGGGCTTAGGCAAGGGGATCCTCATTCTCCTTAACTTTTCTTGATTTGTCCTGAAGGCTTAAGTGCTTTGATGCATAAGGCAAGAGAGGAGAATGTCATCCATGGTGTGAAAAATAGTAGAAGTGCTCCTTCTATTTCCCACTTATTATTTGCTGATGATTGTCTCTTATTATTCAAGGCTAATATGGAGGAGGTGGTATGTATTCAACAAATTTTGAGTACTTATGAGGCAGCTTTTGGACAGGCAGTTAATCTCCAAAAATCAGAGATTTTTTTCAGTAAGAATGTTGATCATGCTCTAAGGAGACAATATCCTTTGATTTGGGAGTTACTTCGGTGTTAGGCACGAATAAATATTTAGGTGTTCCTTCTATGATTGGGAGGAGCAAAAAAGCCACTTTTGCCTATTTTAAGGATAGAGTTTGGAAGAAGTTGAATTCTCTTAGTGGTAACTTTCTTTCCTCGGCTGGTAGAGAGGTTCTCATAAAATCGATGCTTTAATCAATTCCCTCTTATTGTATGAGTGCTTTCCTTCTTCCTACTTCCCTTTGTGAAGAAATAGAGAGGATGATGAATTCCTTTTGGTGGGGAGTGAAGGGTTGTGGCATTAGATGGATGTCTTGGAAAAGACTTGCTAGAAGAAAGGAAGAGGGTGGTTTAGGGTTTAGGGATCTCCATTCCTTTAATTTGGCCATGTTAGGCAAACAAGGGTGGAAAATGATTTCTCAACCAAATGCTATGGTATCTCGTTTTTTCAAAGCCAAATATTTTCCAAATAGGGATTTCTTGGATGCTAATGTAGGGCATAATCCAAGTTTTGTATGGCATACCATTTGGAGCTCTATTGGTGTGTTAAAGGAGGGTCTTCACTGGAGCATAGGAGATGGTTCGAAGATAGCTATTTTGCATCAACCGTGGTTGCGTAATTCAGAGATAAAGGTGCTTGATTCTCATCCTCGTGCATGTGTTGATAATATTTTTGTGTCAGACTTGTGGGTTCCTAGATTGAAGCAGTGGAATAGAGTGTTTATCCATACTTTAATTTCGGAAGACTTGGCCTCTTTATTGTCTAGGGTTCCGTTCGTCGAAGCAGTAAAGGAGGATTCACGTGTGTGGGGTCTCACCATTAATGGCTCATACAACGTGAAGTCTGCCTATCGTTTGTTAATGTCCAGACCGGAAAATTCAGTTTCATCATCACATAACTGGGACTGGAATCTATTGTGGGATATTGTTGTCCCTCCTAAAGTTAAATCTTTTGTTTGGAAAGCTTGTTCTAAGGTGTTGCCAACTCGCATGCGTCTTCAAGTTAAAGGAGTACACTGCTCACCCTTATGTGTTTGTTGTGATGCAAATCTGGAACATAGCTGGCATGTGCTCCTAACTTGTGATCATATTCTCCCTTGTTGGCATAAAACTTCCTTATGGTTGCATATAGAGTCGTTCATTCTCGGTGCTGAATCGTTTGAAGAGCTGTTTTTCCAGGTATGTAATCTTTTAGCTGAGGATCAACGAGCTATGTTTGTGATGGTCTTGTGGAGTATTTGGAAAGCTAGAAATGAAAGCTATGGAACAATATTGATGAGGGAGTGGACACTATTTTACATAGGGCATCGACTGTTTATCAGGATTGGATAAAAGCGCAGGGTATTATCCAACAACTTGACAAGCAGAATGTCTATGACGCTAACTCTATCATTTGGTAAAAGCCTCCTCCTGGGTTTGTTAAATGTAATGTGAATGCAGCTTTTTTCAAGACTGAGAACAAAACAGGCGTGGGTTTATGTCTGAGGGATGAGACAGGGGGCTATATTTTGGTAAAATCAGTTTGGCAACCTTATCTACTAATAGTACGAGAAGGGGAAGCTAGGGGTTTGCTTTCAGCTATTCATTGGATGCATGAATTGAACTATGTTAATGCTATATTTGAGTTAGACAGTAAAGCAGTGATTGATAGTTTATCTAATTCTTCTGTAGACAACTCTGAGTATGGTGCTATTATTAACCAGTGTAGGGACCTATTAGTTAAATTTCCTTGTGCTAGAGTAGTGCTTGTTAGAAGACAAGCTAACGGGGATACCCATTCTCTTGCTAGAAGTTCGATTTCTTTTTCTAGTAATTCTGTTTTCCCTAGGTTTCCTGCTTGTTTTGTTACTTTTAATGGAGTAATGATATAAGCTTGTTCCTTTCCAAAAAAAAAAACTACTGTTTGTTGGCCCCAACTTAAAAATAAATAAGATTTTAGTGTAATAAGTTTTATTCATTTAAATTTTAGTTCTTATATTTTTTTTTACCCTCCACAGTCCACACTACGGAGCACAACAATTTGGGGATCATTAGGGTGTAATTATTTAAGTTTTGACCAAAGTATATGTGATTTTTAAATAAGACTATCTTATTAGCTTCTAGTTTTTTCTTTTTTTTTCCAGAAGCTATTTTAAATAGTTTATAGCTTATTAACTTTTAACTCATTTTTTCCCATTATTATTTTAACATAATTTTTACTTTACCCCATCATGACCTCATAAAATAAAATTTATATAAAATTTATATAAACATGTCATTTCATTAATATTATCTCATTTCATACAATGAAAATAATTCAAAAAAAAAAGTTAATATTATAATTTTTAAGATGACAAATACTTTGAAATAAATTAAAGTATTAAGAGTAATAATTATTTTTAAATAAATAATATAAAAAAAACATTATATAAAAAATACATCTACAAACATGTCCTTTTATGCTTATAAGCTAGTTCAACAACTAATTTTACAAAACATTTCAAATTCAATCAAATAATTTTCTAGCTATAAATTTTCAGCTAAAATTTAGATTTTCCGATATCAACTAACTTTTTAGCTTTCATCTAGCTTATAAACTGTTTTTTCCAAATGAGTTGTACTTATTTTATTAGCGAGTTGAAATTTTAATGTATTTTATATTAAATAAATAATAGATAAACCTTTACATACCCACTTTATACACAATATCACTTCAAAATAGTTTTTTTTAATAATATGACCCTAATGTGTTATGGGTTTCATTTAGTTTATTAAAGAGGAAAACCCTTATATTTCATGATAATAAAAAAATGAAAGAAAGACTAAATCTATAAATTTATATAATTATTTAAGTGATCACTCTATTTTGTGCTTGGGTGGATACACATATTTTCCTCAAGAGTACGACTTGGTTAGGAGTAATGTGAATTGGCTTTTATGCCTAAATGAGCCATTAATTCGGGCAATTCTATAATACCTCATTGAGGGAGTTGAGTTTCCCTCCTCCCTTTAGTGTGACCCTCTCCAGCCGGTTACCCAGTTTCTTCAAAATGTCTTAAATTTTGCAGGCCCTACCTCTCAGCTTCCATCACTCAAATCTTTCCATCTCTCTCTTCTAACGTTTCAGACTCCCACCGACTTCCACCGGCGGCATGAGCAGAGTTTGATCAAAGTAAATAATACTTGAGCACCAAAAAAATAATAATATACTTTAAGAATGAATTCAAATAATTTGCAACTGTGGTTGTGATAGTTCAAAAAATCCTTCCAGTAAAAGGTCCATTTTCGTGTTATGGGAATTTTGGAGAATGGAGATATTGAAATGTTTTATACACGTTGTCCAAATCGTCGTGCATGCATCCTTCCACCGTTTTCTTCATCCCTTCTCACTTCAACTCCCCAACACATCACATACAGTAAACCTAAATCCAAACATTTTAGTGATTTATCTACATTACACCACCAAACACAAAATAATTTACAAAAAATATTGAATGGATTCTGTTGTGGGAGATCAGGTGGAGCTACTTGTGCTTGGCAACTCTGCTACGAATGCCAGGGGTTTTGCGGCAGTTGCTCCGTCGAGCGCCAAGGCTGAAGTCATGGGCATGGCGGCGTTATTATGACAATGGTAGGGATAAAGTGGTTGGGCTGCCATGGATAAGAGAAAACCGATGGAGCGGTGGGGCTTGGGGTTAGATTCGACCAAGTTGAAGGAATCATGTTTCGCTTCGAGTCTCTATCTCTCTCTTGTATGTCGTGCGCTCTCTTTCTCGCCGGATCATCGCCGTCGTGTGCTCCAGCAGACCACGGTGGGTTGACGACGTCTCACCCGAAACCATTCCTCTGCATTGACCCGAGTTCATCTATGGCGGCGATTTCATTTTCAAGAGGAAAGGAGAAACTGAACTGATGGTGAATTAAAGGAAGCTGTTAGGGTTGGTTGAGGAACGGTGGTAATGAGTCATGGGTGGATGGGTTGTTGAAGAAGAAAGTGGCCTCTATAATTTTCATTCTTGTTTTCTCAGACTTCATTGCAACTTGCGTTAATTTCCCCTTGACTCTCTCTCATGGCATGTGGGTGAGTGGGTCAGAAGCTAGAAAAAAACAAAAGCTTGGATCATCTGGTTGCCTGCCTTAAGTGTGGTCCAATCCTATCCATTCATTATAAAAAATGAATAAATCAACGGTCATACACTATTGAGGATTCTTCCTGAGTTTAACATGGAGGATTGAAGACAAAGCCCATTAATTCATGAGAAAATTAAATCCAACGGCAAAAGTTTAAAGTCCTCTAATCTCTCTTATGGAGGAAGGCGCACACTAATTGCTGTAAAATTTGTAAAGTAGACATTGCCCTCACTCTGTGTCTTGACTGGAGACAAAGAAGAAGGTTCAATCTATAAAGAGTTCTCCAACCGGCACCGCCGTCAGCCCCTTGCTCCTAAACCCCGACAAACATCGCTGCCTCTACCCCTTGCTCCTCACCGCAAAAACTTCAGACAATGGAGAAGATGAAGATGCAATAGAGTGGTGAGAAGCGTGGAAGTTGTGGGTGACAGCGTTTCAGATGGGTGGGCTACTATGAGAAACAACGCATGGGACAGAGATGGAGAGAAGAATAGAGGTGACTGTATGTGTGTAGCGAAGCTCTAATAAGTCGTAAACTATGCTACCTAAACGAAGCTGTGGTGAAAGGGTGCTCGTGGGTGGTGGTTTACATCGATTTTGAGAGAAAAAATCATCCAATCAAAAAATTAAAACAAGTTATAATTTAGTTTGGATTTATTTCTATATCAAATATGAATCAATCCAAGATAATTAAAAGAAATTTGGATTGGATTGGATGATTCACTTTTTACCAACACAATAACTAAAAAGTAAGTATAAATAACACTAACAGATATAACATAAAATATAAAAAAATTAAAACATTACGAACTATTAAGAATAAATTTTATGTTTAAAACATTAAAAAATAAGCAAACTATATAACACCAAACTAATAAGTATTAATAGAGAAAAGAATCTAAAAAATAAAGAAGTAATAATATAAATAAAATAAAATAAAAATATATTAATTTTTAAATATACAATTCAATATGGTTCGGTACGATTTAAAAAAAAAAAGATTTCATCACAAAAAGTTCCACAAAAACCAATATTGATCAATTTTATTCTATTATTTGGTTTTTTGGATTGGTTTTCGTTTTTTTATTGGTTTGTATATCAACACCTTTACAATAGAGTGGGTATTTCTCTCCTTAGATGTATTAGGGGCTTGGTTAAAAAAATACTTAGTTGCACTTTTGGTCACCTATTACTTGTCATGTGCAATTTTGGTACTTGTGTGTTTTTTTTGGAAGACATTTAGTTCCCTTGTTTTTTAGTGTTACAGATTCGGCCTTCCTGATATATGTTGTAAGATTTTGAATGATTAATAAAATGACAGAGAGGAACCATTAAATTATGTTGAAGCGGAGAGACAGATGAGAGAAAAACTCAATCGGTACTAAAGGTACTATATACTTAGAGCAATGATTTCTCTTTATTGATCATTGGAAAAATTGACAGATATTAAGTGGAAGTATCGAATTCGCAATATTTAAAAATAAAATAAATAAGGAGAATAAGTATGCTTAAAAAACATAGAGACCAAAGTTACACATGACAATAATATGAGGATTAAAAGATGTGCTTATCATAATAATAAAAAAAGGCTTAATTACATTTTTGGTCCCTCGACTTTTTTAATTGTGTAATTTTGGTCCCTCAAAAATTTTAATTGCATTTTTGGTCCCTCAAAATTTTCAATTATGCGATTTTGGTTCCTAAAAAATTTAATTGCACATTTAGTCCTTTAATTTTTTCGAATTGTGCAAAATCAGTCATTCTGTCCATGACTAGTGAGTGTGCAATTAAATTTTTGAGGGACCAAAATCGTATAATCTGAAAAGTTGAGGGACGAAATGTGCAATTAAATTTTTTGAGGGATCATAATCGCACAATTGAAAAATTTGAGGGACCCAAAGTACAATTAAAATTTTTGAGAGACCAAAATCGCACAATTGAAAAAATCGAGGGATCAAAATTGCAATTACACTAAAAGGGTGATTAAGTAAAAAAAAAAATTTAAAGCCTATATCCAATGCAAAAGTGTTATGTTATGATTGTTATATACTTATATCCCACCAAAATAAAGCATCCAATTTAGCTCTTTATCGAAACCTATGAACCTACTTGTTAAAAAGCATTTAAAAAAAGAAAGATTAAAAACTAAACAGAACCCAAATAATCATTAACAAAAATATTTATCTTCAAGCACTTTCATGATTGCGATCTCACTCTTCAATTACGCTAACCTTCTTTTTCCCACTACTCTTCCTTCCCAAAACCTTTTGGATCTTCGTCTTGGCCTTCTTGAAGATTCCACCCTTCTTCTTTCAGTCATTTCCCAAAACTAAACATCGTGATTGGTTAGGGAACTATACCCTTTTTTGTGTTGTTTGTAAATACATACTGTCAGAACCTTCTTCTTCTTATGATCTCTTTTTTTTTTTTTTTAAGAAGATGGTTTCACTTCAACAACAATGGCGGACTAAGAGATTTAAAAGGTGTATCCATAGACAAAGTTTTTGGCATCGAAGAGAAAGAATGAGAACAAGTGGGAAACTTTCAAAGAGAACATAAGACCATTGAAGAGGGGCCGCACCGAAATCCCTTCTCAGCCACTTATGTTGTCCACACTCTTGCACACCCTTTTCAAATTTTCATTACATTCTTTCTAATTTTTATTTTTTAAAATTCCAACTGTTCTTTTCCTCCAATTCTTTCTCATGAAATGATTGAAGCAAATGTTGGAAATGGCAGGTGAACATCCCCTGCTCATGTGGTTGCAGTAAGTATCATTGTTCCTTCCCATTATTGCATGCTTGCTTTTGGTTACATTTTCAGATATTAAAATATATTTTTTAAGTCCTGTATTTTACACTTTTTCCTTTATACTTGGTCTCTATTCTTAAAACTTTATTAGGTTCTCCAAGATTTAGACGTTATCAATGCTATAAATTACTATGAGTTAACTGATTCATACCATTTAGTCATGGTATGAGTAATGTGGAATCTACGTTGTAGGAGTTAGTTACATAACTGTATTTTTAAATTGTCTTTTGTTCAGAAGCTTATTTTGCTTTTCAAATGGTGATTTTTCTAATATACAAGTGAGGTGATGGTGTTTTAAGATTTGATCTGGTAAACTATAGCACCCACTCTGCTAATTTGTATCTTCATGTTGGGACATCATTAAATCTTATTTTGGAAAATTTGTGTTTCACTGACTGATAATTTAAATGAACATTATGGTTTCTTTTGAACTAGAAAAATAAAATAAATATAGTTTAGGTTTGAACTGGCGAAACCATCTTCTTTTGTTAGTGTTTTATTTGTTTCTTTTCTTCTAATTGTCTATTAGCTTCCCCAATTCTGCATTCCCTTTATTTGAAATGGCTTTTTTTCCCATAGAAGGAAAAATAGAAACCACATATAAATTGAATTGTGTTGAATCTGTTTATCCCTAATCTTTTTATTTTCAGTATTATTGAATCTCAGTTGAATTGCATTGAATTTATGGATCTGATAGGTATAGCATCATTACATTGTGTCTCATTCTAAGGTTCTTTGTCGGAATTGACTTATGTGGGTGAGTGATAAACGATTGTGAAAATCTAGAAGTTTTGTTTGCAAAGTGTTGACAAAATGCATCGTGGATGATGTTATGTACTGGGATCTTTGGTTTGAACTATTTTGAAGGCCATATTTTGTAACATGATACAAATGTGATGAACAAAATGAGTTGGTATGTAGACATAGTTCAGTTTTATCAAATTACTGATGGATATGCAAATGACATAGCTTAGAATAGTATCACATAAATACTTTAATATGTCGGCTCTTTTTCTAGATTTGAGCAAAAATCATTCCTATGGCATGATTTTAACATCAGCTATTTGTTTTGGCATGTTGTTGATCCATTCATTCTCTTACAAACTATCCCTTTAAACTCTTAGTAAAACCAGAAGGAATTCATTACTTTAAGGATGCAACATCAGAATGTGTTCAATGCATGATTCAAATTACTTTATGAATGAACACCTTAAGGATCCATATTAGACTATTATTATATGCCTAACAATCAGCACCAAAACAACAAAAACTTTCTAAGTAAAATAATAAAGACCAAAATTGATTTAGAAGATAAAGTTTAGGGGTTTCACTCCGTTGTATTCCTAAATTCATGTCTTAATGCTGCAGAGCTTATGATCCCGAGCTCCATGAGGATTTGATCACAACTGCTCAAAATCTCTCAATTCATGATGATAAAAAGAGTGTGTGTGCTGAGAATGAAAGTGTCATCTCTATTCTTATTTATTCCTTGAAATCCGGAAGTGGTGCAACCATTCAAACAAGAAGCAATCTTTCTTGCAACTATTTTCTCATTATCAGCTCTAGATTCCAACAACTGCATCATTGGAAGATTTGGAGCTATAAGATAATAATTGATGGACCTTTTATAGGAGGGAAATCCATCACCATCAAAGATGCTGCCACAGCCATATCAACCTATGCATTGTAGATGAAAATATATTGACTATACGAGAAGGGAGCAATCCAACAAAATACCAAGATTTCTTTTACTATTAATATGTTTTAAATTTCCACATTTTCTTTATCTTCTATTTCAAATTTGGTGTTATTTAAAAACATTCTTTAAGATTTTATTCATTTAACATTCTTTAACATTCTTTAATATTAATATGTCGTTGTATAAAAAACCGATATTCTAATCTTTTGATAATCAGGTACATCATCCAAAGATATACTCTTTTGGGTGGGGTTCCACGGTAACAACAGATAAGACTCAGCTATTAAAGATGGTAAAAAGAGAATTGTGGGCTCAAAGGTTAGAAAGGTAATGTATTATGTATTGTATTCGATATAATAATATACATATTTACTATATAATAAGTTGTATTATTTCCACAATTTACTAAAATACTATTTTTTTTAAAAAAATTATTAGGAAACTTGAAGCTACATTACTAAGCAAAAGAAGTCGTGATAACTCAATACACTTGGAACAAAAAAATGGTCTTACCTGAGGATGTAATATTTTATTTTAATAATACCTTATATTTGTTATAAATGTTTACGATAATGAATGTTCCAAATTTTAGTCTTATATTTTTTATTTAATTTGTAGTTTATTAAACAAAAAAACATTAAAGATAATAAAAAGTATGAAGATTTTTTGAGAATCGTGACAAGGTAAGCAACTATTAGAAGTAAATTATGTCTATTTTTAAAAAATTTGATATGCTTTATTACTTTTTATCTAACAAAAATTAACATTATAAATTTATTTTGTTTGTAATGCAGGGAAATGCAAAAAGCTCCTGAAAATCGATCCATACTTAATCTCCTTATAAATATAAATGCTGAGATTTCGAGGTTAAATAATAGTTGTAACTAAATTATATTTGGTACCTTGGATTTGTTTTTTATTAAAATATATATCTTATTTATTTTTACATTTATTTGTAACATGATATTATTAACGCAGTGATATATATAATGTGTGTTTACATTATTACCTCATATTGTAAAGTTGGATAAATCTATACAATAAAGACAAGTAAAAACATTAGAAATACGACCAGACAGACACTTGCCCGGAAGTAAGAGGAGAGGAGGTGGAGTTGTAGCCCCAGATACGTTCGGCGAGCCACCATGCGCGAAGTGGAAGATAGGGGTGTTCGCGGATTGGATTGGATCGGTTTTGAGCTAAAAAGTTATCTGATTCAATGATGAAAACATTGTGCGGTTTGGATTGGATCGGTTTGCTTTCTTAAAAAAATCCGATACGATCCAATTCAATCAAATGCGGTTTGGATTGGATTGGATAATTCGGTTTTTGTCATACTTTATTTTTTTTTCTAATGTCAAGTGTCCTTTCTACTTATTTAATAGTGGTAAAAGATAATTTTTGTTTTAATTTGGGAGTTTGAGAAGAAAAAAATTATTGATATTTTTTAACACGTTCTTTTATATTAATTATCTATATCTACTCCCACTTATCATATTTTGTTTCCTTGAATCGACTACAAATAAATTGTAGCCAATTATTTTTCAAATTTACTTAATTGTTTTCCTATTTTTCACGATTACTCAATCAAATATATATATGTTATGCATCAAAACTTTTAGTAAAGTATAATTTCAAGACATTAATATTTATTCTAAATAGTCTTATATATGTCATTCCAACAAAAATATTAAAGAAAATGAGGGATATAAAAGTATAAAAAATAATGTTTAAGTATGAGTAATACTATAATTTCAAAAAGAATGGTATATGTATATAATAGATCGGTTTGGATTGGATTGGATTAGATTTCACTATTGGATCCAAAATCCGATCAAATCCAATAAAAAATTACGGTTTTTTCGGTTTTCGATTTGTTCGGTTCGATTTTTGCGGTTTGAATCGGTTTGGATCGGTGGTTGATGAACACCCCTAGGGAAAGAGATGAAACGTTACTGAATGACTTTTTTCCTTTTCAAAATTATTGAAAAAATAAAAAATAAATCATAAGTAACATTTAATTTAATAACTGTGGCAAAATCATCTTTAATAAAGAAATTGGTAACATTTCAATCACAGCCATCCATTTTTAAAAATATTATACCTAATGGCTTTTTGAGCTCCCTCAAAAGCCACCTGTAACCAAAGCGTTCCAAAAACTTGAAGCACCATAGACAACGATCTATTCGGAGAAGGCAACAGGCTTTGAGACAACTTGTTAACTTTGGCACCGAAAAAAGAATACTTGAATCCTCAACTACTTTGCTTTTATCTCCCTTGTGGAAGTGGAAACGTGCCCGCACTGCACATTGAAGAGAGGAAGGGAAGGAAGAAAATGGGAGAGAGAGGAGAAGAATGTGCATTGAAATCTTTACACATTTTCCCACTACTCTTCCATCCCAAAACCTATTTGATCTTCGCCATGGCCTTCTTGAAGATTCCACCCTTCTTCTTTCTGTCATTCTCTTGTCCCTTTCTCCTTCGATTTATTTCCAACTCCAAGTTCTCCACGGCACTCCCCAAAGAAGCATCGCACCTTGAAACTTTCACCGTCGACGAAGACGAACGCAACCCGTTGAAATCGTAAATAATACCCAACTCTCACGCGTCCATTCGCGTACCCATTTCACGCCCTCAGAATCGCGAGCCCTCGCCGGCGAAAATGGTCTTTAACAAAGGCTTCGAAGTTCTTGGGCGGGTTCCGAAGCAGGTAGATGGAGGCGTAACACGTGGTCGTTGTAGTCACGTGACCTATTTTCTCTCTTTTGTTATCCTTTTCTGGTGGCAGACCTAGATTATATTTTTTCGGAAATCCAAGCTACTAATTAAAATTCAAATGAATCATATATAATTTTATCGGTTTTAAAATAATATATTAATGTAAAATAAAAATAAAATATATAAAAGAAAAAATGTATTTATTTTTAACTAATATTTATACAGAACAGTTACAAAAAAAGAAAAAACATAGATATAATTAAGTGCGGGGGTAACCTATTAGTATAGTTTGGACTAGGAGATTAATTAAGTATAGACATTAAAAGTGTGTTAGGGGGAAAACTAAAAAAAAAATATCATGCTGATAATCAATATATATATAATCGATCATTGTGAAAATTGATTATAATCAAAATTTATTTTTGTTTGTATATGTTTATTGAAAAAACTATTTTAAGATAATTTTTGTTTGGATGGTGCAAAATATAGCTTTTTATTCACAAGATTTTACAAAAACAACTTTTTCTTCAAAAACATCTAGATTATTTACAAAAACAATCATCCCCACTAGATTGTTAAAAACAACTTTTTTCTTTTAAAAAAAGTTTTTATTAAAGAATTAATCTAGTTACCAAACATATAGATTATTTATAAAACAACTTTTGAGGAAAATAAACAGCTGAAACCCAAATAATCAATCTTTCCTAAACATGCTCTCATGAGAAATAGTAACTCATAGATGAATAAACACTATATTAATGCTCCAATAAAGAAAAAGACATTTTTCTGCTAAAAAAATGGTGGCGAGTGATCTTTTACTCGACAGACCTAACACGCCTCCATTAGTCCAACCCTTCTAGTTTAATTAAAAAAAAGAAAGAAAGAAGACATTTTTAAGCTTATATCCAATGCAAAAAGTATTATGTTATCATATCGTAATAAAGCATCAGATTCACAATTGAAAGGAGAACGCGTCTGGGTATGTCTAATATAAATATTTACATGATGTGTAATAATAAAGTAGAAAGTCTCCTTCGTGTTTTTAGAGATTGTGATCATGTGAAATCCTCCAGGAACTTAATTTTGGGGTCGAAATACCCTGAGTTTTTTGTGATAATTGGAAGGAGTGGCTGTACAGAGACTTGGCCAATAATGATATGATTAATAATAATTGCTGGAATGTCATTTTTAGAGTGATAGTTAGACAGAATTTGGTGGAGAAGGAATGATTCAATCTTCAATCACACTACTTGGTCTAGCTCGGATCTAATTTTTAGGAGCAAGAGGATGGTGGAGGCTATTGAAGTAAGCAGAGAGACTCTGAAGCGGGTTACTAACAGAGATGGAAGTCAAACTCTGATGTTCAGATCAGGTGGCAAGCCCTTGCGCAGGGTATGGTGGCCCTTAATTTCGATGGGTCTCTTATAAATCAAGGGGGAGCTGCAGCTTGCGGTGGCCTTTGTTTGTGTTTGGGGTTTGATCCCTCTTTGTTCAAAAAAATAAAATCTATACTAATATAAAATATGGATAACTATTTTTGTTGTATATCCACTTGACAAGTTATAGATTTTTTTATATTATTTTATTAGTTACTTTTTATAATTTATATATATTTTATAAAGTGGGGAAGGGGTGTTATAAGGGTTTAGGGTAGGTGGGGAGGTTGATGTTAGGAAGGGGAGGGGGAATAGGTAAAAGGGGTGGTAAATAAAAATAATATTTATTATAAATAAAATTATTTTTATAATATATTTAATTATAAAATATAAAATAAAAATTATATATTAATTTTTTTAAAAAAATATATAAAATACAAATAATATGTTACTTTTTTTAATTAGGGGTACTTATGTCATTTTGCATATTCATCATCATCTTTTTAAAAAAAATCTCTCAACTTCTTCCTTATCATCTTCTCACATATTTCTCTCGTATCAAATAAGTCTTAAAATTCACTATTTTTTTTACAATATTCTCTCTTTCCATCTTCTCTCTTCTCAATTTCTCTTCCATACCAAACAAATCATTAATGATGTATCGTTGTAGTAAAAAATGAATGGATTGCTTAAATTGATGTCACAAAATGAGGTTCAGAATAAGGTCCACTTAAGAAATCAAAGTAGGTTGCTTATCTAGATAACGTTTGATAAGTGTTATTAATATATCATTTTATCATCTTTTCAAAATATGTTTTATAACAATTATATAGTTATTAGTTATTATATCAATCAACATTTTTTTTGTACTTTGTACTCTTTTAAATTTTTGTATAAGTTATGATTGTTTTATATACTATAACTAAACAGAAAAACTATCTTACTAAAACATATTTAGTTATTTCAGTACAAAAAAAATTAAAGTGAATGAAAGTGAATGAAAAGAACACGACTATTGGGAAACACAAAAAACTAGAGCCCAAAAGCCCTATTAGAAGGAAAGTTATGTGAAAAGATTTGAATTAGGCGGGGAAGAAAAAGAATGAAAAATTTGGAAGTAGCTTAAAGAAATTCTTTCTTATAACATTATTATTATTTGACTTCATGATTCTAATTTGAACCATCTTATGGGTTGAAAACGTTACATAAAAAAATATTTATATGTATATCTAGATGTATATAATTATGTATAATGTATAATATTTTATATTTAAGTTAATGTTTTAAATGTGAAGATAATAATTTAAATATTTACTATCCATGAGAATAATTTTCTAATGGGTATATGAATTTGTAATATAATCTCAAATGATTTCTATATATATCTTCATTTTGATTGGATCATTTCAACATGAGTTAGTAGAAAAACTTTGTTACTAAAACATATTTTAGTTGTCTGAATTTGAGAAAGGTGTTTAAACACGCTGGATTCTAATGCATTAAAAAAACAAAAATAAAAATAACGATAGAGAATGAAAGGGAAACGACTCTTGATTCGTAGAGCATTAAGTGAGTTTGAGAAATTAAATGACTTGTCCGAATACATTGGAAGAAACAAGAAAAATGAAGGGCATGGAAAAACACAACTCTTAGAAATGATTATTGATATTCTTAAATGTGGCATCAATAGTGAGAGTGCAACTTTATCAACAAGCTAAAGATTGGATTTTGGAATGTCGAAAAAAATGGTATGGCCATTTAGCCAAAGTTTCTTTGTAAGTTTGCAGAGAACCAACTAATCTCAAGTCGTGAAAGATAAATATGTTTTTTTTTAATGGGGATAAGCTGAGAAATAAATCAAACAGATTTTTCATAGGGAAGGAAAATAAAAATGATAGATAAATATATTTTCTAAAAAGGAATGACTTGCACGGAAATATGATAGAAAGAAATCAAATATATTTTTAAGGAAAAAAAAAAGAATGGGATAGACACATATTTTTTTGACTTAAAAAAATAATACATAACTTGAAAGGAAAATTAAAAGAAACAATTCAATAGATTTTTTAAGGGAGAAGAAAACATGATAGATATAATAAAATGCAATTAATTGAGATGGCATTTGATATAAGATATAGTTCTAGATTCCTAGAAAAGTGAGTTGAGAATAAATTTTTTCAATATTTTGTACAAGAGATAAAAAGTCATTCTATGAAATGATGTTCCAAAAAATATAGTTTACAAGACAATATTTTTTGGTTTGGTACTCACCCTAATTAGTCATTGGGATAAAGCCTAACCAAAGATTGTTGTGTACCCGATGATCGAACTCGAGCATAGCCTGAACGATTCGTCCTTAAGTAGCAGTGTGTTAACCACTTGCACCCAATCACTTGGTTAGTTTACACGACAATATAAACATTATCCAAAGTAAACGTTATATAAATTCCAAAATTGTCACCCACCATTTAAATCTTAAAATATTGTTGCCATCGTTGTAAAATACAATCGCATTACAAAATCTGAGATGCATTTTTTATTGTACATTACACGTGTCGACACCGCCTTTTTTTTATTTTTTAACTATTTTTTTATAATTAAATTTTTCCTAATATTTTTTTTTAAATTTATTTTTTCCCTGAATTATTTTTTTATAATTTACTTTTTTTAATGTTTATTTTTAAAATTAATTTTTTTTAAATATATTTTTTCTAATTAATTTTATTTTTCTATTTTTTAATTAATTGTTTAAAATATTTTTTCCCTAATTAGTTTTTTCTATTCTTTTTCGAATTATATTTTTGTTATTTACTTTTTCTATTTTTGATCTTTTTATAATTAAGTTTTTTTTCTAATTTTGTAAAATATATTTTTTTCCTAATTATTTTTTAAAATTTTTTAGATATTTTTTAAATATTTGTTTTTTTTAAATATTTTAAGTTTTTTAATAATTAATTTTATTTTTATAATTTTTTTAAATCTGTTTTTTCCTAAATTTTTAAAATATTTTTTCCTAATTATTTTATTTCTTTTTTTCCCAATTAAATTTTTTTCTAATTTATTTTTTTTCCCTTTTCATTTTTTTATAATTACCTTTTTAAATTATTTTAAAATCTTTTTCCAGATTAAAAAAATTAGAAAATTTACAAAGAAATATTTAAAATAATTAGAAAAAAATTTAAAAATAAATATTTAAAAAAATTAAATTAGAAAAAAATTAATTTTATTTTTCAAATTATTTTTTCCTAATTTTTGTTATTTTTTAAAATATTTTTTTCTAATTATTTTAAATATTTTTTTATAATTACTTTTTTTCCTAATTTTTAAAAATCATTTTTTCTAATTACTTTTTCTCCTAATTTTTAAAATGTTTTTTGTTAATATTTTTTTAAATATATTTTTTCTACTTTTTTTTATTAATACTTTTTCTTTGGCTACATCATTCCCTTTGTTTTTTCTATTTTAAATAATAAATCTATATCTATACTAATTAATAAGGGGAAATTCTGATTTTAGTGTAGCACAATAGTCCAAGCCACATGTCAAGTTATGGATTTTTTTTCTCCAAAATTTATATATGTTTTTTTAAAATATTTACAAACCGGTAAATGTATAATGTTTTGAGAGTCAAACACGGCAAGCTCTGAATTGACATAAATAGAGGCATAACTATTCATATTTTCTAATATATTTTTTGGCTACATCATTGTCTTTGTTTTTTCTATTTTAAATAATAAATCTATATCTATACTAATTAATAAGGGGGATTACTGATTTTATAATAAATGGACACGTGTCAACACCACATGATTTAAGAGGATTAGTTGATCATTAGTAATAATCAAAGAGGAACACTTAACGCATCGTGTTACATTACGTATTTTAATATTATGTTAAAATAAAATAAAAAATATTCAATTTTTTGGACTCAAATTACAGATAAGATTGTTTCAAGAATTTTGTTGATCACTTCTGTCTATAAATAAAAAGCCTTGGAGATACCAGCATGGTGTGACACAGTTGGTAGATAACTGAGTCCCTTAAGCATGTGGTCGGGGGTTCGATTCCTGGCTCACGCGTATAAAAGAGCATCTGTTGGGAGATGTCAACCCGTTAAATGGATCTCAGTATCTCGAGGGATTAGTATTTGGCTCCCGGCCGGAGGATACCCGAGTTTACCAAAAAAAAAAAGACTCGGAGATGAATGAGTACTACCATTATGGGTGAAAACGAAAGATTGAAGGCAAAGTGTGAAATAAGTAAATAAAATGTTTGACATAGTGGACTTATTTTGTTATAAATGAAAGAAAAAGTTTGGTAGACATAGAGGTACAATTCAAGTTATCAATAACAACAATACTATCAATAATAATAGTAATTGATGACCCGTGATGAAAAAATACTAGTAAAATAAAATTCAGGATGGAACTTTTTTAAATTAAGCAAAAGTATAAAATGAAAAAATAATAGTGTATCAATTATTGGTTTAAAGCTTTAAACATTTTAGGCTAACCAAGGGTAGATATGCACTTAATTTCGATAGTAACATAATCCTTCACTTGATCTGTTTGTCGAAAGTCGAAATCCATGAAGTATGAACCTACTTATTGAAAAGGGTTATAAAAAAGGAAAACTAAACAGAACTAATAACCATTAACAAAAAAGATTAATATTGTGGTATCAATATATATATATATATATATATATATATATATATATATATATATATATATATATATATATATATATACTAGTATTTTTGCATCCGTGCAATACACGGGTCATCAATTACTATTATTATTGATAGCATTGTTATCATTGATAACTTGAATTGTGTCTCTATATGTACGAAACTTTTTTTTTCCTTTATCCCAAATTAAGTCCACTATGTCAAACGTTTTCTTGACTTATTTCACGCATTGTTTTCAATATTTCCTTCTCACCCATAATGGTGGTACTCATTCATCTCAAAGACTTTTTATTTATAGACAGAAGTGATCAGCAAAAACCTTGAAACAATTTTATCTATAATTTGAGTGTAGAGAATTGAATATCTTTTATTTTAAAATGATATTACAATACGTAATGTAACACTATGGGTTAAGTGTTCCTCTTTGATTATTATTAACGATCAACTAATCCTCTTAAATCATTTGATGCTGGCACGTGTCACTTTATTAGAAAATCATCAATTCCCCTTATTAATTAGTATAGATATAGATTTATTATTTAAAATAGAAAAAACAAAGGCAAGGATGTAGAAAAAAAAATAGATTAGAAAATATGAATAGCTCTAACTCTATTTATGTCAATTCAGAGATTGTTGTTGTAACACCCCCTTGGGCATTACTACGTAACACATGCGGAAGTAAATCAAAAGATAATTTGCTGGTTGTTTTCGGAAATTTGTTTTCTTTTAAGTCAGAAAACTGGGGTATAAAATTTTTCTTTAAGGATAACTATGAAATCCATCATACATACATTTAAAAGGTAAAGTCACATTCGTAACAAAGTTACCATGACATACAATATTTCTATAAGTTTCCATCTTCGAAAGAAAAAGTTTAAACTATAGATGGATGTATATAACACTACATTCACCGACCTCTTTAGATATACAACCCAACTCAGACTCCTAAGCTGGTCATTCTATCAAATATTCATTGGAGAGACCCCCAATCAGAATACTTTCCCAACCTCTAACACTAGGTCTTCAAGTGACTTAGAAAAACTCATCTGCAACATCGGTACTAGAGTACCAAGGTACTACAGCAAAACCCGAAGAGACCTGATATAACTGTAAGAGTGAGACACCGGCAAATGGATATATCATACAACAACCATACACATGATACATACAACACCTTGGCATATTAACATTTTAAACATTACTCATCGGTAAACAACAAGTATCATTTCAGTGGGTCTCATACCCGAATCAATCAATCTTGTAAAGATAATGCATGACACTTCTATCATCAGGCTCTAATATTAATCTTATGAGATCCCATCACCGTTTTATCATTAAGAAAGAAAGAGTTGATCAGGCTAATACGCCCCGTTTGGCAAATTGTCTCCGTCATCTCATCCGCCCGGATCAACATCATCACGAATCCCTTATAACGGCCATTCGGATGTATACCTCATCAAATACCACATCTTAAGCGGGTATTCGGATAACTCAAGCACGTCTGCTAATGGGAAATGCATATGAATAAAAGACTTTTCATTATCGAGACTTTTCTTTATGTTCACTCTTTTCCGTTGTCGAAACCCAAGGCTAATGACTATTCACATTTTTCATTACTTGAAAATCAATAGCACAGGACACGCAGTCCGAGTGCTCAATCACAACGCCTTAGACCGATGCCGCAGTCCAAGGTTGTGGTCGTAGAAACAATTATAATTTTATCCATGTTTTATTTCAACATGATAAGGACTCCTGGTCCATAACAACGAAATTAGGGCACACAGTCCTCAATTCAAAATTAGGCCTCCTAGCCCATAATATCACGATTAGGACCCTTGGTCCATAATTCTTGACACGGATCCAAGATCACGTACATAAACTAAATACTAGAGGCGACGTCTCGCGAACTAGTATCCTCTTTCACATATGCTTACTTTTCACTCAGTGAAAATCAAAAATCAAAACAAAACCTCGATCACTTATCCAAGTAACCGGAACGTTTCTAAATCGTTTAGGAGAAATATTTTCCTTTATAAATTCTTTTATAAAACATTTCGGAAATTCGTTTGCTTTTGAAATCATTGATGAAATAGAGTCAAATATTTTCAAATGGGGTTTTCCTTCATAAAACACATAGTTCGAAAAAGGTTTTCTCTCGTACCAACTTTGGATCATAAAAAGGTAGTTTCTATTGTCTTAAAAAAAACACTTCAACGTTTCTTTTTAAAATAAGAATCTCATTTTCTTGAAGTAAGCGTTTTAAACAAGGAACTTTTATAAATGAAACCAATACTTTCAAAGTTCTATTCAAGGCTTATTAAGGCTTTTAATCCTTTATAATCATTGTGTTAGACTCAAGTCCAGTTTCTCAAACTTCAATCAACAGTAATATATTCTCAACAATAATATCACAGTTAACGACAGTTCATCACATATATATATAATTCATAACACTTTAAAACAAGTAATGTTCAACTTCAAGTAATAGCCACAATAGTTCAAGTAAACAAGTTATTCAAGTATTGACTCAATATCCCAAAAATATTCAAATCACTCAAGTAAACACATACACACAAGCATATAGTCATTGAATATCCCTAGGCAATCCGCTCTTACCTTCTGTGAAGGTAAGGAGATTAGATGCTCGAAGAGGTATACCACGAACGTCCTTGTTTCTTCCGCGATGGAAGTCTAAGGTTATGAACACAAAATCACAAGTTAAAATCAAACAAGAACACTAAACCACAAGGTATAGGTTCGGTCAAGACTAGTTCTTAGGTTTAGAGATTCCCAAAATTTATACAACTCACGGATTTATGATCCTTAAGTTCTAGGAGTTCATAAACAATGATCATTTAACAAAGTTGAATTAAAATCCCACAAAGTTAAAAACATAGGGCATTCGGCCAAGGCTAGTAAAATAGGCTAGCATTCACTAAACTTTCCAATCTCTTAGGTTTAGCATCCATATGTGTTAAGGAGCTCAAAACCATGATCATTTTGGAAAAATAAGAACAAGGTATCCTAGGTCCATAACCTTCTAGGTTCGGCCTTCATAGGATTTATAGGCTAGAGATCTTTAAACTTTCCAATCTCTTAGACTTAGCATCCAAATATCTTATGGAGCTCAAGTCCATGATCATCTTGGAAAAATGAAAGTAACACATACTAGCTTTAATAACATAAAATAAACAAGTTATAAATCCTTAAACTTTCCAATCTCTTAGACTTAGCATCCAAATATCTTATGGAGCTCAAGTCTATGATCATCTTGGAAAAATGAAAGTAACACATACTAGCTTTAATAACATAAAATAAACAAGTTATAAATCCTTAAACCTTCCAATCTCTTAGACTTAGCATCCAAATATCTTATGGAGCTCAAGTCCATGATCATCTTGTAAAAAATGAAAGTAACACATACTAGCTTTAATAACATAAAATAAACAAGTTATTAAGAGTTCTAAATCCATAATTAATACTTGGAAAGTTGAAACATAGTATCCTAGGCCTACTTATTCATATTTTTCGGCCATCATAGGAACAAGCTATCAAAACTTCCAAGATTTATAGATTCAATATCAAGGGATAGTTAGAAACTCAAACACATGATCATATTCCAAAAGTTGAAACAAAAACTTCCTAGGTCACAAATGCAAGCATTCGGCCTTCATTGGAAGAGATGGATAGAGATTTTTGTTTTACACAACCTCTTAGTATGTGAAAATATAAGTTAATACAAGACTATAGAAAGTGGTTTCAAATCAAAAGGAGTTTTCTACCATTTTAGAGAGATTTTAGAAATTTAAAGCATATAAAGAACACATAAAGTAAACTAAGAAATAAAAGATGCAACTTGCAAAAATATTTATATGAGAACATTACCCTTAGTATAAGGAAGAACTTTAATGAAGAACTTAAGTAGAAAAGATGAATAAAAACTAAACCTTTAATAGCTTGAACTTTTAGAAGAAAGAAGAAGATGAACTTTAATGGAGTTTGAAGGAGGAAGATGCTAAAGTGAAAATGAAAGGGGTATATATAGAGAGGGGAGAGAGTGACACGAAATTGGGGAGAGAGGAATGAGCTTGGAGAGCAAGTTTTGACCTTGTGCCTTGTTTGGTTGAAGAGGAAACAGAAAAATAGGTTTTTAGAATATAATATGATATATTTCAAAAAGTGTCATCATTACCACTTTTTAGGAGGTAGCTTAGGTCATACCTCTAGTGAGTCACCTCACTCTCTCATATCACCTCAAGCCTTTTATGTCTCCTATTCTGCTCCATTTTGTACCTGGTTGCATTTCCGATCGTAATTCTTCCAACGTTTTCGCCGGAATAAAATATTTTATCTTATTTTTTAACGAAAATTTTCAAAATAACCAAAGTGGAAGGAAACATAATAAAAACACTAACTATCTCGTTCACGGATAAAAATTAGGTTTTATGCTCAGTAAACTTGTATGAAAAGTGAAAACGAGCCGAACAGATTCATTCGAATTTTCAACTGAAATTTTTACCGTAACTTCATATGATATAACAACACAAGAAAATTATTTTAGTTTAATTAAAATCATCCTCTGGGTTTAATCTAAAGGAAACACATTTAAATATGTATTTACTGCTACAGACAGCATAGGAAAAACAGGGTGTTACAATACCACCCCTCTAAAAAGAATTTCGTCCTCGAAATTACGTAACTTGAAACTAAACAGGATCTCTCACTATCAAGATCATACTATAAGAAGAAAGTATCTAAAAGAACTTCATCATTCCAAAAGAATACAGAAACATCCAGTGTATGAAGATCCTTTAGTAGGTTTAGGGAGGTAAAAATGTATGATCGGTACACGTTTACAATCATGAATCTAAAAAGTTTCTCCTTTCACTAGAATTCCCTGATCAAAAATTTTAAAGAGTAACAGTTCGATAAGAATTCAAACTGAATCACTTCCACCAAAAGTAAAAGTGATTAGATTAAGTTTCATCGAGAAACTTCTTTTATAAATATACTAATCCCGTGCAACAACAAGGTAATTCACAACTCTAGGAAAAGAAAGATTGGATCCAAAGTCTAAACTGACCACAACAATCAAAAGAGAAGGGAACTGGAATAAATTTCTTAAAGAGGCTTTTATTCTCAAAAGTCATAAGAAACATACATTCACTGGAAAGACTAGTAACATAGGAGACCCTAGAGAGTCAAATACTTAAGGGCGTCAAAACACAATTATACTTAGAATCCTATTACAACTTAGAATTATAGACCACTGCCATAAGACCTTCAAATTGCACACTACTTCTGTCGTAAAAGATCATTAGATTGTGAAGCTTCAGCGCCAGCCATGGTGTAAACTCTTCCCTTTGCCGCGGGTCTATCAGTCCCTATGGTGTTGACAATCCTTTCAAACCTTGGTGTATTACAATCCCTTGACAAGTGTCCTATTTGTCCATAGTTGTAACATTTCGTTCCCTTGCTTGGGCAAACATCGGCCATGTGATATGGGTTTCCACACTTGTAACATCTTCTAAATTGACCTTGGTTTTGGTTCTGTTGGCCTCCACTTCTCGATTCAGAATTATCAGAACGATGCTGTTGTCGATTCTGGTCATTCCCTTGTAGTCGGAAATAAGGTTCCCTCCGATGCTGCTTCCCTTTTTTATTCTAATTTTGATATTGGTCTTTGGAACGAGTGGGTCCTCCATCAGTTTCTCCGTTGCCTCTTTCCTTCCTCATTAGTTCTACTTTTCTACACTTCTCTAATAAGGCTTGGAAATTTCGGATTTCCAATGGCATCACAGATTCCTTGATCTCGAAGCGCAGACCGGCTTTGAACTTTTCGCACTTGCACTCCTCATCGGGCTTGTTCTGGAAAAAGCGGAAATATTTGGCAAGGGACTCAAACCTTGCCACATATTCCCCCACTGTCATGTCCCGCTGACTCAACCTCAGGAATTCCTGCTCTTTCTCTGTGCGAGCACTCTGGGGAAAATATTTGTCCAGAAATTTATTGCGAAATGCTCCCCAGGTGATTGCCTGATGCTCAGCTACCAGCAATTGTCCGGTGCCTTTCCACCGGTATTCAACATCTCCAATCAGTTGGAATTTGCATAAGACACCTTTGCTCCCTCTGGGGTGTGCACCGGCTCAAAGATCTTCTCCAGCTCTTGGATCCAAAGATCGACCTTGGTCGGGTCTACGTCCCAGTCAAACTATGACGGATTTTGACGTCGGAAGGCATTCAGATTCTTCCCTTCTATAGCGTGTTCAGCCTTGCTGCTCCTGCTGATTCTGGGCAGTCGTGTTGGCAGTCTGGAGAGCTATGGCAGCAGCAACGTCAGTCAAAACTTGGGCAGCGAAGTCCATCCTGCCATCATAATTCACATTCATGTTGGCACGACCGCCAATAGGACCACCTCCGAGACCACGTCCACAACCGCGTCCACGTCCTCATCCAAAAATAAATTCGAAAAAATAACTTAGAAAAAAAGTAATTCGAAAAAAAATAAATTCAAAAAATAAATATTATAAAAAATACATGTTTAAAAAATAAATAAACAAACAAACTAATTCAGCATCTTTATAGAATACATCGTTTAAGTGTTCAAATACAAGCCATGTTTCACTATTTATATGATATCATAATATACAAATTGCATGAAGCACCAACAACTTTGAAATTTCTGTGAGAGCTACTTTAATTTCAATAAGATTTTTTAACAAGAAAATTTCTAGTTTTATCATCAAGTAATATCTAATAATACAGTCACGCCACCGGGTACAGACGAAGAGATCCAACCAAATCATGGAATAATTCATTTCAGCAAACACTGAAACATGCAGATTTTACTTCATCTAAAGCATGAATAAGCATAATAAGAGTTTTTCTAAAAAAAAAAAAAAATCATTATAAAATTTCTACTGCAAATCTGTTCAACTCACAAAATGCTGCGATGGTAGGGGATGTTGTTGTTCTATGTGGAACTGTGAAATTGAGAGATTCTCCTTATACTTCAACGTCAGAAGGTAAAAGCTCTGCAACACTGAATTGACAAAACGCAAACGTCTTCAAAACGTGAACAAACAAAGCAGATTTTTGCTCCTTTTTATTCTTCTTTCTGCTGCAATTTGTCGATTGGAATTGGAAATGGGGAAATCCTATTCCTATCAAACAAAATTCAAAGGATTCTCTCCTAAAGCATCGCTACTATTATTATAGTAAGTAAGAGATAATCCAATCTCCATGTTCGTTTCATCCACGAACACAACCACTCCAACTATGCAATAATAATAATAACAGTATTTTTGCGACGGTGCCATGCATGGCTCATCAATTACTATTATTACTATAAATAATATATGTTTAAAAAATAAATAAATTTAAATAATCCAAAGTAATCTACAAATTGACAACTCCTTCTACTGTTACAGGAACGATGGAAGAAAAATTGTAAATTGATAAAATGATATACATATTGAATACTAAAATAAATATAAATATTAAAATATAGTAATTGGTTCGGTTCAAAAATAATCGAATTAATGACCATTAGGTTTGGTTCAATTCGGAGCCGTAAAAAAATAAATTTTTAAAAAAATATTATAAAGAATATATGTTTAAAAAATAAATAAATAAATTTAAACAATCCAAAATAATCCATCAGTTGACAACTCCTTCTACTGTTACAGGAATAGTAGATCTACTGTTACAGGAACAGTAGAAGAAAAGTTGATAATTGATAAAGTGATATACATATTGAATATTAAAATATATATAAAATTTAAAATATAGTAATTTGTTCGGTTTTATAATAACCGAATTAATGACCTTTGAGTTTGGTTCAATTTGGAGCCATGCACAAAAAAGAAAAAAAAGAACCAATTTATTTGGTTGGTTTGGATTTTCAAATTCATCAAATTATTGAGTCGAGTCTTACAATCCTAAACTTTTTCGAAGAACACGGTAGCTTTGCTACCTTTCCTGGCTAAAAATATTTTTTAAAAAAATTATAAACTTTAAAAAGTCAATAACAATATCTGAACCAATTAGAATTGGTTTGATTCGATTCGATTCGATTTGAAGCGAAAAATATTAATATATATATATATATATATATATATTAAATTTTAAACTATTAAATTGTATATACATTAAAATATAACTATATAAAATTAAAATATCAAGAACACGACTCTACTTTTACCGTTTTCTAATTTATAATTGGTTGACAGTGTAAAAAAACTTTACAATGTCAGTGTATACAAATAAATTCAAAAAAAAAAGTATTAGCAAAAAAAAATTATTAGGAAAAAAATAAAAAAATTAAGGAAAACGTAAAAAAAAATTAAAACATTTTAAAAACAAAAAAATAAACGTAAAAAAAAGTAAAAAAAAATTTAAAGTTTTTTTAAAAAAAGTATTTTTTTTAAATTACTTTTTTTATAAAAAAAATACAAAAAATCTTAGTGCCGACATATGTATGTATAGTAAAATTGTCTATCCAACTTTTATGTTAGTATGAAGGTAAGAAGATTAGATGCTCGAAGAGATATACCACGAACGTCTTCGTTTTCTCCGCGATAGAAGTCTAAAGGTTATGAACACAAAATCACAAGTTAAAATCAAACAAGAACACTAAACCACAAGGTATAGGTTCAGCCAAGACTAGTTCTTAGGCTTAGAGATTCCCAAAATTTATACAACTCATGGATTTATGATCCTTAAGTGCTAGGAGTTCATAAACAATGATCATTTAACAAAGTTGAATTAAAATCCCACAAAGTTAAAAACATAGGGCATTCGGCCAAGGCTAGTAAAATAGGCTAGCATTCACTAAACTTTCCGATCTCTTAGGTTTAGCATCCATATGTGTTAAGGAGCTCAAAACCATAATCATTATAGGTCCATAACCTTCTAGGTTCGGCCTTCATAGGATTTATAGGCTAGAGATCTTTAAACTTTCCAATCTCTTAGGCTTAGCATCCAAATATCTTATGGAGCTCAAGTCCATGATCATCTTGGAAAAATGAAAGTAACACATACTAGCTTTAATAACATAAAATAAACAAGTTATAAATCCTTAAACTTTCCAATCTCTTAGACTTAGTATCCAAATATCTTATGGAGCTCAAGTCCATGATCATCTTGGAAAAATGAAAGTAACACATACTAGCTTTAATAACATAAAATAAACAAGTTATAAATCCTTAAACTTTCCAATCTCTTAGACTTAGCATCCAAATATCTTATGGAGCTCAAGTTCATGATCATCTTGTAAAAATGAAAGTAACACATACTAGCTTTAATAACATAAAATAAACAAGTTATTAAGAGTTTTAAATCCATGATCAATACTTGGAAAGTTGAAACATAGTATCCTAGGCCTACTTATTCATATTTTTCGGCCATCATAGGAACAAGCTATCAAATCTTCCAAGATTTATAGATTCAAGATCAAGGGATAGTTAGAAACTCAAACACATGATCATATTCCAAAAGTTGAAACAAAAACTTCCTAGGTCACAAATGCAAGCATTCGGCCTTCATTGGAAGAGATGGATAGAGATTTTTGTTTTACACAACCTCTTAGTATGTGAAAATATAAGTTAATACAAGACTATAGAAAGTGGTTTCAAATCAAAGGAGTTTCCTACCATTTTAGAGAGATTTTAGAAGTTTAAAGCATATAAAGAACACATAAAGTAAACTAAGAAATAAACCATGAAACTTGCAAAAAGATTTATATGAGAGCATTACCCTTAGTATAATGAATAACTTTAATGAAGAACTTAAGTAGAAAAGATGAATAAAAACTAAAGCTTTAAGAGCTTGAACTTTTAGAAGAAAGAAGAAGATGAACTTTAATGGAGTTTGAAGGAGGAAGATGCTGAAGTGAAAATGAAAGGGGTATATATAGAGAGGGGAGAGACTGACACGAAATTGGGGAGAGAGGAATGAGCTTGGAGAGCAAGTTTTGACCTTGTGCCTTGTTTGGTTGAAGAGGAAAGAGAAAAATAGGTTTTTAGAATATAATATGATATATTTCAAAAAGTGTCATCATGACCACTTTTAGGAGGTAGCTTAGGCCATGCCTCTAGTGAGTCACCTCACTCCCTCATATCACCTCAAGCCTTTTATGTCTCATATTCTGCTCCATTTCGTACCCGGTTGCTTTTCCGATCGTAATTCTTCCGATGTTTTCGCCCGAATAAAATATTTTATTTTATTTTTTAACGAAAATTTTCAAAATAACCAAAGTGGAAGGAAACATAATAAAAACACTAACTATCTCATTCACGGGTGAAAATTAGGTTTTCTGCTCAGTAAACTTGTTTCGGAAGTGAAAACGCAGATCGGCTTCCGTCTGAATTTTCAACTGAAATTTTTACTATAACTTCATATGATATAACAACACAAGAAAATGATTTTAGTTTAATTAAAATTATCCTCTGGGTTTAATCTAAAGGAAACACATTTAAATATGTATTTACTGCTACAGGCAACATAGGAAAAAGCAGGGTGTTACAATATTACCCCTCTAAAAGGAATTTTGATTCGAAATTATGTAACTTGAAACTAAACAGGATCTCTAACTATCAAGATCATACTATCAGAAGAAAGTATCTAAAAGAACTTCATCATTCCAAAAGAATACAGAAACATCCAGTGTATGAAAATCCTTTAATAGGTTCAGGGAGGTAAAAATGTATGATCGGTACACGTTTATAATCATGAATCCAAAAAGTTTCTCCTTTCACTAGACTTCCCTGATAAAAAATTTAAAAGAGTAACAGTTCGATAAGAATTCAAACTGAATCACTTCCACCAAAAGTAAAAGTGATTAGATTAAGTTTCATCGAGAAACTTCTTTTATAAACATACCCATCCCGTGCAACAACAGGGTAATTCACAACTCTAAGAAAAGAAAGATTGGATCCAAAGTCTAAACTGACCACAACAATCAAAAGAGAAGGGAACTGGAATAAATTTCTTAAAGAGACTTTTATTCTCAAAAGTCATAAAAAACATACATTCACTGGAAAGACTAGTAACAGAGGAGACCCTAGAGAGTCAAATACTTAAGGGCGTCAAAACACAATTATATTTAGAATCCTATTACAACTTAGAATTATAGACCACTGCCTTAAGACCTTCAAATTACACACTACTTCTGTCGTAAAAGATCATCAGATTGTGAAACTCCAGCGCCAACCATGGTGTAAACTCTTCCCTTTGTCGTGGGTCTATCAGTCCCTATGGTGTTGACAACCCTTTCAAACCTTGGTGCATTACAATCCCTTGACAAGTGTCCTATTTGTCCAAAGTTGTAACATTTCGTTCCCTTGCTTGGGCAAACATCAGCCATGTGATCTGGGTTTCCACACTTGTAACATCTTCTAAACTGACCCTGGTTTTGGTTCTGTTGGCCTCCACTTCCCGATTCAGAATTATCAGAACGATGATGTTGCTGATTCTGGTCATTCCCTTGTGGTCGGAAATAAGGTTCCCTCCGATGCTGCTTCCCTTTTTGATTCTGATTTTGATATTGGTCTTTGGAACGAATGGGTTGATGAGTGTGATTTTATCTCATATTTCCATGACATTTTGCATGCATTTTCATATAGCTTAGGCTTATTTTATTTGATTATTTGTTAATTTTACCTTGGAACGAGTAAGGTGGTTTTGTGGTGCTTGTGTGCAAAAATCGAAGACTATATTGCTCAGAATCAGTTGTGTTGAAGCTGGCATGAAGATGGAGCTTGGAAGGCAAGGAAATGAGGCAAACAGAGCTGATCACGGCCTAGCCGTGATGCCCATCACGACCATGATCCAGTGAAGCTGAAAAGGAAGAATGGAAAAGTCAGAATCTGTCACGGCCAGGCCGTGATGCCCATCACGGTCGTGACAGGGCTACACTGCCAGTACCCATCAAGGCAGAATCTATCACGGCCAGGCCGTGATGCCCATCACGGCCGTGACAGACCATTTAGTGAAGCAATGTTCAAGGCAGAAGCTGTCACGGCCAGGCCGTGATGCCCATCATGGCCGTGACACGCATTCTATGGATCTTCAACAACTGATTTGATCTGGTTTTTGTATTGGTTTATGATTCAAATTGCCCAACCTTATAAATAGGACCTAGGGGCTCAAGTCTGGGCACTTAACTTTTGGGGGCTACTTACCTTAGAAAAATTCAGGAATTCTCTTCTACTCATTCTCTTCTCTTCTCTTAGGTTTTTATTTTATGTTATTTTCAACCAAGCTTGCTACAATCATGACAATGCTTGAGTAGTTGTTTTGTTTCTAGTAATTGGGGCTATGCCCAAGACTTGTTTATGGTGATGAATTGATTTTGATTTCTTGTTAATTCCGATTTGTTTTTGATTTGATCCCTATCGTTTTAATTACTCGTAAATTTGGTGGCCACTTATTTGCATGTCGTATATACACTAAGGACGAACCTAGCGGTGAACTTAGGTATCGGATCTATAGGAATCAAACTCAGGACTTAAATCACGAGAGTTAGAAGCGGTTCTTCGAGGATTCACGAATTGTCGCAAGACTTAAAGGGTCCGATCTAAATTCAATTACCACGAGAGTAGGGATTGATTTAATCGGGCACGGTTTTTGTAACCCGAGAGGGAGCATTAACTAAATTAGGATAAATTCGCCTTCAAAGCAAAACTTGGTAATTAACAAGGAGAGTAGTCGATTTAATAACATAAACAGTTTTGTGGTATCCCAATCCCTGGGAATCCCTTTTGAATTTGAAACCCCCCAATTTGAATTGCTTTCCTGTTTTATTTAATTGCGATATTAAATTTGATTGTTACTTGGTTCTATTTCAAAAATCAAAACCTTTTCAAAATCCTTTTTATACAGTCCAGTTTTATCGATTTAATAATTAGTTGTGGTTTGAGATCACGGTCCCTGTGGGATCGATCTTTTTATTACTTGGCAACGAATCTGGTATACTTGCCAGATTTCACACATCAAGTTTTTGGCGCCGTTGCCGGGGACTGTGTTTTCTTGAATTTCAATTTAATTTTTAAATTGATTTTTCTGGACATTTTATTTTATTTTATTTTATTACTTATTTCTTTTTCTTTTTCTAGAGTATCTATCTCTCTACCATAGGTATTTTTCTCTTTTATGCAAAGATCCCTAAGTCTTGGAAACCTTATTGAAGTCGACCCCGAGATCGAAATGACCTTTCATAGACGTAGGAGACTACAAAGAGAGAGAGAGGTTGATTCCCATTCCACTCATGGCGAATCTACCAGATACCAAACCATTGAAGGACTACGCAGCCCCAAATGCGAGGGGTTTGCAAACTGGGATTACTAGGCCAGAGATCGAGGCGGAGAACTACACTATACCGCCTATGCTAATTAACATGATTAGGCAACATCAATTCGGTGGATTGCCCTCGGAGGACCCGACTGATCACGTGGACACATTCTTGGAGTTCATCGATGCAATTAGAATTCATGGCGCCCCGGTCGATGCTATACGTATGAGGTTATTCCCCTCCTCTCTGACTGGAAAAGCGAAAGCTTGGCTGAAGCAAGTGCCCGCTAATACCATGTCGACCCGGGACCAACTAGAGCAAGCATTCTTGGAGAAATTCTTCCCTCCATCCAAGACTGCTTACCTACGGACTCAGATCACCGGCTTCTTCCAAAAGGACGGAGAGTGCTTATCCGAAGCCTGGGATCGTTACAAGGGATTGCTGGAGTCTTGCCCACATCAAAGACTCGAAAGGTGGTTGTTAGTACATACCTTCTACAACGGGTTGGATTATTCATCAAAGGTGTCACTCGACTCCGCAGCTGGTGGAGCCTTTATGAACAGACCTCTGACTGAAGCATTCGACATCATTGAAAACGTAGCCACCAATTATCACCAATGGGGTTCAGAAAGAGGTAATAACCCGAAAAAACTCTCGGGGGGTAAGTCCGAAATTAATAGTACCGATCTGATTATGTCTAAATTTGACTCACTAAATAAGCACTTTGATAAGCTTGAAAAAGCTCATGTGAGTTCAATAGGTGCTACTAACGTTGTTTGTGAGATTTGTGGAATGCAGGGACATGACATAATGGAGTGCCCATATGGTATCGCTTCTGAGTCCGGTGCTTCGGGGGAACAAGTGAACTCTTGTCACAACTTCTATGACACGAACCCGAAGCTACCAAATTATGCTCCCCCAAATCCCTACAACCAGAGGAAGAATAATCCTTACCTTTCCTACGGAAACAACAACAACACGTTGAACCACGAATTCCAAGAAGGACAAGGTAATAGGAAACCCGCATCGGGGTATCCTCAGGTAAAAAAATCTAAACTCGAGTCTCTTATGGAAAACTTTGTTGCTACTCAAACTAAGCAGAATGAAGAATTTAGGCAACAAGGTAGGGCAGTTAATAAGGCAATAAGAGAACTAACATCTAAGGTGGATAACTTAGCCATCCATAACAAGATGTTAGAGACTCAAATTGCCCAACAAGCGGGAAATTCAATGAGGCAACCGGGTAAGTTTCCTGGGTAACCTGAGGTGAACCCAAATAATGAACAGTGTAAAGCTGTGAGTCTAAGGAGTGGTAAGAAACTTGAGAATCCCGAGGCTAAAGGGGAGAGTGATAACAAGAGTGTAGCTGAGAAGGAGGAACCTATTGAGACACAACCCTTAGGAGAGGAAGAGCCTAGCGAAAAAATGTCTAAGTATGTCCCTCCACCACCTTACCAACCTCCGATACATTTTCCTCAAAGGTTGGTTAAGGCCAAGTTAGATAAGCAATTTGGAAAATTTCTAGAGTCCTTAAGAAATTGTACATTAATGTACCCTTCATCGAGGTATTACAACAAATGCCGACATATGCTAAATTTCTTAAGGATATCTTATCAAATAAGAGAAAGCTAGAGGACTATGAAACGGTGGCTTTAACTTAGGAGTGCAGTGCTTTAATTCAAAATAAATTGCCTCCTAAATTGAAAGATCCAGGTAGTTTCTCTATTCCTTGCTTAATTGGTAACACTAGTTTTGATAAAGCTCTTTGTGATTTGGGGGCTAGTTGTTAAGTCTCTAAAATGTCTGATGTACATTTTCCTAAGTTTTGATGAGAACTAAACATTAGTTAATGATTTAATTAACCTTCATATTGGTTACTAACCTGTCTATCGAGTGTGTAGATTAAATAAGACAAACAGACGTCCAACAAAGTGTAGAAAAACATACGTCCAACACTGTAAGTGATTGAAGCGCACGTCCAAAACGCAAGAGAAACAAACTTGCGTCCACCAAAGTGTTGAAAGCCAGCGTCTACCTACGTGGCATTCGGAGCGCGTCCAATAAAGTACCAGAACTGCGCGTTCAATAAAGTATCAAAATAGCCCGTCTACTAAAGGTATCAGAAGCGCGTCTACTGAAGGTATCAAAAGCCGCGTCTACTAAAAGTATTAGAAAGTCGCGTCTACTAAAAGTATCAAAAGCCGTGTCTACTAAAGGTATCAGAAGCACGTCTACTGAAGGTATCAGAAGCGCATCTACTGAAGATATCAGAAGTGCGTCTACTTAAGGAATCAGAAAGGCTCGTCCAATGACATGGCATATGGAGCTCGTCCATTAAGGAAGCAGATGGAGGTCATCCATTAAGGAATCAGATGGAGCTCGTCAATTAAGGAATCAATTGGTGCTCGTCCATTAAGGTCAGAATGTATCCGTCCAATGACGTGGCAAATGGAACTCGTCCACTAGAGTAACAAAGACTCTCGTCCACTAGAGTAACTGAGACTCTTGTCCACTAGAGTAACTGAGACTCTCGTCCACCAGACTAACTGAGACTCTCGTCCAGTAAAGTAACAGAGGCTCTCGTCCACTAAAGTAACAGAAGTGCTCGTCCACTAAAGGTGACAGAAGTGCTCGTCCACTAGTCTTTGGACTTGCTGAGTCCTTAATATGGAGCTCGTCTACTAGCCCGAATGAAAACTCAAATGACTCGATAGACGTGATTATTTTCAAGATGGAAGCACTTATCTTATGAACGCGAATTCTCCAAGCATTATCAGAATCGTATTTCAAAAGCCAGAAAGAGACTTGAAGTCTTCTCTCCTACTCTATTTCACGATTATCAAGAAAAGTCAGAACGACTCTATTGCATTAATGGCTGCCCAGACTGTTCAGAATGACTCTATTGCATTAATGGCTGCCCAGACTGCCCATAACGACTCTATTGCATTTAATGAAGTTCTGCTTGAAGACAACATCTGAGAGAATGTCTCTAACAGATCCTAAATACTTGAAGACTATAAATATAGAAGTCGTTGAAGATGAAGAAAGAGAAAATACATGTTGCATTAAATAAGCCATTACTCTGCTCATTAATTCTTTCATTCTGTATTCTTAAATCATTTGAAGTTATTACACAAACTTTCCTAAGCTTTACATTTAAACCACTCTGAGTGTTAGTGAAAGTTCTCTCTGTCTAAGTTGTATTCATTACAAACCAATCTCTCAAACAAACCTGAGTGAGCCTGAAGAGGCTAAGTGTGCAAACAATACTTGTCTTTGAGCCTGAAGAGGCTAGGTGTGCAAACAATACTTGTCTTGAGCCTGAAGAGGCTAGGTGTGCAAAGAATACTTGTTTTTGAGCCTGAATAGGCTAGGTGTGCAAATAATACTTGTGTCTGTAACCTTATCAGTTATAGTGGATAAATCTTGGTGCTGCCAAGGACTGGACGTAGCTCTTTGCTTTGAAGAGTGAACCAGGATAAATCACTGTGTCAATCTCTCTTTCATAAACTCTTTAATTGCTTTAGTTTTTCTTGCGTCTATCAGGGGTGTATTTGCAAAAGTCACACGTCCATCCTGTATTCTTCCACTCATCCAAATCTAGCTTTCTGTTTGCGAAAAGATTGCAACTTTGCTTAAATTCTGATAAACACAATTCAACCCCCCTTCTCGTGTTTATAGTCGTCTATTTCAGTTGGTATCATAGCTCAGCCTCTGGGTTGAGCATCTAACAGTGTAGAGGTAAAAGGTCCTGAAGAATAGACATGACGGCTGGCGCTAGTTCAAGTGGAAGTCATCATACTGAAGGAGCTTCCCTAACTAGACCTCCTTACTTCAATGGAGAAAACTACAACTACTGGAAGGATAGATTTCAATGGTTCATTCTATCCACAAGCTCTAATCTTTGGGATGTCATCACGGATGGTCCATTCATTCCCAAGAACGATGATAACACTGACAAACCAAAAGCTCAGTGGACTGCTGCAGAAAAATCAAAATGGGAGCTGAACCACAAAGCCAGATACAACATCATTTGTCCTCTCAGTCCGGAGGAGTTTGAGAAGGTATGTGCTTGTGACTCTGCAAAAGAAATATGGGATACTTTAGCTGTCACACATGAAGGAACATCAAAGGTCAAAGAGTCAAAGATTGCCATACTTGTTAGAAAGTATGAACTGTTCATCATGGAGGAAGGAGAATCTGTTGCTCTGATGATAGGAAGATTTCAAACTATCATCAACAGTTTAAAATCTCTTGGCAAAGTCTATACCAATGCTGAGAAGGTTGGTAAGATTCTGAGAAGTCTACCTAAACAGTGGAGACCTTTGGTCACTGCTATCTCCCAAGGCAAGGATCTCACTACCTTGACTATGGATGAACTTCTTGGAACACTCACTGTTCATGGGCAAGAACTTGGAGATGAAGCTGCACCAAAGAAGGGCAAGTCAATTGCTCTGGAAGCTGATCAAAAGTCAGCAAAAGGTTCCAAGGCTCTGAAGGCAGATGAGTCATCCAGTGATGCTGACCTATCAGAACCTGAGGATTCTGAGAGTGATGAAGAATTGTCTCTCCTGACCAGGAAGATAAAGCTTCTCCTACAGAAAAAGAAGTTCAAGAGGGATAGGCCATTTAGAAGGTCCAACAAGGACAAGAACTTCAAAGAATCCACCTTAACAGACAAGAGTCCAATTGTTTGCTATGAGTGCAAGAAGCCCGGTCACTTCAAGGCTGAATGTCCTCAACTTAAGAAGGCCCCTTGTAAGAAATTATTCAAGAAGAAGAAGAAATGAATGATGGATACTTGGGAGGATCTGGAGTCAACATCTTCTGATGAAGAAACTGAGGAAGAAGCCAATCTCTGTTTGATGGCCAACACTGAATCGGACTCTGATGATGAGGTACATCCTGACTATGAGGAATTACTTGATGCTTATGAGGAGTTGTTGGAGGAACCCAACTGCTTATCTAAAGCCTTCAAATCCCTCAAGATAGAGTATGTAAAGCTCACCAGTGAGCATAAACAGAAATATCAAGAGTGCGAGAAACTGGCTAAAGAGAACAGTGAGCTGAAGACTGAAAAGTCTAATGAAGCTAAGATCTCAAGTGAAACATCACCATCTGAAGAAGTTGAAAAACTTCAGCAGAAAGTGGAAGAGCTCACTTCTGATCTTGCCAAATTTGTTAATGGTAGAGACAATCTGACTAAGCTGCTTGGCAGTCGCACTCTCTTAACAAAGAAGGTATTGGATATGTCCATCAGACACATCATAAAGTATCAACTAAAGCTTCTAAAGTATCAGTTAAGTCAACTGTAACCAAATCAACACCTATTTGTAACTTCTGTGGAAAAACTGGGCATGTTATGTCTAAGTGTATCCATAAGAAGAGAAGGAAGTCTCTACAGACTCCTAGAACTAACAGAAAAGGACCTATAAAAATATGGGTACCTAAAGATCAAATAATCTTTGTTGCAGATGTCCTCAACAAGACAAAGAAAACACCACTGCTGGTACCTGGACAGTGACTGCTCGCGTCATATGACAGGAGAAAGGTCTATGTTCCTAGACCTCCAACATAAGAAAGGAGGACATGTTGCCTTCGGAGGGAATCAGAAAGGGAAAGTTATAGGAATTGGTACTATTGGTGGTAAACCCCCTCTTCCCTCTATATCTAATGTTCTTATGGTTAAATGATTAAGACACAACCTGCTTAGCATAAGTCAATTATGTGATAGTGGTTTTGATGTTTCCTTTACAAAGGATGTATGCATAGTTAAAGACTGTAGTGGTAAAACCTTCTTTTCAGCTAAAAGGCAACAAAATCTTTATAAGATTGAATTGTCTGATCTCTCAGATCAAAGTGTAACCTGCCTGATGTCTAAAGAGGGTGAGAGATGGTTATGGCATAAGAAACTAGGACATGCTAGTATGAAACTAATTTCTGAATTAAAAAGAAATAATCTGGTGAGAGGATTGCCTGATATTAGCTTTAAGAAAGATATCTTGTGTGATGCATGTCAGAGAGGTAAACAGATAAAATCAAGTTTCAAATCTAAAAACCAAGTATCAACCTCTAGACCTCTTCAGTTGTTACACATGGATCTGTTTGGACCAGTTAGTGTTGCCCACTGGTGGAAGAAAATATGGATTTGTCATAGTTGATGACTATTCTAGATACACATGGGTACTCTTCCTAACACACAAGGATTAGTCTTTTAAGGCTTTCTCAGTATTCTGCAAAAGAGTACAAAATGAGCAAGGTTTCTGTATTTCTACCCTTAGAAGTGATCATGGGGGAGAATTTGAAAATGAGCAGTTTAGACAGTTCTGTGAGGAGAATGGAATCTCTCACAATTTCTCTGCACCTAGAACTCCACAGCAAAATGGAGTAGTTAAGAGAAAGAACAGATCTCTGCAAGAAATGGCTAGATCTATGCTCAATGAAAATAATCTCCCTAAGTACTTATGGGCAGAAGCTGTAAACACTGCTTGTTATGTACAAAACAGAATACTTATTAGGCCTTTTTCTAAAAAGGACTCCTTATGAATTGTGGAAAGGAAAAATCCCTAACATATCTTATTTTCATGCTTTTGGATGTGAATGCTTTATTCTGAATACCAGAGATAATCTTGGAAAGTTTGATTCTAAGGTAGATAAAGGTATTTTCGTAGAATATTCTGAAAAGTCTAAGGCTTTTAGAGTTTACAATTCAAGAACTTATATTATTGAAGAATCTGTTCATGTTAAATTCAATGATGGATTAAAGACTGATAAAGAACTATCAGATCTAGAAGATGATCTTGCAGGTCTTGATATAAACAAGCCAGAAAGTCAACAACCCGATCTAACCAAAATAGAACCCGTGCCTGAGGCTGAAAGACAAGTGGAACAAACGAGTCAGCAGACAAGTCAAGATCTTCATGATGATCTCAAAAGGGATTGGAAGTTCAACACCCATCATCCTAAGGATCTTATTATTGGAAATCCTTCTGAAGGAGTAAGAACCAGATCCACCTTAAGAGAATCAAGCAATGTGGCCTTTATTTCAGATTTGGAACCTAAACACATTGAAGAAGCTCTTGAGGATGAAAGCTGGATTCTTGCTATGCAAGAAGAACTTAACCAGTTCACCAAAAATGATGTCTGCACTCTTGTCTCTAAGCCTAAAAACAAGTCAGTTATTGGAACAAGATGGGTCTTCAGAAACAAATTGGATGAAGATGGTAAAGTTGTCAGAAATAAGGCAAGGTTAGTAGCTCAAGGCTATAACCAATAAGAAGGTATTGATTATACTGAAACCTTTGCACCTGTAGCTAGAATAGAAGCCATACGCATTTTAATGTCATATGCTGCACAACACCAAATTACCCTGTTTCAAATGGATGTAAAAAGTGCTTTTCTAAATGGTATAATTGAAGAAGAAGTGTATGTTAAGTAACCTCCTGGTTTTGAGGATACTGATAAACCATATCACGTTTTCAAACTTAAAAAGGCATTATATGGTTTGAAACAAGCACCTAGAGCATGGTATGATAGACTCAGTTCTTTTCTCATGCATAATGGTTTTACTAGAGGACAAGTAGACACTACTCTGTTCAAAAAATGCTCTAAAGAGAACTTTATTATAGTTCAAATATATGTTGATGATATTATTTTTGGAGCAACTAATGAAAAGCTGTGCAAGGAATTTTCAATTCTAATGCAAGCTGAATTTGAGATGAGCATGATGGGAGAATTGAAGTTCTTCCTTGGATTACAAATCAAGCAAACAAGTGATGGAATTTACATTCATCAACAAAAATATATGATAAGCCTCTGGCTCATCTAGTTTTATGACTAGTATGACCGTGGTTTTGTGCCAATTATATCTCGTTTTCACCCAAATTAGGCTTGATTGTCCTCAAGCAAGGTTTTGAGTCCCTTAAGTAGTTTTAGGGTTATTTAGCCAGTTTTTGAGTCAAATAAAGCACTTATGGCTATTTTATGTTTTCAGGTTGACTTAGAGTCCAAGGAATGAAGGAAACAATGGAAATTGCAATCTGGAAACACTCGCCACGCGAGCAGATACTCGCCCCGCGAGAGTGAGGACCAGCCTGTGCCAGAAAAGTCACGTTCTCTGCCTCGCCCCGCGAGCTGTAGCTCGCCTCGCGAGCCTGGAAGTCAGCAAGCATCACGGTCATCCCGTGATACCCATCACGGGCGTGAAGAGAAACCCCTGGAAGACAGAGACCATCACGGCCTAGCCGTGATGAAGATCACGGCCATGACAGATAAGCACCCAAAGTCAGAAGTAATCACGGCCTGGCCGTGATAGGCATCACGACTGTGACAACCCAGATTTTGAAGACTCGCCTCGCGAGAATTCCACTCGCCTCGTGAGAACACAAATTCAAACTGGCGCCATTTTAATATTCGCCTCGCGAGAGGCCACTCGCCTCGCGAGAATGCGCAGTTTCTGAAAGTTATAAATAGCTGTTTAGGGAAGAACAGAAGGATCTTTTGCTAATCCTTGTTTTCGAATTTCTCTGGTTGTTTTGCGTTTTTGATGGAGAACTAATCTCCCTAGGTTGATCTGCTGTAATCGGCTTCCACCAACACTTGAGGTCTTGTAATCCCTGATTTAATTTTCTTCTCTCTTTCAATGCTATTCGTTATTCTCTGTTTGCTTAATTCAGTTTGTACCGAATTAGTGTTGATTTATTTTCGATGATTTTATGTTCCTAAACTCAATCGCGTTTGCTTAATTCGCGTGCGTTCAATTCGTGTTTTCTTAATTCACGAAGGGCTTCATCCGTTTGCTTAATTCGGAATTAGGAATATATGTCCCGTAGCGTCGGTTTCGCTTGTTAATCGATGCTACAATCGAAAAGGGATTAGAATCCGCTTAGGGCATGGAATTACATGAACCGATGATAGTGGGAAACGAAACAGCAGATTGATCGTCTTAGTCTTATTTGATAATCACGTATTTTGCTCTGTTTTTATGCTCTGTTTTCCAATCAATTTCAAACCAAACACCCCCCCCCCCCCCCCCCCCAAGAAAACTGATTTTCTGCGATAATAGCACTACAAGAGTCCTTGTGATACGATACCCGAGTTGTCGCATTCTAAACTACATTTTTACTAACCGCTCATCTTTTGACGCGTGCGCGACAGTGCGTCAAATTGGCGCCGTTGCCGGGGACTCTTGTTTGTTGTTCTCGCTTTCTTTTTCGTTTTTGTTTTGAATTAGACTGGCTACTAGGTCTACTTGTCCTGACTTGTGTGATTTTGATCCTGAAATTGAAAGAACACTACACACACGCCGTAGGGCAATTTGGGCTAGCACTAGTGGTAATTCTGATTTCGAACTTGTTTTTGATAACATGGGTGACCAAAGGACATTGAGGCAGCTTGCTGCCCCCGATGTTAACTACAATGGGTTGTGTATTGAGTATGCTGGTGTGGTTGCTCCTTTTGAACTTAAATCTGGTTTAATACACTTGTTGCCAAGATTTAGTGGTCTTGCAGGTGAGGATCCACATAAGCATTTGAAGGAATTCCAGGTTGTCTGCTCTACACCCTTGAGGCCGGAAGGCATTACTGAAGACCATATCAAATTGCGAGCCTTCCCATTCTCCCTTGAAGGCGCTGCAAAGGATTGGCTATATTATTTGGAGCCAAATTCTGTTACAACTTGGAATGATCTGAAAAAGGTTTTCCTAGAAAGATACTTCCCTGCCTCCAGAGCTGCTTCCATCAGAAAGGAGATATGTGGCATCAGACAAAGCAATGAGTCATTGGTCGAGTCTTGGGAGAGGTTCAAGAAGTTGGTATCTAGCTGCGCCTCAACACCGATTTACGAGCAGCTCCTTATTCAGTATTTTTATGAGGGATTGCTCCCAATGGACAGAAATATTTTGGATGCCGCTAGTGGAGGAGCTCGTTGATAAAACTCCCACCTTTGCCAAGCAATTGATTGAGAATATGTCATTAAACTCCCAGCAGTTCACAACCAGGAGCAACTCTGTCGAGACAAGGGGTGTAAATGAGATCCAAGGTTCATCTTCCAACAAGGCACTCGAAACCAGAATTGATGAGCTCACTTCGTTGGTGAAGCAACTGGCAATGGATAAGGTTCAGCCGGCAAGGTTGTGTGGCATGTGTAGTTCTCCTGAGCATCTGACCGACACGTGCCCTATTCTGAAGGATGGGTCAGTCACTGATATGCCTCAAGCTTATGCAGCTAATCTCTACAATCAAGGCAACAATCAGAACCCAGACAAAGACTCCTGACCTCTCCACAAATAGGTACCATCCCAACTGGAGGAATCACCCTAATCTGCGGTATGGGAACTCATCCCAACAACAACCGATGGCACCACCACCGAATCCTCCTCAAGTGACCACTTCTGCACCTTCCGGACCTTCATTAGAAGACTTGGTCAAGCAAATGGCTGCACAAAATCTCCAGTTTCAGCAGCAAGTTGGACAGTCTCAAGAAATGAACAGATGCTAGCATTCAAGATTTGAGGACACAGATTGGACAGCTTGCCACATCCATAAACAACATACAGCAAGCTCAGGGATCGAACCAACTACCTGCACAGACAGTGGTGAATCCCAATGCCCCCAATCCCAATGTGAGTGCCATTTCTTTGAGATCCGGGAAAGTAGTAGAGGGAGCCCCTGAGAAAGATGAAGAAACTGTTGAGGCAACTCCTGAGCCCTCTGTTGTTGTTGAAGCTGAGAGAGTGTATGTGCCACCGATTCCCTTCCCACAAAGAGTGCAGAAAAATAAGAAGGTTGATGGGGACGACAAGGAGAGGGAGATCTTAGATGTGTTCAGAAAGGTGGCGGTAAACATTCCACTCCTAGATGTGATTAAGCAAGTTCCAAGGTATGCAAAGTTTCTGAAGGATTTGTGCACCCACAAGCGGAGGTTGAAGGGTAATGAGAGAGTCAACTTAGGGCGAAATGTTTCAGCCCTCATTCAGCCCAAACTTGCCCCTGAGAAGGTTACGGTTTCAGCCCACTCACCAGCATCGCCACGTAAGTGCAAGGATCCGGCACTTTCGCTATTCCATGCACCATTGGGGACAGCAAATTCGACAATTGCATGTTGGATTTGGGAGCCTCCATAAATGTCATGCCCACCCTCTGTTTTCAACAACCTTGATCCGGGTCCTTTGCAACATACAAGGACTTACCATTCGGTTGGCCAACAGGACCAATGCTCGCCCCATGGGAGTGGTAGAAGATGTGTTGGTACGAGTTGATGATTTGATTTTCCCCTGCCGACTTTTACATCCTGGACATGGCAGGGGAAACCAATTCAAGCAGATCACCAATCATCTCCGGGCAGGCCGTTCATGAAGACGGCAAAGACGAAGATAGATGTTGATGATGGAACCATGTCCATGGAGTTCGGTGACATTATTGCAAGGTTCAACATTTTCGATGCTATGAAGCATCCATTGGAAGAGCACTCTGTTTTCCAAATAGAGTTGCTCTCCCAAATTGTTGATGACACCTATGATGACTTGGTTGCTCGATTTTCCATCCATTTTCGATTTTAATGATGTTTATTCATGTCATCGATTGTACTAACACTAACCCTTGTGTTGTTTGTGCTTGAGATTGATTCTACTTTGCGGGGTGATAGTGTAAGTGAAGTCGCCTGCATTGGCTGGAATTCTTGACAGCCCGGCTGCCCCAAACATACCATCTGTGGAGCAGCCACCCTCCTTGGAGCTTAAGCCACTTCCTGGCAATCTGAAGTATGCTTACTTGGAGAGGAATGAAAAACTCCCAGTTATCATTTCCTCCAACCTCTACTCTGACCAGGAAGCTAAACTCTTGGAGGTTTTGAACTAGCACAAGAGGGCAATTGGATGGACCTTGGCTGACATTCCAGGAATTAGCCCCTCTAGATGTATGCATAGGATTCTATTGGAGGATGGGGCTAAACCAGTTAGGCAACCGCAGAGGCGGCTAAATCCATTGATTCTGGATGTTGTAAAGAATGAGGTAACAAAACTCCTGCATGCGGGTATCATATACCCCATCTTTGATAGTACTTGGGTGAGCCCAGTGCAAGTTGTGCCCAAGAAATCTGGCCTCACAGTGGTAAGAAATGAGAACAATGAGCTTGTCCCCACTAGAGTCCAGAATAGCTGGAGAGTCTGTATTGACTATAGGAGGTTGAACCAGGCCACTCGAAAGGATCACTTTCCTTTGCCGTTCATCGATCAGATGCTCGAACGGCTGGCCGGTAAATCCCACTACTGTTTTCTTGATGGCTTTTCCGGATACTTCCAGATCCACATTGCACCGGAGGATCAGGAAAAGACCACTTTCACGTGCCCCTTTGGCACGTTTGCCTATAGGAGGATGCCATTTGGCCTTTGTAATGCTCCTGGCACTTTCCAGAGATGCATGATTAGCATTTTTACTGAATTTATTGAAAATTGCATGGAAGTGTTCATGGATGATTTCACGGTATATGGCTCCTCATTTGATGCATGCTTGCATAGTCTGAATTTGGTTTTAGAAAGATGCATTGAAACTGATCTTGTGTTGAACTATGAAAAGTGTCATTTTATGGTTGAACAAGGGATTGTTTTGGGGCATGTTATTTCTAAAGAGGGTATCTCAGTAGATCCTGCTAAAATTGATGTGATTTCTACATTGCCTTACCCATCTTGCGTTCGCGAGATTCGTTTTTTTCTTGGTCATGCAGGTTTCTACAGGCGCTTTATTAAGGACTTCAGCAAGATAGCTCTCCCTCTGTCAAACTTGCTGAAGAATGATGCCATATTCAGCTTTGATGATAACTGCAAGAAGGCGTTCGACTTCTTGAAAAAGGCATTGACCTCTACCCCCATCATCCAGCCCCATTTGGACCCTCCTTTTGAGCTCATGTGTGATGCTTCTAACTATCTTTGTGGGGGCGGTCCTGGCACAAAGGGTAGGCAAGTCTCGCACATGTCATTTACTATGCTTCTAGGACTTTAGATGTTGCACAATGTAATTACACCACCACCGAAAAGGAACTTCTAGCTGTTGTTTTTGATCTCGATAAGTTTAGATCATATTTGCTAGGTTCCAAGGTTATTGTTTTCACCGACCATGCAGCTCGAAATACTTGTTGAAGAAGCCCTGAAGCAAAGTCGAGGTTGATTCGGTGGATGTTGTTGCTCCAAGAGTTTAATGTAGAGATAAAGGACAAGAGTGGAGCTGAAAATTTAGTGGCTGATCACTTGAGTAGGATAGAGAGGGATGAGGATCCTTCCCCCATTCGAGATGACTTTCCCGATGAGCAGCTTTTTACGCATTGCATGGCGTTACCCCTTGGTTTGCCGACCTTGTGAATTACCTAGTTGCGGTGTCTTTCCGACAGAGCAACTAGGTCACAAATCCACAAACCAAAGAGTGACGCCAAGTATTATGTTTGGGACGATCCATTTCTTTGGAAGTTTTGTAGTGATCAGGTGATTAGGAGATGTGTCCCCGACTATGAGATTGAGTCTATTTTGCACTTTTCTCATGCCTCTCAAGTAGGGGGACACTTTGGGCCCAGAGGACTGCGAGAAAGGTCATAGATTCTGGTTTTTATTGGCCCACCATCTTTAGAGATGCTTATGAGGTGTATCGGACTTGTAAGGAGTGTCGACAACAGTACAGCCATCACTCGCAAGAGTGAAATGCCACAAAGAACCCATGCTCTTCTGTGAGGTGTTTGATGTGTGGGGGATCGACTTTATGGGTCCTTTCCCTGCATCTTTTGGCTTTCTTTACATTCTCTTGGCTGTTGACTATGTTTCAAAGTGGGTGGAAGCTATTCCCACTAGGACTAACGATTCTAAAGTTGTTGCAAATTTTGTTAGGTCCAATATTTTTTGCAGGTTCGGCATACCTCGTGCCATCATCAGTGACCAGGGCACTCATTTCTGCAACCGCACCATGGAGGCTCTACTCCGGAAGTATGGGGTTGTGCACAGAGTCTCCACTGCTTACCATCCCTGCACCAATGGTCAGCCGAGATCTCCAACAGGGAGATCAAACAAATCCTAGAGAAAGTTGTGCAGCCGAATAGGAAGGACTGGAGCCGCCGTCTAGAAGACGCACTTTGGGCTCAGAGGACCGCTTTCAAGACGCCGATAGGGATGTCCCCCTTTAGGCTTGTATTCGGAAAGGCATGCCATCTCCCTGTGGAAGTTGAGCACCGTGCTTATTGGGCGGTCAAGTGCTGTAATCTGGAAATGCAAAAATCTGGTATTGAAAGGAAACTCCAGTTACAGCAGCTTGAAGAGCTTAGGCTAGAAGCCTATGAGAGCTCTCGGATTTATAAGGAGAAAACCAAGCACTTTCATGATAGGATGATTGCTAGGAAGGAATTTCTCTGTGGGTCAGCGGGTTTCATTGTTTAACTCCACTTTGAAATTGATGGTCGGGAAACTTCGGTCGGTGGATTGGACCATTTGTTGTTACTAATGTTTTTCCTCATGGTGCAGTAGAGATTAAAGGTGCCGTAGCAACAAGGCATTCAAGGTTAACGGGCAGCGGCTGAAGCTATTTCATGAGAGCTCGGGACCTGTGGATGCTACTGTTGAGGAGCTCTCTTTGGGGGAGCCCACCTATACTGCAACCTGATCAGGGAGCACCCTTTCCTCTCCCTCACTCTGTTTTGATAATTGTGTTGTTCATTGGGGACAATGTATGTTTTAAGTGTGGGGGAGGGAACCATTTGTTTTGTTGTGTTTTGTGTTTTGTTGTGTTTTCTTTTCGCTCTTGAATAATTTGAGAAGCTCAAGACCATGTGTGTGAGTCTTGTGTCGGCAAGCTTGGTAGGTTCTGTTGATTTAGCACAGATTGATGGCATGATTTATGTTGATGATTCCCCATAGGTTTTTGAAATTTGGAAATTGATCCCCACTTGAAAAATTGAAAAAAAAAACTGAACCTTGAGATATTTTGTTGTGATGGCATGATTTATGATAAGTTTGGGGTGATAGGGTGCACACACTAGGGATAGAATCTCGGTCAAACAATTTGCATGAATGTCCAGGTGAGGATTTGAGCCTCCAACATGTTTTTGATTGTGTGAATCACTTTCAAGTTGCACTTTCCCGAATTTGCTTGAATCTCTTCATGGTTTGCATGTCTATGTGTTTGCATCAAATGATTTAGGCAATTTTCTTTGAATTAACTACTTGGCCTAAATTGAACCAGTCCCTAATGCATGTTCCCTAGTTAGCCCCTTTGAGGCTAATTAGCCTATTGTTTCATGATGACCTTATGTTATGAGCCTGAATCTGGAAAAACCATGTTAACCCGATCTTAGGATTAGGAGAGCATGGAAGCTTAGCAAGAGAATGGTTGCAAGAAACTAAGTTTGGGGTGGCTACAGGGATATGATGTGTTGTTGGGGATTGAGAAAAAAATAAAGGTTGGAGCCAAAGGGCAAAAATAAATCTTAAAAAAAAAATGCAAAATGTCGAGAAGGGTATTAGAAGAAAAGGGCTGTAGCCACCCAAGGCAAAAAGAAGAATAAGAATAGGAACTTGAGTAGAAAATTCAATGTGTAAACAGCTTCATGCTCTCTTGGTTCCTAGGGATTTCAGCCCAGTACCTTTGTATATCCTTCCCTTAGCCAGGCCCCATTACAACCTTGAAAGACCTTTTGATGTTGCATGCATGTTTTCCGTGGGAACCATTTTGAGATGAAAATCAAATTCATGGGAAGTGCTCTTAGCCTAGACAAACTGAGAGATTGAGTGAACACTAAACCCCTTTGTGAGGAAGGCGATTGTTTGAATTTGGTGATCTCCCTCTTGTGTGTAACTTAGATCCCCTGTTTAGATTAATGATTGTTTGAATGATGAAATTCTCAGATGTTCAGAATAAATGATTGTGGGGATTACATTGTTGAAAAGGGGGGAACATTGAAGGAAAATTGTTTTGATGAATTGCTTGAAATTTGTGCGGAATTGGTTGAAATCCTTCTAGCTTGCCAAGTCTTGAGTCGTTTTGAGTTTTAGTTTGCTTGGGGACAAGCAAAGTTCAATTTTGGGGTATTTTGATAAGCCTCTGGCTCATCTAGTTTTATGACTAGTATGACCGTGGTTTTGTGCCAATTATATCTCGTTTTCACCCAAATTAGGCTTAATTGTCCTCAAGCAAGGTTTTGAGTCCCTTAAGTAGTTTTAGGGTTATTTAGCCAGTTTTTGAGTCAAATAAAGCACTTATGGCTATTTTATGTTTTCAGGTTGACTTAGAGTCCAAGGTATGAAGGAAATAATGGAAATTGCAATCTGGAAACACTCGCCACGCGAGCAGATACTCGCCCCGCGAGAGTGAGGACCAGCCTGTGCCAGAAAAGTCACGTTCTCTGCCTCGCCCCGCGATCTATAGCTCGCCTCGCGAGCCTGGAAGTCAGCAAGCATCACGGTCATCCCGTGATACCCATCACGGGCGTGAAGAGAAACCCCTGGAAGACAGAGACCATCACAGCCTAGCCGTGATGAAGATCACGGCCATGACAGATAAGCACCCAAAGTCAGAAGTAATCACGGCCTGGCCGTGATAGGCATCACGGCTGTGACAACCCAGATTTTGAAGACTCGCCTCGCGAGAATTCCACTCGCCTCGCTAGAATTCCACTCGCCTCGCGAGAACACAAATTCAAACTGGCGCCATTTTAATATTCGCCTCGCGAGAGGCCACTCGCTTCGCGAGAATGCGCAGTTTCTGAAAGTTATAAATAGCTGTTTAGGGCAGAACAGAAGGATCTTTTGCTAATCCTTGTTTTCGAATTTCTCTGGTTGTTTTGTGTTTTTGATGGAGAACTAATCTCCCTAGGTTGATCTGCTGTAATCGGCTTCCACCAACACTTGAGGTCTTGCAATCCCTGATTTAATTTTCTTCTCTCTTTCAATGCTATTCGTTATTCTCTGTTTGCTTAATTCAGTTTGTACCGAATTAGTGTTGATTTATTTTCGATGATTTTATGTTCCTAAACTCAATCGCGTTTGCTTAATTCGCGTGCGTTCAATTCGTGTTTTCTTAATTCACGAAGGGCTTCATCCGTTTGCTTAATTCGGAATTAGGAATATATGTCCCGTAACGTCGGTTTCGCTTGTTAATCGATGCTACAATCGAAAAGGGATTAGAATCCGCTTAGGGCATGGAATTACATGAACCGATGATAGTGGGAAACGAAACAGCAGATTGATCGTCTTAGTCATATTTGATAATCACGTAATTTGCTCTGTTTTTATGCTCTGTTTTCATTCTGTTTTCCAATCAATTTCAAACCAAACACCCCCCCAAGAAAACTGATTTTCTGCGATAATAGCACTACAAGAGTCCTTGTGATACGATACCCGAGTTGTCGCATTCTAAACTACATTTTTACTAACCTCTCATCTTTTGACGCGTGCGCGACAGCGCGTCAATATACCAAGGAGATACTCAAGAAATACAAAATGGAAAATGCAAAACTCATGAAAACCCCTATGCAACCCAATACAAAACTAAGCAAAGATGATGAAGGTAAAAAGGTAGATGAAACTGTCTACAGAGGTATGATTGACTCTCTACTGTACTTAACTTCAAGCAGACCTGACATTCAACTTAGTGTCTGTATGTGTGCTAGATTCCAATATGATCCTAGAGATACTCATCTTAAGGCTGTTAAAAGAATATTTAGATATTTGCTTGGAACTACTAATCTTGGTTTGCTGTATTTAAGATCAAAAGAATACAAATTAGTGGGATATTGTGATGCTGATTTTGCTGGAGACAGAATAGAAAGAAAAAGCACCAGTGGAGGTTGTCATTTCATTGGAGCAAGTTTAGTCTCATGGTCAAGCAAGAGGCAGACAACCATTGCCTTGTCTACTGCTGAAGCAGAATACAACTCTGTTGCTAGTTGCTGCTCTCAACTCTTATGGGTAAAACATCAACTTGAGGATTACTCTATTTATGAACATAACATATCTGTATGGTATGATAATTCCAGTGCTATATGCTTAACTAAAAATCCAATTCAGCATTCTAAGGCTAAGCATATTGAAATCAAACATCATTTCATTAGGGATTATGTTCAGAAAGGCATATTTGATATTAAATTTGTTAAAACTGAAAATCAATGGGTTGATATTTTCACTAAACCCCTCGCAGAAGAAAGGTTTTTATTTATTAGAGATAATCTAAACATGCATTGCATTGTTGAATGACATGTATGAATGTTAACGAGTCTATGCTAAATCTGTCATTACTCCTATATATATGTTCTTTTAACTAAGCATTAGTTCAGGGGGAGTAATGATACAATAGTTTAAGTGGAGTATGTCTACTATGCTTGCTGCATTACTATGATTTTCTTAACATGTTATCTTGCCCTTAACATATCTCACAAATAAAACTTGATAACCCTTTTTGATGTTGACAAAAGGGGGAGAAAGGGAGAAATGAATAGGGAGAATGGGAGAATAGGAGGAATAGAATGGGAGAATGAATATGACATGACCTGTTCACTTAAGAAAATTTCAACCTGTCTATATATGTTATTTTCTTTGTTGATATTTTCTGAGGTTCATTAAATCATCTCAATGTTTGTCATCATCAAAAAGGGGGAGATTGTTCAGTCTCTAAAATGTCTGATGTGCATTTCCCTAAGTTTTGATGAGAACTAAACATTGGTTAATGATTTAATTAACCTTCATATTGGTTGCTAACCTGTCTATCGAGTGTACAGATTAAATAAGACAAACTGACGTCCAACAAAGTGTAGAAAAACATACGTCCAACACTGTAAGTGATTGAAGCGCACGTCCAAAACGCAAGAGAAACAAACTTCCGTCCACCAAAGTGTTGAAAGCAAGCGTCTACCGACGTGGCATTCGGAGCGCGTCCAATAAAGTACCAGAACCACACGTCCAATAAAGTATCAAAATAGCCCGTCTACTAAAGGTATCAGAAGCGCGTCTACTGAAGGTATCTGAAGCGCGTCTACTGAAGGTATCAAAAGCCGCGTCTACTAAAAGTATCAGAAAGCCGCGTCTACTAAAAGTATCTGAAGCGGCATCTAGTAAAGGTATCAGAAGCGCGTCTACTAAAGGTATCAGAAGTGCGTCTACTTAAGGAATCAGAAAGACTCGTCCAATGACGTGGCATATGGAGCTCGTCCATTAAGGAAGCAGATGGAGTTCGTTCATTAAGGAATCAGATGGAGCTCGTCAATTAAGGAATCAATTGGTGCTCGTCCATTAAGGTTAGAATGTATCCGTCCAATGACGTGGCAAATGGAGCTCGTCCACTAGAGTAACTGCGACTCTCGTCCACTAGAGTAACTGAGACTCTCGTCCACCATAGTAACTGAGACTCTCGTCTACCAGAGTAACTGAGACTCTCGTCTACCAGAGTAACTGAGACTCTCGTCCACCAGACTAACTGAGACTCTCGTCCAGTAAAGTAACAGAGGCTCTCGTCCACTAAAGTAACAGAAGTGCTCGTCCACCAGTCTTTGGACTTGCTAAGTCCTTAATATGGAGCTCGTCTACTAGCCCGAATGAAAACTCAAATGACTAGATAGACGTGATTATTTTCAAGATGGAAGCGCTTATCTTATGAACGCGAATTCTCTAAGGATTATCATAATCGTATTTCAAAAGCCAGAAAGAGACTTGAAGTCTTCTCTCCTACTCAGTTTCACGATTATCAAGAAAAATCAGAACGACTCTATTGCATTAATGGCTTCCCAGACTGCTCAGAACGACTCTATTGCATTAATGGCTGCCCAGACTGCCCAGAACGACTTTATTGCATTTAATGAAGTTCTGCTTGAAGCCAACATCTGAGAGAATGTCTCTAACGGATCCTAAATGCTTGAAGACTATAAATACAAAAGTCATTGAAGATGAAGAAAGAGAATATACGCTACATTAAAGAAGCCATTACTCTGCTCATTAATTCTTTCATTCTGTATTCTTCAATCATTTGAAGTTATTACACGGACTTTCCTAAGCTTTACATTTAAACCACTCTGAGTGTTAGTAAAAGTTCTGTCTGTCTAAGTTTTATTCATTACAAACCAAATCTCTCAAACAAACCTGAGTGAGCCTGAAGAGGCTAAGTGTGCAAACAATACTTGTCTTTGAGCCTGAAGAGGCTAGGTGTGAAAAGAATACTTGTCTTTGAGCCTGAAGAGGCTAGGTGTGCAAATAATACTTGTATCTGTAACCTTATCAGCTATAGCGGATAAATCTTGGTGCTGCCAAGGACTGGACGTAGCTCTTTGCTTTGAAGAGTGAACCAGGATAAATCACTGTGTCAATCTCTCTTTCATAAACTCTTTAATTGCTTTAGTTTTTCTTGCGTCTATTAGTGGTGTATTTGCAAAAGTCACCCGTCCATCCTGTATTCTTCCACTCGTCCAAATCTAGCTTTCTATTTGCGAAAAGATTGCAACTTTGCTTAAATTCTGATAAACACAATTCAACCCCCCTTCTCGTGTTTATAGTCGTCTATTTCACTAGTGTTAGTCTTATGCCCCTCTCTGTTTGCAAGAAGTTGGAGATGGGTGAACTAAAACCCACAACAATCTCCCTTCAATTGGCGGATCGGTCCGTCAAATTCCCAGTAAGCATCGTGGAGGATGTTCCTATTAGAGTGGGAAAATTTTTTATTCCTACGGATTTTGTTGTACTTGAAATGGAAGAGGATTCCCAGATCCCCATTATTCTTGGTAGGTCTTTCTTGGCTACCGCAAGAGCCATTATTCATGTTAAAAAATGGGAAATTGACTTTAACTGTGGGTTAGGATAAGGTTGAATTTGATTTAGCTAAATCTATTAAACACCCTTCTTTTGAAGATTCTTGTTGCAGGATTGACCTAATGCACCAAGTGGTGAAAGAAGAATCCACACAAGCTTGTGTTGATGACCCGTTAGAGATGTGTTTGATTGGTGGAGACTTAAACGCTCTTGGAGGAGAAGTAAGGAATTATGCCCACTTTCTGGAGGCTAGTCCGGAAATTCCTCCCAACAAAACAAAGAGAGAGAAACTTGAGTTGACACCAAGGAGTAAGGATCTGAAAGATGAAGAAACCCCTAAGGTAGAACTAAAACCTCTTCCCTCTACATTGATGTATGAATTTCTTGGTCCTAACTCTTCCTATCCGGTAATTGTGAATGCTAGCTTGAACGAGTTGGAAACCGAGAAATTGCTTAGGGAGCTTAGAATGCATAGAAAAGTGATAGGATACACAATTGATGATATTAAAGGCATAAATCCTTCTTTTTGTATGCATCGTATTTTAATGGAAGATGAGCATAAACCATCCATTGAGCATCAACGTAGGTTGAACCCTAATATGAAAGAGGTGGTTAAGAAAGAAGTGCTTAAGCTGTTAGATGCGGGGGTTATTTATCCAATCTCCGATAGTGAATGGGTTAGTCCGGTGCATGTGGTTCCTAAGAAAGGGGGATGACTGTTATTCAAAATGAAAATAATGAACTAATCCCTACTAGGACAATAACCGGTTGGAGAGTGTGCATCGATTATAGGAAGCTAAATAAGGCAACAAGGAAATATCATTTCCCTCTCCCATTTATTGATCAAATGCTTGAAAGGTTAGCTAGGCATTCATACTTTTGTTACTTGGATGGATATTCCGGTTTTCATCAAATCCCTATACATCCCAGTGATCAGAAAAGACCACGTTTACTTGTCCCTATGGCACTTTTGCCTATAGAAGAATGCCTTTCGGTCTATGTAATGCACCGGCTACTTTTCAAAGATGCATGACTGCAATTTTTTCTGAATTTATTGAAAACATCATGGAGGTTTTTATGGATGATTTTTCTGTATATGGAACTACCTTTGATGAATGTTTAACAAATTTGTCTAAGATTTTGCAGCGATGTGAAGAAACCAATTTGGTATTGAATTGGGAGAAATGCCATTTTATGGTAAAAGAAGGTATAGTGCTTGGGCATTTGATCTCTAGTAGAGGTATTGAGGTGGATAGGGCCAAAATAGAGGTTATTGAAAATTTGCCCCCACCGGTAAATGTGAAAGGAGTTAGAAGTTTCTTGGGACACGCCGGGTTTTACCGACGTTTCATCAAAGACTTTTCAAAAATTTCTAAACCCTTATCTAACCTATTAATGAAAGATGTTCCATTTGATTTTAATGAGGAATGTTTGAGTGCATTTTACAGGTTAAAGGAAGCTTTGACCACCGCTCCTATTTTGCAAACACCAGATTGGAATGAGCCGTTCGAAGTAATGTGCGATGCTAGTGACTACGCCGTGGGAGCAGTGTTGGGATAGAGGAGAGACAAGAAGGTCCATGCAATATACTATGCAAGCAAAACTCTAGATGGAGCCCAAGCGAATTATGCCACAACTAAGAAAGAGTTGTTTGCGGTTGTCTTTGCATTCGAGAAATTCAGATCATACCTTGTGGGGTCTAAAGTCATAGTGTACACGGACCACTCCGCACTAAAGCACCTCATGATTTGGAGATTCGGGATCGGAAAGGAACGGAGAACTTAGTTGCGGACCACTTATCCAGACTTGAACCATGGGAACTTGAGAAGGACAACTTGCCGATAGATGGTTCCTTCCCCGATGAGCAACTGTTCTCCATCGTGGGAGAGAATTCTCTATGGTATGCAGACTTTGTGAACTATTCTGTATGTGAGATTCTACCACCGGAGTTTAATTATCAACAAAAGAAGAAGTTCTTCTCCGATCTCAAGAACTACGTGTGGGACGAGCCTTACATTTTCCGCAAGTGTGCGGATAACATATACAGAAGGTGTATTTCGGAAGCCGAGGTCCCAAGTATCTTGAGTTGTTGTCATTCCTCATCTTACAGAGGACATGCTAGTGCCTCGAAGACAGCAGCAAAGGTGCTTCAAGCTGGTTTCTATTAGCCTCATATTTTCAGAGATACCCGAATGTTCGTGCTTGCTTGTGATCCATGTCAAAGAACGGGGAACATCTCTAAGAAACATGAAATGCCACTCAACACTATGCTAGAAGTGGAGATATTTGATGTTTGGGGAATCGACTACATGGGACCCTTTCCTTCCTCTTGCAATAATAAGTTCATTATTGTAGCCGTTGATTACGTCTCTAAATGGGTATAAGTCATTCCTTCCCCAACAAGTGATGCAAGAACCGTAATCAAACAATTCAAGAAGGTGATTTTTCCAAGGTTTGGAATTCCAAGGGCAGTCATTAGTGATGGGGGATCGCACTTCATTGAAAAACAATTTGAGAAACTCCTACTCAAATATGGAGTCACTCATAGGGTTACTACACCTTACCACCCTCAGACAAGTGGGCAAGTCGAGGTTTCCAACCGAGAGATAAAGAGCATTCTAGAAAAGACTGTTTCAGGTTTGAGAAAGGATTGGTCCTTAAAGCTTGATGACGCTCTTTAGGCCTATCGTACGACTTACAAGACTCCTATCGGGATGACACCCTTTAGACTTATTTACGGTAAGCCATGTCACTTACCAGTCAAGCTTGAGCATAAAGCTTTGTGGGCTATTAAGATGCTAAACTTTGATATAAAAGTCGCCGGGGAAAAGAGAATCCTTCAACTTCAAGAACTTGATGAGCTAAGATTGGATGCCTATGAGTCCGCACGATCTTACAAGGAGAGAACAAAGAAGTGGCATGATAAGCATATCCTTCATAGAGAATTTCATGAAGGAGAACTAGTGCTACTCTATAACTCGAGGTTGCGGTTATTCCCAGGGAAGCTCAAATCTAGATGGTCCGGACCATTTAAAGTAATGAAAGTATTCCCGTATGGTGCCGTCGAGGTTTGGAACCAGGAACGTGGATCATTCAAAGTCAATGGACAGAGACTAAAACACTACCTTGGAGAATATCCACTTGAACAGGAGGTTGCGATTTCCCTCCTCGATCCAACAACGAAGGACTGAAAGGACTATGATCAAGCTTAAGACCGTAAATAAGCGCTTCTTGGGAGGCAACCCAAGTTTTCTTTCTCTTCTTAGTTTGTTTTTGAGTTTTGTTTTTTTTATAATTAAGGAGAATTAGAAAAGAAAGATTATCAATTAATGGATTTGTCAAGTGTTTTCAGGTCAGGAAGTGATGGAGAGTGAAGAAAGGAGGAAAAGAAAATTCAGCAATGATCACGCCCAAGCCGTGATGGTCATCACGGCCGTGATGAACCAAAAGCTAAAAGTCAGAACCCATCACGGTCCAGCCGTGATGTACATCACGGGCGTGACAAGTAGGCCCCAGAAGATCAGAGTCCATTACGGCCAGGCCGTGATACCCATCACGGCCGTGATGTGAAGACCAAGAAGTGTCAGAAAGGATCACGGGTAGGCTCTGATATTGGCCACGGCCATGAAAGCCAGCTAACACAACACAGACTCCATCACGGGCAATCCGTGATACTCATCACGCCCGTGAAAGATTAAATTGTTCAACACAGAACGCGTCACGGCCTGCCCGTGATGTGGGTCACGGCCGTGACGTGTATTTTCTCTGCTTTTAAAACCTAAATCGCATCCGAGACTCTGCCACAAAACTCATTCTCTTCATCTTCTTCTTCTTCCTCTCCACCTCCATAGCCACCAAACTCTCTTCCCTTCCTCCCAACTCATCTTTTCCCTCATATCCCTCATCACGCACCTCCCCCATTAACCCAACACCATCATCCTCCTCTTCATCCTAATCTATTTCTTCTTCTTCCTCTCACACCTTCCACCATAACCATTCACCAAGAAGCTCGAAATATCACCTCTCCTTGACACCCACAAACAACCAACCCCACACTTTTAGATGTAACAAATCCCAGCATATTGGAAAGTGCTTGGGGGGGAGGAGCCTCAGCCTATTAGAGTACAAAGGCCGTTACTCCTGCCACCGCAGGCTAGGCCGCCTGGGCACCCATCTTCTTCCTCTGCAGGTTCGTCGTCCGATGATCCCTATGCGCGGTTCGCATCCACTTTTGACACCATCTTAGAGAACCAGGAGCGCATTATGGAGGAGCAGCGCGAGCAGAGAGCCATGCTCCAGCAGCTCTACGACTGACATCTGAGCCAGCACCCACCACCTCAATGAGTATTTTGTTCCTTTTTTATTTTATTTTATTTTATTTTATCCTCCCTACGACTTAATTATTTACATACGACTTAATTATTTACATTGGGGACAATGTAAGTTTTTAAGCTTGCGGTAGGGGTATCATTTTTGCATTCTTGCATGTTGCATTCATTTAGGATTAGGTTTGCATATATCACATGATTAGGCTGCCCCCTGCTTAGGATATGCCTCCAATAGTGAAAAACTTTGTGCCAGTCGAATTAAGACAGTGAATTTTTAAACCCAATTTTTGCATTCTTGTGATAGGGAAAAAAAATGAAAAATGCTTGAGATGATCTTTGGATAGTTAATAATTAGCATGTGGTTCCTTAGATTTAGGTTTCTCATTGATTCTAAACCACCAAATGTGAGATTTTGAGCCAAATAGGGGTACTCACTAAATCTACCCCATTCCTTGAGATCGAGTGTTTTGTTCCTCTTGGATTGTGTCCTCTAGAACTTGACTTGAAACCGTTTTGACACTTAAAAATTTTTAAAAACACATTTGAAAATGATTGAGGCACTAGGTATTTTTTCTGGCCTTCTGAACTTTGATTGATAAATTGCTACTCCTTAGTTGCCCAATTTTGAGTCTAAAAGAATAAAATACTTTTCTTGGTACCTTGATCTATTTTAATGAACAATGCTTGGTATGACACCTCTTAAAGTGTTGCAAAAGGGCAAAAAGGGTAGTTTGAAGAATAAATTGTGGGATAAAAGGTTAGAAAAATTTCTTAGTTGAAAATCTCCCCTTCTTCAAATAAATAAATGAAAAAAAATAATAATAAAAAAAATGGAGAAGGGGATGAGAAAAAGAAAGTGAGAAATAAGAAGTAAAAAGAAAAGAAAAAAAGGTGGAAAACCGAACTGAAGCCCAAAAAGGAATTTTAGGAGGTGTCATGCTTTGCATTGCTTGATTTTGCTTTGCCTTCTAGAATTTTCCTTTTCTTGATTTCCTCACCTAACAATTAATCCCATGGCCCCGTTACAACCAAAATAAAAGACCTCCTGATTCTGATGTGTTTTCATTAATAAAGTAGAGATTTAGTTAATAGTCAAGCTTATGGTAGGGTTCCTTCCTTGAGGAAATTGAGCGAATTGTCATATACCCTCAAACTTATGAGTGAGGTAAGGAGAGTGCCCGAATTAGTGGGAGATGTGAATCTGGGGAACCTAACCTCCTAATTGGACTTAAAATCGATTGTCTCTTGATTTCTTATTGAATATGCCTGTTACTTAAATTCATTACTCGAGTTCTAGATTCACTGTCCATGCTTCGATTGATTGTCTTTTCCGGCCTTAGTTATTACTTGAGGACAAGCAAAATCTTAAGCTTGGGGTAGTTTGATGAGTGTGATTTCACCTCATATTTCCATGACATTTTGCATGCATTTTCATATAGCTTAGGCTTATTTTATTTGATTATTTGTTAATTTTACCTTGGAACGAGTAAGGTGGTTTTGTGGTGCTTGTGTGCAGAAATCGAAGACTAAATTGCTCAGGACCAGTTGTGTTGAAAATGGCATGAAGATGGAGCTTGGAAGGCAAGGAAATGAGGCAAACAGAGCTGATCCCGGCCTAGCCGTGATGCCCATCACGGCCATGATCCAGTGAAGCTGAAAAGGAAGAATGGAAAAGTCAGAATCTGTCACGGCCAGGCCGTGATGCCCATCACGACCGTGACAGGTCAACAGAGCCAGACCCCTTCAAAGCATAATCTGTCACGGCCAGGCCGTGATGCCCATCACGGCCGTGACAGACCATTTAGTGAAGCAACGTTCAAGGCAGAAGCTGTCACGGCCGGGCCGTGATGCCCATCACGACCGTGACACACATTCTATGGATCTTCAACAACTGATTTGATCTGGTTTTTGTATTGTTTTAGGATTCAAATTGCCCAACCTTATAAATAGGACCTAGGGGCTCAAGTCTGGGCACTTAACTTTTGGGGGCTGCTTACCTTAGAAAAATTCTGGAATTCTCTTCTACTCCTTCTCTTCTCTTCTCTTAGGTTTTTCTTTTATGTTATTTTCAACCAAGCTTGCTACAATCATGGCAATGCTTGAGTAGTTGTTTTGTTTCTAGGAATTGGGGCTATGCCCAAGACTTGTTTATGGTGATGAATTGATTTTGATTTCTAGTTAATTCCGATTTGTTTTCGATTTGATCCCTATCGTTTTAATTACTCGTAAATTTGTTGGCCACTTATTTACGTGTCGTAGATACACTAAGGACGAACCTAGCGGTGAACTTAGGTATCAGATCTATAGGAATCAAACTTATGACTTAAATCACGAGAGTTAGAAGCGGTCCTTCGAGGATTCACGAATTGTCACAAGACTTAAAGGGTCCGATCTAAATTCAATTGCCACGAGAGTAGGGATTGATTTAACCGGGCACGGTTTTTGTAACCCAAGAGGGAGCATTAACTAAATTAGGATAAATTCGCCTTCAAAGCAAAACTTGGTAATTAACAAGGAGAGTAGTCGATTTAGTAACATGAACAGTTTTGAGGTATCTCAATTCCTGGGAATCCCTTTTGAATTTGAAAACCCCCAATTTGAATTACTTTCCTGTTTTGTTTAATTGCCAGATTAAATTTGACTGTTACTTGGTTCTATTTCAAAAATCAAAACATTTTCAAAATCCTTTTTTATACAGTCCTGTTTTATCGATTTAATAATTAGTTGTGGTTTGAGATCATGGTCCCTATGGGATCGATCTTTTTATTATTTGGCAACGAATCTGGTACACTTGCCGGATTTCACACATCATGGGTCCTCCAACAGTTTCTCCGTTGCCTCTTTCCTTCCTCATTAGTTCTACTTTTCAACACTTCTCTACTAAGGCTTGGAAATTCCGGATTTCCAATGGCATTACAGATTCCTTGATCTCGAAGCGCAGACTGGCTTCGAACTTTTTGCACTTCCACTCCTCATCGGGGTTGTTCTGGAAAAAGCGGAAATATTTGGCAAGGGACTTAAACCTTGCCACATATTCCTCCACCGTCATGTCCCGCTGACTCAGCCTCAGGAATTCCTGCTCTTTCTCTGTGCGAGCACTCTGGGGAAAATATTTGTCCTGAAATTTGTTGCGAAATGCTCCCCAGGTGATTGCCCGATGCTCAGCTACCAGCAGTTGTTTTGTGCCTTTCCACCAGTATTCAGCATCTCGAATCAGTTGGAATTTGCATAAGACACCTTTGCTCCCTCTGGGGTGTGCACCGGCTCAAAGATCTTCTCCAGCTCTTGGATCCAAAGATCGGCCTTAGTCGGGTCTACGTCCCCATCAAACTGCGACGGATTTTGGCATCGGAAGGCATTCAGATTCTTCCCTTCTGTAGCGTGTTTAGCTCTTTACTACTCCTGCTGATTCTGGGCAGCCGCGTTGGCAGTCTGGAGAGCTATGGCAGCAACAACGTCAGCCAAAGCTTGGGCGGCGAAGTCCATCCCGCCGTCATAATTCGCATTCATGTTGGCACGACCGCCAATAGGACCACGTCTGAGACCACGTCCACGACCACGTCCACGACAGCGTCCACGTCCTCGTCCAAAAATAAATTCGAAAAAATAACTTAGAAAAAAAGTAATTCGAAAAAAAATAAATTCTAAAAAAATATATTATAAAGAATATATGTTTAAAAAATAAATAAACAAACAAACTAATTCAGCATCTTTATAGAATACATCGTTTAAGTGTTCAAATACAAGCCAGGTTTCACTATTTATATGATATCATAATATACAAATTGCATGAAGCACCAAGAACTTGAAATTTCTGTGAGAGCTACTTTGATTTCAATAAGATTTTTTAACAAGAAAATTTCTAGTTTTATCATCAAGTAATATCTAATAATACAATCACGCCACCGGGTACGGACAAAGAGATCCAACCAAATCATGGAATAATTCATTTCAGCAAACACTGAAACATGCAGATTTTACTTCATCTAAAGCATGAATAAGCATAATAAGAGTTTTTCTAAATAAATAAAAAAATCATTATAAAATTTCTACTGCGAATCTGTTCAACTCACAAAATGCTGCGATGGTAGGGGATGTTGTTGTTCTATGTGGAACTGTGAAATTGAGAGATTCTCCTTATACTTCAACGTCAGAAGGTAAAAGCTCTGCAACACTGAATTGACAAAACGCAAACGTCTTCAAAACGTGAACAAACAAAGCAGATTTTTGCTCCTTTTTATTCTTCTTTCTGCTGCAATTTGTCGATTGGAATTGGAAATGGGGAAATCCTATTCCTATCAAACAAAATTCAAAGGATTCTCTCCTAAAGCATCGCTACTATTATTATAGTAAGTAAGAAATAATCCAATCTCCACGTTCGTTTCATCCACGAACACAACCACTCCAACTATTCAATAATAATAATAACCAGTATTTTTGCGATGGTGCGATGCATGGCTCATCAATTATTATTATTATTATAAATAATATATATTTAAAAAATAAATAAATAAATTTAAATAATCCAAAATAATCTACCAGTTGACAACTCCGACAACTCCTTTTACTGTTACAGGAACGATAGAATGATTTAAATGATAAAATGATATATAAATTGAATACTAAAATATATATAAATTTTTAAATATAGTAATTGGTTAGGTTCAAAAATAACCGAATTAATGACCATTAGGTTTGATTCAATTCGGAGCCGTAAAAAAATAAATTTTTTTAAAAATATTATAAAGAATATATGTTTAAAGAATAAATAAATAAATTTAAACAATCCAAAATAATCCACCAGTTGACAACTTCTTCTAATGTTACAGGAATAGTAGATCTCTATTACATACATGAACAGTAGAAGAAAAGTTGTTAATTGATAAAGTGATATAGATATTGAATATTAAAATATATATAAATTTTAAAATATAGTAATTTGTTCGGATCCAAAATAACCGAATTAATGACCATTGTGTTTGGTTCAATTCGGAGTCATGCACAAAAAAGAAAAAAAAAAAAGAACCAATTTAATTGGTTGGTTCGGATTTTCAAATTCATCTAATTATTGGTTCGAGTCTTACGATCCTAAACCTTTTCGAAGAACACGGTAGCTTTGCTACTTTTCCTGGCTAAAAAATATTTTTTTAAAAAAACTATAAACTTTAAAAATCAATAACAATATCCAAACCAATTTAAATTGGTTTAATTCGATTCGAACCGGAAAATATTAAAATATATATATATATATATATATAAATTTTAAATTTTAAACTATTAAATTGTTTATACATTAAAATATAAGTATATAAAAATTAAAATATCAAGAACACGACTCTACTTTTACCGTTTGTCAATTTATAATTGGTTGACAGTGTAAAAAAACTTTATAATATCAGTGTATACAAATAAATTCAAAAAAAAAAAAAGTATTGGCAAAAAAAAATATTAGGAAAAAAATAAAAAAATTAAAGGAAAACGTAAACAAAATTAAAACATTTTAAAAATAAAACAATAAACGTAAAAAAAAAACTAGAATTTTTTTTTAAAGTTTTTTATAAAAAAAGTAAGTTTTTTTTATAATAAAAAAATACAAAAAATCTTAGTGTTTTGATATATGTATATATAGTAAAATTGTCTATCCAACTTTTATATTAGTGTATATATATATATATATATATAAATTAATCTTGAAGCACTTTTTTGATTGCAATCTCACCCTTGAATTCCGCTAATATTCTGTTTCCCTCATCTCCAATTCCAAAATCCTATTCCTGATCCTAATCCCCCTGATCCACTCCCCAACGAGCATCTCCCTTCACACCCAACGCGTTTTACACAACCGACCCAAAGATAAAGATAAAGGAAAAAGAAAAAGAAAAGCAAAAAACATGAAGGCAACACAGGCTTTGAGAACTTTGCCACCAAAAAATATAAAATGAATACTTGGATCTTCAATCAACACCTTCACTGTCTATATATATCCCTTTCCTACTTTGCTTTTTTCTGTTCCCGCACTGTACATTAAAGAGAGGAAGGGAGGGGGAAGAAAGTGCAATGAAATCTTGACACATTTTAGGCTAATTAATTAAGATAAATACTTACTCAAAGGAAGAACCTAATCCATCAAGTTAAACTGTTAATCGAAACCTATGAACCTAGTTATTGAAAAGCATTAAAAATAGAAAAGTAATTAACCATTAACAAATAAAGATTAATGCCATCTCTCACCCTTCAATTCCACTAACCTTCTTTTTCCCAGTACTAGTCTTCCATCCCAAAACCTTTTTGATCTTCCCCATAGCCTTCTTCAACATTCCACCCTTCTTCTTTCTCTCATTTTCTTGCACCTTCCTCGTTCGATTTATTTCCAACTCCAAGTTCTCCACGGCACTCCCCAAAGAAGCATCGCAACGTTGAAACGCTTCAAGCAGCTGAGGGTACAACTTTTCCATCCGCACCTTGAATGCCCTCGAAACTTTCACCGAACGCAATCCATCGAAATCAAAATCTTCATAATGCCCGATTCTGACGCGCCCATTCGCGTACTCATTGCACGCCCTCAGAATCACGAGCCCTCGCCGGCGAAAATGGTCGTTAACGAAGGCTTCGAAGTTGTTGGGCGGTTTCCGAAGCAGATAGATGGTGGTGCGACACGTGACCGCAAACACCTGCTCGTTGTAGTCACGTGAGCTCTTGTCAGGGAAAAAATGGGTTGAGAACACATCCAACATGGGCTCGTTGAAGAAAGGGTTGTCGTTGAGAACGAGTGCTTGGATTGAAAGCAACAGCTGGAGCATGTTGGAGCAAGATGGGTCCCACCTCTCGGTCTTCTTCTTCCCAGGCCACGTGTTCAGGAGGCTCAAGCACACTACGCCGTTGGTGTAGAGGTTCGGGTTGAGGCGGAGCCCGAACGAGTGGAAGTGGACCTTGGGCGGGTGGGTCGGGTAATCGGAGGGGAAGGCGATGTCGAAGAAGAAGAGACCATCGTGGTAGGGTGTGCCCGCGGCGCCCACGATCACGGCCCTCAGCAAATCGATGCGACGCTCGTACACCCGAACGTAAATGGATTCGGGTAAGTTTTGCTCCAGAATTTTCCACTCTCTCATGATGGACTTGTACGTTGACCCAGTCGCTGATTTGATGGAGCACCCTGCACCAGAAAAGTGGTGATCGGAGTCATCCGAAACGACGTCGAAGCGCCTGAACGCGTTCGTCTCTTCCATCTTGATGCTTCAACTCAGAAACAGGGGAATGAGCTAAGTCAGCTAGTTGCTCGACCTTGTAGATTTTGGGTTTCGTCAGGAGTGTGTTTCCTTTCCTATATAGGAGGAGTGGAAACCGGTATAGAGATAAACCGATTCAACATAACAACCTAGTCAACAGATAATCAACGCCTCTTTATTATTCTATTTAATATCGTATTTTAAAATTCATATTAATATATATTCAAAGCACTTAAATTATAAAAAAAAAACATTCAGGATTAGTTTATTTAGATAAAATCATAAAAATTAAAGTTAAAAGGCAAAACACACACACACATATATATATATATTGTATAGGTTTTTGTTAAAATAAACAAAGTTCCTACATTTGGCTGGTATAGATCTTCCTTGATTTTGTGCTTATACCTATCCTAAGGGGGGAAAATCTCGACTGAAATAATTTACAATCCAATGTGCAGCAGCTGTGAACAACCTCTCAAGAGGTAGATCCATTAAACATGTAAAATTAAGCTTAACATAATAAATGAAAAAATACTATGAATGCTAGAGGTGGGTATTAGTGTGGGACCTCGCCTAATTCCAGCTAAAGAAAAATATGCACTGAAGATACAAAATACATCCTGAATTTTTCTACCTGTCGCACTCTCGTCATTAGCTCAAAATGTCAAAGTGAGTCGTTGGATGGTGCAGGAGGATGATTCTATAAATAGAGTTTTTGTCTTCATTTCAATTCCTCACTATGAAAGACGAAGATAGTGGAGAAAAATAGAAAAAAACTTTTGCTTCTCAGTTACGCGCATTTCCATACTCGAATAATGAACAAAACTTCGCTCTCATATACCGCGTGGGAATTGGAGTGGGTCCTCAAATTCCATGTTATTTTATTCAAGGGTGTGTTTTATTTGATGTTGGAATCCTTCATAATTAATTCTATACTTTGTTAAACATAATTTTATAAAAAATGAGATATTTGATTTATATCAGATAAAATTGATTTTATATTCAAAAACAATTCTGACTAGAAACTATAAAAAATAAATTTTGAGTTGAATTGAAAAAATTTACACTAAATTTTATATCAAAATTGTTTTCAAAACAAAATATCTAAATATAAATAATTTCACTTCAAACTCAATTCTAACCAAATCAATTTTATAAAATCAATTATATTCAAAATCACTTTTATAAAACACTCGTCCAAACACATACTTGTGATCATACCATATAGCACCACTCCGAAAACAAAATAAAAATAGCACCACTCTACTACCACTCTCCACCTGGGTCCCATGATTTTTTTCCTTCCTTACATTTAGAAGATTTTTTCACATTAAAAAATTTCTGGTGTTATTACTTATTATACTTATTTTATATTTTTTTGAGTTCATAGAGGAAAAAAATTATATAGGCATTTCCCAACAATTAGTTGGCTGGTATCAAACATACTATATATATATTTTTTTTTTGACAGAGGTAAAAAAAACATGACATGTATACACTGTTTATAAAGCTTTAAAAAGGGTCATCAGCTGGCTAAAAAGAATGCATATATTTTAGTTTTATTAAACAGCAACAACATAAACACTTGAAGAGATTTCCAGTAAAAAGAAGAAAAAGAATTTGAAGAGATTTTATCTAAGTTTTCTCCTATTGATAAGAGTTTCATTTTTCATCGCTTTGGATTAGCATAATATATAAGTGAATGCTATCTCAACATTTGTCAACGAAATTCTAAGAAAATATAAATCCATTGACCTTTTTTTTGACATAACAAATCCATTGATCTTAATGAAATCAAAATAAAAAAAATGAAAGCATAACCGTTTTTTCTGATTTATTCTGATAATTAGAATCTGTTATCAGACTTCAAGATATATTCATAATCATAATCATAATCATTGAGAAAAACAATATCTGCTGATTTTGTGGATAAGTACTAGTAAAACCTCAACTTTGGGAACCAACTTATACATTAACAGCATGGGAGATCGGTGCAAATAAAGAACCTACAATTTTGACTGTTTCTTGGAACTTCGACCTGCTATGAATTCCTGCATCTTCCTGAATTGCTCCTTTGTCATTCCGTTATAATAATCATGAGCCCTCTCCTAAAATTTCAAACACAGATACAGGACTTCATTATAATTGCATAAAAAAAAAAATTGTGCATGAATCACGCAAAGCTAACGAATAACGATGCCTACAAGAAGAGGAACACTGCCAAAATGCAGATAAGATTACTGATTACATAGAAATCAAGAATGCAATGGGTAATAAGTAGATGTCACAAGCAAATAAAGGTTGCAAATAGACTGTTAAAAAATGTAATCAACGGATATAATTTCCATGTAAAACAAAACCCTTTTCGATTATTGTCCAATAATTCTAATTTCTAACAATAAGTTAGAATTTTGATGAATGGTGTTACTGCTATAACATCAACGATGGTGTCTACATTCTACAAAATGAAGTAGGACCTACGACAGTACAAACTGTACATGTCTGAAGTGATATGTAAGTGTGAGTACGTAGCATCATTCTTTTTGCATACCTACAATCCAATACTTCTAACTCATGTGAGGGGATGTGAGTGTTAGTGTTGTGTAACAAGTATAAATCTAGCTGTAATTTTGTTATTTCAAATTTTCTACACCCAAAATCCATGATGAAAGTTATCCCTACACTTGTCACTTTTAGGGGAATAGAATTAAATCACCCTCACTTCCCTCCAATCCATCTTCACCAATTCTCTTTTTCCCACAAAAATAAAGGTATAGAGGGAGGTATATTGATTTGGGGATAGAAATAACGGAATAATCTAGGACATTACAATCCTGAAATTATATACAAACAATTACATTTTTTAAGTTCACAAATCACAACACTGACACGTAGCAATACTAGCATGAAATCTTGCATTATTAGATCTTCATGTAGGATCTACTAAATAGAGAGTGGACCCACATAATTTGATGGTTCCTACATGAAATACACCCAATAATAGAGAATGTATTAAAAAGAATGTGTTGGTAGCATTTTTCTGATAATTAATGACAGTACCCACATATCTGCTGCGAATTTGAAACTTTCCCAAGTACACTGTTTTTTATTCTTTTAATTGTCATCATGTAGTTCTCAGCCTCAATCAATATGTTAAAGTACACTACTTTTTATTCTTTTAATTGTCATCATGTAGTATTCTCAGCCTCAATCAATATGTTAGGACAAACATCATTGTTGTGGGGTCCTAGGTATCATCTTAGAACCATGCCAACCTGACACATTGGATCCATCTTATGTAATTTTTGAAGCCAAAATGATTCAATACTCACCTTTTCAAGTGATAGAGCACGGCCAAGATCCAGCTTGAGGCCATCATTTATGACCGATTTGTACATCAACACCAAGTCTTGATTATTTTTCACAATGGCATCTGCAATTTCTCTGCTTTTCTTCAACAGTTCACCCTCTTCAACAACATGGTTCACAAAACCCAACTTCTCAGCTACTTCTGCAGTCAAAGGTGTGGCTGTAAGAGATACCTCACGGGCTTTATTGACCCCTATAATGCGCGAAAGCTTCTGAGACAAACCCCATGAAGGAAATATCCCAAACCTGCAGTCAATAGCAACAAAGATCAATAAATAATAAATCATAGTAAGAAACTGTCTGAGGGACAAAGGTTAAAACATAGAATATCTTATTAAAGTTGCTGGTCTCACCTATTATATTATTTATCCACTTATTACATTGTTTTATTCTACTACCATTTAAGCCTGCTAGATGTGAGGGTGATCCAATCTAAAAAAAGAGCTATGCCCGAAGCATTATAGTTTTTTTGTTTTACAGATATAAATTTGATTCATGGTAAATATTGCTCATTTTTAAAATAACATATTCAATCAAAATCAACAAAAACTACCCAAAGCAAATATGCATTTAAATCACTACCATTAAACCAAAATAGTCCAATTAAATGATACTGGATTACTGAATACTGATAATAGGCTATAACACGAACACACCATGTGCATGCTTAATTTTGAGAAATGATCTTCTTCTTCTTTTCCGAATGCTTTCCGACAAATTAATCTAATGCAGTAGCGAATTAAATCCTAGATGAAAGTATATGTTATTGAAAAAAAATTAATAAAAGGGAAAAAACCTAGCATGTGTATCCATGAATTTAGATCCTTTGGCAGCAACCAAGATGTCACAAGCGAGGGCAATCTCGAAGCCAGCAGTAACGGCAAATCCTCTGATGGCTCCGATTATGGGCTTGCGGCACCGCTCCATTTGCACAACCGGGTCGCTCTCCGGATCCTTCACATCTCCCTTGAAGACATCTTCCGCAGCGGTAAGGTCCACGCCCGAACAGAATGACCGGCCCGATCCGGTCAATATGATCACACGCACCGAGTCGTCGAGGGCCAGGGTCTTGAAAGCCCGGGCTAGGTCCACCATCATGGGCCTGGTTAGCGAGTTCAGAGAACCGGGACGATTAATCGTCACCACCGCCACGCCGTTTGGGTCGCGGTTCACGAGTATTAGCTTCTCCGGCATTGACCGGTCCATGGTCGAACGAAATTACCTTGCCCGGTTCGGTAGCTATTGCCTATTGGATTGAATCGAATGATTTGCTCTGTGAAGATACGTAGAGGGCAATGGGGAATGAGTGTTTTCTTTTCTGGTGCGGATTGAGTGTTGAACTGCGTGAAGTGACGTTATATTACGACAAATACAAAAAGGGACATCTAAACGACGTGTATATTGTTACGTGATTATCCAAAAGTAAGCTCCGAAGGAATTTTTAGTTTTTTTGTTTTGTTTTTTACTGAATATAGATTTTGATTTTGATTTTTTTTTAAAAGAATGATTTTAATTTATATGCTGTCTTAGTTTAACCTTATTTTACACTAAAAGCAGCTTAAATTTTTAGATTTTAGTTTTTTTTATCTCCATTAAGTTGTTTTCAAAATAATTTGATATGTTTGTCACTTTGTTATAATTTATAAAAAGCTTTTTTTTTTTGGAAGAAAAAGTTGTTTTATGAGTATTATGACATCTAATTTGTTTTACCTTAACATTGTTGTGATTTGATTATTTATTATCCTTAGAACTCTCTTCCTTATTTATTCTAACAAAACTATCTTCTAAACAAATATTACTAAATTATACAAATAGCTTGATACATTTTTTTGTAATTTATTTTATAAAAGTGAGTTATTATTTTTTTAGACCACCCGTACAAAGTAGGTTATCTTAAAATTGCTTTTCAGCAAACATACATAAACAAAAACTAGTTGTGATTATAATTGATTATCACGATAATTGATCATATATATAATTGAATATCAGCATAATCTATTTTTTTCAACATTCCCAAGCACACTCTAACATCTACAAATATCTTGACAAATAGGAATTATTGTAATTTTTATATCTTAGTTATTAAAACAAAAGCACACAACAAACTGAGGTTGGCGTGAATGGTTAAAGGCCTCTCGTCCCTTAGCCAATGTCTCAGGTTCGAGCCTTGGATATGGAAAAATTCTCAGCTGGGAAGAATGTCACCCATCGATCAAAAAGACGGTTCATCTCATAAACTAAGTGCATCTTTTGAGATAAATTGTAACAATTAAATTATTTCTTGAATTAGGAACAATAGGAACTATATCTAAGTTTTTTTCCTTTTAAAAATAACTTTAGAAGAATTAATTTCATTTGAATGATAAAGTGTAAAATTAATTTTGAAATATAAATATACAGATTTTTATAAGTATGTTTGGAACGCTGGTTGAAATAGATTAGAAGTGCTTTTGTAGTTCAAAAGCTACTAAGTGTGTGTTTGGATGTGTTTGATAAAAGTAATTTTGAATGTAATTGATTTTGTAAACTTTATTTGGTTAGAATTGAGTTTGAAGTGAAGTGAGTTATGTTTGGATGTTTTTATTTTGAAAGCAAGTTTGATGGAAAACTTTGTGTAAATTTTTCAACTAAACTCAAAAGCTACTTTTTGACAGAGTGCATAAATAATTTTGAAGATTTCCAACGTGAAACCAAACATACACTAATAATTGTTTCAATAAAATCATGTCCATTCAAAATGGACGTGCATCCAAACTTCCACTAAATCTTATATTTAGAATCAATTTTTATTCGACGAAAAAACTAATAATTCTTGCTTTTTTTAAAACGAATTCTATCAAATCTAAAATCGATTTTATTGGAAGCAAAATGCAAAATAAATATCTTCAAAATCCTAAAAATACTTTCACTTAAAGCAAACATCTAAATCAAATATGCATTAACATCGTTAATGTAAGCTTGAATGAATTTAGATTTCTTTATGATGGATTCTAAAAGTTTTCGGAATTGGTAAATAATGAATTATCATCGTATTTTAAATATATAAATATTTGATTTAACATTAATTATTTTTAAATCATATATATAATACTAGCGTATGGACCTGTGCCATGCACAGGCCAGGAATATGCTAATTTTTTAGGATTTAAAAAAAAAATATGTAATTGTAGATTTCATATTTTTGGTTTAATATTTTTTGTAGGAAATTATATATCGAAAATTTGTCAAGACATTATTTTGTCTTGATCTTCGATTATAATAGATATTAACTTAACAACTATTGTTGATATTATGTTACAGATAATGACTCTTAATTGTAAATAGTAAGTACATATTGTTTACCATACAATTTTAGTATACAAATAATTCTAAAAAATAAGAGATGTATAAAGAATATATAAATATATATCATGTTATTATAAAAAAAAATATTATAATAAAAAATTATTCAGAAAAGTGACACTTATTTCCTCTTGTCCATTTATGTATTCTCTCTCCACTATCAAACACCGCAAACCACACTTCTCTATTCTTTTCTGTGCCAAGTCGATCACCCTTCAGCAAATAAATACCATCACCTTATTCTCCTCACATTTTTCTACATTTCTACCTATGTAATGCTCGGGTCATGTGTTGTATAGAAAAACAATTGGTGCTTTGTATTATATTTTATGTTATTACTATTGTTTATTATTATATTATTATTATAATAATATAATATGATAAAAACATTTGAATATAGGAAATGGTAATTTAAAATTTATGAGACAGAAATATTTGAAAATGTTGTTATGCAAAAAATAAAGATAAATATTCTTATAAGTCTATCTATCAGATTATTTTTCTTTTTTTATCTTGAAAATCTATTTATCCTCCTTTCCCCAATAAGTTAACCATTTATAGAACTATATTTATCTATCATATTATTTTTATTTCTCTCTCTGAAAAATCTATTTGATTTATTTTTCACATTTAATTTCCCGTGCAAGTAAACCATTTTAGAAAATACTTTTATCTCCTTGTGCACTTCATCCTTATTGCTCTGGTTACCAAATCTAGAACCCGAATGTTTTTTACTACCACCTTGAATGGGAATCTTTTGTCAACCAATTTGGAAACATCCGTCGGGGTGGTGACATATATGTGTCACATTGCTCTTGAGAGATATAAAAAACAAAAACATTAGTTTTGTAAATAATTACTAACAATCACACAAATATTATGAAAAAGTAACAACATTAATCATGGATTATCTCCTGAACACAAAAACAACACCATCAAACACATCCATATAAACAGAATTCAATTTTCAAGTTCACACGATCATCAGTAAAATAGATAACCTTAAAAAACGATTTAATGAATTTAAACAAAAAGAAAAAAATTAAATCCATTTGAAGAGGGAGAGAGGGAACAAAAGAATAAAATAAGCGAGAGAAGACAAACCACATAAGAATCTATTATATATACATAGTAAAATGTGCCTCAAAACATTTTTGCTTATTTGGCATTCTATGGGCAATTTCACGTCAAGAATACTTATATGTCAATACAAGAGGGATTCAAGGGATTTATGATTAATGAACGTTATAATTCTGACCTTGATTGACTATCATAAATGTTTGCTCTATTTAATTTGCAATATTTGAATTTCTAATATTAATGATTAATGCACGTTTTAAATATTAATTTCAAGGAAATAAATGAGAATCAAAATAAATCAACTATTAAAGTATATTTGATGTTGTGCATATACTTGAACATTTCATCAATCATGCATCAAATTGCAATTATAATATTTCATATCCTGATTATCATTTATTGATTGTGTAACTCAAAATATTTCCATATGTAATACTTCAGATCCAATATAAAATAAAATGAATACAATTTATGTGGTCGAGTAACTCAAAATATTTCAAATTTTTTGAATATGTCAAAATATCAAAATATTATAAATATTTTGAATATCTGAATAAATGCACATTATATCATCAATTAAACAAAGAAAAATTCAAAATATATATCAATCCCTGCAAGAAGACAATCACGCATCAAATTGCAGTTATAATATATTTGTTACTTAATGTCATTTAATTACAGAGTAACTCAAAATATGTTCAATAATCTAACCTAATAACGACCTCAATAAATCACGAATTTCAAGAGCAGGTAAATATCAGAAATTGTGGAAGTATAATCTGTAGAATCAACAAATATTTGTAAATATTTGAAATCTGATATATTATTTTTAATGCAGTACAATCTGAAATTTTAAATGCACACTCGACTATAAATAGGTATGCTAATACCCAGTTTAATTGCATCGACCCAACATTCCCTCCTTTATTACCTTCTTTGCTTTATTTGCTTTATTTGTTGCATATTTAATGGCTGCCCAACGTGTTTTTGCAGGAATGCCGGAAATGCTTCAATTCTGGTCCTGATGGTAATTGCTTAAAGATGATAGTAGTCATAAATTGTGTCATCACTTTTGTTTTGCTCATTTTTTTGTATGATTTTGACAATTTTGATATGATTGAATGGTCAATATTTGTTTTTTTCACTTCTCTCATTTTTTTTTTGTCTCAGATGTTCCTTCTTCATCTTTTAGAGACTTATCCTCTCAGATCTCCTCCTAACTATACATTTTCTTTGTCCATTCTTTTTCTTTGCCCAACTCAATTGAATCACTCCCAAATGAATGTAATTTTGATTTTGATATGAATATAGTGTTTGTTTTTAATAGGTCTTTCAAGTTTTCAAGAGCATGAACATTGTGTTGACAAGCTCCATCTGCAACTACCACGATATTAGTAGTGACAACACAAAATATTACACGTAAGGGTGCAAGAGAAAAAACACAAAAAATATAGGAACGAATATAATTACATAAAAACATGCTTACGTACAAATTTATTTTTGACAAGTATTAAAGTATACTTTTAAATGTTTGGATGGATCCTTGGGTTCGGATGAAATGAAATAATTTTATTCCTCCTCAAAAAAGAAAGAAAGAAATATACTTGAGCACCAGCACCAAAAAAAAAAGGAAATATACTTGAAACAGACTCCTTAGATGTAGTTAACTATCTCCAATGGGTGGTCTCCTAATCCTCATATTAAATATCTCCTTGAAGAGATTATGCAGTTTTTGGTATGACAGATTGGCATGTTTCGATGCATCATGTTTTCAGGGAGTCTAATAAGTGTGCTGATTTTCTTGCTAGGAGTGTTTTTGATGCTTCTATGCATATGAAGCTTGTGAACTCTGTTAACTCTCTGTTCAATGTTTTCATTGACAGCCCGATGGGCTAACCCGTTTGGCCTGACAAAAATGATGGGCTGGGTTGGTAAAATAGTAGTCCGGACAAAATTTGGCCCAGCCCAGCCTGACCCAAAAATGTATTGACCCACTTGGGTCGACCCATCGTGGGCTGGGTCAGCCCGTGGCCTGAAGAATTATTTGATAGGTAAAAAAATTTAATAAAAAATCCTTTGAAAAATGAAGTCAAAAACATATATTTATAAAAAATAATAAAGAATTTGAATGACCAGTCAATTGATGGTGCGAATGAAAAGACAACCAAAGTCAATGACAAAAAGAATCCTTTGAATGTTAACATTTTGGAGGAGGAAGATGAAGAAGAATGTGAATGAAGATGATAAGCTCCAATATTTTTTGAGATGTGATCCTATTTAACTACTTATGTTATGACTTTATGTTTGTTTATTATTTATTTTTTGTGACGAAATCCTCATCCTATACTTTTTTGTGTTATTTTGTTTGGTGCATCGTCTATACTTTTCGTGTTATGGTTAAACTTAAATATATGCTTTTTTCTGACGATGGAGATTTATTATAACTATGGTACATATCATCAATTCCTCATCCTCATGGAGGTTTATTATAACCAAGGAGATTTTTTGTGAGTGACATGTTAAATGTTAATTCATAACCATATAAATGGAATTTTCTAATTAAAAAAAAATGAATTTTTAAAAACAATAAAAATAATTTTTAAAAAACTTTATCGGCCCATGGACTGGCCCGTTTGGCCCACAGGCCGCATAGGGCTGTGCTGTGCTAGGAAATTTGCATCCCGACTTGATATTGGCCCAGGCCAACCCAGCCCAAAAAGTGTTTAGCCCGAATGGGCCGGCCCAAATGTGTTGGGCCAGCTCGTTTTGACAGCTCTACTTATGCCCAGCGGTATGTTTAATTAATATATTTTCCCCTTTTTCAGAAAAAATAAAATAAAAATAATTTCAACATTAAGATAGATCTTTATTGTTTATTTTCTTCATAATTAATTTATTACAGATTTTTTATTATGTAAGTAAATTTGAATTTTATTACACCAAATTAATTTAGATTTAATTACATGATGATAGAAGATCAAATTAAATTCAAATGTTCATTTTTTCAACCCCTCCTCACAAATTCAGGATTTTAAATTTTATTAATTTTAGGCAAACCATTATTCCTTATTAATTATCTTCTCACCTAATTAATTTATTGAAGATTTTTTAATTTGAGCAAATTTTGATTTTCTTTTACCAATTAATATCTATATAAATTAATTAATATAAAAATTATAGATAAAACATAACACGCGATAATGAATATTTACATGAAAATAATAAGGAAAATTTACACCACACATAACATACGACGATGAATATTTTACATGTAATCACATATGTGAATGATTTGTTAGAAGGAATTTATACTTTACTATAATTTTAGTACTTTTTTAATTTATTGTCATAAATAAAAATATAATAAACTAAAAGAAAAAATATATATACCACAAACAACATTTTAAACTAATCATATTTATATGTAATGAAATAATCTTACAATTTAAATCTATTAATATCCATATAGTTATTAAACCATAATTCGTATTTATGTTTCCCCTGTTTGAATTGATAAATAATGAGGTAGTCATCTAACTATTCATAATAGATAATAATAATAAGTAACTTAAAAGTTATTATGTTTTGTGATCCATGGTTGAAATAAAACTGTTATAATTTTCTAGAGATAATTTCCCATATAATTTTTTTATAAATAATAAAAAAAATGTTCAAAAGTCAACTTATATCCCGTGTATGGCATGGGTTGCTATACTGGTAAGAATGATAGTAAGTGGAGGGTCATCATGAAATCAATTTATAGACAAAAAGATAGAAGCTTTCCTTGCCTTTGCCCTTTTCAAGGAAACCATTCATTTCATATAATACCAATTGAAAAATATCATATAATTGGTCATAATTGATTTGTGAGCATATTAAGCGAAATATTAGTGCTACCCTAAATTTCTGCTGAGAGAGATTTGTTTTGATAACATTTTGAATACGAATTCAAATGTGTTAATTGGATAGATTCCATCGACATTAATGAAATATTTATTATAGAGATTGTCATGGAGATCGTCTCCAATTTTGAAAACTAACTGATAAAAATCTTCCACATAATGAAAATCAATTAATGAATTGTTTTTCAATAGAATCAAGGCTGGAGCATAGAAAATAACAAAATTTGGAAGAGAATACAATATAATTAATGCCATAATGAATTAAAGGACATGATTGAAGAAAAATTGAAATTTGAATAGATTTCATTGAAATTAAAGTAAATTACATCGATTTCCATGAATATTATAGTCAACAACTTCAAATTTAAATTTGTTAATTTTGTTTTATTAATATTTGTTTGAAAGTTATTAAATTTTAATTTCTACGTAGTTTAATAATTATTTGTTTTAAGAGTTAGTTTACTAATAATATTTAAATTCAGAATTTATGATTTTCATTGATTAACGATAAATAAAACTAAAGTATTATAGTAAACAAATATTAATAATATTCATTTATCAATATCATAATTTTCTTCTTAAATCTTAGCATTATAGTAAATAAATATTAATAATATTTTAAATTGATTTGATTTGAATTGGTTAATAACATCCTTTTGAATGTGCATTTATTTTGGCAATTGATTTGCTTTGATTAGTGACATTTCAATTGAATTATTTTAAATTTCAATTTGTTTTGATAATTGTCATTTTAAAATGTAAACTGACTGATGATATTCAATGCACCAAATTTTCAATAATTGATATATGTTTGAGATTTTTGAATTATTTCCTTTTCGAAATATGAGTCTTGTGTATTGAGAAAATTACACGCGTCTCATTTTCTGTGAGACGTTGTCATAAGTTGACACGTGTAAAAAAAATTTCGCACGTAGGTTCTTGAAACATTCTACTGTGTATATATTATAGATTATAGACCATAGATGTGATTAATTAAAAAAAATTATATTAACTGCTTCAAAAGAAAGTATATTAACAATGAATCAAAGTTAATTTCAATAAATGTTACTAGTATCTATGGGTTAAGGTTATGGTGCACCACTCACATGGTGCACCACCGACATATCAAGAATTTCACCAATTCTTTATATATATATGGTCATTTAAATACAAACACATGATTGGATTTGAAATTTTGACCAGTCCATATGACAATTTTATTGACTTCATGAAAAAAGAAAAATATTAACGGACAAAAAAAAAAAAAATCTAGAAATTATGGCTGTCTTTGAGAAGATGGGGTTGTTGGGTCAATTTAGACCCTGTTCGATGAGGATTGTAAAAAAATAGCCACAACATGAAGGGTAAATATCCGTTTTGTGGATTTTGGTCCGGTTTGGATAATTATAATTATATATAGGGAAAAGTGCAAACACACCTCCTAAAATTTAACTCATTTGCAAATTGATACCTTCAACTATTTTTTTTTCTCAATTAGTCCTTAAACTTCTACAATTAGTAAAATCAATCATTTAACTATTTTTTTTGTCTCAATTAATCCTTAAACTCCATATATTAGTAAAATTAATCTTTATATTAGCTCTCGGTTAGATTACTAACGGTGAATAAATTCAACAATTCGTTCTGCATAAGTCTAATCCTTTTATTGTATTTTTTTTATTTTTTATAAAAAATATATATGAACAAAGCCTTGAGATTTGTTAGTTGAATGATTGATTTTACTAATAATAGTAGTTTAAGGACTAATTGGAACGAAAAATTAGTTGAATGATTGATTTTACTAATAGTGATAGTTTAAAGACTAATTGGGAAGAAAAAATAGTTGAAGATGCCTATTTGCCAATGGACTAAAGTTTAGGGTGATCTTTATACACTTTTCCTTTATATATATAATAATTATTCAAAACACACCTATGCTTGCTGTATTGCTTGTTTTTCTCTCCTCAAACAATGTAATCTTCTGGAAGTTATAATTGGGTTGGATCTTGCTTCAGTTTGGGTTTTAATATGTGCAGGCAATGCACATGTGTTTTGAGGTCAGTAATGGATTTTGAGGGTTGGTTTCAACGTAAATTTTACACTAGTTTCAACAAATCAAAGTAACCGCCAACCCTATAGAATTGTACCTAAGTTTTATCCCATGATAAAACGATGTGCAATATTTACAGCAAAAAGTTACTTAATTGTGTTTATACTTGGAAGTGTTAACATGTTGGTTCAATCGCACACAGTGTAATTTTATTTTTCATGGCACACATATGAAGAAACGACAAGAAATCATATTTCCTTTGGCCATTAAGTTGAGCTAGAAATATACATGCATCCATCCTAACCCATCCTAACAGGTTTCTTGATGGAGAATAGTCATTATGTCACATACCAGTTTTAGAAACGGGATAATTATTATTAAACTGTTCAATTTATTTTGTACAGTGATAATTATTTGTGTTTGATAATTATAAAATGATATTTTATAATTTAGTTTCAAATTATATTATTTGTCTAAGAGATATTTTAGTAAGAAAATATAATTATTTAGAGATTTATAAAGGGTAGAATTTATTTTATGAAAGTACCTAACTCTAAGATATCACAAATATTTTATTTATTTCAAAAAGCTGATTTTATTAATTTGCTAGTCACACCCCCTATTTTAATATGCATACCCGTCTCCTCTCTTAAATAAAACACCAAGACTCTCCCTCACCCTCACTTTCCATTTTCTGAAAAAAACTCCCTTCTTCCTCTTCATCACAGAACCTCCATGTTTTACCTCTTAAAACCCTAAACCTAACCAAGCCTCCATTCTCTACCTTTGAAGCTCACAAATTCGGCCTCCTCTACCACCTCCTCTCTTCTTCTTCTTCTTCTGTTTTCTTCCAAAATCAAGAAGAAACAAACATCAATTTTTCCTTGTAAAGTGAGTTTGGAGCAGCCACACTTGAGAGCAAGGAGGAGCAAATTCAAATCAAGGAGGGATTTTTAAGGAAATAAGCCTCCACCACACTATCTCCATTCTTGCTTATGTGAGTTTCCTTAGCTTAGTGCTTGGTAACCATAAATCCAAGCTTAGGAATTTTGATTTGCTTGCTTTTATTGTTTGATTTGACATCTGCATGTTGATTATGTGAAGTCAATTGAGCACATATTGATGATATAAATTATTTCAATTGCATGCATATAATCTGTTTGTGAAAAGTCCCAAATGAAATTACTCGTCAGAACCCGTATAAACATATGTGCAGTATTTTGCTTATAATTATTTCTATAGGGCTTTGTTCGGTATGATTCTTGTTTTTCTTGAAAATAGACTCGAAATGCTACAAATTAGGTACTTGTTTGGCTGTTTTACACTGAGTATAGATGAAGAAAAACCTGTATAAGTTGGAGTATTGTAACTGCCCTGTTTGCTGGGTGCAGAAGCTTGGTTGTTAAAACTGTAAGTTTTGGTAAACAGTATTCAAAAACTAAAATTTTATTTATAAATTAGACTTATTTAGCTTTCCAGGGAGTGGTCTTTTGACTAAATCCGACTTCGTTTGGTATTTTGGTAAATTCATAGAAGTTGGATGAAAAACTGGAAATTTCTGCAGGTGTTGTTGATGTTTTAGTTCTTAATAAATACTTGTATGAAGGTAGTTTCGGTTAATTTAAAATGTTTTGTAGTGTAACAATAATACATAAAACTAAACTATAGGTTGGCATCCAATATTGATAAGCATCCTCTATTCGGTTGATTGTGGTTGATGAATATTTAATGCATTTGACTTCCATTAGAGAAGAGTATGAGAAAATGAATCATAGCATGACATTAAAAACTTAAAATGGTCTATGTTTAGTGAAACTTAGGCCCCGTTTGTGAGAGCTTAAATAAGCTCCTTATGACTTATCTGATGCCATAAGTTCTTATGCCACGTGTTTGCCACAACTTATGAAAAGAACTTATGGCATTTCATAAGTTGTTTTTAACTTATTCTCATAAGTTACGAAAACTAACTTATGCCATTTCATAAGCTCTTATGAGTACCAGCGCCTTGTATTTGGCAGAAAAGCCGCCTTGGCTGGGAAATACAGATCTGGCGCCAGCGCTGGTCCTATGCGGGAAGTGATTTTGCACTTTTGCGACGCGAACATTGACTCGCGTCGCGAGAGTGCAAACCAGAAGCCAGCGCCCAGTGCTGGTGATGTAGCGCCCGGCGCAAAATTAAGCACTTATAATGTATCTAAACACCTTAATTTTGTATAAGTGCTTTTGGAAATATGCATCCAAACACACATGACTTATTGAATTCAAGCTCTTATGGTATAAACTCTTGTACAATAAGGCCTTATGCTATAAGTGCTTAGTTAAGTTATTTACCCAAACGGGGCCTTAAGACTACAAAACTATTCTAGCCATTATTTAAGGCCACAATATTCTTGTGGGTGAGATGTTAAGTCCTTCATTTTTGGAGGCTAGGATATGGTACTAACAATTAAGGGACGCCTAATTGTTGTCATAGAGCTCTGACTGCCATATCAACCAATTTAAACTACGCGTGCCTTATTTCCGCTCACACTTGAGGTACCTAGTAAAGGTTTCTTTCCTTAAAATGTCTATGCTTAGATTCACATTCAGTAAATAACTCAATCCAAGTAAGGACCCAGTAGAAAGAGCCGGTGATGAAAGGGTGAGTTATAAGAGAATAATTCCGTAGTGGTATAAAGTTGAGTAGTCCTACTTTAGCCTGCTTTAGTCCACGGAGTGCACACCTGGCAAAATGGGGAGGTAAGTTGGCTATGAGAAACTTTACCACTACATGAGATTAATTATGATATGTGTCCATATGAGTAAGTATGTATAACTCAACGAGTACAATTAAACATGATATATTGTTTACTAATATGCTTTGCTTGAAGCAAGAACTCATTGAGATTCATTTCTCGCTAGGCTCCTCTTTGTTTCAGATAACAGGTACATATTGGAAACTGATAAGCAAGTTCGGGAAATTGCTTGACAGTCACCCAATAGTGTCACAAGATACGTTAGTTTTCACGGCCGGATCAAAGTTGGAATCTTATTAAGAGTCAATGTTTACATAAAATTGAATTGTTGATTGGGGGCTAAATGGTTATTTGTATTAAATTAATTCCAATTATATGTTTAACTCTACAAAAAATATCCTGTAAAAATTTGTTTCACTTATTTTCAAAATTTCCTATGTTCAACTATTATTCCTGATGTTATAACCATGTGTATATATTATTACTCAGTAGTATTCTTGTGAAAGTTGGGATATTACACGTTACTGACAGTAATGAATACTTCGTATTTATAACATGATTAACAATAAATAAATAAATATACATACATCCGATCATCAAGTTATATCATGTGTTAACTGTATAAAAATATGCCTTTACTCACTATTTGATATAAAGATTAGTGGTAATTTTTATTATTTATTTAATACTATTAAAGAGACCCGTGATAAGGACCGGTCTGATAAACTTAAATATTATCTATTAAACAATTTATTTGTTTTAGATGTTTTTTTTGGAAGCGTTGTTTTAGATGTTAAAAGCATTAAAGCAATATATTTTAATATTTATTATAGTACATAAAATGTCAATGAATTATTTAATTTTTTTTCAGGGACTTTTTAATGATATTTTTATTGATTATATAAATCTATTTTGTCGTATTTTAATTTAATAAATGCATGTGTTTTTTCATTTAATATGTGAAGGTTTTTTTTAGAAAGATTTATAAATTAGGTGTGAAGGTTTCATTTAATTTTTTTTATATGCGGAAACTTATCTTCTGACTGTATTGATTTATTTATTTTACACCCTTAATAATTTAAGTAAGAGAATGAAAGAATTATTTTTAGGAAAGCAGGTCTGGTGTTTTGGAATGGATAAACTATAAAATTATTAATTACTAAAATATAGGTAAAGTTAAATAAAAATTACAATTAACAACCAATTATATATCAACATAAGAGCCCAACTAAAATGTTTCTTTTATGTGTTCTGGAAACGAAAACATAACACTTTATTAAAAAAAGGGTGTTTTTGGTCTTGCTAAACAGATTTACATTTTTATTTGAAATATATGAACACAACACTTTGAATAAGTAAATTTGTTCTTATTTGAAATAAATAAATACGAAGTTTATCCTTGAACGGTGTACTATGATTGGTATAGGTGCAATTGTTATATTGAAAAAACATTTGTGTTCAGCTTAGTCTAACATAATCATGTTATTAACTTATTATTCGAAAATAGAAGAGGATGAACATAATTATTTTAATGTAAAGTAATTTTTAAAAAAATTGATATTGGAAACAAAAACACAGACGAACACACTCACACACTTTACTTACCTTTAACTATTCGTTTTCAATAATGAATCACTGTTGGAAGGTATTTATGTTTCCCTTGAGCAGTGTATAAGAGTTGGTACTTTCCAATGCAATACATATAAGCACCATGCTGACTTACCAAAATAACATGTCATTTTGAAATTAATAGAAGGTATAACAATCTACGTTTATCAGCAAACAATTATTTTGCTATGAGTACAAAGGGTACTCGAGCCAAATACAACAACAACCTACACTGCGATATCAGCAACCAATCAAACCGCAGCCAAATAACAGCAGAAATAATAGTCTAAATGTAACATAACACTATTTGATATCAAAACACAATACCAAAACAAATTCCAATTCCAACACAGCAGTTCCTATGGCTAACAAATTAAACCATCTTCCATCCAAATTCAATCATGAATCTAGAACAATACTACGTATTGAAAAATGTATCTTGTTCCTGTTGGCCACATACGTTCCCATATCAGTACCCAACAAAACCTCAACAAACCTGCAGACCCACACAGTGATTTTATACAGCAAATTTACAAAACTCTCATGTTAAGTATGTAATAATTATACCTTCTTCATACCAAAAGATTCCAAACAGTAAATATGGTTAATACACCAATCCATAAATAAAAATTTCCCTCCCTGTCCAGCAGCTTTACACCATATCCATATTCTCGGCCTAATCAATTCAAACACATTTTCAGAATATAACTTACCTCCTTTGAAGATGATTTCATTTCTATGCATCCAGAACAATACAATTGCAAGCCAAGTCATCCTCCAATGTTTCTTGTGAATTCGCCTCCTTATTAGCCCTGTGTGTTGACTGAAATGATCCTTAGGTTCAAAGTGTAGCACCACATTATACCAAACCAAATAATACATCCAAATGCAATGTAAAAAGGTACAAGTAAAAAGCAGATGCATAACATCCTCAGGATGAGCATTGCAAACGGGACATCGTCAGTTATAGTCTAGGACTCATGCATTATATATTTTATTTCAATGGTTTTTCTATAAACAATATTGAAGTGGTCAAATCACCAAGTTTTAAGACAACTCAACAAATGATCAACTTTCTATACAAATTCAAACATGAAGAAATGAGAAAGTATACATTGTTCAAAATTCAAACATGTATGAGTTTTCCATCTATAACAAGCATTTGCCATAGCACCTCTATAATGTTCTTTCCCCATACCACCATTGACACTATAGATGGCTCATATACTACATCCCTGTCTTTAATTCTATTGCAATATGACAAGTTGAGCTTTATCAACTTCTTGCATCCTCTTGTGAGTGCTGCTAGCCCATCATCTCCAACACGTGCACAGCTGCAATAAAAGAACAAATTAAACAGATTCAATAAAGCAGAGATGAAGATAAAAAATCACTTAAAAGTAGAGATAAAATCTAATTCACAAAGTTTTATTTTTTGTAGAAGAAACAAAATCTGATGATATTGACTATTGAGACAATAATTTGAAAGTTTTTAACATCATATATCTGAATCTGTCAATATATTGATTTTTCATTCATTTCTCATTTAATAAGTTGTCCAGTTGTGTTTAGCGGGAAATAATATGCTTTGCACTAAAAATTCACAAATCCAAGAGTACAAAAGAAGGCACCTCATACCTGATTAAGACACACCTACTCCATATTGTAAAAGTTGTGAGTTTTGTATCAAGTAAAATATATTTATATATTTATAGAACTGCAGTTAACCAAGACTACCAGATGGCATAAAGGAAGAATTAAAAAATATAGAAAGAAAGAATTAATGAGGAAAAGAAAATGGAAAAGAAAATAGGAAAACACTACTCAGTGTCAACCAAATTTTCAAGGTAGAGAAAAATTGAAAAACCTTAGTTCAAGTAGCTTTAAGTAACATTTATCTAAGTTTCCTAGATGCAGAAAATATAAGTAACATACCAAGTGAGGTGCCAACCAGGATTGCCCTGGGTGTGGCAAGACCCACTGCCCAAGGACAAGAAACAACCTGCAAAGTGCAGAGGGGCAAATACTATCTCTAAAAAAAGCTTGACTGAAAAGTAAATTAAAAACACAAGATTCATAGTCCTCCAAAAAATTTTCCTTTATCCGGGAATAATGCCAAACTTGACTCACTTTCATGCACCATAAACAGAGGAATCAGCTGTGGAGAGACCAAAAGAGATGCTACAGACCATCAAACCAGAGGAATCAGCTGTGGAGAGACCTGAGCTACAGACAATGGAGGCTTAAGAAGAAGACAGATGCTTCTAAATAGATTTTCATTATTTTCTCCACCCTCTGCCTCAACATAAACAAGAGCTTCGACTACAATGCCAGCAAAAAGTACCATGCAGTACCTACAGAGGGCGTTTGTTGATCCATTAGCAATTAATCAAATACCATCAACCTTTTATCACAATCATTCACCAAATTGTGTGACAATCTGCCACTAAACTAGAATTTTGGAGCAATGTTAGCAAACTTAAACATGTGAATATGCAGCTCCTACCATGAACAACTAGGCAAGTGTGTATTGTTTTCAAGATAAAGATAGGTCTAAAGACTAATCCCCTACCTTATCCTATTTGTAAATAAGGGTTCTTTAGTTCAAACAAAATCCCAAAAGCAAAGACAATTTTTTGTAAAAAAAAAAATCCTAGACATTTCTTTCCCTTTTGCTTCTCATTATTATTCTAAGCATGTAACAAATTGCTTCTACCTTGTGCTTCTATGTTCGTTTGGCATTGCCATGCCAAATGAGTATTGATCAGTTTGAAAATGCACAATGCATTTGCAAGTAAAACTGCTTAAAATGGAGAATAAATTGTCATTTCAATTATGTTTATTTCTTTCTGATCTATACTTTATGGTATACAATTCCATGGTTCTGAACTCTGTTTCAGAGAATGTGCAATCTTTTGTATGCGCTATTTCTCTGTTACCTATAGAAGTTAATACTTAATTATAACATCTATGCTATCTTCTGAGTTCGCATTGTTCTTTCATCATGCTTGAAAATACTAGATAATTGTCTCTATTTGTTAAGTTTAAGATTTTCTTTGGAGATTTTAAAATTCAATGGTTTTGGGGATAGTAGATATAAAAGGGTGAATTGGAACCAAATAATCATATAGTTTTCTTTAACAAAAATTTAAATTAAGAGAGTTTCTTAGCCTTTTAGGTGAGGTTGGTGAAATCAAATGTCCAATATAGAATGGCTACTTAATTAGCTTCAAAAGAAAGGACTTCCACGATTGATATTAAATAAATAAGTTCCTAATCTCGACTCAAATAATAATCCAATGTGCAGCAGCTGTCAATTAGCTCAAATTGTAAAAGTGAGTAGTTGGATGGAGCAGGAGCATGGTTCTACAAATAGAGCTTTTGTCTTCATTTCAGTTCCTCACAAACAAACAGGAAGAGAGTGAGAGAAACTTAGAGAAAAACTTTGCTTCTCAGTTACATGCATTTCCATACTCGAACAATGAACAAAACTTTGCTCCAATATTTAAGATTGTTGGATACCGCGGGGTCCTCAGATTCCATTTTATCTGGATTTTAATGGGTTAAGAAGATTTCGTCAGTGAATTATGCATCTTGTGATCATACCAAATTGCACCCCTCTACTACCACTCTCCACCCTGGTCCCGTGATTCTTTCCTTAATTACATTGAGAAAATTATACTGGCATTTCCCACTAATTAGTTGGTTGGTATCAAACATAAGATTCTTTTTGACAGAGGTAAAAAAAATATTATAACACCATGCCATGGCTAATTCTCTTTTCTTAGTCCGATTCTAACTAGGGGACTCACCAACTGCATGTCGTATATGGGTGGCAGGCAGCAAAATATATATCTAACAGCACAAAAATTATAATTAAAATCTAGCTCCATAACTTCAACTCCAACCCAGTCCCCACACCTGTTAATACAACAAGCATTGCACTTGAAACAAACAATTCTTGCCATTTATTTTATCTTTAGAATAGAAATTGTGGAGCCATAATAAAAGGATATACTTCTTTTAAAGTCCAGCGAGAGATATACACACTCTACTTCTGCTTTTGTTATAGTGGGTCTATTCTAGCTGATATGATATCCACATTATCATTAATTAATTATCTCTTTGAGGGAAAGAAATTGAAGACAACTTGGCTTATTTTTACTATATTCGCTCAAATTTATTACTTGAAAACTAGTTCATCATCTGTACGTATGGAACTCAACAATGAAAGACTACATTTATTTTCATGTAAGTTTATAGGACCACTACTATTCTAGTTCTAGTTACTAATTAAAGGCTAAACTTGTATAGTTGTATTTCTGCACAAACCTATATATATGAAACGAGCTGTTCATGCATGTGCTCCTACTCCACAATCAATTACTACAATTCCTTATTCAGTAAGAGATTGCATCAAAATTCCCACACCAGCCTCAAATGGGTGGTACTTTGATCTATAAAGTCTCTCTGTCCACCACCCATTTCAGTTCAATACCCAGCTTCATTATATTAATATCCCTGACTCCTTAAGCACTTTTATTAATGAAGCAGTAGAGAGTTGTTGATGTGAGTGCTTTCTGTTGATGAAGAATTAATTCATTCTTCTCTTCTATAAATTGAGCATTGATCCTTCTCAAAAACATACCATTCTCCTTCTTTACATCATATTTCTCTCCGAAACCTCCAATCTTCCCACATCCCACCATGGCCATTTCTCCAAAGTTGACATTGGCTCTCTTTTCTCTTTTCTCTCGGAGTCTATCTTCTGATTCCTCCAATCAACCTTACAGAACGGCTTATCACTTTCAACCTCCCAAGAATTGGATGAATGGTATATTTAATTTCCATCAAACTAGTCTTAGATATTCTTTCTTACCCAGCTACCCTTCTTTCCTTCCTTTCATTTTTGGTACTAAATAATATCACTGACTGTTTTTTATTTTGCCTCTTGTTTTTTTATTTGACATGTTATGCTGAAATGGACAACTTGAAGACCCTAATGGTTAGTTCTTTGGGCTTCTCCATTTAAGCTCTATAGTGATATAGTATATATGTTTTTAAGTTTTCTTCAAACATCCCCCCTCTCCCTCTTTTTCTTATCCCCTATCCTAACATCTACCCATTTCACAGATATGATTTTATGCTAAATGATTCCTTGCTCTCAACCTTTTAATGAAATTCCATTATTCCTCAAAATAAACAGAAAATTAACCACTTGAAGAAAATAAACCTCTAATGTAGAAAAAGATGACGAGGGTATAACTGCATTATTATTCTCTGACAGAAATAGTAACTATTTGAAACAGTAACTATTTGTTTCAAATAGTTACTGTTACTCATTATTATAAAAAGGCAAAGGTTGAAAAGACTTCGATAAATAAAATATGCTACATCCGTGCATAGAAATTAGCATAGCTACTATGCATAAATAAACATACGTGAACTACTTGTAGGCATAGCAGATCAACTTAAAAATATTACATTTAATCCATCCAAATCCAGTAACACATTTTTTAATTTACAAATATTAACAAAATATCCAAGTTTCCGTAGTTGCAGAGATGTTAGAAAACTGATACTTACCGAAGCACTGAACTTGTCCACAATCATTTCTAGCACATCAGTATCTTCAATCCATTGCATTGCATCCACATGATTTACGTACATATGCTCATCGGTACCAATCAAGCGTACCAAAACCTGGTTTTTAATACAGAAAAAACTACCACTAAAATTTACAAACAAACACAGACCCAGACCCAGACACATACACACATATTTAACAGATATTCGGTCATCAATGAAAGTAAATGATTTTTTAAGATTTAAAAATTCTAATTCCAATACACATCTATCATCATCAACAAAAACAAGTAAAATAAAGATTTTGAACATGCAGCAACAAGAGAAAAGGCTTAACCAATGAGTGCAACATTTAAGACATGAAATAGATGTTGCCAAAAACCAACCTCCATTATAGATGTAATTCCAATCAAGTCGATAAGCTTCCTCAAAATTTCCTGGAGAAAATATCAGCCAACTGAATGATTGAAATGTATTCTCTATATAATAGGGACAAAATGAGAGAAAATGAGTATTTGTTAAACTTCTTAGTCCACGCTCTTATATTATAAAAACATGCATACTTAATTATTTATAGATGATAGATTAAGGTACTCACAAGTATATGCAACGTCCTTTCTGTCCATTTTATTACTTTTTAGCTGAAAAATGTCTTTATACGTGGCTTTTTGGGCAGGACCAATGAAGTATAAAGGACTCTACCATTTATTCTATCAATACAATCCTAAAGGTACAGCTTGGGGCAATATTGTATGGGCAGACTCAATATCAAAGGATCTTATCAATTGGACCCCACTTGATCATACCTTGTTCCCTTCTCAGCCGTTTGATATCAATGGCATTTGGTCAGGCTCAGCCACAATACTTACAGGTGGCAAACCTGTCATTTTATACACAGGACTTGACCCAATGAACCGGGAAGTTCAAAACTTAGCCTACCCCAAAAACATTTCTGATCCATTACTTAGGGAATGGGTTAAGTCCCCTAAAAATCCACTAATGGCACCCACTATTGCTAACGAGATAAATGCAAGCGCATTTAGAGACCCTACCACTGCTTGGCTAGGCAAAGATGGGTAGTATAGGGTGCTGATTGGAAGCAAAAGGAACGCAAGGGGAAAGGCAATATTGTACAAGAGCAAAGACTTTCGCAAATGGGTTGAAGCCAAACACCCACTACATTCAGCCAATGGCACTGGAATGTGGGAGTGTCCTGATTTCTATCCAGTTCTCAACGAGAGCCCATTTGCCATTGGTGTTGACACATCCATTAATGGTGATCATGTTAGACATGTCTAGTGCTCAAGGTCAGCTTGGATGATATAAAACATGATTACTATTTGATTGGCACTTATAACATCATGAAGGATATTTTTATTCCCGATAAAGGATTTGAGGATAATCAATTCCCTCCGAGATATGATTATGGGAAATATTATGCCTCAAAATCCTTTTTTGATGATTGAAAGAAGAGAAGGATCTTGTTGGGTTGGGCTAACGAATCATCATTCCAACATGATAATCACAAGAAAGGATGGGCCGGAATCCTTGTAAATTGGTAGCAATTCATTAATTTTATATAAATTTATTATTTATTCATTTTTTTAAATGCAAGATAATCCTTGAATAAATAAAGAATGATACCTGATTATATGTATCGCGCGGTGTTAGCGGTGAATAGAAGGATCGCGAAGCAGAAATCGACCTAGGTATGATGCTCATCCTTGGAGCACGCCGCTATAGTGAAGTCGGGGTGAAAACCCTATTTTACCCTCGGTTTTAGCCATTTCTCTCACTTTTTTTGGGTTTTTGGGTAATTTCCCCGTACCCTTTTGTTTTCGGTCAGAAGACTCCCTTCTCCCTTTTCAACAAAGAGAGCCGATGAGCTGAGAGACCCCTTCGAAAACCAACAGACGGCGACTGCTTCTTCTCTTCAATGCTCCACTGTTTGGTTCCACCATTTCTCTTATTTTCTTCTCTTCTCCAGTAAGTTTAATGTAAGGTTCATGAAACTTGCAAAAAAGTATTGTTACCAGCTACAGAAGGAATCCCAGCTATGGTTTGTATCAATGCTCGGCTATATGCCTAACTTAGGGCTAGATGAGGGTGATACGCGTGCATTGGCCATCGGTTCACTTCAATTGCCCATACTAGAAATGGGCCCGAAGAACAATGAGAGTCCAGATATCGAGGTCTCAACTACACAAGAAAGGGCCAACTTGGCAAATTCTCAATTATCAGTATTGCACTATGTTATTTCCTTTCTGTTAGAATAACACTCATGTCATATCATTTACATTGTAATGCCATTTATACACTTGTCCCTAGATCCGTGGCTTTAGGAAACAGATATTGACTATTTGCACATGTATTTGCAGACTGTTCCAAGGGCTATCTGGCTTCACAAATCCAGAAAACAGTTGGTACAATGGCGGTCCAGAAATTGAAAGCTTGCGTGTGAACCCAGTTCATTGGCCCACCAAAGTGCTCGAGGGTGGTGAGCTGCTTCATGTTATTGGTGTCACTGCAGCAAAGAGGTAAAGTTTTTCTTGTTACATTCCACTGATAAGAGTAATACTAATATCTGCAATCTGTAAAATTCTTGCATATGAAAACTATTACTAATAGACAAATTAATAATATAGATGAATTATCCAAGTTTCTTTTCATACTAAATAATCATTTTTTCTTTGCAGGTTGATATTGAAATTTCATTTGAAGTGAATGAGTTTCAAGAGGCTGAAGTATTGGACACTCGGACAGAACCCCAAATTCTGTGTGGTCGAAAGGGTGCGGCCATAAAAGGTGGTCTGGGACCCTTTGGTTTGCTAGTTTTTGCTTCTGAAGACTTGCAAGAGTACACTGCAGTGTTCTTCAGAATATTTAGATATCAACACACAAATTTGGTGCTCATGTGCAGTGACCAAAGCAGGTTTGCCCTTGTCCTCTATCGCTTTCTGTCAAGCTTGATGTTCAAACTCTTTCTCTAATATGGAAATGTAATAAAAACAACGATATGCTCCCTTATGGCACCTTTATAGATGTGGACCCCCTTCATGAGAAGTTGTCACTCAGAAGTTTGGTAAGTTGCAATTTATGAAACCTTAAGAACACCAGCTTTGCTGAAAAATGAAAACTCAATATCTTCGGATTGTAGTGGCCCACTAAAAGTTGCATTAATATGTAACTAAAGATCTTGAGTGAAAAATGCTAAATATATAGTTAGAATCACAAGTAGTGACTAAACATTGGAACATCATAAGTAGTGCCTTTTCTCTAATTACTAATGCATGATTTTCTCCCATTCACAGATTGATCATTCTGTAGTGGAGAGTTTTGGGGCAGCAGGAAGGGCTTGCATCACATCCAGAGTGTATCCCACATTGGCAATCGATGATAAGGCACAACTGTACGCCTTCAATAATGGAACTGTCGATGTAAAGATTACAAGATTTCATGCTTGGAGCATGAAGAAAGCACAAATCAATTGAAGGTTCTAATAAATTAATTACCACACAAGACACATACCAAATGCTTTATAATTCGAGCATATTCTTGTAAAATGTGGTAGACATCTGCATAAACAAACATTGAACCATTCAGAGGTGAACACCCGCCCTTATTTTATTTTTATCTTATTCTAACTTTATTTTTTTATATTTTTAATTTATTTCAGGAAAAAGAAAGAAGAAGAACAGAAATAGAAGTGAAGAAGAAAAAAAGGAAGAGAAGGAACCAAAAAAAAAAAAAGGAAGATTGGACTCAACCCACACTCCAAGTCCATTCCCACAAAAAATAACCTCTCCAAACAAACAAAAAAAAGGGGCCAGATCCACCCAAACGTCTACGACCCACAACCCATCATTTTGTTACCTCTCTTCCTCACGTCTAACCCTAGTTACCTCCTCGGCCCACGCTTCCTTTCTCCATCTTTCTTTTCTCTCCTCCCAACACCTAGCCGCCAGTAACCCCAAGATCACGTCCCCATCTGCCACAGCGCCTCCTTCACGCCGTCCAAGCCCCGGTTTTAGGTTTCGCGCAATCAACAGTGCACACGCAATCCTCCAAAATACCGAAGCAAGAAGAATGAACCAGGGAGCCGAAAATCACTTCCTTCTTTTTATCTCTTTATCTCTGTAATTTGGGGGAACTAAAGAGGAAAATCAAAGAAGGATCTTGGTGTATTGCACATTTGTTAACGAAGGCATTGAATAACTTGTTTACATGATGATATTATGTTAATCACACTCATGCTCTGAATTTGTTTGATGGAAGGTCTGACATTTTTCAAAAATTGAGTGAACTTACAGAAGCTTTTTAATCTTGTTAATCAGTGTTATCAAAAGGTTAAGAGTTGAATTTCTGTTATCATTTGTAATTGTCAAGTTTGTGCTGCCTTTTTCCTCATTGATAAACATGCTTTGTGATTGTACCCAAAAAAAACATGCTTTGTGATCATAATTAAGGGATTAATGAAATGACGTTTCAATGCTTGGTGTTGATACTTAGAGCGTTAACAGAGTTGAAACTTTGATGAGACACCACTAATGGGGGGTTTAAGTTTGGTACATTTATCAATATATTTTGAAGACTTAATACCCTATTACTAACAACGACCTTGACCTTTATGTATTTGCTTATAAGTCATCAAGTGATGCTGCCATCTTCAAGTTTTAGTATATTTTCTTGACCTGCTTCCCTATTGATGGTTGAAACATAAATGGTTTCGCCATAAGTTCTTAACAAAAATACGAAATGCAATTTCCGATAGAGTAAGATTAAATGCTACCTTAACTTTATTGTTAAAGTTGCTATTGATATACTAGTCAACGTCGCAACCAAAAATTACGACCAGGACGGCGACAAAAAGAAATTTTAAAAAAAGTAGAGTCGATATAAATTTTATTTAATTTAGAAAAAATTAGAAAACCTTTAAAAAATGGTCTTTGAAACCATGTTGAGTTCGGGAGTCGGTTACGAGCAGAGAAGATGTTAAGCACTATACATCGACCATCCTACGAATGGTACCTTAAATTAATTGTGCAAAATTAATAACTTTTAAATTATTTATTTTACCCCAAAAGTTATTTAACGAATAGAGAGATTAGTAATTAATATTTACACTACAGAGGCGCATAAGTCCATATGACAACCTTGAACCTAAGAGGTTGAACATGAAACTTTTCACAGAGCAATCCCAAAATAATATTGATTAAAAAAAATTAATATACTATTTAATAAAATAAAAATGCGAGAATCAGATTTAATTTCATGGTTTTCTAATTTTAATTATCTTTACTTTTAATTGTTAAATGTGGAAAAGTCCTAGACAAGGTTGAACATGGCACAAATCCCCATAGCAACCTTAATTCTAAGGGATTGAACGTGACACTGAAGTCCGCAGGATATCCCTAAATAATACTAATTCAATTATTTTGATTAACTACATTAACAAAGGAAAAATAAAATTTTGGCTTGACGGAATGATTGATCCCGCTCCGACGTATTCCATGTTGCGATGGGAAACTCAAAGCCACATAGTTCTTGGAGAAAATATTTTATTTGTTGGTTTATTTTAATTTTTATGAAAAGGTTCTTTTTTTATTAAAAAAGGGGTTTATTTATTTATTTTTATTATTTTATGTTTTTTATTTCTATCAAAAACTCCTAAGTGAGATACAATATGACATATACATCCACATAGCTATCCTGCATTTAAGGAATTGAATGTGAAACCTCTCACACCCAAAATTATTTTTCAATAATTCCCTTTTTACATCATTTTATTTATTTATTTCAACATAAATATTTCAACACAAATATTTTTTTTATCGGCCTAATTCTTTTTAGTTTTTAGTTCATAGACCATTTGGCTTGGTCCAACAAGCTAAACCACTAGCCCAACAATCAACTTTTAAGTTAATTATACATAAATAAAAATAAAAATAAAAATAAAAATAATAAAAGGAACTGGCGGAGACGCTTCAGTGGTCATTGAGGAGACGGCGGGACAACGATTGGGGTGTGTTGTTTTGGGCTAGACGCGGCGGAGCTCGGAGCTCATGATGGTGACAAGGCGTCGCCGCCGCGGTAGCGGCTACGAAGAACAGGGGCAGAGACACTTTTTGTCTCTCTTTTTTGATTCTGAGTGTTTGAATTTGGGTTGGTTTGGATGGAATAGGGATTATGGATTGATAGGGAAGATGATAGGTTTTGAGGTTGAAGATGGTTATGGATTGATACTGTAGGTATGGAGTGAAATGACGATGAAAAAAAGTAGGGTGACTATGATGGGGAATGGAGGAGGAGAGTGCATCTGATTTTTGTTTCTGTTTAGAAATTTTTCTCCCCCTTACTGTTGTTATCGTTGGTGTTTATATTTGTGAAATGCTTTCTTTTTCTTTTGCCTTAAGATTCGGAGAATTGAAATCAAAAGATTGATTTGAAACCAAGTTGGTAACGGCTGAACCTCCCCTGCAAGAATCAAGGGATTTGCTGTGATGAGATCAAATTAAAATATTTTTGTTATTTTTTGTCTTTATATATTTTTTTGGATTTTGGGATAAATAAAAACAAACAACAAAATAAGATGGCCAAATATAATTAAATTTTATTTTCTTTGTATTTTTTATTTTTTTAAAATTTTTAGTAAAAACTAAAAATATTCGATCAAAATAGGCCAGTCAATACAACCAAAACAAATAATGATTTTGTCGAACTATACTGAGGTCATCATTTTCAGTGGTGAAACTTTATTTTTATATGTTTAGAGCTGTAAAAAAATTTAACACCCTGTTACTATCCAGTATCCATACTGAGCTTGGGCCTCTGTTATTATGCTTAATGATTTGTTTATGTTAATTCTCTCTAGCCGTTGGAGAGGACAAAATAAGTGTGAGAGCAAAATCATATTGGGTATTACTTTGGTTAGTCACGTTTGATACTGAAGAAAAAAGAAATTAATTCCTTATTGGTTTACTTCTCATGACATTAATAGCTGCTGATAGTGATGATGATAACAACCAAAATGTGTAAAGATAAATTTTAAAAAATCAATAAAAACCAAGTTGTTTCTTCTTCTTTCTTCGTTTTTCCTTATCTTTGTGAATAGTTGTTTTACATTTTCGATGTATGTATGAACTCACTATAATTGTATATACTTCTTATAAATAAATTAAATTTTTGGTAACGTCTTTAACAATACGTTGAGCTTCACTTATGTGCAATAAAAAGATCCAATTTAATTTTAACGATTTGTTGGTTCCAATTTTGTTAAAACAATCATTCCCTCTAAAAATAATAATGGAATTCCATAAATCAAAATCTTTATTTATAAAACAATTTATTTTTTTATTCAACAATAAAAACCTCTCATTAATGGTGAATCAATTTAATTGTACAATTGATTGATTCTCAAAATCTTTTAATTGCCATTTATGCTTATTTAGTTCGCCATCCAAAGTTTCCTTCCATTTAAAAATAAAATAAAATAAAACGAGTAACAAATAAAATCTTCCATCTATACTAAAGATATAAGATAATTATTTAGATTCTTCTCAATTGATTTGCTTTCCAAAATAAAAATCCTTTCAATAAAAAATAAATAAAAGGGAAAATAATTTAATTGTACAACTTATTAATTCCCTATTTAATTGTACAACTTATCTTCTACCCTTCGCACTCATGCAAAGTATACTAACGTGGCTGCCACCAATAATATCAAGTCAGTCGTCCAAGCGACGCGTCTCCGAAACGCTGGTGCACATCCCCATCATGGTGAGGATGCTCATGCAAAGCCATGACACTACAGTAGCACATCTCGCTCTGGTGCACACCCAACTCTCTCTCCAGGGTGCTCATACATAGCAATGACACTATAGCTGCACGATCTAACCTAAGTTGAGACGGTCCCGCAGGGACTACGGGTATATGTTACGGTAGTCTCCTATATCCTCCGTATAAGGAAACTGACCCAAGACTCCGGTATCTATCACCAGATACACTGACCTGGTGTGTTCCTCTCACACGGCTATAATCGACAACATGCATCTATATGTATTCTCACCAGCTCGTACCAAGTTAATTTCCTAATGCCTTAACCTTCCACCCTAGTCTCATCGTATACTTCCACTCATAGATAAAAACACTAATTAAATGATCATCATATAGGTTTGGCATAAATATAGTCTTCATTAACTACTCTTGTGACACCCTTCTACCCCGCATGTTATAAGCACTTTAAGATAAGCAATTAATAAAATTTAATCATGAAAATACTGGATAAAATAAAGCGTTCGTCCATGGGTAGAAAAGTTCCACATGAACTAGTTCACAAACGTGAAAATAAAACATGTTTAAATGAAAACTAACTATGAGTGGCGGCTAACTGAAAACTAACTAACTAACAAGAGAACAAGCCCTAACTATGAGTGGCGGCTCCTTAGAGTCACTCCTCTCCGGGCAGCTCGTCATCCTCTGTAAGGTGCTGACAACGCGCCGCGCCGCGCGAGGCGTGCGCTTGCGTTTCCGGCAAGTGTACCGGACTGTCGCCAAGTAATAAAAGATATCGATCCCACAGAGACTGTGATCCCGAATCGCAATGAATTTTCAAACTGGGTAAATCTGGACTGTGTAAAAAGGATTTTTATATTTTGAAATGGTTTTGAATTTAGAGATAGATAAAACAGAATCAAATAAAACAGAAAACAAATCTTTTTAGTGTTTTGGGATCTAAATGGGTTTCTAGGGATTTTAGGTTACCAACAATATCGTTTACGTTGCTAAGTCGATTACCCTTGTTAATTAGCGAAATTGCCTTGAAGGCGAGTTTATCCTCTAATAGCTTAAGCTCCCTCTCGGGTTACAAAAGTCGTGCCCAATTGACCCAACCCCTACTCTCGTGGTAGTCGAACTCAGATTGGACCCTTTGCATTTCGTGACAACTCGTTGATCCTCGAGGGACGGCTTCTAACTCTCGTGATTTCAGTCCCAAGTCTGACTCTATAGATCCGACACCTAAGTTCACCGCTAGGTTCCTCCTTAGAATGTCTAAGTCATGCAAATAAACCTAAGTTCACCGCTAGGTTCCTCCTTAGATCATCCACGTCTCGCAAATAGCGCCGCCGAATTTTTCGAGTGAAAAACACTAGAAATCCTAAGTTCACCGCTAGGTTCCTCCTTAGAATGTCTACGTCCCGCAAATAAGCGGTCGCCGAATTTACGAGTGATTAAAACACTAGAAATCAGATCTAAAGCAAATCGAAATTAACGAAGATATTACATCAAATTCAACATCACAAACGAATCTCGGGCATAGCCCCAATCCCTAGAAACTAAGCTACTACTCCAGCCTTGCCATGGAGATGACAAGCTTGGTTGACAACATCATGAAAATACAAAATCAGAGAAGAGAGGAGGAAGAAGAAGATAGACCCTAAAATGTAGCCTAAAGTCTATGTGTGTGTTGTTGTGTCCTCTGTTGTATCCTTTCTGTATATCTTCTGCCTCTGCCTGGTCCTTATTTATAGATGTGGGAAGTTAGAGTCCCAACCTAACTCAAATTCTGATCCAAATCAGTTACTTCAGGTCCAAGTAATGCGCGTCACGGCCGTGATGGCTTCTGTTTCTGGCACTTCTGGAGATTTTTGGTCCCTCGCGACGCGAGCCCTCAAATTTTGCCCGTGATCTGAATTATGGCTAGGCCGTGATGGATTCTGACTTGTGGGGTGTTTTTGGTCACGGTCGTGATGGATATCACGGCTAGGCCGTGACAGACTCTGACCTCAGCCTTTCTTCATTTTCAGTTTTGCTCGATCATGGCCGTGATGGGCATCACAGCTAGGCCGTGATGGGCTCTGTTTGGCTCATTTTCTTTACTTCTTAAGCCCTATTTTCATCCAAACTCCATCATGGTTGATCTTGAGCATTTTACCCTTGATTTCTGCAAAACAACACCACGAAAACCGCCTTACCCGTTCCAAAGGAAAATTAACCAAAAATCAAATGAAATATGCCTAAACTACATGAAAATGCATGCAAAATGATAGACAAAGATGAGGTGAAATCACACTCATCAGGTGCCGATCAGGCCAAACAAACAAGCAAACAAAATAGGGGAGTAAGAATCATGTAAACATATATGGCATGGAGATAGGAAGTAAAGTAAACAACTAGGCACAACATCATATAGCATACATCGACAAATAAGCATCATAACATCAATCATCATCATAACAACAGTATGCTTTGCAATGCAATGCAACTCTACTCCGCTACTCCAACAATGCATGTGGATCCACTAAACTCAGGTTGAACGACTTGAGTTAAATATCCACATTGAGAATCTACTCTGAATTTGGAGAATCTACTCCTTAGATAACCAACGCATCAAACCATCGGATGCCTCATCACAGGGGCGCATGGAGACTCTACCTCTATCGTGGATGGCCAGATCGCCGTACTCTCGGGCGACCTCCCCTATGTTGAACAACCACCAACAACAACATCTCCAATGATGCATGAACAACCAACAAAACATCGGGGAAATGCTATCTCCTCAACTTCAACGGAATCAACCGAAGACATCAGCGAAACCAACCGTAACAACTTTAACCAGCGGAATCTACCGCAGCAGGATCAACTGCAACACCTTAGACCCAACTGGGTCAAGGCCCCCTTGTGTCAAACTCTCAGCCACTAAGGTACAACATCAACAACATGCGGTAACCCACCGGGTACCGACTTAACCAACGTAACATCTCACCATCTCATCTCTTTAACCATCTTCATTAATTATTAACCAAGTTATCTAATTAGCAACATGGTATGATTAAGTCATCTTATCATCATAGGTAAATTGGGGTCAGAAACCCCTTAAAAGCCTTTAATCACGTTTTGGTCAGGAAAGGGGAGCACGGGCGTGCTGATCCCCTGCACGGCCGTGCTGGTCACCTAAGTGAAGCACGATCATGCTCCTTATTAGGCACGGTCGTGCTCAGCAGCACAGTCGTGCTCTTGGTTCTGCACGTCCGTGCTCGAAGCACAACCACTTTCCATAATTCAACTGGGAGCACGACCATGCTCCCCGTTCAGCACGGCCGTGCTCATTGCACGACTGTACTGTTCTGGGCAGAAACAGAAACTAAACTTAGCTAATTAATTTAGGATTCTCAACCTATTAATCTCTAAATCATTTTAAGATATAGTTTAACCAATTATCACATTTCATCAACAGCGTTCAACGTCATCACCACCGTATGGCATCAACCATTTCAATCGACTCATCAACAACATAATCAAGGCATCAACCTCATGATTTAACCATCACAACATTCATGAATATATTATCATATTCATACAGATATCAATACATATATCAATTAATAACACATAGCAGCAAGTCAACATGTTAACATCAAAAGACATTTAGGCATTTAAATCATACAAAACATGTATCAAAACGGGGTTATGGGAACCCCTTTACTTTACTATAACCCCCAAGCCTATGCTTACACTACCCTTCTCCCCATACCTGGATTGAAGGTAGCTCTAAAAGCAAAGCCAACAACGAAACGGTCCCGAATCCGCAAGCGGCTTACTCCGGTACTAAGCCTTGGTCAACCAAAACATAAACCAATCAGTTTCCAAATCAGAACAAGAAAAGGAAACCTTAAAGGGAAGGGACCTTACCTATATATCAAGCACGTATGAACACAAGCTCCCTACAGAAATACAATACTCAAGAATCGCTCTGAGTATGATGGAAATAGGGAACGTAGAAGTGATGACCGAAATAGGTCAGCAGCCACCAAAACTAGGGTTGAAAAGTACAACCCTCGGGTTCTGTGCCTAAAATATATAGGTTGCACCTGAGCACGGTCGCGCTTACCCTTGAGCACGGTCGTGCTCAACTTAGCGTCACCGAGAAGCGGTCAGCACATTGAGCATGGGCGTGCTCACGCGCCTGATTCTAAGCACAGGCGTGCTGGATAATGAGAACGAGCGTGCTCATCTACCAGAAAGGGACTTTTAAGCCAAAAATACCACTTAGCCTTCAACCAACAACTTAACCAACCAAACAAGCTTATAGAAAAGTACTTAACAAAAAGCGGGGTGTTACAACTCTCCCCACATGTATCTTCAAATGCATCATACCAGTATTATCAGGTCAAATAAGCAGGTATGACGTTAAGCATACATACAATATTAAATATTTATAAAATCATAAAGTAAACACAATTAACTCAAACATAGCATATTCAGTCAAATAACACACAGTGAGCAGCTCAATAGATAAAATCACGCAACCTCGATTATTATAAATTTAACCTAATGGCGATAAACCTACAATCCCTATATCATCATTGGTACCACCAAGTAGTCGCCAATGTGATATTGACATTGTCAATTATTCGCCTACTAGTAGGGTTTAGGTCGCCCTATGCTATTATTGAATAAAATGCTACTTAGCCATTTCCGACGTTAGATGGCTTCTTTCTCCCACCTGAGATGAACAAAGCTAGCCCTGGAGCAACGAAACGAGCATTCCCCTATAACTCTCAAATCTGTTGCGTACCAAACAAAGGTCTCCGGGCCTCCAAAAATTCACATGAATACATCATTACGAAGTATACGTTACAGGTAACCCTATCTGAGAACGGAATTGAAAATCGATAGACGGATTAAAAGATAAGCCTAATATCATCACTAACAACATTTCGGCATAAAGAGGATATAGATTACCTTAGCTTAGAGAATAAAAGGAAGCTATGGTTTAGAAGACGTCACTGCCACGATCACAATGGCGTAGTTGGAAACGCGATAAGACGATCGATCGAGTCGACAACTCTCCTGGAACTCTCTCTCTCTCTCTCTCTCTCTCTCTCTTCCGTTTCTCACTCTCTCTCACTCTATCTTCTATGGCCTGTTTCACTTATGAGGCAAAAGTGAACTTCGGTTCACTTTCCGCCTCTATTTATTTTTGCAAGTCTAGCTATCCACACTGGAGCGTGCTCACACTTGAGCGTGTGGCCTTCCATGCTTGAGCGTGTGAGGTTTCTTCACTGCGAAGCACACCGCTGCACCACCCCATGCAACCAATCAACATCTGCCACGTGGAGTCAATGCCAGGCCTGTCTGGTTGACCTTCACGCTTAAGCGTGGAGTAGGTCATGTGTAACACCCGGGTGCCGACGAAGGCGGGGAGTGGTCGTCGGTGTAAGAAAGCACAGACAAGGAACAGCTCCTGGCAGGCTTCTAGGCGGAGGGACACATGAATGAACCGATTACACACCCGAATGAGAGGGATCCTGAGACTGTGTAGGTATGGGACTATACAGTTGAGGAAGGCTTATATGAATTGATTGGTACTACCTATACTAACAAGATGCATCTTCTTTGCAGTAGTCCATCACTTAAGTACTCCACAGTTAAGCGAGCTTGACTTGGAGCAATTCTGGGATAGGTGACCTCCTGGGAAGTTTTCCCGGGAAGCGTGTGAGTGAGGACAAAGCACGCTGAAAAGACCCGTGTTGGTCTGTGGGGACAGTAGTCAATCCATAGAGCAGCCAGGGATATTACAAATGGTATCAGAGCGGCACCTCTTCCAGTACGGTGTGGTTCGGGGACGAACCAGGCGGAAGCTGGTGGGCGTGTAACACCCGGGTGCCGACGAGGGCGGGGAGTGGTCGCCGGTGTAAGAAGGCACGGACAAGGAGCGGCTCCTGGCAGGCTTCTAGGCGGAGGTACACATGAATGAACCAATTACACACCCGAATGAGAGGGATCCTTAGATTGTGTAGGTATGGGACTATACAGTTGATGAAGGCTTATATGAATTGATTGGTACTACCTATACTAACAAGATGCATCTTCTTTTCGGTAGCCCATCACTTAAGAACTCCACAGTTAAGCGAGCTTGACTTGGAGCAGTGCAGGATGGGTGACCTCTGGGAAGTTTTCCGGGAAGCGTGTGAGTAAGGACAAAGCACGCTGAAAAGACCCGTGTTGGTGCAGTGGGGACGATAGTCAATCCATAGAGCAGCCAGGGATGTTACATCATGCTTGAGCATTGACCATTGACCAGGAACCCTAGTTTTATATTTCATCGTGTTCTGAATCCGCTCGACGTCCGATTGATCTCAAATTTGAGATACACACTCCTCTATACCCAAGGAAGTCCTCAAGTGTGCCTAATTTACTCCTCAACCATAGTTTTCTTATTACTCACTGTTAAGCATTTTAAACGATATACGAAAACCCTAGAAGACGTTCACGTTCTTTTTCGTACCTGGTTGATCGCGTGCTTTCCATGAAAAAGTTCCTACACCTTAGCCAACATGTCAAGCATCTAATCCAAGTCTTAAACATGTTCATCATACGTAAAACAAATGCTAAAACACGAATGTTACAACTATCAATGTTCTTGAACTCTACCCAGTTGTTTGTTGTCACGATGGGTGCAACATCTTTGGAAAACTCAAGGCTAAGGAAACTACTTCCATTCCTCGTGGGCTTGATTATCGGTCAATGGGCTTCTGGGGGATAAATACAAATGGGGGGATGATCAATAGTTTAGCTTCAACCTTGGAGCTTAGTGTCCAGATTTTGTGGACTTGGAATTACAAATTTAAGTTGAAGGTGATGTCTAGGGTGGAACATCAAATAGGTGGTCCACTCATGAATCATCTTTTTTCCTTTTGAAAACCCATTCCTGTCCCTATCAATCACATATGTCGAACGTTAAATGTCACAACGATGCAAAGATAGTGTTACCACATGCAGTAAAGTTTCTCGCCCGAATGTGTCAGACTTGCGAATTGATTCAATTTGCGTTAATGAATCGATTATATATGCTAATCGGTTCATGAATTAAAATGCATTCATTATTTCTAGTGTGTGGTCCACCTACTATGACGGTGATAGGACTTTTTCTTTAACCTGGTCGGTCTTGAAGTTTTAAAAGGTTTCTTTTTTCGTTTTCTTTTACTTTTGGATCCGTCCTCCTCCTCCCAATTCCGGCCACCCCTTACAACTGCGAGTCCCCCACATGGTAGAACCAACCACTACAACCGAAAGGACATTTAATAACGCTCATTTAATAGCGTCTGTGAGGCGGAAATGTTATAAAAAAGGAAAATGAAGTTTAGTGCGAAAGAATTTTTGTAGAACGACCTGTGAAATCAAAATTACATGAGTTATGTACTGCGTTTTATTTACTATCCTTGATTGGTTTTGTTTTTCTCTTACCGTGATTGGTCCAGCTCATTCAGTAAAGCGGGTTCGTCAAAAACTTTCTTACAATTTAGGGGTGTTCTATAAAAATTGCTTGTACCATTTTAATAGCGTTTTTTTAGAGGTGGTGGTATTAAACAATCAATGGAAGATAAGGTGTATTTAAAGAAGCACTATCTTTTCTTTTCTCGTTTGAAAAAATATAAAAAATAAGGATGAGATTTTTAATGGTGTTTGTTGAAGTAACGTTATCAAATGGTATGGTGGAGATAACACTTGTCTGGATTTCTCATTTTATAACTTCCGCACAATTTTTCTCTCATCATCCAAGCGCATCTTCCCCATTCCTCCCGGAACTCTCAGTTTACCCTAATTCATTCTCAGACTCTTTGTGTCACATGCTCATGCCACTGTGAAGAAAACTGAACCAGAAACTTGTTATGCAAGAAAGGGAAAGTAAGGAGTAGAAGAGAAGTGTATGCGAGAAAGATGATTCCTCTTTTCTGATTGATTAAAATGTGCACAAGCTCTAAATATATATACAGAACATACTCAGCTACTTGATGAGTTAGAAAAACAGTTAGATAAACTACTAACTAACTAACCGAATAAACTGAATAACTACCAACTAACCGAAACAACAACTAACAAACTAACCGAGGAAGGTAACTAATTTAAATAACTGAGTGTCATAGTTAGCTGTGTGTTTTCTCTCCATCTTGCATCATCGACACCCCCTCACAAGCTGGAATGTATATATCGATCATTCCTAGCTTGGAATGCAGCTGCTGGAAAGGCCCTCGAGCTAGGGGTTTGGTTAAAATGTATGCTATTTGAGAGTGAGTAGAGATAGGAAGTAAATGTAACACTCCACTTTGGACTTTGTTCCTTACTAGATGACAATCTATCTCTATGTGTTTTGTTCTTTCATGAAACACTGGATTTGCTGCAATGTGGAGAGCAGATCTGTTGTCACAATAGATTATGGCTGGACTAGTTTGTGAGATGCCAAAATCCTGTAGTAGATTGATGAGACATTGAGATTCACATGATGCTTGAGCCAAGGCCCAGTATTCTGCTTCTGAAGAGGATCTCGACACAGTGCTTTGCTTTTTTGCTTTTCCATGAGATGAGTGAGGTACCCATGAAGAAACAGAACCCAGAGATAGACCTGCGTGTGTCTAGACAGGTCCCCCAGTCTGAATCGCTAAACCCCTTGAGCTGCAGGTTGGAATCTGCTGGAAAATAAAGTCCTTGTCCCGGAGATCCTTTTATGTATCTGATTATTCTAAGAGCAGCCTGATGGTGTGCAGTCGTTGGTGCTTCTAGGAGCTGACTAAGGTTGCTTACTGCGAAAGAAATGTCAGGTCTTGTGTTAGTCAAATACAAGAGCCTACCAATGAGTCTCCTATAAGGAGTTGGGTCTGGGAGTGCTACACCAGAGTTCTTATGTAACTTTGCCTTGCTGTCCATGGGTGTGGAAGATGGTTTTTCTCCTAACATCCCAGTAGCTTGCAATAGGTCTAGAGCATACTTTCTTTGGCATAAATTTATGCCCTTCTTGGTCCTTTCTATCTCCAATCCCAAGAAATATCTCAGTGGCCCAAGATCTTTAATACTGAAGCGAGCATCTAGCAGTTGTTTTACCTTGTTAATCTCCTCAATGTCTGTGCCGATCAGAACTAAGTCATCCACATATACTAGTATGGCTGTGAATTGATGTTGATGAGATTTTTTGAACAAGGAGTAGTCTGATATGGACTGCTGGGAAGCTAGTAAAGTCTCAGTGAGTTTAGTATTCCATTGTCTACTAGCTTGCTTAAGGCCATACATATATTTTTGCAGCTTACACACAAGGTTGTGATTAGATGTGAGTAGCCCTGGTGGAGGTTTCATATAGACTTCCTCATGTAGATCTCCATGTAAGAATGCAGTGTTGACATCCAATTGATGCATGTGCCAATTGTGTGTTGCAGCCAAGGTCATCAGGACTCAAATGGTTGTCATTTTGGCCACCGGACTGAATGTCTCCAAGTAATCTATCCCTTCATTCTGGCTATATCCTTTTGCTACAAGCCTTGCCTTGTGCCTTTCTATTGATCCATCAGCTTTGTGCTTTATCTTAAATACCCACTTACATCCAATTATAAGTTTCCCTTTAGGAAGAGGGGTGGGAGACCAAGTCTGATTCTTTTCTAGTGCCAACAGTTCATCATTGATGGCTTTTTGCCAACATTCATGGATCACAGCCTCTGCATATGTGTTAGGTTCTATGGTAGTAGATATAGCTAAGGCAGTGTGTTTATAAGATGGTGACCGTTTATGGTATGAAAGGTAGCTTGAGATGGGATATCTAACCTTTGATTCAAATTGTGCAGCTGTAGAGGTGGCCAATGCACAATGATACTCCTGAAAATATGTTGGTGCCCTTCTTGTTCTACTTGATTGTCTTACAGGAACATTGTTTGCTGCAGGGGCGGAATTTGGGTTTGTAATGGTATTATCAGGATTGTCTTGTGCTTGTTGTGTTGGCTCAAGATTCTGTGAATCATTTTGATTCTGTGTAGGGGCAGTGATAGGTGTTGGTGCTGTAGGATTGGTGGTATGAGTCATATTTGGATAATTTGGTGAGAAGTCAAGAGAATGAGTAAGAAAGGGAGTATTTTGGTATAGTGGGATGACAGGTTGAGGGGATGCAGTGTCCACAGCTGTGTTGCCATAAGGAAACATACTTTCATGAAAGATCACATTTCTTGAGATAAAGGTTTCTCTGTTTTTAAGATCAAAGAGTATATAGCCCTTGGTTCCAGTTTTGAAACCTAAGAATATGCATTTTCGGGCTCTAGGGTTTAACTTCTTTCTGTGTGATATCAGTGTGCTTGCATAGCACAAACAACCAAAAATCCTGAGATTATCAACATCAGGCACTCGATTATAAAGTTTGAAATAAGGTGAATGATTCAAAATGGATGATGATGGTTGCCTATTTATCAAGTAGACTGCATGTGATCTTGCAAAGTTCCAAAAACATTTTGGTAAAGAAGCTTCAAACATGAGAGCCCTAGCAACGATTAAGATGTGTTGGTGTTTTCTCTCCACAACTCCATTACATTGTGGGGTCTCTACACAAGTTGTTTGATGCAAGATTCCTTTAGATTTGTAAAAATCATAGAGAAGGAATTCCTTTCCATTGTCAGACCTAATGCATTTGAGTTTAGAATCAAATTGAGTCTCAATCATATAAGTGAAAGATTGGATAAGAAAAGAAGTTTCTGATTTTGCTTTCATTAAAAACAGCCAAGTATGTCTACTGAAATCATCTACAATGGTCAAGAAATATCTATGTCCAAACATGGAGGGAACACATATTGGACCCCAAATGTCTACATGTATCACCTCAAAAGAAATGGAGGATTTACTATGACTATTACAGAAGGACAAGTTTTTATGTTTTGCATAATGACAGATTTCACAGTGTTTGTTAATGTTTACAGTATCTATAAAGGAATGTGATTTTTTCGTGATGAGTAACTTCTCTTGAGAGGGGTGTCCAAGTCGTTTGTGCCAAAGGTTGGTTGTGGAGATGTTGACAGTATGTACAACTTTTTTACAGCGGAGGTGGATTCACCAACATATTTGAAGGAGGCGACATTGCATAGAGTCCATGTCTGAGTTTAGCTGCACCAATCATCCTCAAAGTATTGCTGTCCATTATCTGACATGTGTCATGGGAAAAGGTAAGTGTGCAGGGTAAAGAAGTTGTCAATTTTGAAATAGAAACAAGGTTGAAACTGAACTTTGGAATGTATAACACATCAGAAATGTACAAGTTATTAGAAAATATGACAGTTCCTGATATATTGGCTATGACCGTGCTTCCATTAGGTAGGCTGGCAGGAATTGGTTTTATTTTCTTAAAGGTATGGAATTCAGATAAGCAGTAGCACACATGATCTGTGGCTCCCGTATCTAAGATCCAACACTTTGGTTTTGAAAAATTTGATAATGCACAGATTGTACTTGAAGGCTTATGAATGGAAGTATGGTTAAGATGGGATGTTATCTGATTGGTAGCATGAAGTTGTGATCCAGAATTTTGATGCAATAGTGTCATCAATGCTTTATGTTGGTCAGGAGTCAAGGTCAGGCCTGAACCCTCATTCCTTTCCTTTTGAGAAGAATGAGAAATCATGCTTCTGCCATCATCATCAGAAACTATGTCCTCTTCTACAATGTAATTGTTAACAGCACCATTATTTTTGAAGTAGTTAGGTGGATAGCCATGTTTTTTGTAGCATGTATCCATTGTGTGTCCAGACTTGTGGCAGTAGGTGCACATTTTGGTGCTCCTGCCTCCATTTCCTCTTCCACCAGGATGAGATCTACCTCCTCTTCTTCCTCTGCCTCTTCCCATTTGTCCATGATCAGGGAAGTTAGTGATGGTAAGAACCTCAACCTCATCTTGATTGCTGCCATTCATTTGTCTCTCTTGTTGAATCAACATGGAGAACACCTCATCAGAATCGGGAAGTGGCTTCATAAGCATTATCTGTGATCTTATTGCAGCATATTGCTCAATAAGTCCCTTTAGGAATCTAATAACATGATCCGTGTCCCTATATGACCGAAGTGTAGGAATAAGAGTGCATGAGCATTGTACTACACATAGACATGTGGGAATAGGTCTATAATTGTGTAATTCCTGCCATAAACCTTTGAGATTGGTAAAATAAGAGGTAATGGATCTATCTCCTTGTCTACACATGAAAATTTCTTCCTGTAAATCAGAAATGCGAAATATATCACCTTGGCAATACCTCTTCTTTAGAGTGTTCCAGACCTCAAGACCTGTATCCATCCATAAAATAGTATCCAAGATTGAATCATCAATTGAGCTATGCAACCAAGAAAGAACCATAGTGTTGCATCTATCCCAGGGTTTGAACATTAAACTGTCTGCATCTGATTTCACCATTGATCCATAGACAAATACCAATTTGTTCTTTGATTTGAGTGCAATAGTCATAGACCGAGACCATGTGGAATAATTGCTTCCACTTTCATGAAGCTTTGTAGAGACAAGAGAGACACCTGTGTTTTCATTTTGGTGCAAGAAGTAGGGGCTTGAAGGATCCATGATTGTGTTCGCCATTTGGTGAATTATCAAATCAAGGAATCTTCAAAAATCGAGAAAGGTTGATCAGAAATTGATCAAGAAGTGAGATTCAGAAATATGAATTATCAAATCGAGGAATCTTCAAGAATTGAGAAAGGCTGATCAGAAATTGATCAAGAAGAAAGATTCAGAAAGTTCAAAAAATGCAACTTAAGAAATTTTGGTTGAGGTTGAAGAAGAACTTGCTACAATGCTGCGAGCAAGTTTGGAAGAAGATAGATGAAGAATGAGGCTTCAGCAATGGCGTGAGTTGAAGGAAAGAATCAAGGCACAGCAGAGCTCCTCCCAGAAGAGCTCTGATACCATGTGAAAAAACATGCTCATGCCACTGTGAAGAAAACTGAACCAGAAACTTGTTATGCAAGAAAGGGAAAGTAAGGAGTAGAAGAGAAGTGTATGCGAGAAAGATGATTCCTCTTTTCTGATTGATTAAAATGTACACAAGCTCTAAATATATATACATAACATACTCAGCTACTTGATGAGTTAGAAAAACAGTTAGATAAACTACTAACTAACTAACCGAATAAACTGAATAACTACCAACTAACCGAAATAGCAACTAAGTAACTAACTAACTGAGGAAGGTAACTAATTTAAATAACTGAGTGTCATAGTTTGCTGTGTGTTTTCTCTCCATCTTGCATCATCAACACTTTCTTCGGCCAATTTCGTCGACCACTTTCGTCTCTATCTCGCCGGCCGCCTCCATCGTAGACAGCTCGCGCTTCTTCCACTCGACTCGCGTCTGATAGCCCGCGCTGCATCTCGCGTCGACGCTGATCCTCGCCGCCATCTAGTTTACTGTGCTTTTTTTTTTGCTATCCCTTTTACCATTCTCTTTCTCTCTAAGATTATGTGATTTTCTCTATATCTCGTGCAATTTCAATTTAACGCGTGATAGTTTTGAGGCAAATATTCACTACCAGGACAGAGGGGTAGGGTGGTACCTTAATGCTTGTTAGAATAAAATTGTTCAAGTGACTGTTTTCCTTTTTTTCTTTCTTGATTATCCTTATCCCTTTTAACTGAACCTTATAATCAGAGGCAGACAGTGGTTGAGACAAATCTAATCGACAATCGCTTGTACATTTTGCTGTGTATTTGTCTCACAAGTTGCCGAGCTCGGATTCCTTTTGGGGAGGTTGAATATGTATGGAAATTGTTGAAAGACTTGGACATAATTTAGATAACAATATTTGTGAAATGCTTGAATGAATCTTCTATTCATCATACTTGATATATATATACACTAAACAGTAAATACATTTTACAATTTACAAGGAAATTTAATTCCTAGGAACATAGTTAAGCTCACACCGTCCACACCATCCGCACCGTCCTCACCGTCCACACCGTCCAACTAATATCAACCATCCCCCTCAAGCTGGAGCATATAAATCAAATGCTCCAAGCTTGGAGCAAATATTTTGAATTCTTGGTCCTCTTAGAGATTTTGTAAAGACGTCTGCCAGTTGATCATTAGAGCTAACAAATTCGGTGACGACTTCTTTAGAAAGGACTTTCTCTCGGACAAAATGACAATCGATCTCGATATGTTTAGTTCTCTCATGAAATATTGGATTGGAAGCTATATGGAGGGCTGCTTGGTTATCACAACATAGCTTCATTTGTTGAGTATCTCCAAACTTCAATTCCTGAAGAAGTTGTTTAATCCAAATGAGCTCACACGTGGCTATCGCCATGGCTCTATATTTCAGCCTCTGCACTAGACCTTGCAACAACATTTTGTTTCTTACTCTTCCACGAGACAAGGTTTCCTCCAATAGACACACAATACCCTGAAGTGGAACACCTATCAATAGGTGATCCTGCCCAATCAGCATCGCAAAATCCAACTACTTGAGTGTTTCCTTTGTCTTCATAGAGCAGTCCTTGTCCTGATGTCTTTTTAATGTATCTCAGGATTCGTATTACTGCATCCCAATGTTCATTATGAGGAGACTGCATGAATTGACTCACCACTCCAACAGCAAAGGAAATATCTGGCCTTGTAATAGTGAGATAGATGAGCTTCCCAACCAATCTCCGATATCTTTCTGGATCGGAATAAGGCTCCCCCTGGTTGGGTAGCAGTTTTTGATTTGGATCCATAGGACTATCAACTGGTCGACAATCCAACATACCAGTTTCTTTAAGTATATCTAACACATACTTCCTTTGTGAGATGATAATCCCGTCTTCTGACTGAGCAACTTCAATTCCAAGAAAGTATTTTAGCTTTCCCAAATCTTTTGTCTGAAAGTGACTAAATAGGTGTTGCTTTAGCTCAGCAATTTTTTTCTGGTCATTTCCCGTGATAACTATATCATCTACATAGACCACCAAGTAAACACATTTATCTGGAGAGGTATGGCAGTAAAAAACTGAATGGTCAGCTTCACTACGTTTCATCCCAAAAGCTTGAACAACTGAGCTGAATTTTCCAAACCAAGCTCGTGGGGATTGTTTGAGTCCATAAAGAGACCGTCGCAATTTGCAAACCAAGCTAGACTCCCCCTTAGCAACAAATCCAGGTGGTTGCTCCATATAAATCTCCTCTTCTAATTCTCCATGCAGGAATGCATTTTTAATATCCAACTGGTACAGTGGCCAATGACGGATGGCGGCTATGGCAAGAAATAGTCGAACAGAAGTAATTTTAGCCACAGGAGAGAAAGTATCTCCATAATCAAGGCCATAAATCTGGGTGTAACCTTTGGCTACCAATCGAGCTTTGAGACGATCAATCTGTCCATCGGCCCCAACTTTTATAGCATAAACCCAGCGACAACCAACAGGTTTCTTGCCCGGAGGAAGAGGAACTAACTCCCATGTACCATTATGATCCAAAGCCTGCATTTCATCAATCATGGCTTGTCGCCATCCTGGATGATCAAGTGCTTCACAAAAATTTTTAGGAAGAGTAACAGAAGATAAAGAAGACACAAAAGAATGATAAGAAGGAGAGAGACGATGATAACTTAAGAAGTTATAAATAGGATGGGGATTACGTGTGGACCGAGTACCTTTCCTAAGAGCAATGGGCAAGTCATGATTATCCTCAGGTAGGTTCGTAGTCGGGTTGTCTGCTGAAGTAGGACATGATTCAACTGGTCTTTCAGTACCTTCAAGTTCTGTATTGGGAATTCGTGGACGATGCCGATATAGGATGGGTGATCTGTGAGTCTGTTCAGGTGGAGGATTGACAGAAATATCTATAGAAGAATCGACAGTTGACTCTGATTCCTGCAAAGGTGATGGACCAAGATAGGAAATAGGAAAAACTTCATGAAGAGTATTAGACTCAACGATGGAGGGCGAGAAATATGACTTTTCTTCAAAAAAGGTTACATCTGCAGTGATATAATAACGATTGTGAACTGGAGAGAAACAATGTAGCCTTTTCATGAATGGAATATCCAAGGAAAACACATTTGATGGCTCTAGCAGCAAGCTTATCAAGACCTGGAGACAAATCATGAACAAAACAAGTGCATCCAAAAATACGTGGTGCAACATGAAATAGTGGTTCTTTAGGAAACAAAATGGAATGTGGAATTTTATTTTCAATAGAGGAAGAAGGCATCCGATTCATCAGAAAACAGGCTGTCAAAACAACATCACCCCATTGTCGGACAGGTGTATTTGCATGAAGTAATAATGTCCGAGCAGTCTCAACAATATGTCTGTTCTTCTTTTCGGCAATGCCATTCTATTGAGGGGTATGAGGACAAGAGGATTGGTGGAGAATGCCCTGTGATGAGCCTCTGGTTGACTGGTTTTATAACTAATAAAGACCATGGCTTTATGCTTATTTTATATCAATTTTTACCCAATTTAGACTTGATTGTCCTTAAGTAGTATTTTGAGTCTGTAAAGTATTTTTAAGTTAATTTAGTTGATTTAGAGTTAAATAAAATACTTATTCTATTTTCTGTTTTTCAGGTAAATAAAAAGGAAATAATTCTGGTTCGCCCCGCGAAGGTTATCTCGCCCCGCGAGTCACCCAGCACCGAAAAGTCAGAGACGATCACGGTTTACCCGTGTTGAGGATCATGGCTGTGGCAGTTTTGAAGTTGAAGCGTTCGCCTCGCGAGCATTCATTCGCCTCGCGAGCCCTTGAAGTCAGAACATAATTGCTGTCACTGGAACCTGAACTGGTCGTGAAGATTGGGTCATAACTTGGGCTGTAGATGTCGGTTGGAACTGAAACCGGTGGCAAATGAAAGATCAAACAAATAGCTTTAACTCTCATGAAGACCATTATTCCAAACAGAGCCGTTTTGAAGGGCTTTAATCCATGTGAAGTCAGAGGCGTTTCAGCTACCCTATGAGTTGAATGTGGACAAAACTCCCTCATCTTAATTCATAATTAAGCAAATTAAGTGGCTTTGGAAAGCTAAGAGGCAGAGGTTGAAGTTAATAAAAGGAGCATTCAGATATTGAGAGAGGAGTTAGTCATAGTGTGGGCAAGTGAGGCTAGTCAGTTTTGGCTAGTTTCTTAGCTAGTTTTTAGTCAGTAGTTTATTTTCTTGTCTTTCCTTTTGTTTTCCTTTTTTGTAATGGAGAGCTAGTCTCCTAGATTAATCTAGTGGGATTGGTTTCAATTACACTTGAGGTTCTGGATTTCCTATTTGAATTGCTATTCCTTTTCAGTACTGTTCTATATGTTTCTGTTTGCTTAATTCAGATATGTATAGGATTAGTATTGATTTATTTCGATATTTGTATGTTCCTATATATAATCGCGTTTGCTTAATTCGCGTGTGTTCAATCATGTTCGCTTAGTTCATGAGTGCTTCACCCCGTTTGCTTAATTCGGGAATAGGAATATATGTCTCGTAGTATTGATTTCGCTTGTAAATTGATGCTACAATCGGAAAGGGTTTAGAATCTGCTTAGGGCTTGGATTTGTATGAACCAATGATAGTGGGAAACCGAGAACAGTAGGTTAATCGTCTTTAGTTTATTTGATATTCTCTTTAACTGCTTTGTTTTCATTGTTTTGTTTTCTTTATTTTATTTCATTCCAAAAACCCCCTAAAACTAACTTTTGACTTTCTGTTAATAATAACAACACCTAAGAGTCCTTGAGAGACGACATCCGAGTTGTCGCTCTATACTACATTATTTTAATAATCGCTCGTTCTTTTTGGCGCGTGGCGACAACGAGGTCAAAAATTGGCGCCGTTGCCGGGGACTCTGGTTTGTTGTTATTAGCAGAAAATATTTATAAAAAATAAAAATAAAAATAAAATTTCTCTTTGCTAATTAGTTTTGTCTGCATTGTCTGGCTGTGAATTTTAACACCCCCCATGGATAATTATATGTATGGTTGCATGCCTAATGTTTACTATGAACCTCCACCATGCATATATTTTCCTGATTTTCTTGGTTTATCACACTGGTTGCCAAGGTTTAGTGGTTTTGCAGGTGAAAATCCGCAGGAGCATCTGAGGGAATTCCAGATTGCTGGTTCTATAATGCTGAGACCTGCGGGGAATAATGAGAAGATCACATTCGGATGGAAGCTTTCCAGTTCTCACTTGAAGGTGCTGCAAGAGATTGGTTGTATTGTCTTGATGAGAATTCCATCTCAAGTGGTTTGATTTGAAGGAAGCCTTCTGTTTAGATACTATCCCGCCTTGAGCTGCACCTTCCGAACCTTCCCTAGAGGACCTGTGCAAGCAGACATTTGCCTGAGATAAATGCACAAATGGAAGCAAACTTTCTCGAAATTCAACAGATGATGGAGGCGAGCAATCTTGAATTCCAACAGAAGATGGAGGCTGAATACCAGAGGAGCCAAGCTGAATCTCAGAAGTTGTCCGCTTTAATTGATCAAGTTACCGCCAACTCGGCTGCAATGCTAACTCCACAGCCCCTTGAAGAACATACAGAGTCACAAGTTATTCTTGAAAATATTTTTGATGATAATTCTGATGATATATCTGTTGATGATGAACTGTGTGTTGAATCCCCTGATTCTAATTCATATACTGATTGTTATTGTGATGGTGGCACTGCTTTGTGTATACACTGTTATGCAGCTTTATATTGTTCAGGAAACACAAAATGAGGATCAGGAGGATCAGGAGGACATCTGCTTCCCTGTACCTGAGGATAATGAAGAACCTTTGGAAGTAGAGGATTCAAGTAAATCAATTGCATGTGTTGAGAGTAATGGGGTGGATGAATTAATTGCTGAATTTCCAGACATTCAGAATTTTTCTGATTCATTTTATTGTGATATATGTACCGACTCTACTAACTCTAACCTTTGTGTGGTGTGTGCTGAAATTTCTGCATGTATAGCAGGTGATAACTTTGTTAGTGCAGAGAATGAAGAACGTGCAGAAAATGAAGCAGCACCAGTAACCCCAGCTAACTGTTTGCCACCTCCCCCTGTGGAACCAAAAGCTCTGGATTTTGCACCCTTGGATTTTGCACCATGGCCGGTCCAAGAGGTTGAGCCCCACTTCTATTGGGGAGACTTTGTAGATAAAGAGGTCAGCTGTGACCCGAAGGGGAGTGAGAAGTCCGCCGCACTCGGCGAAGTCATCATAATTGTCAAGTGCTCACCCCCACATCAAGGCTGCGAGTTAGGGAAGCATGGAATGAACTCCCACTCTTTGTCCATCACGCGGGCCTTATGCTACAAGCAATGGGATCCTGGTGGAACCGCCCTTCAATGAGTTTTTCTTAACCTTGCTCTTTTAATTTTCTTTTCCTTGCTTTATTTCTGCTTTGTTTTCAATAAAGCTTCTGAATAATTTGAGAAGCTCAGGAGTTGTGTCGAGTCTTTTGTTGGCAAGTTTATTGGATTTTATTGATTTTACATAGATTGATTGCATGATAGTGTTGACTGTTTTCCCCCTAAGATATGAAATTTTTTTGAAAAATGATCCCCATGTAATTGAAAACTGAACTTTGGGATTTTGTTATGATGGCATGATTTATGATAAGTTTGGGGTGATAGGAAGCACACACTAGGGATAGAATCTCTGTCAAACAATTTGCAAAAAAAAAAAAAAAAGTCCAGGTGAGGTTTTGAGCCTCCAACATGTTTTTATTTGTGTGAAAATCTCTTTTAAGTTGCACTTTCCTGAATTTGATTGAATCTCTGTTTGGTTTGCATGATTATATGTGTGTAGCAAATGATTTAGGCATTTTCTTTGTAAATAACTACTTAGCCTAAAATAACCATCCCTAATGCATGTTCCTTAGTTAGCCCCATTGAGCCTATTAGCCTATTGCTTCTTGATAACCTAATGTTATAAGCCCAAAAATCTGGAAAACCATGTTAGCCCGATCTTAGGATTATGAGAGCATGGAATCTTAGAATGGGTGCAAGAAACTAAAGTTTGGGGTGGCTGCAAGGTGTAATGTGTTGTTTGGGATTGAAAAAAAAATTGTGAAAAAAAATAAAAATAGAAAAAAAAGGAGAAAAGCAGAAATTAAAAAAAATAAAAAGTGGAAAAATGCCAAAAAGGCTGTTTGAATAAAGAGGCTATAGCCACCCAAGGCATAGAGAAAAATGGAAAAGGAACGCGAGTGGAATTTCAAAGTGTAAATAATGTTCATGCTCTCTTAGTTCCTAGGGTCTTCAGCCTAGTTCCTTTGTATATCCTACCCTTAGCCAGGCCCCATTACAACCCATAAAAGACCTTTTGATGTTGCATGCATGTTTTCTGTGGGAATCATTTTGAGATGAAAATCAAATTTATGGGAAGTGCTCTTAAAAGTGAAATTGAGTGAAAGCCTAGACACAAACTGAGCGATTGAGTGAAACATAAATCTCCCTTGTGAGGAAGGCAGTTGTTTGAACTTGGTGATCTCCCTTGTATGTGTAACTTGGATCCCCTGCTTAGATTGATGATTGTTTGAATAATGAAATTCTCAATTGTTTAGAATAAATGATTGTGGGGATTACTTGTTTGAAAGGGGGGGACATTGAGGAAAAATTATTTTGAAAAATTGCTTGAAATTTGTGCAAAGTTGATTGAATCCTTATGCTTGCCAGGTCTTGAGTCTTTTTAAGTTTTTGAGTTGTAGTTTGCTTGGGGACAAGCAAAGTTTAAGTTTGGGGTATTTTGATGAGCCTCTGGTTGACTGGTTTTATAACTAATAAAGACCATGGCTTTGTGCTTATTTTATATCAATTTTTACCCAATTTAGACTTGATTGTCCTTAAGTAGTATTTTGAGTCTGTAAATTATTTTTAAGTTAATTTAGTTGATTTAGAGTTAAATAAAATACTTATTCTATTTTCTGTTTTTCAGGTAAATAAAAAGGAAATAATTCTGGTTCGCCCCGCGAAGGTTATCTCGCCCCGCGAGTCACCCAGCCCCGAAAAGTTGGAGACGATCACGGCTTACCCGTGTTGAGGATCATGGCTGTGGCAGTTTTGAAGTTGAAGCGTTAGCCTCGCGAGCATTCATTCGCCTCGCGAGCCCTTGAAGTCAGAACATAATTGCTGTCACTGGAACCTGAACTGGTCATGAAGATTGGGCCATAACTTGGGCTGTAGATGTCGGTTGGAACTGAAACCGGTGGCAAATGAAAGATCAAACAAAGAGCTTTAACTCTCATGAAGACCATTATTCCAAACAGAGCCGTTTTGAAGGGCTTTAATCCATGTGAAGTCAGAGGCGTTTCAGCTGCCTTATGAGTTGAATGTGGACATAACTCCCTCATCTTAATTCATAATTAAGCAAATTAAGTGGCTTTGGAAAGCTAAGAGGCAGAGGTTGAAGTTAATAAAAGGAGCATTCAGATATTGAGAGAGGAGTTAGTCATAGTGTGGGCAAGTGAGGCTAGTCAGTTTTGACTAGTTTCTTAGCTAGTTTTTAGTCAGTAGTTTATTTTCTTGTCTTTCCTTTTGTTTTCCTTTTTTGTAATGGAGAGCTAGTCTCCTAGATTAATCTACTGGGATTGGTTTCAATTACACTTGAGGTTCTGGATTTCCTATTTGAATTGCTATTCCTTTTGATCTTGTTCTATATGTTTCTGTTTGCTTAATTCAGATATGTATAGGATTAGTATTGATTTATTTCGATGACTATATGTTCCTATATATAATCGCGTTTGCTTAATTCGCGTGTGTTCAATCATGTTCGCTTAGTTCATGAGTGCTTCACCCCGTTTGCTTAATTCGGGAATAGGAATATATGTCTCGTAGTATTGATTTCGCTTGTAAATTGATGCTACAATCGGAAAGGGTTTAGAATCTGCTTAGGGCTTGGATTTGCATGAACCAATGATAGTGGGAAACCGAGAATAGTAGGTTAATCGTCTTTAGTTTATTTGATATTCTCTTTAACTGCTTTGTTTTCATTGTTTTGTTTTCTTTATTTTATTTCAATCCAAAAACCCCCCAAAACTAACTTTTGACTTTTCATTAATAATAACAACACCTAAGAGTCCTTGAGAGACGACATCCGAGTTGTCGCTCTATACTACATTATTTTAATAATCGCTCGTTCTTTTTTGCGCGTGTGGCGGCAGCGCGTTCACCCTGTGATGACAAAAAAGAAGAAATAGCAGAAGAAAAATATTCTTTTGCATTATCACTTCTAAAGATCTTAATTGTCTTATCAAATTGAGTTTTTATTTCATTAACAAAAGAAGTGAGAATGGACAAAATTTCAGAACGTTCTTTCATTAAGAACACCCAAGTACATCGAGAAAACTCATCAATGAAGGTAACAAAATATCTATACCCCATAGAAGAGACACGACTAGGGCCCCATATATCAGAATGAATAATTGAAAAAGGAGAATCAACACGACTTTCAAGATGTCTAACAAAAGAAGAATGAACATGTTTTCCTAGCTAACATGACTCACAGGTGAAAGTCTTTATTTTTTCAAGGCTTGGAACCATTATTTTTAATTTAGCTAAATGTGGGTGTCCCAAGCGTTCATGAAGGAGTTTTGGTGATGTGGCAGCACTGCAAACCCAAGCAGGATTAGGCTTAAGGTAGTAAATACCATGAGATTCATGTCCTACACCAATCGTTCGACCCGTACCACGTTCCTGTATGACAAAGGAGTTAGCATCAAATGTTACTGAACAATTATGAGAACGAGTAAGTTGGCTAAGAGATATTAAATTGAAAGGACAACCAGGTATGAACAAAACCGATTTTTAAGACAGAGAAGAAGAGAGTGATACATGACCAATTCCTTTTGCTGCAACTCTAGAACCATCAGCTAGAGTAATGAAATGAGGAATTTCAGGAGGAGAAATGGATGAAAATAAAGAACCATTACCAGCAATGTGATCAGAGGCACCTGAATCAATTATCCATGGACTTTGATCATTACCAGATCTAGAAACACAAGCAGTAGAGTTATGAGTGATGAGTGTGATTTCACCTCATTTTCCATGTACATTTCTGCATGCATTTGCATATAGTTAGGCCATTTTAGTGTTTATTTTGTTTAGTTTTTCCTTTGGAACGGATAAGGTGGTATTGTGTGTTGTTTTGCAGATATTCATGATTAAATGCCCAAGAATTAGCAAGTATGAAGCTTGGATGACTTAGAGCTTTGAAAGATAAGAAATTGAGCCAAGCAGAGAGTATCACGGCCTAGCCGTGATGGCCCTCACGGCCGTGAGGGAGCAGTAGCTGAAGAAAGAATTGAGCCAAAAGTCAGAAGCTGTCACGGCCTGGCCGTGATGGCTATCACGGCCGTGACGTGTCGGTGTGCCAGATCTCCAAAAGTCGAGAGCGATCACGGCCTAGCCGTGATGGATATTACTACCGTGATGAATCGGGTTGGAAAATTCAGAGACGATCACGGCCCAGCCGTGATGGCTATCACTACCGTGACTTGTTTGTTGGAAAAGTCGGAAAGTATCACGGCCTAGCCGTGATGAGTATCACTACCGTGATGAATCAGTAAATGAAGCGGTGCCAAGTCGAAACCATCACGGCCTGGCCGTGATGGTCATTATCACGGCCGTGACCGGCCACGATTAATAAAAGAACTGAACAGAACAGAAGAATGGCATTCAGAAAACCCTAAAGAAAAATCCTCTGCTGCTGTGGCTGTGGGCATCATTCCATGGAGCTCTCCCCTTTGTTCATCTCTGTAATTATTCCTTTTGTTTTACTTTCAAGTATGTGTAGCTAAACTCCCCTTTTGTTGGGGTTAGACTATTGCTATATGAACTTGGTTGTAAAAATGATTTGATTTTAATACAGTTTCCTTCTTCTTTGTGAGTATATAATTCTATGCTTAATGCTTTCCTAGGCTTGATCATCTTAGGAATGATTAGTTGCTTTAATAGACAATTGAAAGGTTGATGTTAAAGCATGCTCATGAATTATATGCCAAGTAGTCCAAGAATCTAGACATAGGTGTTGGCTACTTGCAATCTTATGAATCTTGTTCTTAATGCAATTTCTCTTATTAATCCACCTAAGACATTAGGGTTTAATTTGAGATTTTAGGCTCAATGCACCTAAGACATTAGGCTTGAGTATATTAGAAAAGATTCGATTGTCATAAGTGAAGTAGGAATTGTGTTAGTTATCATTTCATAACAATCAAGGGAGGATTAGCTTAGTCTAACCCTAGCAATCTTATATCATTGTTATTCATCTCTCTGTTTTCACATTAACTGTTTGAGAAAAATCCAAAAAGAACAAAAATATTTTCTTCTTGTTTGTTTGCTAGATGTTAGAACAACCTTCAATCCAAAATTCGATCGCCTAGATAGTAGTCAAATTTGCGAAGTGGTAATTGTCCATGATCCCTGAGAACGATATCCGGTCTTACCGTTTTTATTACTTGCAACGAACCGGTACACTTGCCGAGTCCGTGTCAATGAGCTCCTATAGCAGACGATGTTTGAGATTCCTTGGCAGCCTTTAGCTGGAGATACTCTTGGTAATCAGCTTCTGAAAATTTTATCTCTGGTGTTTCAGACTTAGAAATATTCACGGATTTTTCGGGGAATCCATGAAGGGAGTAGCAAGTGTCTTGAGAATGGCCCATTCGTTTGCAATAGGAACACCGAGGGAGACCTCCTCTTCCACCTCGTCCTCCTCTGTTTGGTCCTCCTCTGTTTGCATGACCTCCTCTCCCCCCTCGATTGGAAACCATGGCAGAAGTTTCGAAACTGTCAACTGAATTTCCTTCTGTTCTTGATGAGGGAACCCGAAGGAGTCGAGTAATCAGATTTTCTAATGAAGGAACTTCTTGGCCAGTTAAGACTTGATCGCGAACATGATCAAAATCCGGATGCATTCCTCGTAGAATCAACACCATATACAGGTTATCAAGTTTCTTCTTCATGTCTTCGAGTTTATCAGCTTCCAAGGATAATTTTAACTCCTCAACTGCTGATTGGGCTTTCGAAACATAGGCAACCATGTCATGATCAGTTTGTTTAAGAGTGGCCAATTTTTGGGCAGCATCATACAATCGTTGAATGTCATTAGCAAAGACACTTTGAGCCTTTTTCCAGAAAGAGTGACAAGTTTTGAAGGCTCTGAAATTTGTGAGGATGGTCTGGCTCCACTGATTGCCACAATAGAGCACAAAGTTGATAGTCAAGTTTCTTCCATTGCTCACAATTTTCTTCTGGAATTTTTTCCGAGGACTTTTCCAAATGTTCATAATATCCTTGACCAAGAAACCAAAGTTCTCTGAGAGGTGACCATGCAAAATATTTTTTACCATTCAATTTCTCTCAAGTAATTGTGAGGCGTTCAGAGATGGAGAAGGCATGACCATCATTTTTCTCGTGAGGTAGAAGCCATCTTAACACCGAGAATGAGAAGAGACCAGCAGCAACAAGGAGCCGAAAGCGAAAAGAAAGACCGAGGAAGGTAGAGCGAGAACCAAAGACCAGATGCAGAGAACTGTGAACCAAAGTGGAGGAGACCCACTTGTCAAAGAGTCGGAGAATCGAAGAACCGACCCCCTAGACAGGAAGAGGAGACGCTGGCGGTCAGATCTGGGCGAGCATGCGGTGGCTCCGATGTCGGGAAGGTGGCACGTGGTTTGCACGCACCGACAGGGAGGAGTGTGCGTGGAGGCGCGTGGGGACGTTTCCGGCGACGAGTCTCCGGTGGACGGCCGATCGGTGGCTGCTGAGTGGTTTTCTGGCGGAGGTGGATACTGGGCTGGCCAGTGACGGGGACTTTGGGACCTTGAGCTTGCTGTTTGGTTATATGGAAAGAGATGTGTTCGTTAAAAAAAACTGGGTTCTGCTGACCAGAAGCAGAAACCTTAAAGGACAACCAACCTGGCTCTTGATACCATGTTGAAAGACTTGGACATAATTTAGATAACAATATTTGTGAAATGCTTGAATGAATCTTCTATTCATCATACTTGATATATATATACACTAAACAGTAAATACACTTTACAATTTACAAGGAAAATTAATTCTTAGGAACATAGTTAAGCTCACACCGTCCGCACCGTCCTCACCGTCCACACCGTCCAACTAATATCAACAGAAATTTTAGTGAATGGATTCCTTCAATTCTTACTTTCAACATTTTCAATAAAAGTGTGTCCTGTGAACTTTCAACATTTCATGTTTAGTTAATATAGTCAGTTGAGGCATAATAATAAGCAATAGTTAACTGAAATCAAGTAAAACTTGAAAATTGTGTTAGATTCACATCAAATTTACTGACTTTTTACTTGTGAGTGGCATAATTTCAAGTCACGTATTATCATTCATTGTGTTCCTTCGTTTTGTTTATTTGCCAAATTCTCCATCCAATCCACTGTTTATATTGTATGATGCTTCTGTTTATTTGGTTAAAAATATAGTGTTTATGTAATTGCAGATAAGTAGAGATTGTCAGGAGCTGAAGCCCTCTATTGGTGAGCAATTAGCATCCTTGCTTTATCTTGAGCCAGATAGTGGACTTATGGTATGTTCTCATTTAATCATCATGTTGTTTTTGCGAATAGAAACTGCTGGAGATAGGTTCATGATGTACGAATGGAGAAAAATAACATGCATGATTTGGTTTGTTGCTGTAGGAAATAGAGTGGCTTTGGATTTGTATGATATTTTTTTTTGTGTTTTCTACATAGGATTGAACTTTCTTGTTAAGAAACTCTAAAACATGATTATTAGGTTTGGTATCAACAATCTTATCTGATCTGCTAGTTAAAAGTTCTTGAAAAGACACACAGATAAGATAACATGTACACCATCATCCAATTCTCTCTAGTACACTCATCAGGCGAGGTTCAATGATGCTACAACACTAGCATAATTGTCAAAGCTGTTAGCCTTAAATAGTGAGAAGAGAGAAGTAGAGAACGAGTATGATAATAAAGATGAAAGGTAAAAGCTCATAGGTATGCATGTTTTTGTAGTATGAGGCTGCAAGTAATTTAGAAATCTATGTAGAACCTTTTGTATGCAAGGTTAGGGACAGAACTTGATCCTAACATGTGATGCCAACTCCTTAATTTCTTTTATATTGCATTCAAAATGACTTCTTGTTTAATGTTTATGTTGTAGGATCTTATGTTTAGTGTTTCATTTCACCTTTGCTGTTTATCATTTTTAGTATTTTACCAGCCTTCATCTAGCGTGTCTAGGGTCCCAGTTTATCCATCACTTTATCTGATCATTATGATAATGGATATTCAAAAATCCTTTCCATATTCGATTCTGTTCATGCCAATGTGCCACCCACAATATGGCTTCTACATTGTTCTGAGAGGTGCCAAGGTGTGCCATTTTGTGGAGTCACAACGTGGGCTATAAGCACTTGTGCTTTAGCAACCCTGAAAACCTCATGAATTGCATTCATTTCTTTTGCAGGAGGAAGCCACCCAATACTAGTGTAGATGTCTTTCTGGAAAAGGTTTGAACTGTAATATGCAATGTCTAATAGAAACCAAGTGTAGCCCATGTCTTTTAAGAAACTGCTTAGAAAACAAACCAAAGTTGTTGTCATCTCGCTCTGCTAACTTATCTACCTTCTCCTGTTCAGTTTCAAATTCAACTTGTAACACCTTTGACATGTCTTGTGCAGCTTGTTTTGCATTCCTTGCAACAAGTGTTGTTACCTTGCTGTCTCAGGCATTTTCATTCACTAGTAGTAAGTGAGTGCAGCAGGGAGAGAACCAAACATGAGAATGATGCGCCAGACATAGTCAGCTTCAGGGACAAGTGGTGCTTTTGGATTATCTTGGTATGCTGGAGCCTTAAAAGCATGATCAAGTGCAGTGGAAACTATGAGGGAAACAATACCACCAAACAAAATTCCAAAGCCTTGCATAGCAAACACTGCTGCTATAAATGCCCCACGAGTCTTCTTGTTTGCATATTCTGACATGATGGTAGCAGAGAGAGGATAGTCACCACCAATTCCAAATCCTAGCCAGAATCTGAAGAAACAAAGGGTGGAGATGACTCCCTTTGCTGTATGGCCAAAAGAAAGTCTCGCTATACTGTTGAAAATTTTATTCGATTACCCTTGTCATATATCGTCTAAAGTATGTATTGTATTATGTATGGTTTTGGTTCAAGTAATTTGGGTGTCTGAGTTTTGCTGCACATATGTTGGACTGTGTTTCAGACAATTGTATCAACTTCTATGATTGGTTTTGTTTGATGTTAACACTTGTTTTATTGTTAATTAGCTTTTGATTAGATGACAATTAGTACTATTTTAGTTTAATTACTATATCTTCTGAATGTGGTTGATGTACATTTTTGGTTTTTGATGAACATGGAGGGTGGAGGTATATAACCTTGAGAAAAAAAAATAAACTAAAAAAAAGGGGAATAGATAACTAAAAAAGGGAATAGATAGTATTTGTTTGAACAAATGCTGTTTGTTTAAACAAACGCTATTGAAGGCACCATATTGAAGGCGTCATGTGCCTTCTCAAGATGGCAGTGAAGCCACCCTTTAAATAGCGTTTCTTAAACAAACGCTATCTAAAGTCATTTTTTAATAGCGTGTCTCAAACGCTATCTTTACCAACAACATTTAATAATGGGGCATAGAAAACGCTTAAAAACGTTATTAAAAGGTACACGAAAATGCTATTAAAAGTCTTTTCTGTTGTAATGAACCCACCAGATCAAGCTAGGGATGGCAATGGGAAGGGTCTGGGTAGGGTACTATAGTATCCATCCCGATACCCGCATTCGAAAAAATTATCCGTACCGCAACTTCAGTACCCTCTAGGTACCTAAGTACTTGTACCTGTACTTTAACTGTGAAAAAACAATAAATTACAAAAGAAACGTTATAACAATTAAAAACAATTCAAAAGCCTTTTAAATCTATTCATAAAACATTACAAATAAGAATTTTTAATTAGTTTAGAAAGTTAAGAATCTTATTAATTTTGGTTTTGAAATTTGTATTATAGTTAAAATTATATACATTAGTAATATAAATAAATAATTATATATATATATATATATATATATATATATATATATATGTGTGTGTGTGTGTGTGTGTGTGTGTCATATGTGCAAGCCGTTCAGTGCGGGCGCCCACGGACGCTATGTTGATCAGGTGGTTGGGCGTAATATTTTATATGTTGATTTCGTTTGGATAATAAAATAAAATCACTTTTAAGTGTAAATATAAATAACTATGTGGTCCTATATACACCTAGAATCAATTACATTCAACGAAAAAGATAGAATTTTTTTCTTTTCTTAACATCAATTCTACTTAAACCAAATCGATTTTTTTGGATGCAAATTTGTAAACAAACTCACTCGAATCCGCAAAACGACTCTTAACTTATTTCGCGACTAGAATGTAAAAACACAAGAGGATATATAAAGAAGGATTAGATTTTACATAGCTCCATTAAATCAAGAACATTTGTACGAAGCATAGGTTCAGGATAGGGCACGAGATTTTAGTACTTTGTATGAACTGGAAAATTGATATTCTCACAATTATTTAAACATTATTTTATTTTATTTTTTTGCAAAATCATGAATAAACCGCTAGAGCAAATTTCTAACAATAGCTTCTGTAACAGATGCAAGATCATGCATAGCATTACTCTGTTGTGTGAGTGGTGAATGCCCACCAAATTCGCTTTCACAAGCATTAGCCTCACGAGCGATATCATTTGCCGCATCATCTGCAAACTTGGGATCCCCTAACCGCAATGCATCGGTGGCTTGTGGGATTTCATCCACCAAAATTGCATTGTAACAGTCAACACAATAACCCAAGGCCCTCTGCACAGGCCCAGTTGCCCCCTTTTGAAGCCCATAGATTTGATTTAAGACAGATGTTGCTCTTGCTTTCATCATGTTCACCATGATTAGAGCAAGACCCCTGATATCAGCACTAGAGCGCCCAGAGATTGAATGCAAACATTGTAGTTGGGTGTCCTCTTGCAAACGTTCTCTATCAGTTGATAATCATCTGGCTTGATTGTGTTGCAGTGGCTTAGCACAGCTTGAAGGCATAAGATAAGAGCTAGGGAATTCAAGAAAGCCATCTCTGATGATTGTTATTGTTAGAGATAAAAGAGTTGTAATTGGTGGGAGCAATGAGTTATGATGATGTCGCTATGCCATTTTATAGGGAGGAGTTAGGACCAGGGGTAGAGCTATTGGAGATTGAATAATTAATATTTGTTGAAAATTTTATTTTAAAATCATTTAATTTAATGTTTTAAAGTTTTTTTTTGGTAGTCAAATTAGGGTGAGGGGTGACGACTCAATTCAAAGAAGAAAAAACTACGGTTTTGAAATATTTTGAGCCGAGTTAATAAAAAATATTTTGAGATATTTTGCGCATTAATTGTTCCATATCTGATGGCTTTGGAAATATTTTGAGCCGAGTTAATAAAAAATATTAACTTAAATAAAATTGAAAAATCAATTACCAATTTATTTTAATTTCAATTAGTTAACAATAAACTTTTTAAAAATACCGATGATATATTTAAAAATAATTACAAAAATTCAAATTATGTAAAAAAAAAAGCAACTAACAATTTCTTTTTATTTCAATTAATTAACAACCAACATTGTTTTTAAAAAACGATGATATATTTTTTAAAATTTGTAATTAAATTCAAATTATGTAAAAAAATAAATAAACGTGAGGTTTTTTTTTTGCGCAATAAGCATTCCACATTTTATGGTCTTGGAGATATTTTCACTAGGGCCAATAGAAAAATTTAACTAAAATTTAATTGAAAGGGTGATTGCCAATTTCGTTTAATTTCATTTAATTATAATTCAACGTGAGATGTTTTGCAAGCTTGTGAAATTGGAAATCTTTTTACTAGAGTTTATAAAAGATATTAACGAAAATATAACATTTTAATAATACTGATGGTATGTTTAAAAAAATTGTAAATTTCAAATTAGGAAAAAAAAACGTTGGATATGATATATATATATATTTTTAAAAACTGTATCCAATTTCAAAATAGGTAAAAAAAAACATCGAATATTTTTTGCACAATAAACATTCTATATCTGATGGTTTTGGAAATATTTTGACAAGAATCAATAAAAAATATAAACTAAATATAATTGGAAAAACAACTAATAAATTCATTTAATTTCAATTAATCACAATTAAATGAAATTCAATGTAGGATATTTTACAATCTGATGTGATTGGAAATTTTTAAAAAAGAGATAATAAAATATATCAAATAAAATAAATTTTTTTAATTATATTGATGATATTTTTTTTTAAAATTGTATTCAATTTCAAATTAGGAAAAAACAATTAACGTGAGATATTTTGCACCATAAACATTCTTTATGTGAAGGTTTTGGAAATATTTCGAGATGAGTTAATAAAAAATATTAACGAATAGATTTGAAAAATCAATTTACAGTCTCTTTTAATTTCAATTATTACTTAACAATAAACATTTAAAAAACTGATGATATATTTAAATTCAAATTATGTAAAAAAAAAAAATACAAGTGGAATATTTTTTGCACAATAAGCACTCCATATTTTATGGTCTTGGATATATTTCGACTAGAGTTAATAAAAAAATATTAACTAAAATATAATTGAAAGAGCAATTAATAATGTCGTTTATTTTTTATTTAATTATAACTCAACTTGGGATCTTTTACTAGCTGATGGGATTGAAAATCTTTTCAATAGAGTTACTAAAAGATATTAACGAAAATATAACTTTTTAAGAAAATGATGATATATTTAAAAAAAACTTGTATTCAATTTCAAATTAGGAAAAAATTAAACGTGGGATATTTCACAAGCCGATGGTTTTGGTTGATAAAAGGATAATTGATAGAAAAAAAAAGGTATTAATGACTAATAAAAGAAATATATAATATTGCAAGCTCTAACTTGGGTTTGATTTCTAGATCTCACCTATTGATAGGCAATATGTAAATTTCACTATAAATCATCGTTGAGGTTGGTGGTATTCCCTGGCCTTACAAACGGGCGTGCCTTCCCCCAATCTAAATTTTATCTACCAAATATATATATATATATATATATATATATATATATATATATATATATATATATATATATAATGTTCAAATTGTACCGTAAAATAGAGTTAAAGGAATTAAATGATAACAAAAGAAAGATTGTATTTTTTAAAATCAGTAATCTAATATAATTTTAATTCAACTTTCACTATTGTAACAATTGATAACCCGGTGAGTAGAGTCCAACCCATAAGACCAGTCCATTAGGTGGGGAGCCTCATGGCTTAATTAAGTACCACATTGAGCTCTCATCTTTATTTACTTAGATACTTATAAATTTGTAATAATTCTTACTTATTAATTATAATTTTTCTTAAACTACATAAATAATAAATAAATAATTTATCAAAAAAATTATACCTACCTTATTTACTAAATAAAAATAAGTCAAACCTAAATTTAAGCCTTATTCCCCCTCTAACACCGAATACATTTGGTATGCCCAATGACGGATCTTGACAAAATTTTTGGGGGGAGCCACTACTTACTAAGTGAAATAACTTTTGTGAATAAATAAACATGCATTACGCTTAACAAATTATAAATCAAAATAACTCTCGTGATGTATTTCTAGAAATATTATAAAATCTGGATCGATCATCAACTTAATCAGGATATTGAGTTAGTAGGCCTCTGGTAGAAAAATATACTATATACATCAATTAATGTATCAAAAAAATAAATAAATAAATTCATAATACTAAAAAAATTATATAGATATTGAGTTTCTTTATTCTACTATATTTTTTTATCATATAAACATATTTGTTTGACTTCATCATCATCGGTTTATATATTTCCTTTTTTCCAAAGTCTTGCATTTTGTATTTAATTTAGTGTAAGAAAATGTAATATGATGTTTATGTTGATTATAACATTAGCTGATGCATCATGGGCCCATGTTTTCTCTATTCTAAGTTAAAAAGGCCTAGCTCTAGTGTTTTTTAAACATAAGAAAATATTTGTTGCAAGCCTTTCTAACTTAAGGTCCACTAACTGATAAAACCCTAGAACTAAGAAAGTTAGAACACAACCAGCCATCCGTTTTCAAGTTTTCATTTCCATCTCATTCTCAGATGCAGATATCAAAGATTTAGGAGTAGAGGGTGTAAAGCATAGTCATGGTTGCACAAGGAACTTCTTCACCCTTCCTTTTAGTTTTCCTAGCCATGGAAGATGCCATCAATTATTTGTTTTACACCGGTTAGAAGACGTTGGAGGGAGCAATGGCTCCCTCGCTCCTACTATGATCCGCCACTAGGTATGCCACAAATGATGGATAAGGCTTGAGGTGCCAAGTTAGTTGGCATGTCTAGCTTTATTGTGATGTTTTTATATATCATCTTTTGCTTAAAAAAAATTATAAACAATAAAAAAAATGAAAATTAATTAAAGCATAATTAATTGATAAAAAAGTATTTAATGACCAATCAAAGCAACATATAACATTCGAATTGTACCATAATTTTGAATGATAATATAACTATATTTATTAAAAGAAATAAAGATAGTTAAAAAAAATTGAATATGCTGGAGTGTTATACCCACTGCACCAATTGCAGTTTTTTGAGGCTTCTTCATGCACCCTTCTACACACTTGCTGCCAGCTAAATCAAATCAACAAAAACACTGCAACAAATTGAATATTGCGTTTGTTATACAACTCCCTTTTAGAAAATAAAGTAAGATATTTTTTCAATCAATATTGGAAGATACAAATGAAAGTTCAGAAGTTAAACTCAAAATCAGCAGTCATCACATTGATGTCAAGAACCTCATCAAGCATCCAAGAATTAAGAATATATCAGCAAGCTATCTAACTTGATTGAATGAAAAGGACCTGCATCATCATAGACCCTCATAGGCAAAAATGCAATATCAGTTGTTACCCACCGTTTATATAAACCCAGCCAATTTTTAAAAAGGTAATATTAACACCACTAATATTAAAAAACTAATTTTAAAGCATCCCAAATAACTAGTACCAGAATTAGAAGTTCAGAACAATGATTTAGACACACCACATGTTACGCACCGTTAACAACAAGAATGGGGAGGGATCAAAAAACGAATCAAATGGGTCTTCTATAGTTGTTTGTTGGTTTCCTTCCAGGAAAGAACAGATGAAGAACTTAAACGGAGGAGAGAAGAACGTGGACGGCGGAGGAGAGAAGCTGAAAAGAGACGTGGTTTCTTTTGTGTCACATGATGGTGTTTAATGAAATGATTTAAGCCCTTGGATTAAGATTAAATTGAGGGTTAAGATGGGGAGTAAGTTTAAAGATTTGTTCTTGGAGTAAGTGGATCCCCTCTCAACAAAAATAGGTGCATGTTTTGGAAATTGGAATAAGCATTTATAAAAGAAATTGCTTAATTTTAAAAAACCATTTATAATTTTTTTAATTATAAATTATTTTTAACATAAAATAAACTAATTCAAACTCACTGAGGTAATTTTTTTATGTTTGGTTGGGTGATTAAAAAGAAGAAAAAAATATGAACATTCATTTATTTGTTAAATTATGTATTTAATTTCATAAAAGAAAATTAAGAAACTCTATATAGGGATTCTTTATTACTCCACTTTAGCATAAAATGTGATTAATCATGGGTCTTGTTAACCAAAACCTTAATGAATCAAGAAATAAAAATGTTTTATTGGAAATCGTAATTTTAAAACTTTCAGTGTATTGAATACAATACTTTATAGACTTAAGTGCACTTTTGATCCTTCTCCTATTATTAATATGTATTCTCTCCGGATTCAATTATAAGCAAAATTAACTAACTTCATACTTATTAAGGAAGTTAATTGATTTAATTTAATTGTCTTCATTTATGGAAAAAGTGGATTACAATTACTAAACTAGTCTTACCTATAACAATCATCACATTTAATTATTGGGATTGTGCATTGTTCTTGGAAAACTAGAAGGAGATTAATTAACCAAGAGTATTTTGGATCACTGACATTAAATAGAGTTGAGTTGATTAGATTTTGCTTATATTCGATTCTACCAAATATAGGTTTTTTTTTTGCTTATAATTCAGTCCGGAGGGAGTACACTTTTGGTCCCAAAAGTTTTTTCTGTACACATTTGGTCCCTCTATTTTTTCAATATTGTAAATTTGATCCTTCTGTCCAATGTTTGTCAAATTTTTAATGATTAACATACATGAACCACTGCTCTAAGCGCATAGGATAATGTGTTTTTTTTCTTGATTACACATAAGTTATAATGTGAAATTGGGTCATGCTAATGAGTGTCCTTAGGACACTAAGGAAACTAAAAAAAATAAAATCTCATTAAAAAACTAAGTTTATCACACTTCACAGTATAAAATACACCAAGTCCCAATAAATTTTTTCTTATTTTAGATCCTTAGCGAGTGCTCTGGACACTCGTTAACATTCATTTTTTTAATTAGATGTCACTTGTTATATGAGCAACACTTGCATAGGATTTTAAAACCCGTGGTCACCATAAAGATCACCCTTTACTAGCCATGAAAGTTTCTGTGCAACACAATGGACTCAGTGCATTGCTTACTTGGTTCACATTTTCTCGTCCATGCACTTAAATGCATTCCTGCTAAATGCAGTCCTGTTAAAAATAAAAGAGCAAGAACTCAGAAAGTGTTTGATGTTTGCAGGAACTTCCCCATATTGTATTTTCACCATATGAATCCAATAAGTTATAAGTTAATTTGAGACAAAAGTGCATCCGGCAATTAATAAATTGAACAACAAGAGAGGAATTAAATAGCAAGAAAGATAAAAGGAACAAAGTAAGAGATTCATATAAATCACCCAAAGGACGTTGATTACAGGCAAGAGCAGTATGTTGCAAACAATTTTAAACATTTAAATTATTTGAGTATAATTTTTTTTTGGTTCATAGGAGGCATACTTAGGCCTTATAGGGAAGATGGAAAATTAGAGATACCACGGAATTGAACCTACAACCTCACTGACGTTAAATATCCCTGAGCTCTATCACTTAAGCTACACTAATGGGACTATTTGTGTATAATTTTGATCCATTGTTACACTACCATCGAATTATGTGTTACAAACTTATAGTATTATCAAAGTAATTATTCCAATAATAAATATTAATTAAATAAATATACAGTTCATATAACGGGGCAAAGGTTGACTCACCAAGTTGCTTCAAATTGTAAAGTCTGCATAATTTATAAATAAAAAAATTGTCGGGCAAATAACAGGGAGTGCACAATTTATTTGACTTAAATGTATTTTTGGTTCCTCAAATCTTGATGACGTGCAATATTAGCCCCCTTACTTTTTTTTTCGTGGGATTTGGTCCTCGCATTTTTACCATTATGCAATATTAGTCCCACCATCATCCATCCATCGATCCAAAATCTAACACGGTTAGACTCTTGTCATCACATGTGAAGTTTGGCATATTTTAATATTAAAATAATAATAAGATTTCAAAACAAATAAAATAATGGGGTCGATCCTTTGGTTGTGGTTTGCGGTGCGGAGTGATCCAATCGGAAGAGGTAATCGGGTAGACAGGTACCTCTAAAACCAAGGAAGAGGTTTTGTAGCATCCTCGCGAGTCCATATGAAGCTGAGCCGATCGTGGGTTTATCAAACAAGTTATCTGTTGTGTTCCATATGTTCTGTTACTCACAGAAGTCACGAAAAGCAATGGAGGCATTTTTTAACCCTTTGTGCACCAAATATACAGATTTGTCAGGAAACCATGGAAAGAAAGCATAGTTTAACTCAAAAAAAGTGGTCATACCTCTTCATTACTCCTAATTAAGGTTCAGATCTGTCAAAAATAAACAAAAGTCTTAAAATTTCGTAAGCTCCTACACTGCTCCAGCTGCACTGCTACAAAGTTGCCCTACCCCTATGCCAAATATATTCTTCCAGATGCAAAATATAATGCCAACGCCCAAGCAACTCCAAATTATTTTCCTATTTGTTCATTATAGGTGTTTATCGGCTTTTTGACCAAACTGGGTTCCTTTTAGAAACTATTTACCAGTTCAGGGTTATTCTGAAACTATTTACCAATGGGGGGTCGTTTTGGACACGTGGCATATTTTATTATTTTTTAATCTGACGGGTCAAAAGCACCACTGCAGATGGCGCCTACCTATAAAAAAAAGTGTCAAAAGGGAAGGCGCCACTGCAAATGGCACCTTCCACTGCAGTGGCACCTCTCCCTACAGTGTACCACGTGTGCGACACCCCCTTTTCAGGTATCACATTTACGTAACATTACCTAAACATCCAACTAAATAAAATATTAAGTTGCTGGTTTTTCTTCGGAAAATAATATGCATTTTCTAATTCCTTATACTTCTTTTAAAAATAGTGATAATTTTTTTTCTTTTTCCGCACATCCATTTAAACATTCATAATATAATATACATCACTATATATATATCACATATACTTTAATATTTTACAATTGACCCCTTCTGTACTAGGTCATCATCCACTTGTCCAACATATTTTACATCATCATAAATTTTTACAACTAAGTCATATTAAGTCATAGTGGGTGTCTGAAAATACTACTGTCAAATGGCATTTGGTAGTAATTGTCATAAAAAGACAAGGGTATTTTGGTCATTTCACAACAAAATTAAATGTTGCCATAAATGTGTCATTTATTGTCATTTATGATAGGATAGACTTGTCATAAATGCTCGTCAAGTCGGTCAATCCAATGTCTCTGCTACTTTTCCGACTTCCCGATTCATCTCGACTCAGCTCGCCTAGAGACATCTTGTCGTATAGGCCCGTAACAAATATAATATTTTAATTTTTTTACCAAAATTTTCAAAACTTCCAGTATCGTAGTAAATATGATAAAAATATTTTTCATCTCGTTCACGACTCAAAATTAGGTCTTCCGAGCAGTAAACTTTTACTGTCAGTGAAAACGCAGACAGGGTTCCGTCTGAATTTTCAACCTAAAATTGCATCGTAACCCTAAGATATAAAATATGATAGGAAAATAACAGTATTTTCCCCAAAACAATTTTCTAGGTCTCGGATAAAAATATATTTATATATATTAATTACCGACACTAGAAAGCAGTGAAAATCGGGGTGTTACATTACTACCCCACTAAAAAAAATTTCGTCCTCGAAATTACGTACCTGTAAAAAGTTCAGGATACTGTAATCTCATCTTTTCCTCAGCTTCCCACGTCACTTCTCCAGTAGTTTCATTCCAAATAACTTTAACTAATGAGATTTGCTTACCCATGAGCTGCTTAATCATCTTATCTTCGATTCGTACAGGTGAAGTCTCATAAGACAAGTTTTATTTTAATTGTACTTCATCGGGTTCGATTATATGTGATGGATCAGGAATATACTTCCTTAGTTGTGAAACATGGAACACATCATGAATATTTGAAAGAAAAGGCGGCAAAGAAATTTTATAGGCTACTGGACCAACACGACGAAGAATTTGGTATGGTCCAATGAATTTAGGAGTGAGTTTTCTGGATTTCATAACCTTACCTACCCCAGTCGTTGGTGTGACTCTCAGAAATACATGTTCACCTTCTTCAAACTCGAGAGGTCGTCTCCTTTGATCTGAATAACTCTTGTGTCTACTTTGTGCTGTTTTCATCCTTTCACGGATTTGTTTTACTTTTTCTGTCGTTCGCTGTACGATTTCAGGCCCTAACATCATACTCTCTCCGTCTTGGTACCAACACAAAGGTGTTTGACATTTCCTTCCGTACAAAGCCTCATAGGGTGCCATCCCTATACTTGAATGAAAACTGTTGTTATATGTGAATTCAATCAGCGGTAACAAATCATCCCAACTTCCTCGATGATCTAAAACGCATGCTCTCAGCAAATCTTCTAATGATTGAATCGTTCTTTCCGTTTGTCCATCAGTTTGAGGATGATAAGCTGAACTTAACCTTAACTTAGTTCCTAAAGCTCGATGTAAACTTCCCCAAAAACGTGAAGTAAACTTTGGATCTCTATCTGACACAATACTTGATGGTATCCCATGTAATCTGATGACTTCCTTTATATAGATATCCGTCAATTTCTCTACTGTATAATTTATCTTAACAGGTAAGAAATGTGCTGATTTCGTTAGCCTGTCAACAATTACCCAAATTGAATCAAAGCCTTTAGAAGTTCGTGGTAAACTTACCACAAAATCCATTGATATACTGTCCCACTTCCATTCTGGTATATCTAATGATATAAGCATACCTCCAAGCCTTTGATGTTCCACCTTTGCTTTTTGACACGTCAGACAAGATGCAACGTATTCTGCTACTTGCTTTTTCATGCCTGGCCACCAAAATCTTTGTTTCAAGTCTTGGTACATCTTCTTCGATCCAGGATGAATACTTAACTTACTCTTATAAGATTCATCTAAAATCATTTTTCTCATCTCAGGATTATCAGGTACACATATTCGTCCATTGCACCTTAAGATATGATCTGATCCCAAACTAAATTCTGCAACCTTTCCTTGTTTCATCAATTCCCTCTTTTCTTGAAGATAGACATCCGAAGTTTGTCGTTCTCGGATTTCTTCCATTAATCCACTAGAAATTTTGATAATTCCCACACTGATCTTCTCTTTATCAAATTCCATAATCAAATTGAGATCACGGAACTCTTCTATTAATTTCAATTCCCTTACCATCATAACTGAGATATGAATGACTTTTCTGCTAAGTGCGCGGCACTACAACATTAGCCTTTCCAGGATGATACTGCAATTTGAAATCATAATCTTTTAAAAATTCCATCCAACGCCTTTGTCTCATGTTGAGCTCCTTCGATCAAACAGATTCTTTAAACTTTTGTGGTCACCAAGACATCGAATATTGCTCCGTACAAATAATGCCTCCGGATCTTTAGTGCAAAAACTACTCGCAGCCAACCCGGATCATGCGTCGGATAATTTCTTTCATGTGTCTTCAATTGACGTGATGCGTAAGCTACAACTTTCCTATGTTGCATCAACACACATCCTAAACCTTGATAAGAAGCATCACAATACACTTCGTAAGGTTCGTTTGGTTCGAGAAGTATTAAACTGGTGAAGTTGTCAATTGTTCCTTGATCTTCTGAAAACTTTCTTCACATTTGTCTTCCCACACAAAAGGTTGATCTTTTCTCGTAAGCAAAGTTAACGGCACAACTATCTTGGAAAATCCTTCAATAAATCTTCTATAGTAACCGGCTAAACCCACAAAACTTCTGATCTCCGTTACTGTCTTTGGTCTTTCCCAAGAAAGTACTGCTTCCACTTTTGCAGGATCGACAGCAATGCCTTCCTCGGTAATCACATGTCCTAAAAATTTCACTTCCTTAAGCCAAAATTCACACTTAGACAATTTCGCATACAGAACTTTCTCACGCAAAATCTGTAAAACTTGTTGCAAATGTTCTTTATGTTCCTCATTACTCTTAGAGTAAATAAGAATGTCATCAATGAACACCACAACAAACTTATCAAGAAACGGACGAAAAATCCGGTTCATATAGTCCATGAAAACGGCTGGTGCATTGGTTACTCCGAATGGCATTACGAGATATTCATAATGTCCGTAACGAGTTCTGAACGCAGTTTTTGAAATATCTTCACTTTGTACTCTAATTTGATGATAACCTGTTCTCAAGTCAATCTTCGAGAACACAACAGCTCCTCGCAATTGATCCATCAGATCATCTATACGCGGTAACGGATACTTATTCTTAATCGTCACTTTATTGAGTTGTCGAAAATCCACACAAAGTCTCGAACCTCCATCCTTCTTTCTTACTAACAGAACTGGTGCTCCCCACGGAGAAAAACTTGGTCGAATGAATTGTTTTGACAAAAGATCCTCTAATTGAGTTTTCAATTCAACAAGCTCTGTAGGCGCCATCCTATACGGAGAAATAGAAATCGGCCCTGTTCCTGGTATCAAATCGATGGAGAATTCAATTTCTCTTACTGGCGGCAATCCAGGGACATCATTAGGAAACACATCCGGAAATTCTCTCACAATAGGCAGAGTACTCAAATCGATCTCCCTCTCGACTTCTAAGTTAGTTAAAAGCATGTATCCCTGACCTCTTTCTCTCGAAAAAGTTCTTATATGGTTGGTAGATAAAATTCCAGAAATCTCAAGATTAGGAAAAACTAGAGTCTTATTTGCACAATCTAACATAATATGGTTGGAAGATAACCAATCCATGCCTAAAATTACATCTAACTGTATTAAAGGCAGGCATATCAAATCAACAAGAAAATGTCTATCCTGAATAACAATAGGACAATTCAGACATATAGAATTCACAACAACTGGCCTAGCAGTCGGAGTTGAAACAATCAAGTCATAGGACAAAGAAGAAATAGGCAATTTCAAATGTTTCACAACATCCATCGAAATAAAAGAATGCGTCGCACCTGAATCAAAAAGTACAGTTAAGAGATTACCAGTTATGTCGCAACTACCTTGTATGAGATCGTCAGAATTAGAAGCCTCAGCACCACTCATGGTGTAAACTCTCCCCTTAGCTATCGGTTTATTGGTCTTGACAGTATTGACAACTGGTGTAGTCCTTGGTTTACCACAGTCTCTAGCCATATGTCCCACTTTACCACAAGTATAACACCTGGTTACTTTCACTGGACAATTATTCGCCACATGATTTGGGTCTCAACACTTGAAACATTTTCTGATTGTGTTTTGATTTTGATTCTTCTGGCCTCCATCACTTGATGCAGTAGCTACTGGATAATAGGGTTGTTGATAACGATTATTTCCTGGTGCTCGATAATATGGTTTACTCTGGACCTGCTTCCCTTTCTGGTTCTGGTATTGACCTTTGGACTTTGATGGTCCTCCCGCATAACCTCTGTTATCTCTTCCCTTCCTCATTTGCTCTATCTTCCTACATTTCTCAACCAAAGCTTGAAAATTCCTGATTTCCAACGGAAGTACAGATTCCTTAATCTCGAACCGTAATCCTGCTTCAAAACGTTCACACTTCCAATCTTCATCCGGATTGTTTTTAAAAAAGCGAAAGTATTTGGCCAACGACTCGAATTTAGCTGCATACTCTCCTACAGTTAAATCCCTTTGAGATAAACGTAAAAATTCCTGCTCCTTCTCTACTCGAGCGCTTTGTGGAAAATACTTGTTCAGAAACATGTTCTTAAATATCTCCCAAGTAATCACCTGATTTTCTACTTCTAATAGTTGCTTAGTACCTCTCCACCAATATTCAGCATCTCCTAACAGCAAATGGGTAGCATACGGTACCTTCACTCCTTCTGGACTATTAATCAATTCAAAAATCTTTTCCACTTCCTGAATCCATAAGTCAGCCTTAACAGGATCCACATCTCCATGAAATTGTGGAGGATTCTGGCGTCTAAATGCAGTCAGACTTCTACCTTCAGCAGCATGTTCCGCTCGAATTTGTTCCTGCAAATTCTGGGCAGCCATCGTTGCAGTTTGTTGTATAATAGCAACAGCTACATCCGCCATTGCTTGTGCAGCAAAGTTCATACCTCCTCCTTCTTCATAATTTTCCTCAAAATTCTCTTGACCATTAACATGACCACCTCTACGACCTATTCCTCGACCACGTCCACGACCACGACCACGTCCACGTCCAAGTCCACCCTCTGGTTCCATAACTGACCTACAAGACATAATCAGTTAAATGGCAACCAGAAAATAATACTTTAATCTAATACTAACACATATTACTTCTAAGAAGTAATTCAAACAATTCTCTTCAGAGATCACACAACATCAACACAACAGACCTACTCCCAAAGATTTCCCGAAAGACTCGACCAGCTCTGATACCACTAATGCGACACCCCCTTTTCAGGTATCACATTTACGTAACATTACCTAAACATCCAACTAAATAAAATATTAAGTTGCTGGTTTTTCTTCGGAAAATAATATGCATTTTCTAATTCCTTATACTTCTTTTAAAAATAGTGATAAAGTTTTTTTTTCTTTTTCCGCACATCCATTTAAACATTCATAATATAATATACATCACTATATATATATCACATATACTTTAATATTTTACAATTGACCCTTTCTGTATCCACTTGTCCAACATATTTTACATCATCATAAATTTTTACAACTAAGTCATATTAAGTCATAGTGGGTGTCTGAAAATACTACGCAAAACATGACTCTCAGGAGTCACTAAGTCAGACTATCCTATAATTCCCACTCTTCCTAAAACTACTTCCTAAGCTGGTCACAACTATATAAAACCATTGGGAAGCCCAGTGTACACTCCCCCACCCCCTGATGATGTGTCCGGAGAGGATACAACAGCCCCCTCTCCAGTAGCTCCAGACCCTTCGTCTGCTATAGGAACATAGTCAGGATTTTCCACTGGATTCTCCTCTGGGTCTTCCTCCATCTCCTCAGGAATGTTATCTGGAACTAATATAATAGGTGCAGGAGGTGATCCTGGTGCAACTTGCTGTAGTGGTTGAATGTACTGTGGCGGTTGGTGTTCCAGACTCCCATGTTGTACTAAATGCTGTAGTATCATCCAGATGGGTGGTAGCGATATCTCAATGGTTTCCCTGCTATGAACTAACTGTTGTGGTCCTTCAGCAACTGTACCCCGAAGTGTCCTTAACGGACCAGTATATGTAGCACTCCGAGCCCCGGGGTTGATAACCCAGGCATCCCCTCTATCAGCGTTGTCAAACGTCAGGGATCGTACCCCCGAGTAGTTCAAATCCACCTCTTTCGGATCCATCTAAAATATTTGTAAGGGTGAGTTTCCAATATATGAGTTTTATAAGACAAGGGTATTTTGGTCATTTTACAACAAAGTGTCATTTATTGCCATTTATGATAGGATAGACTTGTCATAAATGCTCGTCAAGTCGGTCAATCCAATGTCTCTTCTACTTTGCCGACTTCCCGATTCATCTGACTCAGGCTCTGCCTAGAGACATCTTGTCGTATAGGCCCGTAACAAATATACTATTTTAATTTTTTTACCAAAATTTTCAAAACTTCCAGTATCGTAGTAAATATGATAAAAATATTTTTCATCTCGTTCACGACTCAAAATTAGGTCTTCCGAGCAGTAAACTTTTACTGTCAGTGAAAACGCAGACAGGGTTCCGTCTGAATTTTCAACCCAAAATTGCATCGTAACCCTAAGATATAAAATATGATAGGAAAATAACAGTATTTTCCCCAAAACAATTTTCTAGGTCTCGGATAAAAATATATTTATATATATTAATTACCGACACTAGAAAGCAGTGAAAATCGAGGTGTTACAACGTGGCACTGCAGGGTCCCCCCAGCCCCAACCAAAAATTGAACTCCTGCAATTTTAAAGGAACAACGCTACAATTTTAAAGGAACAACGCTACAAAAAAAATTATACTATAAGTATAGGGAGTAACGATGACATTAATGATAAAGTATCTATTTAAAACAACAAGAGACAATAAAAAAAATCCCGTAATAATGAGTAGCAAATAATATCACAGGAGCCATAAAAAAATAATAGCAATAACAATTTACACCAATAAATATTCATCAATTATTACAGTAGTAAAAAAAAATTTATTTGGATCAAACTTTCCATGGGCATCTAGTGATCAAAATTCAGAGTGTGATACAATATTTTATCAATACACAAGTCTGGTTCTTATTTGGAATTTTTATTTCGAATTCATTTAAGTTTAAATATAATTTGCTACTATCATTTTATAATTATCGAATTATACTTTCATTCAATTTATTTGCAAAATTAATTCACATACTTGGATGGTACAAATGCCAGAAAATTAATTCACAAATTCTTCTTTTTACAGTTTGCTTATTATTAGTTTAAAACGAGTGAAAAGAGACAGGGATAGACTCATTGCAGCTACAAACCTGCAAACTTCAATTTTATTATGTCCATGATTTAACCACATCGATTATTACTTTAATTTTATTCTGTAAATTGTCATTGTCGATACGCTTGGTTTAGGGTGTGCAAACCAAACCAAGATTCTCCATTGTATCCTGAAGGAAATTCGCCAGGTTGGCACGAGTTCGATTCCCACACATTGCAAATCTTGGTTTTTAATGACCGTTTTATTTTCAATGTTAAACATGCAAAACTGCAGGTTGGCCTAACTTATGTCCGTTTATGTACGTTAATGTTACTTATCCATTGAATTTGACCGTTTGTGGAACCTTTGAAGAGTTATTTTCTTTCACCAAGTACATGAGTTGGTCTATAAATAAAACCATCTGTATGCATTAAATCATTCAAAAAATCTCAATCTCTCAACCATTCTTCTCTCCAAATCACCTTCTTCTCTCCCTTGTGCGCCGAGAGAGTTAGGAAGACTATTGTTCTGTAAATTGTCATTGTCGATATGCTTGGTATAGGGAGTGCAAACCAAACCAAGATTCTCCAATGTATCCTAAAGGAAATTCGCCAGGTTGGCATGAGTTCGATTCCTGCACATTGCAAATCTTGGTTTCTAATGACCGTTTTATTTTAAATGTTAAATATGCAAAACTGCAGGTTGGCCTAACTTGTGTCCGTTTATGTACATTAATGTTACTTATCTATTGAATTTGACAGTTTGTGGAACCTTTTAAGAGTTATTTTCTTTCACCAAATGACATGAGTTGGTATATAAATAGAACCATCTGCATGCATTAAAACATACGAAAAATATCAGAATCTCTCAACCATTCTTCACTCCAAATCACATTCTTTTCTCCCTTGTGCACGGAGAGATTAGGAAGACCATTGTTCTGTAAATGGTCATTGTCGATACGCTTGCTTTAGGGTGTGCAAACCAAACCAAGATTCTCCATTGTATCTTGAAGGAAATTCGTCAGGTTGGAACGAGTTCGATTACCACACATTGCAAATCTTGGTTTTACTGACCGTTTTATTTTAAATGTTAAATATGCAAAACTGCAGGTTGGCCTAACTTGTGTCCGTTTATGTACGTTAACGTTACTTATCTATAGAATTTGACCGTTGGTGGAACCATTGAAGAGTTATTTTCTTTCACCAAGTGACATGAGTTGGTCTATAAATAGAACCATCTGTATGCATTAAAACATACGAAAAATCTCAGAATCTCTCAACCATTCTTCACTCCAAATCACCTTCTTTTATCCCTTGTGCGCAGAGAGAGCTAGGAAGACTATTGTTCTATAAATTGTCATTGTCGATACGCTTGGTTTAGGGTGTGCAAACCAAACCAAGATTCTCCATTGTATCCTGAAGGAAATTCCCAAGGTTGGCACGAGTTCGATTCCCGCACATTACAAATCTTGGTTTTTAATGACCTTTTTATTTTAAATGTTAAATATGCAAAACTGCCGGTTGGCCTAACTTGTGTCCATTTATGTACGTTAATTATACTTATCTATTGAATTTGACCGTTTGTAGAACCTTTGAAGAGTTATTTTCTTTCACCAAGTGACATGAGTTGGTCTATAAATAGAACCATCTGCATGCATTAAAACATACGAAAAATCTCAGAATCTCTCAACCATTCTTCACTCCAAATCAACTTATTTTCTCCCTTGTACGCAGAGAGAGTTAGGAAGACTATTGTTCTGTAAATTGTCATTGTCGATACGCTTGGTTTAGGGTGTGCAAACAAAACCAAGATTCTCCATTGTATCCTGAAGGAAATTCGCCAGGTTGGCACGGGTTCGATTCCCGCACATTACAAATCTTGGTTTTTAATGACCGTTTTATTTTAAATGTTAATATGCAAAACTGCAGGTTGGCCTAACTTGTGTCCGTTTATGTACGTTAATGTTACTTATCTATTGAATTTGACCGTTTGTGGAACCTTTGAAGAGTTATATTCTTTCACCAAGTACATGAGTTGGTCTATAAATAGAACCATCTGTATGCATTAAACCATACGAAAAATCTCAATCTCTCAACCATTCTTCACTCCAAATCACCTACTTTTCTCCCTTGTGCGTCGAGAGAGTTAGGAAGACTATTATTCTGTAAATTGTCAATGTCGATACGATTGGTTTAGGGAGTGCAAACCAGACCTAGATTCTCCAATGTATCCTGAAGGAAATTCGCCAGGTTGGCACGAGTTCGATTCCCGCACATTGCAAATCTTGGTTTTTAATGACCGTTTTATTTTAAATGTTAAATATGCAAAACTGCAGGTTGACCTAACTTGTGTCCGTTTATGCACGTTAATTTTACTAATCTATTGAATTTGACCGTTCGTGGAACCTTTGAAGAGATATTTTCTTTCACCAAGTGACATGAGTTGGTCTAAAAATAGAACCATCTGCATGCATTAAAACATACGAAAAATCTCAGAATCTCTCAACCATCCTTCACTCCAAATCACCTTCTTTTCTCCCTTGTGCGTAGAGAGAGTTAGGAAGACTATTGTTCTGTAAACTGTCATTGTCGATACGCTTAGTTTATGGTGTGCAAACCAAACCAAGATTCCCCATTGTATCCTGAAGGAAATTCGCCAATTACACCTGTTGCATCCAATTTCATGTCATTGTAAATCTTGGTTTTTAATGACCGTTTTATTTTAAATGTTAAATATGCAAAACTGCAGGTTGGCCTAACTTGTGTCCGTTTATGTACGTTAATGTTACATATCTATTGAATTTGACCGTTTGTGGAACCATTGAAGAGTTATTTTCTTTCACCAAGTGACATGAGTTGGTCTATAAATAGAACCGTCTGCATGCATTAAAACATACGAAAAATCTCAGAATCTCTCAACCATTCTTTACTCCAAATCACCTTCTTTAATCCCTTGTGCACAGAGAGAGTTAGGAAGACTATTGTTATATAAATTGTCATTGTCATTGTCGATACGCTTGGTTTAGGGTGTGCAAACCAAACCAAGATTCTCCTTTGTATTTGAACTAAATTCGCTAGGTTGGCACCAATTCGATTCCCGCACATTGGAAATCTTGGTTTTTAATGACCGTTTTATTTTAAATGTTAAATGTGTAAAACTGCAGGTTGGCCTAACTTGTGTCCGTTTATGCACGTTAATTTTACTTATCTATTGAATTTGACCGTTCGTGGAACCTTTGAAGAGATATTTTCTTTCACCAAGTGACATGAGTTGGTCTATAAATAGAACCATCTGCATGCATTAAAACATACGAAAAATCTCAGAATCTCTCAACCATCCTTCACTCCAAATCACCTTCTTTTCTCCCTTGTGCGTAGAGAGAGTTAGGAAGACTATTGTTCTGTAAACTGTCATTGTCGATACGCTTGGTTTATGGTGTGCAAACCAAACCAAGATTCCCCATTGTATCCTGAAGAAAATTCGCCAGGTTGGCACGAGTTCGATTCCCGCACATTACAAATCTTGGTTTTTAATGACCGTTTTATTTTAAATGTTAAATATGCAAAAGCGCAGTGGCCTAACTTGTGTCCGTTTATGTACGTTAATGTTACATATCTATTGAATTTGACCCTTTGTGGAACCTTTGAAGAGTTATTTTCTTTCACCAAGTGACATGAGTTGGTCTATAAATAGAACCATATATCTGGATGCATTACAACATACAAAAAATCTCAGAATCTCTCAACCATTCTTCACTTCAAATCACCTTCTTATCTCCTTTGTGCACAGAGAGAGAGTTAGGAAGTCTATTGTTCTCAGAACTCGTCGTTGTCGATAAGCTTGGTTTGGGGTCTGCAAACCAAACCAAGATTTTCCATTGTATCCTGAAGGAAATTCTTCAGGTTGGCACGAGTTCGATTCCCGCATATTGGAAATCTTGGTTTTTAATGACCGTTTTATTTTAAATGTTAAATGTGCAAAACTGCAGGTTGGCCTAACTTGTGTCCGTTTATGCACATTAATTTTACTTATCTATTGAATTTGACCGTTCGTGGAACCTTTGAAGAGATATTTTCTTTCACCAAGTGACATGAGTTGGTCTATAAATAGAACCATCTGCATGCATTAAAACATACGAAAAATCTCAGAATCTCTCAACCATCCTTCACTCCAAATCACCTTCTTTTCCCCCTTATGCGTAGAGAGAGTTAGGAAGACTATTGTTCTGTAAACTGTCATTGTCGATACGCTTGGTTTATGGTGTGCAAACCAAACCAAGATTCCCCATTGTATCCTGAAGGAAATTCGCCAATTACACCTGTTGCATCCAATTTCATGTCATTGTAAATCTTGGTTTTTAATGACCGTTTTATTTTAAATGTTAAATATGCAAAACTGCAGGTTGGCCTAACTTGTGTCCGTTTATGTACGTTAATGTTACATATCTATTGAATTTGACCGTTTGTGGAACCATTGAAGAGTTATTTTCTTTCACCAAGTGACATGAGTTGGTCTATAAATAGAACCGTCTGCATGCATTAAAACATACGAAAAATCTCAGAATCTCTCAACCATTCTTTACTCCAAATCACCTTCTTTTATCCCTTGTGCACAGAGAGAGTTAGGAAGACTATTGTTATATAAATTGTCATTGTCATTGTCGATACGCTTGGTTTAGGGTGTGCAAACCAAACCAAGATTCTCCTTTGTATCTGAACTAAATTCGCTTGGTTGGCACCAATTCGATTCCCGCACATTGGAAATCTTGGTTTTTAATGATCGTTTTATTTTAAATGTTAAATGTGTAAAACTGCAGGTTGGCTGATGAGCCTCTGTTTGACTGGTTTTATAACTAGTAAAGACATTGGCTTTGTGCTAATTTTATATCATTTTCACCCAAATTAGACTTGATTGTCCTTAAGTGGTATTTTGAGTCTGTAAAGTATTTTTAAGTTAATTTAGTTGATTTAGAGTTAAATAAAATACTTATTCTATTTTCTGTTTTTCAGGTAAATAAAAAGGAAATAATTCTGGTTCGCCCCGCGAATGATCTCTCGCGCCGCGAGTCACCCAGCCCTGAAAAGTCAGAGACGATCACGGTTTACCCGTGTTGAAGATCACGACCGTGGCAGTTTTGAAGTTGAAGCGTTCGCCTCGCGAGAATTCCTTCGCCTCGCGAATACTTGAAAGTCAGAAGCCATCACGGTTTGGGCACGTTGAAGGTCACGGGCGTTACAATTGAGAATCTGAAGAGTTCGCCTCGCGAAGATATGCTCGCCTCGCGAGAAGACAAAGAGTTGCAGACCTTTCGCATAATTCGCCTCTCGAGCAATGCTTCGCCTCGCGAGGACTTGGATTCCAGAATGTGTATATAAACTGCTCTATGGCAGAATGATTGGTTAGCTAGTTTTTAGGAGTAGTGGTAGTTTCAATAGTTTATTTTCCTTTTCTTTTCTGCTTATGTCTGTAATGGAGAACTAGTCTCCTAGATTAATCTACTGTAATTGGTTTTTATCCATACTTGAGGTTCTTGTATTTCCTGTTTTCATTCCCTTTTCTCTTTTCAATGCCATGCTTTATATTTCTGTTTGCTTAATTCAGGAGTATATTGTGTTGTGTTGGTTTATCTCGGTGATATCATGTTCCTATAATTAATCGCGTTTGCTTAATTCGCGTGTGTTCGTTTCGTGTTCGCTTAGTTCACGAAGGGCTTAACCCCGTTTGCTTAATTCGGGAATAGGGACATATATTTGTAGTAGTGGTTTCGCTTGTAAATTGTTGCTACAACCGGGAGGGGATTAGAATCTGCTTAGGGTTGCATGAACCGATGATAGTTGGGAAACCGAGAACAAGAGGGTTAATCGCTTTAGCTTATTTGGTAATCGCTCTTTTTTTTTTTGCTTTGTTTTCTGTTTTGTTTCTTCATTTTAGTTTCAATCCAAAACCCCCATTTCTAATTTTTTCTGTTAATAATAACAACACTAAAGAGTCCTTGAGAGACGATCCGAGTTGTCGCTCTATACTACATTATTTTGTAAACGCTCGTTCTTTTTGGCGCGTGGCGACAGCGCGTTCATTGGCCTAACTTGTGTCCGTTTATGCACGTTAATTTTACTTATCTATTGAATTTGACCGTTCGTGGAACCTTTGAAGAGATATTTTCTTTCACCAAGTGACATGAGTTGGTCTATAAATAGAACCATCTGCATGCATTAAAACATACGAAAAATCTCAGAATCTCTCAACCATCCTTCACTCCAAATCACCTTCTTTTCTCCCTTGCGCGTAGAGAGAGTTAGGAAGACTATTGTTCTGTAAACTGTCATTGTCGATACACTTGGTTTATGGTGTGCAAACCAAACCAAGATTCCCCATTGTATCCTGAAGAAAATTCGCCAGGTTGGCACGAGTTCGATTCCCGCACATTACAAATCTTGGTTTTTAATGACCGTTTTATTTTAAATGTTAAATATGCAAAACTGCAGGCTGGCCTAACTTGTGTCCGTTTATGTACGTTAATGTTACATATCTATTGAATTTGACCCTTTGTGGAACCTTTGAAGAGTTATTTTCTTTCACCAAGTGACATGAGTTGGTCTATAAATAGAACCATATATCTGGATGCATTACAACATACAAAAAATCTCAGAATCTCTCAACCATTCTTCACTTCAAATCACCTTCTTTTCTCCTTTGTGCACAGAGAGAGTTAGGAAGTCTATTGTTCTGTAAACTGTCGTTGTCGATAAGCTTGGTTTGGGGTCTGCAAACCAAACCAAGATTTTCCATTGTATCCTGAAGGAAATTCTTCAGGTTGGCACGAGTTCGATTCCCGCACATTAGAAATCTTGGTTTTTAATGACCGTTTTATTATAAATGTTAAATGTGCAAAACTGCAGGTTGGCCTAACTTGTGTCCGTTTATGCACGTTAATTTTACTTATCTATTGAATTTGACCGTTCGTGGAACCTTTGAAGAGATATTTTCTTTCACCAAGTGACATGAGTTGGTCTATAAATAGAACCATCTGCATGCATTAAAACATACGAAAAATCTCAGAATCTCTCAACCATCCTTCACTCCAAATCACCTTATTTTCACCCTTATGCGTAGAGAGAGTTAGGAAGACTATTGTTCTGTAAACTGTCATTGTCGATACGCTTGGTTTATGGTGTGCAAACCAAACCAAGATTCCCCATTGTATCCTGAAGGAAATTCGCCAGTTACACCTGTTGCATCCAATTTCATGTCATTGTAAATCTTGGTTTTTAATGACCTTTTTATTTTAAATGTTAAATATGAAAAACTGCAGGTTGGCCTAACTTGTGTCCGTTTATGTACGTTAATGTTACTTATATATTGAATTTGACCGTTTGTAGAACCTTTGAAGAGTTATTTTCTTTCACCAAGTGACATGAGTTGGTCTATAAATAGAACCATCTGCATGCATTAAAACATACGAAAAATCTCAGAATCTCTCAACCATTCTTTACTCCAAATCACCTTCTTTTATCCCTTGTGCACAGAGAGAGTTAGGAAGACTATTGTTCTATAAATTGTCATTGTCGATACGCTTGGTTTAGGGTGTTCAAACCAAACCAAGATTCTCCATTGTATCCTGAAGGAAATTCGCCAGGTTGGCACGAGTTCGATTCCCGCACATTACAAATCTTGGTTTTTAATGACCGTTTTATTTTAAATGTTAAATATGCAAAACTGCAGGATAGCCTAACTTGTGTCCGTTTATGTATGTTAATGTTACATATCTATTGAATTTGACCGTTTGTGGAACCTTTGAAGAGTTATTTTCTTTCACCAAGTGACATGAGTTGGTCTATAAATAGAACCATCTGGATGCATTAAAACATACAAAAAATCTCAGAATCTCTCAACCATTCTTCACTTCAAATCACCTTCTTTTCTCCTTTGTGCACAGAGAGAGTTAGGAAGTCTATTGTTCTGTAAACTGTCGCTGTCGATAAGCTTGGTTTGGGGTGTGCAAACCAAACCAAGATTTTCCATTGTATCCTGAAGGAAATGCGGCAGGTTGGCACGAGTTCGATTCCCGCACATTGGAAATCTTGGTTTTTAATGATCGTTTTATTTTAAATGTTAAATGTGCAAAACTGCAGGTTGGCCTAACTTGTGTCCGTTTATGTACATTAATGTTACTTATCTATTGAATTTGACAGTTTGTGGAACCTTTGAAGAGTTATTTTCTTTCACCAAGTGACATGAGTTGGTCTATAAATAGAACCATCTGCATGAATTAAAACATACGAAAAATCTCAGAATCTCTCAACCATTCTTCACTCCAAATCACCTTCATTTCTCCCTTGTGTGCAGAGAGAGTTAGGAAGACCATTGTTCTGTAAATTGTCATTGTCGATACGCTTGGTTTATGGTGTGCAAACCAAACCAAGATTCTCCATTGTATCTTGAACGAAATTCGCCAGGTTGGCACGAGTTCGATTCCCACACATTGCAAATCTTGGTTTTTAATGACCGTTTTATTTTAAATGTTAAATACGCAAAACTGTAGGTTGGCCTAACTTGTGTCCGTTTATGTACGTTAATTTTACTTATCTATAGAATATGACCGTTTGTGGAACCTTTGAAGAGTTATTTTCTTTCACCAAGTGACATGAGTTGGTCTATAAATAGAACCATCTGGATGCATTAAAACATACAAAAAATCTCAGAATCTCTCAACCATTCTTCACTTCAAATCACCTTCTTTTCTCCTTTGTGCACAGAGAGAGTTAGGAAGTCTATTGTTCTGTAAACTGTCGCTGTCGATAAGCTTGGTTTGGGGTGTGCAAACCAAACCAAGATTTTCCATTGTATCCTGAAGGAAATACGGCAGGTTGGCACGAGTTCGATTCCCGCACATTGGAAATCTTGGTTTTTAATGATCGTTTTATTTTAAATGTTAAATGTTCAAAACTGCAGGTTGGCCTAACTTGTGTCCGTTTATGTACATTAATGTTACTTATCTATTGAATTTGACAGTTTGTGGAACCTTTGAAGAGTTATTTTCTTTCACCAAGTGACATGAGTTGGTCTATAAATAGAACCATCTGCATGAATTAAAACATACGAAAAATCTCAGAATCTCTCAACCATTCTTCACTCCAAATCACCTTCATTTCTCCCTTGTGGGCAGAGAGAGTTAGGAAGACCATTGTTCTGTAAATTGTCATTATCGATACGCTTGGTTTAGGGTGTGCAAACCAAACCAAGATTCTCCATTGTATCTTGAACGAAATTCGCCAGGTTGGCACGAGTTCGATTCCCACACATTGCAAATCTTGGTTTTTAATGACCGTTTTATTTTAAATGTTAAATACGCAAAACAGTAGGTTGGCCTAACTTGTGTCCGTTTATGTACGGTATTGTTACTTATCTATAGAATTTGACCGTTTGTGGAACCTTTGAAGAGTTATTTTCTTTCACCAAGTGACATGAGTTGGTCTATAAATAGAACCATCTGTATGCATTAAAACATACAAAACATCTCAGAATCTCTCAACCATTCTTCACTCCAAATCACCTTCTTTTATCCCTTGTGCACAGAGAGAGTTAGGAAGACTATTGTTCTGTAAATTGTCATTGTTGATACGCTTGGTTTAGGGTGTGTAAACCAAACCAAGATTCTCCATTGTATCCTGAAGGAAATTCGCCAGGTTGACACGAGTTCGATTCCCGCACATTACAAATCTTGGTTTTTAATGACCGTTTTATTTTAAATGTTAAATATGCCAAAGCGCATGTTGGCCTAACTTGTGTCCGTTTATGTACGTTAATGTTACATATCTATTGAATTTGACCGTTTGTGGAACCTTTGAAGATATATTTTCTTTCACCAAGTGACATGAGTTGGTCTATAAATAGAACCATCTGGATGCATTAAAATATACAAAAAATCTCAGAATCTCTCAACCATTCTTCACTTCAAATCACCTTCTTTTCTCCTTTGTGCACAGAGAGAGTTAGGAAGTCTATTGTTCTGTAAACTGTCGCTGTCGATAAGCTTGGTTTGGGGTGTGCAAACCAAACCAAGATTTTCCATTGTATCCTGAAGGAAATACGGCAGGTTGGCACGAGTTCGATTCCCGCACATTGGAAATCTTGGTTTTTAATGATCGTTTTATTTTAAATTTAAATGTGCAAAACTGCAGGTTGGCCTAACTTGTGTCCGTTTATGTACGTTGATGTTACTTATCTATTGAATTTGACCGTTCGTGGAACCTTTGAAGAGATATTTTCTTTCACCAAGTGACATGAGTTGGTCTATAAATAGAACCATCTGCATGCATTAAAACATACGAAAAATCTCAGAATCTCTCAACCATCCTTCACTCCAAATCACCTTCTTTTCTCCCTTGTGCTTATAGAGAGTTAGGAAGACTATTGTTCTGTAAACTGTCATTGTCGATACGCTTTGTTTATGGTGTGCAAACCAAACCAAGATTCTCCATTGTATCCTGAAGGAAATTTGCCAGTTACTCCTGTTGCATCCAATTTCATGTCATTGTAAATCTTGGTTTTTAATGACCTTTTTATTTTAAATGTTAAATATGCAAAACTGCAGGTTGGCATAACTTGTGTCCTTTTATGTACGTGAATATTACTTATCTATAGAATTTGACCGTTTGTTGAACCTTTGAAGAGTTATTTTCTTTCACCAAGTGACATGAGTTGGTCTATAAATATAACCATCTGCATGCATTAAAACATACGAAAAATCTCAGAATCTCTCAACCATTATTCACTCCAAATCACCTTCTTTTATCCCTTGTGCACAGAGAGAGTTAGGAAGACTATTGTTCTATAAATTGTCATTGTCGATACGCTTGGTTTAGGGTGTGCAAACCAAACCAAGATTCTCCATTGTATCCTGAAGGAAATTCGCCAGGTTGGCACGAGTTCGATTCCCCCACATTACAAATCTTGGTTTTTAATGACCGTTTTATTTTAAATGTTAAATATGCAAAACTGCAGGTTGGCCTAACTTGTGTCCGTTTATGTACGTTAATGTTACATATCTATTGAATTTGACAGTTTGTGGAACCTTTGAAGAGTTATTTTCTTTCACCAAGTGACATGAGTTGGTCTATAAATAGAACCATCTGGATGCATTACAACATACAAAAAATCTCAGAATCTCTCAACCATTCTTCACTTCAAATCACCTTCTTTTCTCCTTTGTGCACAGAGAGAGTTAGGAAGTCTATTGTTCTGTAAACTGTCGTTGTCGATAAGCTTGGTTTGGGGTGTGCAAACCAAACCAAGATTTTTCATTGTATCCTGAAGGAAATTCGCCAGGTTGGCACGAGTTCGATTCCCGCACATTGCAAATCTTGGTTTTTAATGACCGTTTTATTTTAAATGTTAAATATGCAAAACTGCAGGTTGGCCTAACTTGTGTCCGTTTATGTACGTGAATGTTACTTATCTATAGAATTTGACCGTTTGTGGAACCTTTGAAGAGTTATTTTCTTTCACCAAGTGACATGAGTTGGTCTATAAATATACCCATCTGTATGCATTAAAACATACGAAAAATCTCAGAATCTCTCAACCATTCTTCACTTCAAATCACCTTCTTTTATCCCTTGTGCACAGAGAGAGTTAGGAAGACTATTGTTCTATAAATTGTCGTTGTCGATAAGCTTGGTTTGGGGTGTGCAAACCAAACCAAGATTTTTCATTGTATCCTGAAGGAAATTCGCCAAGTTGGCACGAGTTCGATTCCCGCACATTGCAAATCTTGGTTTTTAATGACCGTTTTATTTTAAATGTTAAATATGCAAAACTGTAGGTTGGCCTAACTTGTGTCCGTTTATGTACGTGAATGTTACTTATCTATAGAATTTGACCGTTTGTGGAACCTTTGAAGAGTTATTTTCTTTCACCAAGTGACATGAGTTGGTCTATAAATATAATCATCTGTATGCATTAAAACATACGAAAAATCTCAGAATCTCTCAACCATTCTTCACTCCAAATCACCTTCTTTTATCCCTTGTGCACAGAGAGAGTTAGGAAGACTATTGTTCTATAAATTGTCATTGTCGATACACTTGGTTTAGGGTGTGCAAACCAAACCAAGATCCTCCATTGTATCCTGAAGGAAATTCGCCAGGTTGGCACGAGTTCGATTTCCGCACATTACAAATCTTGGTTTTTAATGACCGTTTTATTTTAAATGTTAAATATGCAAAACTGCAGGTTGGCCTAACTTGTGTCCGTTTATGTACGTTAATGTTACATATCTATTGAATTTGACCGTTTGTGGAACCTTTGAAGAGTTATTTTCTTTCACCAAGTGACATGAGTTTGTCTATAAATAGAACCATCTGGATGCATTACAACATACAAAAAATCTCAAAATCTCTCAACCATTCTTCACTTCAAATCACCTTCTTTTCTCCTTTGTGCACAGAGAAAGTTAGGAAGTCTATTGTTCTGTAAACTGTCGTTGTCGATAAGCTTGGTTTGGGGTGTGCAAACCAAACCAAGATTTTCCATTGTATCCTGAAGGAAATTCGCCAGGTTGGCACGAGTTCGATTCCCGCACATTGGAAATCTTGGTTTTTAATGACCGTTTTATTTTAAATGTTAAATGTGCAAAACTGCAGGTTGGCCTAACTTGTGTCCGTTTATGTACGTTAATGTTACTTATCTATTGAATTTGACCGTTCGTGGAACCTTTGAAGAGATATTTTCTTTCACCAGGTGATATGAGTTGGTCTATAAATAGAAACATTTGCATGCATTAAAACATACGAAAAATCTCAGAATCTCTCAACCATCCTTCACTCCAAATCACCTTCTTTTCTCCCTTGTGCGTTGAGAGAGTTAGGAAGACTATTGTTCTGTAAACTGTCATTGTCGATACGCTTGGTTTATGGTGTGCAAACCAAACCAAGATTCTCCATTGTATCCTGAAGGAAATTCGTCAGTTACTCCTGTTGCATCCAATTTCATGTCATTGTAAATCTTGGTTTTTAATGACCTTATTATTTTAAATGTTAAATATGCAAAACTGCAGGTTGGCCTAACTTGTGTCCGTTTATGTTACTTATTTATTGAATTTGACCGTTTGTAGAACCTTTGAAGAGTTATTTTCTTTCCCCAAGTGACATGAGTTAGTCTATAAATAGAACCATCTGCATGCTTTAAAACATTCGAAAAATCTCAGAATCTCTCAACCATTCTTCACTCCAAATCAATTCTTTTCTCCCTTGTACGCAGAGAGAGTTAGGAAGACTTTTGTTCTGTAAACTATCATTTACGATACACTTGGTTTAGGGTGTGCAAACCAAACCAAGATTCTCCATTGTATCCTGAAGGGGATTCGCCAGTTACACCTGTTGCATCCAATCTACGAGGAGAGATTAGTGGGGGTGAATTGAACCTAAAGCCTAGTGTTCCTACACACCTTGGAGATTCCGCATTACCTTTGTTGTTCTCTTCTTTGTTACAGGCCATACCCCATTTTCTAACACAGGATCTTTTCACTGAAGTTGCACATGAACTGGACACCTAGTGACTATTGATGGAAGTGGTCTGAGCGAGGGGATGAGGTGACTGAGTAGGTCCAGGTACATGGATTTGTTATTATAGTAATAATTATATGATTTATTATTATAATTTTATTTATTTTCAAATTTTATAATTATTTTAATATTATAATATGCCACATGTGATGACAAGTGTCAAGCTGTTTGCCCACTAGACACCTTCTGTTAGATTTTGGATGGAAGGATGACAGAAGGACTAATATTGCATAATTGGAAAAATATGAGGACCAAAATCGCATGAAAAAGAATAGGGGGACTAATATCGCACATCGGAAAAAGTTGAGGGACCAAAAATGCATTTAAACCAACATATTTTGGTAAGGCATACTTGCCTCTGATAGGGCCCTCATAAAACATCACATTCCCATTGTGATTGACTTTTGAGTCCAGATAGCAACGTTTCATACCATTGACGCCTGTCATTTAAGTCTTAACTTTAGGTTTTGTTGTTACTTCATACACCTCGTCGTAATTCGTATGTGGTCCAAACACTCCATCCGCCACAATCATAATTCTAACATCATTGTCCATAATTTTTACACCAAAAGCAGAATAACCACCAATTTTCCCAGTAGAAACCTAATTGCACTTTATTAATTCACAACCAAATCACGTAAACAAAATTTTAAAAAAAGATATTCGAAATGAAAACACCAAATGCAAATGCATACCACGCGATCTCGTCCCCTCTCTGGTACTCCCTTTCACTATACCCAAAAACATTGCCAGAATTCCTAGTCACATCTGATCATAGAAAACACAATGGCAAAACAAACCGAAAGATTGAATTTCTCTGGATCTCATAAACGATAACCTTAGATCTAAGCATTACCTTAATGGCTTGAACTCTGAACTATTAGATTTTGGGTCTAACTCAATCCCAAAAGCTAGCTCATGAGATGAGGATTGCCCTCTACTTATAAGCTCTCATTATATACTATCTTTAGTTAATATGGTACTTGAGTTTTTCCCAATATGAACCAAATTGTGATCGAAATTCTATCATGAGATGGTGATGAATCCAGAATGTATTCTGGTAACTGGTAAGTGTATTTTGTTAAGTCTCTAAAATATCTGTTGTGCATTTCCCTGAGTTTTGATGAAAACTAAAAATTGGATGATGATTTAATTAACCTACTTATTGGTTGCTAACTTGTCTACTTAGTGTGCAGATCAAAATAGTAAGACTCACCTGTCTGCCCACATAAATGACAACCTGTCTGGATAAGCAACAAGTCAACCTGTCCGCTGACTAGTATTATTGACTTTCTTCAAGAGAAGTCTCAACCTTTCTTATGACAAGTCCCTACATTTATCTAAGGTTTCTCGAACAAAAGACCAAACAAGCTTTTGGAAGTTGTCCCCTCATATGTAAGACTCTGAAAGTCTCTCTCACTTAGTCTCACGCTTATCAAGAAAAGTCAGAAGTCATTCTCACAAGCAACCTACAAAATCAGAAGTGAAGTCCATTTAAAGAATGTTTCCAACATGCTTTAATCCCTAGTACTCCTGGTTATTACACGAAAAGGGAAATGTACTCAGTAAAGTACAAAAAGCACTCTGCACAACTCTGATATGGCTACTACATGATGCATAAAGCCATGACTCTTCATGTTAGAGTACAACCAACGTTCTTATTGCATTAATGGTTGCCCAAAATGACTTTATTGCATTTAATGAAGTTTTGCTTGAAGCCCACAACTGAAGGAATGTCTCTAACGGATCTTTTTTTTTTTTATAAAGAAAATGGCATGCAGAGGCATCACAATAGAAAAAGGCATCCCAACTAGGTTGGCACCCCAAATTCTACCAATCATATGCAGCACACCATAAAAGATTAATAATAAGGAAAAAAGAATACAAAGGCATGGGGGACTTAAGCCAATACCCATGAAAAGAAATAACAAAATCTGAAATTTGGAAGCCCCAATCTATTGCGATTAAAATCATCCCTAATAAAACTAGAACTTAAATCCCACCAAGTGAAACAATTAGAAGACACTACAAAATTAGCTAATTTGTCAGCATCGGAGTTCCCCTCTCTATATATACGAGTAATGGAGAAATTCATGCTCTTGGTGAGAAGAATGCAATTTCTCCATTTAGTTCTAATACTCCAAGGGACCATCTCAATTTAAGATAAAGCAGATACTAACAATTGGGAATCACTCTCCAACCAAAGGTTTCTCCAACCTCTATTATGTGCAATTTCAATTGCAGAAGAGGCAGCCAAAATTTCTGCATGAAGGGAAAAAGAAGATCCAAAAGAAACAGCAAAACAACCCAAAATTTCAGCATGACTAGCCCTAAAAATACCCCCCCCCCCCCCCCCCCCGCTGGACCATGGGACCCCTTAGCAGCACCATCGGTGTTGCATTTGATCCAGCCGCAGTTAGGGGGATACCAAGTCACTTGCTTAATGATAAGGGCCTTTGGAGGATGACCATTGATTCCAAGAGACTTCAAAATGGAAAATTCGGCTATAGAGGAAGCCATGTACCCTTTAGAAATGTTGCCTGACAAATTGGTGGATGCTATAATCAAGTTAACAGCATAGCTAATAGTGAAAGGTTTGGTACTGAATCTAGCTGAGTTTCTGCTATACCAGAGAGTATGAAAAGTGCTAACCAAACCCGCAGCAACCACATCTTGCAACCGAGAACTCCAATTACGCTGTTGACAAATTGATAAAAATGAGTTAACAGAGGACAAATCTATGTGCTTATTGATGACAGATCCAAACCAACTCCAAATATCTCTTGCAAACTGACAAGTGAGGAAAAGATGAGAGGAAGTTTCTTCAGCACCGTTACACAGATTGCAAATTGAAGCATTAGAGCAACCCCTCTTCTTTAAATTTTCATCAGTGGGAAGCCTATTGTGAATAAGTCTCCAAACAATGAAGGACTTTGATGGAGGAATAGATCTGGACCAGATTATCTTACACCAAGGAATGGCATTTTTTGGAGGGTGCAATAAGAGGAAAGCATCCAAGTTAGAGCCCTTCCAAACCATGAAATCCTCCTCACTGTATAAAGGTAGCTGAATTCGGTTTATGGCAGAAACAGTGGAAGGAAATTTCACATTGAAATCCGAGGGAATGTGCCAACAATTGTTTTTAATAAAGTCAGAAATAGGAGCCTTCAAGGACTTGTTCAAAGGAAGAGGCACACTGAAGAAGTCCGCGGGAGATTGATCAAGCCAAATATCTTTCCAAAAATTAATTGAATTGCCATTTCCAATCTGCCAACAGCTATTACTTAGAACAGTCTGGATGTGAGGCTTCAATCCAGACCAAATTGATGACTTGACATGATATGCAGCTGGAGTATTACCTTTATAGAACCTAGATCGAGCTAAACTAGCCCATTGAAGGTCTGAAGAAATAAATTCCCAGCATAGCTTCAACATGGCTGCATCATTGATTGCTATCAAACTCCTTAAACCAAGACCACCTTCCTCCAAAGAAGTGCAAACCGTGTTCCAAGCAACTGTAACAGTCTTCTAAGTGGAAATATCTCCTGACCAAATGAAGTTCTTGATGCATCTATCCAAGAATTTAAGCAGACTCCTAGGCCAAACATACACATGGAAACTATAAAGAAGCATTCCATGAATGATGGACTTGACAAGTTGAACTCTGCCCATTATAGACAAGAGGGAACCTTTTCAAGAGGCACGCTTCTCCAAAATTCTGTCAGCAATAGGTTGGAGGTGGATTTTCTTAGGGTTGCCTTTAAAGATAGGAACACCTAGATAGTTAAAAGGTAACTAACCAGCAGAAAATCCAAGAATGCTAGAAATTCTGTTAGAGTTGGAAGAAGACAGATTCCCTGCAAGAAACTGGCATTTCTCCATGCTAAGAAATTGGTCAGAAGCCTGACCATACAATTGGAACAAAGCCATCAAAGACTCCAAACCTTTCTTCTTACCTTTGCAGAAAATCATCAAGTCATTTCCATAAAAGATGTGGCTAGGAGATCTATAACCTCTAGGACCATAAATGACTTCCAATTGGCCAGAGTTAACCAAATGAGTAATGCCCCTGCTAAGAACATCTTCAGCCATGCAAAAGAGCAGAGTGAAAGAGGATCACCCTGCCTAACACCTGTTTTGCAAGAGAAAAATCCAATAGGCTTTCCATTCACTGAGAAAGAAAGCTTGGCAGAATGGAGGATGGTCCTGATCCAATTACAGAATTGAGCATCAAAACCAAAAGCTGCTAGCACCTAGAGAAGGAAATTCCAATCCATGGTATCAAAGGCCTCTTTGATATCAAACTTAATGGCCAAGTTGCCACCAAAAGACTTGGAATCAAGCATGTTGATAGACTCAGAGGCAGTACATATACAATCTGAGATATTTCTTCCCTTGATGAAACCCCTTTGCTCAGGAGAAATCACCTTAGAGGCAACAATTGCAACTCTCTCAGCCAAGATCTTAGTAATAATCTTGAATTGGAAGTTTTCCAGGGCAATAGGTCTAAAACGTTCAATTTTATCTGCATGAGGCACCTTTGGAATGAGGACAACTAAGTTTGAATTTAGATTAGGTAACAGCCAGTTCTGAGTAAGGAATTGAAGAACTGAATTGGGAACATCAATACCAACAATATCCCAAAAACTTTGGTAGAAGCTACCACCAAAGCCTTCAAGGCCTAGGGCACTATTACCACACATAGAGAAAACTGCATACTTGATTTCATCCAAAGAAGGAATGTTGGTGAGCATAGTATTGTCCTGAGCAGAAACAATGGAAGGAACTACCCATTCAATAAGATCATTCTCTACACAAACATTCTCAGAAGCATAAAGGGAGTTAAAAAATTGTAAAACATGCTGCTCAATACCAATATCATCAACAATGATAGAATCACCACTTTTAAGAATTGCCATTCTCCTAGAATCATTTCTTATCTTAGCCAATCTGTGAAAGTATGTTGTGTTCTTGTCACCATAAGAATGCCAATTTATCCGAGCCTTATCCTTCCAAAATTGTTCTTGAAAAGAAAGAGCTTTTTCCAATTCATAAAGAGCTTTCTGCTCTTGACCATGAAGATCATCAGTGAACCCTGATGCACCTATTTCCTGTTGGATTTTGTCAACCTCACTTAGAGCCTTATCCACATTTATTCGAATATCTCCAAAAACAGTTTTGTTCCATACTTTTAGCTCAGCTTTTAATGCTTTCAATTTTTGAGACAAAATGTACATGGGACAGCCAACTAAAGACCTACTCCAAACTTCAGAGACTAGACTATGAATACCTGGATGAGCAGTCCATATTTTCTGGAATTTGAAAGGAGTAGGAAAGGATTTAACCCCTCTTTTTAAGACCAGCAGAAGAGGATGATGGTCAGAAAAGCTTCTAGGCAAAGTGCAGCAAGACTAAGAGTTCCAGAAGGAGAGCCATTGATCATTGCAAACAACTCGATCTAGCCTTTTTTTCAGTGTGATCCCTTGCCCCTCTATTGTTTGTCCAGGTATATTCAACACCTCTAGTGAGCAAGTGAGTGAGCTTACAACTGTCACTCCAAGCCTCAAATTCATCACAGGAAATTTGCAAAGGAAGTCTTCCACCTTTCTTCTCATGGGAACCAAGAATGGCATTAAAATCTCCTATGAAACACCAAGGACCCAAATATGTATCTTGCAGCCTGGCTAATTCCAACCAAAGACTTCTTCTGGTTATATAAGATGTGCTAGCATAAACTACAGCAACATAAACAGTCTGATTTTCCCAATCAAGAGATAGAGAGATGTGCTGAGCAGATGAGGAGACAATAATCGGATCCACATGGACACGGCACAGGCCCCAAAGATTGGGAAGCAGATTTTGTCTACTATTAAAAAGAAACCGATTTAAATTAAGGTCTATCCAAAAGGAAGCATGAATTTGAGCAGAATCAATCCAAGGTTCGGCTATAAACAGAAAGGTTGGTTTATGCTGGATACAGAATTTTTTGAGAGCAAGCCTAGATTTTTCATTACCTAGGCCTCTAACATTCCAATAGAGGACTATCATTAGGCAAAGTTTTTAGGTCCAGCCCTTGAAAGGGTTATTTTTTGATTTTGCTTTACCTGAAATCTTTGTTTTTTTTTTTCAATTTATTTTTCTGTGATTTGGAAAGAGCCTTTGTAAAACCATCTCCCTCAATAGTTGTACTCTTCTCCAAATTGTTAGAAGATGAGTCCTCAATATCATCTTCCTCCCTTTCATTCCAAAACTTAGACATGATCCTTATATCTTGCTGGACTTGGAGAGGAAAGTCTGCAGTTTGAGAAACTACCATAACACCAGAACTGGGAGATTTCTCATTTGAATCAGTAGCCAATGAATCTGCCACCACATTAGGAACTCCATTACCATGCATTGGGGACTCTGTGTGGATAGAACCAGAATCTGAAACAACATCTTCAAATTGGTTTTCAACATTCTGAATCATTAAAATTTCTGCTGCTGGCTGAGTAGAATCATGCTGCTGATCTGTATGCATAGAAACCTGGTTGTGGTTATGACTAGCAGGAACATCACCTTCAATAGAATTCCTAAATCTTTGATTTAGATCACAAGTTGGGTCATTATCAGTAGGAGCATAAATGATCGTATCTGATTTTGAGATTAACTCAACAACATATGGAGTATCCTTAGGAAGGAATTTGGAAACATGAGCCCCTTCTGTGTGATTTTTATCCACTTCAATATCAGGAGAAATAACCTTGCTGCCCTCTCCATTACAAAAACCCTCTCTACAGGTGGAGAGTCCTCAATAATAATTCCTCTGCCTGCCTTTGTCAATTGATTTAACAAATCTACAGGATTCTGGTCTTTATTCGGAACAACTTTAGCAATAGCCTGCTTTGGAACATATTGAAAATTTGGCTTTTTGGCAGGTTTTGAAGCAGCTTCCTCATGAGAATTGTTTCGGCTAACAGTAAGTTTGCAATCAACTAGGGAGTGGCATATTGTTCGACAAAAGGAACAAAAAGGGGGAAGCCATTCATACTCAACCTCCACATTGAAAGTAAAATTAATCCTCCCTTTCCACTTGAATTTTATCTCTCGGTGTACCAGCGAGATCAATATCAATCAATATTCGAGCAAAGTGACCAAAAGTCCTCTTTCTTGTAGCCTCATCCAAAGCAATTGGGACCCCAAGTGCACCACCAATCTCAAAAAGAATTTTAGGTCGCCAGTACTCCCTAGATAGACCATGAAGATGCACCCAACCTTGACAATTTGTCTGTTTAATTGTTCGAGGGTTGAAATCAGGAGTCCACCCAAAGACCCTTAAAACACCTGGATTCAAGTTCCATGATCCAATGGATCTCAGACTACTCAAATCATCACTGGAGTCGAAGCTAAACTCATAGAAACCCCTACCTAAGGACACCATGTTCCAAGAACCTACAAGTTTCCAAATCTTTAATAACTTGTTACACAAGTCAACTGCTTTCATAGGAGAATCTCCCTTAGAAAGTGTTAGACGACCATGGAGAACCTTTTTACAATCTTCAACACCAGTATGATACTCATCCTCTGAGATCTTAATAGACCAAGCGTCTCCTAGAAGACGAGGACGAAGTAGCTGGCTTATTGGTATGTCACATGAGTTTTTCAGCGCCTGTGCAAAAGTCTTTTGCTGCACCAAGGAGTTAGGCGACGACTGCAGAGGGACATCAGTAGCAGAAGAAGAAGGGGAGGTGGAGGAGGAGGAGGATCAGGGCCATGCGAAACTGTATCAGGGAAGAGGAAGAACCATGGGCAATTGTTTGCCATGGTGCAACAACGAGTGAAACCCTAAAACCTCATGTAAACCCCAGCAGGTCAGTGATCATACCAAGAGATTTTTTTTTAAAAAAACTCTAACGGATCTTAAATGCTTGAAGACTATAAATACAGAAGTCATTGAAGATGAAGATACATAGAGAACTCACAACATTAAAAGAGGCATTACTCTGCGCATTTATTTCTTCATTCTTTCAATATGTATTCTTCAATCATTTGAAGTTATTATGCAGTCTTTCCTAAGCTTACATTTTAAACCACTCTCTGAGTGTTAGTGAAAGAACTGTCTGTCTGATTGCACTTATTACAAACAAACTTCTCAACCAAACTTGTCTTTGAGCTTGAAGAGGCTAGGTGTGCAAAGAATACTTGTCTTTAAGCCTGAAGAGGCTAGGTGTGCAAACAATACTTGGAGTCTGTAACCTGATCAGCTATAGTGGATAATAGGGGTGTTCATCAACCGATCCAAACCGATTCAAACCGCAAAAAGCGAACCGAATAAACGGAAAATCGAAAAAAACCGAATACCGAAAAACCACAATTTTTTATTGGATTGGATCGGATTTTGGATCCTCTAGTGAAATCCAATCTAATCCGATCCAAACCGATCTATTAATATATATACTATTATTTTTGAAATTATAGTATTACTTATACTTAAACATTGTGTTTCATACTTTTATGTACCTCATTCTCTTTAATATTTTTTTTTGGAATGGCATATATGAGACTATTTAGAATAAATATTAATGTGTTGAAGTTATATTTTGCTAAAAGCTTTGATGCATAACATATATATACACGATTGATCAGTAAACATGAAAAATATGAAATCAATTAAGTAAATTTGAAAAATAATTAGTTACAATTTATCTGTAGTCGATTCATGGAAAAAATATGATAAGTGAGGGTAGATATAGAGAATTAACATAAAAGAACGTGATAAATAATATCAATAATTATTTTTTCTAAAACTCCCAAATTAAAATGAAGACTATCCTTTGTCCACTATTAAATAAGTTGCAAGGACACTTGACATAAGAAAAAAAGTAAAGTATGACAAAAACGAATTATCCAATTCAAACCGCATTTAATTGGATTGGATCAGATGTTTTTAAGGAAGCAAACCGATCCAATCCAAACCGCACGTTATTTTTATCATTGGATCGGATGACTTTTTAGCTCAAAACCGATCCAATCCAATCCGCGAACACCCATAGTGGATAAAACTTGGTTCTGCCAAGAACTTGACGTAGCGTTGAAGAGTGAATCAGGATAACTAGCTGTGTTAATCTCTCTTCCCTTAAACTCTTTACTTGCTTTGATTATTATATCTGCTTTCTAACTAAGGGGTTAAAGTATGATCTTTAAACCATTTTTCAAGTTGTGTGCTTGCTTGCTTCTCTGTTGAACTTGCTTGTTTTAAATTCTGATAAACACAATTCAACCCCCATTCTCATGTTTATAGTTGTCTATTTCATATTTTGGGTTGAAGTGGCTGGTTCTTTAGTTTGACGAAGTCGACGTTGCGTCGGGGGACACTGAATGAAAAAACAACGAGGATTCGAGTGCAGTTAATGCAGTAATGGAATTTGGGGAAAGAAAGAAATTGCTCTGATTGCATTTGGGGTGACAACGTAATTGCCATGCATTTTTATTTGGTGTTTACGCCTCTCGGTTTTTGGCTTGAGAGAAACCGCTTACCGTGGTAGGATCAGAACCGCATTACTATGAAATAATAAGGGAAGTTTTTTGTTTTTGTTATTAAATGCTCATGGGAGTTACGTTCTTATCCTTGTATTTTTCATTGTAATTTGAAGAAGAAGAAAAAAATGAGATCAAAAGGGTGAATAAAAATGGACACCAAAGCAAAACGATTGGCATTATATATTAGTATAGATTATTGAATCTTAAAAGAGAACGTGCCTTCAGACAATGTTAAAGAATGCAGAAAAGCAAATTTTTATGACGAAATGATGTATTTATTATTTGAAAAATTAATATATTTAATTTTTAAATAATAACTTGTTTCTTTTATATTCTTTAATCAATGTTTGTAGGATATTGATTAGTAAGACCTAATATTAAATTAGAAGGTATTATTGAATACTGATGTTGAGGGTATACATGATCTTTATATTTTCCCTAGATTGTAAGATTTCTTGAAAAGGATAGGCAAGAGGGAGGGTAGTAATTTGACGCAAGGAAAATAGATGAGTTATCAATTCAATTTTTTTTTGTCCTTGACCAGGAGTATCCCTGCCGGAAGCGGAGAGTAATCTCCTGCGGGGAGTGAATGACACCTGAAGGCGGGAGACCCTATCCCAAAGGAAATTTGCTCAATACGCAAGAACTGAGATTCGAACCTCATCCATTTGGTTAAGGGACACAAGTCGACTACCACTTGTGCCAACCTCCGTTGATTCGATTCGAATTAATTAGGTTATTAGATGACTTGAGATTTAAATCCGAATATTTTTATTGGTGAGATTTTTGACATCACTATTACTTATTCATGCTCCTTATTAATTAATGAATAATGATAATTCATAAAATGAAAAATTAAAATTATCATCAATTAATGAAAAGTGTGAATAACTTTGTGAATTTTTCTCACCTATAAGACTAATTCTGGAACCTCTACTATCTGGATTTGGATTTCCCACGTTCACGCATTCACAAAGTCACAAGATATACCGTTGGATCAATCTAGTTTTAGTTTTTAATTTTTTTAATTCATACTCAAATGCATCTAATTGCCTATATCAGTGAATGTGTGAATACGTGAAAATAATGAATGCAAGGAACCCAAATCCCTAATATCGATCTATCTATTCTATAAAGCTATCCCGTGTGCAAGAATAGTCTGTCATGTGTACTCACCAGAAAAATCGAATTTCTGCTATTTTTATAAAAAAAGAAAAATAAAACTAAATTAATTGAAATAGAAACTGATGATATATTTAAAAAAAAACGGTATTCAATTTCAAAACAGGTAAAAATAAATAAACATAGGATATTTTTTGCACAATTAACTTATCACATATCTAAATGGTTTTAAAAATATTTTGAATGGAGTTAATAAAAAATATTAAGTAAATATAATTTAGAAATCAATTAATAATTTCGTTTAATTTCAATTAATTATAATTAATTAAAATTCAACGTGTGATATTTTACAAGCTGATGAGATTGGAAATCTTTTAACCACAAATAATAAAATATATTAAAGAAAATAAATCTTTTAATTATATTGATGATATATTTTAAAAAAATTGTATTCAATTTCAAATTAGGGGGAAAAATTAACATGAGATATTTTGCGCATTAAACATTCCATATCTGGTGGGTTTGGAAACACTTAGAGCTGAGTTAATAAAAAATATTTACGAAAATAACATTAAAAAATAAATCAAGAATTTGTTGTAATTTTAATTAGTTAACAATTAACATTTTTAAAAAAACATATGATATATTTAAAAAAAGTGTGCTCAAATTCAAATTATGTAATAAAAAAAAAGCAATTAATAATTTCTTTTGATCTCAATTAATTAACGATCAACTTTTTTTAATAAAATGATGATATATATTTTAAAAAAATTAATTAAACTCAAATTATGTAAAAAAAAAGTGAGATTTTTTGTGTGCAAAACCATTCCATATTTGATGGTCTTGGAGATATTTCGACTAGAGTTAGTAAAAAAAATTAACTAAATTATAATTGAAAGAACGATTAACAGTTTCATTTAATTATAATTCAACTTGGGATATTTTGCAAGCTGGTGGAATTGGAAATCATTTCTCTTGATGTAATAAAAGATATTAAAGAAAATATAACTTTTTAATTATATTGATGATATATTTAAAAAAAATTGTAAATTTCAAATAAGGACATGGGATATGATATATTTCAAAAAAATGTATTCAATTTCAAAACGTGTGCTCACCAGAAAAATCGAATTTTTACTATTTTTATAAAAAAATGAAACTAAATTAATTGAGAGTTAAAAAATGAAAATAATTAAAATTTATTGAAATTAACTAAAAGCAATCAAAGCTAATAACAAATTTCAATCAAAGCTAATAACAATTGCAAGGTCAAGAGATTGGAAATATTTTCTCTTGAGTTAATAAAACATGTTAAAAAATATAAAATTTTTAAAAACTGATGATATATTTAAAAAAAATTATATTCAATTTCAAAACAGGTAAAAAAAAGTAAACATACTATATTTTTTGCACAATAAACATATTCCATATAAAATAGTTTTGGAAATATTTTAACTACAGTTAATAAAAAATATTAATTAAATATAAATGAAAAAGCAATTAATAATATTAAGTAAATATAAATGAAAAAGCAATTAATAATATTAAGTAAATATAAATGAAAAAGCAATTAACAATATCGTTTAATTTAAATCAATTATAAATTTATAATTACTTGAAATTCAATGTGGGATATTTTACAAATTAGTCCCTAAAAAATTAAATTAACTATCTAGTTACTCAAATTTGCAAACGCGGTACACATTAGTCCTTCCTTCCACTTCCAACGTTCGTTCACTTGCCTACGTGTCCTATTAACCATCCTACTTGACTCGTTAGCGGTCCTGTGTGACTTGTGACATACCTGAAAATTATGCATGTTTTTTCACTTTTTATTCGCTTTCCCCTGTATAAATTTGTCATAGGCTATACAGGACCACTAACGAGTCAGGCAAGATGGTTAACGAGACACGTAAGCAAGTAACTGGATGTTGGAAGCGGAAGGACGAACTAATGTGTCCCGCATTTGTAAATTTGAGCGATTAAATGGTTAATTTATTTTTTTCAGGGACCAAAAGTGAGTCCTCTAAATTTTTCAGAGACCAATTTGGATCTTTATTCTATATTTTAATTTTTTTTACTCAAATTCAAATTATATATAAAAAAAAATGGAATGAACAATTTCTTTTGATTTCAATTAATTAACAATCAACTGCTTTTTTATGGTGTTGGAGATATTTCGACTAGAGTTAATAAAAAAATTAACTAAAATATAATTGAAAGAGTGATTAACAATTTCGTTTAATTTCATTTAATTTTAATTCAATGTGGGATATTTTGCAAGCTGATGGAATTGGAAATATTTTCACTAGATGTAATAAAATATATTAACGAAAATATACATTTTTAATTATATTGATGCTGATATGTTTAAAAAAATTGTATATTTCAAATTAGGGAAAAAAAATAAATATGGGATATGATAAATTTTTTAAAAAAATATATTCAGTTTCAAAATAGGTACAAAAAAGTAAACATCGGTTATTTTTTGCACGATAAACATTCCATATCTTATGATTTCGGAAATATTTTGACGAGAATTAATAAAAAAAATATGTACATATAATTAGAAGAGCAACTAATTCTGTTTCATTACAATTGGTTGAAATTCAATGTAGGATATTTTACTATCTTATGAGATTGGAAATTTTTTCACCAGAGATAATAAAAGATATCAAAGAAAAAAAACTTTTTAATTATATTGATGATATATATAAAAAAAATGTATTCAATTTCAAATTAGGAAAAATAATTAATGTGAGATACTTTGTACAATAAACATTCGATATCTAAAGGTTTTGGAAATATTTATAGTTGAGTTAATAAAAAAATATTAACAAAAATAGAATTGAAAAAGCAATTTCTTTTAATTTCAATCAGTTAATAATTAATTTTTTTAAAAAAAATTTGTGATATATTTATAAAAATCTTTTGACTCAAGTTATTAAAAGATATTAAATAAAATATAACTTTTTAAAAAACTGGTGATACATTTCCTTTTAAAAAAAAACTGGTGATACATTTAAAAAAATTGTATTCAACTTCAAAATAGGTAAAAAAAAAATGAACATCGAATATTTTTTGCATGATAAACATTCCATATATGATGATTTTGGAAATATTTTGACGATAATTAATTAAAAATATTAAGTAAATATAATTGAAAATAAATAAATAATTTTATTTAATTTCAATCTAGCTATATATCTATCTATCTAGAAAGTAGAAAATGAAACAAAATTAATTGAAAGTAGAAAACATAAAAATAATTAAAATTTATTAAAATTAACTTAAAGCAATCAAAGCTAATAGCAAATTGCAATCAAAGTTGATAAATTGTAAGGTCAAGAGATTGGAAATCTTTTCACTGTAGTTAATAAAGTATAGCTTTTTTAAAAAATGATGATGTATTTTAAAAAACAACTGTATTCAATTTCAAAACAGGTAAAAAAATTAAACATAACATTTTTTTGCACAATAAACATATCCCATATTTAATGGTTTTGGAAATATTTTAACTACAATTAATAAAAAATATTAAATAAACATAATTGAAAAAACATTAATCATTTCATTTCATTTCATTTAAATTAATTATAATTAATTGAAATTCAATGTGAGATGTTTTACTAGCTGATGAGAATGGAAATATTTTCACCAGAGATAATAAAAGATACAAAGAAAATGAAACTTTTTAATTATATTGATGATCTAATTAAAAAAATTGTATTCAATTTCGAATTAGGAAAAAAATTTAACTTGAGATATTTTTCGTATTAAACATTTCCTTTCTGATTGTTTTAGAAATATTTTGTGCTGAGTTAATAAAAAAATATTAATAAAAATAAAATTTTAAAAACAAATTACAATTTCTTTTAATTTCAGTTAGTTAACAAATAACATTTTAAAAATCAGACGATATATTTAAAAAACATTGTACCAAAATTCAAATTTGTAAAAAAAACAAATACCAAATTTTTATTTCAATTAATTAACAATCATCATTTTTTTAAAATGATGATATATTTAAAAAAACTCGTAACTAAGTTGAAATTATGTAAAAAAAATAAACATGAGTTTTTTTATTAGCAATAAGCATTCCATATTTTATGGTCTTGGAGATATTTTGACTAGAGTTAATAAAAAAAAATCTAACTAAAATATATTTGAAAGAGTGATTAACACTTTCATTTAATTTCATTTAATTATAATTCAACGTGGGAAATTTTGCAAGCCGGTGGAATTGGAAATCTTTTCACTAGAGTTAATAAAAGATATTAATGAAAACATAAAATTTTAATTATATTGATGATATAAATGTGGATATGATATATTTTAAAAAACTGTATTCAATTTCAAAATAGGTACAAAAAAAAATAAACGTCGGATATTGTTTACACAATAAACATTCCATATATGATGGTTTTGGAAATATTATTTTATTTTTCTTTATTTTACTTGGAAAAAATATATCAAATTTTGTAAAGAGTAGCTTGTGTTTTTTTTTTTTTTTTGGTTACGAGTAACTTGTGTATTTATCCATTATAATAGGACGGTGGCATATTTTTATAGAGAAAGAAAATATCCAAATCTATTTGAGAATCAAAAACTACAGAGGAAGTATATCGATATTAATGCGGTGGGTTCGTTTATTTTATATCTTGACAAAGTTTATTTTAAGAGAAAATAAACCTATAAGAACTGATTTAAAATAAAAAAAGGTTACAAAAATTTATGTGTTAGATAATGATATTTTAGAATTGAGTTTAGAAGAATTGATTTCGATTGGATAATAAAATAAAATCACTTTTAAGGATTGAATATAAAAAACTTTGTGGGTCCTACACCTAGAATCAATTATATTCAACAAAAAATATAGAAAAATTATGTTTTTCTAAACATATATTCTACTTAAACCAAATCGAATTTTTTTGGATGTAATTTTGCAAACAAACTCACTTGAATCCGTGAAGTGACTCTTGATTTAGTTCGCGACTAAAATGTAAAAGCACAAGAGGACATATAAAGAAGGATTAGATTTTATATAACTCCATTGGATTAAAAACATTTGTACGAAGACCAAGTTCCAGCAACAACTCGTAATTAGTAATAGAAGCATGGGTTCAGGATTGGCCATGAGATTTTAGTACTCCGTGTGAACTGAAAATTGATATTCTCATAATTATTTAAGCAATATTTTATTTTTTATTTTTATTTTTTTGTTGCAAAATCATGAATAAATTGCTAGAGCAAATTTCTAACAATAGCTGCTGTAACAGATGCAACATCATGCATAACATTATTCTGCTGTGTGAGTGGTGAATGCCCACCAAATTCACTTTCACAAAAATTAACATCATTAGCGGTATCATTTGCCAATTCTTCTGCAAGCTTGGGATCCCCTTTTTGAAGTGCTTCAGTGGCTTGTGGGATATCAGCTACCAAAATTCCATTATTATCGTCAGCACAAGAACTCAGGGCCCTCTGCACAGGCCCAGTTGCCCCCCTTTGAAGTCCATGGATTTGATTTAAGATAGAGGTTGCTCTTGATTTAATCACATTCACCATGGTTAGAGCAAGCCCCGTGACATCAGTACCAGAGCTCCTGGGACTTGACTTGAGATATTGAATGCAAACATTGTAGTTGGGTGTCCTCTTGCAAACGTTCTCTATCAGTTGATAATCATCTGGCTTGGTTGTGTTGCAGTGGCTTGCAGGTATTGAAATCATGGTAAGCACAACTTGAAGGCATAAGATAAGAGGTAGGGAATTCAAGATAGCCATCTCTGATAATTGTTATTGTTAGAGATAAAAGAGTAGTAATAGGTGGGAGTAATGAGATATGATGATGTCGCTAGGCCATTTTATAGGGAGGACTTAGGACCAGGGGTAGAGCTATTGGAGATTGAATAATTAATATTAATATTTGTAGAAAATTTTATTTTAAAATCATTTGCCGATTCTTCTGCAAACTTGGGATCCCCTTTTTGCAGTGCTTCAGTGGCTTGTGGGATATCAGCTACCAAAATTCCATTATAACGTCAGCACAAGAACTCAGGGCCCTCTGCACAAGCCCAGTTGCCCCCCTTTGAAGTCCATGGATTTGATTTAAGATAGAGGTTGCTCTTGCTTTAATCACATTCACCATGATGAGAGCAAGCCCCGTGACATCAGTACCAGAGCTCCCGGGACTTGACCTGAGATATTGAATGCAAACATTGTAGTTGGGTGTCCTCCTGCAAACGTTCTCTATCAGTTGATAATCATCTGGCTTGGTTGTGTTGCAGTGGCTTACAGGTATTGAAATCATGGCAAGCACAACTTGAAGGCATAATAAGATAAGAGGTAGGGAATTCAAGAAAGCCATCTCTAATAATTGTTATTGTTAGAGATAAAAGAGTAGTAATAGGTGGGAGTAATGAGCTATGATGATGCCGCTAGGCCATTTTATAGGGAGGACTTAGGACCAGGGGTAGAGCTATTGGAGATTGAATAATTAATATTAATATTTGTAGAAAATTTTATTTTAAAATCATTTAATTTAATGTTTTAAAGTTATTTTTTGTAGTGAATTTTTAGGGTGAGGAGGTGATGGCTTAGTTCAAGGCAGAGAAAACTACGGTTTTTACGAGCACTTACAAAATGATTTATATTTAGCTCTCGCAATGAGATGAGTGAGGGCTCGAACCTGCAATCTGTCAGATACGAGACATACTTCACTGACCAACCCCTTAGGTTAATGTTTAAAGATTTTAAAATTGTCATTAATTACAATTTACTCATTTATTATAATAATCAATGCTTTATCCTTTTTTTTGTTACAACAATGCTTTATCATTTATTATAATAATCAATGCTTTATGCCTTAAAAAAAACAAGGCTTTAGCCTTTATTTTAATAAAGGGAAAAATAAAAGTGAGACCAACGGTTTTATTTAGTTTCCAAATATGTTCAAAGCTTTCAATTTTTTGTTTTCATATTTCATTGATAAAGCCTTTAAGAGTTTTTAAAACTTCAATATTCTGTTTTGATTCAAAAGAAACAATGAGTCTAAGCTAGCTATTTTATAATGATACATTGTGAAATATGTGCGGCGGCCGTCCCGTCCGGGCGCCGCGAAAAAATGGAGATATAAAGACAGAGGAGTCGCCACTAGAATTTTTATTGGGAAAATCTTAGAAAACCCAATTATTTAAAGGTAAACTGGTCTAAAAAAGAGAGAGATAAGTCCGGGAGTCGGTTACGAGTAGGGAAGGTGTTAGCACCCCACATCACCCGTTTTAAAAAAACGGTACCTCAAGTTAATCGTGCAAAAACATTTTAATAACCTTTTAAATATTTATTTTACCCCAAAAATTATTTACAAGAAAGAATTATTTTTAATTTTTAATATTTTAAATTTTTATTAATTTTTATATTTTAAATTTATTGTTAAAAAAGGAGAAAAGTTTAATTATTTTAACATAAAAAGAGACACAAAAAAGGAAAATTTAGTTTTGGATTGACAAAATGATTTATCTTGCTCCTACGTATTCCCGGGTGCGATGGGAAACTCAAAGCCACGTAGTTCTTTTAAAAATGTTTGATTGGTTTATTGATTTTATAATTTGATAAAGAGTTAATTTATTTATTTTATTTTTCTTTTAAAAAAAGGGATTTGATTTTGAAAAGGTTTATTTACAAAAAGATTTTATTTTGAAATAAATTCACTCTTGCACAGGGTCCAAGATAGCGATGTCATACGATAAACCCTTACAATTCATACGCCACTTGAGGATGAAAAATCATACACCAACGTCGTAGATTGTTGCGTGAATTCAAAAGATATTTTTATAAAAATTAAATAAAATTTGGTAAAAAGGGCAAATTGAAAATATTTTATTATTCTTAATAAAAGGGAATTCATTTTTTGCACAGGGTTCAAGATAACAGTGTTATACGATAAACCCTTATAATTCTTACAACACTTGATGATGAAAAATCATACCTCAACATTGTAGATTGATGCATGAATTCAAAGAAATTTAAATTCTTTGTAAAGTTGGATAAAATTTGTTTAAGAAAGAGTAAATTGAAAACATTTTATTTTTTACAGAAAGAAGGAATTCATTCTTGCACGGGGTTAAAGATAGCGGAGCTATACGATAAATCCCTACAATTCATACAACACTTGAGGATGAAAGATCATACATCAATATTGTAGATTGTTGCGTGAATTCAAAAGATTTTTTTTTGTTTTCTTGTTTCTTTCATTTTTAAAAATAAATTCCTTTAATATGAAGACAAGTGCAATTTAATATATTTATTAATTTGATATGTTGTTGTAGAGAATAAACATGTGTTCAAGTAATTTAAATAAACATTTTAACTTCAACAAAAATCCCTCTCTTTTTTTTAAAAGAACATACACAATAATAACACAAACCCACACACCATCAGCCCAACAACACAAGCCCAAACTCAAGAAAAATAAAAACATGGCAGAAGAAAAATAGAAGCTTTTAGCTTCTTGTTTATCGTTACCACCAAAATGCAGAGAAGAGGAGAACCAAGAGTGGGGTTCTGATTGTAGGGGTCAGAGGCGCGACAGAGAGGGTCGATCGGAGCCGGATGGCGGTTAGCCAGCGATGGCGTAGAAGGCAGACCGGAAACGATGCAGTGGCGGTTTCGAGGCGGAGGTGGGACTGGTACGGCGAGCACGGTGGAACGGGATCTGTAACTACCACAGCGGAACAACGGCGACTGGTCCGATCAGGAAGAGGAGGGACTCGACCTCGCTTCTGTCTCCAGATCCAGACTCGAGGCAATGATGGGGTAATGGAACAAGGGCAGCGTCGCGGTGGCATGACAACAACAGGGATGGGGCAGCGCTGGTTTCTCTGCCAGCTTCAAAATGAAGAAGATACAAGGCTACTTTACGGTGGGGCGGTGCGACAACACAGTGGTTGTCGGTGGAGATGGAGAGGAGCTTGTTTTGTTGTGGCCAGCTGCCTTACCAGATGAGGTAGATGTTGATTGGAGAAGAGAAGACGGTTCCCATGTGGTACTTGAGGTTCACCAAATCTAAAAAGCCTTCGAATCCTTTTGAAGATGAAAGTGGGAATTTGGGGTTGAATTTGGTGTAGTAGTGTGATGATAGGTTTCTGTTCAGAGTTTGAACCTTCTCTGTTGAATTTGCTTCTGTTTCCCTTATTGGGTAGTGGTCATATGGTGGAGGTGGTGTTTGTTTTTTGATTGGAAATGGGAGTAGATATATAAAGATGTGTGGAGAGTGTGAAAATAATGAGTAACATTTCTCTCCGTACTATACTGTGAGATTCAAGAAGGGTGTATTGTGATGATGTAGAAGGAGAAGGAAACAGAATACAAAAGAGAAAGTGAGGATGGGGCAAAGATTTGGTTGTTAATGGATTCAGGTTGTTTTGTTTAGAATGTGAAGATGAAGGGAGGTTGGTGGTGGGTGGAAGTTGAATGGATAAAGAGGTGTGTTTTTGGGAATAATGGATGATGCGTCAGAGAAGAAAATTTTGGGTGTATGTGTTTTTATTCTCTTTTCTTTCACTCCCAGTCCCCTTCTCCCCTCTGTTTTTGCATATCTGAATGGTCTCCTCTCGCCTTCTTTAATAGTGAAGTGTGTGTATATATAGGATGACAAAAAGACAAAAATCTGTTACTTTCTCTGAGAGGTGAGGACGAAAATTGGACAGATTGTGGTGCCATGGTGTGGTGCTCCCACTACTACCCTGTATGACTGCTATATGTGCCGGGATAGTACATCATTGTTTATGGAAAAAAGTAAAAGAAAACAAAAGAAAGCCAAGAAAACAAAGCTGTTTCATACTTGAAATGGGAGGACAGGGAGCAAGGATGAGAAATGGTACTAGGAGGCAAGAAGAAACGTCCCTCCTCTGATATTTTTTTTTTTTAAAAAAATTATCATTTTTTTTGTAATTTTATTTTAATAACAAATCAGATTAATAATAAAAACAAAATTTTATTTGGGCTTGGATAATGAGCCCAAAAGATAACTTGGAACAAAAACGAAAATGGGCTCCATTTGATGATGTAATGGGCCCAGAATAAAAACATTTTTTTTTATTTTTATTTTTGTCCATTAATTAAAACATCCGGACAAAATTAGGTGTTCACAGCTGCCCCTCTTTACTTGTTTCTTATTAGATAGTAGGTATAACCGTAGTTAACCTATTACCATTATAAGAAACAAGTAAAGACATGAACTCCAATTTTGGTCGGGGTTTGCTGACAAGTAAAAGGATGCATAATTAAAAGAGTCTACGGGATGGCTTCCCCACAGAAGCTCGAACAGAAAGATAAAAGAGCTTACGGGGCATGGTGTCCGCTGAAGCTTGACAAAAGATAGAAAGCTTGTGGAGTCGATTACCCGCCGAAGCTTGAAATTAAAAGGTTAAAAGCTTGCGGAGTCGGTTATCCACTGAAGCTTGAAAGGAAAGGTAAAAACTTGTGGAGTCGGTTATCCACTGAAGCTTGACAGAAAAAATTAAAAGCTTACGGAGTCGGTTATCCGCTGAAGCTTGAAAGGAAATGCGGAAAGCTTGCGGAGTCGGTTAACCGCTGAAGCTTGAAAGAAAAGGTAAAAAGCTTGTGGAGTCGGTTATCCACTGTCGGTTATCCACTGAAGCTTGACAGAAAAGGTAAAAAGTTTGTGGAGTCGGTTATCCACTGAAGCTTGACAAAAGTTAAAAAGCTTGTGGAGTCGGTTATCCACTGAAGCTTGAAAGGAAATGCGAAAAGCTTGCGGAGTCGGTTATCCGCTGAAGCTTTGAAAAGAAAAGTTGAAAGCTTGCGGAGTCGGTTGTCCGCTGAATCTTGAAAAGAAAATGTTGAAAGATTACGGAGTCGGTTGTCCGCTGAAGCTTGAAGAGAAATGTTAAAAGCTTGCGGAGTCGGTATCCACTGAAGCTTGCAAACAAAAAGGGTTAAAAAGCTCACGGAGTCGATTATCCGTGAAAGCTTGATATGAAAGGTAAAAACCTACGATGTCTATGCAATTTGCTGGGTTTTGTGCTCACAAGAGATAAACAATTGCAATTGCAATGCAATGCAACACAAGGAAAGCTCGTGACACATTACTACTTCTTTTCTTTTTCATTACTTATGTGGTTTTCATTATCACCCTTGACCCCTTAAAGTGTTGATCACAGAAAGGCCCGGAGATGAACTAAAACAAGTCATGTCTTCGTGGAGAATAAAGGCCAAGCACTTTTGAAAGGGTACGCTTCCTTTGCAATGATCGTCCCCGTGCTTCCTGTCAGTAGACCACGGTGCCCTTTGTCGGGAGATCATCTCGTTCTTTATGAACTTTTGAGATTTTCAAGGGAATTCTAAATGCTTTTGAAGACAACAATACATGTTTAACATTTCAGTATATACTTATCATGATGAATGCACGCACATATTTGACAAAAGTTAAAGCAGAGGAATAAGGGTAAAAAGATTTGGGAGTCAATGTCATTATATTTGGACCGAAAAGGAGTGCAAAACAGATATTACAATGGAGTATGGAATTACAAAAAAGGTTGTGGAGTGGAATCACATCTCCTCAAGTGACATCTCTTTCCATGACTAGTGTTAGTATCCCTCATACTATCTTGACTCCTTACTAATCAACATCTGAGAATGCTATCTGCCCCAGTCTTCTTGCATCTAGCCCACTGATTGCCCCAATTCATCGGCTTGATGACATTCCCATTGTTATGTTTTTATTTTTCTGAACCCTAACTTTTGCCTAGACCGCCTTTTCAGGTTTTCAGCCTAGCGGGTTGCTCTAACTTTTGCCTAGACCGTCCTTTCAAATTTTCACTCTAGCGAGATTTTCTTCTTTTTTTTTTCATTTTTCACTTTTTCTTTTCTTTTCTTCTTCTTCTTGGGAAGTGCGTTCAAGCATAATACTTTTTGACTGCATCTGAGTTTACAGGGAGTGGAAGATCTTCCCCGTCCATCCTGGTGAGAATTAAAGCTCCTCCGGAGAAGACTTTTTTCACAACGTAAGGTCCTTTGTAGTTCGGGGTCCACTTCCCACGATGATCCTTTTGGATTGGTAGGATCTTTTTGAGCACTAGATCACCCTCCCGAAACTGCCGGGGGCGTACTTTCTTCTTGTAAGCTCTCATCAACCTTTTCTGGTACAATTGGCCGTGACACAAAGCTGCTAATCTTTTCTCTTCAATAAGGTTCAATTGGTCGAGTCGATCTTGGACCCACTCGGCTTCTTCCAATTCTGCCTCTCTCAATATCCTTAATGAGGGGATCTCTACTTCAATTGGGAGCACTGCCTCCATCCCATAAACTAAAGAATATGGCGTTTTCCCTGTCGAGGTGCGAACAGAGGTACGGTAGCCATGTAAAGCAAAAGGTAACATCTCATGCCAATCTTTATACGTCACCACCATCTTCTGGACGATCTTCTTGATATTTTTATTGGCAGCCTCAACTGCCCCATTCATCTTTGGGCGATACGGGGAGGAATTGTGATGCTTTATCTTGAAGTTTTCGCACATCTCTTTCATCATCTTGTTGTTCAAGTTAGTCGCATTATCAGTGATAATCTCACTTGGCAACCCATAACGACAAATTAATTCTCTTTTTACAAATTTGATCACGACATTCCTGGTCACATTGGCATATGATGCAGCCTCAGCCCACCTTGTGAAATAATCAATGGCAACAAGAATGAAGCGATGCCCATTCGAGGCTTTTGGTTCAATTGGCCCGATCACATCCATTCCCCACATTGAGAATGGCCAGGGTGCTAACATGACATTCAAGGGAGCTGGTGGCGCATGAACCTTATCAGCATATATTTGACACTTATGGTACCTCTTCGCATAATTAAAGCAATCTGCTTCCATTGTCAACCAGTATTGGCCAGCCCTCAAGATTTTTCTTGCCATTGCATGAACGCCCGCGTCTGTTCCGAAAGATCCTTCATGGACCTCCTCAATTATCCGTTTAGCTTCTTTCGCGTCAACGCATCTTAACAACACCATGTCATGATTTCTTTTGCAGAGAATACCTCCATCTAAATAGAAACCCATTGCAAGTCTTCTTAGGGTTCTTTTGTCATTTTCTGAATCACCCGGGGGGTACTCCCTTATCTGGATGAAGCATTTGATGTCATGGTACCACGGTTCTTGATCATGCTCTTCCTCTATCACTTGACAATATGCAGGATGATCACGACTTTCCATTTTGATGAGTGGTAGGTTCCTCTCGTCACTTACCTTGAACATCGAGGACAAGACAGACAGCGCGTCAGCTAATTGGTTATCTTCTCGGGGAATATGATGGAATGTTACCTCATCAAACTGCTCAATCAAACCTTTGATATAGTCATGGTACGGGATTAACTTGGCATCTCGGGTTTCCCATTCCCCTCTTAGCTGGTGGATGACTAATGCAGAGTCCCCATACACCTCCAGTATCCTTGCCTTTGATTCTATTGCTGCCAGGATCCTGAGCGCACAAGCTTCATATTCGGCTATATTGTTTGTACAATCAAAGCAGAGCCTCGCAGTGACAGGGAAATAATCATTTTTCGGGGAGATTAATATTGCCCCAATTCCATGCCCCAAGGCGTTAGAAGCTCCATCAAATAACAGAGTCCACTTTTCTTTTTCTGGTGATTGTATGTGATCAAACAAGGCCATTATATATTCATCTGGGAAATCACATTGCATCGATCCATAATCTTCCACTCGCTGATTGGCTAGATATTCTGCGAGAGCGCTACCTTTTACTGCTTTTTGGGTGACATAGTCAATGTCGTATTCTGATAACAGGACTTGCCAGCGAGCAATTCTTCCAGTCAGAGTAGGCTTATCAAAGATATACTTGATTGGATCCATTTTGGACACCAACCAGGTAGTGTAACACAACATGTAATGCCTCAAACGGCGAGCCGCCCAAGCCAAGGCACAGCAAGTGCGTTCCAGAAGTGAGTAGTTGGCTTCACAAATGGTGAACTTCTTACTTAGATAATAGATGGCATGTTCTTTTCTTCCCGACTCATCGTGTTGCCCCAACACGCAACCCATAGATTCATCTAGCACAGTCAAATACATGATGAGAGGCCTTCCTGGAACTGGGGGAACCAAGACTGGAGGCTCCCGGAGGTATTGTTTGATCTTCTCAAAGGCTTTTTGACAATCTTCATTCCATGTTACTGCCTGATTTTTGCATAGCAATTTAAAGATTGGTTCACATGTCGCGGTTAGTTGGGAGATGAACCGGGCAATGTAGTTCAGTCTTCCTAAAAACCCACGAACTTCCTTCTTTGTTCGAGGTGCTGGCATATCGATGATTGCTCGAACCTTTTCAGGATCAACCTCTATTCCTCTTTGACTAACAATGAACCCCAGAAGCTTGCCTGATTTCACTCTAAAAGTGCATTTGGCCGGATTCAATCGGAGCTTAAACTTTCTTAACCGCTCAAAAAGTTTCTCCAGATTATCAACATGGACATCTTCGGATATGGACTTGGCGATCATGTCATCTACATAAACTTCTATCTCCTTATGCATCATGTCATGGAATAAAGCCACCATAGCCCGCTGATACGTTGGCCCAGGATTTTTCAAGCCAAAGGGCATAACCTTGTAGCAAAAGGTTCCCCATAAAGTGACAAATGTAGTTTTCTCCATATCTTAAGGTGCCATCTTGATCTAATTATATCCCGAGAATCCATCCATGAAAGAGAATAATGCATGTTGAGCAGTTTTGTCTACAAGAACATCAATGTGAGGCAGAGGAAAATCATCTTTTGGGCTAGCTCTGTTCAGATCTCGATAGTCGACACACATTTGAACCTTTCCATCTTTCTTGGGGACAGGAACGATGTTAGCAACCCATTGAGGGTACTTTACCACTTCTAGGAAACCCACATCCAGTTGCTTCTTGACCTCCTCCTTGATCTTTAAAGACATTTCTGCTTTCATCCTTCGCAGCTTCTGTTTTACTGGAGGACACTCCGGCTTTAACGGCAGTTTGTGTTATGCTACACTAGGGTCTAACCCTGGCATGTCTTGGTACGACCATACGAAAACATCTTTATAATTCCTCAACAACGTGATCAACCTACTTCGCTCCATTTCTTTTAGGGAAAGACCGATCTTGACCTCTTTTTTATCATCTTCAGTTCCCAAATTGATTAGTTCACTCGGCTCTTCATGGGGTCGAATTTCCCTGGCTTCTTGTTCTACCAACCTTAATAGTTCAGGAGGAACTTCCCCGTCATCATCAACAACCTCATCAGCATGATCAATAGGATAGTCAAAATTGTATGCTGAGTTATTAACACTGTCATTTTCAAGAGAGTCACTTTTAGATCTGCATTTTGGTAGTGATCAGGGAAAGATGAATGAATAATGGTTAAAGATAGGAAACTGCATTTATTGGTGAGGAACGATGAATAAAAGCGAAAGTAAAACATAAAAGGGATAAGAACATAAAGATATTGAATGCATGCATTTATTGATAAGTCATACTGAAACGGAAACAAGTAAGCCCATTACAACAAAAATCCTAAAGCCTTGGGTAGAGCTAAAATATAATCATTACAGTAAAAAAACTCTATGGTCCTGGGGAACTCAATGACCTCCCAATTGTTGAGCTCCGTATCCGGAGGGCATGGATATACCAAATTGACACCATGATCGACGAGATAATCATCTTCAACAGCTGCTGCTTGGTCCAGGAATGCAAACCCTACACTTCGAAAGCTCTGTCGAATGTCACAGATGGGAACCCTTTCAGCCTCGAATTCACGATTTTCCAGCCGAGCCAACCTCTTTCTTTTATTTTCTTCTATAACCCTCATCTTGTCATCCTCGGTGGGTTTATACCCCAACCCAAACCTGTCCTTGTTCTCGATGAGTATGAGGATGTCAGTGACACCTTGGCTATTCTCCCATGACTTCCCTTCGGGTGCCATCGAGAACTCTTACAATCATTGTGCTTTGCTTTATATGAGTTCCATCAAAAGGCAACTTTGCTAGTGTTGACTTTGGCATTACATTCAAAGAAGAACCATTATCAATGAGAACCCTAGCCATGACATGATCTCGACACTTCACCGAGATATGTAATGCCTTGTTGTGCCCCATTCCTTCAGCTGGAATTTCGTCATTAGTGAAAGTGATTTAATTATCAACAACGATGTTACCCACGATGTTATCAAGCTTATCAATTGTGATGCCATGAGAGACGTGAGCTTGATCCAACACCTTCATCAGTGCTCACCTATGTGGCTCAGAATTCATCAGCAAAGACAAAAGAGATATTCGAGCTGGAGTTTGATTCAATTGATCCACAACCCTGTATTTGCTTTGCTTGATGAACTTCAAAAATTCACCGACTTCTTCATCAGATACCTCCTTTTTATTACCACCCCCTGGGTATCCTTTTCGGTCGGTGTTCCTTCCACCTTTTATTTCCCCTTGCGATCTTTTTCTTCCTTTTTTGTTCCCTCCCTTCGCAATACCTCTGGAGTATAAATGCGACCACTCCGAGTCATTCCACCAATTCCCGAAATGTTGGTAACCACAGTGGTCCCGTTGGGAGGACTTTGTTGAACCTGCCTATCATATTTCCATGGTACCGCTTTGGTGTCCTTATAAGGGAAGGACCTGGGACTCGAATGACAACTGGTGTTGGCCCACTTGAAATCGGCATAGGTTCCTTCTCAGTATAGTGTATCACCACTGGCTTCGGTGCGACTTGCTCAGGAACCGGTTGAGGATTAATCACAACAGTAAAAGGAGTTATTTTAACTGGAGTTGTGGAAATTGTAGATCCAACGACCATGTTAATGCCGCACTCCTTCGGTTCACAACCAATTAGGATAATCTTAATGTCTATTAACCGTTGCACGACCTATCGACATTCTGCGCAGTATTCAATTGAATGCCCTATATTCCCGTCGAAGTCACACCTTATCTCTTCATCAAGAGTCTTCTCTTCAACAATTGAGGTTTGCACCAATCCATGTTTTTGCATCTCCCTTAAAATAACTCTCATGGGAGTTCTGACATCAGCCACTTGACTCTTAAGAGTAGGTTCCATAAAGCTATCGATGGCATTGACTCCCGAACTCCATGATTAGGCATAGGACCTTGTGCCCTATTCGGAGCATCTTTCTGAAAGCTCAACCATTTATCATCAATAAGCTCTTGTACCTTAAATTTGAAAGCCCTGCAGTTCTCAGTGGAATGACCTATTGCCCCCGCATGATACTCACATTTAGCATTTGGGTCAAATCACTTCGGATAAGGAGGCCCCAATGGTTTCATTGGGGTAGGAGTCAACACGGATTTGCTTATAAGCTGATGCAGTAGCTCAATGTAGGTCATGGGTATTGGGTCGAAATGTACTGGCTTTCTTTCCGAGTTATATGGTGGTCTTGTTTGGCTGGCGTTTGGGTTTGGACCTAGGGGTTGGACAATTTGAGGTGGCATGGTAAGGGGTGCTTGAAGTTGAGAGGGGTATGATGGCCGGTAAGGAGCCATCTGTTGAGGATTTGGAAATTGGGAGGTGGCAGCGATGTATGGCTGGTTGGCTTGGTGATACGGAGGTGGTTGATAATATGGGGCGTATTGGGCTAGGAAGGTGAGTGTTTGGTTTGGTTTAAATTGGTTCGGTTTCTTTTGTTCAAAGGTTACTGCATGTGCTTCTCCCTCCTTCTTTTTCACAAACGGGACTCTCTTTGGGCCGTTCATTACTGAAGTCTCAGTGATCTTGCCATTCCTCATTCCACTTTCAATTCTTTCACCGATGATGACCATGTCAGAAAAGTTTGAAGACACACTCCCAATCATCCTGTCATAGAAGGGCGACTGGAGTGTATCAATGAACATTGCCACAATTTCTTTCTCGGCCAACGAAGGCTCCACCTGAGCAGCCAGTTCCCTCCATCGTTGTGCATACTCCTTGAAAGTCTGTGTCTCTCTTTGCCATATTTTGGAGTTGCATCCTATCGGGAGCCATGTCAATATTGTACTTGTATTGCTTCAGGAATGCATCTGCTAGATCTTTGAAGGATCGGACGTTGGCCCGTTCGAGATGCGTGTACCAATTTGAAGCTGCCCCAGTTAAACTGTCTTGGAAGAAGTGAATCAAGATCTTATCATCTTGAGCATATGATGCCATCTTCCTTACATACATGGTCAAGTGGTTTTTGGGACAAGTGGTTCCCCGATATTTGTCGAAATCGAGTACCTTAAATTTTGGCGGGATTACAACATTTGGCACCAGGCAAAGCTCTGAGGCATCCCGAAGACCATAACTATTTATCCCTTCAATGGCCCGCAGTCTCTCCTCTAATACCTCCAACTTTTCTTTAGATTGGGAATCCCCTCCCGACTGATTCACGGGAGTTTCACAATACATATTCTGGGGAAAGGGGTATGGCATGTAGGAGGATCCGAAGTTTGGCATCATTTGAGTCCCCTGGGGTCCATAATGTAGGGTGTATTGTGGATTTTTTGGATTGGCAGAAAGTGTCACCGTCGGGGTGTTACCATCTGTAGGGTTGACAGTTTGTGTTTGTGGCATTTCGACAGCATCAGTGGCGGTTTGTGTTTGAGTGATATGCTCGGAGTTTTGAATTCCATCTTGTGGGCTGGGGGCCGTTGGTGGCACAAATCCACGAGGCAAACCGTATGGGGGGTTGTTCGGGTCAAATGAAAAATGAGTTTGGTTGCTTGGATAAATAGTGAGAGGCATCATGGCCCCTGGTTGGTTGAAGCCTTGAATAGGAACCTGAGCAAAACCGGGCGGAAGGAGAGGTGTGGCCGGATGTCCTTCGTTCGAGGCTGGAGGGTTCTCCTCTGTGTTCTTTTCCTTCTGCATTGCTTGTAGGATCTCCATCATCTTAGTCATATGATCCTTGATTTGACTGACTTCATCCCTGATCTCATGGACTTCTTCTAGTTCATCCGCCATGGCTCTTGTCTGTGACCGAGTGCGATAAGGGTGTCTTCGAGCAATTGTTCAGAAAAGCCACACACTGTTTTAAAACCACAAGAGAAATGAGAACAAATTGTTTGAAAAAAGGTAAAAAGCTTTTATGAAAATCACCTTTGGAGTTTATTATTATTATATTATTTTTTTGCGTTAACACCTTATAACAGACAAGAGATGGTCCCTCCATCTCACACAAAGAGCATGGTGCTCATAAGATGGGATTGAGTTGACAACAAATCTAGGGGAGAAACAACTCTCCACAATAGATGTTGTCTCAAACACACTAGCAATTCTGAATTGAGGCATCTCGTCCTACCCTTTGCACAGAAGGAAGAATCCTATAAGGCAAAGATGTAGTTGACAACATACTAAAGGAAGACCATGCTCCACGATAGGTGTCGTCGCAAGTCAAGTGCAAGAGTTGGAGTGCGAAGGAATCATAGAAGCAAGAACTCCTCAAAGCAAATACATAGAATTATGGAGGCAAGGATATATTTCATTAAAATCTCCTCAAAACAATACATAGATTGGGATTACATCACAATTATCGACATTGTTTCAACATTTTCATCCTAAATTCAATAGCTTAGGTCTCTTTCTTTTTAGCCCTCGAGCAAACCCTCCACACATTTGCATGAAATCATCCAACTCAGCCGGGAGACAAAGCATAGGATCAGCACGAATTTGTTTTTTTGCCTTTTCAAAGCATTGGACAAAATTTGGAATACAATGGCTTTGCTCCAAATTCATGCTCATATATTTTTTTTCCATATGTCAATATCGATCCCTCGCTCTCGTGCCTCTTCTCTCCACCACTTCATGGCATTCATTACTTGAACCCTTTGATCATGATAGTGTTTTGCTGAGGTCCACCCTAAATCGCACTGCTTCTTGATTTCGACTAGTAGGATATTCATCTCTTGGACCTTTTGTACCAATTCATCAGTCATCCCGTCTTGTGCATAAATTTGCTTTTGTAGGTTGGCATTGACTCCCCTTTGTCTATTGACTTCCACTTCCAATGACTTTCGCACATCTTCTTGCTGAATGACTTCTTCTTCTAACTGACACTTTTCTTTTCTTAGTTGATGTCGTTCTGTTGTCAAGGAAAATACTTTGCTTTCAAGATTCTGGATCCTAGTCATGACGCTCGGCGGGACCTTGTCCGTATTCTTCTGGACTCTTGAGGTTACGGAGATATCTGCACACAAATCTTTTAAATGTTCATTTTCCTTTGTCAACCTCTCAAAACTCTTCTGACCAATGGGTATTTTCAACTCGGCATCTTGCTTTTGCTGTTCCATTTCCTTCATTTGTGCTTCCAGGACTTTCAGTTGTTCTTCCATTTGAATTACCGAAGGGGAGTAATATTCAGCTTTCGTGTTTTCTGCAGGAATGTTGACAGGACCTTTCCTTGATTTTCTCCATGCTTCATACTCCGAGACAATAATTAGGATCGGTCGTCCCAATTGTGATCTCCCCGCCATCCTCACATTTTTCCATGCATTTCTAACTTCTTTTGCCAACAACTTGGTATTCTCACCATCCTCGTATCGAAAACAGCATCCACCGAGTTGTTTTTCTCGTGGCACGGTTTGCGTCCAACAAAGTTGTCGTAGGGCTATGGTGGGTGTGTAGGATATGCACCCTCTCGGGCCCATCAAAGGAACATTTGGATAGTCACCACAACTATAAATGATATCTTGCCCCTGTTGACTTTCGTACCATGGGCATACCCACTTAAAAGAGTCCTTTTCCACTTTGTCAAACTCGTTCTTCCATTCCTCTTCATTAAGCTGTCTTGTAGGGATGTTATGGAAGCCTCTTAGTGGATTTGAATGGGGGTTGATATAGCCTTTTGCGTACATGTGAGTCATGACCCATACATAGAGCAACTGTGCACAACATCTGAGCTTCCCCTTTGGATGCCGCTGGCAAAATTCTAGAGTCAAAAGCGTTTCAGCCAATACTGCCGGCACGGGGTTTTTCTTTCTTTCAACTGTGAAGAACACATCCATTGCTGCTTGATCTATCATGTCTAGCGCCGATGGAAATAGAACCAACCCATATATTGCTAGTGCCAATACCCTCTCAAAGGTTTCCCAGTCTTGTCGATCCATTAGTTTCCTCAAATGATTTTCAAGAAATTTTTGGGTCAACCCTCACGAGTTTGAGTTCCTGGTCAAATTCACTTCAATTTCAGGAAGCCCTAGTAACCTTGCTATGCTTGCAGCGGTCAAGTATTGCCCCATGCAAAAGTACACGGTGGGAATTTTATGCATTGGCAACCTTAACAGGCAAGCATATTCTTCAATGGTGGGTGTAATGTCCATGTTTGGCAACTCGAAGCATCTGAGACGTGGGCTCTAATACCGACTAAGAGCACTCAAAGCAGTAGCTTGAACCGATATGAAAATTAGGTCCAAGATCCCTCCATACTTCTTGACGAAGCTTTTTTGATGTTCTTGAGGAAAAGATTGGCTCAACTCTTTCAGATTCTCTAATGAGTTCAAAATCACCCTGGAGCTCTTGGTGGCGGGAGCATTGCTAGTGTGTCTGACTTTTTCCATATCTTGTTATCAAAGGTGTTATTTCTCACCAAATTATCTGTGCAAGGGAAATTTTATTTTATTAATAACATTTGGAAAGCAAAATTACTTATGCATGAGAGTGTACCAATATGCGTGAATGAATGACATATTGACGATGCATGGCCCTAAATACTATATGCAGAGCATACAATATAATAATGAGTGTAACAGGATGCACGAACGAGTGGCATGTTAAGGTGCATGTGGGATGCGTACAGAAAATCGTTATGATGCATGAGATATAAATGTAATTATTCATGCTGCAAAAAAAGTGTAATGCGCTCCCTTTTGTCCTACATAGGTCCTATCCTAAAGTTGGGATTTCTGAAGTCAAGACCCTATTTTGGTAGGCTGCTAATGGCATTTTATGTGCATGACTTTCGGGACAGAGCTAGACCCCCTAACATATGGTCCCTGGATTACCCTCATCTAAAAGATAAGGATCCGAATCCATGAACCTCACCATAGGGACAAATAAGTCACAATATGGTAGTCCATGTACCGGTAGCAATCCGAGCAGGAGAATCAGTGACTGTCAGGGACGCAAAAGCATCACAATAACATCACTGAAGCCCCTTCTAATCTTATGGCATTCCAAGACTCGGGTATAGAGCCCAAAGTGTGTGCAACATGTGATAGTGATGTGTGTGATGGGGGCGTACAAACCTTTACAAAAACCTCCTAAAACAAAATCACCCCAAACCTGCAGAAAAAAACACCAATAGTTCTCTACCCTAAGGTTGCAAGAATATACAAAGACATTTATAAGAACTTATAAAACTAAATACGAAATAAATAAAACAAAGAAGGGTAAAACTAATATTTTCAAAGCTATTAAAAAAATGCACAACCAACTATGATAGGCCTGACTCTCAAAATTCCCCAGTGGAGTCGCCAGCTGTCGCGATCGTCTCGTCCGGGCACCGCGAAAAAAGGGAGATATAAAGACAGAGGAGTCGCCACTAGAATTTTTATTGGGAAAATCTTAGAAAACCCAATTATTTAAAGGTAAACTGGTCTAAAAAAGAGAGAGATGAGTCCGGGAGTCGGTTACGAGTAGCGAAGGTGTTAGCACCCCACATCGTCCGTTTTAAAAAAATGGTACCTCAAGTTAACGTGCAAAAACATTTTAATAACCTTTTAAATATTTATTTTACCCCAAAAATTATTTACAAGAAAGATCTATTTTTAATTTTTAATATTTTAAATTTTTATTAATTTTTATATTTTTAAATTTATTGTTAAAAAAGGGGAAAAGTTTAATTATTTCGATTAATTATTTTAACATAAAAAGAGACACAAAAAAAGGAAAATTTAGTTTTGGCTTGACAAGATAATTTATCTTGCTCCTACGTATTCCCGGGTGCGATGGGAAACTCAAAGCCACGTAGTTCTTTTAAAAATGTTTGATTGGTTTATTGATTTTATATTTTGATAAAGAGTTGATTTATTTATTTTATTTTTCTTTTAAAAAAAGGGATTTTGAAAAGGTTTATTTACAAAAAGATTTTATTTTGAAATAAATTCACTCATGCACAGGGTCCAAGATAGCGATGCCATATGATAAACCCTTACAATTCATACGCCACTTGAGGATGAAAAATCATACACCAACGTCGTAGATTGTTGCGTGAATTCAAAAGATATTTTTATAAAAATTAAATAAAATTTGTTAAAAAGGGCAAATTGAAAATATTTTATTATTCTTAATAAAAGGGAATTCATTTTTTGCACAGGGTTCAAGATAACATTGTTATACGATAAACCCTTATAATTCTTACAACACTTGATGATGAAAAATCATACCTCAACATTGTAGATTGATGCATGAATTCAAAGAAATTTAAATTCTTTGTAAAGTTGGATAAAATTTGTTTAAGAAAGAGTAAATTGAAAACATTTTATTTTTTACAGAAAGAAGGAATTCACTCTTGCACGGGGTTAAAGATAGCGGAGCTATACGATAAACCCCTACAATTCATACAACACTTGAGGATGAAAGATCATACATCAACATTGTAGATTGTTGCGTGAATTCAAAAGATTTTTTTTGTTTTCTTGTTTTTTTCGTTTTTAAAAATAAATTCCTTTAATATGAAGACAAGTGCAATTTAATATATTTATTAATTTGATATGTTGTTGTAGAGAATAAACATGTGTACAAGTAATTTAAATAAACATTTTAACTTCAACAAAAATCCCTCTTTTTTTTAAAAGAACATACACAATAATAACACAAACCCACACACAAGGTTTACAAAACCGGACCGGCCATCGAACCGGTGAAGGCAGCGGTTCAAGGTTCAATGGTCCAACCAGAATTGAACCGTGGTTGAACCGGTTATATATACTTCACATACAAATGTCATAACTCAACATATATAACATTCAAAATGACAAAACCAAATCAAATATGCCATCAAAGTCATCAAACCATAACATTTAAGTTCAACAAAAGTGGACAATGTTTATTGGAAAGTGGAAATTAAACAACAGATACATCAAACATCATAATATTCATTGAGGTTGACTCCTTCATATTCAAACACGTCAGCCATAGCATCTTCACTAATTTGAGTAATATCTTCACCACCACCACCACTTTGAAGTTGAATCTCTATAGCATCAAGTTCTTCATCACCTAATTAAACAACAAGCAAGTGGAGAAATAAAATTTCAACACTAAAATAATCAAGTTACATACAAAGCATGTTCGATATAATTAAACATTAACCTTCGTTGCTTCTTGATGAATCGCCAACTATTGGAATAGCACCACTATCATGATAAAGAACATTTTCAATCTCATCAATATCAAGTTCAGGAGAGGGTTCTTCATCAATCACCCAAAAATCAACTTCATCAATGGATTCATAATCAATGGGATCACGACATGCCTTCTTGTAGTGTCCCCTATAACAACACATTACAATAGCAAAAAGCAGAATTATTATGCTTTTCAAAATAACTAAAAGTAATGTTTCAACTTTTGACATAATGAAATTTTTATACCTATTCCTCAAACGCAAGTTATAAGTAACATAAACAATATCATTCAGTCTCTGATGTTCAAGTCTATTTCTTCTCTTTGTATGGATGCGTTCAAAGACACTCCAATTTCTCTCACACCCAAAGAAGAACAAGTTTGGCTAAGAATACGAATTGCCAGTTTTTGCAATATTGGAGCACTACCCCCATACATTCTCCACCATTCATCTACAAAACACATATTTAGTTAAATAAAACAAGAAATATACATAACTATGTAAGTTTAAAACATTATTTAAAAATTAAAACTATAAATTGGTACTCACCAGGTTGTATATCCTTTGCCACTTTAAGAGCACTTTCACGACTAAAAGATCCTTGTCTTTCACGATACACTTGCAACTCTTTAATGGCTTTGGCCACATCGGGACAAAAAGCTTGTATATCAAATAAATCAAGAAGTGCTTGCATGACCCTACTCTTATCACAATACTTGTCATCATAAATGAATGCGGGGTTTAAAAAGTATGCAGCTGCATGAAGATTGCACTTCAAGTGCTTATCCCATCGAGTCTTAAGAATATCCTTGTATGGCTTATACAAGTTCTTTCTATGCTTAAACATTTCCTTTATTGCATTTTTTGCCCTTTGCGTGCCCTCATAAACATAACCAATAGAAGGTTTTTCATCCCCATCTACAATTATTAGTAATCTAATGATGGGAGCCATAAGTTTGGCAATCATAAAACATTCATTCCAAAATTTATTATCTAAAATGATAGCACTAACAGCTTTTCCTGGTGTACCCTTTGCTAACTTATGGCTAGTAAAGTGTTTGTCCACAACCAATGCTTGCAAATCATGCTTATGATCATGAATATTTTTCAATGTGATAAAAGTAGTAGCAAATTGAGTCGTTCCTGGACGTACGATTTCCTTCCAACCTTCTCTTTTTCTTAGCCAAGATAAGAATACTATATGATTGTACAGAAACACAGTTACCTTTGAAGCTTTTTTGGCAAGCTCTGCAACATGAGGCATACTAGCAACATCCTTCAAAAGGAGATTCAAGCAATGGGCAGCACAAGGAGACCAAAAAATGGTTTCATATTTTTCATGCACCAATTTACCAGCAGCTACATAGTTAGATGCATTATATGTCACTATGTGAACGACATGTTCAACTCCAACCCATTCAATAACTTCGGAAAACATATTGCACAAAGTCGCGACATCTTTCACAACATCCGATGCATCAATAGACTTCATAAATGCTATCCCTATGGAATAATAAAGTAAAAAGCTTATCAAATAAAAATTAAATGGACTATCAAGTTTATTAAGGAATCTCAAAATTTCACAAATGTTGTACCTTTAGGACAATAAACTAGAAAGTTTATCAACGTCCTTTGTCTTTGGTCAGTCCATCCATCAGCCATGATTGTACATCCACTCTTAGCCCAATTGGCTCGATAACTTTGCACAAGCAACTAACATTCTTTCTTGCAATCTCCTAACAAGTTAACCCGTAGATCATGATAAGACGGAACTTTATAACCGGGGCCAATAGCAGCAATTGCATCCGCAGCTTCTTGAAAATATGGTGACTTTGTTGCATAAAATGGAATGTTAGCATCAAAAAACCATCTAGCAATTGTCATCCCAGCTTTGTAACGTGCAGCCTTGCCAGATATTACACTTTTTATAGTTGGTTGAGAGCAAGGAGTTGTCCTTGGAGCAAAAGAACCACCAATTTGAACATCAGCTTTTCTTTTTCCTTTGTTGGGAGCAGAAACAGATGCAGTATTTGGGAAGGGTTGAACTTCTTGCACTTCCCCCTCATTACTACCATCATATGCATCATTGAGGTCATTAGTCTTCTTTTTTTCTTTGATACCTTTCAATAACTCAATCATTTGGTGACGAACATCGTGAGGAACTTTCTTACAAGAGCTTATTTGACCAGATATACCCGCAAGATGGTGCTTCATTCTGTTTATTCCTCCTCCTCTGTAACTTATTCCACAATGAATGCAAGTGTACACATTAGTTCTCCCTTCTTTTCTAAATGCAAAATGCTCCCAAGCAGGATCACTTTTCCCACGAAATGCAATGGAGCCTTCTGCTGATTCACCATGTGATGATTGTGTATTAGGGGCATTGGTAGATAAATTAGGATTATTTTCAGGAGCATTCCCACTTGGTAATTCCTACAATAGGAACATGTTCAGCGAAAAATTAATATTTTTTTTTGCAGCAAGTCAGCAACAAGCCAACAACAAGAGTACAAGTATTTTTGGACAAGTATTCTTGGAAACTAGTCAGAAATCAGAAATCAGAATTCAGAATACAAAACTTGGAGAACACAGTACAAGTATTCATCATTGAACAAGTATTTTAGGAGAATACAAAACTTGGAGAAGAAGAGTGACATACCTGGTTCGAGTTCGACATTGATTGGAGTATTCTATTGGAGTAGGGAGAACAGGGAAGCAGAGGCAGCCAGGCAGGTAATTAGCAGAACTGCAGAAGCCTTATCAAACAAAAGACTTAATGGTCTTCTTCTTAGAAACCTGTAACGCAGTCGCAGAAGCGTCGGAGATTGAGGAAACGTGACAAAACAGTGGCGGATGGCATGACGCAGGGCGGCGGATGCGAGCTCGTGTGGCGGAAAGGAGTGGCTGGGTCTCTTGGCAACAAGTGCGGTCCGGTGACGTGGTTCGAACGGAGCTCACGGCGGCAAGAAGGAAGGGTCGAAGGTCGTTTGCGAAGAGGAGAGGAACTGAGGAAGGTCTGTCGAGAGTCGAGACAGGGAAAATGAATTTTAGGGTTGGAACTTGGAAACAGAAACGGCGTCGTTTTGGGCCGGTTGAAATTTTTTTTTTTAAAAAAATGCAATTCCGAGAACCGGACCAGACCGGTCCTTAACCGGGTTAGGCCGGTTTCGCCGGTTTTTAACCGGTTCAACGGGTTTTTCACCGGTTCGCTATATGACCGGTTTTCCTATCTGACCGGACCGGCCAAGGTTTCGGTTCCCGGTCGGACCGGCCGGTCCGGTCCGGTTTTTAAATCCTTGCCCACACACCATCAGCCCAACAACACAAGCCCAAACTCAAGAAAAATAAAAACATGGCAGAAGAAAAATAGAAGCTTTTAGCTTCTTGTTTATCATTACCACCAAAATGCAGAGAAGAGGAGAACCAAGAGTGGGGTGCTGATTACAGGGGTCGGAGGCGCGACAGAGAGGGTCGATCGGAGCCGGACGGCGGTTAGCCAGCGATGGCATAGAAGGCAGACCGGAAACGATGCAGTGGCGGTTCCGAGGCGGAGGTGGGACTGGTACGGCGAGCATGGTGGAACGGGATCTGTAACTACCACAGCGGAACAACGGCGACTGGTCCGAGCAGGAAGAGGAGGGACTCGACCTCGCTGCTGGCTCCAGATCTAGACTCGAGGCAGTGATGGGGTGATGGAACAAGGGCAGCGTCGCGGCGGAGTGACAGCAACAGGGATGGGGCAGCGCTGGTTTCTCTGTCAGCTTCAAAAAGAAGAAGATACAAGGCTACTTTGCGGTGGGGCGGTGCGACAGCACAGTGGTTGTTGGTGGAGATGGAGAGGAGCTTGTTTTGTTGTGGCCAGCTGCCTTACCAGATGAGGTAGATGTTGATTGGAGAAGAGAAGACGGTTCCCATGTGATACTTGAGGTTAACCAAATCTGAAAAGACTTCGAATCCTTTTGAAGATGAAAGTGGGAATTTGGGGTTGAATTTGGTGTAGTAGTGTGATGATGGGTTTGTGTTTAGAGTTTGAACCTTCTCTGTTGAGTTTGCTTCTGTTTCCCTTATTAGGTAGTGGTCATATGGCGGAGGTGGTGTTTGTTTTTTTGATTGGAAATGGGAGTAGATATATAAAGATGCGTGGAGAGTGAAAATAATGAGTAACATTTCTCTCCGTACTATACTGAGATTCAAGAAGGGTGTATTGTGATGATGTAGAAGGAGAAGGAAATAGAATACAAAAGAGAAAGTGAGGATGGGGCAAAGATTTGGTTGTTAATGGATTCGGGTTGTTTTGTTTAGAATGTGAAGATGAAGGAAGGTTGGTGGTGGGTGGAAGTTGAATGGATGAAGAGGTGTGTTTTTGGGAATAATGGATGATGGGTCAGAGAAGAAAATTTTGGGTGTATGTGTTTTTATTCTCTTTTCTTTTCTTTCACTCCCAGTCCCCTTCTCCCCTCTGTTTTTGCGTATCTGAATGGTTTCCTCTCGCCTTCTTTAACAGTGAAGTGTGTGTATATATAGGATGACAAAAAGACAAAAATCTGTTACGAGGTGAGGATGAAAATTGGACAGATTGTGGTGCGCGTGGTGCTCCCACCACTACCCTGTGTGACTGCTATATGTGCAAGAGATAGTACATCATTGTTTATGGAAAAAAGTAAAAGAAAACAAAAGAAAGCCAAGAAAACAGAGCTGTTTCATACTTGAAATGGGAGGACAGGGAGCAAGGATGAGAAATGGTAGCAGGAGGCAAGAAGAAACGTCCCTTCTCTGATTTTTTTTTTAATTATCATTTTTTTTGTAATCTTATTTTAATAACAAATCAGATTAATAATAAAAACAAAATTTTATTTGGGCTTGGATAATGGGCCTAAAAGATAACTTGGAACAAAAATGAAAATGGGCTCCATTTGATGATGTAATGGACCCAGAATAAAAACATTTTTTGTTTTATTTTTATTTTTGTCCATTAATTAAAACATCCGGACAAAATTAGGTGTTCACAATATGTTTTTTGTTTTATTTGATAATCTGTAAATCTATAAATCTATCTATATCTATTACAAAGCTATCCCCTATGCAAGGAGAGTCTGCCATGTGTACTCACCAGAAAAATCGTATTTCTACAGCTTTTATAAAAAACGGAAAATGAAACTAAATCAATTGAAATTAGAAAAATGAAAATTAAATGAAATTAATTAAAATTAACATAATGCAATCAAAGCTAATAACAATTGCAAGGTCAAGAGATTGAAAATCTTTTCACTGGAGATAATTATAGATATTAAATAAAATTTAACTTTAAACAAAAATGATGATATATTTAAATGTTTAAAAAATATAGTATTCAATTTCTAAACAGGTAAAAAAAAAAATTAAACATAGGATCTTTTTTGCACAATAAACATATTCCATAACTAATGGTTTTGGAAATATTTTGACCAGAGTTATTAAGAAATATTAAGTAAATATATTTGAAAAAGCAATTAATAATTTTTTTAATTTAAATTAATTATAACTAATTGAAATTCAATGTGGGATATTTTACAAGCTGGTGAGATTGGAAATATTTTCACCCGAGATAATAAAAGATATTAAAGAAAATAAAACTTTTAATTATATTGATGATATACTTAAAAAAAATTGTATTCAATTTCAAATCAGGAAAACAATTAACGTGAGATATTTTGCGCATTAAACATCCCATATCTTATGGATTTGCAAATATTTTGAGCTGAGTTAATTAAAAAATATTAACGTGAATAAAATTGAAACAACAAATAACATTTTCTTTTAATTTCAATTAGTTAATAATAAACTTAAAAAAACGATAATAAGTTTAATTACAAAAATTTAAATTATGTAAAAAAAAAGCAATTAACAATTTCTTTTTATTTCAATTAATTAACAACCAACATTTCTTTTAAAACAATGATATATTTAAAAAAATTTAATTAAATTCAAATTATGTAAAAAAAAAATTAAACGTAAGATTTTATTTCCACTAGAGTTAAAAAAAAAAAAACCATAATAGAAAGGGTGATTGACAGTTTCGTTTAATTCCATTTACCGACCACACTTAATCGGTCGCTAAATATAAAAAATATGTCCTTAAATATGGAAATTTGGTGACAAAATGGTTTAGCGACCGATTTAACGACCGTTAAAATATTTAGCGACTAGGTATTTAGAGACCACCAAATTTGGACTCTAAATATGAAAATTCGATCGCTAAATGATTTAGCAACCAAATTTCCATATTTTGCGATCAAATTTGATGGTCGCTAAATACCTCTTTTTTTAGTGGATTGGAAATTTTTTCTCCGGAGATAATAAAATATATCAAAGAAAATAAACTGTTTAATTATATTGATTATATATTTAAAAAAATTGTATTCAATTTCAAATTAGGAAACTTTTAAAACACTGATGATATATTTAAAATAACAATTGAAGGGTCATGAGATTGGAAATCTTTTTGCTGGAGTTAAAAAAAGATAATAAATAAAATATAACTTTTAAAAAAACTGGTGATATATTTAAAAAAAATTCCATATATGATTGTTTAAGAAATATTTTGACGATCATTAATTAAAAATACTAAGTAAATATAATTGAAAAAGCAATTAATAAATTCATTTAATTTCAATTAATTACAATTAATTGAAATTTAATTTGGGATATTTTACAATCCTATGTGATTGGATTTGTTTTACCAGAGATAGTAAAATATATTATTAAAGGAAATAAATTTTTTTAATTATATTGATGATATATTTCAAAAATTGTATTCAATTTCAAATTAGGATAAAAAAAATAATGTTAGACACTTTGCGCAATAAACATTCGATATTTAAAGGTTTTCGAAATATTTCGAGCTTAGTAAATAAAAAATATCAACGAAAATAGAATTGAAAAAGCAATTAAAATTTCTTTTAATTTCAATTAGTTAACAATTAACTTTTTAAACAAAGGATGATATATTTAACAATAAACAATTTTCAAGGTCATGAGATTGGAAATCTTTTCATTGGAGTTAATAAAAGATATTAAGTAAAATATAATTTTTTAAAAAAATTATGATATATTTAAAAAACAGATTGTATTCAATTTCAAAGTAGGTAAAAAAAAGTAAACGTAGAATATTTTTTGCACAGTAAACATAAAAATATTAAGGAAAATAAAATTGAAAAAACAATTAAAAGTTTCTTTTAATTTCAATTAGTTAACAATTCTGTCAAAAAAAAGTTAAAAAATTATCTTTTGGGAAAAAACCGATGATATCTTTTAAAAAATTGTACTCAAATTAAATTTATGTAAAAAAGAGAGTAAGCAATTAATAATTTCTTTTAATTTCTATCAATTAACAACCAACCAAAAAAATAAAGGTGGGAAATGTTTTACGCAATAAATATTGCATATTTTATGGTCTTGGAGATATTTAGATTGGAGTTAATTAAAAATATTAACTAAAATATAATTGAAAGAGTGATTAACAATTTCGTTTAATTTCATTTAATTATAATTCAACGTGGGATGTTTTGCAAGTTGGTGGAAATGGAAACCTTTTTTCTAGAGTTCATAAAAGATATTAACCAAAATATAAAATTTTAATTATATTGATGATATGTTTAAAAAAATTTATTCAATTTAAAAATAGGAAAAAAAATAAACGAGGAAAGTGATATATTTTAAAAAAATGCATTCAATTTCAAAATAGTACAAAAAAAAGGTCAGATATTTTTTTTAGGATAAACATTCCATATCTAAAGTTTTTGGAAATGTTTTGACCATAATTAATAAGAAATATTAAGTTAACATATTTTACAAGTTGATGAGATTGGAAATTGTTTCACCAAGGATGATAAAAGATATTAAAGAAAATATTTTTTTAATTATATTGATGATATATTTAAAAAAGTTGTATTCCATTTCAATTTAGGGGAAAAAAATTAGAAATAAACATGTCATATCTGATAGTTTTGGAAATATTTCGAGCCGAGTTAATAAAAAATATTAACAAAATAAGATTGAAAAAGAAACTAACAATTTATATTAATTTAAATTACTAAACAATATTAAGTATTTAAAAAAAACTGATGATATATTAAAAAAAATTAACTTCAAATTCAAATTATTTAAAAAAATTAAACAATTAACAATTTCATTTAACTAACAATTAACTTTTTTTATTATATTAATGATGATATATTTAAAGAATTTGTACTTAAATTCAAATTGAACCATAAAAGAGAGCTAAATGAACTAAATGACAACAAAAGAGAGATTGTATTTTTTAAAATCAAATATCTAATTTAATTTTAATTCAACTTTCATTGTCGTAACAATTGATAACCAATTATAAACAATAAAAAATGAAAGTTAATTAAAGCATAATTAATTGATAAAATAGTATTTAATGACCAATCAAAGCAACATATAACATTCAAATTGTACCATAATTTCGAATGATAATATAACTGTATTTATTATTAAAAGAAAAAAAGAGAGCTAAAAACCTGAATGATAATAAAAGAGATATTATATATGAGTTTGCCCAAACATACCAACCACAATTTATTCAACTTCCAAATGGAATTTGTAAAATAAAGGAATTTATAGATGAATTATTTAAATGACAATAATTTAAATAAATTACTTATGTTTTCTCATAAATTAAAACTTGATATGATAAATAAAAAATAAATTCAAACCCGATATAATAAATAAAAAAATATTTACAATTTACGGGATCAAAGTCTAGTTTTATACCATTAGGAGTAAAGAGTATATTTGGTGATGAAAACTTAAGCCATTAGATTTATTTGATATACGTCAGTAATTATACAATTTTTTTTAATTGCAAGTTTTTTTAAATTACTCTGCAGTTCCCAAATTATTTGAGAATTTTTAAATAACTCTCTTAGCTAAAAAAATTGTAATTAGGTTCATGAACTTCTAAATACTTTGTAATTGGGTCCCTATACTTTAAACGTTTGTAACTGGGTCCATAAACTTATAAATAATTGTAATTAGGTTCTTAGAGTATCCATATTCCAGCACCCCACTTTGGAGTTCTTAAATGGATCCCACCATTACACATCATTCATTTTCATTTTTTATAACTTAAGCACCTCACCTCTCCAACCCAGCAACTTCTAAAAAGTTCTTAAGTTGACCCCACCAATAACCCAACATCCTTATATTTCAACTCAACAATTTAATATGTTAAAAAAAAAGTCAAAAGAAAAACCATAAGAACGAGTACTTTCACAAGCACTCATCAAATACGAGGTGCTTAACTAGCACCTGCTCCATCAATCTAAAAAGCTAAGCACCGGTTCTTATGATGTTAAGCACTCCAAATTTTTGACCGATGCGGATGCTCTTAGGGTAGAAGAACAACCTTGTAATTAAATCACCCTGTAAATCGTTTTCCATGATTCTTGTCTATCTTGAAGGTTAATAGAACCACCAAATCACTTACAATAGCAAAGGTTTTAAAGATTTCTCCTACCATAGGGATCTAATTACAAATTATTTAAAAGTTTAGGGATCCGATTACAAATATTTAAAGTGTAGGGACCCAATTACAAAGTATTAGAAGTCCGAGGAACAAATTAATATATTTTTTGTTCAAGGACCTATTTAAAAATCCCCAAATTATTTGGGGACCTGCAGAATAATTGAACATTTTTTGTTTACTCAAACAAACTTATTCCATATCATTGCAAATCAAATCGAAATACAAGTTGGTGCATAATAAACAATACAAGGATTAGCATAAGATCCATGCTAAATTGACTTGTCTTCTAGCAAATTATACAAAGGATAAAAATTTTAGGTTAATGAAATTTTTGGTCCCTACATTTAAGGTGAGTTTTGATTTTAGTCTCTAAATTTTTTTTCAGTGGTTTTGGACGGTAACAATTTCAAAACGTTGGTTTTAGTCATTGTGTTTCAAAACGTTGGTTTTGGTCCCTATGTGTTTCTACGCATATCCTAGTATCTTCCATTAGCAACTCCAAGAACCACCTCCAACCCTCATTTGTCTCCTTCTCAACCACTACAAAAGGCAAGAGAAAATATTGATCATTTGGGTCCCTCCCAACTGATATCATTAGATATCCCTCGTACTTTATGTTTAGGTGGCAGTCATCAACCTCGACGAATAGCATAAAAAACATCTTTTGTAGCCTTCGAGACAGATATAGAAACTTCCAAACCTAGATTGCAAATTAAGACTAGGCCTATCTAACTTCAGGGATTATAACCAACGTTTTGAAATTGTCATGAACCAAAACCATTACAAAAAAATGTTAGGGACCAAAACCAAAATTCACCTAAAATGTAGGGACCAATAAGTTCGTTAAACCAAAATTTTATCTTGCTTAGTCAATTCAATCTATTTGTTTAAGTTCTTGAAATAGATCTAGAATTAATTTTTAGATTATCTAATAAGTAACATATCGTTGTATTTTTCTCTTTCGTATGCCGTATGGGGTGGGGAGGGGTTTTCTTTGTTTGGTTTTGTGTTGGTAACATGTTTCTTGCATCCCTATTTTTGGTCCACAGATACAAAAATATTGGCCATTGGTCAAAATACCAAGATAAGGAGGCCCAAAGGGCATACAACCAAAGTCTAGGAAGCAACATAGCGACCCAACTAAAAACTATATAAACGGGCCTAATCCAACATCAATATCTTCGACTAGATCTCTTGGAAATATTTCGATCTGATTGAGTATTTCATATTTGAAGAAACGGGGGTGGGATCGTTACATGCATTATTTTATTACTTTCAACCGAAACAAGAATTGATAAATAAGGTTTAACTATTGAGTAGGTCCCTGAACTATTTGAGAATTTTCAAATAGGTCCCTATATTTAAAAAATTTGTAATTAGGTCCCCAAACTTTTATAAAGTTTTCAATTGGGTCCCTATACTAAGAAATTTTGTAATTAGGTCCCTGAACTAATATAAAATTTTCTATGAAATCCCTGAGGTAGGGTTCCATGAAGAGGTCTTTAAGTTTGCTGATGTGAAACGTGACTTGAAATTCCCCTAAATTTGTATTTAGGGTTGCAAGAGACCAAAATGTTGAGGCAAAAACCAAAACGTGACCTCGAATGCTTTTCCTCCATCTGAGCAAATAGTCCATTCCTTCCCCGATTTATGTTTTACGGTTGTATATCCCTTCCTTGAAATAATTTCATCCAAAGTAGTTCCCTCACTTGCAACTTACTACATCTCACTTCATCTTTTTACATCTTGCTACATGTTGTTGTGTCAATGTCTCAAGGTTAGGTTCGTCTTCTAGCCAAACTACTCATAAATGGTCAGCTTGGATTAAATCAGTTATATTCTGTCCAATTCAACATATCACTAACGAATTTTATAATTTAGGGACCCCATTGAAAACTTTATATAAGTTTCAGGGACCCAATTAAAAACTTTTTAATTCAGGGACCCAATTGAAAACTTTATAAAAGTTCGAGGACCCAATTACAAATTTTTTTAGTATAGGGACCTATTTGAAAATTCCCAAATAGTTCAGGGACCTACTCAATAGTTAAAACTAGTGTATTTAACTCGTGCCATACAAGGGTATTTACTGCTTATGAACATTTCTATAAACTAATGGTAATGTTAAACTCTTTTCAATACGTTGTTGGTAATCATATGAAATTTTTTCTTCTCTCTCTTCAAAATCAAATCGATTTATTTAAACATTAAATTGTTTTAATACGAAATTGGAAATAAATATCTAACCATTCAAACATTCATGAATTTTAAAAATTCAAATTTAATTCATTATTTTTTAATTAATGAAATTCTGACCATTGGCACCATTTTCTTCAAATCAATGTGAGTGCGACACATTTGCAAATTATAAAGGGAAGATTATGGTATTGCCATGTATTAACACTACAAGAAAATTCTTGATTTCCGACGAAAATTTACTGACGGTCGTATCCTTCGTCGGTAATTGACGCGTTACCGACGGAATTTTCCGTCGCAAAGAGTGAACTGTAAAAGGCACAAAAATTACTGATGGAAAAGCCGTCGGTAATGTTACCGACGACTTTTTCCGTCAGTAATGTCGTCGGTATCAATGACGGGAAATGAAAAAATTGTGGTGCCAAGTGTACTGACGGAAATTCCGTCGGAAATTGCGATAATATACTATCGACGGACATTCCGTCGGAAATCTAGATCTCACTTACCGACGGACTTTTCCATCGGTAACCCATTTTTGAATTACGATGGCAAAAGCCGTTGGAAATGTTCGTGTCCGTCAAAAATTTTCATTTTAAGTCACAAGCCTCACCCTTTTCTCCTACCTTTACTCCTTCTTCTCCGATCTCTTTCTACTCTCCTCACTAGTCTCAGCCGCGCCCTCCTCCTCTGTGACCACCGCAAGTCGCCGCCACCACCAGAAGCACCACCACGACCGCCTCCCTCTCCCTCTATTCTCTATTTATCTCCTTCTCCCTCTCGGCCCTCCCTCTCGTTATACCTCTCCCTCTCTTCTCTCTCAATCGCGCCATCCGCCACTGTCATCACCCCGCGCCGCTGTGACCACCCCAAGCCATCGCCGCCGTGTCCCTCTGTTCTCCCCCTCTCCTTCTCCCTAACCTGCTCCGACCGCCGTGCTGCCACACCCTTAGCCGCGTCGGTCACCACCTAAGCAACCACCCATTTCCACTCCCCAGGTTTGCATTTATTGATTGGTTGATTTTTTTTTCATTGTTTCACTTTACTATTTTGGTTGCCTTTGACACTACTGTCCTGATTTTTTGTTGAAGGCGATCATCACCACCACCACCGCGACGGCAGAACCACCCTTGTCGAGAGGGCACCGATACTCTCAGGTTCATATTTATTTATTTTTCAATTGTTGTTATTGTTAATTAGTTTGAAAATCTGATAGTTTAATATTGTGAAATCATGTAGTTTGTATAAAATTATGTGGTGTAGTGTCTAGGTACTTTGTTTGAGAAATTATGTTGTTTAAGTGAAATTTGGAAATTACGTAGTTTATTGTTAATTTTTTATTTACTTAAATTTTTTTAAAATTGTTTATGTTGTTAAATATGTTTGAGAAATAATGTTGTTTAAGTGAAATTTGGAAATTACGTAGTTTATTGTTAACATTTTATTTACTTCAATTTGTTTTAAATTGTTTATGTTGTTAATTAGTATGAAATTTTGTTAGTCCCGATTGTTTTACTTATGTGTTTGTGTGCCAAATTTTAAATGTTGTTATTTAAAGTTGTTATGCTTATAGAGTACAATTAGTTATACGTAATTGAGAAAAACCGTAGATTCTCGTTCAAGGTTCAATATTATTGAGCATGTGTACTCGTGGTCATGGTATCACTCATTTTATTGAATCTTGAATTGTCCAATTGGGACAGTTTGGGAAAAACTTTTTCTCCAGCGATATAATAATCACTCGTTGATTCTCATCATTATATAGTTGATGAAATTTCGGGTCGAAACATTTCCTTTTGTTCTCCGGGTCCATGGTTGATTGTGGTATCTTACCACGGTCAAGTCGTGTACTTGGAGACCAATGGGAAATGCTGCCGAAATTTCGTCAACTATAAGACGTGAGAAGCGATGAGTAACTAGTATAATACGGTGGTGAAATTTTTTTTCCTCGAATGGGATAGGGCCACACCTTTGAAGGAAAGGGAGCGATTCGAGGTTATAGTATCATGTTTAAAAATACGTTAATTTATTTGGATATGCAGAAGGATGACATATTATCCCTCGAACCGTAGTTGGGTGTATGGTAGGAACGAGTCTGGGAGACGACTTCTGAAACAATCATTTGTAGCTGGAGTTGATGAGTTTATATCGAAAGCAAAGCAACATTGTGATTACGCCGAAGAGGGGGGATTAGATGTCCGTGCACAAAGTGCAATTGTATGGTGGTTTTGAGTGATGATTACGTGAAGTTACACCTATACCGACGTGGGTTCAAGCCTAATTATTGGATATGGACTGATCATGGTGAGGAGTTGCCGGATATTGATTTGAATGAAGTCGGTGGTGACGATCTTGAAATGGGTGCATCAGGCAGTGGCTACCACGATGAATATGTCGAACAACTCCAGTCAATGCATATGATGGTCAATGATTGTCTTGAGCAACATGGGAATTTTGAGGCGGATGAGTCTAATGACATGGAAGAGCCTCCTAATGAATTGGCGCAGACATTCTACAATCTATTATTAGAGACAAATAAGCCATTGTTTGAAGGGGCGTCAGATTCAAAATTATCAATTTGTGTTAGGCTTCTAGCTTGCAAGTCCAATTGGAATGTCCCAGAGCAGTGTTTGGAGTTCTTTTGTAAAATGATTCAAGATGTGACACCCTTCAAAGAGTTGTTGCCAAAAAGTTATTATGATGCGAAGCAGTTGGTGTCGAAACTAGGCTTGGGGGCTAAGAGGATTGATTGTTGTCCAAATGGATGCATGCTATATTATGGTAGTCAGTCTGGTACAAATGACAGTGTGTTGGAAGAATGTAAACTTTGTCAGACACCTAGGTACCGCATTCAAAGTAGTGACCATAGTAAGAGGAAACCAGTTCCTGCGAAGGCAATGTTCTATCTGCCAATAATTCCAAGGTTGCAGAGACTGTTTGCATCAATGCAAACTACGGGACAAATGAGGTGGCATAATGAAAATAAAAGAATTCCGGGCGTGATACGCCACCCTTCTGATGGTGAAGCTTAAAAGCACTTCGATCGGGTTCATCTTGATTTTACAGCAGATCCTTGGAATGTGAGACTTGGGCTGTGTTCAGATGGTTTTACCCCATACATTCAGGCCTCAGCCTCGCCATATTCATGTTGGCCAGTGATTGTTACACCGTACAATCATCCTCCCGAGATGTGTATGTCAAAACCATATATGTTTCTGACTTGTCTCATACCGAGACCATCTAATCCGAAGGCTGGGATAGATGTATATTTGCAGCCTCTGATCTATGATCTGAAGAAGTTGTGGGATGGTGTGTTGACTTATGACGTTTCAAAGAAGCGAAACTTTATGATGAGGGGATCACTGTTGTGGACTATCAATGATTTTCCTGCATATGGCATGCTCTCTGGTTGGGGGACTGATAGTGTGATTTCACATCATATTTCATGTACATTTTTTGCATGCATTTTCATATAGTTTAGGCATATTTAGTTTGATTTTGTTAGTTTTTACCTTAGAACGGGTAAGGTGGTGTTTTGGTGTTGTTTTGCAGAAAATTAAGGATAAAATGCTCAAGATCAACCATGATGGAGCACGGATGAAGATAGAGCTTGAAAAATAAAGAAAAGAGCGAAACAGAGCCCATCACGACCATGATCGAGCAAAACTAAAGAAGAAAAAGGCAAAAGTCAGAAGTTGTCACGGCCTAGCCGTGATGCCCGTCACGACCGTGACATGTTAATTGAGCCAGACCCCTTCTAGGCAGAATCTGTCACGGCCAAGCCGTGATGACCATCACGGTCATGACAGACCAATTGGTGAAGGCAGAAGCGATCACGGCCAAGCCGTGATGAGTGTCAAGGCCGTGACAAACATATTTTGAAAGCGCGCCCAAGGTAGAACCCGTCACGGCCTGACCGTGATGGCCATCACACAGCCGTGACGCATCATCCCGATTTATAAAAAGGCATCAGGGCAGAACGAAAAGAGGACTCTGGACCAGTTTAGAACCCTAGAACGACTTCTACCCTAAAAGAGACATCTTCTCTGCACCAAGGGGCTGCTGTGGCTGCTGTGTAAAGCCTCCATGGAGTTCCTTCTTCCCCTTATCTCTATTTCTCTGGTTTTAGTTTTTTCTGTAATCATGAGTAGCTAAATCCCTCTTTGTTGGGATTAGATGTAACTGAATTGAATATCATGTAATTGCTTTGAATTATCAACTATGTTTATGCCTTCATATTAGTGTTTAATTCCTATGCTTAATGCTTTTTGTGGTCTGATCATCCATGAACTGTTTATGAGAATTGATTTGCAATGGGGACGTTCTTATTGATTCTTGATCTGGAATTATTCACCTAGTAAACCTCGCATCTAGGAATGGGGTTTGGTTTATTAGTAATCGCGTAATCCTCAATATTAATGCAAATTCATTAATCTAGGCCACCTAAGGAATTAGGGTCTATTAGTGGATTTAGGCTCTTGTCATCTGAGGAATCAGGGCTTGAGTAATTTCGTGGATTGATTTTAATATTTGAATGCATAAACTGGATTGGTGTTCTTGATAATTGCATAAAGCTAAGGTTTAGTGAAGTCTAGTCCCAACATCTTTATCATATTTGAAATCCACCTTTTTTTGCACTCCAAGTATTTGATAAAAAACCAAAAAGAGTTTGTTCCTTTTCTTTTGTTTGTTTTGGGACTTGATAATTAGTATAGAACTCCCTTCAATCCAAAAATTTGCTTCGATAGTAATTGATTCGGTACGTGCCAGTACTTGTCTCAGTCCTCGTGGGAACGATATCGGTCTCACCACCGTATTACTTGTACGACTAGGTATACTTACCTAGAAATTGTTCAACATGTTTTTGGTGCCGTTGCCGGGGAATGTGTTTCAATATTAGCATACCCATTTCGATTACTAATTTAGGCACAATTTTAATTTTTCTGTTTTATTCTCTTTGCTGTCATGTTTTTTTTATGGTTTATTTGCTGTTTCTGTTTGCTGTCATTTACTGCTAACAGTTTTGGTCTCTAGACTTTTGTGTATGCGAGGTACTATCCCAGCTGACCAACTCCTCTACGATCCTGAAATAGAAAGAACGGCTAGGGAGAATCGGAGGCAAGCAAGACAGCAGAAACTGTTAGAACAACAAGGAGAAGAACAAGAGACCTCCACTTCACAAGTTCAGCAAGAACCACTTGAGATGGCAGGCAATGGTGAAGGTGCTCCACGGAGGACACTTGGGGGACTATGCCAATACAAATGTCAATCGGCATGTCACTAGCATAGTGAGGCCTCCAGTGAACTGCTCAAATTTTGAAATCAAGCCAGCTTTCATCAATATGGTTTCACAAAATCAATTTGTCGGGTTGGAGAAGGAGGATCCTAATAATCATGTCTCTTACTTCCCGGAGTTATGTGATATGATGAAGATGAATGGTGCTTCCGATGATGCACTTCGCCTAAGGTTGTTTCCTTTCTCTCTAAGAGATAGAGCCAAGTCTTGGCTCCAATCTCAACCAAGGGGGAGCATCACTACATGGGATGGCTTAGAGGCAAAATTTCTTGCAAGATTCTTTCCCACCTCAAGATTTGTGAAGACAAGGGGTGATATCATAAGCTTTGCTCAACAAGAGGGTGAGACTCTTCATGACACATGAGAAAGGTTCAAAGACTTGCTCCAAAGATGCCCAAATCATGGGTTTGATGATCTTACCCAAATGCAAACATTTTGCAATGGATTGAGGCCGTCAACCAGGTATATGTTGGATGCCTCAGCTGGAGGTTCCATGAACACTAAGACACCGGAGAAAGCATTGATTTTGATAGAAGCTATGACATCTAATGACTATTTGATGCATCATGATCGGGGCCCCGCATCAAGAAGGGGAGTGTTGGAGTTAGACTCACAAACTGCACTTCTGGCTCAGAATAAGATTATGACATAACAACTTGAGTCCACCAACAAGCAACTAGCTCAACTCCCACAACAACTCCAAACCATACAAGGGACACCCATACCACCTTAACAGGTAATGCGATGTGATTTTTGTGGAGGAGATCATGATAATGGAAATTGTGAGGCCACACCTAGTTCCCACGAGGAAGCTAATTATATGGGGAACTATGGGCGGCAAGGCAAGAACCAATATGCTAACAACTACAATCAAGGGTGGAGGAGTCAAGAAAATTTTGGTTGGAAACAGGATGCCAGACAAGCAAGCAAGCCTCTTCCCACACAACCGCCTCAAGACCGGACTTCAATCTTGGAGAACACTCTCAATCAATTCATGCAAATGTCCATGTCAAACCAGAAAAACATCGATGCTGCCATAAAGAACTTGGAGGTTCAAGTTGGACAAATTGCAAAGCACCTAGCGGAACAGTCCAGCAACAGTTTTTCAGGTAATACTCGAACAAATCCTAAAGAGCATTGTAAGGCTATTGTTTTGAGGAGTGGTAAAAGTCTTGAGCGAGAGAGCGGTGAGCCTTTGTTAAAGAATCAGAGAGATGCTAAAAAAACAGAGATAAATGCTGAAAAAACTGAGTTGAATAAGGAAAAAGGCAAAGGTTGTAATAGAGGAAGAAGAAAAATGCAGTGAAAAAGACAAGAGAGAAAAGTTAGTGGATGAAAATTCAATCTTGAGGAAGACTAAAAGTCAGATTTTGAAAGTTGGAGACAAGCCTCAAGAGATCCCTTCTTATGTTAAGTTGCCATATCCGCATTTAAGCAAGAAGAAGGAGAAGGAAGAGCAGTTTGCAAAATTTCTTGACATCTTCAAGAGGTTACAGATCAACATACCCTTTGCTGAAGCATTAGAGCAGATGCCCACTTATGCAAAGTTCATGAAGGAGTTGCTTCCAAAGAAAAGGAGATTTAAAGAAGGTGAGACTATTGCCTTGACTGAAGAATGTAGTGCGATACTCCAAAGGAAGCTACCTCCAAAGCTTAAAGATCCTGGTAGTTTTACAATCCCTTGCACAATTGGGAGTGTTGCTATTGGGAAGGCCTTGTGTGACTTGGGGGAGAGTATCAATTTGATGCCGCTTTCAATCTTGAACAAGCTTGCGGGTGGTGAAGTGAAACCAACAAGGATGGCATTGCAACTAGAAGACAGATCAATCAAGCGTCCTTATGGTATTCTGGAAGATGTTTTGGTGAAAGTGGATAAGTTTATCTTCCCAGCGGATTTTGTGATATTAGACAGCGGATTTTGTGATATTAGACATGGTCGTGCTTTGATAGATGTACAAAAGGGCCAACTCTGACTCAGAGTGCAAGATGAAGAGGTTACTTTCAATGTGTTTGAAGCTATGCATCGCCCGAGTGATGAAGAGAATTGCTTCCACATGGACATTGTGGATGTAGTGGCTAAAGAAGTCTTTCCACAACAGCACCATTCCTCTACTCTTGAGAATGTAATCATGAGTTCTATTGAAAATCTTGATGAGGAAGAGGAGAAGGAAATAGAAGACTGTTTGTGTGATTTGGAAGCTCAACCCATTCAACATCTTTGTCAATATTATGAAAGAAGAGCTCAAAAAGGATGAAGTCCAAGAGAAGCTCGAGTTAGAGGTTAAACCTCTACCTCCCCACTTGAAATATGTGTTCCTTGGTGAGAATGATGAAAATCCTATCATAGTGAGTGAACGCGCTGTCGCGCACGCGCCAAAAAGAACGAGCGGGTTTTAAAACTGTAGTTTAGGGCGACAACTCGGATGTCGTCTCACAAGGACTCTTAAAGTGTTATTTTTCACAAAAATCAGTTTTCGGGGGGGGGGGGGGGTTGGATTGGGATGCAAATAAGTAACAAGTAAAACAAAGCAATTAAAACAGGGCAGTTCAAAGAGATTATCAAATAGCCAAAAACGATTAATCTACTGTTCTTGATTTCACAACTATCATCGGTTCATGTAATCCTAAGCCCTAAGCAGATTCTATTCCCCTTTCAGTTGTAGTAACAATTAACAAACGAAATCGCTACTACGGATATATGTTCCTATTCCCGAATTAAACAAACGGGGTTAAGCCCTCATGAACTAAACGAACATGAATGAACACACGCGAATTAAACAAACGCGATTAAGTATAGGGACATAACATCACTGAAATGAATCAACACAACACTATACACTCCTGAATTAAACAAACAGAAATGTATAACATGGCATTGAAAAGGGAAAAACATACAAAACAGAGATTACAGAACCTCAAGTACGGTGGAAATCAATTACAATAGATTAATCTATGAAATTTAGTTCTCCATGAAAATGAAATACACACAGAAAAAATATGTAAACAGAACAATGGAGAATCAAAAGTGTACTTCCAAGCTGTTCAGAACAACAATTTATACTATTCAGAAATTAAGTCCACTCGCGAGGCGAGCACACCTTCGCGAGGCGAATATTGTGAAAAGTCAGCAACGTTTGGTCTTCTCGCGGGGCGAAGGACTACTCGCGAGGCGAAACTCTTCAAATTCCAAACTGTCACAGCCGTGACCTTCAGCATGGTTAAACCGTGATAGCTTCTGGTCTTCCAGGGTTGGATTACTCGCGAGGCGAGTCAAGTGTTCGCGAGGTGACACAGAAACCTTGTATTTTCCTGGAACAGTCAGCCTTCAGGGTCGCGGGGCGAAGAGCTGTTCGCGGGGCGAACCAGAGAGGATGACATTTTCACTGTTCTGCTGGCTTTCAGGTTCGCGAGGCGATAATACTCTCGCGAGGCGAATCCCCTGTTTCTTTATTCCCCCAATTTCTACTTAACCTGAAAACAAAGACACAGCTATAAGTGCATTATTTGACTCAAAATTGGCTAAATTAACCTAAAACTACTTTAGAGACTCAAAACCTTGCTTGAGGACAATCTAATCTAATTTGGGTGAAAATAGGATATAATTTGCACAAAACTTTGGTCATACTAGCCATAAAACTAGATGAGCCAGAGGCTGATCAAAATACCCCAAACTTAAACTTTGCTTGTCCCCAAGCAAACTAAGACTCAAAAATAAAAAAGACTCAAGACCTGGCAAGCTTAAAAGATTCAATCAACCTCGCACAAATTCAAGCAGTTCATCAAAATAGTTTTCTTCAATGTCCCCCCTTTCAACAAAAGCAATCCCCACAATCATTCATTCTAAACAATTGAGAATTTCATCATTCAAACAATTATTAATCTAAGCAGGGGATCCAAGTTACACACAAGAGGGAGATCACCAAATTCAAACAACTGCCTTCCTCACAAGGGCATTTAGTGTTCACTCAATCGCTCAGTTTGTGTCAGGCTAACAACATTGCACTCAATTTCACTTTTCAAGAACACTTCCCATAAATTTGATTTTCATCTCCAAATGATTCCCACAGAAAACATGCATGCCACATCAAAAGGTCTTTTATGGGTTGTAATGGGGCCTGGCTAAGGGTAGGATTTACAAAGGAACTAGGCTGAAGACCCTAGGAACTAAGAGAGCATGAAACACTTCAAAACATTGAAATTCCACTCAAGTTCCCTTTCTCATTCATCTTTTTGCCTTGGGTGACTATAGCCTCTTTTATTTCAAATATCCTTTTTGAATTTTTTTTTTCAATCCAAACAGCACATCACACCTTGTAGCCACCCCAAACTTAGTTTCTTGCACCCATTCTCTTTCTAAGATTCCATGCTCTCCTAATCCTAAGATCGGGTTAACATGTTTTTCCAGATTTTGAGCTCATAACATTAGGTTATCAAGAATTAACAGGCTCAATGGGCTAACTAGGGAACATGCATTAGGAATTGGTTATTTTTAGGCCAAGTGGTATTTACAAAGAAAACGCCTAAATCATTTGGAACAAACACATAAACATGCAAACCAAAAAGTGATTCAAGCAAATTCAGGAAAGTGCAATGACCGCGCTGTCGCCACGCGCCAAAAAGAACGAGCGTTTACAAAATAATGTAGTATAGAGCGACAACTCGGATCGTCTCTCAAGGACTCTTTTAGGTGTTGTTATTATTAACAGAAAAGTTAGAAAAAGTTAGAATTGGGGGTTTTGAGATTGGAAACTAAATTAAACAAAACAGAAAACAAAGTAAGAAAATAGAGCAGTTACCAAATAAGCTAAAGCGATTAACCTACTGCTTTTGGTTTCCCAACTATCATCGGTTCATGCATATTCCTAGCCCTAAGCAGATTCTAATCCCCTCCCGGTTGTAGCAACAATTCACAAGCGGAACCACTACTACAGATATATATCCCTATTCCCGAATTAAGCAAACGGGGTTAAGCCCTTCGTGAACTAAGCGAACACGAAACGAACACACGCGAATTAAGCAAACGCGATTATATATAGGAACATGATATCACCGAGATAAACCAACACAACACAATATACTCCTGAATTAAGCAAACAGAAATATAAAGCATGGCATTGAAAAGAGAAAAGGAAATGAAACAAGATTACAGAAACCTCAAGTCTTAACAGGAACCAATCACAGTAGATTAATCTAGGAGACTAATTCTCCATTACAAAAGGAAAACAAAACATAACTAAAAGAGAAAATAAAAGGCTAACTAAGATTAGCTCAGAAACTAGCCAAAGCTGGCTAATTCTGACCACCCTTCATTTCTGCCTAAGACTGCTTATATACACGTTTCTGGAGTCAGAGTACTCGCGAGGCGAAGCACTGCTCGCGAGGCGAATTACATGAAAGGTCTGCAACTCTTTGTCTTCTCGCGAGGCGAGCACATCCTTCGCGAGGCGAACTCTTCAGCTTCCAACTGTTACGCCCGTGGCATTCAACACGCCCAAACCGTGATGGCTTCTGATCTTCCAAGACTCGCGAGGCGAAGGATTGCTCGCGGGGCGAACGCTTCAACTTCAGAATTGCCACGGCTGTGATCATCAACACGGGCAAGCCGTGATCGTCTCTGACTTTTTCATGGTTGCAATACTCGCGGGGCGAGAGATTATTCGCGGGGCGAGTGGCTCCAGATTTATTACTTTTTATTTTATTAACCTGAAAAACAGAAAATAAAAGTAAATACTTTATTCAACTCTAAAACAACTAAATTAACATAAAAACAATTTACAGACTCGAAATACTACTTAGGAACAATCAAGTCTAATTTGGGTAAAAATGGTATAAAATAAGCACAAAGCCAGGGTCTTTACTAGTTATAAAACCAGTAAAACAGAGGCTCATCAAAATACCCCAAACTTAAACTTTGCTTGTCCCCAAGCAAACTACACTCAAAAACTTAAAAAGACTCAAGACCTGGCAAAACATGGCAAGCTTAAGAATTCAATCAACTTTCCATAGATTTCAAGCAATTTTTTTCAAAAGAATTTTTCTTTCAATGTTCCCCCCTTTTAAACAAAGTAATCCCCACATTCATTTATTCCAAACAGTTGAGAAATTAATTATTCAGACAATCAGAAATCTAAGCAGGGGATCTAAGTTACACACAAGAGGGAGATCACCAAATCCAAACAACTGCCTTCCTCACAAGGGAGATTTGTGTTCACTCAATCGCTTAGTTTTTGTCAGGTTATCAACAATTCACTCAATTTCACTTTTCAGAAGCACTTCCCATAAATTTGATTTTCATCTCCTAATGGTTCCCACAGAAAACATGCAAGCAACATCAAAAGGTCTTTTATGGGTTGTAATGGGGCCTGGCTAAGGGTAGGATATACAAAGGAACTAGGCTGAAGACCCTAGGAACTAAGAGAGCATGAACATTATTTACACTTTGAAATTCACTCAATTTCCTTTTCTCATTTTTCATTTTGCCTTGGGTGACTACAACCTTTTTAGTTCTTTTTTTTGGCATTTTTGCACTTTTTATTATTTTTTTTTGTTTTTCTTTTCTTTTCTTTTCTTTTTTTTTATTTTATTTTTTTTTTTTTTTCACAATTTTTTTTTTACAAAAATTTTTTTTTTTCTCAATCCCAAACAACATGTTACACTTTGCAGCCACCCCAAACTTAGTTTCTTGCACCCATTCTAAGATTACATGCTCTCCTAATCCTAAGATCGGGTTAACATGGTTTTCCAGATTTTTGGGCTTATAACATTAGGTTATCAAGAATTAACAGGCTAATAGGCTCAATGGGGCTAACTAGGGAACATGCATTAGGAATTGGTTATTTTAGGCTGAGTAGCTATTTACAAAGAAAATGCCTAAATCATCTGAAGCAAACACATAATCATGCAAACCAAAAAGAGATTCAATCAAATTCAGGAAAGTGCAACTTAAAAGAGATTTTCACACAGTCAAAAACATGTTGGAGGCTCAAAACCTCACCTGGACATTATTTGCAAATTATTTGAAAGAGATTCTATCCCTAGTGTGTGCTTCCTATCACCCCAAACTTATCATAAATCATGCCATCATAATAAAATCTCAAAGTTCAGTTTTCAATCATATGGGGATCATATTTTCAAAAATTTCATATCCTAGGGGGAAAACAGTCAACAATATCATGCAATCAATCTATGCAAAATCAATAAAATCCAATAAACTTGCCAATACTAGACTTAACACAACTCCTGAGCTTCTCAAATTATTCAGGAGCCTTATTGGAAACAAAACAGAAATAAAGCAAAGAAAAAAAAAAAAAATTAAAAGAGCAAGGTAAAGAAAAACTCATTGAGGGGCGGTTCCACCAGGATCCCACTGCCTGTAGCATAAGGCCCACGTGGTAGCCAAAGGACTGAAATTTGTTCCATGGTCTCCTAGCTTGTAGCTTTGATGCGGAGGTGAGCACTTGACAATTATAATAACCTCGCCGAGTGCGGCAGACTTCTCACTCCCCTTCGGGTCACAGCTGACCTCCTTCTCGACAAAGTCTCCCCAATAGAAGTGGGGCTCAACCTCTTGGACCGGCCATGGTGCAGAATCCAAGGGTACAAAATCCAGAGTTGGTTCCTCAGGGGGAAATGGCAAACAGTTAGAGAATGTTACTGGTGTTGCTTCAACTTCTGCAATGTCTTCATCCACTGCACTAACAAATTTTTCACCTGCTATACACGCAGAAATTTCAGCACACACCACACAAAGGTTAGAGTTAGTACATATATTACAAGAAAATGAATCAGAAAAATCTACAATGTCTGGAAATTCTGCAATTAGTTCATCATCCACCCCTCTACTCTCAACACATACAATTGTTTTACTTGAATCATCTACTCCCAAAGGTTCTTCTTTATCTTCAGGCACGGTGGAGCAGATGTTCTCTTGATCCTCCTGATCTAAGTTTCCCGAACAGAACAAACCTGCAAAACGATCCGCATTTTCTATTTTTCCTGAAAAGTATAAACCTGTAAAACATTCAACACACAATGCAGTTCCATCACAATAACAAGCATTAGGATCAGGGGATTCAACACTAAATTCATCATCAACAGAAACATTATCATCAAAATTATCATCAAAAGTATTTTCAGAAATAACCACTTTAGAATCTGTATGTTTCTCAAGAGGCTGTGGAGTTAGCATTGCGGTAGGAGTTGGCGGTAACTTGATTAATTAGAGCCCACAATCTCGAGATTCCACTTGGCTCCTCTGGTAGGCTTCAAGATTACTTGCCTCCATTGCCTCCATCCTCTTTTGAAATTCAAGATTGTATGCTTCCGTTTGTGCAGCCATTTGTTGTAGCATAGAAGCAATTTTATCCAAGGTGCTCTGTGAAGGTTCGGAAGGTGCAGAGGTGGTCACTTGGCTAGGATAGTATGGTGGTGGCTCATTAAAACTAGGATAATACATGCAAGGTGGTTCATAATAAACATTAGGCAAATATCCATACATGTAATTATCCATGGCAATCAAACAACCAGACAAGCAAACAAAACTAACTAGAAAAGAGAATTTTTTTTTTTTTTTTTTTTTTTGCTAATAACAACAAACCAGAGTCCCCGGCAACGGCGCCAATTTTTGACCGCGCTGTCGCCACGCGCCAAAAAGAACGAGCGTTTACAAAATAATGTAGTATAGAGCGACAACTCGGATCGTCTCTCAAGGACTCTTTTAGGTGTTGTTATTATTAACAGAAAAAAGTTAGAAAAAGTTAGAATTGGGGGTTTTGAGATTGGAAACTAAATTAAACAAAACAGAAAACAAAGTAAGAAAATAGAGCAGTTACCAAATAAGCTAAAGCGATTAACCTACTGCTTTTGGTTTCCCAACTATCATCGGTTCATGCATATTCCTAGCCCTAAGCAGATTCTAATCCCCTCCCGGTTGTAGCAACAATTCACAAGCGGAACCACTACTACAGATATATATCCCTATTCCCGAATTAAGCAAACGGGGTTAAGCCCTTCGTGAACTAAGCGAACACGAAACGAACACACGCGAATTAAGCAAACGCGATTATATATAGGAACATGATATCACCGAGATAAACCAACACAACACAATATACTCCTGAATTAAGCAAACAGAAATATAAAGCATGGCATTGAAAAGAGAAAAGGAAATGAAACAAGATTACAGAAACCTCAAGTCTTAACGAGAACCAATCACAAGAGATTAATCTAGGAGACTAATTCTCCATTACAAAAGGAAAACAAAACATAACTAAAAGAGAAAATAAAAGGCTAACTAAGATTAGCTCAGAAACTAGCCAAAGCTGGCTAATTCTGACCACCCTTCATTTCTGCCTAAGACTGCTTATATACACGTTTCTGGAGTCAGAGTACTCGCGAGGCGAAGCACTGCTCGCGAGGCGAATTACATGAAAGGTCTGCAACTCTTTGTCTTCTCGCGAGGCGAGCACATCCTTCGCGAGGCGAACTCTTGACTTCCAATCTGTTACGCCCGTGGCATTCAACACGCCCAAACCGTGATGGCTTCTGATCTTCCAAGACTCGCGAGGCGAAGGATTGCTCGCGGGGCGAACGCTTCAACTTCAGAATTGCCACGGCTGTGATCATCAACACGGGCAAGCCGTGATCGTCTCTGACTTTTTCATGGTTGCAATACTCGCGGGGCGAGAGATTATTCGCGGGGCGAGTGGCTCCAGATTTATTACTTTTTATTTTATTAACCTGAAAAACAGAAAATAAAAGTAAATACTTTATTCAACTCTAAAACAACTAAATTAACATAAAAACAATTTACAGACTCGAAATACTACTTAGGAACAATCAAGTCTAATTTGGGTAAAAATGGTATAAAATAAGCACAAAGCCAGGGTCTTTACTAGTTATAAAACCAGTAAAACAGAGGCTCATCATGCAACTTGAAAGTGAGTTCACACAGTTAGAAAACATGTTGGAGGCTCAAAACCTCACCTGGACATTCATGCAAATTGTTTGACAGAGATTCTATCCCTAGTGTGTGCTTCCTATCACCCCAAACTTATCATAAGTCATGTCATCACAATAAAATCTCAAAGTTCAGTTTTCAATCACATGGGGATCACTAATTTTTTTTTCTTCAGAAACCCATTGTTCAACCTAGGGGAAATCATCACATCAATCATGCAATCAATCTGTGCAAAGTCAATCAAAATCCAGCAAACTTGCCAACATAAGACTTAACACAACTCCTGAGCTTCTCAAATTATTCAGGAGCTTAAGAAAGAAAAAAAAACAAGATAACAAAACTACAACTAGTTCCCTCCCCCACACTTAAAACATACATTGTCCCCAATGAACAAAAGAACTATAAAATCAGAGTGAGGGAAAGGAAATGGTACTCCCTGATCAAGTGTCAGTGTAGGTGGGAGCTTCCAAGGAGAGCTCCTCAACATTAGCATCCGCAGGGTCACCAGCATCCACACCATGGAATGGCTTCAGCCTCTGCCCGTTAACCTTGAAGGTTTTGTTGGTACCTGCATCTTTGATCTCTACTGCACCATAAGGAAACACATTAGTAACAACAAATGGTCCAATCCACTTGGACCTAAGTTTCCCAGCCATCAATTTCAGGCGGGAATTAAACAGTAAGACTTTCTGGCCCACAAAAAATTCTTTCCTAGCAATCATCCTATCATGAAAATGTTTTGTTTTCTCTTTATAAATCCTGGATCTTTCATAGGCTTCTAGCCTAAGCTCCTCAAGTTCTTTGCAAATCGTAGTTTCCTTTCATTACCAAACTTTCTTCATGTCCATGTTACAGCACTTGACTGCCCAATATGCACGGTGCTCAACTTCCACCGGGAGGTGACATGCCTTACCAAATACAAGCCGAAAGGGGGACATTCCGATAGGCATCTTGAAAGCAGTCCTCTGAGCCCACAGTGCGTCTTCCAGACGGCGGCTCCATTCCTTTCTGTTCGGCTGCACCATCTTCTCTAGAATCTGCTTGATCTCCCTGTTTGATATCTCAGCCTGGCCATTGGTCTGTGGATGGTAAGCAGTGGAAACTCTATGCACAACTCCATATTTCCTGAGTAAGGCTTCCATGGTTCTATTGCAGAAGTGAGTGCCCTGGTCACTGATGATAGCTTTAGGTATGCCAAACCTGCAAAAAATGTTGGACCTAACAAATTTGGAAACAACTTTAGCATCGTTAGTCCTAGTGAGGATTGCTTCCACCCACTTTGAAACATAGTCAACAGCCAAAAGAATATACAGAAAACCAAAAGAAGGAGGGAAAGGACCCATGAAATCAATCCCCCACACATCAAAAACCTCACAAAAAAGCATGGGTTGCTGAGGCATCTCACTCCTGCGAGTGATGGCAGGGCCTGTTGCTTGACATTCCTTGCAATTCCTATAGACCTCATAGGCATCTCTAAAAATTGTAGGCCAGTAAAACCCAGAATCCAGGACTTTTCTTGCCGTCCTCTGTGGACCAAAATGTCCTCCTACTTGAGAGGCATGTGAAAAATGCAAGATGGACTCTGTCTCATGATCGGGGACACACCTCCGAATAACCTGATCACTGCAAAACTTCCAAAGGTACGGATCATCCCACACATAGTACTTTGCATCGCTCTTGAGCTTGTGGAACTTATGTCTACTTGTACTGCGGGGAACAACACCAAAGAACAATAAAGTTAACTATGTCAGCAAACCAGGGGGTTACCCCATACAGATGTAGTAGCCTCTCATCAGGGAAATCATCTTGGATGGGAAAAGGATCCTCATCCCTTGCTATTCGGCTCAAGTGATCGGCTACCAAATTTTCAGCTCCACTCTTATCTTTTATCTCCACATTGAACTCTTGGAGCAAAAGCATCCACCGGATCAGTCTTGGCTTAGCTTCTGGTTTCTTTAACAGGTACTTCAGAGCTGCATGGTCAGTGAAAACAATAACCCTAGAACCTAGCAAATATGACCTAAACTTATCAAGTGCAAATACAACAACTAGCAGTTCTTTCTCAGTGGTGGTGTAATTGGATTGTGCAGCATCTAATGTCCTAGAAGCATAATGAATTACATGGGCAGCCTTGCCCACCCTTTGTGCCAGAACCGCTCCCACAGCAAAATTGGAAGCATCACACATGAGCTCAAAAGGGAGTGTCCAGTCTGGGGGCTGGATTACGGGGGTAGAGGTCAATGCTCTTTTCAGGTAGTCAAATGCCTTCTTGCAATTTTCATCAAACTGAAACATGGCATCATTCTTAAGCAGGTTTGACAATGGCAGAGCTATCTTGCTGAAGTCCTTTATAAAGCGCCTGTAGAAACCTGCATGTCCAAGAAAAGAACAGATCTCGCGTACGCAAGATGGGTAAGGCAATGAAGAAATCACATCAATTTTTGCAGGATCTACTGAAATACCCTCTTTAGAAATAACATGACCCAAAACAATCCCCTGTTCTACCATAAAGTGACATTTTTCATAGTTCAAAATCAGACCAGTCTCAATGCATCTTTGTAGAACTAAACTCAGACTATGCAGACATGCATCAAATGAGGAGCCATATACAGTGAAGTCATCCATGAACACCTCCATGCAATTTTCAATGAATTCAGTAAAAATGCTAAGCATGCATCTTTGGAAGGTGCCAGGAGCATTGCAAAGGCCAAATGGCATCCTCCTATAGGCAAACGCGTCAGAAGGGGGCACGTGAAAGTGGTCTTTCCTCCCGATCCTCAGGGGCAATAAGGATCTGGAAATACACGGAAAAGCAATCAAGAAAACAATAATGAGATTTTCCAGCCAGCCGATCCAGCATCTGATCTATGAACGGCAAAGGAAAGTGATCCTTTATGGTGGCCTGGTTCAAATTCCTATAGTCTATCTGAGACTGCTTGACTATTATGGACTCTAGTAGGTACAAGCTCATTATTATCATTTCTAACTACTGTGAGACCGGACTTTTTTGGTACAACTTGCACCGGACTTACCCAAGTACTATCAGAGATGGGGTATATAATACCTGCCTGCAGAAGTTTAGTCACCTCTTTCTTTACCACATCCAGAATCAGTGGGTTCAGTCGCCTTTGGGCCTGTCTAACTGGTTTAGCCCCATCCTCCAATAGAATTCTGTGCATACATCTGGAGGGGCTAATTCCTGTAATGTCAGCTAAGGTCCACCCAATAGCCTTCTTGTGCTTCTTCAGAACCTCCAATAGTTTTGCTTCCTGGTCAGAGTCAAGGCTGGAGGAAATGATGACTGGAAGTTTTTCATTCGTCTCCAGGTAGGCATACTTCAGGTTCCCAGGAAGTGGCTTGAGCTCTAGGGGGTGGCTGCTCAACGGATGGTACATTGGGAGTAGCCATGATGTCAAGGACTTCTGCTGAACAGACAGCTTCACTCTCACTATCACTATCACCCTGCAAAGTTGAATCAAGAAACTCAGCACAAACAACACACGGGTTAGTGTCAGTACAGTTAGTACATGAATATAAATCATCAAAACCAGAAATAAAAGGAAAATCAGAAACTAGGTCCTCATTAATATCCTCAATAAGCTCAGAAAGCAACTCTAATTGGAAAATCGAGTGCTCCTCCAGTGGGTGTTTCATAGCATCAAAGATGTTGAACTTTGCCACAATGTCACCAAACTCCATAGACATAGTCCCATCATTCACATCAATCTTAGTCTTGGCTGTCTTCATGAATGGTCTGCCCAAGATTATAGGTGATCTACTGGAATGTGTCTCCCCTGCCATGTCTAGGATGTAGAAGTCAGCAGGGAAAATCAGCTCATCAACTTGCACCAGCACATCTTCTACCATTCCCCTAGGGCGGGCACTGGTCCTGTTGGCCAACTGGATGGTGAGACCTGTATACTGCAATGGCCCAAGATCAAGGTTATTAAAGATGGAGGTAGGCATGACTTTTATGGAGGCACCCAAATCCAACATGCAGTTTTCAAATTTCTTGTCCCCAATAGTGCATGGAATAGTAAATGTGCCCGGATCCTTGCACTTTTGTGGTAATGCCTGAGTAGGGGCTAAAACAACAACTCTTTATGATGCAGACTTAGACTAGATAAGAGCTGAAACATTTCTTCCCAAATCAACCCTCTCATTATTCTTCAAGTTCCTCTTGTTGGTGCATAGATCCTTCAGAAATTTGGCATACTTAGGCACCTGCTTGATCACATCTAGAAGGGGAATATTCACAGCTACCTTTCTGAACACATCTAAAATTTCCCTCTCCTTGTCTTCACCACCAAACTTCTTATTTTTCTGAACTCTGTGTGGGAAGGGGATTGGCGGTCTGTACACTTTCTCAACTTCAACTTCAACAGTAGGCTCAGGAGTTACCTCAATAATTTCTTCATCCTTTCCAGAGGTGGCCTCAACAACTCTTCCAGATCTCAGAGAAATGGCACTCACATTAGGATTGGAGTCATTAGGATTTATCACTGTGTCCGTGCGGGTAGTTGACTTGCTCCTTGAGCTTGCTTGTATGTTATTTATGGAAGTGGCAAGCTGTCCAACTGTGTATGCAAGGCACGAATACTAGCATCCGTCCTCTGCTGAACCGTGCTGAAGGCCGCAACCTGCCCAACTCTGCTGAAGATGGAGGTTGTTTGCGGCCAATTGCTTGAGCATATCCTCTAGGGAAGGCCCAGAAGGTGCAGAAGTAGTCACTTGGGGAGGATTCTGTGGTGCTGCCATCGGTTGTTGTTGGGATGAGTTCCCATACCGAAGATTAGGATGATTCCTCCAATTGGGATGGTACCTATTTGTGGAGAGGTCTGGAGTGTTGTATCGGTTCTGACTGTTTCCTTGATTATAGGGATTTACTACATAAGCTTGAGGCGCTTCACTGACAAACTCTTCTCTCTGGATGGGGCATGGATCATATGGGTGCTCAGGAGAATTGCATATGCCACATAACCTTGCAGGCTGAACCCTGTCTATTGCCAATTGCCTTACAAAAGAAGTGAGCTCATCCATTCTATTTTCAAGGGCCTGGTTGGAAGAGGAACTATGGGCCTCATGCACACCTCTTGTCTCAACTGAATTTCTTCTGGTAGTAAACTGCTGGGAATTCAGTGACATATTCTCAATGAGTTGCTTGGCAGCAGCTGGGGTCTTATCAACAAGCACTCCCCCACTAGCAGCATCCAAAAGATTCCTATCCATCGACAATAATCCTTCATAAAAGTACTGGATAAGAAGTTGTTCGAAATGCGATCTTTGGGGGCAACTGGATACCAAATGCTTGAATCTTTCCCAATATTCAGCCAACGACTCATTCCCTTGCCTGATGCCACATATTTCTTTCCTTATTGATGCAACTCTTGAAGCAGGAAAATATCTTTCTAGGAAAACTCTCTTCAAATCATTCCAGGTGGTGATAGAGTTCGGCTCAAGATATAACAGCCAATCCTTTGCAGCTCCCTGGAGTGAGAACGGAAAAGCTTTCAGCTTGATGTTATCCTCAGTGACTCCCTCTGATCTCGAGGTTGTGGAGCAGACAACTTGGAATTCCTTCAAGTGCTTGTGTGGATCCTCACCCGCAAGACCATTAAACTTTGGCAACAAGTGAATGAAACCAGATTTTAATTCCAAAGGAGTATCAGCACCAGGATATGAAATACACAATCCATTATAGTTAACATCAGGGGCAGCAAGCTGTCTTAATGTCCTTTGGTCTCCCATGTTTTCAAAAACAGTTTTAGAATTAGAATCACTACTAGTGCTAGCCCGAAATTCTCTACGGAGTGTGTGTAGTGTTCTTTCAATTTCCGGGTCAAAATCACACAATTCAGGGCAATTAGACCTAGTAGCCAGACCAATTCAAAACAAAAACGAAAATAAAAGAAAAGAAAGAAAAAAATGGAAAAATAACAACTAAGAGTCCCCGGCAACGACACCAATTTTTGAACGCGCTGTCGCGCACGCGCCAAAAAGAACGAGCGGGTTTTAAAACTGTAGTTTAGGGCGACAACTCGGATGTCGTCTCACAAGGACTCTTAAAGTGTTATTTTTCACATAAATCAGTTTTGGGGAGGGGGGGGGGGGGGTTGGATTGGGATGCAAATAAGTAACAAGTAAAACAAAGCAATTAAAACAGGGCAGTTCAAAGAGATTATCAAATAGCCAAAAACGATTAATCTACTGTTCTTGATTTCACAACTATCATCGGTTCATGTAATCCCAAGCCCTAAGCAGATTCTATTCCCCTTTCAGTTGTAGTAACAATTAACAAACGAAATCGCTACTACGGATATATGTTCCTATTCCCGAATTAAACAAACGGGGTTAAGCCCTCATGAACTAAACGAACATGAATGAACACACGCGAATTAAACAAACGCGATTAAGTATAGGGACATAACATCACTGAAATGAATCAACACAACACTATACACTCCTGAATTAAACAAATAGAAATGTATAACATGGCATTGAAAAGGGAAAAACATACAAAACAGAGATTACAGAACCTCAAGTACGGTGGAAATCAATTACAATAGATTAATCTATGAAATTTAGTTCTCCATGAAAACGAAATACACACAAAAAATATGTAAACAGAACAATGGAGAAGCAAAAGTGTACTTCCAAGCTGTTCAGAACAGCAATTTATACTATTCAGAAATTAAGTCCACTCGCGAGGCGAGCACACCTTCGCGAGGCGAATATTGTGAAAAGTCAGTAACGTTTGGTCTTCTCGCGGGGCGAAGGACTACTCACGAGGCGAAACTCTTCAAATTCCAAACTTTCACAGCCGTGACCTTCAGCATGGTTAAACCGTGATAGCTTCCTGCCTTCCAGGGTTGGATTACTCGCGAGGCGAGTCAAGTGTTCGCGAGGCGACACAGAAACCTTGCATTTTCCTGGAACAGTCAGCCTTCAGGGTCGCGGGGCGAAGAGCTGTTAGCGGGGCGAACCAGAGAGGATGACATTTTCACTGTTCTGCTGGCTTTCAGGTTCGCGAGGCGATAATACTCTCGCGAGACGAATCCCCTGTTTCTTTATTCCCCCAATTTCTACTTAACCTGAAAACAAAGACACAGCTATAAGTGCATTATTTGACTCAAAACTGGCTAAATTAACCTAAAACTACTTTAGAGACTCAAAACCTTGCTTGAGGACAATCTAATCTAATTTGGGTGAAAATAGGATATAATTTGCACAAAACCCTGGTCATACTAGCCATAAAACTAGATGAGCCAGAGGCTTATCAGTGAGCAATGTATTGTCCAAGTTGGAAGAGGAGAAACTTGTAAGGGTGCTTAGAGAGCATAAAACAGCAATTGGATGGTCCATCTCTGATTTGAAAGGTATTAGTCCTGCATTTTGTATGCACAAGATCATGATGGAGGGTGAATTTAAACCGGTGGTCCAACCGTAAAGGAGGCTCAATCCTACAATGAAAGAAGTGGTAAGGAAGGAGGTGCTGAAACTCCTTGAAGCTGGAATGATATATCCGATTTTTGATAGTGCTTGGGTGAGTCCGGTACAAGTGGTTCCCAAGAAAGGTGGCATGACTGTCGTGAACAACGAGAAGAATGAGTTGATCCCAACTAGAAAGGTCACTGGTTGGCGAATGTGTATAGATTACTGGAAGCTAAATCAAGCTACTAGGAAAGATCACTTCCCACTTCCATTCATGGACCAAATGTTGGAGAGGTTGGCCAGGCAAGCTTACTATTTTTTCTTAGATGGTTATTCGGGTTATAACCAAATTGCGGTTAACTCGAAAGACCAAGAGAAAACTGCCTTCACATGCCCTTTTGGAGTTTTTGCCTATCGGAAGATGTCTTTCGGTCTTTGTAATGCACCTGCGACATTTCAAAGGTGCATGCTTTCCATTTTCTCTGATATGGTAGAAAAATACATTGAAGTTTTCATGGTTGATTTTTCTGGTTTCGGTTCCTCTTATGATAATTATTTGTCTAACGTTGCTGTTGTGTTAAAGAGGTGCATGGACACCAATTTAGTCTTAAATTGGGAGAAGTGTCATTTTATGGTGCAGGAAGGCATTGTGCTTGGGCACAAAATCTCAGCTAAGGGGATCGAAGTGGATAAATCCAAGATTGATGTAATTGAGAAACTACCTCCACCAATGAATGTCAAGGGTGTGAGGAATTTTCTCGGGCATACAGGCTTTTACCGGCGGTTCATCCAAGACTTCTCGAAGATATCCAAGCCGTTGTGTATCCTTTTGAATAAGGACACACCATTTGTGTTTGATACTGCTTGTCTCACTTCTTTCCAGATTTTAAAATAAAAATTGATCACTGCTCCCATCCTTGTTGCACCCAACTGGGAGTCACCATTTGAATTAATGTGTGATGCCGGTGACTACGCAGTTGGGGCAGTTTTGGGACAGCGGAGGGAGAAGTTTTTCCATGCCATTCACTATGCTAGCGAGGTTCTCAATGAGAACCAAATAAATTATGCAACAACTGGAAAAGAGTTGCTGGCCATAGTGTTTGCATTGGAAAAATTTCGTTCATACTTGATTGGTTCACAAGTCACTGTTTTTATTGATCATGCTGCAATTAAATGTTTGTTGACTAAGTTAGATTCAAAACCAAGACTCATAAGGTGGATTCTATTGTTGCAGGTATTTGACTTAGTCATTAAGGACAAAAAGGGCAGCGAAAATTTGGTGGCTGACCACTTATCTCGGTTGGTGAATGAAGAGGTTACTGCTGAAGAAAAAGACATTCGGGATGAGTTCCTGGATGAGGCCTTATTTCTAGTGCAGGAAAGACCATGGTTTGCCGACATGGCAAATTTCAAGGCTGCCAACATTGTTCCAGAGCACCTCACTTAGAAGCAAAAGAAAAAATTCTTCCAGGATGCCAACCATTTCATGTGGGATGATCCATTTCTGTTCAAGGTTGGACCGGATGGCTTATGGAGGAGGTGTGTTAGTCAAGAGGAAGCAAGGAGTATTCTGTGGCATTGCCATAACTCTCCATATGGTGGACATTACAATGGGGATCGGACAGCTGCAAAGGTCCTCCAATCTGCGCTCTTTTGGCCCTCAATCTTCTAGGACTCTTAAAATCATGTGAAGAGCTGTGACAAGTGCCAAAGGACCGGGAACATATCTAGAAGGGATGTGATGCCACTGCAAAACATATTGGAGGTTGAAGTATTTGATTGCTGGGGCATAGACTTTATGGGTCCACTTCCACCTTCATTCTCCAATCAATATATCCTGGTGGCGGTGGACTATGTTTCTAAATGGGTGGAGGCCATTGCAACACCGAAGAATGATGCACAGAAAGTGATTAAGTTCATCAAGAAGAACCTTTTTGCCCGGTTCGGTGTCCCAAGGGTCCTCATAAGTGATGGAGGATCTCACTTCTGCAACTCACAACTGAAAAATGTGTTGACCAAGTATGATGTGAGGCATAAGGTGGCATCTCCATATCATCCGCAAACAAATGGGCAAGCGGAGGTTTCTAACCGGGAGATCAAGAGAATTCTGGAAAAAACTGTGGCCACTTCAAGAAAAGATTGGGCAAAGAAGCTTGACGATGCCTTGTGGGCTTACCGGACTGCATTAAAAACCTCTGTGGGGTTATCTCCGTTTTAGATGGTCTATGGGAAGACATGTCATCTACCCGTAGAGTTGGAGCATCGAGCCTTTTGGGCATTGAAGTTCTTGAATTTTGATGCCAATTTGGCGGGTGAGAAAAGAGTCAATCAGTTGCACAAATTAGAGGAGATGCGCCTCAATGCATATGAGAATGCAACCATTTACAAGAAGCGAGTCAAGACTTATCATGATAAGAAGATAGTGATGAAAGAATTTCAGCCGGGACAACAGGTTCTATTATTCAATTCCCGGCTGAGATTGTTTCCGGGCAAGTTGAAGTATAAGTGGTCGGGACCGTTCATTGTCAAAGAAGTCTCACCTCATGGAGCTATAGAAGTGGAGGATCCTACCTCAAACAGGACCTTCAAAGTCAATGGCCAAAGGCTCAAGGCCTACTTGGGTGGTGACATTGAGAGATTGACCACAGCTGTGCACCTTCGTGATCCTTGAGATCACCGACCCGTCAAGCTAGTGACGTTAAAGAAGTGCTTATTGGGAGGCAACCCAAAATTTTCTTTTCATTTTCCTTTTGTTTTTGATTTTTAACTCTTGAATAATTTGAGAAGATCAAGAGGAAAAATATCATAAATTAATATTTTTGTTAAGTGTTTTCAGGGTAAGGAGGAAGGAGAAGCGAAAAAGGCAGAGACAACAAAGTCGGCAACCATCACGCCCAGGCCGTGACACTGGTCACGGCCGTGATGAGCCTAATGTGAAGACCAGAAAGGATCACGGCCCAATCGTGATACCCATCACGGGCGTGATGAGAGGATCCTGAAGATCAGAGAGCATCACGGCCTGGCCGTGATGGAGGTCATGGCCGTGACAGACAAGCCATGAGGACCAGAATTGATCACGGCTTGCCTGTGAGAAGCATCACGGCCGTGACACATTTCCAGCCTCCTTTTGACAAGGCATGTGAGCCAACACCCGCTGCCGCCTTGGTGAGTCGTTCCATTTTTTCTCCTCTCTCCGACTTGATTATTTACATTGGGGACAATGTAAATTTTTAAGCTTGGGGTAGGGGTATTTTTGCATACTTGTGCATTTTGCATGTTGCATTCATATAGGCATAGCTTTGCATGATCACATGATTCGATTTCCCCTTGCTTAGATTTTGCATCCGATTGTGAGAACTCAGTGCCAAATAAATTGAGATAGTGAATTGTTGAACCCAATTTTGTTTATTCTTGTGATAAGGCTACAGATAAAAATGCTTGAGATGATCTTTGAGAGTTGATAATTAGCATGTGGTTCCATAGATTTGGGTTCCTCACTGATTTCTGAACTAGTAAAATGTGATATTTTGAGCCAAAAAGGGGTACTCACTAAATCTACCCCATTCTTTGTGATAGAGTGTTATTCCTCTTGGTTTGTTTTCTCTAGAACTTGACTTGAAACCGTTTTGAAGCTTAGAAATTTTTTAAAACATTTTTGAAAATGATTAAGGCACTAGGTATTTTTCTGGCCCTCTGAGCTTTGAATGACTAAATGCTACCACTTAGCTGCCCAATTTTGAGCCTGAAAGAATAAAATACTTTTCTTGGTACCTTGAATTACTTTGATGAATGATGCTTGATAGGATACCTTCTAAAGTATTACAAAAAGGGTAGAAAGGTAGTTGAAAAAGTATGGGAGGAGGAAAGTCAGAAAAATATTTCTCTTGAATTGAAAATATCCCCTTCTCGAAAAAAAAAACAAGAAAACAAAAGAGAAAATAAATATGGAGAAGGGGATGACAAAAAGGAAGTGAGAAATAAAATAAGAAGAAAGAAAGAAAGGTGGAAAGATGAATCAAAACCAAAAAAGGTATTTTAGAAGGTGTCATGCTTTGAAATGCTTGATATTTTGTGTAGCCTTTTGAAATCTCCTTTTCTTGATACCCCCACCTAACGATTAATCCCATGGCCCCGTTACAACCTAAGTAAAAGACCTCTTGATTCTTAATTGTTTTCATTAATAAAGTAGAGATGTGGTTAATAGTCAAGCTTATGGTAGGATTCATTCCTTGAGGAAATTGAGCGAATTGTCATATATCCTTAAACACATGAGTGAGGTGAGAAAGAGTGCCGAATCGGTGAGAATATGAGTCCTGGGAAACCTAAGCATCTAATTGGACTTGAAATTGATCGTCTCTTGCTGAATTATTTGTAAATGCCATTACTTGGATTAGATATTCGGGTTCTTGGTTCACTATCCATTTTCTGATTATTTATCTCTTCTGACCTTAGTGATTGCTTGAGGACAAGCAAATAAATAAGCTTGGGGTGATTTGATAGTGTGATTTCATATCATATTTCATGTACATTTTTTGCATGCATTTTCATATAGTTTAGGCATATTTAGTTTGATTTTGTTAGTTTTTACCTTGGAACGGGTAAGTGGTGTTTTGGTGTTGTTTTGCAGAAAATTAAGGATAAAATGCTCAAGATCAACCATGATGGAGCTCGGATGAAGATAGTGCTTGAAAAGTGAAGAAATGAGCCAAACAGAGCCCATCATGGCCTAGCCGTGATGACCATCACGGCCATGATCGAGCAAAACTGAAGAAGAAAAAGGCAAAATTCAGAAGCTGTCACGGCCTAGCCGTGATGCCCATCACGGCCGTGACATGTTAATTGAGCCAGACCCCTTCTAGGCAGAATCTGTCACGGCCAAGCCGTGATGACTACCACGACCGTGACAGACCAATTGGTGAAGGCAGAAGCGATCACGGCCAAGCCGTGATGAGTGTCACGGCCGTGATAAACATATTTTGAAAGCGCGCCCAAGGCAGAACCCGTCACGGCCTGGCCGTGATGGCCATCACGACCGTGACGTGCATCTGATTTATAAAAAGGCATCAGGGTAGAACGAAAATTAAGATGACTCTGGACCAGTTTAGAACCCTAGAACGACTTCTACCCTAAAAGAGACATCTTCTCTGCACCAAGGGGCTGCTGTGGAAAGCCTCCATGGAGTTCCTTCTTCCCCTTATCTCTATTTCTCTGGTTTTAGTTTTCTCTGTAATCATGAGTAGATAAATCCCTCTTTGTTGGGATTAGATGTAACTGAACCGAATATCATGTAATTGCTTTGAATTATCAATCTGTGTTTATGCCTTCATATTAGTGTTTAATTCCAACGCTTAATGCTTTTTGTGGTCTGATCATCCATGAACTGTTTATGAGAATTGATTTGCAATGGGGACGTTCTTATTGATTCTTGATCTGGAATTATTCACCTAGTAAACCTTGCATCTAGGAATGGGGTTTGGTTTATTAGTAATCGCGTAATCCTCAATCTTAATGCATATTCATTAATCTAGGCCACCTAAGGAATTAGGGTCTATTAGTGGATTTAGGCTCTTGTCATCTGAGGAATCAGGGCTTGAGTAATTTCGTGGATTGATTTTAATATTTGAATGCATAAACTGGATTGGTGTTCTTGATAATTGCATGAAGCTAAGGTTTAGTGAAGTCTAGTCCCAACATCTTTATCATATTTGAAATCCACCTTTTTCTGCACTCCAAGTATTTGATAAAAAACCAAAAAGAGTTTGTTCCTTTTCTTTTGTTTGTTTTGGGGCTTGATAATTCGTATAGAACTCCCTTCAATCCAAAAATTCGCTTAGGTAGTAATTGATTCGGTACGTGCTAGTACTTGTCTCAGTCCTCGCGGGAACGATATCGGTCTCACCACCGTATTACTTGTACGACTAGGTATACTTGCCTAGAAATCTTTCAACAGGGACCCACGGTAAATTGGTGTGACCGTATTGCATGGAACATGGAAAGGCTTTTACCCTTAGATATGGTGGCAAAAGTTACTGGTTTGATTCTCATCGTCGGTTCGTAGATCCCGACCATCCCTTCCGAAGAAACGTCTGAGCATTCAAAAAGAATCAGATAGAAGAGGAAGGTCCACCGCCTTTGTTGACTCCTGAACAAATATGGGGTCGGGTTAGAGATATTCCTAAAGTCACTGAAGCATGTGTGTCAAAAGTACTCGCGTATGGAGAATGGCATAACTGGACAAAACAAAGTATTTTTTGGGAACTACCATATTGGAAGGATAATCTGTTAAGACATAGCCTTGATGTGATGCATATTGAGAAGAATTTCTCTGACAACATTTTTAACACGGTTATGAATGTGTCTGGCAAGACGAAGGACAATGAGAAGGCAAGGATGGACATAGCTCTGTTCTGCAGACGAAAGGCTTTGGAGCTGAAGCCGCAGCCTAATGGAAAAATGGTCAAAACAAAAGCTTGTTACACTCTAACCGCCGATGAAGCGAAGTCAATTTGTCGGTGGTTAAAAGACCTTAGGACCCCTGATGGTTATTCCTTTAATTTGGCACGTGTGCTGATGTAAGAACAGGGAGGCTTCATGGGATGAAAAGTCATGATTGTCATGTATTCATGGAGTGTTTGCTTCCTATTGCTTTTGGCTCGCTGCCCCAGTATGTTTCGAACCCGTTTACAGAAATCAGTCATTTCTTTAAAGATATATGCTCTGCAACTTTAAGAACGGATGGTCTGACGAAGATGGAAGAAAACATTTCAATAATTCTGTGCAAGATGGAGAGGGTTTTTCCCCCAGGATTTTTTGACTCAATGGAACATCTCCCTGTCCATCTTGCATATGAAGCGAGGCTTGGTGGACCAGTACAATATAGGTGGATGTATCCATTTAAAAGGTAATTTTATTAAATTTTGACATTTAAATAATTAGCGACCATTGAATAATGCCTTGTCAATGATGTTTTTTATTACTTAGATTCATGGGCGACTCTAAACGATCAGTTAAAAACAAGGCTAGGGTGGAAGGATCAATCTGTGCATCTTACTTACACCGTGAGACAACCTATTTCTGTTCCCACTATTTCAACAACTTTATGTTGGCACCAAGACATGTTAGGAATGAGGTAGATACTGATAATGCAGGGTATCCTTATATGTTATCCGTATTTAACCTTCCTTGCCGTCATGCTGGCAAGGAGCATACTTACTTAGTTAAGCGATGAGGAGTATGCATCGGCCCATGTACATGTCTTGATAAATTTCACAAAGGTGAAACCATACCATGAGTAAGTCTTAATGACCTATTTTTGAAATAATGTATCACATGTTATTATAATTTCTCCTTTAACACATAGTACACATTTTATTTGTCAGTGTGTTCCTTCAAATTAATCAATTTAGTGAACAAGATGGTTCTGTTCGTACACATGCAGATTTTTCTGAATGGTTCAAGCAACAAGTAAGTGTAATATGACGATGCATACACTATATTAAGCTTAATTTTGCCTCTTGAAAAAAGTAATTATTTAATATGACTTACCTTTTCGTAGGTGTATCAACAACCGTTAAGCATGACTAATCAACACTTGAGAGATTTATCGTATGAGCCCTATAGTTGTCTTACATCATGGAATACATACTTTATTAATGGGTACAAATTCCACACAGATGAATGGAACATGGGCAAAAAGACAATTCATAGCGGGGTTGTCATATAGGGTGAAGGTACCGGTGATTTTTATCGAGTTACAATACAATACTACTACTTATCCTAAAAAAGTAGTCTTATTTTATTGTAACTGGTTTGGTCCATCGAGGACAGGCACAAAAGTGGATCCCAAGTAGGAATTGTGGACATTCGCATGGATAGAAGAAATCAACAGTTTGATCCGTTTATAATTGCTTAGAATGCAAAACAAGTTTATTATGTCCCTTACCCAGCAATGAGAACAGACAAACGAGGTTGGTGTGTTGCAGTCACTACCAAGCCTAGAGGTCGCATAGAAATCGATGATGCAGAGGATGAGACGCCATTCCAGGCGGATGAATCGTCACATGTCAATGAAGTAATTGAGGTCGAGCGTATTACTGGCATGTTGGGATCTGCAAATGAAGGGGAAGAAGTGGTCATTGGTAATCAGGCATCCATGCATGCATCATTAGAGGAAGAAATCCAGAGTGATGACTCAATGCAAGAAGAAGAAGAGTCGGACTTACAATTAGATGACGATACCGAGTCTAAATAGGAAGTTAACTATTTTGTTATTTTTATTGTATTTTAAATATTTGCTTATTAAATATAATGTAAGACTTGACAACTATTGTTCTATAAAAATACTTGCTTAGATTAGACTGTTATATGTCGATTACTTATTGTTTTTACATTGATTTGTAATTGTGCTATAAAAATAGATATGTCAGCTTCAGGAAGACAGCCGCCCCGCCCCCCACCGCCTAGTAGTGATAAGGGGAAAGGGAAGGCTAAGCGGGGACGATACACTGTGAAGTTCCAGCTGCTTGCTCGCATTCCTAGAGGTCCCTCCGCACCCACCCCCATCCCTACGGCACCTACCCTATCGCCACCTACAGGAGCCTCCCCCACCCATTCTATACCCTCACCGATCCATACTACATCATCCCCTACCCATACTACACTATCCCCGAACCACAATACCCTACCCTCCACCCATGTCCAGACCTCCACTCGCTTTGCGCCACGACGCGCACTAGCTGGCTACTTGCCGCCCCCTACTGGACCCACACCACACCCACACCCAGCACCACCATCATCATTAACCGTGCCGTCCACACACCCAGTAGGATTATCATTTATGCCGACTCCTGGGATGATGCCATAGCCAGACACGACCATTCCATCCTCATCATCCGGGGTCGCATACGGTCACGACACGACCATACCATCATCATCGTCTGTGCAGCAGTCGGTCGCGACTGAGGACTTGCCTGAGTGGGCCAGGGTTCCCTCACCTGAGGATCGACCATGGATCTGTCCTGTTTCTGGATCGTAAGTTTAATTTAATTTAATGTTGTTTAAAAATAATTACTATTTAATAAGCATATATTTGTTGGTTGTCATATTGTTGATTTAATAAAATTATGAAATTTTCAGCTTCATCCCATCGAAAGTGGGATCGAAGCACGTTACCTTCGTCATCAAGGCGCAGTATCGTCGCTTCTGGCCATCATGGGGGTGATCCCCGGGGAGGATCGGAATCGTATCTTTAGACGATTCGGGGTAAGTTCTTGTTTATTAGTTCAAGTAATTTTCCATTTATTTTATATATTATTTTGTATAATGTTATTATTAATTTTTTTCTTTGATAACAGGAGCTTGTGCGCTGGTTACTGATGAGTGTGATTTCACCTCATATTTCATTGAAATTTTGCATGCATTTTCATATAGTTTAGGCATTTCTAATTTGATTTTTGTTAGTTTTTACCTTGGAACGGGTAAGGCAGTTTTGTGGTGTTTATGTACAGGAATTGAGGATTAAATGCTCAAGATTAACCATGATGGAGCTTGCATGAAGACGGAGCTTGAAAAGTTAAAAAAATGAGCCAAACAGAGCCCATCACGGCCTAGCCGTGACAGCCATCACGGCCATGATCGAGTAGAGCTGAAAAGAAAGAATTGAAAAGTTAGAGCTGGTCACGGCCGTGATATGCCAACTGAACCAGACCCTCACAGGCAGAACTGATCATGGCTAGGCCGTGATGGTGGTCACGGCCGTGACAGACCAACCAGCGAAGCAACCTCCAAGTCAGAATCTGTCACGGCCTGGCCATGACAGGCATCACGGCCGTGACGCGCAATATCTGGATCGTTAGAAACTGATTTGATCTGATTTTGTGATTTCTTGGGATTCAATTTACCCTAATCTATAGATAGGGCAATTAGGCTCAAAAATAGGAGGACTTTTTGGGCTGCTACCTTAGGCAAAATTAGGATTCCTCTTCCTCTTCTTCATTTCTTCTCTTAGGTTTTTTTTCTTTTATGTTTTTGTTAATCAAGCTTGCTATGATAATGACAATGCTTGAGTAGTAGTTTTATTTCTAGGGATTGGGGCTATGCCCAAGATTTATTTATGGAGACGAATTAACGTTTGGTCTCTCGTTAATTACGATTTTGCTTTTGATTTGATTCCTATTGCTTTAATTACTCGTAAATTCGGTGGCCACTTATTTTCTTGTCGTAGATACTCTAAGGAGGAACCTAGCGGTGAACTTAGGTATCGGATCTATAGGAACCAAACTTAGGACTTATATCACGAGATTTAGAAGCAGTCCTTCGAGGGTTCACGAATTGTCACAGAACTTAAGGGGTTCAATTTAAATTCAATTACCACGAGAGTAGGGGTTGGTTTAATTGGGCACGGTTTTTGTAACCCGAGAGGGAGCATTAACTTATTAAGGATAAATTTGCCTTCAAAGCAATTTTGATAATTAACAAGGGGTAGGCAATTTGGTAACATGAACAATCTTGTTGGTAACCCAGTTCCTAGGAATCCCTTTTGATTTGAAAAACCCCTAATTGATTTACTTTCCTATTTTAATTGATTGCGTTCTTAAATATCTGATTTTCTAGTTAATTCTTATTACAAAAAAAATCAAATCTTTTCCGAATCCTTATTTATACGAATCCGGTACACTTGCCGGAGGAAAACATCATGTTTTTGGCACCGTTGCCGGGGACTATGCTTTCTTGAATCTCAATTTAATTTTTAAATTGATTTTTCTGGACCTTTTTTATTTATTTATTTATTTTTCATATTAAATTTTCTATTTTTTTCATTTTTCTCTTTTTTTTTAGTATCTATCTCTCTCTTATAGGTGCTTTTCTCTTTTATGCAAAGATCCCTAAGTCTTGGAAACCTTATTGAAGTTGACCCCGAAATCGAAAGGACCTTTCACAGATGTAGGAGACTACAAATAGAGAGAGAGAGAGAGAGGTTGATTCCCATTCCACTCATGGCGAATCTACCGGATACCAAACCACTGAAGGACTACGCAGCCCCAAATGCTAGGGGTTTGCGAACTGGGATTGCTAGGCCAGAAATCGAGGCGGAGAACTACACTATACCGCCTATGCTAATTAGCATGATTAGGCAACATCAATTCAGAGGATTACCCTCGGAGGACCCGACTGATCATGTGGAGACATTCTTGGAGTTCACCAATGCAATTAGAATTCATGGCACCCCGATTGATGCTATTCGCTTGAGGTTGTTCCCATCCTCTCTTACTGGAAAGGCAAAAGCTTGGTTGAAGCAAGTGGCCGCTAATACCTTGTCAACTTGGGACCAACTGGAGCAGGCATTCTTGGAGAAATTCTTCCCTCCATCCAAGACAGCTTACCTACGAACTCAGATCACCGGCTTCTTCCAAAAGGACGGAGAATGCTTATCCGAAGCTTGGGATCGTTACAAACGATTGCTGGAGTCCTGCCCACATCATGGGCTCGAGAGGTGCAGGTTGCTAGTGCATACCTTCTTCAACGGATTGGATTACTCTTCGAAGGTGTCACTTGACTCCGCAGCTGGTGGAGCCTTTATGAATAGACCTCTGACTGATGCATTCAATATCATTGAAAACGTAGCCACCAACTACCACCAATGGGGTTCGGAAAGAGGTAATAACCCGAAAAAACTTTCGGGGGGTAAGTTTGAAATGAATAGCACTGATCGAATTATGTCTAAATTTGACTCATTGAATAAACGCTTTGATAAGCTTGAAAAGGCTAATGTGAGTTCAATAGGTGCTACTAATATTGTTTGTGAGATTTGTGGAATGTAGGGACATGACATAATGGAGCGCCCACATGGTATTGCTCCTGGATCCGGTGCTTCGGGTGAACAAGTGAACTCTTGTCACAACTTCTATGACACGAACCCGAAGTTGCCAAACTATGTTCCCCCAAATTCTTAAAAAAAAGGAAGGAAGAATAGCCCTTACCTTTCCTACGGGAACTACCACAACACATTGAACCACGAATTCCAAGAATGCCAAGGTAATAGGAAACCCGCATCGGGGTATCCTCAGGTACAAAAGTCTAAACTTGAGTCTCTCTTGGAAAATTTTGTTGAAACTCAAACAAAGCAAAATGAAGAGTTTAGACAACATGGTAGGGCAGTCAATGAGGCAATAAAAGATTTAACATATAAGGTAGATAACTTAGCCATCCATAATAAGATGTTAAAAACTCAGATTGCCCAACATGCTAGTACATATACAATAACTAAGGGTACATTCCCAGGACAACCCGAAGTTAATCCCAATGAGCAATGTAATGCTATATACTTAAGGGATGATAACTTGGGGTAGTTGAAAAGGATGTGGAATGTGAGGAGGACATGAGCGAAGATGAAGAGATAGAGCCAAAGTATGTCCCTCCACCATCTTACCAACCCCCAATACCTTTCCCACAAAGGTTGGTCAAGAAAAAACAAGTAGAAATAGAAACTAAGAGCTTAATTGAGGAGCATAATGCCATGATAAAAACTAATACGCCTCCTAAACTAAAAGATCCAGGAATTTTCTCTATTGCTTGCTCAGTTGGAGAGGTGAAAATAGACCAAGCCTTATGTGACTTAGGGGCTAGTGTGAGTTTGATGCCGCTTACTATCTTTGAGAGGTTAGGAACCAAGGAATTGAGTCCATCCAAATCCTCTTTACAATTTACGGATGACTCGACTAAAACTCCTCTAGGCATACTAGAGAATGTTCCCATAAAGGTATGGAAATTTTTCATTCCTACCGATTTCATGGTGTTGGACATGAACGGGAATTCTAAATTCCCTATCATTCTTGGAAGGCCATTCTTGGCCATAGCTGGAGCGATAATAGACGTAAAAAATGGCAAGCTCTCTTTAAATGTAGAGGAAGGTAGGATATATTTTGATTTGACTAACTCATATAACAACCCTCCTTTTGATAGTCATGTGTGCAGGATCGAGATAATGCCTCCAGAGGTGAAGGAAGAGCCTAATATGGAAGCAACTCCCAAACTTTGCATGACGAATGATGCACCAAATAATGATGAAATGGGAGTTGCTCAACATGTGGAGTTAAAACTTCCGCCGGGAGGAAGTAAAGCCATGAATCTCAGAGTGAAAAGAGCAAAGCGAAACAGCAATTGGTCATATGAACAGAATAGGCTCTTTGAAGGACTTCCATGGAAGAGAGGTTTTTCCTGCACCTCCAAGCCCAGCCGATCCCGGTTAATTGAAAGAAGTATGGTCAAGCTTAAGATCGTAAATAAGCGCTTCTTGGGAGGCAACCCATATTTCCTTTCTCTTTTTATTTGTTTTTGAATAATTTGAGAAGATTAAGAGAAGAATGATCACTAATTGATGGTTTTGACAAGTATTTTCAGGTTATAAAGGCAGGAAGATCAAAAGGCATGGAAAAATAAAGTCAAAGGAGATCACGCCCAGGCCGTGACGGTGGTCACGGCCGTGATTAGCCAACAACTGAAGATCAGAATGTATCACGGTCTAGCCGTGATGGAACTCACCGCCGTGAGAGGCCAGCTCCTATAGACCCGAATTGATCACGGCCAAGCCGTGAAGCACATCACGGTCGTGACACGTCTTCCAGCAGCTCTATAACTGGCATGTGAGCTAGCACCCTCCACCACTTCGGTGAGTTGTTCCATTTTTCTCCTCTCTCTGACTTGATTATTTACATTGGGGAGGGACAATGTAAGTTTTTAAGCTTGGGGTAGGGGTATTTTTGCAATTTTTTGCATTTTTGCATTTTTTTCTCCATGTTGCATTCATATAGGTGTAGTTTTGCATAATCACATGATTAGATTGCCTCCTTGCTTAGAGTATGCATCCAATTGAGAGAACTTGGTGCCAAATAAATTGAGATAGTAATTTTTGAACCCAATTTTTTTCGTATTTTTGTGATAGGCTAAAAATAAAAATTCTTGAGATGATCTTTTGATAGTTGATAATTAGCATGTGGTTCCTTAGATTTGTGTTTCTCATTGATTTTAAACTACTAAATGTGATATTTTTGAGCCTAAAAGGGGTACTCACTAAATCTACTAAATCTACCCCATTCTTTGTGATTGAGTGTTTTATTCCTCTTGGATTGTATTCTCTAGAACTTTACTTGAAACCATTTTGAAACTTAAATTTTTTTGAAAACATATCTGAAAATGATTGAGGCACTAGTAATTTTTCTGGCCTTCTGAGCTTTGATTGATTAAATGCTCCCCCTTAGTTGCCCAATTTTGAGCCTAATCGAATAAAATACTTTTCTTGGTACCTTGAATTTTTTTGATGAATGATGCTTGGTATGTCACCTTTTAAAGTATTGCAAAAAGGGTAAAAAGGTAGTTTGAAAAATAAATTGTGGGATAAGAAAGTTAGAAAAATATTTCTCTTAAGTTGAAAATCTCCCCTTCTCCAAATAAATAAAATAAAATAAAATAAATGAAAAAATGGAGAAGGGGATGAGAAAAAGAAAGTGAGAAATAAAAAATAAAAATAAAAAGTAAGAAAGAAAGAAAGGTGGAAAAGTGAACTAAAGCCCAAAAAGGTATTTTAGAAGGTTGTCATGCTTTGCATTGTTTGATATTTTGTTTAGCCTTCTTGAATTTTCCTTTCTTGATTTCCCCACCTAACAATTAATCCCATGACCCCAATACAACCAAAATAAAAGACCTCTTGATTCTTATGTGTTTTCATTAATAAAGTAGAGATTTGGTTAATAGTCAAGCTTATGGTAGAGTACCTTCCTTGAGGAAATTGTCAAATGTCCTTAAACACTTGAGTGAGGTGAGAAGAGTGCCCGAATTAGTGAGAGGCATGAATCTAGAAAACCTAAGCTTCTAATTGGACTTGAAATTGATTGTCTCTTGGTTTCTTATTTGAATATGCCTGTCACTTGGATTAGTTACTCGGGTTCTTGGTTCACTGTCCATGCTCTGACTGTTTATCTTTTTTGGCCTTAGTGATTGCTTGAGGACAAGCAAAATATTAAGCTTGGGGTAGTTTGATGAGTGTGATTTCACATCATATTTCATTGACATTTTGCATGCATTTTCATATAGATTAGGCATTTCTAATTTGATTTTTGTTAGTTTTTACCTTGGAACAGGTAAGGCGGTTTTGTGGTGTTTATGTGCAGGAATTGAGGATTAAATGCTCAAGATTAACCATGATGGAGCTTGCATGAAGACGGAGCTTGAAAAGTAAAGAAAATGAGCCAAACATAGCCCATCACGGCCTAGCCGTGACAACCGTCACGGCCATGATCGAGTAGAGCTGAAAAGAAAGAGTGGAAAAGTCAGAGCTGGTCACAGCCGTGACATGCCAACTGAACCAGACCCTCACAAGAAGAATTGATCACGGCTAGGCCGTGATGATGGTCACGGCCATGACAGACCAACCAGCGAAGCAACCTCCAAGTCAGAATCCGTTAGGCATCACGGCCGTGACGCGTAATATCTGGATCTTTAGAGACTGATTTGATCTGATTTTGTGATTGCTTGGGATTCAAGTTACCCTAATCTATAAATAGGGCAATTAGGTCGAAAATAGGAGGAATTTTTGGGATGCTACCTTAGGCAAAATTAGGATTCCTCTTCTTCTTCTTCTTTTCTTCTCTTCGGTTTTTTTTCTTTTATGTTTTTGTTAATCAAGCTTGCTATGATAATGGCAATGCTTGAGTAGTAGTTTTATTTCTAGGGATTGGGGCTATGTCCAAGATTTGTTTATGGTGATGAATTGACGTTTGGTCTCTCGTTAATTACGATTTTGCTTTTGATTTGATTCCTATTGCTTTAATTACTCATAAATTCGGTGGCCACTTATTTGCTTGTCGTAGATACTCTAAGGAGGAACCTAGCGATGAACTTAGGTATCAGATCTATAGGAATCAAACTTAGGACTTAAATCATGAAAGTTAGAAGCGGTCCTTTGAGGGTTCACGGATTGTCACAGAACTTAAGGGGTTCAATTTAAATTCAATTACCACGAGAGTAGGGGTTTGTTTAATTGGGCACGATTTTTGTAACCCGAGAGGGAGCATTAACTTATTAAGGATAAATTCGCCTTCAAAGCAATTTTGATAATTAACAAGGGGTAGTCAATTTGGTAACATGAACAATCTTGTTGGTAACCCAGTTCCTAGGAATCCCTTTTGATTTGAAAAACCCCTAATTGATTTACTTTCCTATTTTAATTGATTGCGTTCTTAAATATCTGATTTTCTAGTTAATTCTTATTACAAAAAAATCAAATCTTTTCCAAATCCTTATTTATATAGTCCAGTTTAATTGATTTAATAATTGGTTGTTATTTGAGATCACGGTCTCTGTGGAATCGATCTTTTTATTACTTGACGACAAATCCGGTACACTTGCCGGAGGAAAACATCAGTTACCGGAGCATACCTCAGAGATACGTGCTATCTTTGACGACCGAGCAGCTGCTCGACTGAGGGACATGCTCCGGGAGCGTAGGGAGAGCCGGGTACGTCCGGATTACATCGGACCCAACATCTGGGCCCAACTGTGTGCGTACTGGGACACTCCAGCTTACAAGCTGAAGTGTGAACAGGCGAAGAGAAATCGGGCTTTGGAGAAGGGTGGTAGCATGCACACTGGTGGTTCTAATAGCCACATGCAGCATCCCATTTACATGGTATGCATATATAAATAACATTATTTATAAACTGTATATTTTTATTAAAAATTTGTTTTATAACTAATTGATTTTATTGGTGTGTCGATTGCAGGCAGGAGAGCTAGCTCGGTCCGTTGATGTCTATACGGTCTTTAAGCAGACACATATTCGTTAGGACACCGGCGAGTTTGTTGATGAGAGGTCGAGGCAGACAGTGGTGAGCTAAAATATTTTTTTATATTTAAACTATTGGTAATTATATATATATATATAGTTTAATACATATTGATTGTAATGTATTGATCGCAGGCGGAGTACAATGCCAGGTTTAGTCAGGTAGCATCTGAGGATGCCTCCTGCTTTGGTGCCTCAGATCCTTCTCAGCTGGACCCCGCCGAGGTTGAGCGACTATAGACCCAGGCTTGGATGGATGTGGCGGGCGGGAAGAACAAGGGATGGATTTACGATACTGCGACCCTAGCCAGGTCGATTCGTCGGGGTCGACGCCGAGCATGACCATTAGGGAGCCTACGTCCTTCGGCTCACAGGATACGGAGGAGGTGCATCGGCTGAGGCAGGAGGTGCAGCAGCAAAGGGAGACGAACGAGCGCATCATGCAACATATGGAGACATTCTCTATGGTCATGACCGCTGTGCTCGATTTCCTCCCACCAGACAGGCGCAGCGCTCTGCAGGGGGTCCTTCATGCCACCCGGCCCCAGCCCCAGCCCTTCACTACTACTACTACTACTGATCCACCACCGCAGCCACATGATGACGGTCTGTCTACTGAGCCGCAGCTTGATGGTTATGTGACACCAGCAGACTCCCCCAACAGGACGACGATGACGGATATTATGGTGATGGGTATAAGGATAGTTATAGGTGTAGTAGAGATTTGTAGATAGACGGATATTTAATTTATGGATTATATGTTGAGTTTGTTTTTATTTTTAATTAAATTTAATTTATTTACTTTTTAAATTTTATTTTTAATTTCAATTTTGTTTTGTAATTGATAATATAAAATATAAATTAATAATTAAATTATAATAAAATATAAATTAATAAATAAATTATAATAATATTTAATAAATAAAATATAATTAATTAAAATAAAATATAATAATAATTAATAAAAAAATAAAATATTTAATATATTAATTTTAATAAAAATAATTAATTAGTAATTATTAATATAAAACAAAATAAATAAAAAATTAAAAAACCTTTTTTCCAACGGATATTTCCGTCGGTAACTGTTGGTTACATTTTCCGACGAAAAGTTCTATCGATAACTTCGACAAAGAGTTACCGACGGAATTTCCGTCAGTAATTAGGGGTTGTGTGGCAAGTTTTCCCACGGTTAAGGTCATCGGAAATTTTCGACCGACGCACTAGATCCGTCGGAAAGGCTGGATGAGTAACACTTGGAGTTTTCCATTTGAGATTATCCTCAAATGTTTATAGATATAGATATAGACATGGATACGAATATGAATAAGCTTGAATTCTCAAATGGACAACTGAACAGAACATCTAAAGCTATCTAATTTTACAATATGCTTTCCAATCCAAATCATATTCAATCAACAAATTAGTATTGCATATAAAGATATCAAATGTCACTGGTGCAGAAAAGGGATTCCACATCGGTTATTTTTGGCTTTTCACATCGGTTTTCAAACTGATGTTGAAAAGACTGATGTGGTTTATTGCCACTTTACACATCGGTTTTGAAACCGATGTGTAAAGTACATTTTTAACAGCGGTTTAATAACAAACCGATGTGGAAAGTGAAATTTTTCAATTGGTAACCTATTGGAAATATCACTTTCCACATCGGTTTTGGAAAAACCGATGTGGAAATTCTCATTTTTTTTATTCTTTTATTTACATTTCTGTCATTCATTTCCCTTGTTTCAGTAATGCAGATCAATACCAGAATAACATACTGTAAATATTCTAAACACAATCACTTTTGTAAGACAAAAACACAAATAATATATACTGAATTTATTACGAACAATACATATGTACGATCAATTACATTCAGACAACAAAGATAATTAGAAACCAAAAAGCTACATGATATATTATAGATTTCATATCAAAATACAGATGATCAGTCAAAAGTACACTATAGCTAGTACAAGATAAGTTTTTAAACTAACTACATATATACAAACTATGGTTGGTACACTTCAAGAAAGAAAGTTGCCCAACGCCTCTTTATGTTGATGATGTCGGAATCAGATAATGGAGTTGGATTGTTGAATATCTGCAAGTTTAATTGGACAAAAGATTATAATATCTTTTAAGTAATAAACTAACATAAAACATATAACGAATCTATAACTATTACTTCTAATTGTGTCAATTAACATTTACCTCGTGCCATCTTTCAGTGATCCTGGAGGAGATAATTTCCAACATCCACTGCATCACATAGTAGCCACATTCCCATGATCCACGTTGTATACGTGACTACGTACAAATGAAACCCAATTAGAATATGAGTAATTAAATATAAATCAATAATTATACCCACTGCATTTGATGCATTTGAACTAATAAATATCTTACGCTAGGAATAATCCATCTGATAGCCCGAGTACGCCTTTCACCATGCAACATGTGGTTTACCAGAAGAGACCTATCATGACAAAAACATTAATTAAAGTATATCTAATAGATTTGAGATAATTAAAACAACTGCATTACACGATTATAAAGTATTTTAATGCTTACGTTTCGATGATCGTCTTCGTGTCATTCGTCGGATTATTTCCCAATGAGCGAAGAAGACCACGGCGTTCATCCTAGGGTACAAGATCAACATTTGCCAATGCTTTGGCTGTATTTGCGAAACAGATTTGTGACTAAGTCATATATAGTTATACTTAAATAACCTATACTTACTTATCGAGATAAGGCGCAAGGTAGATTTGATGATCGTCTTGGGCAAGTATATCACGTATGGTGGTGACCGGGTCTTCTGATGCTAGGAGAACATCACCCTGAATGAACATGGGGTCAATGAACCCATAAAGGCCGAGGTTACCCTGATCAACCAACATACGATGCAGATACCTAATATATTGGAAAAACATGTTAATTATCATAGTATGTAAAAATTAATTACTTAACTTATGAATAAAATGTACTTACGTGCACCATAACGATATGTGTGCAGAACTAGCCATTTCTTTATTGAGTGCCATCTCCATAAGTTCCTTCTTTGGGATATTCAATTCATCACCTGGAATGGCATCATGTTCCAACCTTACCAAGGCTGCGTCATTCTCCATGGTGACAACCTGTATAGCCAGAACTTTAAAAACATCACCATGGCCAGGTGCCCCTTTGTCGATCCCCTAAACAACATAGATATATATTAGTAATCACGGATAATTAAGTTATTTAATTCGTAATTAACTAAGTGGTCAAATGAATACCTTGGCAGGAGCAGACATCTCTAGTCTTCCTGGATCCGACTTTTTAGGCACAATATCATTTCCAACATCCTATAACGAATAAAAATAAAGCACGGCCTAGCAGTGAAGCAACCTCCAAGGCAGAATCCATCATGGCCTAGTCGTGACGGGCAGCACGGCCGTGACGGGTGATACCACCACTGGAAAAATCCAGTCTTGGAGCAACAGAACAACACATGCAAGTATATTATCCAACCATTTGGAGTCAAAGTTCATAACTTTTCTAAACAAGAAACGAATATATACCTGAGGGAGGAGGAGGGACGAGCAAAAATGGCGCTCTTCACGCAAACGAGGGTAGCTCGAGGATGACCGTTCTCAGTGGTTCTCTTCCGAAGCAGAAAATGAAGGATCACAGTGGTCTTCTTTGTCTACGATTGAAATGGGAAAAAGGACCTGGGAGTCACCGGAAGAAGCGGCGACGTGAAGAAGGGAGCGAGAGAGAGAAAGAGAGAGAGAGAGAGAGAGAGAGAGAGAGAGAGAGAGAGAGAGAGAGAGAGAGAGAGACGCATACCTGAGGGAGGAGGAGGGACGAGCAAAACTGGCGCTCTTCAAACTAGGGTAGCTCGCGGATGTGAGTGCAGTGAGAGAGATGGAGAAGTAGTGACAAAGGAATGAAAAACAAATGGAAAGGAAGACGACACGAAGAGTAGGAGGGAATGAAAATAGAAAATTAGGTTATTACACATCGGTTTTTAAAAACCGATGTGGTTAGGATATTTAACATCGGTTTCCATATAACCGATGTAGAAACTAACAATTTATTTTAAAATTTCATTTTTTTTAATTTACTACATCGGTTATTTGAAAACCAATGTGTAATCTTACAGCTCAATAAAAAAATTTATAATTTGTTTCCATTTTCCTCATCGGTTATTCAAAATCGATGTGGAATCTTATGCCTAATTTTTTTTTTGGTTTCACTTTTCCACATCGGTTTTATTTAAAACCGATGTTAAATATTTTTATCACATCGGTTTTTCTATAACCGATGTTAAAATATTTCAGTTTAATTTCAAAAATGCCACCGCCTCCTATTTCACATCGGTTTTATTAAAACCGACACTAGTGCAATAAGTGCTTTTTACGTCAGTTAAAATTGATTTTTTACGTCAGAATACTTACTGACGTAAATACAGCTGACGTTAATAGTTAATATTTTAACGTCAGTTGAGAACTGACGTTAAATATAAAACTATTAACGTCAGTTCTTTAACAAAACTGACGTTAATTTTGTAAAAATTAACGTCAGTTTTTTAAACAACTGACGTTAAATATAAAACTATTAACGTCAGTTCTTTAAGACAACGGACGTTAATTTTGTTAAAACTAACGTCAGTTGTTATAAAGAACTAACGTTAAAGGTTTATTTTTAACGTCAGTTGTAATAAACAACTGACGTTAATAGTGTACTGTATATTTTATAAAATACTATTAACGTCAGTTGTATGATACAACTGACGTTAATAGGGTTTTTTTTTTAAAATTCAGTTTTAAAATATCACTCCCCTCAGCTATCCTTGCATTCAGTAAATATCCCAGTAACACAGAATATCACACACATTACAGAATTGCAAAGGAAAAATGGAACAATGGGGGGACTTAAAACCAAAACCCATGTATATATATAAATAAATTTTAGTTCCAATGTCTAAAAAACAAAACTACCAATCTAAGGATATATATATACATGTTACTAATTAGTTTCTAAAGTCTAACAAAAAAACTATTTATCTAAGTATTACGAAGGTATCTTGTCAATTCCTTTTTCAGCCGCATACTTGAAGAAGAATTCAACGAAGCGCATCCTAAAGTCTCTTAACTCATCTTCCTGAATAGGCGATTGGTCGTTAAATGCCTACATACGTTCAAATAATAACAATAACATCAATGCAAGTCATCTTCAAAACTATAATATATAATTTAACAAGTTGTTTAAATATTACCTTAATCCATCCATCCGTAATAGATGTGGAGACTATGTTCAGCATATGAAGCATCACATAATAGCCGCACGACCACCCGTCAATTTGAAATCGAGACTACCAACAAAATTAATTTCAACGTCAGTTGAATATACATATAAATTAGTAATTATAATATTAATTATTTGATAAATAAACTACCAAACCTTGAGGACGGTCCATACAGGATTTACTTTAGCCTTAGAAGTCCTACTTCTCCCGTTGGCGCAACTTATGCTACTCGCCTTCAGCGCGCTATCATAAACAAATAATCATGTCGATCAATCAACAAATTCATATATCATGTGTGTAATAAACTAAAAACAACTGATATTAAAACTTAAATTAAATTTAAGATTAGTTACTTACTTATTTACAGCTTCCACCACCTTCGGTGGCGGATCTTGGTGGAGAGAGCAGAAGAATATGACTCTATGCCTAGACGGGTGAAGTACGAACAACTGACAATGGCTGTTCATACAGTAGGGAGCCAGATATAATTCTTTCGGATTGTCTCCCAACAAGTTCCCTAAGTATTTACTCAATGCATCGCCAGCAAAGAAATCGGGCAGAAGGATTGACGGATCTAAGAAACCGTAAACTGATGCAACGCCTTTATCAAGCTGAAGACGATGGAGAGACCTAAGATATGAAAAGGTGTGGATGTTAATTACATAATATATATATATTGAAATTAAAATAAATTATTAAATGGAAAAATACCAAAAATAAATAAGTTATAAAATTAAAATTAACTTACGTGCACCAGAGACTGAAAACATTACTGTTCATCCAGACGTTATTTCTGCAGGCGTTCCTGAGATCGTCGCCACAGAAGGTAAATATCCTCCGTTGATCTGGGCGTGCCACCCATCCATCATGCTCCAATGGACATTCAAAAATCTCAAATGCATAATCCTCACCAAGTGAGAACAAACGAGTGATAGGTGACAGCGACACCGACGTCGACTTGGCCTTCAGTTTAGGAAAAATAAAATAGATAAGTTTTTGATAATTAAAAAAACACAAGTAATTATTTGACTAATTTGGACATTAATAATGAATACATACCTTTGTTAACATTTCGAGCTCACGTCATTTGGAGTCCAACTCAAGCTCACGCCTTTTCATTTTCAACTCATGCTCATGGCGTTGGACTTCGAACTCCCGCTCCCTAGCTGCCAACTCATCGTCCTCCACATGTGCCCTACTAAAACTCTCTTTTGTGCTCACATGTGAAGGGTTGGCATGCCCTGCGGTGTCCTGGGATGTACCGACGGAGGAAAGCTCTCTGGCAAGCGCCTGCTTGAAATCTGGGTTTGATATTAAGCCTTGCATCAGATGTGTTGTAATAGCTGGGTTGGACATGAGGTGCTGAGTAATATCAGCCAAAATTGATGCTTCATCGACCACCCGCTTTCGTGAAGCAGACTTGCCATAATATTCTTTGATGGTCACACCGAGAACCCGACCAGGATGGTCTTTCTTGCCTAGAGCCGTCATCAAGACGTCCCGCCGTCCAGAAGGGACGAATGCGCCCTGGGAGGATTGTGCTTTAAGATCCATCTACAATGACAAAAATGAAAAAACGTGCAAGTGAAAAGTGTTGCAAATATCTATACAAATATCAGTTGAAATCAAGTTAATTAATTATTTACTTACGATCTTATCTGCCACTTCGCGAGTGGCATCAACTTTAAAAGATCCCGTCTTTGTCATGCGGCCGGCTAACCAGACATCGTCGCGGTCGATGTCCGACGGAGGACTTAGTGGTGTGCCCTCAGGCACCTCTCTTCTTTCAATCCTAGCAGAGTGCTCTTCCTGCTTCGCCCTCAGCCTATCCGCCATCATCTGCTCGATCCGAGTCTGGTACCCACCCTGAGACATGGTGTGGCGGTGGACGTTCTTCGCCTGATTCTGCCGACCCTTATTTTCCTTAGCCTATTCAAACAAAAACACATAATTAAATACAGTTAAATGATCTATAATAAGCATACAAAATTAACTTAATCAACCAACCTAAAATTCTCCATCCTGTCGACTCCTGGCAAACATATCCCAAGTATCCTGATCAATCCAGGGATAATCCGAGAACATTTTATCAAGCCGCTTCTTCCCAGAAACATAGTACCTGGTAAGATCATGCTTGAACCCATTCCAACGCTTTGATGCCATTTTCATACATTTATGACGATGATCCTCGTCATTTGGCACAGTCCAAGCTACCTGCACATTAAATACATAACAACTGGATGGATTATAACTCGGATAATTATCTAATAATGTAAATCAAATGAATGTAAAGGTAAAATACCGTGATAGCCTCCCAAATCTGATCCTTAACGTTCTGTGGAACGTCATTCCAATGGTTGTAGTTGATGCTTACGTGCTGCTTCGCTTGTAGAAACACCCACTTATTAAATTCTTTAGCACGGGGTCCCTGGGCATTTAGAATAGCATCGAAGGACACCTCAAGCTTCTGTCCGCTTTGCCTGTCCTTCTCTAGTTTCTTCAACGAGGTGGCTCCTCTACCCCGTTTCCTATGAGCCTGTGATGTCTGTATGGACAAAAAAAAATGATAAAATAGAGGGTTGTAACATTATAAACTTACATTAAAAAGAAGGACTAAAGATAGTATATAACATGTAAACTTACACTAGAATCAGGCGTAGGCGTGATCGGGTCCTGCGAAGCCCCTACAGTGTCCTCCCGTGCATGCGGGCTATCCGATTGATCCATATGTATGCCTGTTCAAAAACAATATAAATGTATTAACATAGGTTATAACTCAAAATAAATACAGAAGTACAAATAAAAATAACTAGATAGGTCCTGAAGATATACAAAACATCTATCCAATATAAGGACAATACGGGAGATTGAAAACTATAGTTTTTGAAGATTGCCAAGAACTGGTCACGGCCTGGAAGTGATGTCCATCACGGCCGTAACCTGCCAACTGAACCAGACCCTCACATGCAGAACTGATCACGGCCTAGAGGTGATGAGCATCATAGCCGTGACAGATCAACCAGCAGAGCAACATGCACTCAAAACCAAAAATAGAGACATTCCAAACAACTCAAACTCACGGTTTCAAGTTTCAACTACTGAGACTACAGTTTCAACATACACTCAAAACCAAAAATAGAGACATTCCAAACAACTCAAACTCACAGTTTCAAGTTTCAACTACTGAGACTACAGTTTCAACATACACTCAAAACCAAAAATAAAAAAATGTGCCCTAAAGGCTCACCAGAAATAGGCGCTCGCGTGGTGGTGGGGGGGAAGCTCGAGTGGTGGCCAACATTCGATGTGGTTACTGAGAGCAGAGGGACAAGGAGGGTTAGTGCACGGGAAGGGGAAAGAGAGATGTCAAGTTATTGCAAATAATGAGCGGGAAAGACAGAGTTAGGGGTTAAGAGTGTACCTCACGATGGTGGCGAAGAAGCCCTCGCGGTGGTTGCGGTGGAGATGAGCTCGCGATTAGGGCAGAGTGAGGGTTGAGAGTGAGGGTTGAGCGTGATGAAAAGAGAAAAGAGACGTACAGAGAAGTGCAGAAGGCGTGTGGGTGTAAACGTTATAATCAAAATAAAACAACATTTTACGTCAGTTGTTAGTAAAAACTAACGTTAAAGGTCATATATTTAACGTCAGTTGTCTTAAGAAACGGACGTTAAAAAACACTCACGCTTCTTATGTCAGTTGTATTACACAACGGACGTTAAAAGTTTATTAGTTTCTGCAAAAACATTCATTCCTTTGACTACTGTGCTACTTACCCATTCAACCTAAAGGTCATATATTTTACGTCAGTTGTTAGTAAAAACTGACGTTAAAGATCATATATTTAACGTCAGTTGTCTTAAGAAACTGACGTTAAAAACACTCACACTTCTTACGTCAGTTGTAATACACAACGGACGTTAAAAGTTTATCAGTTTCTGCAAAAACATTCATTCCTTTGACTCTTTGTGCTACTTACCCATTCACCTTGTAACCTAATCCTCTTAATGAGCATTTAGTTTTTTGATAAGTTTTCTAGAAAAACAGACTAGCTTAGTAAGTTCATCCACTGATCCTATAAATAGCTTCCTTCCATCCTTATATTTTATTCTGCTTCACAATATGGCTCTGCCATGGAGATTAACTTCATCACTCTTTCTTCCTATGCCTAGACTCAAAGATCTTTGTCTTAATGGTCAAACAACTTCTGAGGTTGTGTAAATCACATAACATGGATGGTAAGGTTGGGTGAATCACGTAATGTGATTCTCTCACTTTATTTCATCCCCGTCATCCCTTTCACTTTGCTTTGGAAGCAAGTGACTGTGGATTCAAGACGATGCATCAAGGAATTCCAGTGAAGAAGAAAGATGCAAAGATCCATTTCACTTTGCTTTCGCTGCTAGTGACTGAGGATTTACTTTGCATCATGGAATTCAAGTGAGGGAGGTGATGCATCCATTGGAGTTTCTGATGACAGGACTGAGAAGAAAATGATGTTGAAGCAGATACTTTTTTATATTTTAGGGCTATCTTGCAGAAATTTTTTATCTTTTAATCATGTAATTTTAACTTATGAATCGCTTCAATGAGATACGATTTGATTATACATATAACTTGTTTTATGTTAAGTGTTTATTTATTTTAATTTGCACAAGAATTTGTTTACTACTAATTCAAGCTAATTAATAAAAATTAAAAATAAACTTGTTTAAAAAAAAGGTTTAGAAATAAACTGCACTATATGGAGTGATCTGTGTTAAGAGGGACAACAGGGACATGACAACCAATGAAATGAGTTTCATAATTATTTACGTCAGTTATTTATAGAACTGACACAAATAGTGATTTAATATTTACAAACTGCCACCACCTCATTTTTAACGTCAACTTAAATTATGACTGCCAAGTTCCCGTATATTAATTACATTATTTCCAATATTCATTCTGCACGTTTATAATATATATGATTATTTACGTCAGCTATTTATTTAACTGAAGTAAAAATCACACTTTTAACGCCAGTTGGTCACGCTGTCGCCACGCGCCAAAAAGAACAAGCGTTTACAAAATAATGCAGATAGGGAAGCGACAACTCGGATGTCGTCTCTCAAGGACTCTTAGGCGTTGTTATTATTAACAGAAAATTAGTTCTGGGGGTTTTGGAGTGAATGCTAATAAAATAAAACAAAACAATAAAAACAGAGCAGTTACAAGATTTAACAAATATGCTAAGAAACGATCAACCTACTGTTATCGGTTTCCCACTATCATTGGTTCATATAAATCCAAGCCCTAAGCAGATTCTAATCCCCTTTTAGTTGTAGCAACAATTAACAAACGAAATCGCTACTACGGATACATGTTCCTATTCCCGAATTAAACAAACGGGGTTAAGCCCTCATGAACTAAACGAACATGAATGAACACACGCGAATTAAACAAACGCGATTAATTATAGGAACATAGCATCACCGAAATAAATCAATACAACACTATACACTCCTAAATTAAACAAACAGAAATGTATAACATCGCATTGAAAAGAGAAAAGCAATTAAAACAGGAAATACAGAATCTCAAGTGTGGTTATGGAAACCAATTGCAGTAGATTAATCTAGGAGACTAGTTCTCCATTACAAAAGGAAAAAAAACATACCTAAGAAAAGAAGACAAACTACTACTACTGCCTAAGAACTAGCCAAAACTGGCTAACTCTCTGACTAACTCCCTTCAGTTCTGTCTAAAACTGACTTATATACAACTTCTGGACTAAGCGGACTCGCGAGGCGAGCACACATTCGCGAGGCGAATAATGCGAACAGTCTGCAACTTTTGATCTTCTCGCGAGGCGAGCATATCCTTCGCGAGGCGAGCCTCTTCAGATTCCAAACTGTAACGCCCGTGACCTTTCACACGGGTAAACCGTGATGCTTTCTGACTTCCAGGTCTGGATTACTCGCGAGGCGAGTCAAGTGTTCGCGGGGCGAGACAGAAAGGATGCAATTTCTGGAACAGTCACCTTCTGGTTCGCGAGGCGAATAAGCTTCCGCGTGGCGAGACATTCCAGAATTATTCCTTTTTATTACCTGAAAACAAGAAATAATAGTAAGTACTTTATTCGACTCTAAATTAGCTAAATTAACCTAAAAATACTTTATAGACTCAAAATACTGCTTAGAGACAATCAAGTCTAATTTGGGTGAAAATGATATAAAATTAGCACAAAGCCAAGGTTTTTATTAGTTATAAAACCAGTCAACCAGAGGCTCATCACCAGTTGTATAAAAAAATGACGTTAACAATAAATATTTTTTATTTTAAAAACACTTTTACCGTCAATTTTTTTAAACAACTGACGTTAAAAGTGTATAGATATCTGCAAAAACATTCATTCCTTTGACTATTGTGCTACTTACCCATGCACCTTGTAACTTAATCCTCTTAATGAGCATTAAGTTTATAGATAAGTTTTGAAGAAAATCAGAATAACTTAGTAACTTCATCCCCTGCTCCTATAAATAGCTTCCTTCCATCCTTTTAATTTTCGGCTTCACAATATGGCTTTGCCATGGAGATTAACTTCATCACTCTTTCTTCCTATTCCTAGACTCAAAGATCTTTGTCTTAATGGTCAAACAACTTCTGAGGTTGTGTAAATCACATTACATGGGTGATAAGGGTGTGTAAATCACATTATGTGAATTGCTCACATTATCATCCATCCGGAGAATCAGTTGCTGGAGGGCAAATTAGGTGCTCGGGCATCACAGTTCCAAAACCTCAGCTTTGGCAGCAAGTGACCGTCATGGAAGTCTCTAGAACCACTGCCTTTGCTTGAAACAGATCTAGTGCACCTGTTTTTGCCTCTCTTGAGCTCTCTCATGCCCCCCAGTTTTCTGAGGTCTTAAAGGATGCAAGTGACTGTTCCAAGACCATTGCTAAAACAGATCGAGTGCACCCTTCGGAGTATAGTTTTCCCTTTGGCATATTTCATAAAACTCTCTGATGGGATGTAGCTTTAATGTTTAGGATTTTAAACCCTTTCAATGTAACTTTTTATAGGATTTTAAACCCTTTCAATCTTCTCAGATCGATCTGTATTACACTTCATGAATGAGATCCGGTTTGGGTTATTGATTCAACTTATACTTCGCACATATATTTTAGTTTTCAAAACAGAAATACAAAACATCAAAGCAATTGTGAAACTGAAACTTTGAGGAAGGCAATGCGGAAGGGTACGTATACTAGATAAAAAAATTATTAAAATAACCTTTAACGTCAGTTCTATAAAGAACTGACGTTAAAACGTTCATTGTTAACGTCAGTTGTTTATTGAACTGACGTTAAAAGTGAGTCACTTCACTTTTAACGTTAGTCCTTAAAATAACTGACGTTAAAATTGAATTAATGAAGTCTGATATTTACAAAACTGCCACCGCCCCCTTTTTAACGTCTAGTTTTTAGTTAACTGACGTAAACCTTTACCGTCTAATGTATATTTTCCACTAGTGCGATGTTAAAAAACTGATGTTAAATGTATATTTTGCACTAGTGTGTTGTAAGTGGTCAATCCAAGTATATAAGTGTTTCTTTTTATTGCAATTGGAAGCATCACTAATATGCCATTCGGCATGTTTTTATTAGGGAAAACTGGAGAGTGAAGGAAAAAGACGTATGAGAATATATCCTACTACTTGTTATAGAGCCGGTATGACCAAAGGAGCAGGTTGTCTGACTTGATGGTTTGGCTTTGTAGTAATTGTTCTTAAACTTAATATATATTCTGCTATACCCTTTGTATAAGCTTCATGTATATTTTCTTCTTTGTGTTAATGCTATTGCTTGCTTGCTTGCACTCATTATAGGTTCATAGGTTTATTTTTATTTGTTTTGATAGTTTGCCTTCCAGTTTGATAACGAGGAACGACTAATTGCCATTTAGATGGAATATGGAATATGGACTATGGAAGTTGCATGCGTTTTGTGTAGTCTATTCTTTATTGGTTGCTTGCCATTCATTGACTTATTTTATTCTTTGGCTTGCTTTGTAAAAGGCCAAAATTTTATAATATTCATTGATCAACCATTTTTATAAAATTAAAGATGTGTAAATTTTTTGAAACCAGAATACATTTAAGCTAAGTTTATATTATATTTTATATTCAAATGGCTTCTTCTTTAAACAGAGACATCTATGCTGCATCTTGTCATGTTTGGATTCACTCATGTGTTAGTGTGTCTTCTTCACTCCAATATAATTTGGTTCTGTGTGATCTATTGCTAACTCATATATTATTTGCCCAATATAATTTGATAATTCCAGTATTTATAGTTGATATGAGATTTTTTGCTTTGTCCTAGTTGTTGTGTGCAATGCTATCTTGTTGTTCCATACTCTCAAGCTTGAAAGAGGTAATATGCCTATGCATAACTGACAGAGGATTGCTTATGTAGGTATGTATTCCTTAAGGTTAAAGAAGTTAGATCTCTACAGGTTCGCGAATCAATTTTAAGCACTTAAACATTATGTTTGAGAGCCATGTACTGATGGTTTGAAGAACATAAACACCAATTTTCTCATGTGTTAATTTGATTATTCTTGACTCTGAGCATCTCTATTGTTCTTCCATTTTGATCATGTTGTCTATCTATTTTGATTTTTGGATGTCATTATAGAATGCATCTGCACAATTGAAAGAGAACTCTGACATATGTAGGAGTAAAGAGAAGAAAATCTGAAAAGGAAGTTGACATTGAACCCGCATAACACCCGAGAAGAGGAAAGTTCAGGAAATATTTTACATCCTCTCCATGATTGGTGGGTCCCAGTTAAAAAATCCTAAATCTCCAGCACCATTGCAAGGTGGAGGAAGAGAGGAAGATCATGAGGATGAATGATCATGATGGAGAAATTTGATCAATTAGCTATGTTTTGTTCCTTGTTTTGTAGACTTGGATTAAGTAGTTATTCCTTGTTTTGTAGACTTGGATTAAGTAGTTATACTCTATTTCTTGTTTTGTAAACTTGTCGTGAACCGTTTGTAATAGACCTATGAATTGGCAATGGAATGTTTTGAACTTGTTTTGTAAACTTGTTTAAATTATAATTAGCTATGTAATATACTATGAATTCGCTAGGGAAGAATATGAAATTAGCTACAAGTTACCTAAGTAATAGTTTCGGGAATGCAAAACTTCGATTAACTTAACTATGAATTAGAAACAAATTAGCTAGGAAAGTGCTATGATATTAGCCATACATTTGCTACGAAATTGACAATATCCTAGCTATGTAACTAGGAAAAAGTAATTTTGAAAAACTTATTACTATGGACTAGCTAAAAATAGCTAGGACTTTTTAACATTAACTACGAATTAGCTAGAATAATTTTCCTATCTAATTTGCCGCTCAATTCATGCTACCATTGTTTTTGTAGTGATGTTGTAGCTAATCTATAGCTAATTTATTTGCTAGAGATTAGCTACGAATTAACTATTAAATTTATCGTCGCTAATCAGTAATTTCTTGTAGTGGATCAACCACATGTTGTCACACTAAATAATTTAAGAGTGAATATACTTTTACTTGCTCACTTTAAAATAAACTCAATTTAAAAGCATCTTTTACTAATTAAGAATGAATGATTATTCTTTTCTATGTTTACTATTCAATTGCGGGGAGAGAAGAGGTCAAGAGAAAATTATGAGACAAGATGTCAATACGAAAAATATGACCCAGCTAAAAACTATATAAACGGGCCTAATCCAACATCAATATCTTCGACTAGATCTCTTGGAAAGATTTCGGTATGTTTCTGAGTGTTTCGTATTTGAAGAAACAGGGGTGGGAATGTGGGATCGTTCCATGCATTATTACTTTCAACCGAAACAAGAATTGATAAATAATAAATTAATTATGGTCTGTTTCTTGCATTCAGCCGTTTTTCTTTTTATACAAAGGTTTTTCTTATCAGTATTCAAAGCCTTCTAAGAACATTCATGGAGGAATCCAATAAAAGCAATTATTTATTAGAGCATCTTCCTTAAGAGTTGTTTAACAAATTCTTAAAACTAAGGATAAATTCTTATTGAATTGTACATTGGAACAAGTTGATATAGATATCACATGTACAAACGGTTGCTTCTATAAGAGTATATTGCTGGTTGCTTGTGGGGTTCTTCAATTGTTGTTTTATGCATTGGAGCTGTAGGACGTGGCAGTTGCTTAAAAAATTTGGGTTGCTTAAAACATGATGAACTAGTGAAGAGGGGGGAAATAAAACGGTATACACAGTTAAAGTTGGAAGCTTTGAGGGGAACCGATCATTGCAGGACTATCCATGCTCACAAAAAATGGCTCAAAGCTTCACTCTTTGGTTTATGGACTTTGTGTATGTGAGTGTATGTGTTTGGTGTGATTTCATCAGAAGCTCATAGTCATCCGTGGCACACAACCACTAGAGGGAGATGAAGGAAGGAGATAACAAGGCCAATGTTAGAAAGAAATTTCTTGGACTGAGATGAGTAGGTGAGATGAGGGACCCTTGACGGAGAAGAGAGAAATGGGGAGACCGAGAGAAGTGGGGGAACATTCTAGAGAGTGAGGTTCATTTTTTTACATATTGTTTAAATAAATGAATTAATATTTTAAAATAAAATAAATTCAAGTTCAAATAAAAAATAATAAAAATTGGATTGTTTAAAGGTTGCTTTTTTTTTTGACTAAAAAGATATTCATTCATTCAAATTGATAAAATACATCGAACAACACAAATCCAACATCGCTAAAAACCGAAAAGGATGAATCTGCGAACAAACTCACAGCACCCAGGTTAATAGCATAACACGGCAAAATCAAAATGCCTACAAAAGTGACAAAATAAAAGTCACCGGAATACCCATGTCTCCGGATCTGTAACATTGACGCCCAATTCTTGATCAAATCTGTGATGGATCGAAGCAAATCTGCCAATCTGAACCAAACGAACACCGCACCAAGACGGGAAATCAAACAAACACCGCACCAAGACGGGAAATCAAACAACGCCTCACCAAGACGACGAACAACAATATCGCCGCACACAGAAGATGAAAAACATGAAAAATACGAAGAAAAAAACCAGATCTATGTGGAAAAACCATTTATTTAGATAAAATGAGAGGAAAAACGAAGTAAAGGGGTGATTCCAAGCCAAAAATGGCTCAAAACCACCCCCTCTAATGGTGGCATGCGACTGTGTGTAGAGAGAAGGGAGAGAGTTTGAAGTTAGAGAGAGAATGATTTGTGGGTTTTTTTTAAAAAGGTTGCTTATTATATGTATCATTGGAGTAAAAAATGGATGAGTTCCATAAATGTGATTTGGCATGGTGGGGTCCAGTTAAGCAACCAAAGTGAGTTGCTTAGGCCTTCTGGATTGGAGATGCTCTAAGCAATCAGTTCTTATATAAGAACTTCCAATAAGAAAACGAGAGAGAACAATAATAGAGAATTACACAAATAACCTATATTCGAAAATTGAAATAAAGATATGAGTAATTTATGGGACCTATCTAGTAAACTTTTAGAGTTACATTACTGGAGTGAAAAATTGTTTAAAATGATATAAAACAAAAAAGTGATGGTATGACATGGTAGGATTCATAAAAAAAAAAAAAGAGTTAAGCAACTCCAATGAGTTTTTTTTTTTACACAACTCCAATGAGTTACACCATTGGAGATACTCTTAAAAGAAGGTTTAATTATTGAGTTGGTCCCTGAACTATTTGAGAATTTTTAATTAGGTCCCTGAAGTTATATAAATTTTTTAATTGGGTCCCTGAACTAAAAAGTTTCTGATTTGGGTCCCTGAACTTAAATAAAATTTTAAATTAGGTCCCTCAAGTAAAAAATGTGACTATATAAAATAAAAAGTAATAATGATATATGATGAAATTTAGGGAAAAAATTTGTTTGACTAATAATAAAATGACAAAAGATGAATATGAAAGAAAAACTCACTATTTAAAATAATAATAATAATAATAATAATAATGATGATGATGATAATAATAATAATAATAATAATAATAATAAAAATAATAATAATAATAATAATAATAATAATAAATGAAAATAAAACTTAGTGAGAAAAATTATTGTTTAACATAATAAATAAAAAAAATAGATAAATTTAAGAGATAAAATTTAGTTCTTGAAATGATGATAACAAAATAATGAAATATGAAATTGTGCTAGAAAATTCATGTTTTATAACAAAATATTAAGATATTAAACTGCTAAATCTCAATTAAAAAATATAAATAAAATTAAATAAACATCAATTAACAACAAAGTTATTGTTTGAAATAATAAATAAAATAAAGAATCTATTTAAGTAAATATCACATCTTAGTTTGATTGTCAATTTTATTTTGAGTTATTTAATTTATTTTATTATTTATTATGTTATTTTATATTTTAATTGAGTTTTTTAAATTATTTTAATATTTATTAAATATTATTTTTGCTTGCTATGTCTATTGTTATTATTTTAATATTATTTCAAATATTAAATATTTGACTCAATTCAATAACTTAATATTTTGTTAGAAAACATGAATTTTCTAGCACAATTGCATATTTCATTATTTTGCTATTATCATTTCAAGAACTTAATTTTGTCTCTCAAATTTATTTATTTATATTTAATTATTATGCTAAAAAATAAATTTTCTCACTAAGTTTTATTTTTTATTATTATTATTTTAAATAGTGAGTTTTGAGTAACTCATTTGTATTGGGAAGATAAGCAACTCTATGAAAACCCTAATTTCTGCTCTGCTAGGGTTTGTATGAATTCTTCGTGACTGCCGTTGCACCATGGCATTCGCCTCAAACTGCCCTTGGTCCTTTCTGTTTCTCGACTCAGTCAACTGCCTAAACCACGCTTGTTAGGGGATGCATTATCTATTAAGATATCTGAAGATGAATATAGGGCGGGTGTTGCAGACTGCATGAACGTCCTCCATGGTCACTTGACTCTCTCTAAAGGTGACTCTCCAATTAGGGTCGATGACTTGCGCAAGAAGTTATCAAAGCTTTGGAATCTGACTGGCTCCTGGACCATGGTTTCCCTTGGTAGAGGTTTCTATGAATTTAGTTTTGGTTCTTTGGATGATCTGCGCAGCCTTCGGTCAATAGGATCGTGGAGTTTGAATCCAGGAGTTCTAAGAGTTTTTGCATGGACTCCTGACTTCAACCCGAAAACAATCAAGCAGAAAAATTTCCAAGGTTGGGTTCGTTTCCATGGCTTGTCGAGAGAATATTGGCGTCCAAAAATTCTCTTTGAAATTGGTGGGGCTATTGGAGTCCCAATTGCACTGGATGAGTCTACAAAAAAGAGAACCTTTGGCCATTATGCACGCGTGTTGATTGATCTGGACCTCTCGGGAACTCTCAGAGATAAGATAATGGTGGAAAGAGATGACTTTGCTTTCCCTGTTGAGGTTGAGTATGAGTGGCTTCCCCAGTTTTGTTCTAATTGCCTTTCCATTGGTCATTCTTTGGAGGGCTGTCATTTTAACCAGGATAGGGCTTATGATAAAGCCCCTGTGAGAAATCAGAAGCAGACAACACTTAAATATATTCCTAAGCAGGCTGCCAATGTTGATGAGGTCAATGCTGTGAAGGCTCTAAACAACGGTAAGGCAATTATCATTGAGGACCCCCCCCAAGCTACTTGTGTTGGCCATGGTTGCATCTCTGGTAGTCCAGGCCTACAGGTTGTAAGGGACCAACCAGGTGCTAGTGTCTTATTTGGTTTTACAACCAATACTGAGGTTGAGCAGCTTCAGCAGGAGCAGAATGCTGGATCTTTTGAATTCGATGGAGTAGTGGACTTACAGCCTGTTGCTGCTCAACCTTTGGTTGACCAGATTCCCCCTGCAGACGATTCAATTAGGCAAGATCACACTCCTCCCCAGGGCAATGTATCTTTGAGTCATGTTTCTGATAGCAATGCTTCTGACTCTGTAGATGTTGGCAGTGATTTTGCCACTAATTCTCACACGTCAGGTAATGTGCTGGCTACACAGCTCCACTGCATGCTTCCTCAGGTAGATAAAGACATCAGAATAATCTCCAAGTTCTGGAGTGATGAGACTGATGATGCTCCTGAAGAGACTTTAAATGAGAATTTCACTGTGGTACTGTCTAAGTCACAAAAGAAGCAGTTGAAAAAGAAAACAAAGGAAGTTGCCAAGGCTAAGTATGTTATGGCCCGAGCAAGGGCTGGTCCTCTCAATTTTGCATAATGAAGCTCCTCTATTGGAATGCTAGAGGTATTGGTAACCTAGATACTAGGTTAGTCTTGAAAAAGCTTTGCCTTTTGAATAAACCACATTTTTTGTTCATATCAGAGCCTTGGATTGCTCATGATTCTGTGCCTGCTGGCTTTTGGGACAACTTAAATTTAAAGATCTTTGCTGTCAATGATAGAAATGCTTTAGTGCCAAACCTTTGGTGCTTATGTTCTGATTTTTACACTCCAAACATAATTACCAACTCAAATCAGTTTATTGCTTTCTCCCTCGAGAAGGATGGTCAGGAAATTTTTGTCTCAGTTGTTTATGCTGCTACCAGTGTGGTGGTCAGAAGACAGCTCTGGCTGGATCTCTCTAATTTGCAACAATCTCATCCGGGACCTTGGTGTCATATTGGAGACTTCAATGCTATCCTTGGTTCTCATGAGCATAGAGGTTCCAGACTTCCCTCTAGTGCTTCCTGTGAGGACTTTAGGAACTGGACTGATTCTTCCAATCTGCATCATGTACAAACCCGTGGTGCTCAATACACATGGGCCAATGGTAGGAGAGGCAGCTCCTTCTCTGAAAGAAGATTGGATAGATCCATTTGTAATGACCTATGGCTTGATTTCTGGTCGAGTGTTTCCTGCTGTACTCTTACCAGAAGTAAGTCAGATCACTTTCCTATCTTATTATCTTTGGAAAAAGATGGTTGTAAGCATGGTTCTTCCTTTAAGTTCTTAAAAATGTGGTCTTCACATCCAGATTGCATCAAAGTAGTTTCTGAGGTTTGGAAGGAAAAAATTTATGGCTGCCCTATGTTTGTCTTGTCACAAAAGCTGAGGCTTCTCAAAAGGAGACTTAGAGAATGGAATAAACTGGTCTTTGGTAATGTTCATTCTAATGTTACAAATGCACTGTCTGAAGTGGATAACATCCAACATCAATTGAATCAGTTTGGATACTCTGACAGTCTCGATGCTCAGGAAAAAGAAAGGCAAATTCAATTACAAAATGCTCTTTGCTGTGAGGAGCAGTTCTGGATGGAGAAGGCCCGAATGAACTGGTATGCCTTTGGTGACAGAAACACAACATTCTTTCACAGAACAGCCAAGATCAGGCACGTCACAAAGCAGATTTCTGTTCTAATGCAGGGAGATCAAGTTCTGAACCAGCCTGCAGCAATAGAGGAGCATATCCTGGACTATTTTAAAGCTGTTTTTGCATCTGATAATCTGTGCCATAATAATGATCTTGTTGACAAGGTAATCCCTAAACTTGTTTCTAGTGAGGACAATGCCATGCTTACCATGCTGCCATCCAAGGACGAGGTTAAGAATGCAGTGTTTTCAATGAATGCAAATGGTGCTCCAGGCCCTGATGGATTTGGGGGTTACTTATACCAACATTTCTGGGATATTATCTCTAGTGATGTGTTCCACTCAGTGCTTCAATTCTTTAAAGATGGTTGGATCTTACCTAACCTCAACTCTAATGTGGTGGTTCTGATTCCTAAAGTTCAAGGTGCTGTTAGAGTAGACCAGTATAGGCCTATTGCATTGGCTAATTTCCAGTTCAAGATTATAACCAAGGTAATGGTTGATAGGCTGGCAATAATAGCCCCTAAAATCATCTCTAGCAACCAAAGAGGTTTCATCAAAGGGAGGCAGATTGTGGACTGTGTTTGTTCTGCCTCTGAGGCTGTTAACTTGCTTCATAAAAGATCTTTTGGTGGCCAATTGGCTATAAAGATTGACATTCAGAAGGCTTTTGATACTTTAGACTGGGGCTTCTTGCTGAAAGTCCTTGATGCTTTTGGTTTTGATCAGGTTTTTTGTAATTGGGTGAGTGTTATTCTGAATTATGCAAAGATCTCCATTGTTGTGAATGGGAAGGCAGCTGGCTTCTTCAGTTGCAAAAGGGGAGTCAGGCAAGGAGACCCTTTGTCTCCTCTTCTCTTTTGTCTTGCTGAAGAGGTTCTTAGTAGGGGCATCTCCATGATTGTGAATGGGGGTCTCCTCCAGTTGATGACTGGTCCTCGAGGTCATAGGATGCCTAGTCATATCCTTTATGCTGATGATGTGTTGATCTTCTGCAAAGGCACTAAAAGAAGTCTGCAAAGTTTGGTTTCACTTTTTAGGGCCTATGAGCAAGCTTCTGGTCAAGTGGTAAGTCCTGAAAAATCCAAATTTTATGATGGCCCACTCTCTGCTGCAAGGAAACTCTCCATTTCTAATCTGCTTGGCTTCTCTTTCGGCTGCCTTCCCTTTAACTATCTTGGGGTTCCTTTATTCCAAGGGAAGCCAAGGAAAATTAACCTCCAGCCTATTGTTGACAGAATCAAGAGAAAACTAGCCTCTTGGAAAGGTTGCTTACTTTCTATCATGGGCAGGGTTCAGTTGGTGACCTCTATCATACATAGTATATTGATTTACAACTTCACTGTTTACTCCTGGCCAGCTTGCTTGTTAAAAACCATAGACAAATGGATTAGATGTTTTATCTGGGCTGGCAACATTAATGACAGGAAGGTGGTTACTGTCTCTTGGAGTAAGGTTTGTGCTCCAATTCAGGATGGAGGGTTGGGCCTTAGATCCACCAGAGATATAAACAGTGCAGCTATGCTTAAACTTTGTTGGGAGTTGGTTTCGTCTAAAAATCAGTGGTGCAGTATCCTTCGAGCAAGAGTTATCAGGAATGGAACATGTATAACTCATCATATCAGCTCTTCCATTTGGCTTGGCATCAAAAAATGGTTTCCTACTGTCATGCAGAATCTATGTTGGCAAATTGGTAATGGATCCAAAGATCAACCTACGGGTGATGCATGGCTTTCCATGCCAATAGTTACCATGGCTAATATTCCTGCTGAAGCTGCTCATCCCTTGCTGTATTCTAAGGTTGGTGATTTTATAAAGGATGGTAAATGGTGTCTCCCTACTGTGTTACTGCAGAAGTTCCCTGCTCTCTTGGCTGAAGTGGAGAAGATTTCAATACCTGTGCAAAACTGCGAGGATCAGCTCAGGTGGAATTCTGATTCTGGCACCCTATCCCTCAAGAAGGCTTTCCTTTTCCAGAATTTTAGAGTCATCCTCTTCCTTGGGGTAAGTCCATCTGGTCCTGCAGCATACCCCCCTCGAAATCCTTTCTGGTATGGAGAATTCTTCATGGCCGAATGCCTACTGATGAAAACCTAAGATGCGGGGGCTGCACTGTTGTGTCTATTTGCAATCTGTGCTATGCCTCCGAGGAGACTACTGATCACTTATTCTTCGACTGTACTTTTGCTGCAGCTTTGTGGAATTGGTTGAGATGCACTCTTTCATGATCTTTAGACTCCTCCTCTATATCTGCTTTGGACTTGTGTAACAAGCAATGGAGTTCTCAGGCCAAGGATCTTGTGCTTGCTGCGATCACAAACATTATATGGGTCATTTGGCACTGTAGGAACAAATTAAGGTTTGATAATACAACAATTTCATTCCCTACTGCTGTCAATCTTGTTATTGCCAATTGTTCCATGTCGGGCAGACTTAGCAAGGGCTCAGTTTCACCCTACTATGTTGACTTGTGGCTTTTGCATCAGTTTTATGTGGATGCTCATTTATGTAAGGCTCCTACCATCAGATTGGTGCTTTGGCATACTCCTCTATTTAGATGGGTGAAGTGTAATACAGATGGGGTTGCCATGGGGTGTCCTGGTCTAGCATCTTGTGGTGGCATCTTCAGGAATAAGGATGTGATTGTGCTTGGTTGTTTTTCAGCCCACATTGGTGAATCTAATGCTCTCCAGACTGAACTGATTGGTGCCATGCTTGCAATTGAGCCGGCTGATGATAGAGGTTGGAACCTTCTTTGGTTAGAATGTAATTCTCAATTGGTCATCTCGGCCTTCAAGAATATCAACATTGTTCCTTGGCGTCTTAGAAATAGATGGTCCAATTGTTTGTCTATAGCTAGGAATATGAATTTTGCTTATTCTCATATCTATCGTGAGGGCAATAGTTGTGCTGATAAACTTGCCTCACATGGTTTGTCTATTCAGGGTTTTTTTTGGTGGGACTCTTATCCTCCCTTCATTGGGGAATACCTTTTTCGTAATAGGAATGATCTTCCCAATTTTAGATTTAGTTGATTGTTTCATGGGTTTGGTTTATGCCCCCCCATGCTTTTCTGTCTCCTTTGTTTATTATTAATAAATCGGGTGTGCTGCAGATGATTGATAGTGGTTGAGGTGCCAACCTAGTTGGGATGTCCTCCACTATTGTGATGCCTATGCATGCCTTTTTTTTTCCCAAAAAAAAATAGTGAGTTTTTCTCTCATATTTATCTTTTACCATTTTATCATTATGTCAAACAATATTTGTTTTTAAAATTTCATCATTTATCATTTTATTTTATGTATTCACATTTTTACTTTAGGGACCTAATTGAAAATTTTATATAAGTTCAGGGACCCAATTAGAACATTTTTAGTTCTGGGACCCAATTGAAAATTTTATATAAGTTTAGGGACTTAATTAGAAATTGTTTTAGTTTAGGGACCAACTCAATAATTAAACCATAAAAAAACTAAATAAACACTCTTTTAAATGTTGAATGCGTCACCTTTCAATGACATCTTCTTTATTCCTTAATCAATTTTTTAGGATACTAATTAGCATTCTCATTTATACAAAATCCAACGGCCATTTATTTTGGAGTAATATTTAAGGCCTTCAATTATATATATATATATATATATATATATATATATATATATATATATATATATATATATATATATATAAAGTCCAAAAAAAAGTTTGATATTCTATGGGTGTGGCTCCAAATTAGGGCGTAGTAAAGATTAAAGAGAATAAAGAAAAAGACCAAATAAAAACAGGAGATTATGCGTAAATTACACCAATTTTCAATTCTTTATTAAAATAAGTTTTATATTTCAAAACTGAATCTGCTAAGCCATTCTTAATTCTATTTTTTTTATTTCTTTTTTTTACTAAAAGATATTCATTCATTCAAATTGATAGAATACATCGAATAACACAAATCCAACATCGCTAAAAACCGAAAAGGATGAATCTGTGAACAAGCTCACAGCATCCAGGTTAATAGCATAAGACGGCAAAATCAAAATGCCTACAAAAGTGACAAAATCAAAGTCACCGGAATACCCATGTCTCCGTATTTGTAACATTGACGCCCAATTCTTGATCAAATATGTGATGGATCGAAGCAAATCTGCCAATCTGAACCAAACGAACACCGCACCAAGACAGGAAATCAAACAAACACCGCACCAAGACGGGAAATCAAACAACGTCTCACCAAGACGACGAACGACAATACCGCCGCACGCCCGCACACAGAAGACGAAAAACATGAAAAACACGAAGAAAAAAAAAACAGATCTATGTGGAAAAACCACTTATTTAGATAAAATGGGAGAAAAAATGAAGTAAAGGGGTGATTCCAAGCCAAAAAATGGATCAAAATCACCCCTTCTAATGGTGGCATGCGGCTGTGTGTAGAGAGAAGGGAGAGAGTTTGAAGTTAGAGAGAGGATGATAATATGTTAATCCTCATTCAGGGTTTTTATTTATGCTTAATTATTTTATTGAAACTCATATACTTCACATAAAATTTCTTTCAAGATACATAGTATTTAAGATTTGTTTCATCCTTTTTTTTTACTAATGTTTCATCCTATTAAGTATTAACCTGACCGAATTCGAAATTAGTTATAATGGATCAGAGTTTTATAAATTAGATTTAGACCCTGTATATTTTCAAGCTAAGTTTGTGTTATATTTCACACAAGTCACCGCAACGGCCTAACCTTGTCTGGTGTTCCACAGGTATTTTATATTTCTTTATATAATTAGGTATAAGACATTTTTTTTTTGACAAAAAATAGCTATAAGACATAAAACTTCTTGATTTAAACTTTTATATAACATGTTAATATATTTATATTGATTATTTTAAATATATGTTGTAAAATATATAACTTATTAATTTAGTTTATCACTTCTTTAATTCTATATTTTAACGACGCATAATGTTCAAATTTATACATTAGGTTAACATATTGATTTGAGGTTTCATTCCAACCCGTTTCATTGCAACAACCTTTTTTTTCAATGACCACTTGCTGCATAGGTTCATGACAGGCCATGAGATTTTAGTACGTTGTGAGAATTGAAAAATTGATATTCTCATAAATTATTTTATTTTTTATTTTTTGTAAAATCACGAATAAACTACTAGGGCAAATTTCTAACCATAGCTGTGTTTTCCGGTGATGGTGATGGCGATTGGTGATGTCTTGTCTTCAATGCTCCACTGTTTGGTTCCACCATTTCTCTTATTCTCTTATTTTCTCCTCTCCAGTAAGTTTAATGTAAGGTTCATGAAACTTGCAAAAAAGTATTGTTACCAGCTACAAAAGGAATCCCAGCCATGGTTTGTATCAATGTCGGCTATATGCCTAACTTAGGGCTAGATGAGGGTGAAGAACAATGAGAGTCCAGTAATCGAGGCCTCAACTACACAAGGAAGGGCCAACTTGGCAAATTCTCAATTCTCAGTATTGCACTATGTTATTTCCTTTCTGTTAGAATAACACTCATGTCATGTCATTTACATTGTAATGCCATTTATACACTTGTCCCTAGATCGGTGGCTTTAGGAAACATATATATTGACTATTTGCACATGTATTTGCAGACTATTCCAAGGACTATCTGGCTTCACAAATCCTGGAAACAATTGGTACAATGGCCGATCCAGGAAATTGAAAGCCTGCGTGTGAACCCAGTCCATTGGCCCACAAAAGTTCTCGAGGGAGGTGAGCTGCATCATGTTATTGGTGTCACTGCAGCACATGTAAAGTTTTACTTGTTACATTCCACTAATAAGAGTAATACTAACATCTGCAATCTGTAAAATTCTTGCATTTATGACTAGTAATAATTTATCCTAAATAAAATGAAAATAATCATTTTTTCTTTGCAGGCTAATATTGAAATTTCATTTGAAGTGAATAAGTTTCAAGAGGCTGAAGTATTGGACACTTGGAAGAACCCCAAATTTTGTGTGGCCGAAAGGGTGCAGCCGTAAAAGGTGGTCTGCGACCCTTTGGTCTGCTAGTTTTTGCTTCTGAAGACTTGCAAGAGTACACAGCAGTGTTCTTCAAAATATTTAGATACCGGCACAAAAATTTGGTGCTCGTGTGCAGTGACCTAAGTAGGTTTGCCCTTGTCCTCTGTATCTTTTTGTCGGCTTGATGTTCAAACTCTTTCTCTAATATGCAAATCTAATACTTTGACAAGTCTTCCCTGAATAAACTCAATGATATGCTCCCTTATGGCACCTTTGTAGATGTGGACCCTCTTCATGTGAAGCTGTCACTCAGAAGTTTGGTAAGTTGCAATTTATGAAACCTTAAGAACACAAGCTTGGATGAAAAATGAAAACTCAATATCTTCGGATTGTAGTGGCCCACTAAAAGTTGCATTAATATGTAACTAAAGATCATGAGTGAAAAATGCTAAATATATATTTAGAATCACAAGTAGTGACTAAACATTGGAACATCATAAGTAGTGTCTTTTCTCTAATTACTAATGCATGATTTTCTCCCATTCACAGATTGATCACTCTGTAGTGGAGAGTTTTGGGGTAGCAGGAAGGGCTTGCATCATATCCAGAGTGTATCCCACATTGGCAATCGATGATAAGGCATAACTGTACGCCTTCAATAATGGAATTGTCGATGTAAAGATTACAAGATTTCATGCTTGGAGCATGAAGAAAGCACAAATCAATTGAAGGTTCTAATAAATTAATTACCACACAGAACACATACCAAATGCTTTATAATTCTGGAGCATATTCTTGTAAAATGAGGTAGACATCTGCATAAACAATCATTGAACCATTCAAACATCCGCCCTTATTTTATTTTTATCTTATTCTAACTTTATTTTTTATATTTATATTTTATTTCAAGAAAAAGAAAGAAGAAGAACAGAAAGAGAAGTGAAGAAAAAAAAAGGAAGAGAAGGAACCAAAAAAAAAAAGGAAGATTGGACTCAACCCACACTCTAAGCCCATTCCCACAAAAAATAACCTCTCCAAACAAAAAAGAAAAAGGGGCCAGATCCACCCAAACGTCTACGACCCACAACCCATCATTTTGTTACCTCGCGTCTAACCCTAGCTGCCTCCACGGCCCACGCTTCCTTTCTCCATCTTTCTTTCCTCTCCTCCCAACACCTAGCCGCCAGCAAACCCAAGATCACGTCCCCTTCTGCCACAGCGCCTCCTTCACGCCTCCCAAGCCCCGGTTTCGCGTTTCGTGCAATAAGTGCACACGCAACCCTCCAAAATACTGAAGCAAGAAGAATGAACCGGGGGCCGAAAATCACTTCCTTCTTTTTATCTCTTTATCTCTGTAATTTGGGGGAAATCAAGAGGAAAATCAAAGAAGGATCTTGGTGTATTGCACATTTGTTAAGGCTTTGAATAACTTGTTTACATGATATTATGTTAATCACACTCATGCTCTGAATTTGTTTGATGAAAGGTCTGAAACATTTTTCAAAAATTGAGTGAACTTATAGAAGCTTTTTAATCTTGTTAATTAGTGTTATCAAAAGGTTAAGAGTTGAATTTCTGTTATCCCTGTAATTGTCAAGTTTGTGCTGCCTTTTTCCTCATTGATAAACATGCTTTGTGATTGTAACAAAAAAAAAAAGCTTTGTGATGATAATTAAGGGATTAATGAAATGACGTTTCAATGCTTGGTGTTGATACTTAGAGCGTTAACAGAGTTGAAACTTTGATGAGGCACCACTAATGGGGGGTTTAAGTTTGGTACATTTATCAATATATTTTGAAGACTTAATACCCTGTTACTAACAACGACCTTGACCTTTATGTAAGTTTTAGTATATTTTCTTGACATGCTTCCCTATTGATGGTTGAAACATAAATGGTTTCGCCATAAGTTCTTAACAAAAATACGAAATGCAATTTCCGATGGAGTGAGATTAAATGCTACCTTAATTGTATTGTTAAAGTTCTATTGATATACTAGTCAATGTCGCAACCCAAAATTGTGACGAGGACGACAATAAAAAGAAATTTTAAGAAAAAGTAGAGTCGTCACAAATTTTATTTGATTTAGAAAAAATTGGAAAACCTTTTGAAACCAAGTTGAGTTCGGGAGTCGGTTACGAGTAGGGAAGGTGTTAAACACCATACATCGACCATCCTACGAATGGTACGTTGAATTAATTGTGCTAAATTAATAAATTTTAAATTATTTATTTTACCCCAAAAGTTATTTAACGAATAAAGAGATTAGTAATTAATACTTATACTAAAGAGGTTGAACATGGCACATAAGTCCATATGGCAAACTTGAACTAAAGAGGTTGAACATGAAACTTTTCATAGAGCAATCCCAAAATAATATTGATTAAAAAAAATAATATACTATTTAATAAAATAAAAATGTGAGAATCAGATTTAATTTCATGGTTTTCTAATTTTAATCAAGTTGAGTTCGGGAGTCGATTCTGAAGGGGAAGGTGTTAAGCACCATATATCGACCATCATACGAATGGTACCTTGAATTAATTGTGCAAAATTAATAAATTTTAAATTATTTATCTTACCCAAAAAGTTATTTAACGAATAAAGAGATTAGTAATTAATATTTACACTAAAGAGGTTGAACATGACACATAAGTCCATATGGCAAACTTGAACCTAAGAGGTTGAACAAGAAACTTTTCATAGAGCAATCCCAAAATAATATTGATTAAAAAAAATTAATATACTATTTAATAAAATAAAAATGCGAGAATCAGATTTAATTTCATGGTTTTCTCATTTTAATAAAGTTGAGTTCGGGAGTCGGTTACAAGCAGGGAAGGTGTTAAGCACCATATATCGACCATCCTACGAATGGTACCTTGAATTAATTGTACAAAATTAATAACTTTTAAATTATTTATTTTAGCCCAAAAGTTATTTAACGAATAAAGAAATTAGTAATTAATATTTACACTAAAGAGGTTGAACATGGCACATAAGTCCATATGGCAAACTTGAACCTAAGAGGTTGAACATGAAACTTTTCATAGAGCAATCCCAAAATAATATTGATTAAAAAAAATTAATATTCTATTTAATAAAATAAAAATGCGAGAATCAGATTTAATTTCATGATTTTCTAATTTTAATTATCTTTGCTTTTAATTGTTAAATGTGGAAAAGTCCTAGACAATGTTGAACATGGCAGAAATCCCCATAGCAACCTTAATTCTAGGCCATGAAGTCCGCATGGCATCACTAAATATATACTAATTCAATTATTTTGATTAACTACATTAACAAATTAAAAGGAATAAAAAAATAAATGAAAAATAAAATTTTGCCTTGACGGGATGATTGATCCCGCTGCTACGTATTCCATGCTGCGATGGGAAACTCAAAAACACGTAGTTCTTGGAGAAAATATTTTATTTGTTGGTTTATTTTAATTTTTATGAAACGATTCTTTTTTTTTAATTAAAAAAGGGTTTATTTATTTATTTTTATTATTTTCTGTTTTTTATTTCTATCGAAAACTCCTAAGTGAGATACAACATGACATATACATCCACAGAGCTATCCCGCATTTAAGGAATTGATTGAGTGTGAAACCTCTCACAAAGCAATCCCAAAATTATTTTTCAATAATTCCCTTTTTACATCATTTTATTTATTTATTTCAACATAAATATTTAAACACAAATGTTTTTTTTATCAGCCCAATTCTTTTTAGTTTTTAGTTCATCAGACCATTTGGCTTGGTCCAACAAGCTAACCCACTAGCCCAACAATCAACTTTTAAGTTAACTATACAAAATAAAAATAAAAATAATAAAAGGATAACAGGTAAAACAAAATAACCAAGACAAGCCATAACTTACAGAACGTGAACAAAGGAAGGAGGCACAAAAGTCTTTCCACCTTCACCTGCGGAAGACCAGAAGAGAAGAGTGGAGGTTGGTGGAGCGGCGCAGCGGCGCACCAGCGAAGCGGCGGATCTGGGTGTGTACGCACGACTCAGGCTTGCGTCTTCGAAGGAAATTGTAGCGGCAATCTGGGTTCGTGACGAGGCAGCTTGGCACAGACCAGCGGTGGGCTGACGACTTATGGTGGAGGTCGTGGCGGAGACGCTTCAGTGGTCACAGAGGAGACGGCGGGACAACGACTGGAGTTTGTTGTTCTGGGCTAGACGCGGCGGAGCTCGGAGCTCATGGTGGTGAGACGGCGTCGCCGCCACGGCAGCGGCTACGAAGAACAGGGGCAGAGGCACTTTTTGTCTCTCTTTTTTTGTTTCCGAGTGTTTGAATTTGGGTTGGTTTGGATGGAATAGGGATTATGGATTGATAGGGAAGATGACAGGTTTTGAGGGAAGAAAAGGGTGGCTGCCAGGGTTATGAAGGAAGGAAATGGGTTTGAGTAATGGTTTTGACTGGTTTGACTCAATAATGAATAAATTAAAAATAAACCTAAGTGTTTAACACAAAATTAAAAATTAAAATCTTTTTGTTATTTTTTGTCTTTATATATATTTTTGGATTTTGAGATAAATAAAAACAAACAATAAAATAAGATGATAAAATATAATTAAATTTTATTTTCTTTGCATTTTTTATTTTTTAAAAATTTTTAGTGAAAACTAAACAGATAGGATGTTGACGGTCAATATAACCAAAACAAATAATGATTTTGCCGAATTGCACCGAGGTTGGGCCTCTGTTATTATGCCTAATGATTTGTTTATGTTAATTAGGGGTGGCAAAAACATTCATTTGTCCATCATCCATCCGGTCCATCCAAAGAGTTATCCATCCAATCCATCCGTTACATAAAAAAAAAAAATTAATTAGTGGATTGGATCAAGTTTGATCATTTCATTCAAGGATGGATAGTGATTCATCCACTATGTTACTAAATCCATTGGATCACTATATGAAATTAAAAACAAATCCATTGGATATTTGTTAACTCATTTCGTACCGTGTTAAATAGAAGTAACCAAACGAAGTAGTTTAACCAGTTTAAGGCACGCACCGGGAAGTTCTTCAAGCAAGGTCTTTTCGTGATGCACATAATATTATTAATATAGTTTTTCCTATATTTTGTGACACTAAAATTTTTGTCTTTTAAACGTGTCTAGGTTTTCAGCAGCGAGGGTAGAGAAAGGGGAAAAAGAGAGAGAGGAGAGAGAGGGGAGAGGGGAGAGGGGAGAGGGAGAGAATATTTATTCTTTAAAATAATTTTTATGGATGGATTGAATATCCATCCATAAAAAAATTGTTAATGGATGGATTGAATAGATTTTATTAAATGGATCATGGATGGATTATATTTTCTTAATGAATTTTTAATGGATCATAATGGATTAATGGATCGTTTTCAATCCATCCATTACAATCCGCATACAAATTTATCCAATCCATCCATTTGCCACCCCTAATGTTAATTCTCTCTAGCTGTTTGGAGAGGACAAAATAAGTGTGAGAACAAAATCATATTGGGTATTTTGGTTAGTCACGTTTGATAATGAAGAAAAAAGAAATTAATTCCTTATTGGTTTACTTCTCATGACATTAATAGCTGCTGATAGTGATGATGATAACAACAAAAATGTGTAAAGATAAATTTTAAAAAATCAATAAAAACCAAGTTGTTTCTTCTTCTTTCTTCGTTTTTCCTTGTCTTTGTGAATAGTTGTTTTACATTTTTTATGTATGTATGAACTCACTATAATTTTATATACTTCTTATAAATAAATTTTTGGTGACGTCTCTAACAATACGTTGAGCTTCACTTATGTGCAATAAAAAGATCCAATTTAATGTTAACGATTTGTTGGTTCCAATTTTGTTAAAACAATCATTCCCTCTAAAAATAATAATGGAATTCCATAAATCAAAATCTTTATTTATAAAACAATTTATTTTTTTATTCAACGATAAAAACCTCCCATTAATAGTGAATCAATTTAATTGTACAATTGATTGATTCTCAAAATCTTTTAATTGACATTTATGCTTATTTAGTTCATCATTCAAAGTTTCCTTCTATTTAAAAATAAAATAAAATGAGTAACAAATAAAATCTTCCATCTATACTAAAGATATAAGATAGTCAGTTAGATTCTTCTCAATTGATCTGCTTTCCAAAATAAAAAGATAATCATTTAGATTCTTCTCAATTGCGATTTTGGTGGTCCACTTATAAATCATGTAACCCACTATTCCACCCTAGAAGCCACCTAAGTTGAAATCAAACCTTTTGTTCTCCTGTTTTTCCTTGTTATCATCTTGTTACAATGTAGGTTGAGTACCCTTGGTACTCATTTTAATATACTTTAAAAAAATGATAATAAATCAAGTGTTAAATAACTGTGCTAGATGATTGGGGAAGTGATAGTTTTCTCAAGGAGCTGGGTTTGCATCTCTCTGGCTTAGTATGCACCCTATAGGCCAGGCCCCACCCTTGCGACAACAATTTTCTGGCTACCAGATTGAATAACCTCTACAGATAGTACAAATGTAAAAACTTAAAATTAATTGAAAGTAGAAAACTTAAAGTTGACTAAAATTTATTGAAATTAACTGAAAGCAATCAAAGCTAATAACAAATTGCAATCAAATTGATAACAATTGCAAGGTCAAGAGATTTGAAATATTTTAACTGTAGTTAATAAAAGATATTGAATAAAATATAATTTTTTTTTAAAAACTGATGATATATTTTAAAAAAACTATATTCAATTTCAAAACAGTTAAAAACAATAAACATAGCATTTTTTTTTTTGCACAATAAATATAGAGTTTAATTGTTATACATTGTCGATGTAAAGTTTTTTACACTGTTAACCAATCACAAATCATTGTATGGATGACTTTTAAGGTTGTTAGATGAGAGTAAAAGATTATTAATGATGTGACAATTTATGATTGGTTGATAGTGTAAAAAATTTACACTGACAATGTATAACAATTAAACTCATAAACATATCCCATATCTAATAGTTTTGGAAATAATTTGAATAGAGTTAATAAACAATATTAAGTAAATATAATTGAAAATATTAATAATTTCATTTCATTTAAATTAATTTTAATTAATTGAAATTCAACATGGGATATTTTACTAGCTGATAAGAATGGAAATATTTTCACCAGAGATAATAAAAATATTAAAAAAATTTAAATTTTTTAATTATATTTAGGATATAATTAAACAAAAAATTGTGTTCAATTTCAAATTAGGAAAAATTAACGTGAGATATTTTAAGCATTAAACATTCCATTTCTGATGGTTTTAGAAATATTTTGAGCCGATTTCATAAAAATATTAAATAACATACAATTTAAAAAACAATTAACAAATAATTTTAAAAAAAAAACGATGATAGATTTTTAAAAAACAGTGTACAAATAATGTAAAAAAAATAACCTATTAACAATTTTTTATTTCAATTAATAAAAAATCATAATTTTTTTAAAATGATGATATTTTTAAAAAAACTTTTAATTAAATTCAAATTATGTTTAGAAAAAATTTAAACATGATTTTTTTTGTGCAATAAGCATTCCATATTTTACGGTCTTAGAGATATTTTGACTAGAGTTAATAACAAAAATTAACTATATTTGAAAGAGTGATTAACACTTTTTTTAATTTCATTTAATTATAATTCAACGTGGATATTTTGCAAGCTGATGGAATTGGAAATCTCTTCACTCCATATCTGATTGTTTTGAAAATATTATTATATTTTCTTTATTTTATTGTGAAAAAATATATCAAGTTTTTTAAAGAGCAAGTATATCGATATTAATGCAGTGGGTCCGTTTATTTTATATTTTGATAAAATTTATTTTAATAAAAATTAATTCTTTGAGAACTGGTTTTAAAATAAATGAGGTTACAAAAATTTATGTGTTAGATAATGATATTTTAGGACAGATAAATATAAAAATAAAATATAAAAAACTATGTGGTCCTACACCTAGAATTAATTATATTCAACGAAAAAGATAGAAATTTTTTCTTTTATTAACATCAATTCTACTTAAACCAAATCGATTTTTTTGGATGCAAATTTGTAAACAAACTCACTCGAATCCGCGAAATGACTCTTAACTTATTTCGCGACTAGAATGTAAAAGCCACAAGAGGTTATATAAAGAAGGATTAGATTTTACATAATTGAATTAAGAACATTTGTAAGAATACCAAGTTCCAGCAACGACTCATAATTATCAATAGAAGCATAGGTTCAGGACAGGGCACGAGATTTTAGTACTTTGTATGAACTGAAAATCGATATTCTCGTAATTATTTAAACATTATTTTATTTTTTTTGAAAAATCATGAATAAACTGCTAGAGCAAATTTCTAACAATAGCTTCTGTAACAGATGCAAGATCATGCATAGCATTATTCGGTTGTGTGAGTGGTGAATGCCCACTAAATTCGCTTTCACAAGCATTAGCCTCACGAGCGATACCATTTGCCGTCTGCAAACTTGGGATTCCCTAACCGCAGTGCATCAGTGGCTTGTGGGATTTCAGCTACCAAAATTGCATTGTAACAGTCAACACAATAACTCAAGGCCCTCTGCACAGGCCCAGTTGCCCCCTTTTGAAGCCCATGGATTTGATTTAAGACAGATCTTGCTCTTGCTTTCATCACATTCACCATGATTAGAGCAAGACCCCTGACATCAGCACTAGAGCTCCCAGGACTTGACCTGAGAGATTGAATGCAAACATTGTAGTTGGGTGTCCTCCTGCAAACGTTCTCTATCAGTTGATAATCATCTGGCTTGATTGTGTTGCAGTGGCTTAACGACTTGAAGGCATAAGATAAGAGCTAGGGAATTCAAGAAAGCCATATCTGATAATTGTTATTGTTAAAGATAAAAGAGTAGTAATTGGTGGAAGCAATGAGCTATGATGACGTCGCTATGCCATTTTATAGGGAGGAGTTAGGACCAGGGGTAGAGCTATTGGAGATTGTATAATTAATATTTGTTGAAAATTTTATTTTACAATCATTTAATTTAATGTTTTAAAGTTTTTTTTTGTAGTCAAATTAAAGTGAGAGGTGATGACTCAATTCAAAGCAGAAAAAACTACGGTTTTGAAATATTTTGAGCCGAGTTAATAAAAAATATTTTGAGATATTTTGCACATTAATTATTCCATATCTGGTGGCTTTGGAAATATTTTGAGCCGAGTTAATAAAAAATATTAACTTAAATAAAATTGAAAAATCAATTAACAATTTATTTTAATTTCAATTAGTTAACAATCAACTTTTTTTTAAAAAAACCGATAGTATATTTAAAAACAATTACAAAAATTCAAATTATGTCAAAAAAAAAGCAACTAACAATTTCTTTTTATTTCAATTAATTAACAATCAACATTTTTAAAAAAAACAATGATACATTTTTTAAAAAATGTAATTAATTCAAATTATGTAAAAAAAAATAAACGTGAGGTTTTTTTTGTGCAATAAGCATTCCACATTTTATGGTCTTGGAGATATTTCCACTAGGGCTAATAGAAGAATTTAACTAAGATTTAATTGAAAGGGTGATTGTAAATTTCGTTTAATTTCATTTAATTATAATTGAAAGGGTGATTGTAAATTTCGTTTAATTTCATTTAATTATAATTCAACGTGAGATATTTTGCAAGCTTGTGAAATTGGAAATCTTTTTACTAGAGTTTATAAAAGATATTAACGAAAATATAACATTTTAATAATACTGATGGTATGTTTAAAAAAATTGTAAATTTCAAATTAGGAAAATAAAATAAAATAAACGTTGGATATGATATATTTAAAAAAAAACTGTATCCAAATTCAAAATAGGTAAAAAAAAAAAAAGTAAACATCGAAATTTTTTTGCACAATAAACATTCTATATCTGATGATTTTGGAAATATTTTGAAAAGAATCAATAACAAATATAAACTAAATATAATTGGAAAAACAACTAATAAATTCATTTAATTTCAATTAATCACAATTAAATGAATTTCAATGTAGGATATTTTACAATCTGATGTGATTGGAATTTTTTTTCAAAAGAGATAATAAAATATATCAAATAAAATAATTTTTTCAATTACATTGATGATATATTTTAAAAAATTGTATTCAATTTCAAATTAGGAAAAAACAATTAACATGAGATACTTTGCACAATAAACATTCTTTATGTGAAGGTTTTGGAAATATTTCGAGATGAGTTAATAAAAAATATTAACGAAAATAGATTTGAAAAAGCAATCTACAATTTCTTTTAATTTCAATTATTACTTAACAATAAACATTTAAAAAACTGATGATATATTTAAATTCAAATTATGTAAAAAAGAAAAATAAAAGTGGAATATTTTTTTTGCACAATAAGCACTCCATATTTTATAGTCTTGGATATATTTCGACTAGAGTTAATAAAAAAATATTAACTAAAATATAATTGAAAGAGCAATTAACAATGTCGTATATTTTTTATTTAATTATAACTCAACGTGGGATATTTTACAAGCTGATGGGATTGAAAAACTTTTCAATAGAGTTACTGTACTGGCCGAAGATATAAGGCCGAAGATTGTCAACACGACCGAACTTACTCTCGTAAGTGGGTCGTGACCCGAACTCCCATAGAGCCGAAGACCTGTTGATACACTTGATACCCGAGGATAACTACTCGGTCCTACTCCACACCAGACCACGAGCGAAGATATCTCGGCCCCGAGCTATCCAGCCGCAATTGACCGGGCCGAATATATCGCTGGTCCAAATATCTCTCCGTATAACTCGGAGCCTTATCCATATCAATTGTCTAACTGCAAGGGCGATCCGATCCTAACAAATAGGATCTCAGTAACCGTCTACTCAAACGGTTGCACTGAAAATATCTATAAATAGGGGTCCAACCCCCTCACTCAGAACTACGTTTGCTTTGATTCCCATTTGGATACGTAGGAGCAGAATTCACGTTCTGTCAAGCTAACTCCAAAACAAACCCACTAGACTTTCTTCGGCTGAGTATCTCTCGTCTGAGATATTTGGACGGAACATTTGGCGCCGTCTGTGGGAATCGAAGCAAAACTTTCCCATACCACAAACCATGGTGAGAACAAGGAGCGGGAACTGCAGGAGAGAGGAGCCAGAGAATGCTAACAACGGAGATAATGGGGAACGGTCCATAAACCCGGCTATAACGACCGACAACCCCATTATCCAAGAACTCCTTGCACAGATTGCCATGCTGAGAAGGGAGAATGAGGAAATTCGGCGGCAGAATAGCCGTCGCGAACAAGGACAGAGCAGAGAAAGATCCACCTCTTCTCCTCCTGAGAGAGAGCGTCGGATAGCTGAGAATGAAGGATCCAGGAACACGCGCAGAGAAGGAGGCCCACAACTCCGGGCTTCTCATCATATGGACCGAGCAGACGAGGAGGAATTTCCTAGGCAGGCCCCTGAACTTTCACTTCAGGCAAATAGGCCTAATGAAAGGGCCGGCGTGCGGAGGCCGAGACATCCCTTAATAAACGCTATCATGGAGGTTCCCCTACCAGCCAACTACAAACCAATAAGCATTGACAGATACGATGGCACCTCGGACCCGGAGCGTCACTTAGACGCTTTCACTACTCAGATGTACCTCTTTACCGACGATGATGCTGTCATGTGTAAAGTCTTTCCAACTACTCTGAAGGATGCTGCGTTGACATGGTACACCCAGCTACCGCCAGCGTCAGTTGACTCCTTTGACACATTCATGACTAAGTTCAATGCTCAGTTTGCCACGAGCCGAGCTCATCAAAAAACCTCGGCCTCGTTGGTAAACTTCAAGCAAGAAAGGAATGAGTCTCTGCGTGATTTCATGGCCAGATTCAGCAAGGAAACGGTCCTCATCCGGAATCTCAGTGCCGATGTTGCACTACACACTGTCTTGACCGGGTTACGGCCTGGCCCTTTCGCCAGACACTTAGCTCGGAAGCCACCAACCAGTATGGATGAGTTGAGGAGAAAAGTTGCGGGGTTCATTAATATGGAGGAGATTGAGGAGTCTAAGAAAAGGGAGAGACCTGATGATCTTTGCGGTGAGAAGGGAGAGAAGAGGAGGGCTGGAGGTGATAAGCCTAAATTCAAAGGCCCATCCGAGCATTTGCATAGGGGACCGAAGTATGAGCACTATACTCCCCTCAACACAAACCGAGCTCGGGTGTTTGAGGAAGCATACAACGCGGAACTTTTGCAGCTCCCCAACCGTGGCCACACGCCCCAGAATGCTGACCGACAGAAACATTGTCGGTACCATCGTAATTACGGGCATACCACCGAGGAGTACTGGGTCCTGCGAGATAAGATTGAAGAGTTGGTGCAAGCTGGCCATCTCAATAATTTTGTTCGGAGAAACCACAACAATAGTGAGGGGCATGGCAGAAGCAGAAGGAGAGGAGGTGACCAAAGCCCGAGAAGGGGCGACGGTCGACAAAATAATGAAAGAACAGAAACCAGAGAGGGCCAGAATGAAAGGCGAGAGGAGGATAATGTGGTCCGAGGTGTGATAAACACTATTTCAGGTGGATTTGCAGGGGGAGGCACAACAAGTTCAGCTCGGAGAAAGCACCTGCGGGCTATTCGGGCTGTCAACTCGGTATCCGGCAAACCCCCGAGGATTTCCCCACCTATCATCTTTTCTGACGAAGACTTCGTGGGGGTGGATCCTAATCAAGATGACCCTATGGTAATCACCGTGCAGTTGGCTAATTTCTCGGTCAAAAGAACCCTTGTCGACCAGGGGAGCTCGGCGGATATCTTATATTATTCAACATTTCAGAAGCTCGGGATCCCAGAGAAATCTATTCAACCGTACGACAGTAAGCTCGTCGGCTTTGCAGGGGAACAAGTGGACACACGAGGATACATTGACCTCCTGACTACTTTTGGGGATGGCAAAGCATCCAAGACTATCATGGTCAGGTACGTGTTGGTTAATGCAGTAACATCGTACAATATCCTGATCGGAAGACCATCTTTGAACGAGTTAGGAGCTGTGGTCTCTACTCCCCACCTCACGATGAAATTCCCGTCCAACTCGGGAGATATAGTTACTGTCCTGGCTGATCAAAAAATGGCCAGACAGTGCTATGCTGATAGTTTGCGTGTAAGCAAACTCAAACCTACACCTGCAGAAACATTGGACAGGGGAAAGGACAAGTCTGTAAATTCTGTTAACTCTGTTGAATTGGACCCAAGAATGGACATGCAGGAACAACGGCCACAACCCATTGAGGAGTTGGAAAAGTTCCAGCTAGGTTCACAGCCCGATCAGTGCACCAAACTCGGCGGTCAACTTGAGCCGAATTTGAAAGAGGAAATAAAGGAAGTGCTTCGTAGCAACGCTGACCTATTCGCCTGGACCACGTCATATATGCCGGGAATTGATCCCGACTTCTTGTGCCACAAACTGGTAATTTGTCCCGAGGCGAAACCAGTGACCCAAAGGAAAATGAGACTTGGTGAGGAGAGGAGAAAGGTTGTGGAAGAGGAAACAGCGAAGTTGGTCCAGGCCAACTTTATTCGAGCAGTAGAGTACACTACCTGGCTGGCCAACGTTGTTCTGGTCAAAAAAGCAAATGGCAAGTGGCGCATGTGCACTGATTACACGGATTTAAATAAAGCTTGTCCAAAGGATTCCTATCCTTTGCCGAGTATTGATAGACTGGTGGATGGAGCCTCCGGATACAAAATTTTGAGTTTCTTGGATGCATACTCGGGGTACAATCAGATCCGAATGTACCCCCCAGATGAGGAGAAAACAACTTTCATAACTTAAGGCTCGAATTACTGTTACCGGGTAATGCCATTTGGACTGAAAAATGCTGGAGCTACATACCAAAGGCTCATGGACAGGGTATTCAAAAAACAAATCGGAAGGACTATGGAGGTTTATGTGGATGACATGGTCGTAAAATCCGATGACCCCAACAGCCACCCAAAAGATCTGGAGGAAATTTTTCAGCAGCTGAGAAAGTATAATATGAGGTTGAATCCGGAGAAGTGTGTTTTCGGTGTCCAGGGTGGAAAATTCCTCGGCTTCATGTTGACACACCGGGGAATTGAGGCCAATCCTGATAAATGTCGGGCTGTGATTGAGATGCGAAGCCCACAAAATATTAAAGAAGTGCAAAGACTTGCAGGACGACTGGCATCATTATCTCGGTTCCTACCCAAATATGCAGAGAAAGCTCGACCTTTATTTAGATTACTTAAGAGGCCTCAAACCTTCACATGGACCGAGGAATGCGAGAAGGCCTTCATCGATTTCAAGGCCTTTTTGTCTTCACCACCGATATTAACTCGACCCATCTCTGGGAAAGAGTTGTACTTATACCTGTCAGCCACCGAGCATGCCATCAGTGCGGTCATTGTACAGGAAGTGGAGAAAGTTCAAATGCCGGTCTACTTCATTAGCAGGGTTCTTCATGATGCCGAAACCCGGTACCAAGTCATAGAAAAGCTGGTTTTGGCCCTGGTAACTGCAGCTCGGTGATTGCGTCCGTATTTCCAAAGTCACCAGGTGATTGTCAAAACCGATCACCCGATTAAGCAGATTCTCAAAAAGTCCGAGTTGGCAGGACGTATGATTGCTTGGTCGGTAGAGTTATCCGAGTTCGGCCTGAAATACGAGTTGAGAGACCCTCTGAAAGTCCAATGTCTCTCCGACTTCATAGCCGAGCTCAATCCGCAGCCGATAACCGAGGATATCTGGTGGAATTTGTATGTGGATGGATCCTCGAATGTTAGGGGCAGTGGAGCTGGGGTGATTCTGGAAGGTCCGGGAGATCTGGTCTTGGAGCAGTCACTAAAGTTTGAGTTCAAAACCTCAAACAACCAAGCCGAATATGAAGCCTTGATAGCAGGGTTAATGCTGGCAAAGGAAATGGGGGCAAAGGCTGTTAGATGCCGGAGTGATTCACAGCTAGTCACAGGGCAAATATCTGGAGGGTATCAAACGAAAGAGCCTCAGCTTACCAGGTATTTATGTAAAGTCAATCAATTAATTTATAGCTTTGAGAAATTCGCTATTGAGCACATTCCCCGAGAAGAAAATACTCGGGCTGATCTACTGTCCAAATTAGCCAGTACAAAGAAGTCGGGTCATCATAGAACAATTATTCAAGAAACCCTGAATGAACCAAGTATCACGTTTGGAGAGGTGATGGCCAATGAACCGGTTGACCGAGAATGGATGACACCCATATGGGAGTATTTATCCTCAGAAACTCTGCCCCTAGATCAAGCTGAGGCCAGGAAGATCAGGCTCAGAGCGAGTCACTTTGCTATCGTTTCCCGAGAATTGTATAAACGGGGATTCTCGGTACCTTTGTTAAAATGTCTAACCAAGGCACAGTCAAGGTATGTTATGGAAGAGATTCACAGAGGAATATGTGGTTTTCACTACGGAGGCAGATCAATGGCCTCAAAGGTAGTCCGAGCAGGGTACTATTGGCCTACCATCCGAGTATATTGCATTGAGTGGACGAAGCAATGTGATGAGTGCCAAAGATTTTCCAATGTAAGTCGTACCCCTCCCGAAGGACTTCACACATTAAACTCGCCTTGGCCTTTTTCTATGTGGGGAATGGATATACTGGGGCCATTGATAAGCCTCTGGCTTATCTAGTTTTATGACTAGATGAACTAGGGTTTATGTGCCAATTTATTCGAGTTCACTCTCGTTTTCTCCCAAATTTGCCTTGTTTTGTTCCTAAGTTGGACTTTGACTCGTTTTGCGTCTTTTGTGTAGTTTTTAGGTTATTTTGAATAGAGTTATGCTTGTGGGTGCTTTTGTTGTTTCAGATTAAATAAGTGAAGCTCCGGGAGTCAAGGAAAGTCGAAAAGCGGTGGAAATTGCAAGTCTGGAGACACTCGCGCCCCAGTGAGTGTATTCTCGCCTCGCGAGGCCGAAGGTCAACAAAGCAGCAAAGTCAACATTTCTGTCTCGCCACGCGAGACTCTTCTCGCCCGCGAATCATGAAGACCTGCAAGAGAGAGACCATCACGGCCAAGCCGTGATGAAGACCACGCCAGTGAACAGTTTGAGGTTTGAAGACTCGCCCGCGAGAGACATCTCGCCTCGCGAGTGAATGAAGACTTGGAAGTCGGAGGCCATCACGGCCCAGCCGTGATGAAGGTCCTACACTGAAATTGAAGACTCGCCCCGCGAACACACTTTCGCCTCGCGAGAGTTCAAATTGAAAGCGCGCCAATTTTAATTCTCGCCTCGCGAAAGGCTGCTCGCCTCGCGAGCGAGCGCAGATCAGGAATCCTATTTAAAGGCTTTTGCAGATCAGATTTGGTGGGGGAATCGTTAGGGATCCAGTTTTCCACTTAGGTTAAGGGCAGTAGTTTCGAATCCTTATTTCTCCTTGGAGCTGCGTCTCCTTTTCTCGTTTCTTTTTATTTTACGATGGTGATTGTGTCCGAGTGTTTGTCTATGAGCATGAGGCACTAATCCCCCTCGTCCGAGGGAACGATGAAGCCACCCATGGTGATGTAAATCCGATATGATGTATGTCTTTCTCCTTTAATTCAATTCTTGTTTTCCGATTCTGATTTGAATGTTTGATCATATGTTTTGCGTGATTAATCAGTTAAACGTGTTTGAGGCCTAACGACGATTCACGTTTCAGAACTTGAATCGGGATCATAAATGTTTTCTAATTCTGATTTGATTGTGTTAATCATATGTGTTGCGTGATTGACTTGTTAATGTTGATGAGGCTTAGTCAGCGATTCACGTTTAGAACTTGAATTAGGATCATCGATCGAATATTGCACGAGAGTGAGTAGGAGATCGGTGCGACCTTATAGGGAACATGAATTAACAGAATTCGAGATTAGGATTATGAGACCTAGTAAGTAATTAATCCAATCGTCGAATACGTCCTAATGAGCACGAGAGTGGATTTAGGAGAATTTAGGGGTCCCGGTTGACATTGTAATTGAACCTAGGGAGGAATTCATCATCACTTGGGTATACATGTTGGGTAGGTGGATTTGTGACCTTGGACATTTTAATTTTCATATTTTTAGTTAATTATTTAATTAGATTGTTAATTGAATTTCGATTCCATACTCTCTCTCTCAACCACCTTCTTCCGTAACTTGACCGAACGTATCCGATTTCCCGCGGATTAGTCGAATTGGTAGCCCAATCCCTGAGTTCGACCTCGGTAATTACTTACCGTGTTTATTTTTATTACTTGCGACGACCCGGTACACTTGCCGGAGTCACAACAGCCATTCCCTGTGGCCAAAGGTCAAGTCAAATTCCTCCTGGTAGCAGTGGACTACTTTAAAAAATGGATTGAAGCAGAACCTTTGGCGAAAATTACCGCCGAGAAGGTACAAAAGTTTGTGTGGAAAAGCCTCATTTGTAGGCACGGAATTCCCTTTGCAATCGTCACAGACAACGGAAGACAGTTTATAGATAAGACATTGCAAAAATTCTACGCCAACATCGGTGTTAAACACCATGTCACGTCGGTTGAACACCCTCAGACCAATGGGCAAGCCAAGACATCCAACAAGGTCATTCTCGGAGAATTGAAGAAGAGAGTGGGAAAATCCAAAGGAGCGTGGGCAGAAGAATTGCCCAGTATCCTTTGGGCCTACCTGCACACACCTCAATCCACCACTCAAGAAACACCTTTCGGTGACATATGGGACAGACGCCATGATCCCAGTGGAGGTTGGTGAGCCGTCTTTCCGACGTATGCAACATGAGCAGAATGATAATGAAAGCAATTTAAGGGTCGAACTTGACTTGGTAGAGGAAATCAGGGAGGAGGCCAAAATCAGAGAAGAAGCTTGCAAACAGAGAGCAACTAGGAGGTATAATTCAAGAGTGAAGCCGAGGAGTTTCCTGCGTGGAGACTTGGTGCTGAGAATAAAAGGAGAAGCAAGGAAGGATCACACGGAAGGCAAGTTGGCAGAAAACTGGGGAGGGCCATTCCGGGTGGTAGAAAACTTGGGAAATGGAGCATATAGGTTAGAAGAGTTGTCCGGGAAGCCTATCCCGAGGACTTGGAATGCTTCGCATTTAAAATTTTATTATAGTTGATGTATATAGTCAGGTGATGTACTCTTTTTCCTACCTTGGTATTTTGTCCCAAAAAGGGGTTTTGACCGAGAAGGTTTTAACGAGGCACACCGTAGACTTCCTTTTTATCCAATAAAAGAATTTATTATGAACATTGTTTTCTTAATTTGCCGATGTATGTGTTTCGCGAACATTAAATTGTTTAAGGCCAAGTTTGAGCCTCAAGACCGAGTACGAGCCATTAAATTATTTAAGGTCAAGTTTGAGCCTGAAGGCCTAGTACGAGCCATTAAATTATTTAAGGCCAAGTTTGAGCCTGAAGGCCGAGTACGAGCCATTAAATTGTTTAAGGCCAAGTTTGAGCCTGAAGGCCGAGTACGAGCAATTAAATTATTTAAGGCCAAGTTTGAGCCTGAAGGCCGAGTACGAGCCATTAAATTGTTTAAGGCCAAGTTTGAGCCTGAAGGCCGAGTACGAGCCATTAAATTGTTTAAGGCCAAGTTTGAGCCTAAAGGCCGCCATTAAATTGTTTAAGGCCAAGATTGAGCCTGAAGGCCGAGTTCAAGCCAATTAAATTGTTTAAGGCCAAGTTTGAGCCTGAAGGCCGAGTACGAGCCATTAAATTATTTAAGGCCAAGTTTGAGCCTAAAGGTCGAGTACGAGCCATTAAATTATTTAAGGCCAAGTTTGAGCCTGAAGGCCGAGTTCGAGCCAATTAAATTGTTTAAGGCCAAGTTTGAGCCTGAAAGGTAGTCACGAGCCCTTAAATTGTTTAAGGCCAAGTTTGAGCCTGAAGGCCGAGTACGAGCCCTTAAATTAATTAAGGCCAAGTTTGAGCCTGAAGGGCGAGTTCGAGCCAATTAAATTGTTTAAGGCCAAGTTTGATCCTGAAGGCCGAGTAGTTTGAGCCTAAAGGCCGAGTTCGAGCCAATTAAATTGTTTAAGGCCAAGTTTGAGCCTGAAGGCCGAGTACGAGCCATTAAATTTTTTAAGGCCAAGTTTGAGCCTAATGGCCGAGTTCGAGCCAATTAAATTGTCTAAGGCCGAGTTTGAGCCTGAAGGCCGAGTACTAGCATTTGAAATTACTTAAGTGCAATAAAGTACGAGCAGTAAGGAGAATAAAATTGTAATCTAAAGGCTGAATCCGAGCCATTGAAATTTATTGATAATACCGAGTACAATGTTGAAAGTAAAAACAAGGTACGAGTCGAGTACTAGAAAGTACTACGACTTACATAAAGGGTTGAAATTGAAAATAAGGCCCGCCCGGGTTGCCAGTCGTCTCCCCAATTAGGGTAGGGGCAAGGTCAGGTGGCCAGCAGTCTCCCCAATCGGACACCATGACTTTCCCTCATGGGGGAAAGTAATCACTTCCCCCTGCGAAAGCTGGACGATGAGGTGCTCGGCCCGCTCCGGGAGTAGACGGCCTCTACACCTTTCTCCACTCCCGAAGACTTCCATTCTCCCAGTTAACATCCTTCTTGGAGGATTGAATTGTAAAAGGAATTCTGGATCCCATCTCCCACTTACATCCTTTTTGGCAGCTATGAAACTCAAAAAAGGATGTTAACTGGGAGAGGGGAGCGTAAACCCCTAACACTATCATAGAACTACTCGGGTTGAAGGAAGACGAATTTGGCTGGTGGGAAAGAATGAAGAATGAGTAAGTGGAGCGGTGAAACAGCCCTATTTATAAGGGTGAGAGGCGTTGGAAAGGAAGAAATATGCGCTGGGAAGGGGTTTGTTGGAAAAACAAATCTCGAAACTCAGCGAAAAGCATTAATTACATGAACCCACTGCGGTTTCCAAAGCATACGATGCGTGACTGCATGCGCAAAGCGTGAATCATGTGTTTCACGTGTGACAACTACCGTCCATTTTTGATAGGGACGGTAGAATACCTCGGTCTTATCCGAAGATTTGTTTAAACAGGCCGAATACAACGTCGGAAGGTAAAAAAAAAAAATACTTCAAGTGTATCTCGGCCAAATAAGAGCTACGAAAGGTCACCAAAATGGTGCAACAATTCTCATTAAGTCAAAATTAAAGTTACAAGGGCAAAAGCCCATTACAAAGGATACAAAAATCTAATATAGCTACTTGTCCCTAGGACCCTCTTCGGCCTCGATGTGATCCCTGGGAGAGTCTTCCTCCCCTTCCACCTCCTCTTCCTCTTCAAGAATTATGGGAATAAGTTCCCCGTTCACCGCCTCCTTATTCACATCGACTCCCGAAAGATCAACCCCCGGGGCAAGAACCTCAACTTGAGCAATGGCCTTGTCAAAACCTTTCCGATGCTCGATAATAATGCAGTTGGTGGCCTCTTTTACATCCTCCTGGAGCTCCATCCTGGCCTTGGTCTCGACCTCCAAGGCAGCTTTAAGTTGCTCAATTTCAGCTTGAGCCTTCTTGAGCTCCTCTTCAGCACGAGCTCTACCCTCTTCAGCCCGAGCTTTACTCTCCTCAGCAAATGTTGCTTTGGTGTTGAGCTCGGAGTTCTGGCCATTCAACTCGGTAATGGTGGCATTCAGGAGATTATTAGCCTTGGCCAGCTCGTCACGCTCCGTGGAGGTCCGGGTAAAATCCCCCTTCAGCTTCTCAATAGAAGCCAGTTCGGCTCCCGATTCCGAGACTTCCTTTCACCTCCACTAAATCTCGGCTGCAAAAGCGGGCCAAGGCGGCAGCTCGGATGCGATGAGGTGGAGAGAGCCTCCATGCTAGATTGAGCCCCTTGTTGCCTCATTAACTAGGAGATCTGCGGGCTTGGGAAGTTCGAGTCGAAAGAAGGAAAGGGGTTGAAGTCTTCACCCCAAAAGGACGAGGTCCCCGCTTTTAGGGAAGTGTTGTACCACTTCACCCGGGTAGAAGGAGGGTTTTGTTCTTCTCGCCCGCTGATTCCGGTCTCCTGAGTAGTAGGGTGTGGGGGACTTGGACAGGGTTGGAGAGAATCTTCGGTGTCAACTACAACCTCTACCCTCTTTCTTTTTTGAGGGCCGGATGATGAAGTTCCCTTCACAGAGGTCTTGGTGGGAGGAGGTCTTGTCTTCTTTTTTTCGGCTGAGGAGGGACTCTGACCCACTTTTGCAGCAGCCTTTACAAGCTTGGAGAAGTCGAATTTCCCCATAATGACTGCCAAAAAAGAAAGAGTCGTTAGTACGGCAACACATACAGAAAAGATTCAAAAACTAAAAAGCCGAGCACTTACTTTTCAGGTCATTTCTCGGAGTAGATGAGAAGGGGAGTTTCAGAAGGCGTCCACAATGGAGGGGCCGAGGAAGTTTTTCTAGTATGTCTATATCCCGCCTATCCTCGGCCGGAAGGGATTGGTACTCAAAGCCAACGAATTTTGTGGGGGAGGATTGCCAATATAAAGGAAACTTGGCGCAGTTATCATCGTCAAAAAAGTGGGAGGAGTGAGAGCCCGAGGGGCGAACTCGGAAGAAGCCGACTTTGAAATCTTTATACAACGATGTGTATAGACTAAGCAGTCCTCTCCGGTTCAGCCCGTTAAGGGAAATCCATCCCATTTTCTCACCAAACCTTGTTTGGTAAAAATACAAAAATTTTGGAGTGGTGGGCTCCATCCCGAGGTATTTACATAGGATTTGAAAGGCTTTCATAAAAGCCCAACTGTTGGGATGGAGCTGAGTAGGTGCGACGTTCATGGTTCTCAGAACGTCACACTCAAACTCGGTAAAAGGAAGAGACACATGCAGCTTATCAAATAGAGTTTTGTACATGTATGTAAAGGGGGGCTCGGAAGGACGATCCCTAAGAAAGACGCACTCGGTACCCGAGCATGGAGAACAAATAAACTCGGACTCGTCTCCAGATGCCGAGACATTAATGTGGGACCAAAGTTGATCAATTGATTCGAAGTCGGAAGTCGGATAAAAGGTCCCAACCTCGCCTTTAACCCAGGTATACCCAGGAAGGGTAATATCGGGAATAGGGTCTTTTGGAACCCTTAGGCGTTGTTTACGAGCAGCGGGTTTGGACATTGGGGGAGAGGGAGAGCCAGACCTAGGAGAATCGGACTCAGAAGAATCAGAATCAGTTGAAGACGACCGGGAGGAGGACGGTTCCGCCTCTCCGACGTTCGGTTCCTGTGAAGGAACAGAAGAAGCGGAAAGAGAACCCCCAATGGGGGAACCTCGCGCTCAATTAGAGGCGAGGTATTGGACTCAGAAGACATGGACGAACTCATTTGATAAGCAGAAATTAAATTTAAAAGCACGAAGAAGAGGAGACAGGGCGTACCTGAAGAATGACAGACAGAAGAGTGGTGGCAGAAACTTGGAAGACGAAGGTGAAGGGCGAAGGGGGATAGGCAAGGTAGAAGGGAGTTGGAGTCGGAGGGGATATTTGTAGCCGCGGTTGATGACACGATCAACGACCCACGTTCCATCAAGCCCAAAAGGCGCGACATTTGATTTTCCCCTCATTAAATGGGCGCGGAACTCTAGGGTTTCTTACCTAAAGCGTGCCGCAGAAGTATTAGGGGGAATGATTGCCTTCTCTGAAAAGAGGAAAGATTTGATTGAAATGACAGCTAAGTCTGTGTGGCCGAAGAGTAAGCTCGGTTTCATGCTTATCAGCTCTTTCGCTTATTTAAGCTCGGAGCTCGGGGGGCTTGTGTACTGGCCGAAGATATAAGGCCGAGGATTGTCAACACGACCGAACTTACTCTCGTAAGTGGGCCGTGACCCGAACTCCCATAGAGCCGAAGACCTGTTGATACACTTGATACCCGAGGATAACTACTCGGTCCTACTCCACACCAGACCACGAGCGAAGATATCTCGGCCCCGAGCTATCCAGCCGCAACTGACCGGACCGAATATCTCGCTGGTCCAAATATCTCTCCGTATAACTCGGAGCCTTATCCATATCAATTGTCTAACTGCAAGGGCGATCCGATCCTAACAAATAGGATCTTAGTAACCGTCTACTCAAACGGTTGCACTGAAAATATCTATAAATAGGGGTCCAACCCCCTCACTCAGAACTACGTTTGCTTTGATTCCCATTTGGATACGTAGGAGCATAATTCACGTTCTGTCAAGCTAACTCCAAAACAAACCCACTAGACTTTCTTCGACCGAGTATCTCTCGTCTGAGATATTTGGACGGAACAGTTACTAAAAGGTATTAACGAAAATATAACTTTTTAAAGAAAATTATGATATATTTAAAAAAATCTTGTATTCAATTTCAAATTAGGAAAAAAAATAAATGTGGGATATTTCGCAAGCCGATGGTTGTGGTTGATAAAAGGGTAATTGATTGAAAAGAAAAGGTATTAATGACTAATAAAAGAAATATATAATATTGCAATATATATATAGTCTTCCGCTCACACTGACTGTGACTTGGGTTCGATTCCTAGATCTCCCATATTGGTAGGCAATATGTAAATTCCATTATAAATCCTCGTTGAGGTTGGTGGTATTCCCTGACCTTATAAGGGGTCGTGCATTCCCACAATCTAAGTTTTATCTACCAAATATATTTTATATATATATATATATAACGTTCAAATTGAACCGTAAAATAGAGTTAAAGGAATTAAATGATAACAAAGGAAAGATTGTATTTTTTAAAAATCAGATATCTAATTTAATTTTAATTCAATTTTCACTATTGTAACAATTGATAACCCTGTGAGTAGAGCCCAACCCATAAGACCAGTCCATTAGGTGGGGGAGCCTCATGGCTTAAGTACCACATTGAGCTCTCATCTTTATTTACTTAGATACTTATAAATTTGTAATAAGTCTTACTTATTAATTATAATTTTTCTTAAACTACATAAATAATAAATAAATAATTCATCAAAAAAATTAAACCTACCTTATTTACTAAATAAAAATAAGTCAAACCTAAATTTAAGCCTTGTTCCCCCTCTAACACCGAATACATTTGGTATGCCCAGTGGTGTACCTTGACAAATTTTTTGGGGGAGCCACTACTTACTAAGTGAAATAACTTTTGTGAATAAATAAACATGCATTACGCTTAACAATTTATAAATCAAAATAACTCTCGTGATGTATTTCTAGCAATATTATAAAATCTGGATCGGTCAGCAACTCGATCAGGATATTGAGTTAGTAGGCCACTAGTAAAAAAAATATACTATATACATCAATTAATGTATCAAATAAATAAATAAATAAATTCATAATACTAAAAAATTTATATAGATATTGAGTTTCTTTATTCTACTATATTTTTTTTATCATATAAACATTTTTGTTTTGCTTCATCATCATCATCGGTTTATTTCCTTTTTTCCAAAGTCTTGCATTTTGTATTTAATTTAGTGTAAGAAAATGTAATATGTTGATTATAACATTAGCTTATGCATCATGGGCCAATGTTTCCTCTATTCTAAGTTAAAAAGGCCCGACTCTAGTATTTTTTAAACATAAGAAAATATTTGTTGAAGCCTTTCTAACTTAAGGCCCACTAACTAATAAAACCCTAGAACTAAGAAAGTTAGAACACAGCCAGCCAGTCGTTTTCAAGTTTTCATTTCCACCACATTCTCAGATGTAGATATCGAAGATTTAGGAGCAGAGGGTGTAGAGCATAGTCATGGTTGCACAAGGAACTTCTTCACCCTTCTTTTTAGTTTTCGTGAAAGCCATGGAGGGTGTCATCAAAATTTTTTTTTTTACACAGGTTAGAAGATGTTGGAGGGAGCCGTTGCTCCCCCGCTCCTACTAAGATCCGCCACTGGGTATGCCGCAAATGATAGATAAGGTTTGAGGTGCCAACCTAGTTGGGATGTCTAGCTTTATTGTGATGCTTTTACATATCATATTTTGCTTAAAAAAATTATAAACAATAAAAAATGAAAATTAATTGATAAAAAAAGTATTTAATGACCAATCAAAGCAACATATAACATTCAAATTGTACCATAATTTCGAATGATAATATATCTATATTTATTAAAAGAAATAAATATAGTTAAAAAAAATAGAATAATAATAAAAGAGATATTATATATGAATTTGCCCAAACATACCAACGACAAGTTATTCAACTTCCACATGTAATTTGTGAAATTAAGGAATTTATAGAGGAATTACTTAAATGACAATATTTTAAATATTTTACTTATGTTGTATCATAAATTAAAATCTGATAACAAATAAAAAATACATTCAAATCTGATACAATAAAAAAAATTACAATTTATCCCTTGCTGGCACGGGATCAAAATCTAGTTTTATACCATTACGAGTAATGAGTATATTTGGTCATGAAAACTTAAGCCATTAGATTTATTTGATATACATTGTGTTGAGGTTCAGTAATTATACGGGTTTTTTTTATTACAAGTTTTTTTATTCTTTAATTACTATGCAGGTTCCAAACTATTTGAGAATTTTTAAATAACTCTGAGCCAAAATAAATTGTAATTAGGTTTCTGAACTTCTAAATACTCTGTAATTGGGTCTCTATACTTTAAATGTTTATAATCGGGTCCATAAACTTTTAAATAATTCGTAATTAGGTCCTTAGGGTAGAAGAACAACCTTATAATTAAAGCACCCTATAAATCGTTTTCCATGATTCTTGTATATCTTGAAGGTTAATAGAACCACTGGATCACTTACAATAGCAAAGGTTTTAAAGATGTCTCCTACCCCTAAAGATCTAATTACAAATTATTTAAATGTTCAGAGATCCGATTACAAATTTTTTCTATGAATGTTAAACTCGAGTAATTAATGGCATCATAAGATATATCCTGACATGTAGACTGAGAAGTTAAACTCTAAGTAATGTTCTTTCTTTTCTATTATTCATATGACCATGAAAAACATATATGCCTATGAAAGCAAATCAGGATCAAGACAGTTTATATCTTAGCCGCTTTTTTTATGATTGAAAAATACAGAAGCTAAATCCTTAGAGATCCCTTCATTAAGACAAAGTGCATAATCATATTCAAGTACCACTAAGTAGGTGACAATTTTGTTTCCTTTGCCTTTTTTTTGTTTGTGATGTGTTTTTTATTTAGATCATGAATGAATTTTTAGTGTTAATAGATGGTTTTTTATGAATGAGTTTTTATTTGTAAAAGTAGAATATATCTGCATGATTTTTTAGGTCTTTGCCAGGCAGCACATTTTGTTGGTAAGACAAGTACAGTATATATGTTTACTGATTGAATGGACACTTAAAAGAGGAAGATAGGAAATAATCTAATATGTTGGCTTTACTCTTTCCAATTTTGAAGATCGATATCAAAAAGGCTTTTGATACCCTTGAGTGGAGCTTCATCTTAAAAGTCCTCAAATACTTTGGTTGGAAGTTTTGCTCTTGGATTGAAACTATCATGCTGTCAGCTAAGCTGTCAATTTCTGTTGATGGTAATGCAATTGGTTTCTTCAACTGTTTGAGGGGTGTTCGACAAGGAGATCCATTTTCTCCTCTCTTATTCTGTCTTGCTGAAGAGGTTCTTAGTAGAGGTATCAATATGCTGGTTGAGGAAGGCAAAATGCAATTGATGGCTGGCCCTAGAAACTGCAGAATGCCTAGTCACATCCTCTATGCAGATGACATTTTAGTCTTTTGCAGAGCCTCAAAAACTACTTTAAAGAATCTCCTATCTTTATTTAAAGATTATGAGCAGATTTCTGGTTAGGTGATTAGTATTGACAAGTCCAAGTTCTACACTGGTAACATTTCAGGTGCTAGGAAAGCTGCTTTTATCAAATATCCTTGGTTTTCATCATAGCACTCTTCCCTTTACTTATTTAGGAGTCCCTCTCTTCAAAGGGAAGCCTAGAAGGATACATCTCCTTCCCATTGCTGACAGACTTAGGAGTAAGCTTGCTTCATAAAAGGCTTCTTTGCTCTCTATCATGGGGAGAGTGCAATTGGTTTGCTCCATTGCTCTTGGTATGCTTGTTTACAGTTTTCATTTCTATGCTTGGCCTGTTAACTTACTGAATTTTGTTGATAGGTGGTTGAGGAACTTTGTGTGGAGTGGTGACATCAACACTAGGAAAACTGTCACTGTGTCTTGGAATAAGGTTTGCAAACCCCTTCAGGAGGGTGGTCTTAGCATCATATCAATTAAATCTATTAACAAAGCTGGTCTTCTTAAGCTTGGTTGGGAATTTGCCTCTTCAAGCAGTCAATGGTCTGATCTGCTTAAAGCCAAAGTCATTAGGAATGGCAGACCAGTTAATCGTCACATATCTTCCTCCATTTGACCTGGTATTAAAGGTTGTTTACCAAATATTTTGGAGAATGTCTCTTGGAATCTTGGTAATGGATTGAGCATCAACTTTTGGAAGGACAAATGGCTATCAAAAACTATTTTAGAGCTGCTGAATGCTCACCCTGATCTGCAGCCTGATTTGTCTAATCTTTCAGCCAAGGTTGCTGACTTCATCATTGATGGTAATTGGTGTATTCCTGATGCTTTATTGAGTCACTTCCCTGCAATCAAAGATGAAATTGATAATATCACTATCCCTAATTATCCTTGTATGGATCAAATTGTTTGGTCTAAAACTGATACTGGATCTCTTAGCTTCAAGGAAGCTTATTCTTTCCTCTCTCCAGCTGGTCCAGTTGTGCCTTGGACTAAGCTTATTTGGAATTGCAGTATTCCTCCTTCCAAGTCTTTCATCTTGTGGAGAATTATGAATAATAAGATGACCACAGATGACAATTTGCAAAGTAGAGGTTGCACAGTGGTCTCTATGTGCAGTCTTTGTGGTAATGCCTATGAAAATACTCAGCACCTATTCCTGGACTGTAATTTTGCTAAATCAATCTAGCATTGGTTCATGACTCGTATTAACCACTTCATTGATTTCTCTAATTTTGCTTATGTGCTTGCTGTCTGCTTCGGTGGTTGGTCCAGTCAAGCTTATGACATGATTATTGCTGGTATTCTTAACATTATGTGTAACATCCTAAAATTTTAATATAGGCTTTTTACAAAAGATTAAGCTATTATAAGGTTAAAAAAAAAGGGTAGCATAAGATTTATTATAATGGTTTTTTTTATAATATAAAAATGATTTCTTTAAAAAAATTTATAAAAAGAACCTACGTGAATATCACATAGGCTACACTGAGTAATTTGGTCTTAGCCAAATGTCCAGGCGCTGCACGTGAAGAATTCCTTTTGGGATTCATTTGAGGAATGAAATAATAATAAAATAAAATAAAAAGAAGATAAAAAATAAATGAACACAAACAATAACACATATGGTGATGGGTTAGTCATGTTACAGGCTTAGGAGATCTATTTGATAAAAAGGATTTTCGGCCCACACTAAAAGTTAATATTAGGAGGAATTCTATTTGGAAGATAGGTTTTCACTTTTAAGAAAACGAGCATATGCAAGGCGCTGCAGTAGTGACGAGGAAAAGTACCAGTCAGCCATTTCAATATCAAACAGGGAGTCATAAAAATCTAGAAGGATTGGTAAAAAGTAGAAAGATTTATGGTGAAGCACAAGCGTTTGACCTACATAATTTTTAGAGCTTGTTGAAGGTCTACGAGAAGTAAGTAAACATACGTTTCCTTAAACTTTCATGGTATAGAATTTTAAAGGGTTTGATTATGAAATTAAGAGTAATTATTTGGGGTTTTGTCTTAAAAATAAAATTGATGTTTTATTAGTGAGAAATATTTAGGAGATTGAATATTCATATGTTGAGTGATATTATTGTTTGATATGCTTTCTGTGATATGTGATGCCTTAGTGTTGTTTTGATATTGATGAATAATAATGCACGTTACATGATACTATGTATTGATATTATTTCGGAATGCCTATGAGTTGTTTTCACATGAGTTATACCACTGAGATTGATGCACGATGTCATATGTCATGTCCTGCGGTCATGACATATGCTCAAAATTTGTTTTGGATTGTTATATGTGATTGTTAAGATACCTCCTTCAGGGAAGGGAATGACAGATACCTCCTCATTAGAGGGGAAGACAGATACCCCTTCCATGAAGGGGATGACAGATACCCCCTCATTAGAGGGGAAGACAAATACCTCCTTCAGGGAAGGGGATGACAGATACCTCCTCGTTAGAGGGGAAGACAGATACCTCATCCTTGGAGGGGAAGACAGATACCTCCTCGTTAGAGGGGAAGACATATACCTCCTTCAGGGAAGGGGATGATAGATACCTCCCTGTTGGAGGGGAAGACAGATACCTCCTTCTGGGAAGGGGAAAACCCATTATAGATACCTCATTCTGGGAAGGGGAAGGCAGTGCGACTCCATTGCATCTGTCATGAGCCCATAGATTAAAATTGGGTAATTAAATAAAAGAGACTTGGATAAAGATTGAGAATGTTAGGACACAGAGATGCCCTTCATATGATTTTATTTATGTTATATGGACTGATATACATGGATTGTTTCTATTTTATGGTGTAATGATTTATACATGAATTTCATGAGATTAAGAGTATTTATTTTAATTTATGAAATTGTTTTTGAGTTATAATATTTTGAAAATAAGCGGATACCATGGTTGTTTTTCCGGTTACCGCACCGGCTGAAAGCAACATCTTTTTTAAAACCTTTTAGAACTGTGTTTACTTACTGGGATTATAAATCTCATTAGTTGTGTTGTCTTTCAGAGTTTACAGGTGATGAGATAGATGATCGATGCAGTGTCTTGAGAAGTCTTAAAGATATTAGTCCTAGTTTATTATTATTATTTTTATTTCTTTTGGGTTTATTAGACGCCCGTATTTTGAGGCAAAAACAACTGTAAAGGAGTTGTGGTTTTTATTAATTAATATTTATGAGGCTTTATTTTATTTGGATATATTGGTTTATTTAACATTATTACTTTATTTAATTATTTTGAATATACGAGATACTTTCAGACTTAAATTTATTGTGAAAAATTTTATGACTCGATTATTTAATTTAAATGTTTTAAATGTTTTTATAGAAAATTAATTTAGGTTACTATTGTAACGAGGGACGTTACATTCTGTATATTATCCCGCACTCTGATAATCAACCCAGGTTCAATAACAAGTTGGTTCCCATCGGTTCAAGAATAGCTTTGATCTCTTCCAATGTTTCCTTGGCTGGTATGCTTAGTAAAGGTACTATGTCTAATTCCATTATGGACTTCTCCTTTGCAAGGCCTTTAATGTCCAATGTCATCCTCCTGCTGCCAGTATAATTAGAGAAGTTAGATGGCAGCCTCCTATTACTAACATGGTGAAGTGCAACACTGATGGTAGTGCTCTTGGATGTCCTGGTTCGGCTGCTTGTGGTGGTTTATTTAGAGACAGTTTCTCAGACTTTGTTGGTTGTTTTTCAATTAACCTTGGCACTCAGGGCTCTCTCCAAGCTGAATTGTATGGTGCCATGAATGCCATTGAAATTGCTTTCAAGAAATGTTGGCATAGTCTTTGGTTAGAATGTGATTCTCATTTTGTAGTGGCTGCTTTTGCAAACAACAATCTTGTGCCTTGGAGTATTAGAAATAGATGGATTTAACAGTGTCTTACCCTCCAAGCAAATGCATTTTGTTGTCTCTCATATCTATAGAGAAGGAAACCATTGTGCTGATAAGTTAGCTAATTTTGGTTTGAATATCTCAGGCTTAGTTTGGTGGGATTCAATCCCTATTTTTATTAGGGTAGACTTTTTTAGAAATAAATTTGGTTTGCCAAATTTTAGGTTTCATTAGCTCTTCATGGGTTTGGTTGATGTCCCCCCATGTTTCTTTGTAATCTTTTTCTTCTGTATTAATAAAAGGGGCACTCTTTTTCCTTTGGGTGTTTTTCTCCCTAATGAGTAGGGGTGTTCACGGGTTGGTTTGGTTCGGATTTGCATGAAAAACAAATCCGAATCAATCAAAATCAATTGGTTTGGTTCAGTTCGGATTTGTAATTTTTTTGTCATGAAATCAGAAACCAAACCGAACCAATAAAACACGGATTGGTTCGGTTTGGTTCGAATCGGAACCGAAAAATATTAAAATTATTAAAAATATAAAATATAAAAATATTCAATTATATATAAAAAAATAAAAAATATAAAAATATTACACTATTAAAACTTTAAAAAATATATAAATATTAAAATATAATAAATATTAAATATAAAAAATATATATAAATATTAAAATATAGTAATTGGTTTGGTTCGGTTTGGTTCGGATCCAAAATCCTTGAATCCGAGAACTAAACCAATTGCCATCGGATTTGTTTTGTTTGATTCGGTTCGGACACGAACACCAAAAAAATCCGAACCAATTTAATTGGCTCGGTTCGGATTCTCGGGTTGGTCGGGTTGGTCGGGTTGGTCCGAACCAATGATCACCCCTACTAAGGAGGGTTTTGCACCATAAGATTTTAATGAGGCTCCTTTTGTTTTTTTAAAAAAACCATTATTGGAATTAGTTTGTTGGACTTGCATAAATTGCTTTATTTCCAAATTCTTTATTATGTGTTGATTTCAAGATCCTTGATTTTTTTTTTGATAATAAAAAAATTATATTGATCAAGTACTGTACTCAACCAATTACAAATTGTTAATAATTAGAACCAAAGACAACTACTACAGCTATTGCAGATTTCAAGATCCTTGATTGAGTACACCAAATAGTCATTATAGTGGTGAGATATCATAAACATTGATTAAATAAACCTTAGAATAAAAAATTACAACGGAAGTTTATATTAAATTTAGGTAAACAAATATTAAAATAAATTTAATCTTGCAATTCATCAAAATAAAATATTTAATCTTGCAACAAGCAATGATATTAATAAATATTAAGAATATGGTTCAGTAATTATACAAATTTTTTTAATTGAATTTTTTTTGTTTAATTACTCCACAGGTCCCAAACTATTTGAGAATTTTTAAATAACTCTCCGAGCTAAAAAATTTGTAATTAGGTTCATGAACTTCTAAATACTTTGTAATTGGGTCCCTATACTTTAAACGTTTGTAATTGGGTCCATAAACTTATAAATAATTTGTAATTAGGTTCTTAGGTAGAAGAACAGTCTTGTAATTAAATCACCCTATAAATCGTTTTCCATGATTCTTGTCTGTCTTGAAGGTTAATAGAACCACCGAATCACTTACAATAGCAAAGGTTTTAAAGATGTCTCCTACCCTAGGGATCTAATTATAAATTATTTAAAGTTTAGGGATCCGATTACAAACATTTAAAGTGTAGGGACCCAATTACAAAGTATTAGAAGTTTAGGGACCAAATTAATTTTTTTTGTTCAAGGACCTAGTTAAAAATCACCAAATTGTTCAGGACATGCCGAGTAATTGAACCTTTTTTGTTTACCCAAACAAACTTATTCCATATCATTGCCAATCAAATCAGAAATACAAGTTGATGCATAATAAACAATACAAGGATTAGCATAAGAAATAGACACCATGCTAAACTGACTTGTCTTCTAGCAAATTATACAAAGGATAAAAATTTTAGGTTTAATGAACTTTTTTGTCCCTACATTTAAGGTGAGTTTGGTTTTAGCCTCTAAATTTTTTTTCAATGGTTTTGGTCTCTAACAATTTCAAAACGTTGGTTTTAGTCATTGTGTTTCAAAACGTTGGTTTTGGTCCCCACGTGTTGCTACGCATATATCCCAATATCTTCCATTAACAACTCCAGGAACCACCTCCAAATTTCCTGCTCAACCACTGCAAGAGCCAAGGGAAAATATTGATCATTTGGGCCCCTCCCAACTGCTATCATTAGATATCCCTCGTACTTTATTTTTATGTGGCAGTCATCAACCTCGACGAATAGCATACAACTAGCTATAAAACCTCTTTTGTAGCCTTCGAGACAGATATAGAAATTTCCACACCTAGGTTGCAAATTAGGACTAGGCATATCTAACTTCAGGGACTATAACCAACGTTTTGAAATTGTCAGGGACCAAAACCATTACAAAAAAATGTGAGGGACCAAAACCAAAACTCACCTAAAATGTAGGGACCAAAAAATTTGTTAAACCAAAATTTTATCTTGCTCAATCAATTCAATCTATTTGTTTAAGTTTTTTTTTTTTGGTACGAATAAAAAAAGAAGAAGGTAACATGTCATTGAATAGCTCTAGAATTAAGTTTTAGATTATCAAATAAGTAACGTATCATTGTATTTTTCTCTTTCGTGTGGGTGGAGAGGGGTTTTCTTTGTTTGGTTTTGTGTTGGTAACATGTTTCTTGCATCATACTAAGAGAGTGTTGAGATATTTTTTTCTTAATTTAAGGGATTCTAATTCTTATGTAAAATAGGAAACTATAAATTAGGATATTTTCTCTCCCTTTTTTGTAGGCACAATAGCTGAATTATAGCCTTAACTTTCTGTAATCATTGGCTATATATTCCTTGTACCAATTCTTTGAATAAACAAGAGAGAAAAATACTATTCTCTAATTTAAAACTTTGTACTAGAGCGGGTTCTGACCTAGCACCATGGGCAAATCTGATTCTGGTGGTTTTGAAATGCCAAGACAGGATCCTGAAGCCTCCAAGACTAAGTCTGCCCCAATTATTGTTCACTCAGAGAGTTCATCCTTCAATGCAGGTATCGTACTCAATGAAACAAATTATGATATGTGGTCTCAGATTATGGAGATGCATCTTGCTAAAAAGGAGAAGCTTTCTTTTGTTCATTGTAATACACAACTGCCCACCGAAAAGGATGATGGATATGAGAAGTGGTACGCTGACAATCAGAAAGTTAAACGATGGCTATTAATGTCTATGTCCCCAGATATTATGAAGCGATACATTCGCCTAAAAAATGCTCGTGATATTTGGAAAGCTCTATCAAAGGCCTTTTATGATGGAGCAGATGAAATACAAGTTTTCACATTGAATCAAAGGGCTTTCTCTTCCAAACAGAATGCGAGATCACTTTCTGTCTATTATGGAGAATTGATTAAAATTTTCAGTGAACTGGATCATCGTGATAAAGTGATCATGGAATGTGAGAAGGATGTTGATGCTTATCACAAGTCAGTTCAATGACAAAGGGTGCATATTTTCTTGTTGGTTTGGATGGTGAGTTTGAACAGATCCGTGGTGAAATTCTGAGGAAGGATCCTGTTCCCGAGTTAGAAGAATGTTACTCAATGGTCCGCCGTGAGTTTGTTCGACAAACAACAATGAATGGAGAACTTGAAAGGACTGAAGCTTCAGCCATGATGAGTAGGAACAGATCAAATCAAAATGGGTCTTCTCAAAAACAACAAGATAGAACGAGGAATAAATACTCCAAATCTACCCTTAAGTGTTCCCACTGTGATCAATCTGGTCATACAAGAGACCGTTGTTTCGAACTTGTGGGGTATCCAGAATGGTGGGATCATAATCGTGATTCAAGAAAGAAGCACTCAAACAAAATTTCATTCTTTGCGATTGTAGAAACAAAGACTGGTCAAGAAGACGTTACTGAAAAATCTTCAGCTTTGATAACAACAGGAGGTAATGGTGGTAAGGCTTTAAATTCTGCTGCACCTATATCCAATAATACATGGATAATTGATTCTGGAGCAACAGATCATATGACATTTGATTCTAGACACATTTCATCTCTTATACCCTCACAAAAATTTATTTCCACCGCTAATGGTTCATTTGCACCTGTCACTGGGGAAGGGTCCTTATCCCTCACTGAGAACTTGAACTTAAATTCTGTTTTAGTTGTCCCATCTTTAGATTATAATCTTTTGTCAGTTTCTCAAATTACCACTGCTTTATCTTGTGTTGTGATTTTCTGGCCTGAATATTGTGTGTTTAAGGATATTCAAACGAAGCAGACGATTGGTTATGGTACTAGACAAGGGAGGCTATATTACCTGAATTTGGAGTCACATAGCTCAACTCAATTACAACAGGCATTGACAGTGGACAGCCTTGAAGAAAAAGGAAGGAAATCTGAGATTTGGCTATGGCATCGACGTTTGGGACATGCTTCCTTTGGATACCTTAGAAAATTGCTTCCTACATTATTTGCAAAATTTGATGTATCAAGTTTTAAATGTGATGTTTGTGAACTTGCAAAAAGTCACCGTGTTTCATTTCCATTAAGTATGAATAAAAGTTCAATTCCTTTTATGATTATACACTCTGATGTTTGGGGTCCATCCAAGGTGGCTACCTTAGGTGGATCACGTTGGTTTGTTACCTTTATCGATGATTGCACCAGAATGACCTGGGTGTGTTTGATGAAGTCCAAAAGTGAATTTTCTCTGATACCAAATCTAAAGTATATTTTCTCTGAGACAAGAAAATTCCTTTAGCTGATCTAGACACTTCAATCCCAAGGAAAAACTTTAAGGGGCCGAGGTCTTTCATTTCAAATTCCTTAGACAAGTAGCTTTGGAGAGCTTTTCGTTCTTCCATATCATTCCCAGTAACTACCATGTCATCAACATATACAATAAGTGCAATGATTTTACCTTTTTGTTTTTTTAAGAATAAAGTGTGGTCTGCATTACTTTGACTATAACCAAATGCTTTCATAGATTTTGTGAACCTACCAAACCATGCTCTTGGAGATTGCTTTAGTCCATACAATGATTTCTTTAATCCACACACCTTTTTATCATATGCTTTTGGTATGTTGCACCCCGGAGGAAGGTCCATGTAGACTTCTTCAGACAATTCGCCATGAAGAAAGGCATTCTTCACATCAAATTATTGTAAGGGCCAATTCAAGTTTGCTGCTAGAGATAGCAAAACTCGAATTTTATTGACTTTAGCTACTGGTGCAAATATCTCTGTATAATCAACCCCATAGGTTTGGATATATCCCTTAGCCACCAATCTTGCTTTAAAACGCTCTATCGTACCATCTGCTTTGTATTTAACTGTATAAACCCATCGACATCCAACTGTTTTCTTTCCTGTTGGACAGTCAACGAGTTCCCAAGTATTATTTTTTTCTAAGGACTTCATCTCTTCATTCATAGCTTCTCTCCACCTTGGGTCCATTAAGGCTTCCTGCACACTATTAGTTACAAATACAGTAGATAATTGATTGGCAAATGACTGATTTGATTCTGACAAACGATGGTTAGACACATAATGGTTCATTGGATATCTAACTTTACCAGAAATTTCAGGTTCATAGGTGGGCTTAGGAATACCTCTATTGTGTCGTGGGGGTAGCTGTTTTCTGGATGATTCAGGCACAAAATTAGGATCATCATCAGCCGACGATTGGTTTGGTACTACAATTTCTTGGGGTGCTTCATGTTCCTCAAAGGAGAGTGGACCAATTACTTCCATTTCTTGACTTTCTTGTGATGCTGTGATGTCTTCAGAGGATAGTGGGCCCATAATTTCCATTTCAGGTTCCTCATCACTACCAATATTACCACCCATTGCTTCACACAATTCTATTTTCTCATGTACATGATCATCACTTAGGGTCAGAACTTCCTTTTGATGCTCCCCCTGAAGGTCTGACTCGGAAAGAAAATACATTGAGTTTTCATGGAAAACAACATCCAATGTAACAAAGATTCGTTGACTTGGAGGATGATAGCATCGATATCCCTTTTGATGGGCAGCATATCCTAGAAAGACACATCGCAGTGCACGAGGAGCTAGCTTGCTAGGCTGATGTTTATGGAGGTGAACATATGCTACACAACCAAATACACGAGGAGACAAGTTTGGGACAGCTGGTGCAATAACTGCTTCAGTAAGGACTTGTAATGGTGTTTGAAAATCATTAGTGCTAGAAGGAACCCGATTAATCAAATATAATGCAGAGATAAGTGCTTCCCCCCAATAAGACAATGGCATATGAGCTTCTATCAATAAGGCACCAACAACTTCCAACAAATGACGATTTTTTCGTTCAGCTACTCCATTTTGTTGAGGTAACCTTGTTACTTGGAGAAGCAAAAAGCAGAATGTTGTTGCACGCTCAAGCGCAGAGGCTGAATTTAGAGGAATGGCACTTGGGTTATGTGAAGGATTATGGCTAAGACTTCTCCTATCAGATTTGGATTATCCACTTGAGCAACCAATTCGACTATATTGTGACAATAAGGCTGCATGTGACATAGCTCATAACCCGGTTCAACATGATCGTACCAAACATGTTGAAGTAGACAGATTCTTCATCAAGGAAAAATTAGATGAGAATGTATTAGAATTACCTGGGATTCAATCAGATGATCAATTGGCTGATATTCTAACCAAAGCAGTTTCAAGTCAGATTTTCTCGAAGACTGTGAGCAAGTTGGGCATGCGTGATATCTATGCACCAACTTGAGGGGGAGTGTTGAGATATTTTTTGCTTAATTAAAGGGATTCTAATTTTTATGTAAAATAGGAAACTATAAATTAGATATTTTCTCTCCCTTTTTTGTAGGCACAATAGCTGAATTATAGCCTTAACTTTCTGTAATCATTGGCTATATATTCCTTGTACCAATTCTTTGAATAAACAAGAGAGAAAAATAATATTCTCTAATTTAAAACTGGGAGGAGGCCCAAAGGGCATACAATCAAAGCCTAGGAAGCATCACAGCAATGTGACCCAGCTAAAAACTATATAAACGGGCCTAATCCAACATCAATATCTTCGACTAGATCTCTTGGAAAGATTTCGGTCTGTTTCTGAGTGTTTCGTATTTGAAGAAACGGGGGTGGGATTTTTACGTGCATTATTTATTACTTTTCACCGAAACAAGAATTGATAAATAATAATGATCTGTTTCTTGCATTCAGCCGTTTTTCTTTTTATAGAAAGGTGTTGCTTATCAGTATGCAAAGACCTCTAAGAATATTGATGGAGGAATCCAATAAAACCAAATATTTATTATATCATCTCCATTGAGAGTTGCTTAACAAATTCTTAAAATAAGGATTAGTTCTTATTGAATTGTACCATTGAAATAAGTTAATATGGATATCATGTGTAAGGACGGTTGCTTTTATAAAAGTATCTCATTTGGTTGCTTACAGGGTTCTTAACCATTATTTTTTATGCATTGGAGCCGGAGGACGTGCCGGTTGCTTAAAAAATTTGGGTTGCTTAAAACACGATGAACCAGAAGAGGAAGGAAATAAAACGATATACACAATTAAAGTTGGAAGCTTTGAGGGGATCCGATCATTGCAGAACTATCCAAGCTCACAAAAATGGTTCAAAGTTTCACTCTTTGTGCAAAATAGCTGCACCATTTCCAGTCTAAAATCCAAAACACGGTGAAAAACATATTAAAAATTGAGAATTTATAATGGTGCATGCAACTTTAAATGGTATACACAATGAACCAGAAGAGGAGGGAAATAAAACGGTATACACAGTTAAAGTTGGAAGCTTTGAGGGGAACCAATCATTGCAGAACTATCCAAGCTCACAAAAATGGTTCAAAGCTTCACTCTTTGCGCAAAATAGCTACACCATTTCCAATCTGATCTTTGTTTGGTTTATGGACTTTGTGTGTGAGACTGTAGGTGTTTGGTGTGATTTCATTAGAGGCTCATAGCCTCATGGACTCGGATCCGCTCCTGCGACTGGACGGTCCAGCCTTTGTTTTTCTCCATTGGATCTCTCTCTCACACATCACAGCAGCTGGATCTCTCTCTCCACATATCACAGCAGCCGTTGGATTTTACTGCAGGGGTGCTGGACGGGATTCTCGCAGGAAAGAATCCGTTTTGTAGCCTCATAGTCATCTGTGGCACATAGACACTAGAGGGAGATGAGGGGAATCTATAACAGGGCCAAGGTTAGAAAGAAATTTATTGGGCTGAGATGAGTAAGGGAGATAAGGGACTCTGGAGAAGAGAGAAATGGGGAGACCGAGAAAAGTGAGAGAACATTCTTGAGAGTGAGTGAGGTGCATTTTTTTTTACTTATTGTTTAAATAAATGAATAAAATAAATGAATTAATATTTTATGATAAAATAAATTCAAGTGCAAATAAAAAAGAATAAAAAATTGGATTGTTTAAGGGTGGCTTATTGTATGTACCATTGGAATGAAAAAAATGGATGAAGTACTTAAATGTCATGATGTGTATAGTGGGGTCCACTTAAGCAATCAAAGTGGGGTTGCTTATGCCTTTAGTAATGGAGATGCTCTAATAGAAAATGAGATAGAAAAATAATAAAGAATTATATTAATTACCTACATTCGAAAATTGAAATAAAGATAAATATAAATAAAGATATGAGTAATTTGTGGAACCTATGTAGTAAACTTTTAGAGTTACATTATTGGAGTGAAAAATTGTTTAAAGTTGTATAAAATAAAAAGTGATGATGTAACATAGTAAGATCCATAATAAAGAGTTAAAAGCAACTCTAATGAGTTGCACCATTGGAGATGCTCTTAGAAAACCAAATAAACACTCTTTTAAATGTTGAATGCATGACAGTTTTCTTTATTTATTCCTTAATCATGTTTTTAGGACACTAATTAACATTCTCATTTATACAAAATCCAACGGCCATTTATTTTGGAGTAATATTTAAGGCTTTCAATTACTTTTTTATTTTTTATATCATGTGGATGTGGCTCCAAATTAGGGTGCAGTAAAGATATAAAAACCAATAGTGTGTTGGTCAAGTGGAAGCAACTTGCCCCATAAGGAAGAGAATCTGGGAAACTAAGGTTCGAATCCTTGTGGAGTCACTCTTATTGGAAGACTGAGAATCAATGGGCAAAATCCTGCTTGATCTGCCAAATTTTTTAGTGAATTTTTATTAAGTAAATCTATTTTGTCGTGTTTTAATTCAATAAATGCATGTGTTCTTTCATTTAATAATTTATATATTAGGTGTGAAGGTTTTTTTAAAAAGATTTATAAATTCATTTAATTTTTTATATATGCGTAAATTTATTTTCTGACTATTGATTTATTTATTTTACACCCTCAATAATTTAAGTAAGAAAATGAAAGAATTATTTTTAGAAAGCAGGTCTGGTGTTTTGAAATGGATAAAATATAAAATTAGTAATTACTAAAATATAGGTAAAGTTAAATAAAAATTACAATTAACAACCAATTATATCAACATAAGAGCTCAATTAAAATGTTACTTTTGTGTGTTCTGGAAACGAAAACATAACACTTTATTAAAAAAGGGTGTTTTTGGTCTTGCGAAACTGATTTACATTTTTAACTATCTTTGAATAAGTAAATTTGTTCTTATTTGAAATAAATAAATTTTATCCTTGAATGGTGCACTATGATTGGTCATAGATGCAATTGTTATATTGAAAAAACATTTGTCCAGCTAAGTCTAACATAATCACATTATTAACTTATTATTCGAAAATAGACGAGGATGAAAATAATTATTGTAATGTAAAGTGATTTTTAATAAAATTGATATTGGAAAGAAGAAAAAAAAAAAAAACAGACGAACACACTCACACACTTTACTTACCTTGAACTTTTCGTTTTCAGTAATGAATCACTGTTGGAAGGTATTATGTTTCCCTTGAGAAGTGTATCATGTATGTCTCGTATAAGAGTTGGTACTTTCCAATGCAATACATATAAGCACCATGCCGGCTCACCAACATAACAAGTCATTTTGAAATCAATAGAAGGTATAACAATCTACGTTTATCAGCAAACAATTATTTTGCTATGAGTACAAAGGGTACGATCAAGCCAAATACAACAACAACCTACACTACGATATCAGCAACCAATCAAACCGCAGCCAAATAACAGCAGAAATAATAGTCTAAATGTAACATAACAGTTAACACTACATGATATCAGAATACAATCCCAAAACAAATTCCAACACAACGGTTCCTATGGCTAACAAATTAAACTATCTTCCATCCAAATTCAATCATGAATGTAGAACAGTTCTATGTATTAAAAAATGTATCTTGTTCCTATTGGCCACATGGTTTTAGTTGAAGAGTCGAGAGATGATATAAATGGAAGGTTGAAGACTTGGAGACAAGCTTTAGAAGCACATGGCTTCCGTTTGAGTAGAAGCAAGACGGAGTATATGGAATGTAAGTTTGGCAAAAGGCGAAACACCTCTAGCTTAGAGATGAAAGTTGGAGACCATAACATACCACAAGTCACACGATTTAAATATCTAGGGTCTATTATACAAAATGACGGAGAAATTGAGGGAGATGTAAACCATCGGATTCAATCAGGGTGGTCGAAATGGAGGAAGGCTTCGGGTTTTTTGTGTGATAAAAAGGTACCTCTTAAGCTAAAGGGAAAATTTTACCGTGCATGACTATTAGACCGGTGATGTTGTATGGGACGGAGTGTTGGGCGGTAAAAATCAATACGAGAGTAAAATCAATGTAGTAGAGATGAGAATGATGCGTTGGATAAGCGAAAAAACTAGACGTGATAGGATTAGAAATGATAGCATTAGAGAGAGAGTTGGGGTAACACCTATTGTAGAAAAGATGGTTGAATCTCGACTTATGTGGTTTGGGCATGTATGGAGGAGACCTTTAGATTCTGTAGTAAGGAGAGTGGACCAGGTGGAGGGCAACCAATAGCTAGGGGCAGAGATAGGCCAAGAAAAACTATAGGAGAAACTATTAAGAAAGATTTGGAGGCCAATGATTTAACTATTAACATGATTCATGATAGAATATTATGGTACCGTATGATCCATGTAGCCGACCCCACCTAGTGGGATAAGGCTTGGTTGTTGTTGTTGTTGTTCTTGTTGGCCACATATGTTCCCATATCAGTACCCAACAAAACCTCAACAAACCTGCAGACCCACACAGTGATTTTATACAGCAAATTTACAAAACTCTCATGTTAAGTATGTAATAATTATACATTCTTCATACCAAAAGATTCCAAACAGCAAATATGGTTAATACATCAATCCATAAATAAAAATTTCCCTCCCTGTCCAGCAGCTTTACACCATATCCATATTATCAGCCTAATCAATTCAAACACATTTTCAAAATGTAACTTACCTCCTTTGAAGATGATTTCATTTCTATGCATCCAGAACCATACAATTGCAAACCAAGTCATCCTCCAATGTTTCTTGTGAATTCACCTCCTTATTAGCCCTGCGTGTTGACTGAAATGATCCTTAGGTTCAAAGCAGTGTTGTTAATATCGTTTATCGGAAAATATCGGAAAGCCCAAAATCCGATATGTAAAAAATCGGATATCGTATCGGACAAATATCGGAAGTCAAATATCGGTTGAAATAAATAAATTATATATAAAAATATATGCTGTATACACTATACAACAAATAAAAATGAGCTGCATAACATTGCAGTATGCATTTCAAGACAGTAATGTGCATCAAAATTCAAAAGTTTAATACTTAAAAAGTCAAAACAAAATAGTAAATACTGATAAAGTGATAATATTGAGTCATTGACTAGGGAATACTAAAATGTAAAAACAATAAAAAAGATTAAACATAAAAGACAAGATCCTTTCATTCCTCTGCCCCTTGCTCAATATAATCATCATTCTCATTGTCGGATAGTGAGGCATATCCTTCAACTTCTTCTACTTCTGAATCCTCAAAATCAATGTCTTCTAATTCTTCTTCTTCTTCTAGTTCTTCATCTTCCACTTCAACCATTATCTCTTTTCCCTTTCTGGATGAAGAACCACTAGCCAAACCCTTCTTTGTTTTAGATGCAGACTGTAACACTAGGGGATTCCTTTCTCTTTTTAGTTCTTTGCCTAGTATATACCCTAGGCTCTCCAACTCCTGAAGCCCTATAAACAGCTTCCCAATTAAGAGCATCATCTTCATCTTCATCCCCAAAGACCCTTTCATTCCCCGCATCATCTTCATCACCATCCATCTTCCCAACCAGCCACTCATTACACTCATCAATATCATTAAGTGAAATTGGGTCAATTTCATCCTTAATATTGTATCTCCTGACCAATGCTTGATTGTATTTGACATACACTAAGTTGTGTAGTCTTTTATGCTCAAGCCTATTCCTTTTTTTAGAATGAATCTGCAACAATAAAATTATATAAATAACTATACAAGTTTTATAACTAGTTACAGAAACTAGAATAGTATTAAGTATTAACTAATAAATATTAACGGAATTGTTTAATTTACTTGCTCAAAGACGCTCCAGTTGCGTTCACATCCCGACGCACTACATGTCAAGCTCAAGATCTTTACAGTCAATAGTTGTAGATTTGGAGTTGATTGTCCATAATTTCGCCACCATTGAGCTACAAATCCAAAGAAATGTCATGCTAAGCATATGTACAAATCTTAAAATTTAAAATTTAGAAGTTGAGACTTGAGAACTACATTCTCACCTGGTGCAGTTGTTTTCCTTGATGAAATTGCAAACATCCCAGCAGCGCCTTTATATATTGGTAGCTCATCAATAATCTTTTGTCTAACTTCTGGGATAGGCACCAACTTTTGAATGCATGCATACAACCCATTTGTCACCTCAAAATCAAATTCCATTGAGGGATTGTCATAAAAGAATTGCGGGTTTAGAAAGTGGCCATTGCATGTAATGGGCGATGAAGTTGGCTAGTCCATCTTTTATCAATAATTTCAAAAACCTCCTTATACTTGCTTTCATTCTCCTCAAAAGACTTCATAACATCTTCTTTAGCCTTCTCCATTGCCTCATAAATATAACCCATGGCTGGTTTTTTCTCACTATCAACAAGGCGAAGCACACGTACAAGATGAGCCATCACCTTCAGTGTATACAGTATATTACTCCAAAAAGATGGCACGAGGACAATTTTTGTAGCTTCCCTCCCTTTGGCCTCCTTGGACAATTTGTTATTTGTCCAATCATCTGATACAAACATTTTTCTCAGATTCCCTTTCTCTTTATGAATCCTTTCCAATGTGAGGAAAGATGTGGCAAATCGAGTTCTTTCGCATGCCTCACTAATTCTCTTTTGTTGGTAAAGTACCTCAATAGGCTCAAGGTGCTTGAATGGTTGTAGATGAATCCAACGAGAAATATTGCCCTTTGAATTGTCTTCTTTATAGAAGGGAGCTTCCCAATGTCCTCCGTTATAAGTTGAACAACCTTTTCTTCTCCAATCTCTTCCACAATGGAGTCAAGCAACTCAAATATTTTCTCTCCGGTCTTCACGATGTCAGACGCATCAATAGATTTAATGAACATCGTCCTTGATGGACAGTTCACCAAGAAGTTGATTAAGGATCTTTGTTTTCTATCCGTCCAGGCATCAGACATAATGGAGCATCCAAATCTCCCCCATTGCTCCCTTTGTTTTTTTAACAAATCTTCGGTGTAAGCCAACTCCTTTCCAAAGCTTCCAACAGCTGTAAGCATTTCATGAAAGCTTTCCAACTTAACCATGTTGAAAGACAAGCCAGCTTGGTACCAAAATCGAGCTATATATTGATGAACGTCTGCAGTAGCCTCCTTTACACATTTATCCCTTATGCTTGTTTGCCTTGATTTCCCTTTCTTCTTGTCCTCAATTGCTGTTTTGGGTCTTCCATAATAGAGATCCATAGGCCCCTTTAAAGCAATATTCTGTCCACTAGTGTCAGCAAGCCTAGTTGCAATTTCTCTAGCCCCTTCATCAAGAGCACGATCTTCATCACTATCACCATAGTCATCAAGAAGATCATTGCGCATCCTTTGAAATGCTTGACTATCTTTTTTCTTTTTATTCTTGGCATACTGAATCAACTCTTCTCTGACCTCTTTTGGGCATTTAGTACAAGCTTTGCAATTACCCTTCTTTCCAGTCAAGTGCTCTTTCATTCTAGTAATTCCACCCCACATAGCCTTCCCACAAAATTTGCACACACAACTAGGAGTACCATTCTCTTGTGATTGATGACAGTACTTCCATCCGTGGTCGATCCTAGATACTATTGAAGGATTGGATGAATCTTCACTTGCCATACTACAAACAGGGGAAGAGAAGGGATATGTAAGAAACAAAACATAAAAAGAGGAAGTGAAGGGAGAATGTGAGAGAAAAGAAAACGAAAAAAACAGAGGAAGAGAAAGGGAGAATGGGAGAGGAAAGAAAACGAAAAAACTGAGAGAATGGGAGAGGAAAAAACGAAAACCAGAGGAAAGAAAAAGAAAAAATAGAGAGAGAATGGGAGAGGAAAAAACGAAAACCAGAGGAAAGAAAACGAAAAAACAGAGAGAGAATGGGAGAGGAAAGAAAACGAAAAAATGGAGAGAGAATGGGAGAGGAAGAAGTTGAATATAAAAAACAGAGAAGAAAAGTCAAAACAGAAGAATATAAAGGAGGGGAAAGAAGAGAGCAAGGAGGGGAAAGAAGAGAGCAAGGAGGAGAAAGGAGAAAACAGGGGAGAAGAAGTTACTTGAGAGTGAACCTGTGAACGTGAAGACTGAAGAGGCAGAGGAGCAGAGCTGCTAGTGTATTGTGAGGAGGAAGAGGGTCGAAGGCTTGAAACTTGAAAGAATGAGCTGCTGCTAGTGTATATCGAGGAGGCAGAGGCAGGCTTGTTGCGTGTATCAAGGAGGCAGAGGGTCGCAGGCTTATTGTTGTTATGCTGACCCAGTGACCCTTCATTTCTTTAAAAAAAATGAAAAAAAATCCTAAATTCCCTAACTTCTATATTTGCCGTATCACAGATATATCGATTTGCAGGGAATCGACCGAAATCTCGCCCAGAACCGGAATTAGCATATCATTTCGGAATTCGTATCGGGCCTTCAAATTTCCGAGACGAGATCTCGAGATCTCGGCCGATACACCGATATTTAACAACACTGGTTCAAAGTGTAGCACCACATCTATAGCAAACCAACTAATACATCCAAATGCAATGTGAAAAAGTACAAGTAAAAAGCAGATGTATAACATCCTCAAGATAAGCATTGCAAACAGGACATCGTCGGTTATAGTCTAGAAGTCATGCATTGTATATTTTATTTCAATGATTTTTCTATAAACAATATCAAAGTGGTCAAATCACCAAGTTTTAAGACAACTCAACAAATGATCAACTTTCTATACAAATTCAAACATGAAGAAATGAGAAAGTATACATTGTTCAAAATTCAAACATGTATGAGTTTTCCATCTATAACAAGCATTTGCCATAGCACCTCTATAGAGTTCTTTCCCCATACCACAATTGACACTATAGATGATTGATATACTCCATCCCTGTCTTTAATTCTATTGCAATATGACAAGTTGAGATTTATCAACTTCTTGCATCCACTTATGATTGCCGCTTGCCCATCATAAAGGAACAAATTAAACAGATTCAATAAAGCAGAGATGAAGAAAGAAAAAATGACGCAATTAGAGATATAATACATAGAACCTGTATAAAAGCATATCATTCCCAGAAGCAACTTTTGATGATATATGTGAAGGGAATAACAAAGCTTTCTCAATGCTTTCACTCAAGGTAACACATTATTTCTCAATGCTTTCACTTTATGATTTATTTGTCACAAGTTCCTGGCCTATTCACACACGTTAGTTTGATAAACTAACTAGCCTAAAGGTTGAGTTGGTTTAATTCTATTGGTCTCCCACAACTCTTGGAGGAAAATAAAACCACGAAGTTTTATGTGGATTGTGTGACAAAAAAAAAAATCACTTAAAAGTAGAGATAAAATCTAATTCACTAAGTTTTATTTTTGAAGAAGAAACAAAATCAGATGATATTGACTATTGAGACAATAATTTAAAAGTTTTTAACATCATATACCTGAATTTGTCAATATATTGATTTTCATTCATTTCTCATTTAATAAGTTTAATAAGTTGTCCAGGTGTGTTTAGCGGGCAATAATATGCTTTGCACTAAAAATTCACAAATTCAAGAGTATCAAAGAAGGCACCTCATACCTGATCAAGACACACCTACTTCATATTGTAAAAGTTGTGATTTTTGTATCAAGTAAAATATATTTATAGAACTGCAGTTAACCAAGACTACCAGATGGTATACAACAACAACCAAGCCTTATCCCACTAGGTGGGGTCAGCTACATGGATCATACGGCGCCATAATGTTCTATCATGAATCATGTTAATAGTTAAATCATTGGCCTCCAAATCTTTCTTAATAGTTTCTCCTATAGTTTTTCTTGGCCTACCTCTGCCTCTAGCTATTGGATTGCCCTCCACTTGGTTCACTCTCCTTACTACAGAATCTAAAGGTCTCCTCCATACATACCCAAACCACCTAAGTCGAGATTCAACCATCTTTTCTACAATAGGTGCTACCCCAACTCTCTCTCTAATGCTATCATTCATAATCCTATCACGTCTAGTTTTTCCGCTTATCCAGCACAACATTCTCATCTCTGCTACATTGATTTTACTCTCGTGTTGATTTTTTACCGCCCAACACTCCGTCCCATACAACATCGCCGGTCTAATAGCTGTACGGTAAAATTTTCCCTTTAGCTTAAGAGGTACCTTTTTATCACACAAAAAACCCGCAGCCTTCCTCCATTTCGACCACCCTGATTGAATCCGATGGTTTACATCTCCCTCAATTTCTCCGTCATTTTGTATAATAGACCCAAGATATTTAAACCATGTAACTTGTGGTATATTGTGGTCTCCAACTTTCACCTCTAAGCTAGAGGTGTTTCGCCTTTTGCTAAACTTACATTCCATATACTCCGTCTTGCTTCTACTCAAGCGGAAGCCATGTGCTTCTAAAGCTTGTCTCCAAGTCTCCAACCTTCCATTTATATCATCTCTCGACTCTCCAACCAGGACTATATCGTCTGCGAAAAGCATGCATCGCGGTGCTGACTCTTGAATGTGCTCCGTAAGTACATCCAAGACCAAGGTAAAAATATAGGGGCTTAAAGTCGACCCCACAGTGCGGACCTATGGTTATTGGGAAATCTTCTGTGGCTCCACCCTGCGTTCTCACACTAGTCGTGACCCCCTCATACATATCCTTGATAGCTCGAATATAGGCAATCCGAACACCTTTCTTTTCTAGGGCTTTCCACAAAACCTCTCTTGGCACCCTATCATACGCTTTCTCCAAATCAATGAAGGTCATGTGTAAATCTTTTTGATCCCTTCGATATTGTTCCATCACTCGTCGTAGCAAGTAAATTGCTTCCATGGTCGACCTCCCGAGCATAAAACCAAATTGGTTGTCGGTGATTTTGGTTTCTTTTCTTAGTTTCCGTTCAAGCACCCTTTCCCATAGCTTCATAGTATGACTCATAAGCTTAATCCCCCTATAATTTGCGCAATTTTGTATATTTCCCTTATTCTTGTAAATCGGAACTAAAGTGCTTTTCCTCCATTCGTCCGGTATTTTCTTTGACCTCATAATCTCGTTAAAAAACTTCGTGAGCCAACTAATGCCACTACTTCCAAGACTCTTCCATACCTCCACAGGTATATTGTCCGGTCCAACTGCCTTGTCATTATCCATCCTTCTCAAATCTTCTTTTACCTAATGCTCTTGGATTCTACGATAAAAAGTGTAATTTTGGTCCTCTCTCTCGATGTCAAGCACACTGTGAGCATGATAAAACTTCAAATCCTTCATTAAATAACTTGTGGAAATAATTCTTCCATCTATCTTTAATATCTTGTTCCTTAACCAAAACTTTACCTTCTTCATCCTTAATACACTTCACTTGGTCCAAGTCTCTTGTCTTTCTTTCCCTATTTTTAGCAAGCCTATAAATAGATTTCTCACCATCTTTGGTGCCTAAGGATTGGTACAACCCGTCAAAAGCTTTAGTTCTAGCTTCGCTCACTGCCTTCTTGGTCTCTTTTTTGGTCACCTTATAATTTTCCCAATTTTCAGCATTTCTACATAAAGACCAAGCTTTAAAACATTCCCTTTTAACCCGAACCTTAGCTTGCACACTTTCATCCCACCACCAAGATTCTTTACCCTTAGGTCTGAATCCTCTTGATTCACCAAGCGTCTCTATAGCTACCTTCCTAATCCCCTTGGCCATCTTGTCCCACATATCATTTGCACTTCCGTTTGCCTCCCAAAACCCTCCCTCCAAAACCTTGTGTTGGAAGATCCTTTGTTTTTCACCCTTGATTTGCCACCACTTGATCCTTGAAACCCTTTTCGTGGCCTCTTCTCTTCACACTCCTTTTAACTCTTACATCCATGACCAAGACTCTATGTTGGGTAGTCAAGCTCTCTCCAGGTATGACTTTACGGTCCCAAGCAAATCTTTCTATCCGATCTCCTAATAAGAAAGAAATCTATTTGAGAGCTTGTCACCCCACTTTTGTACGTGATAAGATGCTCCTCACGTTTCCTAAAACACGTATTGGCTATAGTAAGATCGAAGGCAGATGAAAAGTTCAAAATAGACTTGCCCTCACCATTTACCTCCCCTAGGCCATATCCCCCATGCAAACCGTCGTAACCTTTAGGTGCCCTCCCTACATGCCCATTTAGATCACCTCCTAAGAAAATCTTTTCACCTAGCGGTATTTCCTGAATTAGGCCTTCTAAATCCTCCCAAAATTTTACCTTGAAGTGTTCTTCTAACCCTACCTGAGGTGCGTAGGCACTAATCACATTAAAGGTGTCTTGTTCCACTACAAATTTTAGGGCAATGATCCTATCTCCAACCCTTTTTACATCCACAATATCATTCTTCCAATATTTATCCACAATTATGCCCACCCTATTTCTCGATTTTACTTTGCCAGTGTACCAAAGCTTAAAACCCGAAGAGTCTAATTCCTTTGCCTTTTCTCCCACCCACTTAGTTTCTTGTAGGTACATGAAATTGATCCTCCTCCTAATCATAGTGTCAACTATTTCCATTGATTTACCTGTAAGTGTGCCTATATTCCAAGTTCCAAAGCGAATCTTACTCTCGTGAGCTAACTTCTTTACCCACACTCGTTCACAAAAATGTGGGAACCCTTGCTTATTTTTCACTATATCCAGGCGGCGATGCAGCGGCCCTTGCTCTTTTGACACTGTACTCGAGATGGTATAAAGGAAGAATTAAAAAATATAGAAAGAAAGAATTAATGAGGAAAGGAAAATGGAAAACAAATTAGGAAAACACTACTCAAAGTCAACCAAATTTTCAAGGTAGAGAAAAATTGAAAAACCTTAGTTCAAGTAACTTTAATTAACATTTATCTAAGTTTCCTAGATGCAGAAAATCTAAGTAACATACCAAGTGAGGTGCCAACCAGGATTGCCCTGGGTGTGGCAAGACCCACTGACCAAGGACAAGAAACAACCTGCAAAGTGCAGAGGGGCAAATACTATCTGTAAAAAAAACTTGACTGAAAAGTAAATTAAAAACACAAGATTCACAGTCCTCCAAAAAAATTTCCTTTATCCGGGAATAATGCCAAACTTGACAGGTATCAGCTGTGGAGAGACCAAAAGAGATGCTACAGACCATCAAACCAGAGGAATCAGCTGTGGAGAGACCTGAGCTATAGACAATGGAGGCTTAAGAAGAAGACAAATGCTTCTAAATAGATTTTCATTATTTTCTCCACCCTCTGCCTCAACATAAACAAGAGCTTCGACTACAATGCCAGCAAAAAGTACCATGCAGTGGTGTTTGTCGATCCATTAGCAATTAATCAATTACCATCAACCTTTTATCACAATCATTCACCAAATTGTGTGACAATCTGCCACTAAACTAAAATTTTGGAGCAATGTTAGCAAACTTAAACATGTGAATATGCAGCTCCTACCATGAACAACTAGGCAAGTGTGTATTGTTTTCAAGATAAAGATAGGTCTAAAGACTAATCCCCTACCTTATCCTATTTGTAAATAAGGGTTCTTTAGTTCATCAAACAAAATCCCAAAAGCAAAGACAATTTTTTGTAAAAAAAAAAAAATCCTAGACATTTCTTTCCCTTTTGCTTCTCATTATTATTCTAAGCATGTAAGAAATTGCTTCTACCTTGTGCTTCTATGTTCGTTTGGCATTGCCATGCCAAATGAGTATTGATCAGTTTGAAAATGCACAATGCATTTGCAAGTAAAACTGCTTAAAATGGAGAATAAATTGTCATTTCAATTATGTTTATTTCTTTCTGATCTATACTTTATGGTATACAATTACATGGTTCTGAACTCTGTTTCAGAGAATGTGCAATCTTTTGTATGCGCTATTTCTCTGTTACCTATAGAAGTTAATACTTAATTATAACATCTATGCTATATCTTCTGAGTTCGCATTGTTCTTTCATCATGCTTGAAAATACTAGATAATTGTCTCTATTTGTTAAGTTTAAGATTTTCTTTGGAGATTTTAAAATTCAATGGTTTTGGGGATAGTAGATATAAAAGGGTGGATTGGAACCAAATAATCATATAGTTTTCTTTAACAAAAATTTAAATTAAGAGAGTTTCTTAGCCTTTTAGGTGAGGTTGGTGAAATCAAATGTCCAATATAGAATGGCTACTTAATTAGCTTCAAAAGAAAGGACTTCCACGATTGATATTAAATAAATAAGTTCCTAATCTCGACTCAAATAATAATCCAATGTGCAGCAGCTGTCAATTAGCTCAAATTGTGAAAGTGAGTAGTTGGATGGAGCAGGAGGATGGTTCTACAAATAGAGCATTTGTCTTCATTTCAGTTCCTCACAAACAAACAGGAAGAGAGCGAGAGAAAAATAGAGAAAAACTTTGCTTCACATTTACATGCATTTCCATACTGGAACAATGAACAAAACTTTGCTCCAATATTTAAGATTGTTGGATACAGGGGGTCCTCAGATTCCATTTTATCTGGATTTTAATGGGTTAAGATGATTTCGTCAGTGAATTATGCATCTTGTGATTGTACAAAATAGCACCCCTCTACTACCACTCTCCACCTGGGTCCCGTGATTTTTTCCTTAATTACATTGAGAAAATTATACTGGCATTTCCCAACAATTAGTTGGTTGGTATCAAACATAAGATTCTTTTTTGACAGAGGTAAAAAAAATATAACATGTATGCACTGTTTATAAAGCTTTAAAAAGGATCATAAGCTGGCCAAAAAAATGCATATATTTTATATTTTAGTTTGATAAGAGTTTCATTTTTCATCGCTTTGGATTAGCATAATATATAAGTGAATGCTATCTCAACATTTGTCAACGAATTTCTAAGAAAATATAAATCCATTGATTTTTTTTCTTGACATAATAAATCCATTGATCTTAATGAAATCAAAATAAAAAAAAATGAAAGCATAACTGTTTATTCTGATAATTAGAATCTGTTATCAGACTTCAAGATATAATCATAATCATTAAGATAAACAATATCTGCTGATTTTGTAAGGATAAGTAATTTATACATTTTGTGTTCTCTTGTAAATTCCTTTTATATATCTGAAATTAACATTTACATGTAATTGGTTGACATGTAACTAACCTCAGTTACCATAATGTGCTTGTTCCCTATGATGGTAAAATGCTAACAGTTTTAAGGAAGGATTATTATAACACCATGCCATGGCTAATTCTCTTTTCTTGGTCCGATTCTAACTAGGGGACTCACCAACTGCATGTCGTATATGGGTGGCAGGCAGCAAAATATATATCTAACAGCACAAAAATTATAATTAAAATCTAGCTCCATAGCTTCAATTCCAACCCAGTCCCCACACCTGTTAATACAACAAGCATTGCACCTGAAACAAACAATTCTTGCCATTTATTTTATCTTTAGAATAGAAATTGTGGAGCCGTAATAAAAGGATATACTTCTTTTAAAGTCCAGCGAGAGATACATCCACATTATCATTAATTAATTATCTCTTTGAGGGAAAGAAATTGAAGACAACTTGGCTTATTTTTACTATATTCGCTCAAATTTATTACTTGAAAACTACTTCATCATCTGTACGTATGGAACTCAACAATGAAAGACTACATTTATTTTCATGTAAGTTTATAGGACCACTACTATTCTAGTTCTAGTTACTAATTAAAGGCTAAACTTGTATAGTTGTATTTCTGCACAAACCTATATATATGAAACGAGCTGTTCATGCATGTGCTCCTACTCCACAACCAATCACTACAATTCCTTATTCAGTAAGAGATTGCATCACCTCAAATGGGTGGTACTGAGATCTATAAACCCATTTCAGTTCAACTTCATTGAACCCAGCTGCATTATATTAATATTCCTGACTCATTAAGCCTTTTTATTAATGAAGCAGTAGAAAATTGTTGATCCTTTTAATTGGCTGAGTGCTTTTGAGTAATATAGAGGACACCTAAAAAGATACATGATCAGAATCAGCAGACTGATTTATTCACTAATTTGTATTTATGCTTCAACACAGCAAACTCATCTATATTCCATGCACATATTTCAAGAATATTATTAGGTAGAAGTTCCGGATGTGATTCAAGTCCAAAATGAAAAAGGAATCGCTTTCCTATGATCGTCCCCAAATTTATTTGAACAATATGGAAAACATTGTACAGGGCTAGCTTACCCTAAACTTCCTTCTCCTTTTAGCTGGTCCTCCTAGGATGCCCTTTGAAAACTCGCATCACATTATATACTGGGAACTCATAATTGCCACCGACTTACTGTCCTAATAGCGAAAACAAGTTACTCCCTCCGGTCCATAATATAAGAAACAAATGGGTTCTTTTTTATGGTCCAAAATATAAGAAACATGCATCAATTTTCACACATATTAAATGCTAAATTCCAATATTGCCCTTATTAATTATAGGCCATCAGAGTATTAATTAGGCAAAATAGGTATTTTGGTCCCATACGTTTATTTAATTTTTCAAATCGGTGCTATACGTTTTTTTTTCCTTTCAAATCGGTCCCATACGTTTTGAAACGTTTTCAAGTTGGTCCCTTCCGTTAAATTTGACCTAACGCCGTTAGTTTTAGGGACACGTGTCAGTCTAGTGTGATAGCCACATCAGCTAAAACTGACGGCATTAGGTCAAATTTAACGGAAATGACCAACTTGAAGACGTTTCAAAACATATGGGACCGATTTGAAAAAAAAAACGTATAGGACCGATTTGAAAAATTAAATAAACGTATGGGACCAAAATACCTATTTTGCCTATTAATTAAAATTAGAAGGGTTGTTTTGGAAATTTATATGAGTATTAATTACAATTAACTCATTCCAATACATTTTCTTGGTCTGTGTGTTTTAGAGTTTTGCTTCTTATATTGTGGACCGGAGGGAGTATTTTATTAATTGAATCAATGAATAATGATATTCACACATCAACTTTCAAACACATCAACTAATAACAGCTGTACTATTTCTATTAAATGATTACATTAAGTCATGTATTTTATTTTCTATACACTCACTTTGATTCTTCAAATGCTTATGCTGATGCTCACGTAATTACTAATTAAAGTCACTCTCAGGCTAAACTTTTCTTTCTACACAAACCTATATATATGTCACGAGCTGTCCATGCATGTGCTCCTACTCCACAATCAATTACTATAATTCCTTATTCAGTAAGAGATTGCATCAAAATTTCCACACCAGCCTCAAATGGGTGGTACTTTGATCTATAAAGTCTCTCTATCCACCACATTTCAGTTCAATACCCAGCTTCATTATATTAATATCCCTGACTCCTTAAGCACTTTTATTAATGAAGCAGTAGAGAGTTGTTGATGTGAGTGCTTTCTGTTGATGAAGAATTAATTCATTCTTCTTAGCTCCTATAAATTGAGCATTGATCCTTCTCAAAAACGTACCATTCTCCTTCTTTACATCATATTTCTCTCTAAAACCTCCAATCTTCCCACATCCCACCATGGCCATCTCTCCAAAGTTGACATTGGCTCTCTTTTCTCTCAGAGTCTATCTTCTGATTCCTCCAATCAACCTTACAGAACCGCTTATCACTTTCAACTTCCCAAGAATTGGATGAATGGTATATTTAATTTCCATTAAACTAGTTTTAGATATTCTTTCTTACCTAGTTATCCTTCTTTCCTTCCTTTCATTTTTGGTGCTAAATAATATCACTGACTGTTTTTTATTTTGCCTCTTTTTTTTTTTATTTGACATGTTATGCTGAAATGGACAACTTGCAGACCCTAATGGTTAGTTCTTTTGGCTTCTCCATTTATGCTCTACAGTGATATACGTTTTTAATTTTTCCTCAACACCCCCCCCCCCCCCCCCCCCAAATGTTCTTATCCCCTATCCTAACATCTACCCATTTCACAGATATGCTTTATGATTTTATGCTAAATGATTCCTTAAGCTCTCAATGTGTTATTCTCTGCATTCTTTCATAGTTGAATTGGATGCTTTTGCTGATCTCTGTATATTTTATATATTTGTAATCTAATCAAGACTACATTCAGACTTGGTTCAACCTTTTAATGAAATTCCATTATTCCTCAAAATAAACAGAAAATTAACCACGTGAAGAAAATAAACCTCTAATGTAGAAAAAGATGATGAGGGTATAACTGCATTATTATTCTATGACAGAAATAGTTAGTGTTACTTATTATTATAAAAAGGTAATGGTTGAAAAGACTTCCATAAATAAAATATGCTACATCCGAGCATAGAAATTAGCATAGCTACTATGCATCAATAAACATACGTGAACTACTTGTAGGCATAGCAGATCAACTTAAAAATATTACATTTAATCCATCCAAATCCAGCAACACATTTTTTAATTTACAAATATTAACAAAATATCCAAGTTTCCGTAGTTGCAGAGATGTTAGAAAACTGATACTTACCGAAGAACTGAACTTGTCCACAATCATTTCTAGCACATCAGTGTCTTCAATCCATTGCATTGCATCCACATGATTCACGTACATATGCTCATCAGCGCCAATCAAGCATGCCAAAACCTGGTTTTTAATACAGAAAAAACTACCACTAAAATTTACAAACAAACACAGACCCAGACACATACACAAATATTTAACAGATATTCGGTCATCAATGAAAGTAAATGATTTTTTAAGATTTAAAAATTCTAATTCCAATACACATCTATCATAAAAAAAACCAAGTAAAATAAAGATTTTGAACATGCAGCAACAAGAGAAAAGGCTTAACCAATGAGTGCAACATTTAAGACATGAAATAGATGTTGCCAAAAACCAACCTCCATTATAGATGTAATTCCAATCAAGTCGATAAGTTTCATCAAAATTTCCTGGTGTGCCTGGATAGACATAAGTAGAAAATATCAGCCAACTGAATGATTGAAATGTATTCTCTATAATAGGGACAGAATGAGAGAAAAATGAGTATTTGTTAAACTTCTTAGTCCACGCATACTTAATTACTTATAGATGATAGATTGAGGTACTCACAAGTATATGCTTTGTCCTTTCTGCCCATTTTATTACTTTTTAGCTGAAAAAATGTCTTTATACGTGGCTTTTTGGGCAGGACCAATGAGGTATAGAGGACTCTATCATTTGTTCTATCAATACAATCCTAAAGATGCAGCCTGGGGCAATATTGTATGGGCACACTCGGTCTCAAAGGATCTCATCAATTGGACACCACTAGATCCTGCCTTGTTCCCTTCTCAGCCGTTTGATATCAATGGCGTTTGGTCAGGCTCAACCACAATACTTCCAAGGGGCAAACCTGTCATTTTATACACAGGACTTGACCCAATGAACCGGGAAGTTCAAAACTCAGCGTACCCAAAAACATGTCTGATCCATTACTTAGGGAATGGGTCAAATCCCCCAAAAATCCACTAATGCCACCCACTATTGCTAACAAGATAAATGCAAGTGCATTTAGAGACCCAACCACTGCTTGGCTAAGCAAAGATGGGTACTATAGGGTCCTGATTGGAAGCAAAAGAAACGCAAGGGGAAAGGCCATTTTGTACAAGAGCAAAGACTTTCTTAATTGGCTTGAAGCCAAACTCCCACTACATTCAGCCAATGGCACTGGAATGTGGGAGTGTCCTCATTTCTATCCAGTTCTCAACAAGAGCCCATTTGCCACCATTGATGTTGACACATTCATTAATGGTGATCATGTTAGACATGTGCTTGTGCTTAAGGTTAGGTTGGATGATAAAAAACATCTTTATTCCCGACAAAGGATTTGAGGATAATCAATTCGTTCCAAGATATGATTATGGGAAATATTATGCCTCTAAATCCTTTTTTGACGACGGGAAGAAGAAAAGGATCTTGTTGGGTTGGGCCAACGAATCATCATCGCCACAGGATGATATCAAGAAAGGATGGGCCGGAATCCTTGTAAGTTGGTAGCAATTTATTAATTTTATATACATTTATTTATTCATTTTTAAAATGCAAGATAAATAAAGAATAATACCTGTGTTATTAGCGGCGAATAGAAGGATCGCGAAGCAGAAATCGACCTAGGTGCGATGCTAATCCTTGGAGCGGTGATGGCGGCCGCAAAACGTGCCGGAATCGCTGCGGTGGCGGCTAAAGCGCGCCGCCATAGTGAAGTCGGGGTGAAAGCCCTATTTTGCCCTCGGTTTTTAGCCAATTCTGTCACTTTTTTGGGTCTTTAGGTAATTTCCCCCTACCCTGTTGTTTTCGGTCACACTCCCTTCTCCCATTCGAAAAGCTTCCCCTTTTCAACAAAGAGAGCCGATGAGAGACCCCTTCGAAAACCAACCTCTACTCCGCCTACCCACTCCGTTGCCGGCGACGGAGACTACTTTTTCCGGTGATGGTGATGACGATTGCGTTTTCAGACGACGGCGACTCATTCTTCTCTTCACTGCTCCACTGTTGGGTTCCACCATTTCTCTTCTCTTCTCAAGTAAGTTTAATGTAAGGTTCATGAAACTTGCAAAAAAGTATTGTTACCACTTACCAGCTAGAGAAGGAATCCTTTTCAAAAAAAGCTAGAGAAGGAATCCAAGACATGGTTTGTATCTGTGTCGGCTATGTGCCTAATTTAGGGCTAGATGAGGGCTGGTTCGTTGTTGGGCCTGTTGGCTACACATAAACTATTCATATCTGAGTGTTGATTTTAATACCTCTCATTCAGATTCCCCCACCTCCTCATTTGACATCTTTTTACATTTTTTCCCTAAATGCCCCCAACTGTAAATTGAACGGGTGGGAAGGGAGAGGGGAGGTGAGGTGAGAGGTAGGATAAGGTAGTTGGATATTTAGGGGGGAAATGTAAAAAAATCTTAAATGAGGAGGTGGGGGAATATGAATGAGAGGTATTAAAATCAAACACTCTTCATATCTTGGCTATGAAAAAGTCTTGTACCAGCCAAAAGCCCAGGAGTTATTTAATTATTTAACCTGAACATAGGTTGCAAGTTATTAAATTACTCAATTTTCCCAAATTTCATGAATCTATATTACATTTTATGTTTTAACATTATGATGAATGCTTACAACCTTAGAAGTATTTTGGAATGATGTTATGTATGCCGAATCTGTTATTAATTTGAGCATACTTTTTTTTCTTTTTTATGTATACTATGTTAGTTTGTATAGTTTTCTACTCTTTGCAACAGCTATATGTTGACACATTATTTTATATATATGTACATTTTTCATCGGTTGATTAAGATGGATCTTACCTTTTTGTAAGATAAGTAGGTGGTAAAAATATGCATATGTAAGGAGACTCAATGGAGGAAAAATTGAAAGAAACAAGAAAGCAAGAGATATATATTTGACTATTTGCACATGTATTGGCAGACTATTCCAAGGGCTATCTGGCTTCATAAATCCAGGAAACAGTTGGTACAATGACCGGTCCAGGAAACTGAAAGCCTACGTGTGAACCCAGTCCATTGGCCCACCAAAGTGCTCAAGGGAGGTGAGCTGCTTCATGTTATTGGTGTCACTGCAGCACAGGTAAAATTTTACTTCTTACATTCCACTAATAAGAGTAATACTAATATTTGTAATCAGTAAATTCTTGCATTTATGAATAGTGCATACTTCATCCTAAATAAAATGAAAATTATTACTAACAGACAAATTAATAATATAGATGAATTATCCAAGTTTCTTTTCATACTAAATAATCATTTTTTCTTTGAAGGCCGATATTGAAATTTCATTCAAAGTGAACGAGTTTGAAGAGGTAGAAGTATTGGACACTTGGACAGAACCCCAAACTTTGTGTGGTCAAAAGGGTGCAGCTGTAAAAGGTGGTCTGGGACCCTTTGGTCTGCTAGTTTTTGCTTCTAAAGACTTGCAAGAGCACACAGCAGTGTTCTTCAGAATATTTAGATACCAGCACAAAAATTTGGTGCTCATGTGCAGCGACCAAAGCAGGTTTGCCCTGTCCTTTATCCCTTTCACCGCCTTGATGCTCAAACTCTTTCTCTAATATGCAAATGTAATACTTTGACAGGTCTTCCTTAAATGAAGATAATGACCCCTTATGGCACCTTTATAGATGTGGATCCTCTCCATGAGAAGCTGTCATTAAGAAGTTTGGTAAGTTGCAATTTGTGAAACTATAAGAATACCAACTTTGCTGAAAAATGAAAAGTCAATATGTTCGGATTGTAGTGGCCCACTAAAAGTTGCATTAATATGTAGCTAAAGAGCATAAGTGAAAAATGCTAAATATATAGTTAGAATCACAAGTAGTGACTACACATTGGAACATCATAAATATTGCCTTTTCTCTAATTAATAATGCATGATTTTCTCCCATTCACAGATTGATCACTCTGTGGTGGAGAGTTTTGGGGCAGAAGGAAGGGCCTGCATCACATCCAGAGTGTATCCCACATTGGCTATCAATGATAAGGCACAACTATATGCCTTCAATAATGGAACTGCCAGTGTCAAGATTACCAGATTTCATGCTTGGAGCATGAAGAAAGCTCAACTCAATTTAAGGTTCTAATAAATTAATTACCACACGACATATACCAAATGCTTTGTAATTCTGGAGCATATATTGTAAAATGTGGTGGACATCTGCATAAACAAACATTTTCACCATTCAGATTAGAGCTAAGCTCTACATTGTGGTGATCTTTGCTTTGGTTCTCATTTTTCAAAACAGATGACAATCGAGCTATTGGTGGTCTGGTTATGTAAACAAGCGTACAGCCCTCTCAGGAAGCTATCAAACTTGCTGGCAATGCAGTAAACAATTGTGAATCCGGTTCTTATCAATTCTCATATTGCCTTGGCTACATCTTGGGTAGCTAGTTGTTTTTTCTAAAATATAAGTGGGGCTTCTGTTGGTTTGGTCACATGACAGGCTTTCAAGTTTGTATGTTTTGATTTTGTATTGGCAAAATAATGCTTATATTTCAATCCTACACATGCTGGTGGATACTAAATTGGTTTCTATCAATGTTCCTGAACTCTACCCTGTTGTCTGTTGTCGCAGTGGGTGCAACATCCTTGGAAAACTTAAGGCTAAGGAAACTACTTCCATTCCTTGTGGGCTTGATTATCGGTCAACGATCAATAGTTTAGCTTCAACCTTGTAGCTTAGTGTCCAGATTTTCTGGAGTTGGAATTACAGCTTTAGGTTGAAATCAAACCTTTTGTTCTGCTGTTTTTCCTTGTTATCATCTTGTTACAATGTATATGGGTTGAGTACCCCTGATACTCATTTAAATATACTTTTGCCTATAAAAAAAAAATAGAGTGCTAAATAACTGTGCTAGATGATTGGGGAAGTGACAGTTTTCTCCAGCAGCTGGGTTTGCATCTCTCTGGCTTGGTATGCACCCTATAGGCCTCACATTTGCCACAACAATTTTTCTGGCTCCCAGATTGAATAACCTCTACAGATGGTACAAATGTTAACATATACAGGAGAACTATTTAGAAACAAAGATTCTAAGTTCTCATAAACATTACAGTTAGCTGTGTTCTGAGTTTTGATATCATGGTAGTCAGAGATTTCTGGATATACCAATTTCTGCCCATTAATTATAACTGTTGGTGTTAAGTAGTTGTTAGTTGTTAATGAAATCGTTTGAGCCTATTGTCACAGAAAACAACGCCCTTTTGAATAGATTGAGAGACGCATTAATGCCAATGCTGGAGATGATGTATTGCCTGGTATTTGCAAAATTATCTATCTATGCATCAAAGTTGATTCGACCACCCTATCAATCATATCACATGCACATCGTTATTAACTTATTATTCCATTCGAGAAAAAATTGGAGCTTACAGAACTCACAAATACTTGTCCAGTGAGATTGAGAATTCTACCTCCACCAGAGGCATAATTGACACCCTTTAGAACCACTGGTCCAACTATAGTGGGAGCTAAATAAGGTGGGGTGAAACCAAAATCCAACTGCTGACCTATTGGTGCAAGAAAAATTCGTCAGGTAAATAATACCATTAGGTAAATAAGTAGCCTTTGACAGGGAAACAATGTATAGTGTGTTTCCACATCAAAATGTCGTAGAGTTGATTCCAAACTTCGTAAGCCACTAATAGTAGCTTATCAGTAGCTTCTACATACAAAGCACTTTGAGGGAGTTTGGACGTGCATCCAAACATGCACGTAATTGTTGTTTCCCATATCAACAAGAGAATCCCCATATGCAAAATTTGCAGGTGTATCTTCTGAAGTTAAAATCCTTAACAAGACCAAGACTATGAAAACTGGAAGCACAATCTCTACAATGACGACTCTATTCAAATATATACCCACTAGACGATGGAGTCATGCGGTGCACGGGCAAATAATGTATGGGGAATATAAATAATTATCATTTTGTAACATAATAATCTTATTTTAAAAAAATTATAACAATAAAAAAAGTGGTGAATAATCTCACATATTTGTTAAAAAAATAAAGACAAAATAGTTATAAAAAATATATGAAAACCTACGTGACCTTTTTTTTTGGGTTCAGAACCCACCCTAATTAGCCCTTTGGATCGAGTGGGTCCACTAAAGTATACTCATTATAACACCCTTTCGAGTGCCACATGGAAGTTAACATGTTATCGATGCATATAATTATAACAGAAAAATTAAAAACATTTATATACAACATCAGAGTATTGCAGAAGCTATGACTTATACAATAATTGACACTCTACTGGTGTAACACCCTGTTTTTCTATGCTTTCTGTAGCAGTAAATACATATTTAAATGTATTTATTTTAGATTAAATTCAGAGAATGATTTTAATTAAACTAAAATCATTTTCTTGTGTTGTTATATCATATGAAGTTACGGTAAAAATTTCGATTGAAAATTCAGACGGAAGTCGGTCTGCGTTTTCACTATCGGTACAAGTTTATTGAGCAGAAAACCTAAATTTGACCCGTGAACGAGATAGTTAGTGTTCTTATTGTGTTTCTTTCCACTTCGATTATTTTTAAAATTTTCGTTCAAAAATAAAATAAAATATTTTATTCAGTGAAAACGTCGGAAGAATTATGATCGAAAATGCAACCAGAAGTACGAAATGGAGCAGAATAGGAGACATAAAAGGCTTGAGGTGGGATGAGGGAGTGAGGTGACTCACTAGAGGTATGGCCTAAGCTACCTCCTAAAAAGTGGTCATGATGACACTTTTTGAAATATAACATATTATATTCTAAAAACTCATTTTTTTCTATCTTCTCAAACCAAACAAGGCACGAGGTCAAAACTTGCTCTCCAAGCTCATTCCTCTCCCCTCATTTTCGTGCCACTCTCTCCCCTCTCTATATATACCCCTTTCATTTTCACTTCATCATCTTCCTCCTTCAAACTCCATCAAAGTCCATCTTCTTCTTTCTTCTAAAAGTTCAAGCTCTTAAAGCTTTAGCTTTTATTCTTTTTTCTACTTAAGTTCTTCATTAAAGTTCTTCCTTATACTAAGGGTAATGCTCTCATATAAATCTTTTTTCAAGTTTCATCTTTTATTTCTTAGTTTACTTTATGTGTTCTTTATATGCTTTAAACTTCTAAAATATCTCCAAAATGGTAGAAAACTCCTTTTGAGTTGAAACCACTTTCTATAGTTTTGTATTAACTTGTATTTTCACATACTAAGAGGTTGTGTAAAACAAAAATCTCTACCTATCTCTTCCAATGAAGGCCGAATGCTTGCATTTGTGACCTAGGAAGTTTTTGTTTCAACTTTTGGGATATAATCATGTGTTTGAGTTTCTAACCATCCCTTGATCTTGAATCTATAAATCTTGGAAGTTTTGATAGCTTGTTCCTATGATGACCGAAAAATATGAATAAGTAGGCCTAGGATACTATGTTTCAACTTTCCAAGTATTGAACATGGATTTAGAACTCTTAATAACTTGTTTATTTTATGTTATTAAAGCTAGTATGTGTTACTTTCATTTTTCCAAGATGATCATGGACTTGACCTCCATAAGATATTTGGATGCTAAGTCTAAGAGATTGGAAAGTTTAAGGCTTTATAACTTGTTTATTTTATGTTATTAAAGCTTGTATGTGTTATTTTCATTTTTCCAATATGATCATGGACTTGAGCTCCATAAGATATTTGGATGCTAAGTCTAAGAGATTGGAAAGTTTAAGGATTTATAACTTGTTTATTTTATGTTATTAAAGCTAGTATGTGTTAAGTCTAAGAGATTGGAAAGTTTAAGGATTTATAACTTGTTTATTTTATGTTATTAAAGCTAGTATGTGTTATTTTCATTTTTCCAAGATGATCATGGACTTGAGCTCCATAAGATATTTGGATGCTAAGTATAAGAAATTGGGAAGTTTGAGGATTTATAACTTGTTTATTTTATGTTATTAAAGCTAGTATGTGTTATTTTCATTTTTCCAAGATGATCATGGACTTGAGCTCCATAAGATATTTGGATGATAAGTCTGAGAGATTGGAAAGTTTAAGGATTTATAACTTGTTTATTTTATGTTATTAAAGCTAGTACGTGTTACTTTCATTTTTCCAAGATGATCATGGACTTGAGCTCCATAAGATATTTGGATGCTAAGTCAAAGAGATTGAAAAGTTTAAAGATCTCTAGCCTATAAATCCTATGAAGGCCGAACCTAGAAGGTTATGGACATAGGATACCTTGTTCTTATTTTTCCAAAATGATCATGGTTTTGAGCTCCATAACACATATGGATGCTAAACCTAAGAGATTGGAAATTTTAGTGAATGCTATCCTATTTTACTAGCCTTGGCCGAATGCCATATGTTTTTAACTTAGTGGGATTTTAATTCAACTTTGTTAAATGATCATTGTTTATGAACTCCTAACACTTAAGGATCATAAATCCATGAGTTGTATAATTTTCGGGAATCTCTAACCCTAAGAACTAGTCTTGGTCGAACATATACCTTGTGGTTTAGTGTTCTTGTTTGATTTTAACTTGTGATTTTGTGTTCATAACCTTATGACTTCCATCGCGGAGGAAACGAGGATGTTCATGACATACCTCTTCGAGCATCTAATCTCCTTACCTTCACGGAAGGTAAGAGGGGATTGCCTAGGGATATTCAATGACTATATGCATGTGTGTATGTGTTTACTTGAGTGATTTGAATATTATTGTGATATTGAGTCAATTCTTGAATAACTTGTTTACTTGAACTATTGTGGTTATTACTTGAAGTTGAACGTTACTTGTTTTAAAGTGTTATGAATTATATATATGTGATGATCTGTCGTTAACTGTGATATTATTGTTGAGAATATATTACTGTTGATTGAAGTTTGAGAAGCAGGACTTGAGTCTACAATGATTATAAAGGATTAAAAGCCTTAATAAGCCTTGAATAGAATCTTTGAAAGTATTGGTTTCATTTATAAAAGTTCCTTGTTTAAAACACTTACTTCAAGAGAATGAGATTCTAGTTTTGAAATGGAACGTTGAAGTGATTTTAAGTCAATAGAAACTACCATTTTATGATCCAAAGTTTGTACGAGAGAAAACCTTTTTCGAATTATGTGTTTCATGAAGGAAAAACCCCTTTGAAAATATTTGACCTTATTCCATTAAGGATTTCAAAAGCAAACGAATTTCCAAATGTTTTATAAAAGACTCTGTAAAGGAAAAGATTTTCTCCTAAATGATTTAGAAACGTTTCGGTTACTTGGATAAGTGACCGAGGCTTTGTTTTGGTTTTTGATTTTCCATTGAGCGAAAAGTAAGAACAGGTGAAGTCGAATCTAGTATACGAGACGTCGGAATACTAGTGTTCTGTAATTTACACGTAGATCTTTGATCCGTGTCACGTTGTTGTGGACTGTGTGTCCTAATTACGTTGTTGTGGACTGTGTGTCCTATTCACGTTGTTGTGGATGTGTGTCCTAATCACGCTGTGATAAATGTTATTAAAGGCGAATGTTGTTTTCTATGACCACAAGCCTTAAGCGGTGCATCGGTCTAAGGTGTTGTGATTGAGCACTCGGATTGCGTGTCTGTGTTATTGATTTTCAAGTGATGAAAATTGTGAATAGTCGTTAGCCTTGAAGCCGACAACGGAAAAGAGTGAACACAAAGAAAAATCTCGATAATGAAAAGTCTTTTATTCATATGCATTTCCCCTTGACAAACGTGCTTGAGTTACCGAATACCCGCTTAAGATGTGGTATTCGATGATGTATACATCCGAATGGCCGTTATAAGGGATTCGTGATGGTGTTGATCCGGGTACATGAGATGACGGAGACAACTTGCCAAACGTGGCGTATGAGCCTGATCAACTCTTTCTTTCTTAATGACAAAACGGTGATGGCATCTCATGAGATTAAGATTAAAGCCTGATAATAGAAGTGTCATTAATTATCTTTATAAAATTGATTGATTCGGGTATGAGACCCACTGAAATAATACTTGTTGTTTACCTATGAGTAATGTTTAAAATGTTAATATGCCAAGGTGTTGTATGTATCATGTGTATGGTTGTTGTATGATAAGTTTAATTGCCGGTGTCTCACTCTTACAGTTATATCAGGTCTCTTCGGGTTTTGCTGTAGTACCTTGGTACTCTAGTACCGATGTTGCAGAGGAGTATTTCTAAGTCACTTGAAGACCTAGTGTTAGAGGTTGAGAAAGTTTTCTGATTGGGGGACCTCTCCAATGAATATTTTATAGAATGACCAGCTTAGGAGTCTGAGCTGGGGTTATATATCTAAAGAGGTCGGTAAATGTAGTGTTATATACATCCATCTGTAGTTTGAACTTTTTCTTTCGAAAGTGGAAACCTAGAGAAATTTTGTATGTCATGGAAACTTTGTTACGATCGTAACTTTATGTTTTGAATGTATGAACGATGGATTTCAGAGTTATCCTTTAAAAAAATTTATACCCCAGTTTTCTGACTTAAAAGAAAACAATTTTCCGAAAGCAACCAGCAAATTATCTTTTAATTTACTTCTGCATGTGTTACATAGTCATGCCTAAGGGGGGCGTTACAGGTGATATCAGAGCTGGTCGAATCTTTCGGGATCTTTGGGAAATAGGTCTATTGTGTTGACGTTGTGTTTTCTCTGAATTAAGTTTTGTTTAGGTTACTTCTTAGATGTAATGTGTGTTGATACGCCTTTACACGTTTCATTTTCTGGTTCAGTTATTGAACCAGCACCAGAAGGTGGACGTGGACGTGGTCGTGGTCGCAAAGGTGGTCCTATTGGCGGTCGTGCCAACATGAATGCGAATTATGACGGCGGGATGGACTTCGCTGCCCAAGCTTTGGCTGACATTGCTGCTGCCATAGCTCTTCAGACTGCTAACGCGGCTGCCCAGAATCAGCAGGAGCAGCAAAGAGCTGAACAGGCTACAGAAGGGAAGAATCTGAATGCCTTCCGATGCCAGAATCCATCGCAGTTTGACGGGGGCTTAGACTCGACTATGGTCGATCTTTGGATCCAAGAGCTAGAGAAGATCTTTGAGTGGTGCACACCCCGAGAGGAGCAAAGGTGTCTTATGCAACATTCCAACCGATTGGAGATCTTTGAATCTTGGTGGAAGGGCACCGGACAAGCTGGCTGGTAGTGAGCATCAGGCAATCACTCGGGAGTATTTCGCAACAAATTTTCTGGACAAGTATTTTTCCCAGTGCTCGTGCGAGAGAAAGAGCGAGAATTCTCTGGTCGAGTTAGCGGGACATGGCAGTGGGGGAATATGCGGCAAGGTTTGAGTCCCTTGGCAAATATTTCCACTTTTTCCAGAACAACCCCGATGAGGAGTGGAAGTGCGAAAAGTTCGAAGCCGGTCTGCGCTTCGAGATTACGGAATATGTGATGCCATTGGAAATCCGGAATTTCCAAGCCTTAGTAGAGAAGTGTAGAAAAGTGGAACTAATGAGGAAGGAAAGAGGCAACAGAGAAACCGTTGGAGGACCCACTCGTTCCAAAGACCAATATCAAAATAAGAATCAGAAAGGGAAGCAACATCGGAGGGAACCTTATTTCCGGCCACAAGGGAATGACCAGAATCAACAACATCATCGTTTTGATAATTATGAATCGGGAAGTGGAGGCCAACAGAACCAAAACTGATGCCAATTTAGAAGATGTTACAAGTGTGGAAACCCAGATCACATGGCTGATGTTTGTCCATGCAAGGGAATGAAATGTTACAACTGTGGACAAATAGGACACTTTTCAAGGGATTGTAATGCACCAAGGTTTGAAAGGGCTGCCAACACCTTAGGGACTGATAGACCCACAACAAAGGGAAGAGTTTACACCATGACTGGCGCTGGAGCTTCACAATCTGATGATCTTTTAAGACAGAAGTAGTGTGCAATTTGAAGGTCTTATGGCAGTGGTCTATAATTCTAAGTTGTAATAGGATTCTAAGTATAATTGTGTTTTGACGTACTTAAGTATTTGACTCTCTAGGGTCTCCTATGTTACTAGTCTTTCCAGTGAATGTATGTTTATTATGACTTTTGGGAATAAAAGTCTCTTTAAGAAATTCATTCCAGTTCCCTTCTCTTTTTGATTGTTGTGGTCAGTTTAGACTTTGGATCCAATCTTTCTTTTCCTAGAGTTGTGTACTGCCTTGTTGTTGCACGGGATGGGTATGTTTATAAAAGAAGTTTCTTGATGAGACTTAATCTAATCACTTTTACTTTTGGTGAAAGTGATTCAGTTTGAATTTTATCAAATTGTTGCTTTTTTAAATTGTTGACCAGGAAATTCAAGTGGAAGGAGAAACTTTTTAGATTCATGATTGTAAACGTGTACCGATCATACATTTTTACCTCCCTGAACCTACTAAAGGATCTTCATATACTGGATGTTTTTGTATTCTTTTGGATTGATAAAATTCTTTCAGATACTCTCTTGTGAGAGTATGATTTAGGGATGTAGAGATCCTATTTAGTTTTGAGTCACGTAATTTCGAGGACGAAATTTTTTTTAGAGGGTAGTATTGTAACACCCTGTTTTTCCTATGCTTTCTGTAACAGTAAATACATATTTAAATGTGTTTATTTTAGATTAAATTCAGAGAATGATTTTAATTAAACTAAAATAATTTTCTTGTTTTGTTATATCATATGAAGTTACGGTAAAAATTTCGATTGAAAATTCAGACGGAAGCCGGTCTCTGCGTTTTCACTGCCGGTACAAGTTTACTGAGCAGAAAACCTAATTTTTGACCCGTGAACGAGATAGTTAGTGTTTTTATTATGTTTCCTTCCACTTCGGTTATTTTAAAAATTTTCGTTCAAAAATAAAATGAAATATTTTATTCGGGCGAAAACGTCGGAAAAATTATGATCGAAAATGCAATCGGATACGAAATGGAGCTGAGTAGGAGACATAAAAGGCTTGAGGTGAGATGATGGAGTGAGGTGACTCACTAGAGGTATGGCCTAAGCTACCTCCTAAAAAGTGGTCATGATGACACTTTTTGAAATATAACATATTATATTCTAAAAACTCATTTCTCTCTCTCTTCTCAAACCAAACAAGGCACAAGGTCAAAACTTGCTCTCCAAGCTCATTCCTCTCTCAATTTCGTGCCACTCTCTCCCCTCTCTCTTTTCATTTTCACTTCATCATCTTCCTCCTTCAAACTCCATCAAAGTTCATCTTCTTCTTTCTTCTAAAAGTTCAAGCTCTTAAAGCTTTAGTATTTATTCTTCTTTTCTACTTAAGTTCTTCATTAAAGTTCTTTATTATACTAATGGTAATGCTCTCATATAAATATTTTTTCAAGTTTCATCTTTTATTTCTTAGTTTACTTTATGTGTTCTTTATATGCTTTAAACTTCTAAAATATCTCCAAAATGGTAGAAAACTCCTTTTGAGTTGAAACCACTTTCTATAGTCTGGTATTAACTTGTATTTTCACATACTAAGAGGTTGTGTAAAACAAAAATCTCTACCTATCTCTTCCAATGAAGGCCGAATGCTTGCATTTGTGACCTAGGAAGTTTTTGTTTCAACTTTTGGAATATAATCATGTGTTTGAGTTTCTAACCATCCCTTGATCTTGAATCTATAAATATTGGAAGTTTTGATAGCTTGTTCCTATGATGACCGAAAAATATGAATAAGTAGGCCTAGGATACTATATTTCAACTTTCCAAGTATTGGTCATGGATTTAGAACTCTTAATAACTTGTTTATTTTATGTTATTAAAGTTAGTATGTGTTACTTTCATTTTTCCAAGATGATCATGGACTTGAGCTCCATAAGATATTTGGATGCCAAGTCTAAGAGATTGGAAAGTTTAAGGATTTATAACTTGTTTATTTTATGTTATTAAAGCTAGTATGTGTTATTTTCATTTTTCCAAGATGATCATGGACTTGAGCTCCATAAGATATTTGGATGCTAAGTCTAAGAGATTGGAAAGTTTAAGGATTTATAACTTGTTTATTTTATGTTATTAAAGCTAGTATGTGTTGTGACACCCTAACTCGGGTCATCACATGGCTACCCGTTTGCGGAAATAAAACTTAATTTGCTGGTTGCTTTCCGAAAATAATGTTTTCTCAACGTTCATCTTTTCAAAATATGGTGATAAAATTTTTTCTTTTTAACATCGTCACAACAACGCTCACATAATCACACTCAGATATATCTATATATATATATATATAAGTCATATAGCTATACTGCCTCATATGTTTTCTCACCTAAATCATAATCGACTTTATTCTCAAAACATAATACATTATAAGAGTACCTAAGCTGGTCTTAACTAACGGACACTACAACCAATAGGAGCAACACAACATGCCTCGAACTAGACAGCCTTCATCTTCTTGTAGATATCATACCCCTCTTACGATTCTGATATGTTTGTAAGGGTGAGACGCCAATATATGGATTTACCACAATAACTAAATGCGCAACACAAAAAAAAGCACACACCTATACATGTCTATAACAATTTACTCATACATATTATATTATATCGTTTATCAATGGGCTTCACACCCCAAACATCAACGTTGGAAAACTATGCATGAACACTTCAATACATCATCTAAACATTCATACTTAATCTCATGAGATATCTCCAACCTCTTGATGAGTTGATCAGACTCGATTGCCATAGGCACACTGCCACAGGCACATATCCAAAACCCATCGCACACTGTCCAACATCGTGGCACAGTGATAACAATCTGAGATGGGGCCTCATTGTCCAAACCCCGGGCACAATGAGAACATCTTTGTATGATCTACCCTGACGCCGCAAGGTCCTCGTAAATAATTTCGAAACTTGCCGTCGTTTTATCATTTTCCAAGAAAATTGTTTTTAAAGTCAAACTTTGACTCTCTTTTTTTTATTATATTATTATTATTATTATTATTATTATTATTATTATTATTATTATTATTATTTTTAAAGTATTTTCGAATATTAATTTCATAAAATAACTTTTTATAATTTTCGGAATTTCTTGCGTAAAAATTAGCAGTACTAAAAAAAATTTCACGGTTACGCTCTCACCGTGACTCATAAATTTCTTTTACACTAATAAATCCTTAAAATAATAATATTTCTCAAAAACTCATCATTTTTCAAAATAATATTTTCCACCACTATTATATTCCAACATTCCCCATAAAACGTTGAATATAATTTTCACAGCTTATTAAATCTTTTATCTGATTAATCGGTTGTGCACTGACCACTGTCAGGTCTCTCAAACAACATTCAACATTCAATAACATCATCATAATTATATCCCCAGGCAGATCATGCATCATAACAACACAATATATAAATGCAGATAATTAAATAAATTAAAAACAAATTAATCACCGATACACAGATAAACAACACAGCGTAAACAACATAAAGGACATAAACAAATAACCACAACCACATATAAATCATATCAACCACACTACAAGCAAATAGTTATTGAGAAAATCCCTCAGGTAAGCTCCCCTTACCTCTTGAAGCTCCTCGGTGAGATTAACAGAACTCCGTCGGTTGTCGGAAACCCTTGTACGCTGTAAAACAATTAACCTTCAACAACACATCCAAACAACCAATCAAAACAAGCTAAACAAACACCTAATCCTTTCTAATAGGTCACGACCTCTTAGGGTTTTGGGTGACTAAAAATTCCTAATCATGATTAAATCATGGATTAATGGTCCTAATCAACCAAGATCATGGATTAGTGGCTAAACAACTAAATCTTAAACTCAAAACTTCCTAACCCTCATACACCTAGATTCGGCCTTGACATGATCATAGGGCTAGGTTTTTTAGTTTGATAAACCAACTTGGATTTATTAAGAATACATACTAATAGCTTGATTACTTAAGGTCATCAATGAAAACTTTGAACAAAACTCATCAAATCTCATCCACCTAGGGTTCGGCCTTTATGAAACAAATAGGTTAGAGTTTGATTTTTGATCTTCTATACAAGAATTATCAAGGTACTAGAAGATTGAATCATGAATCAAGACATGAAAATGAAACAAAACCTATGAACATGATATTGACCTAGGTTCGGCCCAGTCCAGGAATTAGGGAAAGAAATTTCTCATGATATTATGCTTATAGATGATGAAAATAGATATGATTATAAGATCATAGCAATTGGTATCATGTCAAAAGGATTTTTCTAGAATTAGTTATGAATTTTTGAAGTTAGCTTCATGAACTTTGAATCATATGAAGAACATGATGATCAAAGACATAAACTCAAGAATCTTGTGAAGAGAAAAGCTTAGAATAGCAAGATTAAGAGAGACTACCTCTTGATGATCAAATAAAATGATGATCTTGATGATGTTCTTCACAAATTTCTCATGGTGTTCTTGAGAAACTTGGAGAGAAAGATGAACATGATGAGGATTTAGAACAGTTTTAGTGATTTGGGCATATCTCTCAACATACTTGTCCGTTTTGGATGATCTTTATGTCGTTGGAAAGAAGAGAGAAAGATGAACAACTTTAATGTTGAAAGTTTTACGATATTCAGAGTAGAAATTGGTCAGAATTTCGTGGCAGTTTCGGGTGATTGATGAGAATGTGACTTTGCCTATGACTCATCCACTTCACATCAATGCTCATTTATGGCTAGGAAAAAGGGATGTCCAAGTGCTTGGAATGGATGAAGGAGCCGTGAGTTTTGGATTGATTTGGTCAAAATTCTCAATAGCATGGCTTGTAATTTTCATGAAGAGACAAGGGTAAAATGGTCATTTCCAGGTAAAAGATACCTTCCGCCATAAATGCGCCATTATGGCCATTATGACTCGGATAAGCTCGTCATAAATGCTCGTCAAGTCGGTCAAATCCATCACCTCAGCTCCGTTGCCGACTCCTTGGTTCATCTGGCGCAGGTTTTTTCCTAGAGATATCTCGACGTATAAGCCCGCAACAAATATAATATTTTAATTTTTTTACCAAAATTTTCAAAACTTCCAGTATCGTAGTAAATACGATAAAAACATTTTTCATCTCGTTCACGAGTTAAAATTAGGTCTTCTGAGCAGTAAACTTTTTTCATCAAGTGAAAACACAGAAAACGGCAGACCGATTTCCGTCTGAATTTTCAACCAAAAACTTCCCCATAACCTTATTAAAATAAATATAACAAGTAAATGACCTTGGTTTATCAAAAAATCATTTTCTAAGTCTCGGATATATATATATATATATATATATATATATATATATATATATATATATATATTACCGATATTACGAAGCAGCGAAAATCGGGGTGTCACATGTGTTATTTTCATTTTTCCAAGATGATCATGGACTTGAGCTCCATAAGATATTTGGATTCTATGTCTAAGAGATTGGGAAGTTTGAGGATTTATAACTTGTTTATTTTATGTTATTAAAGCTAGTATGTGTTATTTTCATTTTTCCAAGATGATCATGGACTTGAGCTCCATATGATATTTGGATGCTAAGTCTGAGAGATTGGAAAGTTTAAGGATTTATAACTTGTTTATTTTATGTTATTAAAGCTAGTATGTGTTACTTTCATTTTTCCAAGATGATCATGGACTTGAGCTCCATAAGATATTTGGATGCTAAGTCTGAGAGATTGGAAAGTTTAAAGATCTCTAGCCTATAAATCCTATGAAGGCCGAACCTAGAAGGTTATGGACCTAGGATACCTTGTTCTTATTTTTCCAAAATGATCATGGTTTTGAGCTCCTTAACACATATGGATGCTAAACCTAAGAGATTGGAAATTTTAGTGAATGCTAGCCTATTTTACTAGCCATGGCCGAATGCCCTATGTTTTTAATTTAGTGAAATTTTAATTCAACTTTGTTAAATGATCATTGTTTATGAACTCCTAACACTTAAGGATCATAAATCCATAAGTTGTATAATTTTCGGGAAACTCTAACCCTAAGAACTAGTCTTGGCCGAACCTATACCTTGTGGTTTAGTGTACTTGTTTGATTTTAACTTGTGATTTTGTGTTCATAACCTTAGACTTCCATCGCGGAGGAAACGAGGATGTTCGTGACATACCTCTTCAAGCATCTAATCTCCTTACCTTCACGGAAGGTAAAAGGGGATTGCCTAGGGATATTCAATGACTATATGCATGTGTGTATGTGTTTACTTGAGTGATTTGAATATTATTGTGATATTGAGTTAGTTCTTGAATAACTTGTTTACTTGAACTATTGTGGTTATTACTTGAAGTTGAACGTTACTTGTTTTAAAGTGTTATGAATTATATATATGTGATGAACTGTCGTTAACTGTGATATTATTGTTGAGAATATATTACTGTTGATTGAAGTTTGAGAAGCCGGACTTGAGTCTGCGCACAATGATTATAAAGGATTAAAAGCCTTAACAAGCCTTGAATAGAGTCTTTGAAAGTATTGGTTTCATTTATAAAAGTTCCTTGTTTAAAATGCTTACTTCAAGAGAATGAGATTCTAGTTTTGAAAAGGAACGTTGAAGTGATTTTAAGTCAATAGAAACTACCATTTTATGATCCAAAGTTTGTACGAGAGAAAACCTTTTTCGAATTATGTGTTTCATGAAGGAAAAACCCCTTTGAAAATATTTGACCTTATTCCATTAAGGATTTCAAAAGCAAACGAATTTCCAAATGTTTTATAAAAGACTCTGTAAAGGAAAAGATTTTCTCCTAAATGATTTAGAAACGTTTCGGTTACTTGGATAAGTGACCGAGGCTTTGTTTTGGTTTTTGATTTTCACTGAACGAAAAGTAAGAACAGGTGAAGTCGAATCTAGTATACGAGACGTCGGAATACTAGTGTTCTGTAATTTACACGTAGATCTTTGATCCGTGTCACGTTGTTGTGGACTGTGTGTCCTAATTACGTTGTTGTGGACTGTGTGTCCTATTCACGTTGTTGTGGACTGTGTGTCCTAATCACGTTGTGATAAATGTTATTAAAGGCGAATGTTGTTTTCTATGACCACAAGTCTTAACTGGTGCATCGGTCTAAGGTGTTGTGATTGAGCACTCGGACTGCGTGTCCTGTGTTATTGATTTTCAAGTGATGAAAATTGTGAATAGTCGTTAGCCTTGGGCTTCGACAACGGAAAAGAGTGAACACAAAGAAAAATCTCGATAATGAAAAGTCTTTTATTCATATGCATTTCCCCTTGACAAACGTGCTTGAGTTACCGAATACCCGCTTAAGATGTGGTATTCGATGATGTATACATCCGAATGGCCGTTATAAGGGATTCGTGATGGTGTTGATCCGGGTACATGAGATGACGGAGACAACTTGCCAAACGTGGCGTATGAGCCTGATCAACTCTTTCTTTCTTAATGACAAAACGGTGATGGCATCTCATGAGATTAAGATTAAAGCCTGATAATAGAAGTGTCATTAATTATCTTTATAAAATTGATTGATTCGGGTATGAGACCCACTGAAATAATACTTGTTGTTTACATATGAGTAATGTTTAAAATGTTAATATGCCAAGGTGTTGTATGTATCATGTGTATGGTTGTTGTATGATAAGTTTAATTGCCGGTGTCTCACTCTTACAGTTATATCAGGTCTCTTCGGGTTTTGCTGTAGTACCTTGGTACTCTAGTACCGATGTTGCAGATGAGTATTTCTAAGTCACTTGAAGACCTAGTGTTAGAGGTTGAGAAAGTTTTCTGATTGGGGGACCTCTCCAATGAATATTTTATAGAATGACCAGCTTAGGAGTCTGAGCTGGGGTTATATATCTAAAGAGGTCGGTAAATGTAGTGTTATATACATCCATCTGTAGTTTGAACTTTTTCTTTCGAAAGTGGAAACCTAGAGAAATTTTGTATGTCATGGAAACTTTGTTACGATCGTAACTTTATGTTTTGAATGTATGAACGATGGATTTCAGAGTTATCCTTTAAAAAAAATTTATACCCCAGTTTTCTGACTTAAAAGAAAACAATTTTCCGAAAGCAACCAGCAAATTATCTTTTAATTTACTTCTGCATGTGTTACATAGTCATGCCTAAGGGGGGCGTTACAGGTGATATCAGAGCTGGTCGAATCTTTCGGGATCTTTGGGAAATAGGTCTATTGTGTTGACGTTGTGTTTTCTCTGAATTAAGTTTTGTTTAGGTTACTTCTTAGATGTAATGTGTGTTGATACGCCTTTACACGTTTCATTTTCTGGTTCAGTTATTGAACCAGCACCAGAAGGTGGACGTGGACGTGGTCGTGGTCGCAAAGGTGGTCCTATTGGCGGTCGTGCCAACATGAATGCGAATTATGACGGCGGGATGGACTTCGCTGCCCAAGCTTTGGCTGACATTGCTGCTGCCATAGCTCTTCAGACTACTAACGCGGCTGCCCAGAATCAGCAGGAGCAGCAAAGAGCTGAACAGGCTACAGAAGGGAAGAATCTGAATGCCTTCCGATGCCAGAATCCATCGCAGTTTGACGGGGGCTTAGACTCGACTATGGTCGATCTTTGGATCCAAGAGCTAGAGAAGATCTTTGAGCTGGTGCACACCCCAGAGGGAGCAAAGGTGTCTTATGCAACATTCCAACTGATTGGAGATGCTGAATACTGGTGGAAGGGCACCAGACAACTGCTGGTAGCTGAGCATCAGGCAATCACCTGGGGAGTATTTCGCAACAAATTTCTGGACAAGTATTTTTCCCAGAGTGCTCGTACAGAGAAAGAGCAGGAATTCCTGAAGCTGAGTTAGCGGGACATGGCAGTGGGGGAATATGCGGCAAGGTTTGAGTCCCTTGGCAAATATTTCCACTTTTTCCAGAACAACCCCGATGAGGAGTGGAAGTGCGAAAAGTTCGAAGCCGGTCTGCGCTTCGAGATTACGGAATATGTGATGCCATTGGAAATCCGGAATTTCCAAGCCTTAGTAGAGAAGTGTAGAAAAGTGGAACTAATGAGGAAGGAAAGAGGCAACAGAGAAACCGTTGGAGGACCCACTCGTTCCAAAGACCAATATCAAAATAAGAATCAGAAAGGGAAGCAACATCGGAGGGAACCTTATTTCCGGCCACAAGGGAATGACCAGAATCAACAACATCATCGTTTTGATAATTATGAATCGGGAAGTGGAGGCCAACAGAACCAAAACTGATGCCAATTTAGAAGATGTTACAAGTGTGGAAACCCAGATCACATGGCTGATGTTTGTCCATGCAAGGGAATGAAATGTTACAACTGTGGACAAATAGGACACTTTTCAAGGGATTGTAATGCACCAAGGTTTGAAAGGGCTGCCAACACCTTAGGGACTGATAGACCCACAGCAAAGGGAAGAGTTTACACTATGACTGGCGCTGGAGCTTCACAATCTGATGATCTTTTAAGACAGAAGTAGTGTGCAATTTGAAGGTCTTATGGCAGTGGTCTATAATTCTAAGTTGTAATAGGATTCTAAGTATAATTGTGTTTTGACGTACTTAAGTATTTGACTCTCTAGGGTCTCCTATGTTACTAGTCTTTCCAGTGAATGTATGTTTATTATGACTTTTGGGAATAAAAGTCTCTTTAAGAAATTCATTCCAGTTCCCTTCTCTTTTTGTTTGTTGTGGTCAGTTTAGACTTTGGATCCAATCTTTCTTTTCCTAGAGTTGTGTACTGCCTTGTTGTTGCACGGGATGGGTATGTTTATAAAAGAAGTTTCTTGATGAGACTTAATCTAATCACTTTTACTTTTGGTGAAAGTGATTCAGTTTGAATTTTATCAAATTGTTGCTCTTTTAAATTGTTGACCAGGAAATTCAAGTGGAAGGAGAAACTTTTTAGATTCATGATTGTAAACGTGTACCGATCATACATTTTTACCTCCCTGAACCTACTAAAAGGATCTTCATATACTGGATGTTTCTGTATTCTTTTGGATTGATAAAATTCTTTCAGATACTCTCTTGTGAGAGTATGATTTAGGGATGTAGAGATCCTATTTAGTTTTGAGTCACGTAATTTCGAGGACGAAATTTTTTTTAGAGGGTAGTATTGTAACACCCTGTTTTTCCTATGCTTTCTGTAACAGTAAATACATATTTAAATGTGTTTATTTTAGATTAAATTCAGAGAATGATTTTAATTAAACTAAAATAATTTTCTTGTTTTGTTATATCATATGAAGTTACGGTAAAAATTTCGATTGAAAATTCAGACGGAAGCCGGTCTCTGCGTTTTCACTGCCGGTACAAGTTTACTGAGCAGAAAACCTAATTTTGACCCGTGAACGAGATAGTTAGTGTTTTTATTATGTTTCCTTCCACTTCGGTTATTTTAAAAATTTTCGTTCAAAAATAAAATGAAATATTTTATTCGGGCGAAAACGTCGGAAAAATTATGATCGAAAATGCAATCGGATACGAAATGGAGCTGAGTAGGAGACATAAAAGGCTTGAGGTGAGATGATGGAGTGAGGTGACTCACTAGAGGTATGGCCTAAGCTACCTCCTAAAAAGTGGTCATGATGACACTTTTTGAAATATAACATATTATATTCTAAAAACTCATTTCTCTCTCTCTTCTCAAACCAAACAAGGCACAAGGTCAAAACTTGCTCTCCAAGCTCATTCCTCTCTCAATTTCGTGCCACTCTCTCCCCTCTCTCTTTTCATTTTCACTTCATCATCTTCCTCCTTCAAACTCCATCAAAGTCCATCTTCTTCTTTCTTCTAAAAGTTCAAGCTCTTAAAGCTTTAGCTTTTATTCTTCTTTTCTACTTAAGTTCTTCATTAAAGTTCTTTATTATACTAATGGTAATGCTCTCATATAAATCTTTTTTCAAGTTTCATCTTTTATTTCTTAGTTTACTTTATGTGTTCTTTATATGCTTTAAACTTCTAAAATATCTCCAAAATGGTAGAAAACTCCTTTTGAGTTGAAACCACTTTCTATAGTCTGGTATTAACTTGTATTTTCACATACTAAGAGGTTGTGTAAAACAAAAATCTCTACCTATCTCTTCCAATGAAGGCCGAATGCTTGCATTTGTGACCTAGGAAGTTTTTGTTTCAACTTTTGGGATATAATCATGTGTTTGAGTTTCTAACCATCCCTTGATCTTGAATCTATAAATCTTGGAAGTTTTGATAGCTTGTTCCTATGATGACCGAAAAATATGAATAAGTAGGCCTAGGATACTATGTTTCAACTTTCCAAGTATTGAACATGGATTTAGAACTCTTAATAACTTGTTTATTTTATGTTATTAAAGCTAGTATGTGTTACTTTCATTTTTCCAAGATGATCATGGACTTGACCTCCATAAGATATTTGGATGCTAAGTCTAAGAGATTGGAAAGTTTAAGGCTTTATAACTTGTTTATTTTATGTTATTAAAGCTAGTATGTGTTATTTTCATTTTTCCAATATGATCATGGACTTGAGCTCCATAAGATATTTGGATGCTAAGTCTAAGAGATTGGAAAGTTTAAGGATTTATAACTTGTTTATTTTATGTTATTAAAGCTAGTATGTGTTAAGTCTAAGAGATTGGAAAGTTTAAGGATTTATAACTTGTTTATTTTATGTTATTAAAGCTAGTATGTGTTATTTTCATTTTTCCAAGATGATCATGGACTTGAGCTCCATAAGATATTTGGATGCTAAGTATAAGAAATTGGGAAGTTTGAGGATTTATAACTTGTTTATTTTATGTTATTAAAGCTAGTATGTGTTATTTTCATTTTTCCAAGATGATCATGGACTTGAGCTCCATAAGATATTTGGATGATAAGTCATAGAGATTGGAAAGTTTAAGGATTTATAACTTGTTTATTTTATGTTATTAAAGCTAGTACGTGTTACTTTCATTTTTCCAAGATGATCATGGACTTGAGCTCCATAAGATATTTGGATGCTAAGTCAAAGAGATTGAAAAGTTTAAAGATCTCTAGCCTATAAATCCTATGAAGGCCGAACCTAGAAGGTTATGGACCTAGGATACCTTGTTCTTATTTTTCCAAAATGATCATGGTTTTGAGCTCCTTAACACATATGGATGCTAAACCTAAGAGATTGGAAATTTTAGTGAATGCTAGCCTATTTTACTAGCCTTGGCCGAATGCCATATGTTTTTAACTTAGTGGGATTTTAATTCAACTTTGTTAAATGATCATTGTTTATGAACTCCTAACACTTAAGGATCATAAATCCATGAGTTGTATAATTTTCGGGAATCTCTAACCCTAAGAACTAGTCTTGGTCGAACATATACCTTGTGGTTTAGTGTTCTTGTTTGATTTTAACTTGTGATTTTGTGTTCATAACCTTATGACTTCCATCGCGGAGGAAACGAGGATGTTCATGACATACCTCTTCGAGCATCTAATCTCCTTACCTTCACGGAAGGTAAGAGGGGATTGCCTAGGGATATTCAATGACTATATGCATGTGTGTATGTGTTTACTTGAGTGATTTGAATATTATTGTGATATTGAGTCAATTCTTGAATAACTTGTTTACTTGAACTATTGTGGTTATTACTTGAAGTTGAACGTTACTTGTTTTAAAGTGTTATGAATTATATATATGTGATGATCTGTCGTTAACTGTGATATTATTGTTGAGAATATATTACTGTCGATTGAAGTTTGAGAAGCAGGACTTGAGTCTACAATGATTATAAAGGATTAAAAGCCTTAATAAGCCTTGAATAGAATCTTTGAAAGTATTGGTTTCATTTATAAAAGTTCCTTGTTTAAAACACTTACTTCAAGAGAATGAGATTCTAGTTTTGAAATGGAACGTTGAAGTGATTTTAAGTCAATAGAAACTACCATTTTATGATCCAAAGTTTGTACGAGAGAAAACCTTTTTCGAACTATGTGTTTCATGAAGGAAAAACCCCTTTGAAAATATTGACCTTATTCTATTAAGGATTTCAAAAGTAAACGAATTTTCAAATGTTTTATAAAAAACTTTGAAAAAGAAAAGATTTTCTCCTAAATGATTTAGAAACGTTCCGGTTACTTGGATAAGTGACCGAGGCTTTGTTTTGGTTTTTGATTTTCACTGAACGAAAAGTAAGAACAGGTGAATTCGAATCTAGTATACGAGACGTCGGAATACTAGTGTTCTGTAATTTACACATAGATCTTTGATCCGTGTCACGTTGCTGTGGACTGTGTGTCCTAATTACGTTGTTGTGGACTGTGTGTCCTAATCACGCTGTGATAAACGTTATTAAAGGCGAATGTTGTTTTCTATGACCACAAGTCTTGACTGGTGCATTGGTCTAAGGTGTTGTGATTGAGCATTCGGACTGCGCATCCTGTGTTATTGTATTTCCCCTTGGCAGACGTGCTTGAGTTACCGAATACCCTCTTAAAATGTGTTATTTGATGATGTATACATCCGAATGACCGTTATAAGGGATTCATGATGGTGTTGATCCGGGTACATGAGGTGACGGAGACAACTTGCCAAACGTGGCGTATGAGCCTGATCAACTCTTTCTTTCTTAATGATAAAATGGTGATGGCATCTCATGAGATTAAGATTAGAGCCTGATAATAGAAGTGTCATGCATTATCTTTAGAAAATTGATTGATTCGGGTATGAGACCCACTGAAATAATACTTGTTGTTTACCTATGAGTAATGTTTAAAATGTTAATATGCCAAGGTGTTGTATGTATCATGTGTATGGTTGTTGTATGATATATCCAATTGCCGGTGTCTCACTCTTACAGTTATATCAGGTCTCTTCGGGTTTTGCTGTAGTGCCTTGGTACTCTAGTACCGATGTTGCAGAGGAGTCTTTATAAGTCACTTGAAGACCTAGTGTTATAGGTTGAGAAAGTATTCTGATTAGGGGACCTCTCCAATGAATATTTTATAGAATGATCAGCTTAGGAATCTGAGTTGGGGTTGTATATCTAAAGAGGTCGGTAAATGTAGTGTTATATACATCCATCTGTAGTTTGAACTTTTTCTTTCGAAAGTGGAAACCTAGAGAAATTTTGTATGTCATGGAAACTTTGTTACGAACGTGACTTTACGTTTTGAATGTATGAACGATGGATTTCAAAGTTATCCTTTAAAAAAAAATTTATACCCCAGTTTTATGACTTAAAAGAAAACAATTTTCCAAAAGCAACCAGCAAATTATCTTTTAATTTACTTCTGCATGTGTTACGTAGTAATGCCTAAGGGGGGCGTTACAACTGGTCGTGGTATAGCTAGTAAAGAGCAAACAACATCTTTGAAAGTCTTCTAACATGAGAGACATTAGCATCCTCGTCACCTTCTTCATCTCTACACTAGCTAAGGGCTCATTTCTGTCTTCGAGTCACGATCCCAACCAACATAAACATAAACAGAGAAACATACATATGCAGGAGGTAAGAAACTCTACAATCATCATAGAATAGGAAACAACATAAAATACTGCATATTAACATGTACATCAACAAACACAATCCGTCTCCTAAGATCGTTGTCATGACAACCAACCTCGAAATCTCATCTACTAGGATCACAACTTATTTTAATGCACAACTGGTCTTACATGCATGATTGACCAATTCTACAATAACATAAGTCGGTAGTTGGGCTACTGGCTCCCGCATTACCAAGAAAGTGCAATAGAGGTCCTCCAACGCCGAGGAAACACTGCCTTCCCGGATCCCTCAAACTATGAGAAACTAAGGAAGTTATCCAACAATGAGAAAGCACCTGCGTATCTCCAACATGAGTTCCTCCAACTTGGTCGCCCTGGATAGTTCACCTCAACCTCATATGCCAATTGCTCAGCCGTTGCAACTGTTCACACAGCTCCACCGTGACAACCACTCAAATGATTGTTGCAGTCAACATGATCACCTCCCTTGTGTAATAACCACTCAAATGGTTGTTGCAGTTATACAAACAAGTATGATTGGACCTCGTATGATAGCCACTCAAACGACTTTTGTAGCTATTCATACAGATCTCCTGTGACAACTGTCCAACTATCGTTGTAGTTGATCACAACCATCAATCCAATATTAGTAACCGATCAAACAATTGTTGCTTCTCCCCACAAGGTTGATCAGCAATATGTATGATTTGTGCATGCATCCCGTAACACCCCGACTTTTTGCTGTTTTCTAATATCAGAAATTTATATAATTATATTTACATTTTTATCCGAGACTTAGAAAATTTATTTAATGAAACCAAAACCTTATTTATACTCTACTTAACGGTGGAGAGTTACGGTTAAAATTTAGTTTGAAAAGTCAGGCAAAACCCGGTCTGTGAATTTCACTGACAGTATATTTATACTGATAAGAAGACCTAATTTTGATTCGTGAACAAAAAACTTAAGGTTTTTATTTAATTTCCAATGTTTTATGTTATTTTGAAATATTTCACTAAAAAGTGAAATATTATATTTTATCCGGGCGTCATATTGAATCGACTAAGCGACAAAGCTAAATACGGGATTTTTGGGAGCCGCTAACGGATAATACCAATGAGTCATACAAGATAGGATGCACATGGATGATGTCATGGTGGAGGTCACTTGTCATGATGACAAGGTTAGTGGAAATTGCAAATAGATTCTTAGACTTTTCTATTTTGCAATTTGATCCTTAATTGAATTTGCACTTTGGTCCTTAAGTAACAAAATTCCCTTGCTTCTTAGTCCCTCATTTATGCAGGCCACACCCTTATAAATACCCTATCCATCACTTCATTTCTTCCTATTTCAACTTGTTACAAAAACTCAAAGAAAACCATAAGCTCATCCATCATTTTGTGACGCAAGTTCTCGATCCTTCACTTGTTTTTGATCTTCAAGAGGTAAATCTTGTTCTCCTTGCCTAATCATCTTCATGTTCTTTAAGTATTTTCATTAGGGGTGGGAATAGGCCAGGCCAGGCTTTGCTTAAATAGGCCTAGCCTGTTTGAAAAAAAGAAAGCCTAAGCCTGGCCTGTTACCTATCAAAGGCTTTTTTTTGAAGCCTAGCCTGGCCTTTTTATAAGCTTGGCTTGGCCTGTTAACCTTTTGAAAAGCCTATTTAAGGAACCCAATGAGTCTTCTTAATTACTCATCCAATAATTCTAATTTTATTTGCTCTCTATTTATAGAATGATGATCTGTTGCACATTTATACTTGTAGCAATGTGGGACTAACTACTATTATGTAACAAGGCAACTGGATGACATCTATGCAACTATGGGGGCCAAGCAAGCCAAGGAACAAAAGCACAATCGGAAATTTCAATCCCCAAGAGTTAGATATTGGTTTCATGAGCGTAAATTATGTCAAGAAACAAAGTGTTGGTCACCTGATTTGCACAAATCACCGATTGTAATATCCATGAGATAGCAATGTGCTTTGGTATGTGCTGCTTAAAAAACAAGGTTCATATATACCTATAGTGATGCTTCATTGAGAGTTAGTCCCACGTCTCTCAAAGTATACATGTGAAGCAAAACAACATTGTATAAATAAATAGCAAATTGCATCATCTATATAAATAATCTCATTTTGCTCAAAATGCATATTATTTTGTTAGTAAATCAATATCATATATATATATATATATATATATATATATATATATATATATATATCATATATAATAGTTTATATTTATATTTTGTTAAAAAATAATAATATTTATTTATTATTTATAAGTAGGCCGGCCTACTAGGCTTAAAATGCTTTTTTTATAAGCCTAAGTCTGTCCTATTTAACTAAAAAGGCTTTTTAAAAAAACTCAGGGCTAGCCTTTTTACTAAACGCGCCAGTCAAAGCTAGGCCTTAAATAGGCCAGGCCATAGGCCCCTGGCGAGTGGCCAGGCCTATTTGCACCCCTAATTTTCATGATTCAATGTCTTGTTCATGCCACGATCATCACTTTAAATTTCTAGATCTGGAAACTTTGAAATTTTCTAGAAAATCATAGAAAAATCCTAAAAATATGAAACCAATTTCTATGTTCCTATTATCATCCCTATAATCATAATCCAAGAGATTGTTGGAAACGAAATTTTCCTCACCATGTATCTTGTCAAGGCCGAACCTATACCATTTGGGTGTAGGATGGTTTTGTTCATTTTTCTTGAAAATTATCTTGCATCTCATCTATTTACCATGTATCTATGTTGAATCCAAGTCCTTGTATCAAACTAAAATCTCTTTCTCTAGTTTGTGCCTTGGCCGAATTTGATTATGGGAAGGATTGAAATATTTGGTTTCAATTCTTTGTGGCAAATCATTGATTCTATGCCTTAAGTTGCTTAAGGATCATAAATCCCTAAGTTAGAAATTTTTTAACTTTTATAACTTTGAATTTTAGAAGAGGTCGAACCCTAACCCTCTTGAGTTAAGTGTGTTGTTGTTTGATTTTGATTTATTTTGGTTGCAATTCGTTATGAAGGAATCGATCTGGTTGGTGACGACGGAGGAAACCGGATCAAATCGGGAGATTGTTTGAAACCATTAGTTTGATTCTCCAAGAGATAAGGGGGATTTCCTGATGGATTTTTTCGAAGGTTGTGTGCTATCTGGTTGTGGTCTGTATGTTTATTTGGGGTTGTTAGTTATGGTACTTTATCTGTGTTTATCTTCTGCTTTTAACTGATTATTTGTTGTTAATTAATTATCTGCAGTAATATATTATAGTATTGTGATGCATTATCTGCCGGGGTTAATTATTATAATGATGTTGCTGGATGTTGTTTGAGAAGCCTGACAATGGTCGGTGCTCAATTAATTAAACGAGGTAAAAGCTTTAAGAAGATATACGGAGAATATTCAATGTTTAACTGAGAGATATGGGAGTATATTTTGTCTAAATAATTATTTGAGAAAAATAAGAATTTTTCGAAAATATTATTATTTTAATGATTTATTAGTGTAAAAGCAATTTATGAGTCACAATGAGGACGTAACCGTAAAATTATTTTTGTACTGCTAATTTTTACGTAAGAAATTCCGTAATATTATAAAAAGTTATTTTATGAAAATAATCTTCGAAAATAACTTAATTATGATTTTAGAAAATTATTTAAGTGGAAAAAGCTAAATTTTGGCTTAAATGACTTTAAAAATGTTTAACGACAGCAATTTGGAAAAATATCGACGACAAGTGTTTCTAAAACGGCAATACGTGTTTTAAACTAAGCTTGAGCCTCAAGTGACTTTATTTTTGGAACATCAAAAATCATAAAAGATTTTAGTATCTGATGCTTTTGTAAAAGAATTTTCCATTTGAAATGTTTTTCCGAAGTTGAGTTTTTTGCCAACGGTGTAAACGGTGATGTTTCGCAAACGATGTGTACGATGATATTGAACTTTGTAACTGAAACGTCGGGGTACTAGTGTTTTTACGATGTCTTGGACTGTGTGTCCTGCCTGTGGACTTCGATCGTGTCCTAATTTCGGTGTAAATAACGAATATTGTTTTTCTACTACCACGGACCTTAGGCTGATGCATCGGTCTAGGGTTTCGTGACTAATCACTCGGACTGCATGTCCTGTGTTGATAATAAAAGATTTTAAGACATTGAAAACTGCGTTGGTCGTAAGCTTTTGAGCTTTGGCAAAGGAAAGATTATACACGAAGAAAACGACGAGAATAAAATGTTTTACACGCATTCACTGGCAGACGTGCCCACCTTTTATGTATGATGCCTTAATGATAGGTATTCATGCCACATCCTATGTATGATGCCTAAATGATAGGGTATTCCATGCTACAAAGTCATGTACGGTGCCTTGGTGAATAAGGTATTCCATGCTACGAAGTTATGTACGGTGCCTTAGTGAATAATGTATTCCGTGCTACGAAGTATGTATGGTGCTTTGATGAATAAAGTATTCCATGCCACGAAGTGCCTAATATACCTGGCTATCGAGCTTGATCAACTCATTTACACGATGTTGGGGTCTCCGGAGATTAGGTAAAAGTTAAACGATGGTTATTGAAGTGTACATGCATGATTTTCAATGACGATGATCGGGTATGAAACCCAATGATGACTACTTGTTTATCTAAGAACTGATGTTGTATGAAAATATATATGTCTATGTGTTTTCCTTTGAGTCATGCATGTAGTTATCGAGTTAAACCCATATATTGGTTTTTCACCCTTACAAATATATTAGGTTCTTCTGGTAGTTGCCGTTGTATCTTGGGGTACTAGTACAGATGAAGCGGAGGAGTTCTCTAAGTCACTTGCGGACTTATATTTTAGATGCTTAAAGAAATATCTGTTCATGGGAAAGACCACGGGGGTCTCTCTAATAATGTCTTATAGAGCGACTAACTTAGGAGTCTTGTTTTGGGTTTTATGTTGAAAAGTTCGATAACTGTAATGTTGTAATATTATCTTTGTTTTAAGTTTCTCTTTTTAAAAATTAGGACCTTTTGAAAATAAAAACGGTATGCTGTGGTGACTTCTTTAAGAATATATATATGACTTTACTACTTATTGTATGTATTGAGGTGTTCTAAAGTTATTCGTGGAAGAAAATTTTTACACCTGAGTTTTTTTTACCTCAAATAAATAAATTTTCCGAAAGCAACCAGTGAAATAAACTTTTATTTTCCGCAACGAAGTAATCACATAATGACCCAGGTTAGGGTGTCACACATCCATCACCACGTGATTTCACACAACCTTTCCATCTAACAACTTGATATCACCTCAAAATCATATATTCCTAATTAAGCTATCAACTTAATCTTATAACAAATATCTCCGATTCAACCACGATCAAATTCACCAAAACATCAACATACCAAATATCATCTATTCACAATATACTCATATAAGTATGTTATCTTATAAACATATTTTCACATGAGCACATTATTCATATACAAACACACAAAGCATTTATCCATCATCAACTGGGTTTGAGAATCCCCACACATGTTAATAGTCATATTTTATGCTCATTTTCCCGATAACTGAGGTTTCTTCCCCCTCACCTGATACCGATTATACGCGACTCCTAAATAACGAACAACCTTGACCCTCAATCATTGCCGACCACAATCACACCTACGAGCACGTTCCTAAATCTGTCATCATCCATACCCATATGGCCACTATTCCATTTTCCCTTCCGAGCACACATACGGTTATCATGTGTCGCCGGAAACACATAAAAATATCAAAACAATATCAGAGACCACGACGATTACGAATACGAATCTAAAACAACAATTCACATAAGGATACCTCTACTGCCTCAAGAGCATTCTCGCTGCCTCTAGGCTCCCTTGAAGTCAAGACTTAGCTTTCACGACAACGACAAAATCCTCGTTTATTCGACGACTAGAACTACAACCGAATATCATAGATATGCTTAGAATAACACCAAGGTTAAGAATCCAAGAAGAACGGACTATGCACATTGATGAAACTATGACATACCTTCGTCGATTCGAGAAAATGACTATCGAAACTTGTAGGATTCGAAACTATGAACACAACGGTATGATTGGTTTTGAAGTCCGATACTCGAATTACTCAAACTGAGTTCCAGAATCTCAACAATGTCCTTCTGCCTCTCTTTTGTACGAAAACATGGAGGAAGAACTCACAAGTTCGGCCAAAGTTTCAAATGAATCGAGGGAACGAGTCCTTTTATAGAACTTCAGCATGCTTGAGCGTGCAGATTCCCACGCTTGAGCGTGAGAACGCTTCATCGTGATTGTTTCCATGCTTGAGCGTGCCGTCTCCCCCGTACTGTACCGCGTTGCACCGTTTCCACCTCTCCCATGCTTGAGCGTTGGGTTCTCCACGCTTGAGCATGCCAACGCTTGAACGTTGGGTTCTCCACGCTTGAGCGTGCTCTGCTGATCAGGACCCGTTTTATCGTGTTTTTCGCGTGTTTCTTCGTGTTCTGAGTTCGTTCCAAGGCCAAATCTCTTCAAATTTGAACCACGATTTCCTCATACCATAAGAAACATTATGTAACACTTAAACATACTTAATTCACATCTTAATCACATACTTGAAAAACGGGATGTTACACCCACGACTTAGGCCTCCGGGCCCGCTATGGGATTAATCTCTAGTTCGGCTAATTGAGCAGGTTTTACCCTTTGGTTATTAGCCTCCCAATGGGGTGACTCCACAAGTATTAATTCGAACTTGGGTTCCCTAGGTTCTCCTCTTTATGAGGGCTAGTTGCTTCTACTAGACCAACACCCTGTTGATACACCTACGTGACCTTAATAGGGTTATAATTCTGAATCAGAAATGAATAGTTGCTAATTGCTAATGATGAAGAAAATGAAGAGTTGAATGGAATAATAAGTTAAATAATCAACCAATTTATATATAAACAATATACAAAAAATGAAGAAGATGAGAAAAGTTAAATGAAATAAGCAAGTAACTTATTATTAAACTGAATAAAAAATTAAAATTACTTCAACCTTTTTACCTTGCATTCCATATCTTCGTTGAATATTTTTGTTTTTGAAGATTCATTTAAGAAGATTGTTGTAGAATAATTGAATCTGACGATGACACCTGTTAAAACTTTAGACATATTCATGTAAGATTGAAAACCCATATAATATAAATATAAAATACTTAAATATTGCATAATTTTATATGGATAACAAATATTTTAAGCATATGAACAATTAATTTATTAAAATAAGTTATATAGGTAGAAATATACATGACCACAAAATCATTTTAAAAAATCTTCTCATTTTCCCAAATTCATTTAATGCTCTCTCAATCAAGAGTTGTGTGCTTTCCATTTCGTATCTTTTTTTTCTTTTTTTTTTTACTTGTCGTTCTCTATTTCGATTGAATATTTCAATTTTTGGAAACTTGTTTAAGAAGAATGTTGTAAAATGATTGAATTTAAGCATTTTCATGTAATGTTTTTGATCAGATGTAATGTAATATAAATATAAATATTTAAGGCTTAAATAAATTTTTAGTCCCTGAAAAGTATCTGGGTTTTGGTTTTAATCCTCGTACTATTTTTTTAAAGGTTTGCATCCCTACATTTTTCAAAGTTAAGGAAATTGTCCCTATCGTTACTTGGCCTATGTTATCTGATGACGTAGCAAATATAGGCCACGTCAGCTTCGCCACATACGCGCCATGTATTCACCACGTAGTTAAATAAGTATTTTTTAAATCCATGTGAATTTTAAAAAAATAATTTTTATTAAAAAATAAATTAAATTTTTTAAAAACTAAACTTTTTTAGGTGAATTCTCCGATAACACCCCAATGTTGGGTTTAAAAATTACCCACGTGAAGTGGTCCAATTATACACCTTCATCTTATGCCATGTCACTTTTAGTGTGACACCTAACTGCCTATATGGCATGTCACTTAAAATTTGTTTTAAGACCCTTCTTTTTGTGATATTTAACTATAAGTCCCTGGGACCTATCTGTAAAAAATAAAACTTCCTAAGTCCCTACATTGTTTCTTTTTGCATCCTGATCCTTAGTCCTCTAATGCAAACCCTAATCTTGATTAATTTTTTATTCCTCCATTAGGGGTGTTCGCGGTTCGGTTTGGATTGGTTTTGAGATAAAAAATCATCTGATTCAAAGATAAAAAGAGCATGCGGTTCGGTTCTGATGACTTCCTTAAAATTATCCGATTCGATCCGATAAAATACGGTTTGGATCGGTTCGATTGATTCGGTTTTCACCGTCACATCATTATATATTTATATTATATCAAAAATAAAAATTACAAGCTAAACTGAACAAAATCTTACACCTATATATATTTGTTGATAGATTCATGTAAAAACATTTCATAAAAATATGTATAAAATAAATAAACATCATCCCCACCTGACACCGAGACTCCGCCACTTTGGTTTCCATCGACCATCCTCCTCCACCATGTGATACTAAGAGACTCCTCCACCACGCTTTCCGTCGTCCACCATCCTCAACCACGCGACAATGAGAGACGTCGCCACCACGGTAATCGTCGACCACCTTGCTCCACCTCACTGCACTAATAAGGACCTGTCTGCATTTCCTTGATTGATATTTGGAATCCCTAAATTTGAACCCACTTACCAGAATCGATTTTGGGTTTTTGGGAGTGAGGTTAGGTTAATCTTTCTGTCACTTAATCTCTTTTGCCTATATCTATTTGAAGAACCCAAAATATGGTGCAGGTGCAGAATCTATTTGAAGAACCTAGAATTGCTTCTATTTTTCGTTGGTGTGGTTCAATTTTCTAGGTTACTTGGTTTTCTATTTTCTAAATTAATCTAATAGGTAGCTTCCCTAATTTTCTACATCAATTTGCTTTACTTTAGTGTTTGGATTTTATTGCTGTTGAGTTCTGGGGTTGTTTCCAGATTGATTTTTTTCTCTGGTTATTATGTTAGTCATTGGGGTTAACTATTTATTTGAAAACAATTGAAGATTGAGATGGAATGTGTTAATGACTATTTTAGGGTTATCCGAGATGGTTAATGTGAATATGGTAATTGCAAAGGTGACTTGATAAGTTTTTGTTTGCTCTCATTTTGGTCTAAGTTAGTTTGTCTCAGTTTGCTCATGTGATTTCAATTTCATGTCACTAGTGCACAAAAGGGATTCCACGTCGGTTATTTTTGGCTTTCCACATCGGTTTTGAAACTGATGTGGAAACGACCGATGTGGTTTATTGCCACTTTACACATCGGTTTAAAACCGATGTGTAAAGTATATTTTAAACATCGGTTTTATACTAACCGATGTGTAAAATTAATTTAGCAATTGATAAGCAGTTGGAAATTTAACTTTCTACATCGGTTTTGCTTAAAACCGATGTGTAAAATTGACTTTCTACATCGGTTTTTAAAGAACCGATGTGTAAAGTGAAATTTACACATCGGTTTTAAGCAAAACCGATGTAGAAAGTTAAATATACACATCGGTTATTGAGAACCGATGTGTAAAATATCATTTTTTTTAATCTATTATTTACATTTCAATCATTCCTGTTTCACTAATGCAGATCAATAAACAAACCAGCAGTACCCTGATCAAACAAGAAACAACAACAGAACACCAAACCAGTTTTGACACAATCATTCAAAAGCAAAACATACTTCATTCAATTTTCTTAGCACAGCCAATTAGCTCTTACACATATGGTTAAAAATACTGACATTTCATCAAATGACTAGTGAGCACAGAATCTGAAAACAGAGGGCATCAGGCCTAATTAATTTTCTAATGAATGAAAACAACACTTTATCAAAGCTACATCAAAACACGAGAGAAGAAGAATTGAACCAGACCTGAGCACTAATACATATCATCAGTCAAAGGTACGTACACTATAGCTAGTATATGATAAGTTTTTAAACTAACTACATATATACAAACTATGGGTGGTACACTTCAAGAAAGAAAGTTGCCCAACGCCTCTTTATGATGTTGATGTCAGAATCAGACAATGGAGATGGATTGTTGAATATCTGCAAGTTGAATTGGACAAAAGATTATATCTTTTAAGTAATAAACTAACATAAAACATATAACGAATCTATACTATTACTTCTAATTGTGTCAATTAACATTTACCTCACTCCATCTTTCAGTGATCCCGGAGGAGATAATTTCCAACATCCACTGCATCACATAGTAGCCACATTCCCATGACCCACGTTGTATACGTGACTACGTACAAATGAAACCCAATTAGAATATGAGGAATTAAATAAAATAGAAATCAATTATTGTACCCACTGCATTTGATGCATTTGAACTAATAAATATCTTACGATGGGAATAATCCATCTGATAGCCCGAGTACGCCTTTCACCACGCTGCATGTGGGATGCATTAATAGACCTATCATGACAAAAAAATTAATTAAAGTATATATAATAGATTTCAGATAATTAAAACAACTGCATTACTGATTATAAAGTATTTTAACGCTTACGTTTCGATGATCGTCTTCAGTTGATTCGCCGGCTTATGTCCCAATGAGCAGAAGAAGACCACGACGTTCATTCTTGGGTACAAGAGCAACAATTGCCAATGCTTGCTGTATTTGCGGAACAATTAGTGACTGTAAGTCATATATAGTTATACTTAAATTAATAACCGGTACTTACTTATTGAGATAAGGCGCAAGATAGAATTGATGATCGTCTCGGGCAAGTATATCACGTATGGTAGTGACCGGGTCTTCCGATGCTACGAGAACATCACCCTGAATGAACATGGGGTCAATGAACCCATAAAGGGCGAGGTTACCTTGATCGACTAACATACGATGCAGATACCTAATATATTGGAAAAACATGTTAATTATCATTGTATTTAAAAATTAATTACGTACTTAACTTATAAATAAAATGTACTTACGTGCACCAAAACGTTATGTGTGCAGAACTGGCCATTTCTTTATTGAGTGCCATCTCCATAAGTTCTTTCTTTGGTATATACAGTTCACCAGGGCTGGCATCATGTTCCAACGTTACCAATGTTGCATCATCCTCCATGGTGACAACTTTGTATAGCAAGATCTTTGAAAACATCACCATGGCCAGGTGCCCCTTTGTCGATCCCCTAAACAACATAGATATATATTAGTAATCACGGATAATTAAGTTATTTAATTCGTTATGAACTAAATGGTCAAATGAATACCTTGACAGAGCGGACATCTCTCGGTCTTCCTAGATCCGACCTTTTAGGCACAATATCATTTCCAACATCCTATAACAAAAACAAATAAAGCATTATCTTTAAACAATAAAAAAAATATTTCAACTATGAATATAGAAAAACACAACTAACCGAATACCACAGATGCAACAACAAACCTGAACAGTCTACTTGGCCAGAGGATGAAGTTATCGGGGCCTCGACCCACTGTTTGAACCTCCTCGGTGGGCACGGGGACTCGAGCATCGACATCTCGAATAATCTCAACAGACACCCTCAGATGATCATCCGGTAATAACCGATGGTGTATGGTATTACCTAACTTATTATATGCCCTACCCAATGCCACTAAGCGGCGATGATGATGATGATCATCAACATACAGCTCACACCTATCAGGGTCGTCATCATCATCATCATCATCATCATCATCATCATCAGCAGCAGCATCATCATCATTTTCAGGATGATGAGGAGGATCACATAAGCCCTTGTTGCTCACATGGACATAGGGTTGGACAGAGTGTTGGACACCTGCCATCATCCTCCGGGACAAAGAAGTAAATATTGCCATCGTTTGGGCAACCGCTCGTTCATCTCCGTCAAAGCTCACTGCAATCTCTCTGTTTTAGTTGTGCTCTATCTGCAATCGAATCCCGTGGCATTGGTGTGAAGATGAACCATGGTATTGGCGAATGCCGACTCCCCATCCAACACCAATGACACGCCGGGTGGTCTGGTTTACCGATGGCAGTAGATAAGATATCATTGCGTCCTCTAGGAACAAAGGTTCCTTGGGTTAGTTGATCATCCAAGGCATCCTATCACATAAAAATATCAGGTCACATTACAATTCGGTAACAATCTTAAAATGACAATTACAACAAACTATACTTACAATCCTCTCGGCTACTTGGCGGGCCTCCTCGGATGTATATTGTCCCTGTTTTTCTTTGTCGGCCCCTCTTCCATGAACGATGGCGTGGGGGTGGAGGTGGATCAACAACCTCTCGGAAGATTTTCAGCATTAGGATCCGACCGAGATCTTTGCCTCACGACGTGCTTTCTTTTCCTCTTCAACCATTTTCTTAACAAGCTTTTTATATCCCCCACGAGACATGACATGGGGGTAGACATTCTTGCTTTGGTTTTTCCCTCCCCTTTTTCCTCTTCTCCTGTTATAAATAAAAGACAATTAAATTACATAAGTAAATGAAATTAATGCAATTACATAAATTTAGAGACAAATCAAATAAGTTTACCTGAAAAGTTGGGATCACGTCGACTCGAACAAAGCGATCCCACGTCGCCTTGTCAAGAAACGGATACACCTCAAGTGGGTTCTTTTTACTTTTTGGACCGAATATGTAGTATCCGCCAGGTCGGCCTTAAAACCCTCCAACGCTCTCCAAAGATACTTCAAAGAAACGCTTCTTCATAGCGTATGTATCCGGTATGTCAAATGTCAACTACATTAAGACCAAAAGAATCAACGAATTACTGTATGATATTATTAAGATAAAAATAAAGTAGATACAGACAAACACAGGACGTAGAAGTATAGATACCAGAATACTCTCCCATATCTGCTCCTTCACGTCCCGCCGGTACATCTCTCCACCTATCAATGAGTATACTAGGCCTGTTCCTAGCAAGGGTCGCCACAAAACTGGTAAACTGATCTTCCATTGGCCCAATAGGTTTGAGGTTATCATCAAAATCTACTCTTATCCTCTCGATTTGACCCACGGTTGGCAGTCAAATGCCTCATCCGTGTGGCACGTCTACCCTTTCTACCTAGAGACGGGGTCTCACGACCATTGCATGAAGGAGGTGTATCCTCATGATCAGCCATGTATACTGTTTAAACACAAAACAAAAAAAAAAACTTGTTAGTATGTCAGGATAAATATCAAACATAACTTATAAATATCGATCAACGTACATAAACATAACTTATAAATATCAACGTAAACACATAATATGCCAAACTTGATGGTAATATCAAACTAAACTTACTTTGTGGTCAATTAGTAAAGTTCTCCCATAACCCTTCTTGGTGATCATTACGAGTAGCATGTACATCATCCACTTCATTTTCCTCATTGAAATTAGGCACTCGTGTTGAGAAAGAAGGAGTATCAGAAATATCAAGAGTTGAATCGTGATTTCCCTCACTACCGTTATACATGTTTTTTCCCTGGAGAACCACTGACCACCTTTTGTTAGAAGGATCACGGATATAAAACACTTGTTTTGCTTGGGAAGCCATGATGAAAGGTTCCTCTTTATTACCTACCTTACTAAGGTCCACCAATTTGAATCCTAACTCATCGGTTTGCACACCATTGTTCTTGTCGACCCACCGACATTTAAAAACAGTACTCTAAACTTCTTGTAATCATCATACCTTATCTGTTCTATGATTCCATTGTATGTAACCGTTGCCATAACAGGGATTTTATCTTTCGAACTAGAGAAATGCATGGACTCAAATGACGACCATAACCCCACCTGTTTTGCATAGTACTTTTGTCATCCTCGGGACTTTGTATAGAAGGAAAACTTATTGATATCGCACCCACTCCAGCATATGACATCAAAGTTAGGCCCCTGTGCTAGCCATTTTAATGTAGCAGAAGAAGAGTACCATCCTTTGCAATTTTTTCTTTAAACCAGTTCAAGAAAATCTTGTTATGCTTGTTCAAACACCATTTTTCATTCATTCTAGGGTAAGTTTCATTGATGATGCTTTTATGCTCACATAAGTATGGTTCAACCTCATCGGTGTTATTCAATATATACAAATGTGCTTGAAGCACTTCCTCCCGATCCATGCTCTTAACAAAGTGATACCTCGTGTACCCTTACCATCATATCTTCCTTCGTGACGAGACTTCGGAAGCCCTACGAGTTCCGCTTCCGACATGTAGTCTGTACAAAACTCAATAGCTTCTTCTCGCAACATACCTTTCAACAATAGATGCTTCGGGACGGTGTGGATTTTTCATATATCCTTTCAGGATCTTCATTTATCGCTCAACCGGTACATCCACCTTAAATAAACGGGACCGCACAATCTAATCTCCCTCACTAGATGAACAATCAAATGAACCATGATGTCAAAAAATGAAGGTGGAAAATACATCTCCAATTGGCACAATACAATGGCTGCCTCATTTTCCAACTCATCCAAATTTTTAGTGTCAATGACCTTGCTACATATAGCATTGAAGAATAAGCATAACCTAGTAATGGCATGTCTGACTTTTTTAGGCAATATGTCACGAATGGCCACCGGTAGTAGTTGTTGCATCAAGACATGACAATCATGAGACTTTAAGCCAACTAATTTGAGATCTTTCATTGAGACAAGTCTTCTGATATTTGAAGAGTAACCCTGTGGCACCTTGACTCCCCGTAGACATTCACAGAAACTTCTTTTCTCTTTTTTTGATAAAGTATGACATGCTGGGGGCAAATAAGTCTTCTTATCCCCCACTTTAAGTGGAGCTAACTGCTCTCGTATACCCATCGCAACTAGATCCAGACGAGCATTCACACCATCCTTTGTCTTGCCTTGAATGTTGAGAAGCGTTCCGATTAAACTGTCACACACATTTTTCTCTACATGCATCACATCAATACAATGTCTTACATCAAGCTTGCACCAGTATGGAAGATCAAAGAAGATCGACCTCTTCTTCCATATTTTCTTCTCTGTAGCCTTCTTCTCGGGTCTTCCCATAGATAACATTAGTGTTGTTCACCCTTTCATAAACTTGCTCTCTCCAGTCAAGGCCACCGGAGCAATTTCATTCTCCCGAAGTCCATTGAAAGCTTTCCTCAATCTACGATAAGGATGATTACGTCGGAGAAATCTCCGATGCCCAAGGTAGACCGTCTTCCTTCCATGTTGCAGTTGATGGTAACATGTGCCTTCTTCACATATTGGACATGCTTTATGCCCCTTAACACTATACCCACACAGGTTCCCGTATCTTTGGAAAGTCATTGATGGTGCAAAATAACATGGCACGCAATGTGAATGTATCACGGCAATACCCGGAGATCACATCAACGCCTTCATCCCACATCATTCTCAAGTCTTCAATCAAGGGACTCAGATAAACATCAATATCATTTCCTGGCTGTTTAGGACCCGAAATCATCATACTTAACATAATGTATTTGCGCTTCATGCACAACCAAGGAGACAGTTGTAAATTACAAGGAGAACAGGCCATGAACTATGAATACTACTTAAGTTTCCATATGGATTAATTCCATTGGTAGCAAGTCCAAGCCTCGAGGTTTCGGGCTCATTGCCGAAATCCGAAACAAACTATCAATTCTCTTCCATTGCAAAGAATCGGCCGGATGGCGAAGCTGTCCATCACACTTCCTCTCATCTGCATGCCATCTAATGTTCTTTGCGTCATTTACATTAGCAAACAATCGCTTGAACCGTGGAATCACGGGAAGATACCATAACACCTTCGCAGGAGGACCTTTGGTGACCACATCACAACTAGAATCACCATCCTTCACTTTGTAGCGTGATACCCCACACCTGGGGCACTCGTGCATCTCTTCAAACTCTTTCCTATACAATATGCAATCATTGGGGCAAGCGTGTATTTTCTTATACTCCATACCCATCGGACACAATATCTTCTTCGCCTCATAGTTTCGAGATGGCAATGTGTTGCCTTCTCGGAAGCATTTCTTTCAACAACTCAAGCAATTCGGTAAAGCTTTTATCGCCTCCACCCATTTCTCTCCTTCACATTGAACAATCTTAACACCGCCGACAACCATGTGAAATTAGTGCACCCGGATACAAAGCCACTTGCGCATCACTGCACAAAGTATCATACACATGTGCGCGCCGAAAAGACTCTTGCCCAACATCACGGATCATGTCCTCTAGTCCATCGTCCATTTCCACGTCATCAACTTCCTCTCTATCCGACACCCTCGGCCTGTCTAACGATTCACCATGGCATATCCATGTTGTATAACTCTTGCAAATCCCCTCACAAATAAGATGATCACGTATCTCCTCAGCCTTCTAGTCGTCTCTCATTCAAACAGTTAACACAAGGACAATAAAACCTTCCATTACCACTATCGGGAGCATTTGTTTTTGCAAACCGTAGAAAATCTTCCACTCCATTCTCATACTCATCACTTGTCCGTCTAGCATTCATCCAACCGCGATCCATGACTAAACCAATACCTTCGTACTTAGTCCAACATATTCATCAACCACTTCTTATGACAGGGTATGGCCCTATCCCATTCGAGAAGAAACTTTTTCAACATTCGGTTAACAGTTAGTCCTTAACTCTCATGCTCATACTCGACAAAATTTTCGGCAGCATTTCCCGCGGTCTCCGACGCGTACACTACTTGAACGCGATGACATCCACCACGATAAAGTATGCACCGGAGAACGAAAGGAAATGTATCAATTCGAACTTTCATCAAGTATATAACATTAGAATCAATGAATAACTATTATAACTGAATTAAGAAAAAGTTTTTTCCCAAACTGTCCAACTTTGGACAATTCAAGATCCAACACAATGAGCGGTACATTAAGCACGTACACGTACACGTACGCTCATTAGTATTGCATCTCAAACGGAAACTAAGGCTTTACTAAATAATTAACATTAAGAAAAATAATAAAACACTCCAATCCCCAAGTCCAATGCAAGGGAGATTGGAAAAGTGCACTAGTATTTGAAAAACTAACAACCATATATTTCTTAATTGAGTAATTGGCTAAAACATCATCCTAATATATGTTAATCATCATTTTAATGCCAACAATAAGCCTATTACCTAGTAAACTAGAAATCCAACCCCAACAAAAAACTATACCCATGTGGACCTCAAATGGAGATGATCCTCACATCAAGTGTTTCTAATGACTTGCCTACTTTATAATGAAACCAAAGACAATATTCATCATTCCATTGATTGATGTCCAACATGCTTAGCATTTTTCTCCTAAAAAATGAGGTTCTTATCCCTCTCTAGTGAGCTACGAAAGAATGTAGGAGACCAATAAATTTGACCGAGCATTAATTAGCTTCATAATTTTTCAGTTTTCAAACATCACTAAACATAATGCTTCAATTAATAAATGTTAACAGAACTATTTATAGATGTAGAAGAGAGTGGTAATTCCTTCATTCCCTCGACACTAGTGTCAAGAACATAATGTTTTCTTCTCATGAAATCTAGTAACTAGAAAGTGATCTTAAAACATTATGAGAAGAAAACATTATGTTCTTGACACTAGTTTTCAAACATTATGTTCAAGGGAAACACCTAGCACTTAGCATCTACCTAATACAATGAACTACTCGGTATGTAGCACTTAACACCTTAATATATATGAGAACTAACCAGCAATAACCACCAATTAGAGAACTAACCAGCAATAACCACCAATAACAAGTGAAGGAAAGAAACCTACCTCTAAAGGATGCGGCCGCTAAAGGTGACTTGTGAGAAGAGGAGGGCACAGACGTTGAAGGGGTTGCCGAAGTGGTTAGCAACAAATTAGTACCCTAGCCCTACCAACTCCAAAACCTTTGGAAGCTGAAACATAAATAAGATTATTTCAGATTAGTTCACCAAGCTTTCTATAGTATAATTAATGAAGCATATATGCATGCTAGCCAACATATTAGCAAGAATATCCAACCTAGTGGCAGATGGCATATTAAAAGAGAAGCAAAACAATCACCCATTATCACTTATTTACTTAGATACATGAAAACTGGGATATAGCAGAAAAATCAACATATTGCTCAGGAAGAAAAGCAAACAGAAAGAATTATAGCCCATACCAAAACAGCTAATGGGCAGATACGTAAAACGGGGTTGCAGATTATCATACAAAGAGGGGCTGCAAAAGGGTTTCAACTTTCAATGAGAAGATGCAGAGCACTTAAAATACCCCAATCCAAACAGGCACAACAGAACAAGATAATATAATAAGAGAAAATATAGGGAGAACAGGAGAAAACAAGAGAAATCATAACATAAAAACCACCACAAGCAAAACCCAGAGGCTGTCAGCAAACCGAACAGCATCAATGAATGAAATTTGAGGTGAGTTTAGGGCTTTTGAGTTTGATTTAGGACCATGTCGAAACAGGAATTGGATGGATTGCTTAGCGTCATCGCATACTCTATTTTGCCACAGACCATTGAGCGAGATAGCATAGCAAAGCACTATCCACACATTATTTGAAAATCTCCCATGCTAAGCATGTAGCATAAGAGGGGCTAACGCATTGCTACACAATACAAAGTGGTCACTATAGCTCACTATTAAGTAATAACAACTAAGAAAACAAAGAATCGTTGGTCTCCGGAGCTAACTCTCATTTTTATCCTGGGGGCGAGAAGGTCTCAAGAAAGTGGAGAGTCTGCACTCAACCCAATAAGAGAGACCTATTTCAAAAAGTTCGTTTCCAAAAATCTATTCCTTATTCAAGCTTGACACTATGAGACTCAATATTAATGCACAAATAATCATGTGGTTCTGATTTGTGAAGCTTTTTGTGAGAACAAACTTTATTCTATGATTCTATTCCCTCTCCCAAAACTGAAAAATAAATTGCTAAGTAGAAAAAAGCTAAAAAAGAAAAAGATTCTTCTTAACCTCAGGTATGAATCACAATAGCCAAACACAATATATTCATACCTGTGGACTTAGCATTCTACAATATAGATCACATGCAACATAGATAGAGATTAGAAAAGCAATGCTTCAACAACCAGCTCTTAATTTCATATCAAAACAGAGTAGTGGCGCCGAAGCTTCAATGAGACAGATAGCTTCAATGAGAAAGGAGAGAATGACATTGAAGCTTCAAAGATAGAGTAGATAGATGAGAGAAGATCAGAGTAGAAAGAGAAGAGACTCACCAGAGATGATGGTCGCGACGATGAAGGTATGAGAGAGGCACACACGGTAGTGGTGGTGGTGCTCGCGGCGGTAGTGGTGAGTTGATGTTTGGGGGAGGAGGGGAACTAGGTCGCGGAGGAGGAAAGAATGGGGTTTTCTGAAAGAATGGGATAATGCGCGGATGCGAAGGAGGGAAAAGGAAAAATTGGGACTATTACACATCGGTTATACCTAAAACCGATGTGTTAAACATCTTATACACATCGGTTATTAAGAAACCGATGTGTAAAAGTAATATTTATTTTTTTTTTTCTGTATAATTTTCTACATCGGTTATAAGGAACCGATGTGTAAAAGTAAGATTTTATTTTCTTTTTTTTTATTTCTACATCGGTTATTTAGAAACTGATGTGTAAAAGTAAGATTTTATTTTCTTTTTTTTTCTTTATACTTTTCTACATCGGTTATATAGAAACCGATGTGTAAAAGTAAGATTTTCTTTTCTTTTTTTTTATTTGTACTTTTATACATCGGTTATTTTTAAACCGATGTGTAATAATTTGGTTTTAATTTCAAAAATGCCACCGCCTCGTTTTACACATCGGTTTCTTAAAAACCGATGTGTAAACTCCGATGTAAAATCCCTTTTCTGCACTAGTGTGTTATTTTGGTGTCCATTTGGTCTCAAATTGGTAGCTGCTTTTCAAGGGCCGGATTATCAGCTTTGCTCTCAGATTGGTAGCTGCATTTCCAACTTTGCCACATAAGGGGTGTCAGCAGTGAACCTGTGATAGAGGGGGTATAAAGAGAAGATGTACCGAGATATAGACACCAAAGACAGTGTATTGATTATATAGAGGATGTATTTAGGCTTTACACTATAGCACTTACACTATGTTTCTCTACACAATTGTATACATTCACATTTATACTTAGTCTATTTATAGACTCACATATATCACTAATCTCACTAACCAACTCACTCTTAGTTGTTACACTAACTACGCAACTAACAATAACAAACTAACTAATTACCTAATTTGAATTATCTTCAACAAGAAGGAGGGGAAGGGGAAGAGGAAGAGATGGGGATAGGGATAGGGGTGGGGTGGTGGTGGAGAAGGAAGGGGTAAAAATGAGATTTAAAAAATAAAAGAAATAAAAGATAAAATAGAAAAAACTGAAAAACTTATTATTGTAGGTCATTTTAATGGTTCACCAAGTGAGACACTTATCATCATGCCTCATCCTAGAATCCACCTAAAAGTTTAAGTATGTTTGAGTAAGATTTTTGACCTTGGATAATATAAATATAATTTAAATATTTAAATATTGCATGTTGAATATAAATTTGAAACTGTTTCAATCAGAGATATCGTTCATAAGAGAGAAAACTCTAATTATGATAGGGCAAATGAAATTGGTAAGTTCTTTAGCACATGGTTCATTAGCACTGTGACTTCACTTATCACAAATATGCACTTGGTAACAGTGCATTGATCCACTAAGTTCCTTAGCATTAGTAACGTTAGTAGAAATAAAAAAATATGGATTGAAAGGCTGCAACAAAGTGTGAAGCAAGAATTTTGATCTTAAAAGCTTCGTAGTGAGAAATTGATCACTTACACTTTTAAATTATAGTTTGCATACAACTCTAGTAAAGTACTTACTCACTGTGACCTTCAAAGTTAATACAACTAGTGCAATTTATGAAGGAGACATCGCACCCCTATTGTTTGCAAATCATCCCCATTAATGTTGTTCAAATTCTAGTATTTGACTTTCACATTATAACCTAATCCTCAATGGTTACTTGATTCGACATGTCTCATAAGGTTAGAGACAACATCATCATACCTTGTTTATATTATACCCAGCAGGTGTTACAATGATATGTAGATGAGTTTTGGCTAGTACATTCACACTATTGTCACTTATAATAAAGGTGATTGGCAGAATTTTAAGTTGTCTTTTGGAGTGACTATTAATTATAGTTTGAATACTCATCATAATCTGATACCATTGATGCCTAAAGCTTCAAAGGTAAGAAATTGACAAACTCTTTTGGTTTTGACTTAGAATTTTAGTTGTACCCTTTATGTTTACTACTTCAATAGTCGTAGTTCAAACATCCTAAAGAACGTACTGCACTATATTTAAAAATTTAAAAGTTTAAGTCATGATTATAGCCTAATTAAGCATCTTTCACTTTGTTCCATATCGCTAATGAAAGACATGCATACAACTACATCTCCGAAAAGATTGCCAATTTAGCAAGTACAGCATGTACCATATGTTCAATTATTCATGCCTCATTAACTCACCATTAATCATATTTGATGCAAACCCCATCTGATATATCCTGCAATTCAAGACACACCTCAAGTCTTCATATAAAATACGGTTATGTCAGAGATTTTCAAAATTCACAAAGTTAAAGGTTATTAATGGTCAAATAAATAAGCATTATGATGTTAAGTTAGCACAAGTTTGATATGTGGCTCAGCAGTCGCGACGCTTCCCATATTTCCTAGTCGGCACGAGTTTGATTCCTAAGCCCGTCAAATTTTGAGTTTTAAATGATGTTTTATTGTAAACGTTAATAAAGTGCAAGACAGCACTAGGGTGGAATCGAACCCGAGTCTTTGAGTCAAGAGACACAACCACTACGAGTATTACATGTTAGTTTGTAAACTCTAATGTTACTTAACTGTTTAACTTGACCGTTGGTGGAACCTTTGAAGAGTTATTTTCTCTCACCAAGTGACATGAGTTGGTCTATAAATAGAACCATCTACATGCATTAAAACATATGAAAAACTCATAACCTCTCAATCATTCTTCACTCCAAATCACCTTCTTTTCTTCCTTGTGCGCAGAGAGAGTTAATGAGACTAATGTTCTGTAAACTGTCATTGACGATACGCTTGGTTTAGGATGTGCAAACCAAACCAAGGTTACTCCATTGTATCCTGAAGGGGATTCACCGGTTACACCTGTTGCATCCAATCTACGAGGAGAGATTGGTGGGGGTGAATAGACCCTAAAGCCTAGTGTTCCTACACACCTTGGAGATTGCGCATTACATTTGTTTGTCTCTTCTTTGTTGCAGGTCAGAACTCATTATCTAACAATCTTTAGGTTCGATTTTCGTTCTATATAACAATGGTTGCAATATTGAAGGAGATGACATTTGACATTGTTAAAGTGGAGAGGTTCGAGGATAGAAATTACGTTCTTTGGGAGAAAGAGATGAATGATCTTTTTACGACAATGAGAGATGAGTACTCATATGATTCATTAAAAATATGTTTATTTGTGACCATGGTGAAAGGTACGCAATTACTTTTCATAGCTATGTTATACTTGGTATTCTAAATACATGTGTGTACAATGCTAAAGGCATTCTTTGTTTATGTTAAAATTAACATGTGGTATTAGAGCCTTAGATGCATGATTTAGAATAAAATCAAGTATGTGAATTTTGATGAGCATGAACATGTTTTGTTTACTATGCATGCAAGTATACTTTCTATATTTTCATAGAAAGGTCTTATATATGAATGATTGTATCAAGTGTATGCATTAATGGAGTTGCTCCATGCAAGAACCAATTGTTTTTAGATTTGACAATCATATATTATGAGTGCATGATTTTTATGAATATAAAATGGGAATTGTTTTCTGATTTTATGGATATGTTATGGAGTGTTCTAAGTTGTCAAGATAGACACGAATGTTCATAGAGGAAAGTTATAGAAAACCTTAATGATTTTAGATCATTGTTTTAATGATTTCTACTATAACAATTATGTAGTTTTACATTTGAACATGCTTAGATTTGAATCCAAGACATAGAGACAATGAGAATAAGTTTAGAATTTGGATTGAATTGTCAAAAATGACAATTAGTCGTGTGACCGGTTTCTTGCAAAAATGGGTTTAACTAGTGGTAGGAGATGACGGAGTCGGTATTAAATAAATATAATTAATGGTCGTTGATCCTATGAAGCGAACATTTTTGAGACTGTTTTAATAAAACGGAATAATTTTCAAAAGATGCATACGTTAAGATTCGAACCGGAGACCTTGTGATGGAAAGCATAGACGATGACCGCTAGGACATCTCCTGGTCTGTGTTATGTTGTTAATTATTTTTATAGGCACCGATTATTTGCTAATAGTCAATCCATGATTTTATGTGTTAGCAATGATTTGTTAGTTAACTAAGTTAACGAAAATACATTTTAGATGTAAAAATATTTTCAGTTAGCCAGAAACAATGATGTTTATATATTTATTATTATATAGTGTGGGTAAATTGAAGTGGTTTGTTATTAGATATTTATTAAATATCTTTGGATTAATAGAATAGGAGAAGTTTATTATCCTAGTTATTACTTTGAGTCTACTAGAATAGTTGACCAAACAACTGCACATTATTCCCCACATAACAAATTAGTATGATTGAAAAGAAAAATGGGATATAAGAAAAAATGGTAAAAGCCATGATATCCTATGTTGGTCTAACAAAATGATTTTGGGGAGAAGCCATGTTAAAGGCTTGTTAGGTAGTAAATAGGGTTCCAAACAAAGGAACAAGATAACCCCATATGAGCTCTGGAAAATTGAAAATCCTTTCTCAAATTTTCAAAGTTTGAGGTTGTAGGACAATAGTAAAAGTTTTTGAACCATAAAAAATAAATTATGTGAAAGGAGAATTGAATGTGTGTTCCCGGGCTATGCTAAAATTAGCAAAGCGCATAGATTCATGGTTATGGAATATAGTAACTCGTCTTGATATTACAATGATTGAGTCTGGGAATGTAATATTTCAAGAAGATAGGCTTAACTCAATTCCAAGTCACAAGGAGAATGTTCATAGTAATGCACATGATCCGGAAAGCAATGTATCTAATAAAGATACTTTGGTGGGTTTAGAACTTAGGAGAAGTCAGAGAGCTATAAAAGAGAAAACTTACAGACCAATGTTTTTCATGTTCCTTGTTGAAGGAATAAGAGAGTCCATAGACAGTTATAGGTCAATCTGTTAGAATACAGAAAGTGATCCAGACACATTTAAAAAGGCAATAAGTCTCAAGATCCCACTTTCTGGATGAAATCTATACAAGAGGAAATTGACTCAGTAATGGGGAATAAAATGTGAAAACTAGTAAACCTCCCACCTGGTTCCAAACCAATAGGTTGTAAATTGATTTTCAAAAGGAAAATGAAGGTAGATGGAACCATTGATGTTTAAGGCAAGACTAATTGCTAAGGGATTTACACGAAAGAGGGCATTGACTATATACATATGCACCGGTGGCAAGAATTACCTCAATTAGAGTGCTGTTAGCACTTGGATCCATCTATAAGTTTGTCATCCATCAAATGGATGTGGTATTCCTAAATGAGGAAATAGATGAAGAGGTGTATATGACACAAAATGAAGGGTTTGTGGTTAATGGTCAGGAAAAGAAAGTGTATAAATTGAATAAGTCATTGTATGGCCTAGAATAAGATCCTAAGCGATGGGATCAAAAGTTTGATCAAGTTGTTCTAGCTAATGGATATAAAATAAATAAATCTGACAAGTGTATTTATAGTAAATTCCATGGAGGAAAATGGGTCATGATTTGTTTATATGTTGATGATATATATGTTGATGATATATTAATATTTGGTATTGATCTAGATTAGGTAGAAGAAACTGAGAGGTTCTTATCTAGAAATTTTGACATGAAAGGCTTAGGGGTAGCTAATGTGATTCTAGGAATTAGAATAATAAGAGATGGTGAGAATGTAGGTTTATCCCAATATCACTATGTAAAAAAAGGTATTAAAGAAATTTAATCACTTTGATTGTCAACCTATCACTACTCCCTATGATCAAAGCATTAATTTAGTACTAAATAAAGGTAGTCTAGTAGCACAACTTGAATGCTCAAAAGTAATTGGATGTTTAATGTACGCCAATGACATGTACCCGATCAAACATTACATATGTTGTGGGGATACTAAGTAGGTATACAGGTAATCCAAGCAAAGACCATTGGCATGTTGTCCGAAGAGTATTGAAATACTTGAAGGGGACAATGAACTATAGTTTAAACTATAATGATTATCCTTCGGTACTAAAAGGATACACAGATGTCAATTGGGTGAATTATACAGGAGACCATGCTTCAACAAGCGGTTGGGTCTTCAAATTTGGTGGTGGTGTTATTTCTTGGGATCCAAGAAACAAACTTACATTGCAAATTCCACCATGACTGCAGAATTCATAGCATTGGCAGCAGGCAACAAAGAGGTAGTTCTGACTTAAAATTTTGTTATATGAGATACCAATTTTAATGGCGCCAGTATCCATACAGTGAGATAGTAAATCAATACTATCAAGGGCATATTGCCAAGTTTATAATGGAAAGTCCAGGAACATTGGGCTAAGACATAGTTATGTCAATGAACTAATTGCAAATGGAGTAATATCCAGGGTCTTTAGAAGACGAAAAGAAATCTTGATTCCTTTGACGAAAGGACTAACAAGTAATATGGTGTTGAAAACATCATTAGGGATGGGACTCAAGCCCATATCTACATGATCACCAATGGTGGAAACCCGACTCACACTTGAGTAGCATCAAGTCTTGAGTTCAATGGGCCAAAGTACACTATGAGAGTGATTGCAAGTACTTGACAAATAGATACATCCCAAGGTTTAAAAGTACTTGGATACCATAAGGACATAAAGGAAAAGGGTGAGCTTTTGCTCTTAATAGACCTATAGCATATATGTGCTGAGGTGCCCAACTTATGGGGGTGCTTTTGGTAAAGTTCACCTACATGAGAGTGAAGTGGGGCCGCTTCTTAGAGTTTGACTTGACTCTGTAAGCTCTCATGAAAAGGATACATGACACAAGGCCATACCAAATGTGTCACACTACCACGTCGTTCAATGGTATCGAGATTTCATGTGTAATCCATGCACGCTTGTACTAATGAATATTGGGTTCAAAGTTTGTCTACCAAATTATTCGGGGATGAGTGAAACCCATGGCTTACTAAGCAAAGATTCAAATCCCCAAGATACCTTTGTCTGAAAGCATGCGATTTCCGGAATAATGGGATTTGGATTTATTTTGAAAATGGTGGGGGATTGTGAGATATTTTCAAAATTCACAAAGTTAAAGGTTTTTTACGATCAAATAAATAAGCATTATGATGTTAAGTTAGCACAAGTTTGATATGTGGCTCAGCGATCGCGACGCTTCCCATATTTCCTAGTGGGCGTAAGTTTGATTCCTAAGCCTGTCAAATTTTGAGTTTTAAATGATGTTTTATTTTAAACGTTAATAATGTGCAAAACAGCACTAGGGAGGAATCGAACCCGGGTCTTTGAGTCAAGAGACACAGCCACTAGGCCAACGAGTATCACATGTTAGTTTGTGAACTCTTACGTTACTTAACTGTTTAACTTGACCGTTGGTGGAACCTTTGAAGAGTTATTTTCTTTCACCAAGTGACATGAGTTGGTCTATAAATAGAATCATCTACATGCATTAAAACAGACGAAAAACTCAGAATTTCTCAATCATTCTTCACTCCAAATCACCTTCTTTTCTCCCTTGTGAGCAGAGAGTTAAGGAGACTATTGTTCTGTAAACTGTCATTGACGATACGCTTGGTTTAGGGTGTGCAAACCAAACCAAGGTTACTCCATTGTATCCTGAAGGGGATTCGCCGGTTACACCTGTTGCATCCAATCTACGAGGAGAGATTGGTGGGGGCGAATCGAATCTAAATCATAGTGTCCCTACACGTCTTGGAGATTATGCATTACATTTGTTTGTCTCTTCTTTGTTGTAGGACAGACCCCATTATCTAACATATTATTCATCTTTCAGGGATATATTTTATAAAAAAATTGTAGTACAAATGAACTGTTGAGATAAACTGGTGGATGCGCACAATAAACAATTTGAAAATGTTTCCTTGATTACATAGCATTCAATGACAACGACATGCTGAAAAGTAACTAAGAAAATCAGATTTTAGGCCACCTAAATCAGTATGTGTAGGATCACAACTTCAGGCGCTAGCCTTCTTCATTGCCTTCCCAGTATCTCTTCTCCATGCACCAGCAACTTTTCTGCTAGGTTGATCTGATCTCTTTACTAAATGGATACAACAGGCATGATCCTGGTAAAAATTATTACTGAAATCAAATGTACTAAAACCTAACTTACTTGGAGTAAGGTTTTTAAGTTTTAACTACACAAACAACTTCAATTACTAAAGTTTATTAGTAATTATTTCAAGCTATTATAGTACTTATCAAAAACCATTACTTACTTCCATGTCTGACGTAGGAACATTAAGAGCTTCCATGGTGCAGCATAGATACCCGTCCTCAGCTGCAGGGAAGGCTTGCTAGCCAAAATTTATTCCTTCAGCTAATGGCAGCTCACTTTCATAATTGATGGTATTGTCAAGGACAACAATTATAATTTCATTACAAAATGCACAAAAAATAAAGGTTAAATTACTCTTTTAATCCCTTGTCTTGATTATTTTAGGTTTTTATTTTGGTCCCTCATTTATTTTTTTATTCCGTTTTGGTCCTATATCTTACAAACGTTAACTTATTTTGGCACATTCCGTTAGTTTTGCCCTGACGACGTTAGGTTTCCGCCGTCCGTTGCCGGAAATCGCCACCTAGAGGTGGGAATAGGCTAGGCCGAGCTAGACCCTGGTAAGCCTGGGCCTGGCCCGTGTTCCAAACACAAGGCCTGAGCCTGACCTAGCCTGATATAGGCATTCTAAGGCCTGAGCCTAGCCTACTTTAAAGTCTGGCCTGACCTGAAAGCCTACTTATCAACAAAATCTTTAAATATGTCTCAATCTATAAATAGATCACAATCATTCACTTGTAAATAGGCTCATAGGTCTATAATGACAAAGAAGTTGGTAGACATATACTAATAAATAGGTCACTAGGCATTTACAAATAAATAGACAAGTAGACAAGTACATGACCAATAGGCATTTACCTTTAAATATTATGAATAATGCAAATAATATATTATAACATTATAATATATTATATTATACATATATATTTATGTGTGAGTATGTGTTAAATATTGGGAAAAACCCAAGTCCCATATTGACTAGAGATAGTATCTAATAAGAGCTTATAAGTAGTGGGTAATCCTCATCCTATAAGCTAGCTTTTGGGGTTGAGTTGGGCCCAAACCCAAATTCTAAGATGGTATCAGAGCACTGGGCAGAAATCACATTTCTGACTAAGAGGTTATAAGTATCTAATAAGAGCTTATAAGTAGTGGGTAATCCTCATCCTATAAGCTAACTTTTGGAGTGAGTTAGGCCCAAAATCTAATATGGTATCAGAGCTATTCTAGATCCATTGTTCGGCCACCTACCAAGTTATCCATACACCAAAGCCCAATGGTGCTGGGCGTGAGGGGGTGTATTGGGAAAAACCCAAGTCCCACATTGACTAGAGATAATATCTAATAAGAGCTTATAAGTAGTGGGTAATCCTAATCCTATAAGCTAGCTTTTGGGGTTGAGTTAGGCTCAAATCCAAATTCTAAGATTAAATAGGCCGACCTTGTAGATTGTTTAAAGCCTTAGGTTTGACCTATTTAGCTATATAGGCTTTTTATAAAGCCTTGACTAACCTTTTTACTAAATAGGCTAGGCTGAGATAGGCCTTAAATAGGCTAGGCCGTAGACCCCCGACGAGCTGCCTGGCCTGTTCCCACCCTGCCACCATTCGCCGGTGCCTCACGGACGCCTCGCCAGAATCTGGGTTTAGACAATTTTCTCTTTCTCTCTCCTTCCTTCTCTTCCTCCCTTCTCATTCCTTCTTCCTCCCATGTCAGACACAGAATCCAAACCCAGGGGCAGGACACAATCTCGTTGGAAATTTTCAAACCCAGTTCCCTTCCTCTCTCTCTAACTTCTTTGCCTTGCTCTCTCTGCTCGTCTAAAGTCTCACAAAAATAGTTTCTATCTTCTTCTCTTTCCCTGTCTGCTTAATGCTTTCCTTTCTTCTTTTTTCTCTATTTTTTTACACCAATTTCTTATGTTATGCTTCAAAACCCATCACTTTTTGTTTATATATTTAATAATGTACTATATATATCTCTATATTTTGACATGAAATTATCTATTATAGGTCATTTGAACATAGAATACAAACCATCCAACGAAATGGAAGGAAAATCAATTCACTAACCTTCTGTCTCATGCATTGCCTCTGCTACTAGTATACTCTTTTATTTCTCATATATATATATGATTGGATGTCACTACAAAAAAAAGGTTGTTTAGCGACCGAAAATAGTGACCGAATTTTTCGGTTGCTTTTTGCGACCGAAATGGCGACCGATTGTAGGATCTACATGAAGGACTGATTGGAGATAATACTGCGACCGAAATAGCGACCGAAATAGAGCGTAGCAGGGTTATCGGTCGTTATTTCAGTCGCTAAATAAAGGACCTTAAAAGTCAGTAATTTTATTCCTTCTTAGCGACCGAAATAGCGACCGAATTAAATGTAACGGTTGAATTTTATTTACATTTGCGACCGATATTAATTCGGTCGCTAAACGGTGCGTAAAAAAAATTAAAATCGTGCGTGTTAGCGACCGATTTAAAACTCCGTCGCTAAATTTATGAATTCAAATTTCAAATTAACTCATCCCGCGACCGAATTTAGCGACCATTTTTTATTTAAGTAATTGGCGACCGATTATTTCGGTCGCCAAATTATAAATCCATTAAATCGTGAAATCTTTCCCTTCTTCCTCATTTCTGCCATCTCTTCCTTCCCCAACCATCTTCTTCTCCCTCGCGTTCAGGCCGCCAGTACTGGTCACCGTCGCCACCACCGTGCAGTGCGCACCGCCACCACCGCCGTCTCCGGTAAGCCTCCGTCCTCCTCCTCCTCTTCTTCCATCTCTTCCCTCTTCCTCTCCTCTCTTCCTTTCCCCTCTTCCTGCTCTGTTTTTAATCCCCCCCCCTCCGTTTCAGGCCGCCAACCAATACTCCGGCTACCAACACGTAACTCTCCGGTCACCGCGTACGCGCAGAGCTCCTCCTACCCTCTTCTCTCCTCATTTTGTGCATTCCCTGCTCTGCCTTGAGGTAACCATGCATGGACTCTCTATGTATCATTTTTTATTTTGCTTCATTGTTTCATTTCAAAAATTTTGTGGTTTGTATGTATTTCATTGCTTGCTTTATTGCTTACTACTGAGAAGAGCTACTTGTGTATTTCATGTGAGTTGTGAGTTGTGATGATCATTTGTTTTCATGTGTCATTATTTAATCACTCCTATTAGGATTAGGAAGCTCTCATTGAGAAAGCATGGGAAATCTGTTTTTGTAACTTTTTTTTGAATGCATCGAAATATCAAAAGTCAAGACTGTGAGATTAGAATTGATGTTTACTTGAGCCACTGAATGCCATTGCTGCCTGTGAGACTGCGAAACATAAACATGTTTTGGTTTTTTGTTGATTATTGACGTACCAATTTAACGGGAAAATTTAATCTGAGAACCCTTCTGGTTTGTTTCTTGTTGAATTAGCTGTGAAATTACCTTCCATTTCAGCATCTTAGTCTTTGATTTAGATTCAGTTCTGCATTTTGAAATGCATCTAAATTGGTTAGTGAGGATGTGTGCTATGGATTTTCAGTTTGTTTTGTGCTAGGTGTCTACAATTTCAAACATGGAAAGTTCATGGCTATAGTTCAAACAAATGACCAATACTGAGGCAGTTGTTTGAAGACCAATCTAGTTTAACATGTCCAGTAACAAGATTGTCCCTGTGTTAATGATGTGTTTTCTATTAAATATGGAACTTGTAATTTCTGGTCTGTTTATCTTTCCATATCTTGGCTGAATTTATGTCTTTGAATATCTCACAATAGTATGATCTATAGCCTCGTGATGCAAATTTGTTTACTTCTTGTGAATAATTTCATATCGTATTGTACGTGTATGCATTCTCGATTGTATTGTATTTTGATTCGTTTGGAATCCATGAATTTGTTGGTTCTTGTCTGAATCTGTTTCAAAAATTTCAAAAGAGGGTTTTAGGGATTTCAAGTTCTTGTTCACTTCTTTGTAAACAAAAAAATATTCTTTGTTGGAGTATGAAATGATCTAAAAACATTATTGTAGCCTGTAACTCCAAGAGAGCTTTTCACTCATTTTGAATCGGATTCATTTGGTAATTCTACTTATCTCTTTTCTGTTTGATGATGTAAATTTATTGAAGGCTGGTACTTATATCTGAGCATGTTCATACATTTGGATTGCTATGAAGAATAGTTTATTCTCTTTAAAATAAAAATTTTCAATAACAATGAATCAATGTAATTAGAATAATTTGATATGTATTTATTGATAACTTGTTTGGAAATGATTATGGAATCATATTTGTATATATTTACATTATAAGCATTGGAATGAATTGATAAAGTGTTATTAGTTCGTAAATGGCATGACTTTGTTGTTGTTAATATTCATTTACTAATTTAAAGTCCATGAGCTTAATTAGAAAGTCTCTTCTTGAAGCCAACAAAAGCGAGTCTCTTAGATAATGAAGGATTAAGTATAGGGTTAGATAAAATGAAGGGCTAGGCACAGTTTGCCAGGAACATGCATGACGTGCCGTCATCATTAAAACATTATTCACATTAGAAAGCAGCTTTGTACACAATATTATGAAAACAACTCTGGTTTTTTACTATTTGTTTCACTAGGAAATGGAGCTTTCCAGAAATAGTTGTTGATGACCATCCTTACTAGGTTATCTAGGCACTTCCGGTAGGAAAAGCCCTCTCTATGACCATCCTTCAAAACGACGTAAAAGCATCTGCTTTCCTGAAAACTACTATGTTTGCTAATCTGTAAAGTTGCATGTGAAGTTGCATTTCTATGTTCTATTTTAACATGCTAGTATGCTACATGGATCTTTCCATCTTTTCTTATTATCACTTGATGAAGTTTAGACATATGACTTGTTTTCCTTATCGTTTTATCAGAAAATGGACCCGACTAAATGTTTTGAGACAGCCATCCATATAGACCAGGTACAGTATCTCATCAACTTAAGAATAACGATCGGATTCACGTAATGATGGTTAAGGCATAAACTAATCATTTACTAAATTGTTCTTGTGTATTTGCAGGATTTGATTTCAATCCCGCGATCATTCTACCGTCGTTGGGGACAACAAATACCGCGTGTTGTGACTATTGAAGACAAAAGCGGAAATCTGTTCAATGGGAATATAGTAATCCATGAGGATCGCCCATATTTTGCAACAGATACAAATGGTATCAGGGAGTTGTATTTGTTGTCCACTGGTGCATTGGCAAAGTTTAAGTACCTTGGGGGTTCTCGTTTCTACATGTTCATCCCTTTGGAAGATTGATGAGTTTTGATATTTTGATTAGTACTTATTGACTGTGGTGTATTTTTATGTTTTGATCGTTAATCAGTACTTATTAAACTTTTTTTGATAAACCATTATTAAACTTGCGTTAATTAATGTATATGTTTTCTTGATCATATTGACTGTGGTGTTTTGGATCGTTAGTACATCATATTTACGTTTTCTATTTATTTTAAAAAAATATTGGTGTATTTTGTTTATATCAGAAATTAAAAATCAATGGGGTAATAGTTGAAAAACTATATTTGGTCGCCAGGATCGTTACAGGAAAATTAAAAAAAAAAAAGAAAATCAAAATTTGCGACCGAAATAGAGACCGAATATCGGTCACCAAATTAGGCGAGCTGGGTATGCGACCAACTATACGGCGACCGAAATATATACTTTTGCGACCGAAATATTGGTCGCAGATTTGCGACCGAAATATACATTCGGTCGCTAAACATTTAGCGACCAGGGTTTCTGCTACCCCCTTAATTCGGTCGCTATACAGTATAGCAACCGAATTATCATGTTTAGCGACCAAAATATTCGGTCGCTAAATAGGTTTTTTTTTTGTAGTGTGTGTTTTGAGTTTGATGATGATTGGATGTGTTTTGTGTTTAAGGAAGAAGGAAGGGAGGAAGAGAAGGAATGAGAGAGAAAGAGGAAATGGTCTAAACCCATATTCCGGCGAGTCACCGACGAGTGGGCCAGTAAGTGGCGGTGGTTTTCGGCAAGTGGCGACGGAAACCTAACGTCGTCAGTGCAAAACTAACATAAGGGACCAAAATAGGCTAACCTTTATAAAATAAGGGAACAAAACAGAACAAAAAATAAATGATGGATCAAAAGAGTAATTTAGCCTAAAAAAATAGTATTCAATTTCAAAATAGGTACAAAAAAAAAAGAGCATCGGATATTTTTTGCATGATAAACATTCCTTATCTGATGGTTTTGGAAATACTAGATTTTTTACTTGTGCGATGCACAGAAGAATTACGTGTAAAGAGAAATATTTTAGATTATTCTAAAAGATTATTGATATTTAAATATATAAAATAAAAAATTAAAATGGTAACAAATGCATTCGTGTAGTAGATGGAGAACAAATAAATAGATGAAAAAATGAATAAATTTATTGTTATTTCATTATAAAGAAGTATTTTATAAAAATTGGCTCTATTTACTGATAGATCAACAAAAACGATGTGTGATGGCTAAGATTACATAATATTTTGAAACAATATTGATACTTAAATACAGAAAAAATAGATTTTAATAATAATAACAATATTACAAATGTTTGTATTAACTATAGCATTAAAAGATAGATGAAAACAAAAACTTTTTAAGCTCGTGATGACACCTATATGTATTTTTAGGAGAGAGCGCACATATATATATAAAAGTTTGTTTGATGGACCTTTTTCTTTATATATTTTACTCATATTGTGACAATCCACTCTTATACCAGTGCATATTCATGTAATATTTTTGACCTCGTATAATATAAATATAAATATAAAATAATTTAAAATTACGTAATGGTATCACTAGTGTAAAATATGCTTTTTACATCGGAGTTTACACATCGGTTTCTTTGAAACCGATGTGTAAAACGAGGCGGTGACATTTTTGAAATTAAAATCAAAGTATTACACATCGGTTTAAATTTTAACCGATGTGTAAAACATTTCCACATCGGTTATTTCTAACCGATGTTGAAAATTAAAACAAAAAAAATTTAAAGCCAGAATTTTTATTATTTAACATCGGTTCTTTTTGAACCGATGTGTAAAATAGTGATTAACCACATCGGTTTCAATATAACCGATGTATAAAATTATTAAAAAAATTAGAATTTAAAATTTTACTTTTTCCACATCGGTTTTTTGTAACCGATGTATAACATTATAAAAAAAAATTCGAATTTAAAATTTTACTTTTTCCACAACGGTTTTTAGTAATCGATGTATAATATGGTTAACCACATCGATTTTTATATAACCAATGTGTATAATATGGTGAACCACATCGGTTTTCGTTATAACCGATGTGTAATATTCCTAATTTTTTTCATTCCCTCTTTCTGTTCCGTGCCCTCCCAGTCTTTAGTTTATGAAAACCTAAAACACAAAACACTCCTCTCTTTCTCACATCGAAGCAATCCCTCCCTCTGCTAACGTGCGGCTCTCTTTCTTCCTTCACGCAATCCTCCTCGAAGTTCATCTCCTCCTCGAAGTTCATCTCCTCTGCTCGCCGTCGTCTCTGGCTCGCTGCTGCATCTCGCGCCAACCCTCTTGTGCTTCCTCCGCTGCTGTTTGTTGTTGCTGGTGAGTGTCTTCCTCTGTTTTATAAGCATCAATGAATGTGTGTTGAAAGCATTTTGTTGTCCCTGCTCCTTTAAGCATCAATGAATGCATCAAGTATTTGTTTAATTAACTCAGATTGTTTCTATTCTGTCTAAGAGTTTTTGTTCTTTAATTTGTCTCTATTTATAGAATGTAGTTATTCTAGTAGAATGAGTTTAGCATGATGTGGTTCTGTGTATTCTTCATTCAGTTTTAAAATGGGTACTATACTAATGTGTATCCTTGTATTCTCCTATTCTATATTCTACATTTATTTGCTATTTTGCTTCTATGGGATTTGCCTTGCTGAACATTGTAATGTTTACTGTGTTGTAGACTAAATGACTGACAAAATGCTTGATACTGTTTTTTTGAGATCTAGTGTTGTATTCTGGATGATGGTTATGTCCTTTGCTGAACACATGTATCCCCTCTTGCAACCTTGATTTATTTGATATGTGGTTAAGTCTAGCAACCCCTGCAGTTTTATTCATAATTTGCACTATAAAATTTGGATTTTTGCTCTGTTAATCCTGTTAAAACTCTGAGTCATAACTTGGTCAAAACAACAAGTCTTGGATTTAATCTCTTAACAATTTTAGTACAGTTTTTGTGATCAATTTCGTGTCTTATCTGCATGTTTTCATCTTCTGTCATATTCTTTAATTTATAACTTTGGCTATACAACTCAGAATCAAGCACTGTTTTTTTTTTTCTTGAAATAAGAAGTGGTTTCTATTATTCAATGGGTCTATATGACTAACTTCTATTTAACAGTCTATTTGTTATTTTATATGTGATGCAATTGTGCTCCATTGTGTTACTACTGGATGCAGACCTTGGAAAGGAAGAACTTAGCTGCAAAAGTTGCAACCAAAGCAGCTATCAAAGCACAAAAGTCAGTGACAAGGGGATGAGGATGAGGATGAGGTATGTTCGCCATTACAGTAGCTGTAATACTTTTTAAAATGATTTTTCTTGCATGTTTAGCTATTTCAATTTTAGCTTTTTTAGTTACTCAATCTTGTTTTAAATAATCTCGAGCAACATAAATGTTTGAGCAACTTTCTTACTCTATTTGCAGAACAAGAAATTGACAGGTGTTATTTTCCTGGATTGTGGATCTGATTTGAGGAGTAGTCATAGGGTTCCTGGTGAGTTTCATTCAGTTACTCAGAAATTTAGTTACAACTTACAAGTGTGTCACCATTAATCAACCATACCATTAAGTTGTGTAGATCTCTTCAGCTTTGCTGTCTTGTATTTTGCCTATTGAAGTTTCAATGACTATTTACAGAATTCTCTCAATTCTAGAATGCTTAACTCAAGGAAGAGTTTTTAGTTGGCAGGTGTACAAGTGTCTTTGACTCCGTTGCATAGTGCTACTGCCTCTGCTTTCTTCACTTCTCTGCTGTCTTTGCACAATAACAACTAGACGTGTGTCTCAGAAGGTACGTTTTGGCTGAAAAGCTTTCATTGGAGTTTTAATGTATTTTCTTGAAAATTTATTTGATTCGAGAATATGCCCACAATAATTAGTAAAGACTTAGTTTCCCGTTTGAGATGCAATACTAATGAGCGTACGTGTATGTGCTTAATGTACCGCTCATTGTGTTGGATCTTGAATTGTCCAAAGTTGGACAGTTTGGGAAAAAACTTTTTCTTAATTCAGTTAAAATAGTTATTCATTGATTCTAATGTTATATACTTGATGAAAGTTTGGATTGATACATTTCCTTTCGTTCTCCGGGTGCATACTTTATCGTGGTGGATGTCATCGTGTTCAAGTAGTGTACGTCGGAGACTGAAGGGAAATGCTGCCGAAATTTTGTCGAGTATGAGCATGAGAGTTAAGGACTAAATGTTAACCGAATGTTGAAAAAGTTTCTTCTCGAATGGGATAGGGCCATACCCTGTCATAAGAAGTGGTTGATGAATATGTTGGACTAAGTACGAAGGTATTGGTTTAGTCATGGATCGCGGTTGGATGAATGCTAGACGGACAAGTGATGAGTATGAGAATGGAGTGGAAGATTTTCTACGGTTTGCAAAAACAAATGCTCCTGATAGTGGTAACGGAAGGTTTTATTGTCCTTGTGTTAACTGTTTGAATGAGAGACGACTAGAAGCTGAGGAGATACGTGATCATCTTATTTGTGAGGGGATTTACAAGAGTTATACAACATGGATATGTCATGGTGAATCGTTAGACAGGCCGAGGGTGTCGGATAGAGAGGAAGTTGATGACGTGGAAATGGACGATGGACTAGAGGACATGATCCGTGATGTTGGGCAAGAGTCTTTTCGGGGCGCATATGTGTATGATACTTTGTGCAGTGATGCGCAAGTGGCTTTGTATCCGGGGTGCACTAATTTCACACGGTTGTCCGCGGTGTTAAGATTGTTCAATGTGAAGGCGAGAAATGGGTGGAGCGATAAAAGCTTTACTGAATTGCTTGAGTTGTTGAAAGAAATGCTTCCAGAAGGCAACACATTGCCATCTTGAAACTATGAGACGAAGAAGATATTGTGTCCGATGGGTATGGAGTATAAGAAAATACACGCTTGCCCCAATGATTGCATATTGTACAGGAAAGAGTTTGAAGAGATGCACGAGTGCCCCAGGTGTAGGGTATCACGCTACAAAGTGAAGGATGGTGATTCTAGTTGTGATGTGGTCACCAAAGGTCCTCCTGCGAAGGTGTTATGGTATCTTCCCGTGATTCCGCGGTTCAAGCGATTGTTTGCTAATGTAAATGATGCAAAGAACATTAGATGGCATGCAGATGAGAGGAAGTGTGATGGACAGCTTCACCATCCGGCCGATTCTTTGCAATGGAAGAGAATTGATAGTTTGTTTCCGGATTTCGGCAATGAGCCCAGAAACCTCAGGCTTGGACTTGCTACCGATGGAATGAATCCATATGGAAACTTAAGTAGTATTCATAGTTCATGGCTTGTTCTCCTTGTAATTTACAACCTGTCTCCTTGGTTGTGCATGAAGCGCAAATACATTATATTAAGTATGATGATTTCGGGTCCTAAATAGCCAGGAAATGATATTGATGTTTATCTGAGTCCCTTGATTGAAGACTTGAGAATGTTGTGGGATGAAGGCGTTGATGTGATCGACGGGTATTGCCGTGAGACATTCAGATTGCGTGTGGTCGCGCTGTCGCGCACGCGCCAAAAAGCGAGCGGTTTGTAAAAATGTAGTTTAGGGAGCGACAACTCGAGTATCGTCTCACAAGGACTCTTGGGTTGTTGTTAACAGAAAAAGTCAGAATTGGGGGGTTTTGGATTTGAAATAAAATAAAGAAAACAAAGCAGAAACAGAGCAATAAAAACAAAGCAGTTTAAAGGATTATCAAATAAACTAAAGCGATTAATCTACTGTTCTCGGTTTCCCAGTATCATCGGTTCATATAAATCCAAGCCCTAAGCAGATTATAATCCCCTTTCGGTTGTAGCAACAATTAACAAACGAAATCGCTACTACGAGATATATGTTCCTATTCTCGAATTAAACAAACGGGGTTAAGCCCTCATGAACTAAACGAACATGAACGAACACACGCGAATTAAACAAACGCGATTCAATATAGGAACATAACATCACCGAAATAAATCAACACAATACTATACACTCCTGAATTAAACAAACAGAAATATATAGCATAGTATTGAAAAGGGAAAAGCAAACAAAACAGGAAGTACATAACCTCAAGTGTGGTGAAACCCAATTACAGTAGATTGATCAAAGGAGACTAGCTCTCTATTACAAACATAATCCTAAACCTAATTTGCAGCCGTCCTATGAAAAGAAAAGAAGAAGAGAAGAGAGATCCCTCAGTTCTGCCCTAAACAGACTATAAATACAAATTCTGGGTTGCGGTCGCTCGCGAGGCGGATCTTATGAACAGTTGCTATCTCGCGGGGCGAAACAGGTTTCGCGAGGCGAGCCAGAAAGGGTGACTGTTGCTGCTCGTGCTGGTTTTCAGGCTCGCGAGGCGAGTATACTCTCGCGAGGTGAATCCTCCAGAATTGCATTTTTCCATTTTTTTCTTCATTCCCTTGCCTCTAAGTGCTTTATTCTAACCTGAAACAATATGAAATAGCAGTGAATGCTTTATTTGACTCAAAACTAACTAAATTAGCCTAAAAATACTTTAGAGACTCAAAATGCTGCTTGACGACAATCAAGTCTAATTTGGGCGAAAACGATATATAATTAGCACAAAACCACGGTCATACTAGCCATAAAACTAGATGAGCCAGAGGCTAATCAAAATACCCCAAACTTAAACTTTGCTTGTCCCCAAGCAAACTAAAACTCAAAAACTTAAAAAGACTCAGACTTGGCAAGCTTAAAGGTTCAATCAACTTTGCACAAATTTCAAGCCAATATTCATCAAAACAGTTTTCTTCAATGTTCCCCCCTTTCAAACAAAGCAATCCCCACATGCATTCACTCTAAACAATTGAGAGTTTCATCATTCAAGCAGTCATCAATTTAAGCAAGGGATCCAAGTTACACACAAGAGGGAGATCACCAAATTCAAACAATCGCCTTCCTCACAAGGGCATTTAGTGTTTCACTCAATCGCTCAGTTTGTCTAGGCTATCAACAATTCACTCAATTTCACTTTTAAGAGCACTTCCCATGAATTTGATTTTCATCTCAAAATGGTTCCTGAGACACCCCGTTGTGCCCCATTGTATTATTACATTAAAACCTTAATATTTATTTACTTAATCGCGCGCTTACTGTTGAAAATACGTAAAAATTAAAACTTAAATAATAATCATATAACTTCTACAAATACAAAACACACCAAAACTATATTACATAAATACACACATAATTATTATTTATTTTACACAACACGGTTTAGGGTATCCTCTCAGTAGGATCCCACACCGGTACTTATTTATACAAACATGCTTATAACTAACTGAAAGCAAGAAACGTCTTATATGACTCACTGGCCCTAAACTTACTACGCTACATTATCAGGATCAGTAGATGGTTCTTCAGCGTCGACTTCATACGGAACGTCGTTCAACTCTTCAACAATCTCCGTCTCGTATGGGGTTCCATCCATCTCCTCAGCAACATATTCCTTCATCTGGTCTTCTAACGTAACAAAGTAGACATACACAAAAATACAGAAATAGGGAGATAAGAAACAGTTCTATCATCATAAGTGGAAAAGATTCATAGCATATAATACAATAATAGTCACAGACACGCATCATTCAAAATCAACAATCATCCTCAATTCACTATATCATCCTCTACCCTTCAACTCATGCAACTAGACCTTTATGTTGACGTGGCCACTACTACTCCTGTCACACATCCCTCGTTAGGGATGCCGATCGATCGCCCAAGTGACACGTTCCCCACGCCGGTGCACATTCTTATCCATGGTAAGAATGCTCATGCAAAGCAATGACACTATAGCTGCACTGTATCGTCGGTGCACACCCTGATTCTCTCTCTCACTCTGTCAAGGGTGCTCATGCAAAGCAATGACACTATAGTTGCACAACTTAAATTCTAATTTGGAACGGTCTACAAGAACTTCGGACCTCGTGTATCTTAAATACACGGTTATGAACAACAATGCAACACATGATTCTCACTGACTTTTATCAATAACAACCTAGTACCTCAAGCTTTTCCTCATAACCTCCACTTACATTCTATATCACATCACTTTTATAAAATAATAGCGAGGCACATCTAATTCATATTCAAAACTCTCACCCAAACAAAATACCTCCGAGCAATATATATCCTTCCTTAAAATCAACTAAGCAATTTATCAAACCAGGCAGATCATGCATAACACAATATCAACAAAATATTCAAATATCATAAAATATCACATATAGCAAATTATCACAACCAACATATCACAATCAACTCAAATAAGTAATAAAGCCACACATCCTCAATATCATAAAATCAACCTTAATGTCGATAACCTACAATCCCCGAATCACCATTGGTTTTACAGAAAAGGTTTCTAATGTGATTTTGGTCTGTCGGTTACTCAACTACTAGTAGGGTTTAGGTCGCCCTACACAATTATTATATAATATGCTACTTATCGATTCCGACGGTAGAATGATTCTTTCCCCCACCTGAGTTTGCACCGGAAATACGTACACAACGATCCTCGTTATCCCGCCACAAGTTAACACAACCACCTTCATTCAAACAACATAACTATAATTAATCAACTAACAACCATCTATGACACTTTAGGGCTAGGTTCGGCCAAGACTTAGAAAATAGGTTTAGGATTATCTTCTAAATGCTATCTTTTGGATCCTAGTTACTAAAGTCTTAACTAACATAGATTACTTATTACAAGACTAAAATTTGAAACAAAATCCTCTAACCTTTAGGGTTAGGGTTTCGGCCCATATTAGGAATTTAAGCTAGGGATTTTTGTTGGACCTAAGCTCTTGGATTTAAGCTATACATGTATTATAGAACTTAAGTCAAGTACTAACTTTCAAAACAAACAACAAAACACCAAACCCATTTTCCTACCTAGGTTCAGCCATTAATGGTTAATAGGAAATAAAAATGATTTTGATCACATGCTCTTTGATAAATAAAGGAGGGATCATAACTAGATCATAGAAATTGGTTTCACATTTTTATGATTTTTCTACAATTTTCTAGAATTATTTGAAGTTCTAGATCTAGGAATGGAAAAATATGATTCATGGCATAAACATGAGAAATACATGAATATGAAAGCTTATATGATCAAGGAGATGAGCTTTTACCTCTTGAAGATTGAAGAAATGAAGAAAATGATCAACCTTCACTAAGCTGAAAACTGGACAGCTTGAGGGTGTGATGGTATTGTGAGTGTATCTCACAATATACTCATCCAAAAATCACGAAATTTGGCTTGATAGAAATATAAGAAGAAAAGGAACAACTTTGGTGTTGAAGGTTTCATTTGGTTCGGATCATAACAGGGGTGAAAATGGACTTATTTCTGCTGTTTCGTGGGTTGCTGAGAATTCTGGGCAGTTTCGGTATTTTGATCCTATCTCCCAATACACTAATCCGTTTTTTATGATCTTTAGCTTGTTGGAAAGAAGAGAGAAATAGGAACAACTTTTATGTTGAGTGTTTTCCGATTTTTAGAAAGGAAGATGGTCATATGTTTGGTGGGAATTCGGTGTTCTTAGGGTTTTGTAACTTAGTTGGTGGGGAAGATGAAGAGAATGAAGAAGATGAGTGAAATGGTGAGGGAGGCCACGGTTTTGGGGTATTTATAGGAGTAATATTATGCCTTGTTTGGTTAAAAGGAGTTGGTTTAATGGGTTTTGTGATTATTAAATTAATATAAGCTTAACTAAGGTTATAATTAACTTAACTAAGGTTATAATTAACTTAACTAAGGTTATTTTGGCTAACCATGGTTAATAATATGTGGCTCACATTTGATGGAGGTGTGGCTGATTTTGGGCCACACAAAATGACTCACCAATGAGTCATCGATCTTATCCATTAGCGGTTCCCGGAAATTCCGTACGCAACTCCGTCGTTTACCCGATTTCGGTTTTTGAGAGGAAAATAATGAAACGAAAGCAAAATGAAATTGGTAATATTTATTGGAGGCGGATGCACGAAATTAGAGAGATGTGGGAAGTTTTCAACCATGTAAAATGAGTTGTTAAGAGTGCGTAGATGCGTCTTGTTAATACCCGCGAAAGCTTGGGGGTATTTTGGTCTTTTTTTCCTAAATGTCATGATTACTTGCATTTAATGCTCATAAATGCTTGGTGACTCGTCCTCCATGAGCTATCATGTATGACTCGTTGTCCCGATCCCTTGACGGGTCTCTGCAGTTCCGTTTTCGACTCCGTCGGCTCCCCGATTAGGGTTTTACGCCCGTATAAAGCGTAATATTTTATTTTCGGTTGAAAATTTTCAAAACAACCAAACTCGTTAGAAATATGATTTAAATATAAACCATTTTGTTCACGAGTCAAAATTAGGTTTTCTGCTCAGTAAAATTATACTGTCAGTGAAAACGCAGACCGGGTTCCGTCTGAATTTTCAACCCAAATTTTTATCGTAAGCTTCTACCCTAAGATAGAATATGGATATGATTTTTATTTCATAAAAATCAATCTCCATGAACTCGTATAAAAATATAAATAAATACATTTATACCGGTTAATACAGCGAAAATATTTTTACTGAAAAAAATAAAAATCGGAAAATAAAAAGTAGGGTGTTACAGTTCCCACAGAAAACATGCATGCAACATCAAAAGGTCTTTTAAGGTTGTAATGGGGCATGGCTAAGGGTAGGATATACGAAGGTACTAGGCTTAAGTCCCTAGGAACTAAGAGAGCATGAAACACTTCAAAACATTGAATTTCCACTAAAGTTCCTTTTTTTCATTTTTCTTTATGCTTTGGGTGACTACAACCTTTTCTTCTAATACTTTTTTTTAAACATTTTTACACTTTTCTTTTTTTCCTCTTTTTTTTTTCTTTGCCTTTGGCTCCAACCTTTTTATTATTATTTTTTTCTTTTCAATCCCAAACAACACATCATATCCTTGTAGCCACCCCAAACTTAGTTTCTTGCAACCATTCTCTTTTCTAAGCTTCCATGCTCTCCTAATCCTAAGATCGGGTTAACATGGTTTTTCAGATTTTTGGCTTGTAACATAGGTTATCAAGAAATAATAGGCTAATTAGGCTCAAAGGGCTAACTAGGGAACATGCAAACCATGAAGAGACTCAAGCAAATTCGGGAAAGTGCAATTTGAAAGTGATTCACACAATTAAAAACATGTTGGAGGCTCAAATCCTCACCTGGACATTTTTGCAAATTGTTTGACTGAGATTCTATCCCTAGTGTGTGCTTCCCTTCACCCCAAACTTATCATAAATCATGCAATCATAACAAAATATCTCACAGTTCAGTTTTCAATTTTTCAAGTGGGGATCAAATTTTCAATTTTTCAAGACTTAGGGGGAAATCATCAACAAATAACATGCAATCCATCTATGCAAATTCAATTAAAATCCAGCAAACTTGCCGACACAAGACTCAACAGACATATACTCCTGATCTTCTCAAATTATTCAGGAGCTAAAAGAAAACAAAACAAAAACAAAGCAAGGAAAAGAAAATTAAAAAGGAAAGGGTTTAGAGAAACTCATGGGGGCGGTTCCACCAGGATCCCACTGTCTGTGATACAGTGGCCACGGAATGCCCAAATTGCAGTATGATCCTCCCGGATCCCATGGCATGAAGCATAAGGCCCACATGATAGACAAGGGACTGAAGCTTGTTCTATGGTCCCCTAACTTGCAGCCTTGATATGGAGGTGAGTGCTTGACAGTTATGGTGACCTCGCCAAGTGCGGCGGACTTCTCACTCCCTCTTGGGTCAAGGTTGACCTCTTTCTCAATAAAGTCCTCCCAATAAAATCGGGGTTCAACCTCTTGGACTGGCCATGGTGCAAAATCCAGAGGCTTGAACTCCATCACCGGTTGTTCCACAGGGGGAGGTGGCAAACAGGTAGAGAGGGTCTCTGGTGTTGCTTCAACTTCTGCACGTTCTTCATTCACTGCATTAACAAATCCATCACCTGCTAAACCTGCAGAATTCTCAGCACACACCACAGAAAGGTTAGAGTTAGTACAGTTAGTAGATATGGTACAATAAACTGAATCAGTAAAGGTCTGAATGTCTGGAAATTCAGCACAAAGTTCATCCATCCCATCACTTTCAACACATGCATATGAATTAATAGAAGCATCTAACTCCAAAGGTTCTTCATTATCCTCAGGCATGGTGAAGCAGATGTCCTCCTGATCCTCAATTTCTATGTTTCCTGGATGAACATGGCCCTCAACCTCATATGTCTCATGTTCCATATGGATGTTTTGCTCTTCATACCTTTCAAAACATGCTACACACGAAGCAAATTCATTACAATCAGCACACGAAGTATAATAGATAGAATCAGGGGAGGTGTGAATATCTGGAGATTCAACACACAGTTCATCAATAGAAGTATTCTTGACATCATTATCAAAATTATCCTCAGAGGTATTGTCAAGAATAACTACTTGTGAATCTGTATGTTCTTCAAGGGAATGTGGAGTTTGCAGTGTATCCAAGGCATTAATGCTAGCATCTGTTCGTTGCTGTAACTGTGTCTGTAAGGCCTGAAACTGTCCAATTTGCTGCTGAAAAAATGTAGTCATTTGTGCAGTCATTTGCTTGAATAGGTCCTCTAGTGAAGGTCCAGAAGGTACAGAAGTGGTCACTTGGGGAGGATTCTGTGGTGGTGCCAGTGGTAACATTAGTTGTTGGTCCCCATACCAAGGGTTTGGATGGTTTCCCCAGCTGGGGTGGTACTCATCAGTGGAAGGGTCAGGAATGTTGTGCCCGATTGATGCAGCTCTGAAAGCAGGAGAGTATCTCCACAGGAAGACTTCCTTCAAATCAAACCAGGTTGAGATGGAATTCGGCTCGAGACAACAAAACCAATCCTTCGCAGCACCTTCTAGTGAGAATGGGAAGGCTCTCAGCTTGATGTGATCTTCTGTCATTCCTTTAGGTGGCCGCATTGTAGAACAAACAAACTGGAATTCTTCCATATGCTTCAGCGGATTCTCACCTACATAACCACTAAACCTTGGCAACCGATGTATTAAACCAGGAGAGTCAGGATAATATATGCATGGTGGTGGCCTATCAAAGTTAGGATAATATATGCATGGTTCATAATCAACATTAGGCATAAAACCTTGCATATAATTATCCATGGGAAACACTAAGAGTCACAACCAGACAAAGCAGCCAAAACTAATTCAGTAAAGAGATTTTTTTTTTGAAATTTAATTTAATTTTCTGTTAATAACAACAAGAGTCCCCGGCAACGGCGCCAATTTTTGGTCGCGCTGTCGCGCACGCGCCAAAAAGCGAGCGGTTTGTAAAAATGTAGTTTAGGGAGCGACAACTCGAGTATCGTCTTACAAGGACTCTTGGGTTGTTGTTAACAGAAAAAGTCAGAATTAGGGGGTTTTGGATTTGAAATAAAATAAGGAAAACAAAGCAGAAACAGAGCAATAAAAACAAAGCAGTTTAAAGGATTATCAAATAAACTAAAGCGATTAACCTACTGTTCTCGGTTTCCCACTATCATCGGTTCATATAAATCCAAGCCCTAAGCAGATTCTAATCCCCTTTCGGTTGTAGCAACAATTAACAAACGAAATCGCTACTACGATATATATGTTCCTATTCCCGAATTAAACAAACGGGGTTAAGCCCTCATGAACTAAACGAACATGAATGAACACACGCGAATTAAACAAACGCGATTCAATATAGGAACATAACATCACCGAAATAAATCAACACAATACTATACACTCCTGAATTAAACAAACAGAAATATATAGCATAGTATTGAAAAGGGAAAAGCAAACAAAACAGGAAGTACAGAACCTCAAGTGCGGTGAAACCCAATTACAGTAGATTGATCAAAGGAGACTAGCTCTCCATTACAAACATAATCCTAAACCTAATTCGCAGCCGTCCTATGAAAAGAAAAGAAGAAGAGAAGAGAGATCCCTCAGTTCTGCCCTAAACAGACTATAAATACAGATTCTGGGTTGCGGTCGCTCGCGAGGCTAAACAGGTTTCGCGAGGCGGATCTTATGAACAGTCGCTATCTCGCAGGGCGAAACAGGTTTCGCGAGGCGAGCCAGAGAAGGTGCCTGTTGCTGCTCATGCTGGTTTTCAGGCTCGCGAGGCGAGTATACTCTCGCGAGGTGAATCCTCCAGAATTGCATTTTTCCATTGTTTTCTTCATTCCCTTGGCTCTAAGTGCTTTATTCTAACCTGAAACAATAGGAAATAGCAGTGAATGCTTTATTTGACTCAAAACTAACTAAATTAGCCTAAAAATACTTTAGAGACTCAAAATGCTGCTTGACGACAATCAAGTCTAATTTGGGCGAAAATGATATATAATTAGCACAAAACCACAGTCATACTAGCCATAAAATTAGATGAGCCAGAGGCTGATCAGCGTGCCATGTTATTTTGCACCATCAATGACTTTCCAGCATACGGGAACCTGTGTGGGTATAGTGTTAAGGGGCATAAAGCATGTCCAATATGTGAAGAAGGCACATGTTACCATCAACTGCAACATGGAAGGAAGACGGTTTACCTTGGGCATCGTAGATTTCTCCGACATAATCATCCTTATCGTAGATTGAGAAAAGCTTTCAATGGACTTCCGGAGAATGAAATTGCTCCGGTGGCCTTGACTGGAGAGCAAGTTTATGAAAGGGTGAACAACACTAATGTTATCTATGGGAAGACCCAGAAGAAGACTACCGAGAAGAAAATATGGAAGAAGAGGTCGATCTTCTTTGATCTTCCATACTGGTGCAAGCTTGATGTAAGACATTGTATTAATGTGATGCATGTGGAGAAAAATGTGTGTGACAGTTTAATCGGAATGCTTCTCAACATTCAAGGCAAGACAAAGGATGGTGTGAATGCTCGTCTAGATCTAGTTGCGATGGGTATACGAGAGCAGTTAGCTCCACTTAAAGTGGGGGATAAGAAGACTTATTTGCCCCCAGCATGTCATACTTTATCAAAACAAGAGAAAAGAAGTTTCTGTGAATGTCTACAGGGAGTCAAAATGCCACAGGGTTACTCTTCAAATATCAGAAGACTTGTCTCAATGAAAGATCTCAAATTAGTTGGCTTAAAGTCTCATGATTGTCATGTCTTGATGCAACAACTACTACCGGTGGCCATTCGTGACATATTGCCTAAAAAAGTCAGACATGCCATTACTAGGTTATGCTTATTCTTCAATGCTATATGTAGCAAGGTCATTGACACTAAAAATTTGGATGAGTTGGAAAATGAGGCAGCCATTGTCTTGTGCCAATTGGAGATGTATTTTCCACCTTCATTTTTTGACATCATGGTTCATTTGATTGTTCATCTAGTGAGGGAGATTAGATTGTGCGGCCCCGTTTATTTAAGGTGGATGTACCCGGTTGAGCGATACATGAAGATCTTGAAAGGATATATGAAAAATCCACACCATCCCGAAGCATCTATTGTTGAAAGGTATGTTGCAGAAGAAGCTATTGAGTTTTGTACAGACTACATATCAGAAGCGGAACCTGTAGAGCTTCCGAAGTCTTGTCACGAAGGAAGATACGATGGTAAGGGTAAACGAGGTATCACTGTTAAGAGCATGGATCGGGAGGAAGTGCTTCAAGCACATTTGTATATATTGAATAAAACTGATGAGGTTGAACCATACTTATGTGAGCATAAAAGCATCATCAATGAAACTTACCCTAGAATGAATGAAAAATGGTGTTTGAACAAGCATAACAAGACTTTCTTGAACTGGTTTAAAGAAAAAATTGCAAAGGATGGTATTGCTTCTGATACATTAAAATGGCTAGCACAGGGGCCTAACTTTGATGTAATATGCTGGAGTGGGTACGATATCAATAAGTTTTCCTTCTATACAAAGTCCCAGGATGACAAAAGTACTATGCAAAACAGTGAGGTTATGGTCGTCGCTGAGTCCATGCATTTCTCTAGTTCGAAAGATAAAAACCCTGTTATGGCATCAGTTTCATACTTTGGAATCATTGAAGAGATATGGGAGGTTGATTACACGAAGTTTAGAGTACCTGTTTTTAAATGTCAGTGGGTCGACAGTAACAATGGTGTGCAAACCGATGAGTTAGGATTTAAATTGGTGGACCTTAATAAGGTAGGTAATAAAGAGGAACCTTTCATCATGGCATCCCAAGCAAAACAAGTGTTTTATATCCGTGATCCTTCTAACAAAAGGTGGTCAGTGGTTCTCCAGGGAAAAAACATGTATAATGGTAGTGAGGGAAATCACGATTCAACTCTTGATATTTATGATACTCCTTCTTTCTCAACACGAGTGCCTAATTTCAATGAGGAAAATGAAGTGGATGATGTACATGCTACTCGTAATGATCACCAAGAAGGGTTATGGGAGAACTTTACTAATTGACCACAAAGTAAGTTTAGTTTGATATTACCATCAAGATTGGCATATTATATGTTTACGTTGATATTTATAAGTTATGTTTATGTACGTTGATCAATATTTATAAGTTATGTTTGAGATTTATCCTGACATACTAACAAGTTTTTTTTTGTTTAAACAGGTATACATGGCTGATCGTGAGGATATCCCTCCTTTATGCAGCGGGTCGGAGACCCCGTCTACTGGTAGAAAGGGTAGACGTGCCACACGAATGAGGAATTTGACTGCCAACCGTGGTTCAAATCAAAGGATAAGAGTAGACGTTGATAATAAACTCAATCCTATTGGGCCAATGGCAGATCAGTTTAACAGTTTTGTGGTGACCCTTGCTAGGAACAGGCCTAGTATACTCATTGATAGGTGGAAAGATGTACCGACGGACGTGAAGGATCAGATATGGGAGAGTATTCTGGTATCTATACTTCTACGTCCTGTGTTTGTCTGTATCTACTTTATTTTTATCTTAATAATATCATACAGTAATTCGTTGATTCTTTTGGTCTTAATGTAGTTGACCTTTGACATACCGGATACGTACGTTATGAAGAAGCATTTGCTAATGTATGTTGGAGAGCGTTGGAGGGATTTTAAGGCCGACTTGGGCAGATACTATGTATTCAATCCAAAAATTAAAAAGAACCCACTTGAGGTGTATCCGTTTCTTGACAAGGCGACGTGGGATCGCTTTGTTCAGAGCCGACATGATCCCAACTTTCAGGTTAACTTATTTGATTTGTCTCTAAATTTATGTAATTGCATTAATTTTATTTACTTATGTAATTTAATTGTCTTCTATTTATAACAGGAGAAGAGGAAAAAGGGGCAGAAAAACTAAAGCAAGAATGTCTACCCCCATGTCATGTCTCGTGGGGGATATAAAAAGCTTGTTCAGAAAATGGTTGAAGAGGAAAAGAAAGCACGTCAGGAAGCAGCATCTCAGGCGGATCCTAATGCTGAAAATCGTCCAGAGGTTGTTGATCCACCTCCACCCCCACGCCATCGTAAATGGAAGAGGGCCCGACAAAGAAAAACGGGACAATATACATCTGAGGAGGCCCGCCAAGTAGCTGAGAAGATTGTAAGTATAATTTATTGTAATTGTCATTTTAAGATTGTTACCGAATTGTAATGTGACCTGATATTTTATGTGATAGGATGCCTTGGATGATCAGCTAACCCAAGGAACCTTTGTTCCTAGAGGACGCGATGATATCTTAGCTGCTGCCATCAGAAACCGGACCACCGGACCGACCGTGTCATTGGTGTTGGATGGGGAGTCGGCATTCGCCAATACCATGGTTCATCTTCACACCAATGCCACAGGGATGTTGAAGCAGATAGAGCACGACTAAAACAGGAGATTACAGCTGAGCTTCGACAGGAGATGGCCGAGCAGTTTGCCCAGCAGATGGCAATATTGACTTCTATGTCCCAGCAGATGACAGCCGGTGTCCAACCCTCTGTCCATGTGAGCACTAAGGGCTCATGTGATCCTCCTCATCATCCTGAAAATGATGATGATGGTGATGATGATGATGATGATGATGACGACCCTGATAGGTGTGAGCTGTATGTTGATGATCATCATGATCGTCGCTTAGTGGCATTGGGTAGGGCACATAATAACTTAGGTAATACCATAAACCATCGTTTATTACCGGATGATCAGCTGAGGGTCGTTGTTGAGATTATTCGAGATGCTGATGCTCGAGTCCATGTGCTCACTGAGGAGGTTCAAACAGTGGGTCAGGCCCCCGGTAACTTCATCCTCTGGCCAAGAAGACTGGTCAGCTTTCTTGTTGCATCTGAGGTATTCGGTTAGTTGTGTTTTTCTATATTCATAGTTGAAATAATTTATTATTGTTTAAAGATAATGCTTTATTTTTATTCGTTATAGGATGTTGGAAATGATATTGTGCCTAAAAGGTCGGATCTAGGAAGACCAGAGATGTCTGCTCCTGCCAAGGTATTCATTTGACCATTTAGTTAATAACGAATTAAATAACTTAATTATCCGTGATTACTAATATATATCTATGTTGTTTAGGGGATCGACAAAGGGGCACCTGGCCATGGTGATGTTTTTAAAGTTCTGGCTATACAGGTTGTCACCATGGAGAATGACGCAGCCTTGGTAAGGTTGGAACATGATGCCAGCCCTGGTGATGAACTGTATATCCCAAAGAAGGAACTTATGGAGATGGTACTCAATAAAGAAATGGCTAGTTCTGCACACATATCGTTATGGTGCACGTAAGTACATTTTATTTATAAGTTAAGTAATTAATTTTTAAATACTATGATAATTAACATGTTTTTCCAATATATTAGGTATCTGCATCGTATGTTAGTCGATCAGGGTAACCTCGCCCTTTATGGGTTCATTGACCCCATGTTCATTCAGGGTGATGTTCTCCTAGCATCAGAAGACCCGGGCACTACCATACGTGATATACTTGACCGAGACGATCATCAATTCTATCTTGCGCCTTATCTCAATAAGTAAGTACCGGTTATTTAAGTATAACTATATATGACTTAGTCACTAACTGTTCCGTAAATACAGCCAGCATTGGCAACTGTTGCTCTTGTACCCAAGAATGAACGTCGTGGTCTTCTTCTTCTCATTGGGAAATAAGCCGGTGAATCAACTGAAGACGATCATCGAAACGTAAGCATTAAAATACTTTATAATCAGTAATGCAGTTGTTTTAATTATCTAAAATCTATTAGATATACTTTAATTAATGTTTTTGTTATGATAGGTCTATTAATGCAACCCACATGTTGCGTGGTGAAAGGAGTACTCGGGCTATCAGATGGATTATTCCTAGCATAAGATATTTATTAGTTCAAATGCATCAAATGCAGTGGGTACAATAATTGATTTCTATTTTATTTAATTCCTCATATTCTAATTGGGTTTCATTTGTACGTAGTCACGTATACAACGTGGGTCATGGGAATGTGGCTACTATGTGATGCAGTGGATGTTGGAAATTATCTCCTCCGGGATCACTGAAAGATGGAGTGAGGTAAATGTTAATTGACACAATTAGAAGTAATAGTATATATTCGTTATATGTTTTATGTTAGTTTATTACTTAAAAGATATAATCTTTTGTCCAATTAAACTTGCAGATATTCAACAATCCAACTCCATTTCTGATTTCGACATCAACAACATAAAGAGGCGTTGGGCAACCTTCTTTCTTGAAGTGTACCAACCATAGTTTGTATATATGTAGTTAGTTTAAAGACTTATCATGTACTAGCTATTACTTTTGACTGATCATATGTATTTTGATATGAAATCTATAATATATCATGTAGCTTTTTGGTTTCTAATTATTTTTGTTGTCAGAATGTAATTGAACGTATATATATATGTATTGTTCGTAATAAATTCAATATATATTAGTTGTGTTGAGAATATTTACAGTATGTTATTCTGGTATATATTGATCTGCATTACTGAAACAGGGGGAAAGGAATGATAGGGGAAAGGAATGATAGAGATGTAAATAACAGGAAAAAAAATGAGACTTTACACATCGGTTTTATTAAAACCGATGTGGAAATTTCACTTTACACATCGGTTTTCATTAAAACCGATTTGGAAAGTGAAATTTCCACATCTGTTTTCAGAAAAACCGATGTGAAATTTCAATTTCCACGTCGGTTTTGTTAAAAACCGATGTGTAAAGTGAAATTTCCCAATAGGATACCAATTGACAAATTAATTTTCCACATCGGTTAAGAGGTAACCGCTGTATAAAATATTATAAACATCGGTTTTAAAACCAATGTGTAAAGTGACAATAAACCACATCGGTCGTTTCAACATCAGTTTTAAAACCGATGTGTAAAGCCAAAAATAACCGATGTGGAATCCCTTTTCTGCACTAGTGTATGTCGCTCAAATATTTTAAGCATATCATGAAACAAATTTTCTCCAATAAGTTATATAAGAAGACATATACTTGCAATGACCAAAAAATCATTTTACATATCTTCTCAATTTTTCAAATCCACTTAATGTTATCCCAACATATTTAAGATATAATCCACATAATAAAAAACAACCAAAAGTTAACAATAGATAAGAAGAACATGACAGGAAATCATACATTAACCATTGTCAGATTTAAAAATACCAAATCTGCAGGATAATGTAACAATATAGAAACATCAAATTTATACTCACCTAACGAAATTATGGAGCATATAAGATGTTCAACAATTAATGGCTCTCTAAAAATGTCGAAGTAGGTAAAATCCCTCGTCAATAAGAAAGAGGGACGATTGGAAACAATCTCAAAGTCAAAAAAAATAGAGTCCAAAAGAATAAAAAAATATTGTATCTATTTCTCTACTTGCAGGTGATTTTTCTCCTTTATGCGAAGATCCCAAAGTCTTGGAACTCTTATTGAAGTTGATCCCGAGATTGAAAGGACTTTTCATAGACGTAGAAAACTACAAAGACAAAGAGCGAGAGAAAAGGTGATCCCTATTCAACCCATGGCCGATAAACCGGATACCAAACCACTGAAGGACTATGCAGCCCCAAATGTTAGGGGTTTGCGATTTGGGATTGCTAGGCCAGAAATTGAGGCGGAGAACTACACTATACCGCCCCAGTTAATTGGCATGATTAGGCAACATCAGTTTGGATGGTTACCCTTGGAAGACCCGACTGATCATGTGGAGACATTCTTGGAATTCTGTGATACAACTAGGATTCAAGGTGTCCCGGTTGATGCTATCCGTCTGAGGTTATTCCCCTCCTCTCTGACTGGAAGGGCAAAAGCTTGGTTGAAATCCATGCCTGTTAATACTTTGTCAACATGGGACCAACTAGAGCAGGCATTCATATAAAAATTCTTTCCACCATCCAAGACTACTTACCTACGAACTCAGATCACCGGCTTCTTCCAAAAAGGCGGGGAGTGCTTATCCGAAGCTTGGGATCGTTACAAGGGATTGCTAGAGTCTTGCCCACATCTTGGGCTCGAGAAGTGGTTGTTAGTGCATACCTTCTACAACGGATTGGATTACTCTTCGAAGGTGTCACTTGACTTCGTAGCTGGTGGAGCATTGATGAATAGACCACTGACTGAAGCGTTGCATATCATTGAAAGTGTAGCCACCAACTATCACCAATGGGGTTCAGAAAGAGGTAATAACCCGAAAAAGCTTTCGGGAGGTAAGTTCGATGTAGGTGGTACGGAATTGATTTTGTCTAAATTTGATTCATTGAGTAAGCGCTTTGATAAGCTTGAAAAAGCTAATGTGAGTTCAATAGGTGCTACTAATGTTGCTTGTGAGATTTGTGGAATGAAAGGACATGACTTCATGGAGTGCCCACATGGTAGTGCTCCTGCAAAAGGCGCTTCGGGTGAACAAGTGAATTCATGTCATAATTTTTATGACACGAACCTGAAGTTGCCAAACTATGTTCCCCCAAATTCTTACAACCAAGGAAGGAAGAATAACCCTTATCTCTCCTACGGGAACTACAACAACACGTTGAACCACGAATTCCAAGAAGGCCAAGGTAATAGGAAACCCACATCGGGGTATCCTCAGGTACAAAAGTCTAAACTTGAGTCTCTTTTGGAAAATTTTGTTGAAACAGAAACAAAGAAAAATGAAGAGTTTAGGCAACAAGGTAGGGAAGCCAATGAGGTAATAAAGGAGTTAACATCTAAGGTAGATAACTTAGCCATCTATAATAAGATGTTGAAACTCAGATTGCCCAACAAGCTAGTACATTTTCTAGGACAAAGGGTACGTTTCCGGGACAACCCGAAGTTAATCCCAATAAGCATTGTAATGTTATATACTTGAGAGATGATAAGCTTTGGGTAGTTGAAGAGGATATGGAATGTGAGGAGGACATAAGTGAACAAGAAGAGATAAAACCAAAGTACGTCCCTCCACTACCTTACCAACCTCCAATAACTTTCCCACAGAGGCTAGTCAAGAAAAAACAAGTAGAAAAATAGACTAAGAGCTTAATTGAGGAGCATGATGAAATGATAAAAACTAATATGCCTCCCAAACTAAAAGATCCAGGAAGTTTCTCTATTGCTTGCTCAATTGGAGAAGTGAAAATAGACCATGCCTTATGTGACTTAAGGGCTAGTGCGGGTTTGATGCCACTTACCATCTTTGAGAGGTTAGGAATAAAGGAATTGAGACCATCCAAGTTATCTTTACAAAATGCGGATGGCTCAACTAAAAACCCTCTAGGCATACTAGAGAATATCCCCGTAAAGGTATGAAAATTTTTCATTCCCACTGATTTCATGGTGTTGGATATGTACAGGAATTCTAAATTCCCTATCATTCTTGGAATGCCATTCTTGGCCACAGTTGGAGCAATAATAGATGTAAAAAATGGTAAGCTCTCTTTGAATGTAGAGAAAGGAAGGGTGGATTTTTATTTGACTAACTCATATAAAAATCTTCCTTTTGAGAATCATGTGTGCAGGATTGAGATAATGCCTCCGAAGGTGAAGGAAGAGCTTAACATCGAAGCAACTCCCAAACTGTGCATGACAAATGATGCACCAAATAAAGATGAAGTTGGAGTTTCTCATCATGTGGAGTTAAAACTTCCGCCGGGAGGAAGTAAGGCCATGAGACTCAAAGTGAAAAGAGCAAAGCGAAAGTGAATGTGGCCATATGAACACTATAAGCTCATTAAAGGACTTCCTTGGAAGAGAAGTGTTCTTTCACTTCCAGGCCCAGTTGATCCCGGTTGATTGAAGGGAGTATGGTCAAGCTTAAGACCGTAAAAAAACGTTTCTTGGGAGGCAACCCAAGTTTTATTTCCCTTGCTATTTTGTTTTTTATTTTTGTTTGTTTTGAATAAATTGAGAAGTTTAGAGGAGAAAGATCACAAAATGATGGTTTTTCCAAGTGTGTTTGCAGGTTGGAAAAGCATGAAAAGAGAAGAGGCAGGGCAGTGAATATCATGGCCTGGCCGTGATATCCTTCACGGCCGTGACGCGCTATAGAGGCGTTCTGAGCTAGCACCCACCACCACCTAAGTGAGTTGTTCCATTTTTCTCCTCTCTACAACTTGATTATTTACATTGGGGACAATGTAAATTTTTAAGCTTGGGGTAGGGGTATTTTGCATCAGCAATGGAGTTTTGCATTGGGTTGCTTGACAGATTTCCAGCAACAACAACATTAGCTTTTATTTGGCTAATAGCAGAGCTCAAAGGGATTTTTTTGTTATCAAATTTCAGCTTGTTCCTAGCAGTCCAAATCATCCATATAATGTTGATGATTGCAGCAGCTAACATATCAATCAACTGAGGACTCCATTGCCTTTTACAAATAGAGATGACTGATATAATATCACTATGATCAATCTGCAAATTAATAGAAGCACTGAACCAGCTCCACATGCTTTTTGAAAACTAACGGTTGAAAAACAAATGGCCTAATGATTCAGCATCTGAGTAGCAAAGACTACAAATGGAGACAGATGTGCAGCCTCTTTACATTAGCTGATCTTCTGTAGGTAATTTTTGATGAATCAATCTCCAAACTATGAAAGATTTCAAGGAGGGATTATCTTTCTCCAAATGACTTCTACCCAGCAGCAATGATTTTGAGCAGGGTTGAAGTATAAGAAGGCACTTTTTAGAGTAAGATCACCATTAGGAGAGTCTTGCCAGATAAGATAGTCTAAGCTATCAAATAGAGGGATGTCAATTTGAGCTAATTCATTTATGATATCCGGTAATTTATTCAATATGTTAGTGGGAACTTGCCAACTCCTATCCTGTATAAAATCTAAAACTGAAGATTTAAGGCAGTGATACAGATTAGAAGGGATTTGCATATAGTCAACTAGAGGCTAAGATAGCCATTTGTCAAGCCAGAAGTTCACTTTACTGTCCTTGCCAATTTGCCAAGAAGAATTGCAGTAAACCACAGGTAAATTAGCCTTGATTCCTGGCTAGACTGAGGATTTGACAAACTTGACAGCAGAATTATGCCTCGGATGAAACTTATCCCTGTAGAATATTGCCCACTCTTTAGAAGAAGCTAGCATGTCAAAAGTGAGTTTAAGCAAGACAGCTTTATTTAAGGATTTTAGGGATCTTATCCCTAAACCACCTTCTGTATAAGGAGTGCTCATCTTGTGCCAAGCCACAGTGCAGATCTTTCTGGGTCCCCATACCAAACAAATTTTCTAATACAAGAGTCCAATTGCTTAGCAGGAGCTGCAGACCATTGATATACTTGAAAGCTGTATAAAAGCATGCTCTGAATAACAAATTTTACCAGCTCAACCCTTCCCATAATGGGGAGAGAGAAACCCTTCCAAGCTGTCAATTTGGAAAGGATTCTATCAGCTATAGGCTTGTGATGAAATTTCTTTGGCCTAACTTTGAAAATAGGCACTCCAAGATAGTTGAAAGGGAAGGAGCCAGTAGAAAATCCAAGATTGCTTGAGATCCTTGCAGACTTAGCAGAAGATATATCACCAGATAAGAATTTGCATTTGTTAGAATTCAAAGACTGCCCTGAGGCTTCCCCATATTCCTCAAAGAGCTTCATCAAAGCCTCAAGACTTCTTTTATCACTTTTGCAAAAAATGAGCACATCATTTGCATACATGAGATGGCTCGGGCAAATTAGGTTTTTTGGGCCAGCAGCAGGCTTCACAAGACCAGATTCCACCAAAAGAGAGATCCCTATACTAAGAACATCCTCAGCTAGGCAAAAGAGCAAGGGTGATTGCGGATCTTGTAACACCCTAGTTTTTACACATATGATTAATTATTTTATTTGGATGTTTATGTTTATTTTGTTATGTGGTTTAGTTGAGTAATTAAATTACTCTCTTCAAATTATTTTATTGGGTGCATTAGCACTGACTTATTTCAGTGAATGCACGCTTACTAGACAATAATTTATGTTATTGTCACTATTATTACCAATACAGAAAAATGTTTTAAATAATATGATTAATAGAAAATCATTTCCATATTTTCATTCTATTTAATTTTATATTTGAAAATAAACTGGTTTGACATTAATCGGAGATTAAATTTTGGACCGAGTATTTTCTTAGTTGATTAGTTCAACTATTAATCTTTACTCTAATTTGAATTTCGAAAACATATATTTATCAATATTTATTTTTAGATTCCAAAAAGTAAAAGCATGTTTATTTTAGGCTTAATATCTATCACTCATTTTGTACCCACTAATACAAAAAACTAAAATTCTCTCTCCTTTCTCTCTCAGTAACCCGTAAACCACCCCTCCCTTCACTTTCTCTTTTCTTTCTCTGTTTTATTCTTCTTTCTCTCTTCTTCTTCTTCCTCCCTCCAAACTCAGCTCCTCCCTCTTCCTTGCTATCTAGTTCGCGCCGCCACCCACCAGCCCAGTTCGGCCACCGCTCGTCGCTTGATTGGAGAGGACGAACCGAGCCGCCATCTCCTCCTGCTCGCAGCGCGTCTTCGCTGCAGAAAACGGAGCTCCACCATCGAATACACACCGCTGGGTCTCCGTTCCGGCAGCCGAGAACGCGCGTCGCCACCACGGAGACGCCGTCCAGCAACTGCTAGTTGCGGACCGGTCAGCCACGCGACTCAGTTCGCGTTTCCGGTCACCACTCTCCGATCGCCGTCATCACCACCACTTCCAGCCATCATGTTCTCTTCTCTTCACCTTGGGTAAGTGTTTTACCCTCTATTCTCTTCTAGATTGAAAATCCCCAAATCTGATTTTGAAACCCTAACCCTAGCTCCTTGATTTCATGTTGTAATATGAAATTAAACTATATTTTTATGCAATTGAGACTATAAATTAGTGTTTTACTAAACTAATTTTGTTATCCCTTGATCAAATGAATTTTCCCCAAATTGTATTTAGGAACCCTAAACCCCATTTTGATTTTATTTGAATTTGGTTCTATTTTTGTGAAATTAATTATGATTTAGTGCAATTAGGACTCCTAATTGATGATTTCTAAGTTGATTTTCATGATCCTTTAATCAAAACAAAGTTTCCTCAAAGGGTATTGTGAAGCTTAAGCTCCAAACATGATTTTCTTTGAAAATGACCTTGTTTGGTAATAAGATTAAGTGTTTAGATCAAATTAGAATGTGTGTTTGATCATGTGTAATTGATTTCTTGATTTCTAGTTGTTGTGCGTTGTTGGATTCCCTCTCTGAGACATTTGACACGGCTATGCTTGCTTGATGGAGTAGATAGTTACACTCTTGGGGCTAACGTGAGCCTTAAGACGAGGATCCTTTACTTGTCTTCAAAGGTAAGGGGAGCTTGACTAAGGATATTCAATAACTATATGCATGTGTGTAATTGAGTGTTGAGAATATTATTGTGATATTGAGCCAATATTTGAATAACTTGTTTACTTGAACTATTGTGGTTATTACTTGAAGTTGAACATTTCTTGCTTTAAAGTGTTATGAACTATATATATGTGATGAACTGTCATTAACTGTGATATTATTATTGTTGTGAATATATTACTGTTGATATTGAAGTTTGAGAAGCCAGACTTGAGTCTGTGCCCAATGACTATAAGGATTAAAAGCCTTAATAAGCCTTGAATAAAACTTTGAAAGTTTTGGCTTCACTTATAAAAGTTCCTTGTTTAAAGTGCTTACTTCAGAAGAATAAGATCATTCTTTTTAGAAAAATGTTGAAGTGATTTTGAGTTGAAGAAAACTACATTTTTATGATCAAAATTTTTGTACGAGAGAAAACCTTTTCGAACGGTGTATTTTATGAAGGAAAGACCCTTTGAAAATATTTGACTTTATTCCATCAAGGATTTCAAAAGTAAACGAATTTTCAAATGTTTTTTATAAAAGACTTTGTAAAGGAAAAGATTTTCTCCTAAATGATTTAGAAACGTTCCGGTTACTTGGATAAGTGACCGAGGTTTTGTTTTGGTTTTTGATTTTCACTGAGCGAAAAGTAAACACATGTGAAAGAGAATACTGGTTAGCGAGATGTCGCCTCTAGCATTCAGTTTATGCACGTGATCTGGGATCCGTGTCAAGAATTATGGACCAAGGGTCCCAATCGTGATATTATGGGCAAGGAGTCCTGATTTTGGAATTGAGGACTGTGTGTCCTAATTTCGTTGTTATGGATTAGGAGTCCTTATCATGTTGAAATAAAACATGGATAAAAGTATAATTGTTTCTACGACCATAACCTTGGACTGCGGCATCGGTCTAAGGCATTGTGATTGAGCACTCGGATTGCGCGTCCTGTGTTATTGAGTTTCAAGTGATGAAAATTGTGAATAGTCGTCAGCCTTGGGCTTCGACAACGAAAAAGAGTGAACACAAAGAAAAGTCTCGATAATAAAAACTCTTTTATTCATATGCATTTCCCCTTGGCAGACGTGCTTGAGTTACCGAATACCCGCTTAAGATGTGGTATTTGATGATGTATACATCCGAATGGACGTTATAAGGGATTTGTGATGGTATTGATCTGGGTACATGAGGTGACGGAGACAACTTGCCAAACGTAGCGTATGAGTCCGATCAACTCTTTATTTCTTAATGATAAAACGGTGTTGGTATCTCTTGAGATTAAGTTTAGAGCCTGATGATTGAAGTGTCATGCATTATCTTTACAAAACTGATTGATTCGGGTATGAGACCAACTGATATAACACTTGTCATTTTATCTCTGAATAATAATTAAATGTTAATGTGCTGAGGTGATGTATGTATCGTGTATATGGTTGTTGTGTGATATATCCATTTGTCGGTATCTCACCCTTACAGATATATCAGGTTTCTTCTGGTTCACTATTTCACCCTGGGTACTTTAGTACAGATGGTGCAGAGGAGTCTTCCTAAGTCACTCGGAGACTTAGATCTAGTTGTTTGATGAAGCATTTGATTGTGGAATGACCACGTGAGTTTTCCTCAGAAATAACTTTTAGAATGACCAGCTTATGGTTTGAGACTTGGATTTTTGATAGTATGTATGGGTATGACTCAGAGAGTCTTTATTTTAAATGGAATGTTTATGGCTCGGAGAGCATATCTTTTGAATGAAAACCTAAGATTTTCCTTTTGGTCATGTATACCTTATTGATATAACTATTTTTAGCATATTGTTGCCTGGTTGTATTTGGTGTAACTGGAATTCTGGAATGAAAATGTAATTATTTTAGCAGGTATTCTTTTACCTGGGATGTTCGAATTACAGAGGAGACTCTGTCAAAATTTTTGTAAAAATACTAGCTTTTATTCAAGTACATATCTAAATTAAATAGGCTTGCCAGGCTAGGATTGTAAGTCGGTCTGCCGATCAAGGCTTAGGTTTGGAGTCGTGCCAAATTTTTATACCCAATTTCAGACACTTATGTATTTATATAAATTATTTTTCGAAAGCAACCAGCAAATTATTTTTTAATTTATTTCTGCGGGTGTTTACAAAGTAATCCCCAAGGGGGTGTTACAGATCTCCTTGCCTAACTCCTCTTTTACAAGCAAAGAAGCCCTCTAACTTTCCATTAACCAATAGAGAAAGTTTAGCAGATTGTAACACAACCTTAATCCAATTACAGAAAACACTATTAAATCCAAAAGCTTCTAGGGTGGAGATAAAAAAGGATCAATCCAAGCTTTCAAATGCATTCCTTATATCCCACTTCATAGCTAAGTTCCCCCCAAAGGACTTGTAGTCTAGCAGATTAGAAGCCTCTGAAGTAATGCATATGCATTCTTTTATGGTTCTGCCTTGAACAAATCCTCTTTGTTGATGTGACAGAATTTTAGGAGCAATTTGAGCTAGTATATCAGCTAATATCTTAGTGATGATCTTAAATTGAAAATTGGCCAAAGCAATAGGCCTAAAATCCCCACCCAATTTCACTATGCCAAAGGGATTCTTACATTTGGAACTTTAGGAATGTTTAGCACAACCGGTTTAACATTAGTAAAATTCATTTAGCAATTGATAGGCATAAAACAACGGTTTGCAAAAAAGAAAAACATCGGTTTTATAAAGAACCGATGTGTAAAGTTAAAACAACCTTAAGAAAACAACCACATTAGAATTCATATTAGGCATAAAACAACCTTAAGAAAAAAACCGATTGACTGAGTTGCAAACATCCTGCCCAATAGTATCCTAAAAGGTTTGATGAAAGCATCCACCAAAACCATCAGGCCCAGGAGCACCCTCATTATTCATTGCAAAGACTGCTTTCTTAATTTCATCATTTGAAGGTAAACTGGTCAGGAAAGCATTATCCATTACTGTGACAGAAGCATGGACAACTCTACTAATTAGATCATTTTGAAGACAGATATTAGGGACAGCATAAAGGTTTTCAAAAGAGTTGATGGCATGCTGAGCAATTTCCCTAGGATCCTCAATTATATCTCCCCAGGATCCTCAATTATATCATTCCCTTGCCTTAGCATGGACATTGATTTGGTAGCCTGCCTTACCTTAGTTATCCTATAAAAGAATGTCATGTTTGTCACCTTGTCAAAACCACTTAATTCTAGACTTCTCTCTCCAAAGATCTTCTTCAACATTAAGGGCCTGAGCTAATTCTGATTGAGCTAGAACCTCTTGCTCCCTTCACTATCCATTTGTTGCTGAATATTATCTTGAGCTGATTTAGCAGACTCAACTCTGAGGTGAACATTGCCAAATACTAACTTGTTCCAAGATTTTAACTCATGCTTTAAGGACTTCAATTTTTGAGAAAGAATAAACATGGGACACCCTAGGACATGCTTCCCCCAAACCTCCTTTACCAATCTGATCAAATCTGGATGACCTATCCACATTTTGTGAAATTTGAAGGATGAAGGAAAAGTTTGTAGCACCTTGTTTGAAGTCAATAGAATAGGAAAGTGATCCGAGCAGCTTCTCACCAATGTGCAACAAACAGTAGAGTTCCATGAGTCCATCCACTCACCATTACATAAGCTTCTATCTAGCCTTCATTCTGTTAAGGCAGCTCCTCTTTTATGTTGCTCCAAGAATAAAATGCTCCTATAGTGTGTAGAAGAATGAGACTGTTTGCATCTAAAAAGGATCTAAAATCTTCACAGGCAGCTCTAAGAGGCATAGAAGAGCTTCTAACCTCATGAGAACCTAAAACACAATTGAAGTCTCCTAGAATGCACCCAAGGACCTGTATTATTTGCTTGCAAAGCAGACAAATCACTCCACAAGTTTCTTCTCAACAGATGAGAAGTACTAGCATATACAACAGTAATGAAATTTTTTTTTCCATCCTCACAAACCGAAAATGAGAAATGCTGATTGGAGAAGGCTATTATGGATGGATTAAAATGGATACTACATAGACCCCAAAGATTAGGCAACTGACTGTTCCTATCATTTAAACAGAAAACTTTAAAATTCAAAGATCTTCAAAAGGAAGGAGGAACCTGAGATATATCAATCCAAGGCTCTGACAGAAAAACCAAATCTGGTTTGTTGGAAAGACAGATTTTTAAAAGTTGTTCTAGTACTAGAATTACCAAATCCTCTACAATTCCAATAAAATATCTTCATCAAGCATAGTTTCTAGGACCATTCCTAAATCGGGAAGCATTTCTCTCAGCTTTAGCTGCCTTTGCTGCTTGCTTTTTGTTTTTTTCTTTTTGGATTTGGAAAGAACTGGGGTGAACCCTGCTTAAGGATCATCTTTTGATTCCTGAATCATTATTGGCACGTCCACTAGATATTTTGAAGGATCGACTATAAGGGTTGGAGTAGGGACATCATCCTCCAAGTCTTCATCCTACAGATTCCATAAAGGACTCACAATTCTCATATCTGCTAGCACATTTAGATTCCTGATGCTGCTAACAGGAGAGGTAGGAGTAATATTTCTTCTAATATTGTTACTATTATTATTGCCATGAATAGCATTGCTATATTGAGAATCTACCACAATAGTATCAACTGGGCTCTGTACCAATTTCTGACCTTGAGTAATTGGAGATAGATCACCAGAGTCTTGAACCTTTACAATTCCTTTGATTGGAGAAATTATACCTGTAGGAGGAGGCTTATGCTTATCAGCATGCACACCATCATCCTTACTAGTATCATCCAGAGGAGATTCCTCCATAAAATAACCTCCTGAACCACACGAGTGATCTCTGTTACTGGAAAAATCCATGTGCTCCACATTGGTTTCAGGAAGCTGAACTAAGCTCATGTCAACATTAGCCACAAATCCCAATAGTGGATTAGGATCTTGATTTATCAGCACTGGAGCATTGTTATTATCATTAATCAACATCAAATCAACTCTTCTACCTGAGCCAGAGAGAAGGATACCTTCCACTACCAAATCAGGACCAAGAACTGGATCCATCCCGTTACCAGGAGGATTTTGATTCAAGATTAAGAGTCCAGGAGTATTCTGGGGATCATTAGAACAACCAACGCCATTCAACCCTTACTGGGATGATGAAGGTTTTGAAGAGATAACTGCTTTACCTTTCAAAACCCTAAGGATTTGATCCGGATTAGGGACATTAGGATTAATTCTTCTGGCATGAGTATCTACTGGTTTATCTCTAACCACATCATCTCCACTTCCAAGAACTACAATATCTTTAACAACAGGATTCCTTGGATTTTCTAAATCTATCACCTCAACCAATTTTTCTGTTTCATTCAATTTCGATTTAGGAACATATTGCTTACTTATTTTGGCAGGGCCTTCTTGATGATCCTTCCTTACAAACTTCCCTGATGATTTCTGTAACACCCCCACTTGGTATTACTACGTAACACATGCGAATTTAAATTAAAAAGATAATTTGCTGGTTTCTTTCGGAAAATAATTTATATAAGTACATAAGCGTCTGAAATTGGGTATAAAAAACTTTAATATGACTCCAAACCTAAGCCTTGATCGGCACACCAGTTTACAATCCTAGCCTGACAATTCTATTTAATTCAGAGATATGCTTGAATAAAAGCTAGTATTTTTACAAAAATTTCGACAGAGTCTCCTCTGTAATTCGAACATCCCAGGTAAAAGAAAACCTGCTAAAATAATTACATTTTCATTCGAGAATTCCAGTTACACCAAATACCACCAGGCAGTGATATACTAAAAATAGTTACATCAATAAGTTATACATGACCAAAAGGAAAAACTTAGGTTTTCATTCAAAAGAGATGCTCTTCGAGTCATAAACATTCCATTTTAAAATAAAGATTCTCTGAGCCATACTCATACATACTTATAAAAAATCTAAGTCTCAAACCCTAAGCTGGTTGATCTAAAAGTTATTCCTGAGAAAAACTCACGTGGTCATTCCACAATCAAATACTTCATCAAACAACTAGATCTAAGTCTTCGAGTGACTTAGGAAGACTCCTCTGAACAATTTGTACTAAAGTACCCAGGGTACAATAGCGAACCAGAAGAAACCTGATATATCTATAAGGGTGAGATACCGACAAATGGATATATCACACAACAACCATATACACGATACATGCATCACCTCAGCATATTAACATTTAATTATTATTCAGAGATAAAATTACAAGTGTTATATCAGTGGGTCTCATACCCGAACAATCAGTTTTATAAAGAGAATGCATGACACTTCAATAATTCATAGATAAAAAAACAAGTGTTATATCAGTGGGTCTCATACCCGAATCAATCAGTTTTATAAAGAGAATGCATGATACTTCAATCATTAGGCTTGATCTAAACTTAATCTCATGAGATATCATCACTGTTTTATCATTAAGAAATAAAGAGTTGATCAGGCTCATACGCCACATTTGGCAAGTTGTCTCCATCACCTCATGTACCCGGATCAACACCATCATGAATCCCTTATAACGGCCATTCGGATGTATACATCATCAAATACCACATCTTAAGTGTAACACCCTAGTTTTTACACATATGATTAATTATTTTATTTGGATGTTTATGTTTATTTTGTTATGTGGTTTAGTTGAGTAATTAAATTGCTCTCTTCAAATTATTTTATCGGGTGCGTTAGCACTGACTTATTTCAGAGAATGCACGCTTACTAGACAATAAATTACATTATTGTCACTATTATTACCAGTACAGAAAAGTGTTTTAAATAATATGATTGAAAGAAAAGTATTTTCATATTTTATCCTATTTAATTTTAGACTTGAAAATAAACTAGTTTGACATTAATCGAAGATTAAATTTTGGACAGAGTATTTTCTTAGTTGATCAGTTCAACTATTAATCTTTACTCTAATCTGAATTTTGAAATCATATATTTATCAATCTTTATTTTTAGATTCCAAAAAGTATAAACATGTTTATTTTAGGCTTAATATTTATCACTCATTTTGTACCCACTAGTACAAAATCAGAAATTCTTTCTCCTCTCCCCTTAATGACCCGTAACCCCCCCCCCCCCCCCTCATTCTCTTTCTTTCTTTTCTTTTTCTTCTTCTTTCTTCTTCTTTCTCATTTCTTCTTTCTTTTTCTCTTCTTCCTCTTGACTCCATCTCCATGATTCCACAAAACTAGATGAAATCAACATTTTTCCCTTGTTGAGCGCCGATCAAAACTACACAGGGGAACCGCGATGCCACTGTTCAGCCACCGTCATAAGCCGCGTGTGCCAACTCTGAGAGCGCCTCCGACCGCCGCGCGATGTGGAGGAAGACACAAGACCGTGTTTGTCTCGTCCAGTTCTGTCACACCATGCGAACCGCCCTCTGCCACCGCCAACTGCCGCTGTCCGCCTTGCTGCCGCCGTCGCAAGGAGCACCATAGCACCACCCCAACATCTTCTCCTTCCTTGGGTAAGTGAAAACCTCATCGATTTTGCTTAGATTCAAAAATCCCCAAATTGATTTTGAAACCCTAACTTTTCATCTTACTTTAATCGTGAAATTGGTTCAGTTTTAGTGCAATTGGGACTTGTAATTAATGGTTTCTAAGGTTAATTTTATGATTTTCTATTTAAATCAAAATTTCCCCAAATTTCTCTTTGAACCCTACCAATTTGATTTTATTTGAAATCGATTATGTTTCTATGAAATTAATTATGTTTTATTCAAATTAGGACCTTTAATTTGAGATTTCTAAGTTCAATTTCATGTTTCTCAAACCAAATCAAATGTTCCCCAATTTTAATCATGGATCCTTTTTACCCAAATCGATGTTATTGAGAAATCGATTCTATTTACTGAATTAAATGTATGGTTTCTTTTGATTATATGTTTTGAGGATGAAAAATTGAATTGGTGAATTTGTTTGTTGTTATCATGCTTGGTTTGTGTCACCGTGGTGTTGCACACGGCTATGCTTGCTTGATGGAGTAGATAATTACACTCTTGGAGCTAACGTGAGCATTAAGACGAGGATCCTTTACTTGTCTTTAAAGGTAAGGGGAGTTTACCTAGGGATATTCAATAACTATATGCATGTGTGTATGTGTGTAATTGAGTGTTGTGAATATTATTGTGATATTGAGCAAATACTTGAATGACTTGTTTACTTGAACTATTGTGATTATTACTTGAAGTTGAACATTACTTGCTTTAAAGTGTTATGAATTATATATATATATATATATATATATATATATATATATATATATATATATATATATATGATGAATTGTTATTAACTGTGATATTATTATTGTTGTGAATATATTACTGTTGATTGAAGTTTGAGAAGCTAGACTTGAGTCTGTGCCCAATGACTATAAGGATTAAAAGCCTTAATAAGCCTTGAATAGAACTTTGAAAGTTTTGGGTTCACTTATAAAAGTTCCTTGTTTAAAGTGCTTACTTCAGAAGAATAAGATCTTGGTATTTAGAAAAATGTTGAAGTGATTTTGAGTTGAAGGAAACTATATTTTTATTATCAAAAGTTTTGTACGAGAGAAAAGCTTTTCGAACAGTGTGTTTTATGAAGGAAAGACCCTTTGAAAATATTTGGCTTTGTTCCATCAAGGATTTCAAAAGCAAACGAATTTCCTAAATGTTTTAGAAGAGATTTTGCAAAGGAAAAGGATTTTCTCCTAAATGATTTAGAAACGTTCCGGTTACTTGGATAAGTGACCGATGTTTTGTTTTGGTTTTGATTTTCACTGAGCGAAAAGTAAGCACATGTGAAAGAGAATACTAGTTCGTGAGACGTCGCCTCTAGTATTCAGTTGTATGCACGTGATCTGGGATCCGTGTCAAGAATTATGGACCAAAGGTCCCAATCATGATATTATCGGCTAGGAGTCCTGATTTTGGAATTGAGGACTGTGTGTCCTAATTTCGTTGTTATGGGCTAGGAGTCCTTATCATGTTGAAATGAAACCTGGATAAAACTATAATTGTTTCTACGACCACAACCTTGGACTGCGGCATCGGTCTAAGGTGTTGTGATTGAGCACTCCGACTATGTATCCTGTGTTATTGATTTTCAAGTAATGAAAATTGTGAAAAGTCGTTAGCTTTGGGCTTCGACGACGGAAAAGAGTGAACACAAAGAAAAGTCTCGATAATGAAAAGTCTTTTATTCATATGCATTTCCCCATAGCAGACGTGCTTGAGTTATCCGAATACCCGCTTAAGATGTGGTATTCGATGAGGTATACATCCGAATGGCCGTTATAAGGGATTCGTGATGATGTTGATCCGGGCGCATGAGGCCACTGAGACAACTTGCCAGACGGGGCGTATGAGCCTGATCAGCTCTTTCTTTCTTATTGATAAAACGGTGTTGGTATCTCATGATATTAAGTTTAGAGCCTAATTATTGAAGTGTCATGCATTCTCTTTATAAAACTGATTGTTCGGGTATGAGACCCACTGATATAACACTTGTTATTTTATCTCTGTATAATAATTAAATGTTAATGTGCTGAGGTGATGTATGTATCGTGTATATGGTTGTTGTGTGATATATCCATTTGTCGGTATCTCACCCTTACAGATATATCAGGTTTCTTCTGGTTCGCTATTGTACCATGGGTACTTTAGTACAGATGGTGCAGAGGAGTCTTCCTAAGTCACTCAGATACTTAGGTCTGGTTGTTTGATGAAGTACTTGATTGTGGAATGACCCACGCGAGTTTTCCTCAGGAATAACTTTTAGAATGACCAGCTTAGGGTTTGAGACTTAGATTATTTTTGATAGTATTTATGAGTATGGCTCAGAGAGTGGTCGCGCTGTCGCGCACGTGCCAAAAAGCTAGCGATTTACAAAATATGTAGATAGGGAGCGACAACTCGAGTATCGTCTCACAAGGACTCTTGGGTTGTTGTTATTAACACAAAATCAGTTTTGGGGGGTTTGGATAATGGAAGTAAATAAAGAAAACAGAGCAAAAACAGAACAATAAAACAGAGCAGTTTAAAAGACAAATGAGCTAAAGCGATTAACCTACTGTTCTCGGTTTCCCACTATCATTGGTCCATGTAAATTCCAAGCCCTAAGCAGATTCTAATCCCCTCCCGGTTGTAGCAACAATTTACAAGCGAAATCACTACTACAGATATATGTTCCTATTCCCGAATTAAGCAAACGGGGTTAAGCCCTCCGTGAACTAAGCGAACACGAATTGAACACACGCGAATTAAGCAAACGCGATTAAATATAGGAACATAACATCACAAAAAATAAATCAACACAACACAATATACTCCTGAATTAAGCAAACAGAAATATATAGCATGGCATTGAAAAGGGAAAAGCATACAAAACAGGAATTACAAGACCTCAAGTGTGACTGGAACCCAATCACAGTAGATTAATCTAAGGAGACTAGCTCTCCATTACAAAGGGAAAACAAAACATATCTAAGAAAAGAAGATAAACTACTACTGCTCCCTAAAGCTCACTCTAAAACTGGGACTCCAGTTCTGCCTTCAAACAGGCTTATATACACGTTCTGGATTTCGCTGTCTCGCGAGGCGAACACTGTCTTGCGAGGCGAATATCATGAACAGTATGCATCATTTGGTCTTCTCGCGAGGCGAAGTACGGCTCGCGTGGCGAGGAATGGAAAAGTCATGGCTTCTGGTCTTCAGTCTCGCGAGGCGAAGAATGTATTCGCGAGGCGACACAGAATAGGTTGCATTTTCTGGAACAGTCACCTTCAGGTTCGCGAGGCGAAGAACTCCAGAATTATTTCTTTTTATTACTTGAAAACAAGAATTAGCATAAGTGCTTTATTTGACTCTAAATCAACTAAATTAACCTAAAAATACTTTAACGACTCAAAATGCTGCTTAAGGACAATCTAGTCTAATTTAGGCGAAAATGATTTAAAATTAGCACAAAACCACGGTCATACTAGTCATGAAACTAGATGAGCCAGCGGCTGATCAAAATACCCCAAACTTAAACCTTGCTTGTCCCCAAGCAAACTAAAACTCAAAACTCAAAAAAACTCAAGACTTGGCAAGCTTAAAAGATTTAATCAACTTTGCACAAATTTCAAGCAATTTTTCAAAATAATTTTTCCTTCAATGTTCCCCCCTTTCAAACACAGCAATCCCCACATGCATTCACTTTGAACAGTTGAGAATTTCATCATTCAAACAATCATTAATCTAAGCAAGGGATCCAAGTTACACACAAGAGGGAGATCACCAAATTCAAACAACTGCCTTCCTCACAAGGGAGTTTAGTGTTTCACTCAATCACTCAGTTTTTGTCAGGCTAACAACATTTCACTCAATTTCACTTTTAAGAACACTTCCCATAAATTTGATTTTCATCTCAAAATGATTCCCACAGAAAACATGCATGCAACATCAAAAGGTCTTTTAAGGTTGTAATGGGGCCTGGCTAAGGGTAGGATATACAGAGGTACTGGGCTTAAGTCCCTAGGAACTAAGAGAGCATGAGCTTTTTACACTTTGAATTTCCACTCAAGTTCCTTTTTTCATTTTTCTTTATGCTTTGGGTGACTACAGCCTTTTCTTTTCTAATACTTTTTTTTTAACATTTTTACACTTTTCTTTTTTCTTCTCTTTTTTTTTTCTTTGCCTTTGGCTCCAACCTTTTTATTAATTTTTTTTCTCAATCCCAAACAACACATTACACCTTGTAGTCACCCCAAACTTAGTTTCTTGCAACCCTTCTCTTGCTAAGATTCCATGCTCTCCTAATCCTAAGATCGGGTTCACATGGTCTTTCCAGAATTAGGCTCATGACATAGGGTCATCAAGAATTAACAGGCTAATTAGGCTCAATGGGCTAACTAGGGAACATGCATTAGGGACGGTTTAATTTAGGCCAAGTGGTTATTTACAAAGAAAATGCCTAAATCATTTGAAGCAAACACATAAACATGCAAACCATAAAGAGATTCAAGGAAATTCGGGAAAATGCAACTCAAAAGTGATTCCACACAGTTAAAAACATGCTGGAGGCTCAAATCCTTACCTGGACATTTTTTGCAAATTGTTTGACCGAGATTCTATCCCTAGTGTGTGTTTCCTATCACCCCAAACTTATCATAAATCATGCCATCATAATAAAATATCTCAAAGTTCAGTTTCTAATCACATGGGGATCACTTTTCAATTTTCAAATCCTAGGGGGAAAACAGTCAACAAATAACATGCAATCAATCTATGCAAATTCAATTAAAATCCATCAAGCTTGCCAACACAAGACTCGACACACATACTCCTGATCTTCTCAAATTATTCAGGAGCTAAAAGAAAACAAAACAAAAACAAAGCAAGCATAATTAAAAAGGAAAAGGTTTAGAGAAAACTCATTGAAGTGGTTCCACCGGGATCCCACTGTCTGTGATACAGCGGCCACGGAATGCCCAAATTGCAGTATGATCCTCCCGGATCCCATGGCATGCAGCATAAGTATAACAGCGGGCTCGTGATAATCTTGGTAACTCCGCCAAGTGCGGCGGACTTCTCACTCCTTCTCGGGTCAAAGATGACCTCTTTCTCAACCTTGTCCATAAAGTCCTCCCAATAAAATCGGGGTTCAACCCCTTGGACTGGCAATGGTTCCATCACCGGTTGTTCCACAGGGGGAGGTGGCAAATAGGTAGAGAGTGTTGCTGGTGCTGCTTCATCTTCTGCACTATCCTCATTCCCTGCACTATCAAATTCATCACCTGCTAAACCTGCAGAAATCTCAGCACACACCACACAAAGGTTAGTGTTAGTAGAGTCAGTACATATGGTACAATAAACTGAATCAGAAAAAGTCTGAATGTCTGGAAATTCAGCACACAGTTCATCCACCCCATCACTTTCAACACATGCATCTAATTCCAAAGGTTCTTCATTATCCTCAAGCATGGTGAAGCAGATGTCCTCCTGATCCTCATTTTCTATGTTTCCTGGACGAACAGGGACCTCAACCTCATATGTCTCCTCTTCCATATGGATGTTTTGCTCTTCATACCTTTCAAAACATGCTATACACGAAGCAAATTCATTACAATCAGAACATGCAGTATAATAGATAGAATCAGGGGATTCAACACACAGTTCATCAACAGAAGTATCATTATCAAAATTATCCTAAGAAGTATTGTCAGGAATAACTACTCGTGAATCTATATGTTCTTCAAGGGGATGTGGAGTTAGCAGTGCAGCCGAGGTGGAGACAATCTGATCAATTTGAATGGCCAACTTCTGAGATTCAGCTTCTATCCTCTGTTGGGATTCAAGATTTTGTTCTGCCATCCGCTGAAATTCGAGATTACTTGCTTCCATCCTCTGTTGGAATTCGAGATTGTTTGCTTCCATTAGTGCAGTTATCTGTGCAGTCATTTGCTTGAACAGGTCCTCTAGTGAAGGTCCGGAAGGTGAAGAGGTGGTCACTTGGCTAGGATAATTGTTCACTCCAAACATGTCAAAATCACTGCTAAACTCATAACTTCCAGAAAAATTAGGATAATATATGCATGGTGGTGGTTTATAATAAATATTAGGCATATAACCATACATGTAATCATCCATGGCAGTACTAAAATTCATAACCAGACAAAACAGCCAAAACTAATTCAGTAAAGAGATTCTTTTTTTTTTCTTTTTTTTAATTTAATTTTCTGTTAATAACAACAAGAGTCCCCAGCAACGGCGCCAATTTTTTGTCGCCCTGTCGCGCACGCGCCAAAAAGCGAGCGATTTACAAAATATGTAGATAGGGAGCGACAACTCGAGTATCATCTCACAAGGACTCTTGGGTTGTTGTTATTAACACAAAATCAGTTTTGGGGGGTTTGGATAATGGAAGTAAATAAAGAAAACAGAGCAAAAACAGAACAATAAAACAGAGCAGTTTAAAAGACAAATGAGCTAAAGCGATTAACCTACTGTTCTCGGTTTCCCACTATCATTGGTCCATGTAAATTCCAAGCCCTAAGCAGATTCTAATCCCCTCCCGGTTGTAGCAACAATTTACAAGCGAAATCACTACTACAGATATATGTTCCTATTCCCGAATTAAGCAAACGGGGTTAAGCCCTTCGTGAACTAAGCGAACACGAATTGAACACACGCGAATTAAGCAAACGCGATTAAATATAGGAACATAACATCACCCAAAATAAATCAACACAACACAATATACTCCTGAATTAAGCAAACAGAAATATATAGCATGGCATTGAAAAGGGAAAAGCATACAAAACAGGAATTACAAGACCTCAAGTGTGACTGGAACCCAATCACAGTAGATTAATCTAAGGAGACTAGCTCTCCATTACAAAGGGAAAACAAAACATATCTAAGAAAAGAAGATAAACTACTACTGCTCCCTAAAGCTCACTCTAAAACTGGGACTCCAGTTCTGCCTTCAAACAGGCTTATATACACGTTCTGGATTCCGTTGTCTCGCGAGGCGAACACTGTCTCGCGAGGCGAATATCATGAACAGTCTGCATCATTTGGTCTTCTCGCGAGGCGAAGTACGGCTCGCGTGGCGAGGAATGGAAAAGTCATGGCTTCTGGTCTTCAGTCTCGCGAGGCGAAGAATGTATTCGCGAGGCGACACGGAATATGTTGCATTTTCTGGAACAGTCACCTTCAGGTTCGCGTGGCGAGTGCACTCTCGCGAGGCGAAGAACTCCAGAATTATTTCTTTTTATTACCTGAAAACAAGAATTAGCATAAGTGCTTTATTTGACTCGAAATCAACTAAATTATCCTAAAAATACTTTAACGACTCAAAATGCTGCTTAAGGACAATCTAGTCTAATTTGGGCGAAAATGATATAAAATTAGCACAAAACCACGGTAATACTAGTCATAAAACTAGATGAGCCAGCGGCTGATCAGAGAGCCTTTAATTTAAAATGTAATGTTCATGGCTCGGAGAGCATCTCTTTTGAATGAAAACTTAAGCTTTTCCTTTTGGTCATGTATATCTAATTGATATAACTATTTTTAGCATATTACTGCCTGGTTGTATTTGGAGTAACTGGAATTCTGGAATGAAAATGTAATTATTTTAGCAGGTGTTCTTTTACCCGGGATGTTCGAATTACAGAGGAGACTCTGTCGAAATTTTCGTAAAAATACTAAATTTAATTCAAGTATATCTTTAAATTAAATAGTCTTGCCAAGCTAGGATAGTAAGCCTGTGTCCATCAAGGCTTAGATTTGGAGTCATGACAAATTAATTTTTATACCCAATTTCAGACGCTTACGTACTTATATAAATTATTTTCCGAAACAACCAGCAAATTATCTTTTAATTTTATTTCCGCACGTGTTTACAAAGTAATGCCCAAGGGGGGTGTTACAAAGTGGTATCAGAGCTGGTCGAGTCTTTCGGGATCTTTGGCGAATAGGTCTGTTAAGTTTTTGTTGTGTGATCTATGGTTGGTTCTTTTTTTAATTGTTTCTTGTTGAAGCAATGTGTGTTGACGCACAAGTATATGTTTTCTTGATGGTTTTCCAAGGGTTTTATGTCCTGGGAGACCGTAGATCTTGAATGTTACTTGGGTTCGGATGTGACATTCGATTATCCTTGCGAATCGTGTCAGAAACTCGAAACAAGGTGCTTGTGTAAAGGGTTTTTCCGGAGTGTTCCCTGGAAATATTCTGGGTTTATGGTTATCAAAGGACATTGATTTTAGATTGATCTAGTTTTTGGATTTGATCAGATCTATGTTTCTTTGTGTAGGATGTTGCCTACAAAGCTAAAACGAGTTGGACGACTCATTCAGCTGAAAGATCGGTGGTCTGAACCGTTTGTTAGACCGAGTGTTTTCCTTGTGAAGCACCAATGTTGTGTGAAGGCTCGTGTCACCATCTGGATTTCTGACAACTAAGTAAAAGAACGAATTATGAACAAGTATTTTCTGACTTGCGTAGTTGATTTGGTAAATCAATTGCAAGGAGTTGTCGTCTACTCAAAGATCGACTTGAAGACGAGTTATTACCAGATTGGAGTGATGATCTATCTAAGATTTTGTGTCGTCAACTCAGTTTATGAAGAAAGATCAACCCTTTGTATGTTTAATAGACTGATTAAGTTGTCCGGGATCGTACCCAATTCAAGGTGGTCATACTAAGCATGGCTAGGAAGACTTGTATGTTGGTCGGAACCAAGACGAATCGAGTGGATTTTTGATCTTGGGTGAGTGTCTCGTGATTAAGAAACTCTCCACTGTACCCTTTGCTTCTCTTGTATTTGTCAGTTGACATTTATTTCTCAAATCCTATGATTGTATTAGATAATCACAACGGTGAAGTTGGTATGTGTCAGACATATTTTCTGACTTTAATTTGAAATCTGTTAGGACTAATGAATTAGTTATGCTAATTCATAAATTTCCAGTTATTCATTTCTTTGTTTGTGAGAAGTCGTACTCACACTTCTAAATAATCCTCGATGTATTAGACATTTGAGTGAATTGATTTAATGGAATCCTTTGGTTTGGATAATTTCACATTTGTTGAGAGAAGTGGTTGTGACTATTTCTTGAGTTATAGCACAGATAATTTCGTGATAGCAGAAGTTTCTTGGTGAAACTTATTTTCGTCACTTCTAATTTTGGTATAGGTGAAAGTCACCATTTTGTAAATTCCTTGTACTCAGAATAAGAATTAATCCTCTTTGGATTAGAAATATTCACCCTTGATTCATTAAATCTGCTGGAAGATTCTCGTGGGAGAATGAACTTTATTAGATTCATGTTTGTAAATGTGTATTGATCATGCATTTTTACACCCACGAACCTGATGGAAGAATCTTTTTCCATATTGGATGTTCTTGTATCCTCCAAATTAATGAAATTCTTTTCTATGCTTATGTGAAAGTGAAATCAAGAAAAATTTCTTTTCTTGAGAAATCCTTTTATGATCACCAAGGTCATGTCTTATTGCGGTGCGAACGTTCCTGTCGTCGTTGATCATCTTAGTTCTACGTATTCTCCAAATGTCGTGAATGTGTGACCTGTCTCATCAGTTATGAGTTGGATATCTGCACATCAAGATGTCAGAGTTAGTCTAGTACAGTGAAAAAGGGATAGTTTAACAATTGAGACCTTCCTTGTTAAGATATTGGCATCGCCATGAATCTTTGTTATGAGTTTGCTGAAGACCTACATGAGTCTTGTTTGAATTCAAGTGATCGTTGATCGACTGGTGAAGTATACACCCTTCATACAAGTTAAGATCCACTATGCAGTGTTAGTGAACCGAATAATGTATCAGAGGATTGTTCAGACTTCTTGGAGTACCATCAAGTATCGTTTCAGAAGAAGATCCGAAGTTTATCAACGTGTGTCGGTTAAGTTTGCTTTAAGTGTTGAGGACTAAGTTGAGGCTAAGTCCAACTGATCATCCTTAGCGGGATGGATAAGTAATGAGATGACCTATCCTTAGCAGGTGAGTTGGGAGATAGTGTGGTACCTAATTTTTGTTATCTCTATGATAGGACAAACCAGAGTTGATAGGAGCTTTGTTAATGTATAGATGTAAATGGTACTATGAGAACCCTTAAGTTCAACATCATTGAGTGAGATGATTACAATGGACCTTATCATGATCGAGGCAGATATATCATTAAAGGAATTTAGAGTTGTGACACCCTAAACTCGGTCATCACATGGTTACCCGTTTGCGGAAATAAAACTTAATTTGCTGGTTACTTTCGGAAAATAATGTTTTCTCAATGTTCATCTTTTCAAAATATGGTGATAAATTTTTTTTTTCTCTTTTAACATCATAACATCATCAACGTAATCAAACCACACTTAAATACATAAGGAATATAAGTCATACAACTATACTGCCTCATATATTTTCATGCCTAAATCAACATCAGTTTTATCTTCAAAACATAATAGGACCTAAGCTGGTCGTAACTAACAGACACTACCGCCAACTGGAGCAGCACAGCACGCTTCCAACTAGACAGCCTTCCTCTTCTTGTAGGGATCATACCCCTTGTACGTCTCTGAGATGTGTTGTAAGGGTGAGACACCAATATACGGATTTATCACCATAACTAAATGCGCAACACAAAAGAAGGCATATACACAGATACATATTTATAACAACCTACTCATTCATATTATATCACATCGTTTATCAATGGGTTTCACACCCCAAACATCAACGTTGAAAAACTATGCATGAACACTTCCAAACATCATCTAACATTCATACCTAATCTCATGAGATATCTCCAACATTGTAATGAGTTGATCAGACTCGATAGTTACAGGCACGCAGCCACAGACACGCAGTCAAAACCCATCTCACACTGTCCAACATCGTGGCACAGGTGTCCCAACGTAGATAGGGCCTCATTGTCCACTAGGCACAATAAGAACATCGTTATGATCTACCATGACGCCGCAAGGTAATCACTTGTTTGATCATGGCACGTCTGCCAAATGCATGCAATAAAAACCTTTTGTTCTCAACACTTTTGTTTGTGCTATATCTTTAAACCTCAAAGCTCTCAAAAGCTTTCAACCTATCATCGTTTTCAACATCGAATGTTCTCAAAAGCATCATCGTTTTCAACCTCGAATGCTCTCAAAAGCATCATCGTTTTCAACATCTTTACAACTTTTATTAACAACACAGGACCTTAAAGTCCGAGTGCTCAATCACGAAGCCCTTAGACCGTTGCAATCAGTCTTAGGTTCGTGGTAATAGAAAACATCTCAAAACGTTTTAACTTATTTACGTAGATACTCAGTCTACAACACAACGAACCTTAATACCCCGACGTCTCGGTTATTAAGTTCCATAACATCGTTTTACATCGTTTTTGTCTGTGAAAAACAAATCCAAAATAAAACAACGTCATAAGAACACTAGCACCCCGACATCTCGGTTACTAAGTTCTATATCGTTGCTAAGTAAAACTCATTTACAGAAAATAATTTCTATTTGAAAACTCTTTTACTGAAACTTCAGCTTTAAAAATTAAATCAATTCCGATTAAACCTCTTCTCAAAACAAGTACTACTATTTTTAAACTTTCACCGTAAATAATTTCAAAACTTGCCATCGTTAATCATTTTCCAAGAAAATATTTTTAAAGTCAAACTTTGACTTTTTATTTTATATTACTATTTTATTATTTTTATTTTTATTTTTATTTTTATAAAGTATTTTTGAATATTAATTTCACAAAATAACTTTTTATAATATTTCGGAATTTCATGCGTAAAAATTAGCAGTACTAAAAAAATTTCACGGTTACGCTCTCACCGTGACTCACAAATTTCTTTTACACTGATAAATTATTAAAATAATAATAGTTCTCAAAAACTCATTATTTTTCCAAAATAATATTTTCCACCATTATTATATTCCAACATTTCCCATAAAACGTTGAATATAATTTTCACAACTTATTAAATCTTTTATCTGATTAATCGGTTGTGCATCGACCACCGTCCAGGCCTCTCAAACAACATTCAACATTCATCATTCAACAACATCATCATAATTATATCACCAGGCAGATCATGCATCATAGCAACATAATATACTACTACAGATAATTAAATAAATTAAAAGCAGATAAATCACCGATACACAGATAAACAACACAACGTAAGCCACATAAACAAATAACCACAACCACATATAATTCATATAAATCACACTACACACAAATAGTTATAGAGAAAAATCCCTCAGGTAAGCCCCCCCTTACCTGTTGAAGACTCGAACTAAAGGTTTCAAATAATCTCCCGATTTGATCCGGTTTCCTCCGTCGGCTTTAGGTCAAACCAACTCGATCGATTCCTTCATAACGAATTGCAACCAAAATAAATCAAAATAAAACAACAACACACTTAAATCAATGGGGGTAGGGTTCGGCTTCACCAAATTTTCTAGGTTAGGAAACTTAAAATTTGATTAACTTAGGGATTAATGATCCATAAGTTACTTAAACATGATTAAGCACTTAACCCAAGATTATGAACCAAGAACATGAACTAAAACTCATCTAGTTCCAAGAACTAGGGTTTCGGCCAAGGGCTGAGTTTGGAGTTAGAAATCTCTAAAATTTCTAAACTCTTGGATTAAATCAACATACAAAACCTAGAGTTAGATTCAAGTGTTACAAACAACTTTTGAATCATAAAACCAACAAGTGCTCATACCTAGGGTTTCGGTTTTGATGATATCAATAGGTTAAAGTTTGATTTTTGATCTTCTATATACTTGAATACAAGAACTATCAAGTTATAATCATGAATCAAAGCATGAAATTGAAGCAAAACCTAAGAACACAAAGTTAACCTAGGTTCGGCCCAGTCCAGATTTTAGGGAAAGAAATTTCTCATGATCTTGTGCTTCTAGATGATGAAAATAGAGATGATTATAAGATCATAGCAATTGGTTTCATGTCAAAAGGATTTTTCTAGAATTAGTTATGAATTTTTGAATCTAGTTCCATGAACTTTGAACAAATGAAGAACATATGAATCTTAGCCACGAATCTACAAAAGTTGTGAAGAGAAATGATTCAAATGACAAGAGAATAAGTCTTTACCTCTTGATGATTCAAGGAAATCAAGATTTGGATGATGTTCTTCACAAATTTTTCATGATGTTCTTGAGAAACTTAAGGAAGAAGATGAACATAGTTAGGGTTTAGAACAGTTTTAGTATTTTGGGTGGATCTCTCAACATACTTGTCCGTTTTGGATGATCTTTATGTCGTTGGAAAGAAGAGAGAAAGATGAACAACTTTCATGTTGAAAGTTTTCCGAGATTCAAAATAGAAACTGGTCAGAATTGCCAATCAAAATCTGACGAATTATGAACTCTTTGGAGCAAAAGAACATGAAAATGGAAAAATGGCTTAAGGAAGAAGACAACCTATTTAAATCAAGAAGAAACCAATACTTGATGAAGAAGAAACCAATACTTAATGAAGAAGAAACCAATACTTGATGAAGAAGAATTGGGAGCCGTGGGTTTTGGGTAAGTTTTAGTCAACTTTTCCAATGGCATTTGCTTGCAATTGTCATATAAAGACAAGGGCAAAATGGTCATTTCATAGGAAAATTTCATTTTGTCATAAATGTGCCATTATGGCCATTATGACTCAGATAAGCTCGTCATAAATACTCGGCAAGTCGGTCAAATCCATCATCTCTGCTACGTTGCCGACTCCTCGATTCATCTGGCGCAAGCTTTTCCTAGAGACATCTCGACGTATACGCCCGCAACAAATATAATATTTTAATTTTTTTACCAAAATTTTCAAAACTTCCAGTATCGTAGTAAATACGATAAAAACATTTTTCATCTCGTTTACGACTTAAAATTAGGTCTTCTGAGCGAAAGAACTTTTCTTGTCGGTGAAAATCCGAAAGCAATGAGACCAAGCTTCCGTCTGAATTTTCAACCAAAAACTTCCCTGTAACCTTATAAAAATAAGTATAACAAGGAAATGACCTTGGTTTATCCAAAATCATTTTCTATGTCTCGGATAAAAATATATATTTATATATTTATTACCGATATTACGAAGCAGCGAAAATCGGGGTGTTACAAGAGTAGTGATCAACGTTTATGGTTAATGTTGACTTTGTGAGTCCGAGGATTAACAGAAAAATATCTATAGTAGTTTTCCTGAAGCTGAACAAAAATAGTAAATAGAAGTTCTTGAGTGAAACTAAGCTGTTAGAAAAGTTTAAGAATTATGATTTTGGATAATTCAAACTGAAGTGATTCCTTTTGGTTGTAGTTGCATGAAGGAGTGTAATCGTATTCTTTAAGATTGAAATGAATGACTATGATATAATTTGGAGTGGTGGAATATGTTCAAAGGAAACTAAGACTACAATTGTATACTTTGAGTTGAAGGTTGATGTATGATGGGGTAAAGTTAGTGTTGAACTTGATGTTCGTCGTGAGGATAAGGTGTTGAAGAAGTTTTGCTAGCAGACAAATTTTGAGGTAAGAAATGATAAAGTTTTGATTGTGTCTTTCAAGTGTAATAAGCTATGGCGAAATGTTTATAATCTTTGAGGACTTATTCTGGTAAAAATATGGTTGATGTTCCGTAGTGGAAACTGGACATTTTAAATCCAAGATTGCCATTGGGGAGTGTCCACCTGGATTTCTTGGCTTTGTTTTGGTTCAACTCCTAGGGGTAATGGCCTCAGAGAAACTCTGTTTTATAATCTCTTTCCTCTGCTGTGAATATATAAGATAAGGGCAGATATGATACACGCACTTCCTTGTATATGTGATAGAGCTCTGTCTTTAGATGGAGGAATTGTTAGGAGTTGTGGTATATTTTCCTTGGGCAATAGGGTAGATGTGCATGTGAAATCTCTTAAACCAGGGATATTAACGGGGCTTGAGAACCAAATTGAAAATGAGAGGCAAATGAAGGAACTAAGAAGGGAACGGACTATGTTGGGTGTGGTAAGGTTCAATATCAATAAGAAAATTGAATTTCTTAGGTTCTTGGCGTAAAGTTTATCATGTACAACTCAAGCTCAGATGTAGTTAAAGGATAAATAGAATGACATAAGAATCGATCCTGTTATAGAGTTATAGATGAAAGGTATGAAGCAACGAGATACAAAGTGAGATTTTAGGGTCTAGGTGTGATTACAAAATCTTGTTTAGTTTCGAGCTACGAAATTTCGAGGACGAATTTTTTTTAAGAGGGGTAGTATTGTAACACCCTAGTTTTTACACATGATTAATTATTTTATTTGGATCTTTATGTTTATTTTGTTATGTGGTTTAGTTGAGTAATTAAATTGCTGTCTTCAAATTATTTTATCGGGTGCGTTAGCACTGACTTATTTTAGAGAATGCATGCTTACTAGACAATAAATTACATTATTGTCACTATTATTACTAGTACAGAAAAGTGTTTTATATAATATGATTGAAAGATAAGTATTTTCATATTTTATCCAATTTAATTTTAGACTTGAAAATAAACTAGTTTGACATTAATCGGAGATTAAATTTTGGACCGAGTATTTTCTTAGTTGATCAGTTCAACTATTAATCTTTAATCTAATTTGAATTTCGAAATCATACATTTATCAATCTTTATTTTTATATTCCAAAAAGTAAAAACATGTTTATTTTAGGCTTAATATTTATCACTCATTTTGTACCCACTAGTACAAAAATTAGAAATTCTCTCTCCTCTCCCCCTTAATGTCCCGTAGCCCCCCATCTCTCTCTTTCTTTCTTTTCTTTTTCTTCTTCTTTCTTCTTTCTTTTTCTCTTCTTCCTCTTGACTCCATATTCATGATTCCACAAAACTAGATGAAATCAACATTTTTCTCCCTTGTTAAGCGCCGATCAAAACTACACAGGGGAACCGTGATGCCACTGTTCAGCCACCGTCATAATCCACATGTGCCACCTCTGAGTGTGCCTCCGACCGCCGCGCGACGTGGAGGAAGACGCAACACCGTGTTTGCCTCAACCAGTTCTGTCACACCAAGCGAACCGCCCTCTGCCACCGCCAACCGTCGTTGTCCGCCTTGCTGTCGCCGTCCGCCGTCGTGAGGAGCGCCATAGCACCACCCCAACATCTTCTCCTTCCTTGGGTAAGTGAAAACCTCATCTATTTTGCTTAGATTCAAAAATCCCCAAATTGATTTTGAAACCCTAACTTTTCATCTTACTTTAATCATGAAATTGGTTCAGTTTTAGTGCAATTGGGACTTGTAATTAATGGTTTCTAAGGTTAATTTTATGATTTTCTATTTAAATCAAATTTTCCTGAAATTGCTCTTTGAACCCTAAACCCCAATTTGATTTTATTTGAAATCGATTATGTTTCTATGAAATTAATTATGTTTTATTCAAATTAGGACCTTTAATTTGAGATTTCTAAGTTCATCAATTTCATGTTTCTCAAACCAAATCAAATGTTCCCCAATTTTAATTATGGATCCTTTTTACCCAAATCGATGTTATTGAGAAATCGATTCTATTTACTGAATTAAATGTATGGTTTCTTTTGATTATATGTTTTGAGGATGAAAAATTGAATTGGTGAATTTGTTTGTTGTTATCATGCTTGGTTTGTGTCACCGTGGTGTTGAACACGGCTATGCTTGCTTGATGGAGTAGATAATTACACTCTTGGAGCTAACGTGAGCATTAAGACGAGGATCATTTACTTGTCTTTAAAGGTAAGGGGAGTTTGCCTAGGGATATTCAATAACTATATGCATGTGTGTATGTGTGTAATTGAGTGTTGTGTGAGACGCCCCGACGTCTCATTAAAGAAAACCCAAAATATTAAAACCTAATTTCATTATTATAGTTAAGCGAATATATTAAAACAGCGGAAAATTTTAAAACGTAACATACATACATACATAATATATACATCTCAAATCCTGATACAATACAGTAGAGGGAATCCCATCAATCGGATCCCAAAATGTACAAAACTGATAATCAAACAGATAATAAAAACAACATTCCAAAGAAACAAGACGCTCTGGCCATAGACTCTATACTCAACTATGAGGATCCACTGCTCGTCCTCCAACGTCAGGCTCATATGAAGTCCCATCAAGTTCCTCCATGACTGGAATCTCTGTAGGATCTTCTCATCACGATCACCAAAAAGAAACATATACAATATAGAGAAAATAGGGATAAGAAACCATATAACATCAAACGTGGAAATGGTTTAGCAACATTTAATTAAATAACGACACTCTAAACATCCGTCTCCCCAGTATAAATATATATAACATAATCATCCTCAATCCACATCTATAATCTTTCCTCTACCCTCCATCATGATGCAATGCAAATGCTGTATGAATAATCTCTCAGGTATCGGCCATATCCGGATATCACAACAAAGATACTCGACACGTCCCAGAGTCCCCGGCGCACACCCTCGTCCGCGGATGGAGAGTGCCCACGCAAAGCAATGGCACTATAGACGCACAACCCGGTGCACACCTCTGGACCACAATCCAGGATGCTCATGCAATGCATGAACTATAGCTGCGACTAAAATGAAATCATCTCTGGACGGTCCCGTTAGCCTATCCCCGGAATTTTCCCTCCGAGGCATAGACCCCAATCGACCATGTTTCAGGTCCACTCGACCATGTTTCAGGTCCCTCATATCACAGACCATGTTTCAGGTCACCCCCTAGTGCCCTAACCGGTCATCATAATCTCATAGATAACCTTAAAATAATCTCATCTCATCACTCTCGTTCTCATATCACGATAATTATCTCGGTTAGGCACTGCTATCTCATATAGTATGCAATCCCCAAATACATCCTCATGTCTCATATAACTTATGATTTACTCAATCCTCTAAGTACAATCATTACACTCATTCTATCATCATAATAATAATGATAATCACAACAACAACAACAACAACAACAACAACAACAACAATAATAATAATAATAATAATAATAATCATAATCATCCCATCAGTAGTAATATTAAAATAATAATTATGATAATAATAATAATAATAAGAAATATAATAAGTATAACCAAATATCACTTTCACATCAACCAGTCAAACATGACGATAAACGCACAATTTCTATATCATCATCGGTACCACTAAGTAGTCCCTAATGTGGTATAGACATTGTCCATTACTCGCTCTCATGTAGGGTTTGGGTCGCCCTACACCATTATCTAATTAAATGTACCGCGCCGTTTCCGACATTAAATAGTTTCTTTCCCCCACCTGGAATGTCTGAGGCTAGCTCTGGGGCAACGAAACGGACACTCCCTATATTCCCTCAAATCTGCCACGCACCGTTCTACACCCTCCGGGGCTCCAAAAATTCACCTGAACACATCATTGTGAAGCACACGTTACGTGTAACCCAAATCTGAAGACGGAATTGGAAACCGATAAATGAATTGAAAGATAACCTCAATACCGTCGCCGACGGCATTTAGGCATAAAAAGGACATAGGCTTACCTTAGCCTAATCAAGAAAATAAAGATAGGATAATGAAGTAGACATCGTGAGGATCACAACGGTATAATCAGAATTTTGATAGGACCAACGGATTGACCGGAACTCTCTGCGGAATTTTTCCCTCTCTCACGGCCCCCCTCTCTCTTTTCTTTCTACGCCTCTCTCTCTCTCTTAGTATTTTCTTTCATCCTAATTTTTCTTATTCTTTCTTTCTTAAACATTAAGTGGTATATATATATATATATATATATATATATATATATATATATATATATAATGAAAGCTTTTTATCACACTTCTGCAGTCTTGTAATTAGCAATTGTCAACATACATGGCGTAGGCAAGCAAGAGGTGGTCTATTCTTAGCATGCGGCAAAATTTTTAAAGGTGGAGGTGTTTCATGCTTATCATGCGGCACAAATTGAAAGTGGAGGTGTCAGGAGTTTAGAAAAATGGCCGTGTACCACTAAGCATACCACATAAAACTTGTTTAGTCAATTATTTAGTGATAAGCACACAATGAGTGATAAAATATTAAACCTAAAATAAACATGTTTTTACTTTCTGGAATCTAAAAATAAAGATTGATAGATATACGTTTTCGAAATTCAAATTAGAGTAAAGATTAATAGTTGGACTGATCAACTAAGAAAATACTCGGTCCAAAATTTAATCTCCGATTAAGGTCAAACCAGTTTATTTTCAACTCTAAAATTAAATTGAATGAAAATATAAAAATGCTTTTCTCTTAAACATATTATTTAAAATATTTTTCTCAGATTGGAGTAATAGTGACAATAATGTAACTTATTGTCTAGTAAGTGTGCATCCACTGAAATAAGTCAGTGCTAACGCACCTAATAAAATAATTTGAAGAGAGTAATTTAATTACTCAAACTAAACCACATAACAAAATTAACAAACATCCAAATAAAATAATTAATCAAATGTGTAATTATATTTTAACCGGTTAAATAACGTAACTAAAAATGGGCTGTTACATTACTACCCCTCTTAAAAGAAATTCCGTCCTCGGAATTTACGTACCTCCGAAAAGATGTGGATACTGTTGCTGTATATCCACCTCACGCTCCCATGTAGCATCTCCAGTAATCTCATCCCAAATGACCTTAACCAAAGGAATCTGTCTACCGCGGAGTTCTTTAATCCTTCTATCTGTGATCTTAATCGGTAAAGCCTCATATTCTAGATTCTCTCGGAGTTGTATAGATTCAGGCTCAAGTACATGAGAAGAATTAGGGTAATATTTTCTCAACTGGGAAACATGGAAGACATCGTGAAGGTTGGAAAGGTAAGGCGGTAAGGCTATCTGATAAGCTACTAGACCAATTCGTCGAAGAATCTGAAATGGTCCAATGAATCGGGGAGTGAGTTTTCTAGACTTTATAGCTCTGCCAATTCCGGTCTTCGGAGTGACTCTCAAGAACACGTGATCACCTTCTTGGAACTCTAAGGGTCTCCTCCTCTTGTTACTGTAGCTTCTCTGCCGATCTTGGGCTTCCTTCATTTTCTCTCTTATTTTCCTAACTTGTTCTGTTGTTTGCTGTACCACATCAGGACCCAACACTTGGCTCTCGCCAGTCTCATACCAACATAATGGAGTCCTACACTTTCTCCCATACAGAGCCTCATACGGTGCCATCCCGATGCTACTGTGGAAACTGTTATTGTATGTGAACTCAATCAATGGTAGGAATTCATCCCAACTGCCAACATGTTCCAACACACAAGCTCTTAAAAGATCTTCCAATGATTGAATTGTCCTTTCAGACTATCCATCCGTCTGAGGATGATAAGCAGAACTCATCCTCAACTTTGTTCCCAAAGCATCGTGTAACTGTCTCCAAAATCTAGATGTAAATCTAGGATCACGGTTGGAGACAATACTCGACGGCACACCGTACAACCTCACTACTTCCTTGATATAGATATGGGTCAACCTTTCAAGACTATAACTTTCACCAATAGGTAAAAAGTGAGCACACTTCGTCAACCTATCAATGATAACCCAAATCGCGTCAAACCTCTTCGGAGTTCGTGGTAATCCAACCACAAAGTCCATCGCTATACTATCCCATTTCCACTCTGGGATATCCAAGGACTGCAACAACCCTGCGGGCTTTTAATGCTCTATCTTAGCTTTCTGACATACCAAACATGACAGAACATATTCCGCCACTTCTTTCTTCATCCTTGGCCACCAAAACATCTTCTTCAAGTCTTGGTACATCTTGGTGGTTCCTGGGTGGAAACTCAGCTTACTTTTATGTGCCTCCTCTAAGATCATATTCCTAATCTCTAAGTTCTCTGGCACACATATACGATCCTTAAACCTTAACACTCCATCTGATCCTCTCCTAAACTCTGAAACTTTACCCTCATCTATACCTCGATTCACATCCACCAAATATTCATCCTGACCCTGCTTATTCTTAAGGTCTCTCAAAAACTCACTACTGATGGTGATCATACTTAAACATATTCTATCCTCCATCAGATCCATACCTAGGTTCAAATCTCTAAACTGTTCAAGCAACTCTATCTCTTTCACCATCATTGCAGATACTTGCAAGGATTTCCGACTTAGTGCATCTGCCACAACATTAGCCTTTCCTGGATGATATTGAAGATCAAACTCATAGTCCTTAATGAATTCCATCCATCTACGTTGTCTCATGTTCAGCTCCTTCTGATCAAATAAATACTTTAAACTCTTGTGATCACTAAACACATTAAACATAACTCCATAGAGATAGTGTCACCATATCTTTAATGCGAACACTATGGCTGCTAACTCTAGATCATGGGTTGGGTAATTCCTTTCATGAACTCTCAATTGTCGGGAAGCATAAGCCACAACTCTTCCCTCTTGCATCAAAACACAACCCAATCCTTGATACGACGCGTCACAGTATACGTCAAACTGTCCTAATGGATCTGGCAACGTTAGCACAGGAGATGTAGTCAACTTCTCCTTTAGCTTCTGAAAACTCTCTTCACACTTCTCTGTCCAAACAAACGCCGTACCTTTTCTCGTTAACTGCGTCATAGGCAACGCAATCTTCGAGAAACCCTCAATGAACCTCCTGTAATACCCGTCTAATCCTAAGAAACTCCTCACCTCACTCACTGACTTAGGCCTCTCCCATTTAATCACGGTCTCTACCTTAACTGGATCAACTGCTATCCCTTTCTTGTTGATTACATGCCCTAGAAACTGTACTTCCTCTAACCAAAATTCACACTTGGATAGCTTAGCATACAACTACCTATCTCTCAACACCTGTAACACCACTCTCAGGTGTTCCTCGTGTTCTTCCCGACTACGGGAGTAGATAAGAATATCATCTATAAACACCACAACAAATTTGTCAAGGAACGGTCTAAAAATTCTATTCATGTAATCCATAAACACCGCTGGAGCATTAGTTACGCCAAAAGGCATAACTAGGTACTCATAGTGTCCATACCTTGTCCTAAAAGCGGTCTTAGATGCATCCTCCTTCTTCACCCTAATCTGATGGTATCTTGATCTTAAATCTATCTTAGAAAACACCGAAGCTCCTTTCAACTGATCCATCAAATCACCTATCCTAGGCAACGGATATTTGTTCTTGATTGTAACTTTATTCAACTGCCTATAATCCGTGCACAACCTAGAAGTTTCGTCATTTTTCTTGACAAACAATACCGGTGCTCCCCAAGGCGAAACACTCGGTCTGATGAATTTCTTCTTCATCATGTCATCCAGCTGTTTCTTCAACTCTGCCAACTCTACCGGTGACATCCGATAAGGAGCTACTGAAATAGGTCCAGCCCCTGGTATGAGATCTATAGCGAACTCCACCTCCCTCTCTGGTGGCAAACCGGGAACATCAGGAGAGAAAACCTCAGCAAACTCCCTAGCAATAGGCAGAGAATCTATACTCGAAGTCTCCTTAGCTTCCAAAGAGAAAAGCATCACATACTGCTGAGAACCGCAACCTCTCATAGTTGCTCCTTCATTGGCAGATACTATGCTAGAAGGCTCAATAAAAGATAAAGTCTTTCGGGCACAGTCTAGCACTACATGGTTAGCCGAAAGCCAATCCATGCCCAGAATAACGTCTATCTGCTGCATAGGCAAACAGATGAGATCTACTAGGAATGCCCTATTTTCAACAACTATAGGACACTGTAAGCAAACAGACATAGTGATCAAAGGATCACTGGTAGGGGTGGACACTGTCAAAATGGTTTCTTCTCCCCCCCATCAATATGACATATAATACTACATAAAACTGGAATATAAATACTATATGCCATAGAGATGTCACGTCGGACTCATTACCCAACTTCTAAGCATAGTTGTTATCCGATGTGGATTCAACTAAATGGCCAGTTCACGCTAATCATAGTGCTCACAGTCCGTTTCAGAACCGAACTGCTCTGATACCACTAAATGAGACGCCCCGACGTCCCATTAAAGAAAACCCAAAATATTGAAACCTAATTTCATTATTATCGTTAAGCGAATATATTAAAACAGCGGAAAATTTTAAAACGTAACATACATACATACATAATATATACATCTCAAATCCTGATACAGTACAGTAGAGGGAATCCCATCAATCGGATCCCAAAATGTACAAAACTGATAATCAAACAGATAATAAAAACAACATTCCAAAGAGACAAGACGCTCTGGCCATAGACTCTATACTCAACTATGAGGATCCACTGCTCGTCCTCCAACGTCAGGCTCATATGAAGTCCCATCAAGTTCCTCCATGACTGGAATCTCTGTAGGATCTTCTCATCACGATCACCAAAAAGAAACATATACAATATAGAGAAAATAGGGATAAGAAACCATATAACATCAAACGTGGAAATGGTTTAGCAACATTTAATTAAATAACGACACTCTAAACATCCGTCTCCCCAGTATAAATATATATAACATAATCATCCTCAATCCACATCTATAATCTTTCCTCTACCCTCCATCATGATGCAATGCAAATGCTGTATGAATAATCTCTTCAGGTATCGGCCATATCCGGATATCACAACAGTATACTCGACACGTCCCAGAGTCCCCGGCGCACACCCTCGTCCGCGGATGGAGAGTGCCCACGCAAAGCAATGGCACTATAGACGCACAACCCGGTGCACACCTCTGGACTACAATCCAGGATGCTCATGCAATGCATGAACTATAGCTGCGACTAAAATGAAATCATCTCTGGACGGTCCGCCGTTAGCCTATCCCCGGGAATTTTCCCTCCGAGGCATAGACCCCAATCGACCATGTTTCAGGTCCACTCGACCATGTTTCAGGTCCCTCATATCACAGACCATGTTTCAGGTCACCCCCTAGTGCCCTAACCGGTCATCATAATCTCATAGATAACCTTAAAATAATCTCATCTCATCACTCTCGTTCTCATATCACGATAATTATCTCGGTTAGGCACTGCTATCTCATATAGTATGCAATCCCCAAATACATCCTCATGTCTCATATAACTTATGATTTACTCAATCCTCTAAGTACAATCATTACACTCATTCTATCATCATAATAATAATGATAATCACAACAACAACAACAACAACAACAACAACAACAACAACAACAACAACAACAATAATAATAATAATAATAATAATAATCATAATCATCCCATCAGTAGTAATATTAAAATAATAATTATGATAATAATAATAATAAGAAATATAATAAGTATAACCAAATATCACTTTCACATCAACCAGTCAAACATGACGATAAACGCACAATTTCTATATCATCATCGGTACCACTAAGTAGTCCCTAATGTGGTATAGACATTGTCCATTACTCGCTCTCATGTAGGGTTTGGGTCCCCCTACACCATTATCTAATTAAATGTACCGCGCCGTTTCCGACATTAAATAGTTTCTTTCCCCCACCTGGAATGTCTGAGGCTAGCTCTGGGGCAACGAAACGGACACTCCCTATATTCCCTCAAATCTGCCACGCACCGTTCTACACCCTCCGGGGCTCCAAAAATTCACCTGAACACATCATTGTGAAGCACACGTTACGTGTAACCCAAATCTGAAGACGGAATTGGAAACCGATAAATGAATTGAAAGATAACCTCAATACCGTCGCCGACGGCATTTAGTCATAAAAAGGACATAGGCTTACCTTAGCCTAATCAAGAAAAGAAAGATAGGATAATGAAGTAGACATCGTGAGGATCACAACGGTATAATCATAATTTTGATAGGACCAACGGATTGACCGGAACTCTCTGCAGAATTTTTCCCTCTCTCACGGCCCCCCTCTCTCTTTTCTTTCTACGCCTCTCTCTCTCTCTTAGTATTTTCTTTCATCTTAATTTTTCTTATTCTTTCTTTCTTAAACATTAAGTAGTATATATATATATATATATATATATATATATATATATATATATATATATATATATATATATAATGAAAGCTTTTTATCACACTTCTGCAGTCTTGTAATTAGCAATTGTCAACATACATGGCGTAGGCAAGCAAGAGGTGGTCTATTCTTAGCATGCGGCAAAATTTTTAAAGGTGGAGGTTTTCATGCTTATCATGCGGCACAAATTGAAAGTGGAGGTGTCAGGAGTTTAGAAAAATGGCCGTGTACCACTAAGCATACCACATAAAACTTGTTTAGTCAATTATTTAGTGATAAGTATACAATGAGTGATAAAATATTAAGCCTAAAATAAACATGTTTTTACTTTCTGGAATCTAAAAATAAAGATTGATAGATATACGTTTTCGAAATTCAAATTAGAGTAAAGATTAATAGTTGGACTGATCAACTAAGAAAATACTCGGTCCAAAATTTAATCTCCGATTAAGGTCAAACCAGTTTATTTTCAACTCTAAAATTAAATTGAATGAAAATATAAAAATGCTTTTCTCTTAAACATATTATTTAAAATATTTTTCTGTACTGGTAGTAATAGTGACAATAATGTAACTTATTGTCTAGTAAGTGTGCATCCACTGAAATAAGTCAGTGCTAACGCACCTAATAAAATAATTTGAAGAGAGTAATTTAATTACTCAAACTAAACCACATAACAAAATTAACAAACATCCAAATAAAATAATTAATCATATGTGTAATTATATTTTAACCGGTTAAATAACGTAACTAAAAATGGGCTGTTACATTGTGAATATTATTGTGATATTGAGCAAATACTTGAATGACTTGTTTACTTGAACTATTGTGATTATTACTTGAAGTTGAACATTACTTGCTTTAAAGTGTTATGAATTATATAGATATGTGATGAATTGTCATTAACTGTGATATTATTATTGTTGTGAATATATTATTGTTGATTGAAGTTTGAGAAGCCGGACTTGAGTTTGTGCCCAATGACTATAAGGATTAAAAGCCTTAATAAGCCTTGAATAGAACTTTGAAAGTTTTGGGTTCACTTATAAAAGTTCCTTGTTTAAAGTGCTTACTTCAGAAGAATAAGATCTTGGTTTTTAGAAAAATGTTGAAGTGATTTTGAGTTGAAGGAAACTATATTTTTATGATCAAAAGTTTTTTACGAGAGAAAACCTTTTCGAACGGTGTGTTTTATGAAGGAAAGAGCCTTTGAAAATATTTGACTTTGTTCCATCAAGGATTTCAAAAGCAAACGAATTTCCTAAATGTTTTAGAAGAGATTTTGCAAAGGAAAAGGATTTTCTTGTAACATCCTAAAATTCTAACATAATTAATTTGAAAAAAATAATAAATAATAATAATAATAATAATAATAATAATAATAATAATAATAATAAGTTATTAAAAAGTGTAGTGCAAATAAGATATAAATGGGAGATTTAGTATAAAGAAGTGATGGTATAAGGATTTATTGAAATTTACTAATTATTATTAAGAAAGCAAAATTATATAATATATATATATATATATATATATATATATATATATATATATATATATATATATATATATATATATATATATATATATATAAAGAGGATACTTGGGCGTTAAGCCCTAGCAGCCAAGTTTAAGCTAAAGAAAATTTTAAAAAAAAAAAACTAAAAACTTTGCCTGCTGCCATACATACATACATACATACATACATACATACATACATACATATATATATATATATATGTATGTATTAAAACCTAAATGTTCATTAAGGAGTGTGCGCAGTACCTTGGCCGAATGAGAGGAGCGCCACACAGTGTAACATTTTCCTTCCTTGCGAGTACAATCGTAACAACATAGATCCAAGAACGCCACCAAACGGGAATGGAATTTTTAGGGAAGCACAAATCCCTATCATACGTGATTTTTTTAGAGCACATTGGAGGCCTTCGAGAGGTGAGTAAAAATATCTTTGCTCACACTTTCATGGTACAATTAATTTTAAGGTTTTTGATTCATGATTTGAGATTCTTATAATATTTTGGGATTTACTTGAATTGTTAAAATACTTTGATGTTATTTGATGAATTGATATAATAAATATATTTTTCTTTGATTCTATAAAGGAATAATTTTATATTAAATTGTCATGCTGCACCTAGTTTCCTTTCTTTTAATTGTTGATGGAAAAACAATTGTGAATGCTAAACTTGTTGAATTGCACTTCCAGTGGCGTGAAGTTCTACTTCACTTGTGAAGGCAATTTCATACTTAAGTTAGAGATAAAGCTCTTCACGTGCCAGATCATGTTTCCCGAGGAATATGGTTACACGCAAGATTTAATCTAATTGGGTTATAAATCATATTTTTTTATTTAATTAAATACAGTATGAGTTAATTCCACTTTAATTATATAACGTTATAGTGTTATGGTGACTTGCCTGTTATTTTATATGATGCTATAGTGTTGTCGTGATATGCTCGGTTATATTATATAATGTTATAGTATTGCCTCAACATGAAAATATACTATTGTTAGTGATGCATGAAGTTTGATAACCCATCTGGTAGTCATTTGGGATGACATATATGCATGAGTTGGTCATCACCTTCCGGGAAGGGTTGACGGTATACATTCTATTCCGAGAATAGGATGAGAGATATCACCATCTGGGATGTGATATCAGATTATTGAAAATATCCACATCTGGGATGGGATATGAGATACCTCCATCTGGGATGAGGAAGGCAGTGGGACGCCATTACATGGATATGAGCTCATAGACCTTAGTGGATCTGGGATTCACACCGGTTCTGGGAACCAAAGAGTCAAGTTAAGTGATTCTGGGAATCACCGAGTCATGTTAGTGGAGTTGCATTGTGTCGAGTTTGCATGGTAAATGTGATTAAAGGCAATGAGATGTGACCGTTGCTGAGTTTATGAGTTTGTGCTTTAAATGATTGACATTAATTTTATTTATATATATCATTATTGTGGAGGTTTATTATATTCAATATTTTAAAAAATTAGCGGGTACCATGAATGTTTTTCCGGTTACCGCGCCGGCTGAAAACAACACTATTTGCGAACCTTTTTATCAAACGATTATTTTAATTCACTGGGATTATATCTCATTAAAAGTGTTGTTTTCAGTGCACGAGGTCGACATCACTGGAACTGGAGAGGACTGAAGACTTAGCGATTTTCCTCATTTATTGTCTAGCTTTGTTAGTATTTTATTTTTACATTGGGTTATTTTAGTGGACGCCCGAGTTTTTGAGGCAATTCATTTCATTTACATAAGGAGTTATTACCATTATTTTAATTTAATAATCATTAAGGTATTTTCAGACAATTTTATTTATGAAAATTTTATTTAGACATTTTTTTTATGTGAATCTATTTCGGGTTATTATTGTAACGAAGGGCGTTACATTTATGGTATCAGAGCAGTTCGATTCTAAATCGGACTGTGGTAATGGGGCTTTTTCTAAAATAAAACTTGGGCGCATAGGATGCTTGTTAGAGTTATAGATGCTGCATGCTATTCTTTGGGATATTGGACCTGATCAACCCAGTATTTCATTGGTAGTGAGCAGATTTATGGCGATTAATAGGCGAGGGACGAATGTTGCACTTGCAGCAGCTTTGGATTGTATGGCCAAGGCTATGCAAGGGCAGACGGAGACTCGCCATCAACTGAAAGGGAATGGAGGCCAGTCACTAATGAAGTGGTGGCAACCTAGGACCCTTAACACGTGGGGCTTCTCGAATTCAAGAAGAATAATTCGCCATCATTCTGAGGCAGCTTAGATCCGAAGGAGGCTGGATTTCTTCTACTCGTTAATAAAAAATAAATACATTATTATATTGTTGATTCAGGAGCAACGCATTCCTTGATACATCCTTTATGTGTGAAAATTTGGAGATACCAATCTTTCATTTGTCCTTTGATTCATACGTTTCTACTCCTATAGGGATATTCTTGTTCTTTCATTGGTTGTTTAAATTGTTTCCTGGTGCGTCAAGACACTCCTTATGACATCAATCTTATTGTTATCTATGTATTGTATGTTATTCTTGGTATTGACTTATTGGCATCTAGACTCATTGCCATAAGCATTCTGACAAAAATATCCTTATCTCTTCATATCCAATGTCTAATGATTTTCCCGTACCCAGTTCTATTGTTTCTGCTGTTGCTTGTCATTAGTGCTTAGTTGAGGGAGCTCAAGGATGTGTACTCTTATTCTCTGCTAAGATAGAGGCTGACAGTGATGTGACGGCTATACTTGTTTTGTGTGAGTTCCAGAATGTTTTCCCTAAGGATGTCACTAGTTTGCCTCCAAATAGAGAAGTTGAGTTTAACATAGATCTAGTGCCAGGGAGTGGACCAGTATCGGTAGCACCTTATAGAATGACACCTTTAGAGTTGAGCGAGCTTAAGAAACAGTTAGAGGAGATGCTAGGGAAGGGGTTTATTAGGCCTAGTGTGTCACCCTGGGGAGCACCTGTCCCACTGGTGAAAAAGAAGGATGGGACCATGAGGCTATGTGTTGACTATAGTCAGTTGAACAGAGTGACCATCAGGAATAAATACCCTTTGCCTAGGATAGATGGCCTCTTAGACTAGCTGAGGAGAGCGTCAGTGTTTTCTAAAATAGATCTAAGATCGGGATACCATCAAATTAGAGTCAAGAATGAAGACATTTCTAAGACAGCCTTTAGGACAAGGTATGGGCACTCCGAGTATGTAGTGATGCCCTTTGGAGTGACCAATGCTCCAGCCGTTTTCATGGACTACATGAATCGAATCTTTAGGCCGTTCTTGGATAGCTTTGTGGTGGTGTTCATAGATGATATTTTGATATACTCTAGGACACCAGAGGATCATGAGGAGCATTTGAGGTTAGTGTTGCAGATTCTGAGGGAAGAACAACTGTATGCAAAGCCAGAAAAGTGTGAATTTTGGCTTGAGGAGGTGGAGTTTTTAGGACATACCATATCTAGGAGTGGTGTAGCGGATGACTCTAGTATGATTGATGCAGTGCTTGGATGGGAGCAACCTAGGTCAGTGACGGAAGTGAGGAGTTTCCTGGGACTGGCAGGTTACTATAGGAAGTCCATAGAAGGGTGCTCTAGACTAGCTTTACCTCTCACCAAGTTGACTAGGAAAGGAAAATCTTTTGAGTGGGATAAGGAATGCGAAGAGAATTTTGAGGAGCTTAAGAGAAGATTGGTGTCATCACCGGTCTTAACCATTCTAGATCCTTCAGTTAGTTTTGTGGTATATTGTGACGCTTCTAAGGATGGTTTAGGTTGTATGTTGATGCAGGAAGGTAGGGTAGTGACTTATGCATCTAGGCAACTTAGGACTCATGAGGTGAATTACCCTACTCATGACCTTGAGTTAGCAGCAGTAGTCTTTGCTCTTAAGATTTGGAGGCACTATTTGTATGGTGCAAAGTTTTAGGTTTTTTTAGTGATCATAAGGGCCTTAAGTATTTGTTTGACCAGAAGAATTGAATATGAGGCAGAGGAGGTGGATGGAATTCCTTAAGGACTATGATTTCGAGTTGAAGTACCATCCATGGAAGGCCAATGTGGTAACTGATGCACTCAGTAGGAAAACCTTGCATGTGTCAAGTTTAATGGTCCAAGGGATGAATATGTTAGAGGAGTTCAGAGACATGAATCTAGATGTATCTCTTAGTACTCTAAGCTTGAAGTTGAATAGACTGGAAATTTGCAGTGACCTTAGAGAAATGATTTGGCGAGAACAGCTTTTAGACCAGGAGTTACAGTCTCTTTTAGATCAAGAGAATTATGTGTTGTCTACCGATGGTCTAGTGTTGTTTAAGAATAAAATCGTTGTTCCTAAGGAGGGGAGCCTTAGAGAGAAAGTTTTAGAGGAAGCGCATAAGGGGAAGTTCACCATACATCCAGGGATAACTAAGATGTACCAAGACCTTAAGAGGATGTATTGGTGGCCAGAAATGAAAAAGGATGTGGCTAGCTTCGTAGCTAGGTGTTTAGTGTGCCAAAAGGTTAAGATAGAACATCAGAAGCCTTCGTGGTTGTTGCAGTCCTTGGAGATTCCAGAATGGAAGTGGGAGAGAATTTCTATGGACTTTGTGATGGGGTTACCTAAGACACGTTTGGGCTTAGACGCCATTTGGGTGATAGTGGATAGGTTGACCAAGTCTGCCCACTTCTTGCCAATTAAGGCAACCTATAGCTTAGACAAGTTGGCATACCTCTATATCAAGGAAATAGGCAAGCTTCATGGGATACCCACATCTATAGTGTCAGATAGAGACCCGAGGTTTACCTCTAGATTTTGGAGAGCTTTTCAGCAAGCCTTTGGGACTAAGTTGAACCTTAGCACGGCCTATCATCCCCAAACGGATGGTCAGTCAGAGCGGACCATTCAGACCCTTGAGGACATGCTTAGGGCGTGTGTCCTGGATGAAGAGGGAGTTGGGATAGATTCCTACCTCTCATTGAGTTTGCGTATAACAATAGTTATCACGCTAAGTATAGGCATGGCACCCTATGAGGTCCTATATGGGAGGAAGGGTAGGTCCCCTTTATGTTGGTGTGAGGTGGGTGAGAAGACCCTGCTAGGACTAGAGTTAGTCCAGGAGACCACAAAGAGGATTAAAGTCATTAGGGAAAGGATGCGCACTGCACAGAGTAGGCAAAAGAGTTATGCCGACAAGAGAAGGAAGCCTTTAGAATTTCAGGAAGAGGAACATGTATTCTTGAGAGTCACTCCTAAGGCTGGGGTTGGGAGGTCGACGAAAGTCAAAAAGCTCAACCCTCGTTTCATGGGTCCGTTTCAAATCCTAAAAAGAGTCGGGTCTGTTGCTTACCAATTGGCTCTTCCGCCACAGTTGGCAAACCTTCACGATGTTTTCCATGTGTCGCAACTCAGAAAATATGTTTGATGAATCTCGCGTAATAGCTCCTGAGTCTGTACAATTGGAAGATAATTTGATCTATAAGCCAAAGCCTAGTCAAATCATGGACAAGAGCACTAAGACTCCGAGGAACAAGACAATTCCATTGGTGAAAGTGTTATGGGAAGGATTGACTCCTGAGGAAGTCACCTGGGAGATGGAGGAGGACATAGTTCGTCAATACCCAGATTTTATTATCTAAGGTATGGTAACCTTTTAGTTTCAAATATGTCATATGTTAAAGTAAGTGCGTGTGTATGAGATGAATTTCGGGGACGAAATTCTTTAAGGAGGGGAGAAAATGTAACATCCTAAAATTCTAACATAATTAATTTGAAAATAATAATAATAAATAATAATAATAATAATAATAATATTAAGTTATTAAAAAGTGTAGTGCAAATAAAATATAAATGGGAGATTTAGTATAAAGAAGTGATGGTATAAGAATTTACTAATTATTATTAAGAAAGTAAAATTATATATATATATATATATATATATATATATATATATAAAAGGATACTTGGGCGTTAAGCCCAAGCAGCCAAGTTTTTGCTAAAGAAAATTATAAAAAAAAAAAACCTAAAAATGTTGCCTGCTGCCATATATATATATATATATATATATATATATATATATTAAAACCTAAATGTTCATTAAGGAGTGTGCGCAATACCTTGGCCGAATGAGAGGAGCGCCGCACAGTGTAACATTTTCCTTCCTTGCCAGTACAATCGTAACAACATAGATCCAAGAATGCCACCAAACGGGAGGGGAATTTTTAGGGAAGAACAAATCCCTATCATACGTGATTTTTAGAGCACATTGGAGGCCTTCGAGAGGTGAGTAAAAATATCTTTGCTCACACTTTCATGGTACAATTAATTTTGAAGTTTTTGATTCAGGATTTGAGATTCTTATAATATTTTGGGGTTTACTTGAATTGTTAAAATACTTTGATGTTATTTGATGAATTGATATAATAAATATATTTTTCTTTGATTCTATAAAGGAATAATTTTATATTAAATTGTCATGCTGCACCTAGTTTCCTTTCTTTTAATTGTTGATGGAAAAACAATTGTGAATGCTAAACTTGTTGAATTGCATTTCCAATGGCGTGAAGTTCTACTTCACTTGTGAAGGCAATTTCATACTTAAGTCAGAGATAAAGCTCTTCACGTGCCAGATCATGTTTCCCGAGGAATATGGTTACACGCAAGATTTAATCTAATTGGGTTATAAATCATATTTTTTTTATTTAATTAAATGCAGTATAAGTTAATTCCACTTTAATTATATAACGTTATAGTGTTATGGCGACTTGCCTGTTATTTTATATGATGCTATAGTGTTGTTGTGATATGCTCGGTTTCATTATATAATGTTATAGCATTACCTCAACATGAAAATATACTATTGTTAGTGATGCATGAAGTTTGATAACCCATCTGGTAGTCATATGGGATGACATATATGCATGAGTTGGTCATCACCTTCGGGGAAGGGATGACGGTATACATTCTATTCCAGGAATATGATGAGAGATATCACCATCTGGGATGGGATATCAGATTATTGAAAATATCCACATCTGGGATGGGATATGAGATACCTCCATCTGGGATGGGGAAGGCAGTGGGATGCCATTGCATGGATATGAGCTCATAGACCTTAGTGGATCTGGGATTCACACCGGTTCTGGGAACCAAAGAGTCAAGTTAAGTGATTCTGGGAATCACCGAGTCATGTTGGTGGAGTTGCATTGTGTCGAGTTTGCATGGTGAATGTGATTAAATGCAATGAGATGTGACCGTTGCTGAGTTTATGAGTTTGTGCTTTAAATGCTTGACATTAATTTTATTTATATATATCATTATTTTGGAGGTTTATTATATTCAATATTTTAAAAAATTAGCGGGTACCATGAATGTTTTTCCGGTTACCACGCCGGCTGAAAACAACACTATTTGCGAACCTTTTTATCAAACGATTATTTTTATTCACTGGGATTATATCTCATTAAAAGTGTTGTTTTCAGAGCACGAGGTCGACATCACTGGAACTGGAGAGGACTGAAGACTTGGCGATTTTCCTCATTTATTGTCTAGCTTTGTTAGTATTTTATTTTTACGTTGGGTTATTTTAGTGGACGCCCGAGTTTTTGAGGCAATTCATTTCATTTACATAAGGAGTTATTACCATTATTTTAATTTAATAATCATTAAGGTATTTTCAGACAATTGTATTTATGAAAAATTTATTTAGACTTTTTTTTTATGTGAATCTATTTCGGGTTACTATTGAAACGAAGGGCGTTACTTTTCTCCTAAATGATTTAGAAACATTCCGGTTACTTGGATAAGTGACCGATGTTTTGTTTTGGTTTTGATTTTCACTGAGCGAAAAGTAAGCACATGTGAAAGAGAATACTAGTTCGCGTGACGTCGCCTCTAGTATTCAGTTGTATGCACGTGATCTGGGATCCGTGTCAAGAATTATGGACCAAGGGTCCCAATCGTGATATTATGGGCTAGGAGTCATGATTTTGGAATTGAGGACTGTGTGTCCTAATTTAGTTGTGATGGTCCAGGAGTCCTTATCATGTTGAAATAAAACATGGATAAAACTATAATTGTTTCTACGACCACAACCTTGGACTACGGCATCGGTCTAAGGTGTTGTGATTGAGAACTCGGACTGTATGTCCTGTGTTATTGATTTTCAAGTAATGAAAATTGTGAAAAGTCGTTAGCTTTGGGCTTCGACAACAGAAAAGAGTGAACACAAAGAAAAGTCTCGATAATGAAAAGTCTTTTATTCATATGCATTTCCCCTTAGCAGACGTGCTTGAGTTATCCGAATACCCGCTTTAGATGTGGTATACGATGAGGTATACATCCGAATGGCCGTTATAAGGGATTCGTGATGATGTTGATCCGGGCGCATGAGGTGACTGAGACAACTTGCCAGACGTGGCATATGAGCCTGATCAGCTCTTTCTTTCTTATTGATAAAACGGTGTTGGTATCTCATGAGATTAAGTTTAGAGCCTAATTATTGAAGTGTCATGCATTCTCTTTATAAAACTGATTGTTCGGGTATGAGACCCACTGATATAACACTTGTTAATTTATCTCTGTATAATAATTAAATGTTAATGTGTTGAGGTGATGTATGTATCGTGTATATGGTTGTTGTGTGATATATCCGTTTGTCGGTATCTCACCCTTACAGATATATCAGGTTTCTTCTTGTTCGCTATTGTACCCTGGGTACTTTAGTACAGATGGTGCAGAGGAGCCTTTCTAAGTCACTCAGAGACTTAGGTCTGGTTGTTTGATGAAGTACTTGATTGTGGAATGACCACGTGAGTTTTCCTCAGGAATAACTTTTAGAATGACCAGCTTAGGGTTTGAGACTTAGATTATTTTTGATAGTATTTATGAGTATGGATCAGAGAGCCTTTAATTTAAAATGGAATGTTTGTGGCTCGGAGAGCATCTCTTTTGAGTGATAACTTAAGCTTTTCCTTTTGGTCATGTATAGTTAAATTGTTATAACTATTTTTAGCTTATTACTGCCTGGTTGTATTTGGTGTAACTGGAATTCTGGAATGAAAATATAATTATTTTAGCAGGTGTTCTTTTACCCGGGATGTCCGAATTACAGAGGAGACTCTGTCGAAATTTTCGTAAAAATACTAACTTTTATTCAAGTATATCTTTAAATTAAATAGGCTTGCCAAGCTAGGATAGTAAGCCTGTGTGTCGATCAAGGCATAGATTTGGAGTCGTGACAAATTAATTTTTATACCCAATTTCAGACGCTTATGTACTTATATAAATTATTTTCTGAAAGCAACCAGTAAATTATCTTTTAATTTTATTTCCGCACGTGTTTACAAAGTAATGCCCAAGGGGGGTGTTACAAAGTGGTATCAGAGCTGGTCGAGTCTTTCGGGATCTTTGGGAAATAGGTCTGTTAAGTTTTTGTTTTGTGATCTCTGGTTGGTTCCTTTTTTAATTGTTTCTTGTTGAAGTAATGTGTGTTGACGCACAAGTATATGTTTTCTTGATGGTTTTCCAAGGGTTTTATGTCCTGGGAGACCGTAGATCTTGAATGTTACTTGGGTTCGGATGTGACATTCGATTATCCTTGCGAATCGTGTCAGACACTCGAAACAAGGTGCTTTTGTAAAGGGTTTTTCCGAGAGTGTTCCATGGAAATATTCTGGGTTTATGGTTAGCAAAGGACATTGATTTTAGATTGATCTAGTTTCTGGATTTGGTCAGATCTCTTTCGCTTTGTGTAGGATGTTGCCTACAAAGCTAAAACGCGTTGGACGACTCATTCAACTGAAAGATCGATGGTCTGAACCATTTGTTAGACCGAGTGTTTTCCTTGTGAAGCACCAATGTTGTGTGAAGGCTCGTGTCACCGTCTGGATTTCTGACAACTAAGTAAAAGGACGAATTATGAACAAGTATTTTCTGACTTGCGTAGTTGATTTGGTAAATCAATTGCGAGGAGTTGTCGTCTACTCAAAGATCGACTTGAAGACGAGTTATTACCAGATTGGAGTGATGATCTACCTTAGATTTTCCGTCGTCAACTCAGTTTATGAAGAAAGATCAACCCTTTGTATGTTTGATCGACTGATTAAGTTGTCCGGGATCGTACCCAATTCAAGGTGGTCATACTAAGCCTGGCTAGGAAGACTTGTATGTTGGTTGGAACCAAGACGAATCGAGTGGATTTTCGATCTTGGGTGAGTGTCTCGTGATTAAGAAACTCTCCACTGTACCCTTTGCTTCTCTTGTATTTGTCAGTTGACATTTATTTCTCAAATCCTATGATTGTGTTAGATAATCACAACGGTGAAGTTGGTATGTGTCAGACATATTTTCTGACTTTAATTTGAAATCTGTCAGGACTAATGAATTAGTTATGCTAATTCATAAATTTCCAGTTATTCATTTCTTTGTTTGTGAGAAGTCGTACTCACACTTCTAAATAATCATCGATGTATTAGACATTTGAGTGAATTGATTTAACATAATCCATTGGTCTGGATACTTTCACATTTGTTGAGATAAGTGGTTATGACTATTTCTTGAGTTATAGCACAGATACTTTCATGATAGCAGAAGTTTCTTGGTGAAACTTAGTTTTGTCACTTCTATTTTTGGTAGAGGTGAAAGTCACCATTTTGTAAATTCCTTGTACTAAGAATAAGAATCAATCCTCATTGGATTAGAAATTATTCACCCTTGATTCCTTAAATATGCTAGAAGATTCTCGTGGGAGAATGAACTTTTTTAGATTCGTGGTTGTAAATGTGTATTGACCATGCGTTTTTACACCCACGAACCTGATGGAAGAATCTTTTTCCATACTGGATGTTCCTGTATCCTCCAAATGAATGAAATTCTTTTCTATACTTATGTGAAAGTGAAATCAAGAAAAGTTTCTTTTCTTGAGAAATCCTTTTATGATCACCAAGGTCATGTCTTATTGCGGTTCAAACGTTCCTGTCGCCGTTGATCATCTTAGTTCTACGTATTCTCCAAATGTCGTGAATGTGTGACCTGTCTCATCAGTTATGAGTTGGGTATCTCCACATCAAGATGTCAGAGTTAGTTTAGTACAGTGAAAAAGGGATAGTTTAACAATTGAGACCTTCCTTGTTAAGATATTGGCATCGCCCTGAATCTTTGTTATGAGTTTGCTGAATACCTACATGAGTCTTGTTTGAATTCAAGTGATCGTTGATCGACTGGTGAAGTCTACACCCTTCTTACAAGTTAAGATCCACTATGCAGTGTTAGTGAACCGAATAATGTATCAGAGGATTGTTCAGACTTCATGGAGTACCATCAAGTATCGTTTCAGAAGAAGATCCGAAGTTTATCAACATGTGTCAGGTTAAGTTTGCTTTAAGTGTTGAGGACTATGTTGAGGCTAATTCCAACTGATCATCCTCAGCGGGATGGATAAGTAATGAGATGACCTATCCTTAGCAGGTGAGTTGGGAGATAGTGTGGTACCTAATTTTTGTCATCTCTATGATAGGACAAACCAGAGTTGATAGGAGCTTCGTTAATGTATAGATGTAAATGGTACTATGAGAACCCTTAAGTTCAACATTGTTGAGTGAGATGTTTACAATGGACCTTATCATGATCGAGGCAGATATATCATTAAAGGAATTTAGAGTAGTGATCAACGTTTATGGTTAATGTTGACTTCGTGAGTCCGAGGATTAACAGAAAAATATCTATAGTAGTTTTCCTGAAGCTGAACAGAAATAGTAAATAGAAGTTATTGAGTGAAACTAAGCTGTTAGAAAATTTTAAGAATTATGATTTTGGATAATTCAAACTGAAGTGATTCCTTTTGGTTGTAGTTGCATGATGGAGTGTAATCGTGTTCTTTAAGATTGAAATGAATGACTATGATATAATTTGGAGTGGTGGAATATGTTCAAAGGAAACTAAGACTACAATTGTAAACTTTGAGTTGAAGGTTGATGTATGATGGGGTAAAGTTAGTGTTGAACTTGATGTTCGTTGTGAGGATAAGGTGTTGAAGAAGTTTTGCTAGCGGACAAATTTTGAGGTAAGAAGTGATAAAGTTTTGATTGTGTCTTTCGAGTGTAATAAGCTCTGGCGAAATGTTTATAATCTTTGAGGTCTTATTCTAGTAAAAATATGGTTGATGATCCGTAGTGGAAACTGGACATTTTAAATCCAAGATTGCCATTGGGGAGTGTCCACCTGGATTTCTTGGCTTTGTTTTGGTGCAACTCCTAGGGGTAATGGCCTCAGAGAAACTCTGTTTTATAATCTATTTCGTCTGCTTCAAATATATAAGATAAGGGCAGATATGATACACGCACTTCCTTGCATAAGTGATAGAGCTCTGTCTTTAGATGGAGGAATTGTTAGGAGTTGTGGTGTATTTTCCTTGGGCAATAGGGTAGATGTGCATGTGAAATCTCTTAAACCAGGGATCTTAACGGGGCTTGAGAACCAAATTGAAAATAAGAGGCAAATGAAGGATATGAAATTGAAGTAGGCAAAAGACTCGGGAGGAACTAAGAAGGGAACGGACTATGTTGGGTGTGGTAAGGTTCAATCTCAATAATAAAATTGAATTTCTTAGGTTCTTGGCGTAAAGTTTATCATGTGCAACTCAAGCTCATATCTAGTTGGAGGATAAATAGAATGACATAAGAATCGATCCTGTTATAGAGTTAAAGATGAAAGGAATGAAGCAACGAGATACAAAGTGAGATTTTCGGGTCTACGTGTGATTATAAAATCCTGTTTAGTTGAGAGCTACGAAATTTCGAGGACGAAATTTTTTTTAGAGGGGTAGTATTGTAACACCCTAGTTTTTACACATATGATTAATTATTTTATTGGGATGTTTATGTATATTTTGTTATGTGGTTTAGTTGAATAATTAAATTGCTCTCTTCAAATTATTTTAACGGGTGCATTAGCACTGACTTATTTCAGAGAATGCACGCTTACTAGACAATAAATTATATTATTGTCACTATTATTACCAGTGCAGAAAAGTGTTTTAAATAATATGATTGAAAGAAAAGTATTTTCATATTTTATCCTATTTAATTTTAGACTTGAAAATAAACTAGTTTGACATTAATCGGAGATTAAATTTTGGACCGAGTATTTTCTTAGTTTAACTATTAATCTTTACTCTAATTTGAATTTCGAAATCATACATTTATCAATATTTATTTTTAGATTCCATAAAGTAAAAACATGTTTATTTTAGGCTTAATATTTATCACTCATTTTGTACCCATTAGTACAAAAATCAGAAATTCTCTATCCTCTCCCCCTTAATGACCCGTAACCCCCCCCCCCCCCCCCTCTCTCTTTCTTCTTCTTTCTTCTTCTTTCTCCTTTCTTCTTTCTTTTTCTCTTCTTCCACTTGAATCCATCTCCATGATTCCACAAAACTAGATGAGATCAACATTTTTCTTCCTTGTTGAGTGTTGAGTCACCGGCAAGTGTACCGGGTCGTCGCAAGTAATAAAATAACACGGTAAGAATTTACCGAGGTCGAACACAAGGATTGGGCTACCAATTCTACCAATTCGTGGGAAATTAGATATGTTGGTCAAGTAACAGAAAGTGGTTGAGATTGGAGAGAAAATAGGATCGAAATTCAATTAACAAATCTAATAAAACTAAGCTATTAAAATCTGAAATTAAAATGTCCAAGGTCACAAATCCACCTACCCAATCATGCATACCCAAGTGATGATGAATTCCTCCCTAAGTTCAATTACAATGTCAACCAGGACTTCCAAATTCTCCTAAATCCACTATCGTGCTCATTAGGACGTATTCAATGATTGAGTTAATTACTTACTAGGTCTCATAACCCTAATCATCAAACTCTATTAAACCTGGTTCCCTATAAGCTTACACCGATCTCCTACTCACTCTCGTGCAATAGTCGATAGATGATCCCAATTCAAGTTCTAAAACGCGAATTGCCTCCTAAGCCTCATCACGTTTAACTAGTCAATCACGCATGCATATGATCAACACAATCAAATCAGAATTGGAAAACATTAATTGAGAAAAGGGAGAAAGACATACATCACATCGAATCTACACCGCCATGGGTGGCTTCATTGTTCCCTCAGACGAGGGGATTAGTTCCTCATGCTCATAGACAAACAATCGGACATAACCACCATAGTAAAATAAGAAAGAGAAAAGAGGATACGCAGCTCCAAAGAGACAAGAAATCGTCCTAAACGCTACTCTAAACAAGTGGAAAAACTACTAGGATTCGGATCTCCCTCTTTTGATCTGAAACAACAATATATAGAGTTCTGATTCTGTGCTCGCTCGCGAGGCGAACAGACTCTCGCGAGGCGAACATTAAAATTGGTGCGCATTCAACTTGGACTCTCGCGAGGCGAGCATCCTCTCGCGGGGCAAATTTCAGTTTTGGCTCCATCCTGAGTTTGAATGATCGCGAGGTGAACTGTGATTGGCGAGGCGAGACCGAAAGGATGACTTCTCTGGCACAGTCAGGCCTTCAGGTTCGTGAGGCGAGATGGTGACTCGCGAGGCGAGACAGAATTGATGACTGTTGCTGCTCAGCTGGTCTTCAGGCTCGCGGAGCGATAATACTTTCGCGAGGCGAGTATCTCCAGAATGGAAATTTCCACTGTTTCTTGACTTTCCTTGACTCTCGGAGCTTCACTTCTAACCTGAAACAATAAAAAGAAACAAAATGCGTAATTCTATTCAAAATAGACTAAAAACTACTAAAAATGCCTAGAACGAGTCAGAGTCTACTTAGGAACAAAACAAGGCAAATTTGGGCGAAAACGAGATTGAACTCGAATAATTTGCACAAAAACCACAGTCTATCTAGTTATAAAACTAGATAAGCCAGAGGCTTATCAAAACACCCCAAACTTAAACCTTGCTTGTCCCCAAGCAAGCTAAAACTCAAAAAAGGACTCAAGACTTGGCAAACTTAAGGGATTCAATCGATTTCGCACAAATTTCATGCAATCTTAACAAAACAGTTTTTCTCCAATGATTTCCCCCCTTGCATCAATGTAATCCCCACATTCTTTTACTTTAAACAATTGAGAACTTCATCATTCATGCAATCATTAATCTAAGTTGAGGATCAGAGTCACACACAAAAGGAAGATCACCAATTTCAAACAATTGCCTTCCTCACAAGGGTGTGTAAAATTTCACTCATTTGCTCAAATTCGTCTAGGCTATCAACTTTTCACTCAATTTCACATATCAAGAGCACTTCCCATGAATTTGATTTTCATCTCAAAAATGGTTCCCACGAAAACATGCATGCAACATCAGAATGTCTTATAAAGGTTGTAATGGGGCCTGGCTGAGGGTAGGATATTCAAGGATACTAGGCTTAAGTCCCTAGGAACTAAGAGAGCATGAGCATTTGACACATCTTCCACTCAAATTCCTTTTTCCATTTTTATTTTTGCCTCGGGTGACTACAGCCTTTTCCTTGCTAATCTTTTTGTTTTGCCCCTTTTCTTTTGGCAATATTTTTTTTTCTTTTTTTTCTTTTTTGCCTTGGGTTTCAACCTCTATTTTTCTTTTTCTCACCCCAATATGACATATCACCTTGTAGCCACCCCAAACTTAGTTTCTCACAACCATTCTCTTGCTACGCTTCCATGCTCTCCTAATCCTAAGATTGGGTTAACATGGTTTTTCAGATTTTTGGCTTATAATATAGGGTCATCAAGAAACAATAGGCTAATTAGGCTCAACGGGGCTAACTAGGGAACATGCATTAGGGATGGTTCTTTTTAGGCCAAGTAGTTATTTCAAAGAAAATTGCCTAAATCATTTGATGCAACACATAGACATGCAAACCATAAAGAGATTCAAGCAAATTTGGGAAAGTGCAACTTAAAAGTGATTCACACAATCAAAAACAAAGTTGGAGGCTCAAATCCTCACCTGGACATTTTTGCAAATTGTTTGACCGAGATACAATTCCTAGTGTGTGCACCCCATCACCCCAAACTTATCATAAATCAAGTAATCACAATAAAATTCTCAAAGTTCAGTTTTCAATTTTTCACATGGGGATCAACTTTTCTAATTTCAGAACCTAGGGGGAAATCATCATTGGTCAAAATAATTCGTGCAATAAATCTATGCTAAATTTAATTAAAATCCATCAAGCTTGTCGACACACATTCATACACATACTCTTGATCTTCTCAAATTATTCAAGAGCGACAAACAAAAACAAAAACAAAAACAAAAACAAGAGTGAGGAAAGGAGAGGGTGCTCCCTGATCAAGTTTTATGGTTGCATCCTCATCCAATTGGTCTCACGGGCTCCCTTCTGTTGCACAGCATCCTGGAAGAAGTCCTGCAAATCAAAAACTTAATTGCAGATTCGCGAGGCTAGAGATCACTCGCGAGGTGAATCTGGAAAATTGTTATTCACACTTTCCAGAATAGCGAGGCGAGTAGTATCTCGCGAGGTGAATCTGGAATTCCAACAGATGATGATGCCCAGAATCGCGAGGCGCAAGCAGCCCTCGCGACGCGAGACAGAAACGTGAGCAAGCCTCTAAGATTCAGGGCTTCCGTCTCGCGCGGCCACTGTGGATTCGCGTGACGGATCAAGCTTTTTTATTTTTTTTATTTTATATATATATATATATAAAAAAATGAAAATGACAGAAACTAAAAATAAAGGATACCTAGCTTGGGTTGCCTCCCAAGTAGCGCTTGTTTAACGTCCCGAGCTTGACTTATTAAGAAGCATCCACCTGGATCCCATAGCCTGTGGTATAAGGGCCAAGAGATGCTCATCATGTGAGATCCTCCACCCGGATCCCATGGTTTGTGAAGTGGCAATTGCAGAAGCAATACGACTCTATCCACAATTCCACCTAGCCTGAGTTTGAAAACTCCATTGACCTCTGCAATTATGAACTCACTTCCTCTCGGATCAAATGGTGTTTTCTCGAGGAAGTGTGTCAGACAAGTGGGAGGCACTAACTTACCGGTGTCCACACATGCATGCAAGCCAACATATTTATCTAATGCAGCAATTTCAGGTTGCTTGGCAAGCATGGTGGAGTCCACTACCCCTTTATCTTCATTTTGAACTCTACCCCCTTGCTCCGGTGCCTTGTCCCTTGCCAACTCCTCTTCCTTAGGTTGCTCTTCCTCAACACGTGGTTGTTCCGGGGCCTTGTCACTTCTCAATTCCTCTTCCTCAGGTTGCTCTTCCTCAACATGTGGTTGTTCCGGGGCCTTGTCTTCCTCAACTTCCTGAGAACTAGTTGCATCCCAGTTAGATCCCAACACCCTACCGCTTCTAGTTGTTATGGCTTCGCATTGGTTCTTAGGGTTGTTCTCGGTATCACCTGGTAAAGTGCCTGGGAGACGCTCATCCAGTTGCTTTGCGAGCTAAGCCAACTTCTCTATTGCCGTATTCGCCTTCTCAAAACTCAACTCCCAAGGTTGTCTTCCACCAACCTGTTGAGGTTGTTGTTGCCAATTCTGTTGAGGTTGTGGTTGCCAAGCTAGACCACCACTAGCATTACTCCAAGCGAAACCCGGATGATCTCTCCTCATATAACCCCTATACTGATTCTGACTCTGATAGTTGTTCTGGGGCACGCTGTCATAGAAATTATGGCATGAGTCCACATATTCTTGAGAGAAGTATAACGGACAACTCTGAGTGTCATGGTCTCCATTACAATTTTCGCAACCCGGAAGCATTCCCTCGTGTACCTCGCATACAAAACAAGGCAAGACCAAGTGGAATCAAAGAAGTAGAGAGAGATAATAGTAAATAAAAATAAAAATAAAAATAAAAATAAAAATAACTTAACCAAATAATCAAACTTCCCTAAAAATTAGGAAAATTGGTTGTGCCAATCCCCGAACAGCGCGCCAAAAACTTGTTGAGTCACCGGCAAGTGTACCGGGTCGTCGCAAGTAATAAAATAAACACGGTAAGAATTTACCGAGGTCGAACACAAGGATTGGGGTACCAATTCGCGGGAAGTTCGATAAGTTGGTCAAGCGAGGCGAGTGGTTGAGGGAGAGAAAATATAAGGTCGCAATCCAAATTAACAAATCTAATAAAATAATTAACTAAAAATCTGAAATTAAAATGTCCAAGGTCACAAATCCACCTACCCAATCATGCATACCCAAGTGATGATGAATTCCTCCCTAAGTTCAATTACAATGTCAACCAGGACCCCCAAATTCTCCTAAATCCACTGTCGTGCTCATTAAGACGTATTCAATGATTGAGTTAATTACTTACTAGGTCTCATAACCCTAATCATCAAACTCTATTAAACCTGGTTCCTATAAGGTTGCACCGATCTCCTACTCACTCTCGTGCAATATTCGACCGATGATCCCAATTCAAGTTCTAAAACGCGAATTGCCTCCTAAGCCTCATCACGTTTAACTAGTCAATCACACATGCATATGATCAACACAATCAAATCAGAATTGGAAAACATTAATTGAGAAAAGGGAGAAAGACATACATCACATTGAATCTACACCGCCATGGGTGGCTTCATTGTTCCCTCAGACGAGGGGATTAGTTCCTCATGCTCATAGACAAACAATCGGACATAACCACCATAGTAAAATAAGAAAGAGAAAAGAGGAGACGCAGCTCCAAAGAGACAAGAAATCGTCCTAAACGCTACTCTAAACAAGTGGAAAAACTACTAGGATTCGGATCTCCCTCTTCTGATCTGAAACAGCAATATATAGAGTTCTGATTCTGCGCTCGCTCGCGAGGCGAACAGACTCTCGCGAGGCGAACATTAAAATTGGCGCGCATTCAACTTGGACTCTCGCGAGGCGAGCATCCTCTCGCGGGGCGAATTTCAGTTTTGGCTCCATCCTGAGTTTGAATGATCGCGAGGCGAACTGTGATTGGCGAGGCGAGACCGAAAGGATGACTTCTCTGGCACAGTCAGGCCTTCAGGTTCGCGAGGCGAGATGGTGACTCGCGAGGCTAGACAGAATTGATGATTGTTGCTGCTTAGCTGGTCTTCAGGCTCGCGGGGCGATAATACTTTTGCGAGGCGAGTATCTCTAGAATGGAAATTTCCACTGTTTCTTGACTTTCCTTGACTCTCAGAGCTTCACTTCTAACCTGAAACAATAAAAAGAAACAAAATGCGTAATTCTATTCAAAATAGACTAAAAACTACTAAAAATGCCTAGAACGAGTCAAAGTCTACTTAGGAACAAAACAAGGCAAATTTGGGTGAAAACGAGATTGAACTCGAATAATTTGCACAAAAACCACAGTCTATCTAGTTTTACAACTAGATAAGCCAGAGGCTTATCATTGAGCGCCGATCAAAACTACACAGGGGAACCGCGATGCCACTGTTTAGCCACCGTCATAAGCCGCATGTGCCACCTGGGAGTGCCTCCGACCGCCACGTGACGTGGAGGAAGACGCAAGACTGTGTTTACCTTGTCCAGTTCTGTCACACCATGCGAACCGCCCTCTGCCACCGCCAACCGTCGCTGTCCGCCTTGCTGCCGCCATATGCCGTCGCGAGGAGCACCATAGCACCACCCCAACATCTTCTCCTTCCTTGGGTAAGTGAAAACCTCATCTATTTTGCTTAGATTCAAAAATCCCCAAATTGATTTTGAAACCCTAACTTTTCATCTTACTTTAATCATGAAATTGGTTCAGTTTTAGTGCAATTGGGACTTGTAATTAATGGTTTCTAAGGTTAATTTTATGATTTTCTATTTAAATCAAATTTTCCCCAAATTGCTCTTTGAACCCTAAACCCCAATTTGATTTTATTTGAAATCGATTATGTTTCTATGAAATTAATTATGTCTTATTCAAATTAGGACCTTTAATTTGAGATTTCTAAGTTCAATTTCATGTTTCTCAAACCAAATCAAATGTTCCCCAATTTTAATTATGGATCCTTTTTACCCAAATCGATGTTATTGAGAAATCGATTCTATTTACTGAATTAAATGTATGGTTTCTTTTGATTATATGTTTTGAGGATGAAAAATTGAATTGGTGAATTTGTTTGTTGTTATCATGCTTGGTTTGTGTCACCGTGGTGTAGAACACGGCTATGCTTGCTTGATGGAGTAGATAATTACACTCTTGGAGCTAACGTGAGCATTAAGACGAGGATCATTTACTTGTCTTTAAAGGTAAGGGGAGTTTGCCTAGGGATATTCAATAACTATATGCATGTGTGTATGTGTGTAACTGACTGTTGTGAATATGATTGTGATATTGAGCAAATACTTGAGTGACTTGTTTACTTGAACTATTATGATTATTACTCGAAGTTGAACATTACTTGCTTTAAAGTGTTATGAATTATATATATATGTGATGAATTGTCATTAACTGTGATATTATTATTGTTGTGAATATATTACTGTTGATTGAAGTTTGAGAAGCCGGACTTGAGTCTATGCCCAAAGACTATAAGGATTAAAACCCGTAATAAGCCTTGAATAGAACTTTGAAAGTTTTGGGTTCACTTATAAAATTCCTTGTTTAAAGTGCTTACTTCAGAAGAATAAGATCTTGGTTTTTAGAAAAATGTTGAAGTGATTTTGAGTTGAAGGAAACTATATTTTTATGATCAAAAGTTTTGTACGAGAGAAAACCTTTTCGAACGGTGTGTTTTATGAAGGAAAGACCCTTTGAAAATATTTGACTTTGTTCCATCAAGGATTTCAAAATCAAACGAATTTCCTAAATGTTTTAGAAGAGATTTCGGAAAGGAAAAGGATTTTCTTCTAAATGATTTGGAAATGTTCCGGTTACTTGGATAAGTGACCGATGTTTTGTTTTGGTTTTGATTTTCACTGAGCGAAAAGTAAGCACATGTGAAAGAGAATACTAGTTCGCGTGATGTCGCCTCTAGTATTCAGTTGTATGCACGTGATCTGGGATCTGTGTCAAGAATTATGGACCAAGGGTCCCAATCGTGATATTATGGGCTAGGAGTCCTGATTTTGGAATTGAGGACTATGTGTCCTAATTTCGTTGTTATGGGCTAGGAGTCCTTATCATGTTGAAATAAAACATGGATAAAACTATAATTGTTTCGACGACCACAACCTTGGACTACGGCATCGGTCTAAGGTGTTGTGATTGAGCACTCGGACTGTATGTCCTGTGTTATTGATTTTCAAGTAATTAAAATTGTGAAAAGTCGTTAGCTTTGGGCTTCGACAACAGAAAAGAGTGAACACAAAGAAAAGTCTCGATAATGAAAAGTCTTTTATTCATATGCATTTCCCCTTAGCAGACGTGCTTGAGTTATCCGGATACCCGCTTAAGATGTGGTATACGATGAGGTATACATCCGAATGGCCGTTATAAGGGATTCGTGATGATGTTGATCCGGGCGCATGAAGTGACTGAGACAACTTGCCAGACGTGGCGTATGAGCCTGATCAGCTCTTTCTTTCTTATTGATAAAACGGTGTTGGCATCTCATGAGATTAAGTTTAGAGCCTAATTATTGAAGTGTCATGAATTCTCTTTATAAAACTGATTGTTCGGGTATGAGACCCACTGATATAACACTTGTTATTTTATCTCTGTATAATAATTAAATGTTAATGTGCTGAGGTGATGTATGTATCGTGTATATGGTTGTTGTGTGATATATCCATTTGTCGGTATCTCACCCTTACAGATATATCAGGTTTCTTCTTGTTCGCTATTGTACCCTGGGTACTTTAGTACAGCTGGTGCAGAGGAGTCTTTCTAAGTCACTCAGAGACTTAGGTCTGGTTGTTTGATGAAGTACTTGATTGTGGAATGACCACATGAGTTTTCCTCAGGAATAACTTTTAGAATGACCAGCTTAGGGTTTGAGACTTAGATTATTTTTGATAGTATTTATGAGTATGGATCAGAGAGCCTTTAATTTAAAATGGAATATTTGTGGCTTGGAGAGCATCTCTTTTGAGTGATAACTTAAGCTTTTCCTTTTGGTCATGTATAGTTAATTGATATAACTATTTTTAGCTTATTACTGCCTGGTTGTATTTGGTGTAACTGGAATTCTGGAATGAAAATATAATTATTTTAGCAGGTGTTCTTTAACCCGGGATGTCCGAATTACAGAGGAGACTCTGTCGAAATTTTCATAAAAATACTAACTTTTATTCAAGTATATCTTTAAATTAAATAGGCTTGCCAAGCTAGGATAGTAAGCATGTGTGTCGATCAAGGCTTAGATTTGGAGTCGTGACAAATTAAATTTTATACCCAATTTCAGACACTTACGTACTTATATAAATTATTTTCTGAAAGCAACCAGCAAATTATCTTTTAATTTTATTTCCGCACGTGTTTACAAAGTAAGTCCAAGGGGGGTGTTACAAAGTGGTATCAGAGCTGGTCGAGTCTTTCGGGATCTTTGGGGAATAGGTCTGTTAAGTTTTTGTTGTGTGATCTCTGGTTGGTTCCTTTTTTAATTGTTTCTTGTTGAAGTAATGTGTGTTGACGCACAAGTATATGTTTTCTTGATGGTTTTCCAAGGGTTTTATGTCCCGGGAGACCGTAGATCTTGAATGTTACTTGGGTTCGGATGTGACATTCGATTATCCTTGCGAATCGTGTCAGACACTCGAAACAAGGTGCTTTTGTAAAGGGTTTTTCCGAGAGTGTTCCATGGAAATATTCTGGGTTTATGGTTAGCAAAGGACATTGATTTTAGATTGATCTAGTTTCTGGATTTGGTCAGATCTCTTTAGCTTTGTGTAGGATGTTGCCTACAAAGCTAAAACAAATTGGACGACTCATTCAACTGAAAGATCAATGGTCTGAACCGTTTGTTAGACCGAGTGTTTTCCTTGTTAAGCACCAATGTTGTGTGAAGGCTCGTGTCACCGTCTGGATTTCTAACAACTAAGTAAAAGGACGAATTATGAACAAGTATTTTCTGACTTGCGTAGTTGATTTGGTAAATCAATTGTGAGGAGTTGTCGTCTACTCAAAGATCGACTTGAAGACGAGTTATTACCAGATTGGAGTGATGATCTACCTAAGATTTTGCGTCGTCAACTCAGTTTATGAAGAAAGATCAACCCTTTGTATGTTTGATCGACTGATTAAGTTGTCCGGGATCGTACCCAATTCAAGGTGGTCATACTAAGCCTGGCTAGGAAGACTTGTATGTTGGTTGGAACCAAGACGAATCGAGTGGATTTTCGATCTTGGGTGAGCGTCTCGTGATTAAGAAACTCTCCATTGTACCCTTTGCTTCTCTTGTATTTGTCAGTTGACATTTATTTCTCAAATCCAATAATTGTATTAGATAATCACAACGGTGAAGTTGGTATGTGTCAGACATATTTTCTGACTTTAATTTGAAATCTGTCAGGACTAATGAATTATTTATGCTAATTCATAAATTTCCAGTTATTCATTTATTTGTTTCTGAGAAGTCGTACTCACACTTCTAAATAATCCTCGATGTATTAGACATTTGAGTGAATTGATTTAACGGAATCCATTGGTCTGGATACTTTCACATTTGTTGAGATAAGTGGTTATGACTATTTCTTGAGTTATAGCACAGATACTTTCGTGATAGCAGAAGTTTCTTGGTGAAACTTAGTTTCGTCACTTCTATTTTTGGTAGAGGTGAAAGTCACCATTTTGTAAATTCCTTGTACTAAGAATAAGAATTAATCCTCTTTGGATTAGAAATTATTCACCCTTGATTCCTTAAATCTGCTGGAATATTCTCGTGGGAGAATGAACTTTATTAGATTCGTGTTTGTAAATGTGTATTGACCATGCATTTTTACACCCACGAACCTGATGGAAGAATCTTTTTCCATACTGGATGTTCCTGTATCCTCCAAATTAATGAAATTCTTTTCTATGCTTATGTGAAAGTGAAATCAAGAAAAAAATCTTTTCTTGAGACATCCTTTTATGATCACCAAGGTCATGTCTTATTGCAATTCAAACGTTCCTGTCGTCGTTGATCATCTTAGTTCTACGTATTCTCCAAATGTCGTTGATGTGTGACCTGTCTCATCAGTTATGAGTTGGGTATCTCCACATCAAGATGTCAGAGTTAGTCGAGTACAGTGAAAAAGGGATAGTTTAACAATTGAGACCTTCCTTGTTAAGATATTGGCATCGCAATGAATCTTTGTTATGAGTTTGCTGAAGACCTACATGAGTCTTGTTTGAATTCAAGTGATCGTTGATCGACTGGTGAAGTCTACACCCTTCTTACAAGTTAAGATCAACTATGCAGTGTTAGTGAACCGAATAATGTATCAGAGGATTGTTCAGACTTCATGGAGTACCATCAAGTATCGTTTCAGAAGAAGATCCGAAGTTTATCAACGTGTGTCGGTTAAGTTTGCTTTAAGTGTCGAGGACTAAGTTGAGGCTAAGTTCAACTGATAATCCTCAGCGGGATGGCTAAGTAATGAGATGACCAATCCTTAGCAGGTGAGTTGGGAGATAGTGTGGTACCTAATTTTTGTCATCTCTATTATAGGACAAACCAGAGTTGATAGGAGCTTCGTTAATGTATAGATGTAAATGGTACTATGAGAACCCTTAAGTTCAACATCATTGAGTGAGATGATTACAATGGACCTTATCATGATCGAGGCAGATATATCATTAAAGGAATTTAGAGTAGTGATCAACTTTTATGGTTAATGTTGACTTCGTGAGTCCGAGGATTAACAGAAAAATATCTATAGTAGTTTTCCTGAAGCTGAACAGAAATAGTAAATAGAAGTTCTTGAGTGAAACTAAGCTGTTAGAAAAGTTTAAGAATTATGATTTTGGATAATTCAAACTGAAGTGATTCCTTTTGGTTGTAGTTGCATGAAGGAGTGTAATTGTATTCTTTAAGATTGAAATGAATGACTATGATATAATTTGGAGTGGTGGAATATGTTCAAAGGAAACTAAGACTACAATTGTATACTTTGAGTTGAAGGTTGATGTATGATGGGGTAAAGTTAGTGTTGAACTTGATGTTCGTCGTGAGGATAAGGTGTTGAAGAAGTTTTGCTAGAGGACAAATTTTGAGGTAAGAAGTGATAAAGTTTTGATTGTGTCTTTCGAGTGTAATAAGCTATGGCGAAATGTTTATAATCTTTGAGGTCTTATTCTGGTAAAAATATGGTTGATGATCCGTAGTGGAAACTGAACATTTTAAATCCAAGATTGCCATTGGGGAGTGTCCACCTGGATTTCTTGGCTTTGTTTTGGTGCAACTCCTGGGGGTAATGGCCTCGGAGAAACTCTGTTTTATAATCTCTTTCCTCCGCTTCGAATATATAAGATAAGGGCAAATATGATACACGCACTTCCTTGCATAAGTGATAGAGCTCTGTCTTTAGATGGAGGAATTGTTAGGAGTTGTGTATTTTCCTTGGGCAATAGGGTAGATGTGCTTGTGAAATCTCTTAAACCAGGGATATTAACGGGGCTTGAGAACCAAATTGAAAATGAGAGGCAAATGAAGGATATGAAATCGATGTAGGTAAAAGATTCGGGAGGAACTAAGAAGGGAACGGACTATATTGGGTGTGGTAAGGTTCAATCTCAATAAGAAAATTGAATTTCTTAGGTTCTTGGCGCAAAGTTTATTATGTGCAACTCAAGCTCAGGCGTAGTTAAAGGATAAATAGAATGACATAAGAATCGATCCTGTTATAGAGTTATAGATGAATGGAATGAAGCAACGAGATATAAAAGTGAGATTTTAGGATCTAGGTGTGATTACAAAATCCTGTTTAGTTTCGAGCTACGAAATTTCGATGACGAATTTTTTTTTAAGAGGGGTAGTATTGTAACACCCTAGTTTTTACACATATGATTAATTATTTTATTTGGATGTTTATGTTTATTTTGTTATGTGGTTTAGTTGAGTAATTAAATTGCTCTCTTCAAATTATTTTATTGGGTGCGTTAGCACTGACTTATTTCAGAGAATGCACGCTTACTAGACAATAAATTACATCATTGTCACTATTATTACCAATACAGAAAAGTGTTTTAAATAATATGATTGAAAGAAAATTATTTTCATATTCTATCCTATTTAATTTTAGACTTGAAAATAAACTAGTTTGACATTAATCGGAGATTAAATTTTGGACAGAGTATTTTCTTAGTTGATCAGTTCAACTATTAATCTTTACTCTAATTTGAATTTCGAAATCATATATTTATCAATCTTTATTTTTAGATTCCAAAAAGTAAAAACATGTTTATTTTAGGCTTATATTTATCACTCATTTTATACCCACTAGTACAAAAATCAGAAATTCACTCTCCTCTCCCCCTTAATGACCCGTAACTGGGGGCCCCTCCCGCGGTTCTTTTTCTTCTTCTTTCTCCTTTCTTCTTTATTTTTTTGTTCTTCCTCTTACTCCATCTCCATGATTCCACAAAACTAGATGAGATCAACATTTTTCTCCCTTGTTGAGCGCCAATCAAAACTACACAGGGGAACCGTGATAAGCCTCTGGCTCATCTAGTTTTATGGCTAGTATGACCAGGGTTTTGTGCTAATTATATCTCATTTTCACCCAAATTAGATTAGATTGTCCTCAAGCAAGGTTTTGAGTCTCTAAAGTAGTTTTAGGTTAATTTAGCCAGTTTTGAGTCAAATAAAGCACTTATGGCTATTTTATTGTTTTCAGGTTAAGTTAGAAGTCAAGGGAATAAAGAATCAGGGAAATTTCAAGTCTGGAGATGTTCGCCTCGCGAAAGTCTTCTCGCCTCGCGAACCTGAAAGCCAGCTGAACAGCAAAAATGTCATCCTCTCTGGTTCGCCCCGCGAACAACACCTCGCCTCGCGACCCTGATAGCTGACTATTCCAGAGAAATGCAACCCGTTCTGTGTCGCCTCGCGGATCCATGTCTTGCCTCGCGAGACTGAAGACCAGAAGCCATGACTCTTCCATTCCTCGCCACGCGAGAATTACTTCACCCCGCGAGAAGACCAAATGTTGCAGACTCTTCATGATATTTGCCTCGCGAGTGAGGGTTCGCCTCGCGAGTGGGCTCAGTTTATGAATACTATAAAAGGCTGTTCTGGCAGATTAGAGGGACTTTGGATTCTCCATTGTTTTCTTTACATATTTTCTGGTTGTGTGTTTTGTTTTTATGGAGAACTAAATTTCTATGATTAGTCTACTGTAATCGATTTCCACTACGCTTGAGGTTCTTGTAATTCCTGTTTTGTATGCTTTTCCCTTTTCAATGCTATGCTATATATTTCTGTTTGCTTAATTCAGGAGTGTATAGTGTTGTATTGATTTATTTTGGTGATGTTATGTTCCTATATTTAATCGCATTTGCTTAATTCGCGTGTGTTCAATTCGTGTTCGCTTAGTTCACGAAGGGCTTAACCCCGTTTGCTTAATTCAGGAATAGGAACATATATCCGTAGTAGTGGTTTCGCTTGTAAATCGTTGCTACAACCGGGAGGGGATTAGAATCTGCTTAGGGCTTGGAATTTACATGAACCGATGATAGTTGGGAAATCGAGAACAGTAGGTTAATCGCTTTAGTTTAATTGTTAATCTCTTAAACTGCTCTGTTTTCCTTAATTGAATTTCAAACCAAACCCCCCCACATAAACTGCTTTTTGTGGTAAATACAATTCAAGAGTCCTTGTGAGACGATATCCGAGTTGTCTCCCTAAACTACATTTTTTTACAAACCGCTCGCTTTTTGGCGCGTGCGCGACAGCGCGACCAAAAATTGGCGCCGTTGCCGGGGACTCTTGTTTGTTATTTTCGCATTTTTTTCTCTTCTTTTTCTTTTATTTTCATTTTTGTTTTGAATTGGTCTGGCTACTAGGTCTACTTGCCCTGAATTATGTGATTTTGATCCGGAAATTGAAAGAACACTGCACACATGCCGTAGAGAAATTCGGGCTAGCACTAGTGGTGATTCTAATTCTAAAACTGTTTTTGACAATATGGGTGACCAAAGGACATTAAGACAGCTTGATGCCCCTGATGTTAATTATAATGGCTTGTGTATTGCATATCCTGGTGCTGATACTCCTTTTGAATTAAAATCTGGTTTCATTCACTTGTTGCCAAAGTTTAGTGGTCTTGCAGGTGAGGATCCACACAAGCATTTGAAGGAATTCCAGGTCGTCTGCTCCACAACCTTGAGATCAGAGGGAGTAACTGAGGATAACATCAAGTTGAAAGCTTTTCCGTTCTCACTCCAGGGCGCTGCAAGGGACTGACTGTTATATCTTGAGCCAAACTCTATTACCACCTGGAACGATTTGAAGAATGTTTTCTTAGAGAGATATTTTCCTGCCTCCAGAGCTGCGTCAATCCGGAAGGAAATATGTGGCATCAGACAAGGAAATGAGTCATTGGCTGAATATTGGGAGAGATTCAAGTAGTTGATATCCAGTTGCCCTCAGCATCAGATTTCCGAGCAGCTTCTTATCCAGTATTTTTATGAAGGGTTACTGCCGATGGATAGGAATATTTTGGATGCTGCTAGTGGGGGAGCACTTGTTGATAAGACTCCAGCTGCTGCCAAGCAATTAATTGAAAATATGTCACTGAACTCCCAGCAATTTACTACCAGAAGAAATTCTGTTGAGACAAGAGGTGTGCATGAGGTCCATAGTTCTTCTTTCAACCAGGCCGTTGATGATAGAATTGATAGGTTCACTTCTTTGGTGGAGAAATTGGCAATGGATAGAGTTCAGCCTGCAAGGTTGTGTGGCATGTGCAACTCTCCTGAGCACCCGTATGATGCATGCCCCATCCCGAAGGAAGGGTCCATTACTGATTTGTCTCAGGCTTATGCAGTCCATCCTTACAATCAAGGCAACAGTCAGAACCGGTACAGCACTCCAGACCTCTCCACAAATAGGTACCATCCCAATTGGAGGAATCATCCTAATCTTCGATATGGGAACTCATCCCAACAACCGATGGCAGCACCTCAGAATCCTCCTCAAGTGACCACTTCTGCACCTTCTGAACCTTCACTAGAGGACATGTTCAAACAAATGACTTCAAAAATGACTGCACAAATGACTACACTTTTCCAGCAGCAAGTCGGACAGTTCCAGGCCTCACAGGCACAGTTTCAGCAGCGAACCGATGCTAGCATTCAGGCTTTGCAGACACAGGTTGGACAGCTTGCCACTTCCATAAATAACATACAGCAAGCTCAAGGGACAACCCACTTACCTGCACAAACAGTGATAAATCCCAATGTCTCCAATCCTAATGTGAGTGCCATTTCTCTGAGATCTGGAAGAATTTTTGAGGCAGCCTCTGAAAAAAATGAAGAAACTGTTGAGGTAACTCCTGAGCCTACTGTTAGTGTTGAAGCTGAGAAAGTGTACATACCACCAATCCCCTTCCCACAGAGATTGCAGAAAAATAAGAAGATTGGTGGGGAAGACAAGGAGAAGGAAATTCTAGATGTATTCAGAAGGGTGGCGGTGAACATTCCCCTTCTAGATGTGATCAAGCAGGTGCCCAAGTATGCAAAATTTCTGAAGGATCTATGCACCAACAAGAGAAGGTTGAAGAGTAATGAGCGAGTTAATTGGGAAGAAATGTTTCAGCTCTTATCCAGTCTAAGTCTGCACCAGAAAGAGTTACTGTTTCAGCCCCTACTCAGGCACTACCACAGAAGTGCAAGGATCCAGGCACTTTTACTATTCCATGCACTATTGGGGACAGAAAATTTGAAAATTGCATGTTGGATTTGGGAGCCTCCATAAATGTCATGCCCACCTCCATTTTCAATAACCTTGATCTTGGTCCCTTGCAGTATACAGGTCTCACTATCCAGTTGGCCAACAGGACCAGTGCCCGCCCCATGGGAATGGTAGAAGATGTGCTAGTACAAGTTGTTGAGTTGATCTTCCCCGCCGACTTCTACATCCTAGACATGGCAGGAGAGACAAATTCCAGTAGATCACCAATCATCCTGGGCAGACCATTCATGAAGACAGCTAAGACTAAGATTGATGTTGATGATGGGACCATGTCTATGGAGTTTGGTGATATTGTGGCAAAGTTTAACATCTTTGATGCTGTGAAACATCCATTGGAGGAGCACTCTGTTTTCCAATTAGAGTTGCTTTCTGAGATTATTGATGACACCCATGAGGACCTTGTTTCTAATTTTCCATTTAATTCTGGCTTTGATGATATTTCTTCATGTCTTGATTGTACTAACACTAACCATTGTGTGGTGTGTGCTGAGATTGCTGCATGTTTAGCAGGTGATGGATTAGTCAGTGCAGTGAATGAGGAACGTGCAGAAGATGAAGCAGCACCGGAGACCCTCCTTACCTATCTGTCACCTTGACCGCGCTGTCGCCACGCGCCAAAAAGAACGAGCGATTATTAAAATAATGTAGTATAGAGCGACAACTCGGATATCGTCTCTCAAGGACTCTTTAGTGTTGTTATTATTAACAGAAAATCAAAAGTTAGTTTTTGGGGGGTTTTGAGATTGAAATAAAATAAAGAAAACAAAACAATGAAAACAAAGCAGTTAAAGAGAATAGCAAATAAACTAAAGACGATTAACCTACTGTTCTCGGTTTCCCACTATCATTGGTTCATATAAATCCAAGCCCTAAGCAGATTCTAATCCCCTTTCAGTTGTAGCAACAATTAACAAACGAAATCGCTACTACGGATATATGTTCCTATTCCCGAATTAAACAAACGGGGTTAAGCTCTCATGAACTAAACGAACATGAATGAACACACGCGAATTAAACAAACGCGATTAATTATAGGAACATGATATCACCGAAACGAATCAATACAATACTATACACTCCTGAATTAAACAAAAGAAATGCATAACATAGTATTGAAAAGAGAAAAGCAATAAAAACAGGAAATACAGAACCTCAAATGTAAATGGAAACCAATCCCAGTAGATTAATCAAGGAGACTAGTTCTCCATTACAGACTTAAACACAAAAGAAAAGAAAGGAAAATAAACTACTACTAATGACTACCAAAGATTAGCCAAAACTGGCTAATTCTGACTAACCTCTCTATGACTAACTATGACTAACTATTTATATATATTCTCTCAATATCTGAATGCTCCTTTAGTTGTCTTCAACCTCTGCCTCTTAGCTTTCCAAAACCACTTAATTTGCTTAATTATGAATTAAGATGAGGGAGTTATGTCCACATTCAACTCATAGGGCACCTGAAACGCCTCTGACTTCACAAGGATTGAAGACCTTCAAAACGGCTCTGTTTGGAATAATGGTCTTCATGAGAGTTAAAGCTCTTTGTTTGATCTTTCATTTGCCACCGGTTTCAGTTCAAACCGACATCTACAGCCCAAGTTATGACCCAATCTTCATGACCCGTTCAGGTTCCAGTGACAGCAATTATGTTCTGACTTCCAGACTCGCGAGGCGAATGGATTCTCGCGAGGCGAACGCTTCAACTTCAAAACTGCCACGGCCGTGATCTTCAACACGGGCAAGCCGTGATCGTCTCTGACTTTTCAGAGTTGCAATACTCGCGGGGCGAGATATCCTTCGCGGGGCGAGCCGGAATTATTTCCTTTTTATTTACCTGAAAAACAGAAAATAGAATAAGTATTTTATTTAACTCTAAATCAACTAAATTAACTTAAAAATACTTTACAGACTCAAAATACTACTTAAGGACAATCAAGTCTAATTTGGGTAAAAATGATATAAAATTAGCACAAAGCCAAGGTCTTTACTAGTTATAAAACCAGTCAAACAGAGGCTCATCAAAATACCCCAAACTTAAACTTTGCTTGTCCCCAAGCAAACTACACTCAAAAACTTAAAAAGACTCAAGACCTGGCAAAACATGGCAAGCTTAAGGACTCAATTAACTTTCACACAGATTTCAAGCAATTTAACAAAACAATTTTTCTTTCAATGTTCCCCCCTTTCAAGCAAAGTAATCCCCACATTCATTTATTCTAAACAGTTGAGAATTTCATTACTCAAACAATCATCAATCTAAGCAGGGGATCTAAGTTACACACAAAAGAGAGATCACCAAAATCAAACAACTGCCTTCCTCACAAGGGAAATTTATGTTCACTCAATCACTCAATTTTTGTCAGGCTAACATTTTCACTCAATTTTCACTTTTAAGAGCACTTCCCATAAATTTGATTTTCATCTCAAAATGATTCCCACAGAAAACATGTAAGCAACATCAACAGGTCTTTTATGGGTTGTAATGGGGCCTGGCTAAGGGTAGGATATACAAAGGAACTAGGCTGAAGACCCTAGGAACTAAGAGAGCATGAACATTATTTACACTTTGAAATTCACTCAAGTTCCTTTCTTAATTTTTTTTCTTTATGTCTTGGGTGACTACAGCCTTTTTATTTCTTTTTGGCATTTTTGAACTTTTACATTTTTTTTTTCTGTTTTTCTTTTCTTTTCTTTTCTTTTCTTTTTCTATATATTTTTTTTCCACTTTTTTTTTTTTTTACATAAATTTTTTTCTCAATCCCAAACAACATGTTACACTTTGCAGCCACCCCAAACTTAGTTTCTTGCACCCATTCTAAGATTACATGCTCTCCTAATCCTAAGATCGGGTTAACATGGTTTTCCAGATTTTTGGGCTTATAACATTAGGTTATCAAGAATTAACAGGCTAATAGGCTCAATGGGGCTAACTAAGGAACATGCATTAGGAATGGTTATTTTAGGCTAAGTAGCTATTTACAAAGAAAATGCCTAAATCATCTGAAGCAAACACATAATCATGCAAATCAAAAAGAGATTCAATCAAATTCGGGAAAGTGCAACTTAAAAAATGATTTCACACAGTTTAAAACATGTTGGAGGCTCAAAACCTCACCTGGACATTTTTGCAAATTATTTGAAAGAGATTCTATCCCTAGTGTGTGCTTCCTATCACCCCAAACTTATCATTCATCATGCCATCATAATAAAATCTCAAAGTTCAGTTTTCAATCATATGGGGATCATTTTTCAATTTTTCAAATTTTTGAAGTCCTAGGGGGGAAACAGTCAACAATTAACATGCAATCCATCTATGCAAAAATTAATCAAATCCAATAAACTTGCCAATACTAGACTTAACACAACTCCTGAGCTTCTCAAATTATTCAGGAGCTTTATTGGAAACAAAACAGAAATAAAGCAAAGAAAGAAAAAAAAAATTAAAAGAGCAAGGTAAAGAAAAACTCATTGAGGGGCGGTTCCACCGGGATCCCATTGCTTGTAACATAAGTCCCACATGGTAGCCAAAGGGTGGTAGTTCATTCCATGCTTCCCTAACTTGCAGCCTTTATACGAAGTGGGTGCTTGACAATCATAGTAAACTCGCCCTGCATGCGGCGGACTTTTCACTTCCTCTGGGGTCACAGATGACCTCTTTCTCAATAAAATCCTCCCAATAAAAGTGGGGCTCAACCTCTTGGACTGACCATGGTGCAAATTCCAGAGGCTTGAACTCCATCACCGGTTGTTCCACAGTGGGAGGTAGCTGCTCAATGGATAGTGTATTTGGAACTTGGCTGAACAATCGGTATCACTCTCACTATCATCCCGCAAAATAGAGTCAAGAAACTGGCCACAAACAAGACACGGGTTAGTGTCGATGACAGTTAGTACATGTAGTAAAAGAAACTGGGTTAGTAAAGGTCTGATTGTCTGGACTCTCTGCACACGGTTCATCCACCCCATCATTCTCAACACATGCATTTGATTCCACAGGTTCTTCATTATCCTCAAGCTTTTTGCCTTGATTGTCAGGATGGAATGTATAAGCTCGAGGCCAATAAGTAGCATTTGACAGAAAGGGGCATGCCTCATCAGAGTGCTCGGGAGAGCCGCACATGCCACAAAACGTGTCTCGCTGAAACAATTGCTTCAAATAAGTGAGCTTATCAGTAAGATCCATAACCAGACAAATTCAGGACAAAAAAATTTATTTTATTTTTTTTTTTTTATATTTTCTGCTAATAACAACAAACCAGAGTCCCCGGCAACGGCGCCAATTTTTGGTCGCGCTGTCGCCACGCGCCAAAAAGAACGAGCGATTATTAAAATAATGTAGTATAGAGCGACAACTCGGATATCGTCTCTCAAGGACTCTTTAGTGTTGTTATTATTAACAGAAAATCAAAAGTTAGTTTTTGGGGGGTTTTGAGATTGAAATAAAATAAAGAAAACAAAACAATGAAAACAAAGCAGTTAAAGAGAATAGCAAATAAACTAAAGACGATTAACCTACTGTTCTCGGTTTCCCACTATCATTGGTTCATATAAATCCAAGCCCTAAGCAGATTCTAATCCCCTTTCAGTTGTAGCAACAATTAACAAACGAAATCGCTACTACGGATATATGTTCCTATTCCCGAATTAAACAAACGGGGTTAAGCTCTCATGAACTAAACGAACATGAATGAACACACGCGAATTAAACAAACGCGATTAATTATAGGAACATGATATCACCGAAACGAATCAATACAATACTATACACTCCTGAATTAAACAAACAGAAATGCATAACATAGTATTGAAAAGAGAAAAGCAATAAAAACAGGAAATACAGAACCTCAAATGTAAATGGAAACCAATCCCAGTAGATTAATCAAGGAGACTAGTTCTCCATTACAGACTTAAACACAAAAGAAAAGAAAGGAAAATAAACTACTACTACTGACTACCAAAGATTAGCCAAAACTGGCTAACTCTCTGACTAACCTCTCTATGACTAACTATGACTAACTATTTATATATATTCTCTCAATATCTGAATGCTCCTTTAGTTGTCTTCAACCTCTGCCTCTTAGCTTTCCAAAACCACTTAATTTGCTTAATTATGAATTAAGATGAGGGAGTTATGTCCACATTCAACTCATAGGGCACCTGAAACGCCTCTGACTTCACAAGGATTAAAGACCTTCAAAACGGCTCTGTTTGGAATAATGGTCTTCATGAGAGTTAAAGCTCTTTGTTTGATCTTTCATTTGCCACCGGTTTCAGTTCAAACCGACATCTACAGCCCAAGTTATGACCCAATCTTCATGACCCGTTCAGGTTCCAGTGACAGCAATTATGTTCTGACTTCCAGACTCGCGAGGCGAATGGATTCTCGTGAGGCGAACGCTTCAACTTCAAAACTGCCACGGCCGTGATCTTCAACACGGGCAAGCCGTGATCGTCTCTGACTTTTCAGAGTTGCAATACTCGCGGGGCGAGATATCCTTCGCGGGGCGAGCCGGAATTATTTCCTTTTTATTTACCTGAAAAACAGAAAATAGAATAAGTATTTTATTTAACTCTAAATCAACTAAATTAACTTAAAAATACTTTACAGACTCAAAATACTACTTAAGGACAATCAAGTCTAATTTGGGTAAAAATGATATAAAATTAGCACAAAGCCAAGGTCTTTACTAGTTATAAAACCAGTCAAACAGAGGCTCATCACACCTCCCCCTATGGAACCACCAGAGGGACTGGATTTTGCACCATGGCCAGTCCAAGGGGTTGAACCCCAATTTTATTGGGAGGACTTTGTTGAGAAAGCGGTCATCTTTGACCCAAGAGGAAGTGTTGAGTCTGCCGCATTGGGCAATGTCACCATCATTGTCAAGTGCTCACTCCTATATCAAGGCTGCAAGTTATGGGACCATGGAATGAACTCTCTCTCTTTGGCCTTATGCTACAAGCAATGGGATCCAGGCGGTCCCACCTACACTGCCACTTGATCAGGGAGCACCCTTTCCTTTCCCTCACTCTGAATTTATAGTCATGTTGTTTCATTGGGGACAATGTATGTTTTAAGTGTGGGGGAGGGAACTAATTGTAGTTTTGTTTTGTATTTGGTTGGTCTTGTTTTTCTTTTAGCTCTGGAATAAATTGTGTGAGTCTTGAGTCGGCAAGTTTGCTGGATTTTGATTGATTTGGCACAGATTGATTGCATGATCTATGTGATGATTCCCCCTAGGTTGGGAAATTTTTTTTGAAAAGTGATTCCCATGTGATTGAAAACTGAACTTTGAGATTTTGTTATGATGGCATGATTTATGATAAGTTTGGGGTGATAGGAAGCACACACTAGGGATAGAATCTCGGTCAAACAATTTGCAAAAATGTCTAGGTGAGGATTTGAGCCTCCAACATGTTTTTAACTGTGTGAATCACTTTTTAAGTTGCACTTTCCCGAATTTGCTTGAATCTCTTTATGGTTTGCATGTTTATGTGTTTGCTTCAAATGATTTAGGCATTTTCTTTGTAAATAACCACTTGGACTAAAATAACCATTCCTAATGCATGTTCCCTAGTTAGCCCCTTTGAGTCTAATTAGCCTGTTAATTCTTGATGACCTTATGTTATGAGCCTAAAATTTGGAAAAACCATGTTAACCCGATCTTAGGATTATGAGAGCATGGATGCTTAGCAAGAGAATGGTTGCAAGAAACTAAGTTTGGGGTGGCTACAAGGTGTGATGTGTTGTTTGGGATTGAAAAAAGAAAAAAAATAATAAAAAGGTTGGAGCCAAGGGCAAGAAAAAAAAAAGAGAAGAAAAAGAAAAAGAAAAAAAAAAGGAAAAAATAAAAAGTGCAAAAATGTCAAAAAAAAAGGTATTAGAAGAAAAAGGCTGTAGTCACCCAAGACAAATGAAAAATGAAAAAAAAAAAAAGGAACTTGAGTGGAAATTCAAAGTGTAAAAAGCTCATGCTCTCTTAGTTCCTAAGGACTTCAGCCTAGTACCCTTGTATATCCTACCCTTAGCCAGGCCCCATTACAACCATAAAAGACCTTTTGATTTTGCATGCATGTTTTCTGTGGGAATCGTTTGGAGATGAAAATCAAATTCATGGGAAGTTCTCTTAAAAGTGAAATTGAGTGAATTGTTGATAGCCTAGACAAACTGAGCGATTGAGTGAAACACTAAATGCCCTTGTGAGGAAGGCAGTTGTTTGAGTTTGGTGATCTCCCTTTTGTGTGTAACTTGGATCCCCTGCTTAGATTAATGATTGTTTGAATGATGAAATTCTCAATTGTTCAGAATAATTGAATGTGGGGATTATTTTGTTTGAAAGAGGGGAACATTGAAGGAAAAATTGTTTTGATGAAATGGCTTGAAATTTGTGCAAAGTTGATTAAATCTTTTAAGCTTGCCATGTCTTGAGTCTTTTTGAGTTTTTGAGTTGTAGTTTGCTTGGGGACAAGAAAAGCTTAAGTTTGGGGTATTTTGATAAGCCTCTGGCTCATTTAGTTTTATGGCTAGTATGACCAGGGTTTTGTGCTAATTATATCTCATTTTCACCCAAATTAGATTAGATTGTCCTCAAGCAAGGTTTTGAGTCTCTAAAGTAGTTTTAGGTTAATTTAGCCAGTTTTGAGTCAAATAAAGCACTTATGGCTATTTTATTGTTTTTAGGTTAAGTTAGAAGTCAAGGGAATAAAGAATCAGGGAAATTTCAAGTCTGGAGATGTTCGCCTCAAGAAAGTCTTCTCGCCTCGCGAACCTGAAAGCCAGCTGAACAGCAAAAATGTCATCCTCTCTGGTTCGCCCCGCGAACAACACCTCGCCTCGCGACCCTGATAGCTGACTGTTCCAGAGAAATGCAACCCGTTCTGTGTCGCCTCGCGAGACTGAAGACCAGAAGCCATGACTCTTCCATTCCTCGCCACACGAGAAGTACTTCGCCCCGCGAGAAGACCAAACGTTGCAGACTCTTCATGATATTCGCCTCGCGAGTGGGCTCAGTTTCTGAATACTATAAAAGGCTGTTCTGGCATATTAGAGGGACTTTGGATTCTCCATTGTTTTCTTTACATATTTTCTGGTTGTGTGTTTTGTTTTTATGGAGAACTAAATTTCTTTGATTAGTCTACTGTAATCGATTTCCACTACGCTTGAGGTTCTTGTAATTCCTGTTTTGTATGCTTTTCCCTTTTCAATGCTATGCTATATATTTCTGTTTGCTTAATTCAGGAGTGTATAGTGTTGTATTGATTTATTTCGGTGATGTTATGTTCCTATATTTAATCGTGTTTGCTTAATTCGAGTGTGTTCAATTCGTGTTCGCTTAGTTCACGAAGGGATTAACCCCGTTTGCTTAATTCGGGAATAGGAACATATATCCGTAGTAGTGGTTTCGCTTGTAAATCGTTGCTACAATCGGGAGGGGATTCGAATCTGCTTAGGGCTTGGAATTTACATGAACCGATGATAGTTGGGAAATCGAGAACAGTAGGTTAATCGCTTTAGTTTAATTGTTAATCTCTTAAACTGCTCTGTTTATTGCTTTGTTTTCCTTAATTGAATTTCAACCCTACCGCCCCCCCAAACTGCTTTTTGTGGTAAATACAATTCAAGAGTCCTTGTGAGACGATATCCGAGTTGTCGCCCTAAACTACATTTTTTTTACAAACCGCTCGCTTTTTGGCGCGTGCGCGACAGCGCGACCAAACCGCGATGCCACTGTTCAGCCATCGTCATAAGCCGCGTGTGCCACCTCTGAGAGCGCCTCCGACCGACGCGCGACGTGGAGGAAGATTCAAGATCGTGTTTGCCTCGTCCAGTTCTGTCACACCATGCGAACCGCCCTCTGCCACCGCCAACCGCCACTGTCCGCCTTGCTGCCGTCGTCCGCCGTCGCGAGGAGCACCATAGCACCACCCCAACATCTTCTCCTTCCTTGGGTAAGTGAAAACCTCATCTATTTTGCTTAGATTCAAAAATCCCCAAATTGATTTTGAAACCCTAACTTTTCATCTTACTTTAATCATGAAATTGGTTCAGTTTTAGTGCAATTGGGACTTGTAATTAATGGTTTCTAAGGTTAATTTTATGATTTTCTATTTAAATCAAATTTTCCCCAAATTGCTCTTTGAACCCTAAACCCCAATTTGATTTTATTTGAAATCGATTATGTTTCTATGAAATTAATTATGTTTTATTCAAATTAGGACCTTTAACTTGAGATTTCTAAGTTCAATTTCATGTTTCTCAAACCAAATCAAATGTTCCCCAATTTTAATTATGGATCCTTTTTACCCAAATCGATGTTATTGAGAAATCGATTCTATTTACTGAATTAAATGTATGGTTTCTTTTGATTATATGTTTTGAGGATGAAAAGTTGAATTGGTGAATTTATTTGTTGTTATCATGCTTGGTTTGTGTCACCGCGGTGTTGAACACGGCTATGCTTCCTTGATGGAGTAGATAATTACACTATTGGAGCTAACATGAGCATTAAGACGAGGATCATTTACTTGTCTTTAAAGGTAAGGGGAGTTTGCCTAGGGATATTCAATAACTATATGCATGTGTGTATGTGTGTAATTGAGTGTTGTGAATATTATTGTGATATTGAGCAAATACTTGAATGACTTGTTTACTTGAACTATTGTGATTATTACTTGAAGTTGAACATTACTTGCTTTAAAGTGTTATGAATTATATATATGTGTGATGAATTGTCACTAACTGTGATATTATTATTGTTGTGAATATATTACTGTTGATTGAAGTTTGAGAAGCCGGACTTGAGTCTGTGCCCAACGACTATAAGGATTAAAAGCCTTAATAAGCCTTGAATAGAACTTTGAAAGTTTTGGGTTCACTAATAAAAGTTCCTTGTTTAAAGTGGTTACTTGGAAGAATAAGATCTTGGTTTTTAGAAAAATGTTGAAGTGATTTTGAGTTGAAGGAAACTATATTTTTATGATCAAAAGTTTTTTACGAGAGAAAACATTTTCGAACGGTGTGTTTTATGAAGGAAAGACCCTTTGAAAATATTTGACTTTATTCCATCAAGGATTTCAAAAGCAAACGAATTTCCTAAATGTTTTAGAAGAGGTTTTGCAAAGGAAAAGGATTTTCTCCTAAATGATTTAGAAACGTGTCTACATTAGGATAAGTAACCGATGTTTTGTTTTGGTTTTGATTTTCACTGAGCGAAAAGTAAGTACATGTGAAAGAGAATACTAGTTCGCGAGACGTCGCCTCTAGTATTCAGTTGTATGCACGTTATCTGGGATCCGTGTCAAGAATTATGGACCAAGGGTCCCAATCGTGATATTATGGGCTAGGAGTCCTGATTTTGGAATTGAGGACTGTGTGTCCTAATTTCGTTGTTATGGGCTAGGAGTCCTTATCATGTTGAAATGAAACATGGATAAAACTATCATTGTTTCTACGACCACAACCTTGGACTTCGGCATCGGTCTAAGGTGTTGTGATCGAGCAGTCGAACCGTGTGTCCTGTGTTATTGATTTTCAAAAAATGAAAATTGTGAAAATTCATTAGTGTTGGGCTTCGACAACGGAAAAGAGTGAACACAAAGAAAAGTCTCGATAATGAAAAGTCTTTTATTCATATGTATTTCCCCTTAGCATACGTGCTTGAGTTATCTGAATACCCGCTTAAGATGTGGTATTCGATGAGGTATACATCCGAATGGCCGTTATAAGGGATTCGTGATGATGTTGATCCGGGTGCATGAGGTGACTGAGACAACTTGCCAGACGGGGCATATGAGCCTGATAAGCTCTTTCTTTCTTATTGATAAAACGGTGTTGGTATCTCATGAGATTAAGTTTAGAGCCTAATTATTGAAGTGTCATGCATTCTCTTTATAAAACTGATTGTTCGGGTATGTGACCCACTGATATAACACTTGTTATTTTATCTCTGTATAATAATTAAATGTTAATGTGCTGAGGTGATGTATGTATCGTGTATATGGTTGTTGTGTGATATATCCATTTGTCGGTATCTCACCCTTACAGATATATCAGGTTTCTTAAGTTCGCTATTGTACCCTGGGTACTTTAGTACAGATGGTACAAAGGAGTCTTCCTAAGTCACACAGAGACTTAGGTCTGGTTGTTCGATGAAGTACTTGATTGTGGAATGACCACGTGAGTTTTCCTCGGGAATAACTTTTAGAATGACCAGCTTAGGGTTTGAGACTTAGATTATTTTAGATAGTATTTATGAGTATGGCTCAGAGAGCCTTTAATTTAAAATGGAATGTTTATGGCTCGGAGAGCATCTCTTTTGAATGAAAACTTAAGCTTTTCCTTTTGGTCATGTATAGCCAATTGATATAACTATTTTTAGCATATTACTGCCTGGTTGTATTTGGTGTAACTGGAATTCTGGAATGGAAATTTAATTATTTTAGCAGGTGTTCTTTTACCTGGGATGTCCGTATTACAGAGGAGACTTTGCCGAAATTTTCGTAAAAATACTAACTTTTATTCAAGTATATCTTTAAATTAAATAGGCTTGCCAAGCTAGGATAGTAAGCCTGTGTGTTGATCAAGGCTTAGATTTGGAGTCGTGACAAATTAATTTTTATACCCAATTTCAGACGCATACGTACTTATATAAATTATTTTTCGAAAGCAACCAGCAAATTATCTTTTAATTTTATTTCCGTACGTGTTTACAAAGTAATGCCCAAGGGGGGTGTTACATTAAGCGGGTATTCGGTAACTCAAGCACGTATGCCCAGGAGAAATGCATATGAATAAAAGACTTTTCATTATCGAGACTTTTCTTTGTGTTCACTCTTTTTCGTTGTCGAAGCCCAAGGCTAACGACTATTCACAATTTTCATCACTTGAAAATCAATAACACAGGACGTGCAGTCCGAGTGCTCAATCACAACACCTTAGACCGATGCCGCAGTCCAAGGTTGTGGTCGTAGAAACAATTATACTTTTATCCATATTTTATTTCAACATGATAAGGACTCCTAGCCCATTACAACGAAATTAGGACACACAGTCCTCAATTCTAAGATTAGGACTCCTAGCCCATAATATCATGATTAGGACCCTTGGCCCATAATCCTTGACACGGATCCTAGATCACGTGCATAAACTGAATGTTAGAGGTGACGTCTCGTGAACTAGTATTCTCTTTCACATGTGCTTACTTTTCGCTCAGTGAAAATCAAAAACCAAAACAAAACCTCGGTCACTTATCCAAGTAACCGGAACGTTTCTAAATCATTTAGGAGAAAATATTTTCCTTTACCAATTCTTTTATAAAACCTTTAGGAAATTCGTTTACTTTTGAAATCCTTGATGGAATAAAGTTAAATATTTTCAAAGGGGTTTTTCCTTCATTGAACACACCGTTCGAAAAGGTTTTCTCTCGTACAAAACTTTTGATCATAAAAAGGTAGTTTCCTTCAACTCAAAATCACTTCAACATTTTTCTAAAAACCAAGATCTTATTCTTTCAAGTAAGCACTTTAAACAAGGAACTTTTATAAGTGAACCCAAAACTTTCAAAGTTCTTTTCAAGGCTTATTAAGGCTTTTAATCCTTATAGTCATTGGGCACAGACTCAAGTCCGGCTTCTCAAACTTTCAAACAACACTAATATATTCACAACAATAACAATATCACGATTAATGACAGTTCATCACATATATATAATTCATAACACTTTAAAGCAAGAAATGTTCAACTTCAAGTAATAACCACAATAGTTCAAGTAAACAAGTTATTCAAGTATTGGCTCAATATCACAATAATATTCACAACACTCAATTACACACATACACACGTGCATATAGTTATTGAATATCCCTAGGCAAGCTCCCCTCACCTCTGAAGACAAGTAAAGGATCCTCGTCTTAATGCTCATGTTAGCTCCAATAGTGTAATTATCTACTCCATCAAGCAAGCATAGCCGTGTCCAACATCACAGAGGCACAAACCAAGCATGATAACAAACAACGAATTCACCAATTCAATTTTCATCCTCATAACATATAATCAAAAGAAACCATAAATTTAATTCAGTAAATAGAATCGATTTCTCAATAACATCGATTTGGGTAAAAGGATCCATAATTAAAATTGGAGAACATTTGATTTGGTTTGAGAAACATGAAATTGAACTTAGAAATCTCAAATTAAAGGTCCTAATTTGAATAAAACATAGTTAATTTTATAGAAACACAATCGATTTCAAATAAAATCAAATTGGGGTTTAGGGTTCCTAAACACAATTTGGGGAAAATTCATTTGGTCAAAGGATAACAAAATTAGTTTAATAAAACACTAATTTATAGTCCCAATTGCATAAAAACATAGTTTAATTTCATATTACAACATGAAATTAAGGAGCTAGGGTTAGGGTTTCAAAATCAGATTAGGGGATTTTCAATCTAGAAGAGAATAGAGGGTAAAACACTTACCCAAGGTGAAGAGAAAACATGGTGGTTGGAAGGCCAACCGACGCAGCGACAAGCGGCGGAGGACGGTGGCGACGACTTCTCAAAAACATCCATGGCCAAAAACAGATGGTGAACCTCATAGAATGGGAGGAGGAAGGTTTAACACCACAAAACATAGCCGAACCACCGTAGACGGTGGCCAGGGAGCATCATAGCAGTGTTGTGGCGTCGAACGGCGGAGCAAACGGCCGGAACACGTGTTGGGTTGCGTAGTTGTCTTCTCCCTCGTGCTGGTGAGCAGCGACCGGAGCTTCTCCGAGGCGGTGGTCGCGCAGCTTGCAGAGGCGGCACGCGACTGATGGGTGGCTGGCCGGTGGTTCTGTGCAATGGAGGGAGGTGAAGTTGGAGTTGGAGGAAGATAAGAAAAAAAAAAGAAAAGAAGAGAGAAAGAAGTGAAAGAATAAGAAATCAGAGAAAGAAAAGAGAAAGTGAGGGGAGGGGGGGTTTACGGGTTTTAGATAGAAATAGGAGAGAGAAAAGTTGGTTTTGTATTAGTGGGTACACTATGAGTGATAAATATTAAGCCTAAAATAAATAGTGGAATATGAAAATAAAGATTGATAAATATATGATTTCAAAATTCAAATTAGAGTAAAGATTAATAGTTGAACTGATCAACTAAGAAAATACTCAGTCCAAAATTTAATCTCCGATTAATGTCAAACCAGTTTATTTTCAAATCTAAAATTAAATAGAATGAAATATGGAAATGCTTTTCTCTTAATCATATTATTTAAAATATTTTTTTACTGATAATAATAGTGACAATAACGTAAATTATTGTCTAGTAAGCGTGCATTCACAGAAATAAGTCACTGCTAACGCACCCAATAAAATAATTTGAAGAGAGTAATTTAATTACTCAAACTAAACCACATAACAAAAATAAACATAAACATCCAAATAAAATAATTAATCATATGTGTAAAAACTAGGGTGTTACAATTTCGAGCAATTGGCCAAGGTATGACCTATGTATTGACAAGAAGTTCAAAATAGTAATTTAGCCTAAAAAACAGTATTCAATTTCCAAATAGGTGCAAAAAAAATGAGCATCATATATTTTTTTGCATGATAAACATTCCATATATGATGGTTTTCGAAATATTTTGACGAGAATTAATAAAAAAATATTAAGTAAATATAATTAAAAACAATTAATAATTTCATTTAATTTCAATCTATAAATCTTGTCGCGACCGTCCCGTCAGGGCGCCGCGAAAAAAGGAGATAAAAAAGACAGAGGAGTCGCCACTAAAATTTTTATTGGGAAAATCTTAGAAAACCCAATTATTTAAAGGTAAACTGGTCTAAAAAAAAGAGAGGGATGAGCCCGGGAGTCGGTTACGAGTAGGGAAGGTGTTAGCACCCCACATCGCCCGTTTAAAAACGGTACCTTAAGTTAATTGTGCAAAAAAAAATTGATAACCCTTTAAATATTTATCTTACCCCAAAAATTATTTACAAGAAAGAATTATTTATTTTTTTAATTTTTAATATTTTTAATTTTTATATTTTTAAATTTATTATTTATAAAAACTAAATGAGGTTGAACATGGCACATGGGTCCACAGGGTAACCTCTACTCTAAGGGACTGGACATGGCATCATGTCCATAGAGCATCCCAAAAAACAAAAGTTTAATTATTTTGATTAATTATTTTAACATAAAAAAGGACACAAAAAAAGGAAAATTTAGTTTTGGCTTGACAAGATTTATCTTGCTCCTACGTATTCCCAGGTGCGATGGGAAACTCAAAGCCACGTAGTTCTTTAGAAAAATTTGATTGGTTGATTGATTTTAATTTTGATAAAGATTTGATTTTGTTTTGATTTTTATTTTGAAAATATTTTATTTCAGAATAAATTCACTTTTGCATAGGGTCCAAGATAGCGGTGCTATACGATAAACCCTTATAATTCATACGACACTTGAGGATGGAAAATCATACATCAACGTCGTGGGTTGTTGCGTGAATTAAGAAGAGATTTTTATAAAATGAAATTGGGTAAAATTGGTTAAAAGTATAAATTGAAAAAAAATGTTTTTATTATTTTTTATGAAAGATAATTCACTCTTGCATAGGGTTAAAGATAGCGGAGCTATACGATAAACCCTTACAATTTTTACAACACTTGAGGACGAAAAATCGTACATCAACGTTATAAATTGTTGCGTGAATTCAAAAGATTTTGTCTTAGAAAACTGAATAAAAATTTGTAAAATGGGTAAAATGAAAACATTTAATATTTTATACAAAAAGGGATTCACTCTCGCACAGGGTTAAAGATAGCGGAGCTACACGATAAACCCCTACATTTCATACAACACTTGAGGATGAAGAATCATACATCATCATTGTAGATTGTTGCATGAATTCAAGTAAATTTAATTTTTTTGTAAAGTTGGATAAAATTTTGTTAAAAAGAAGGAATTCTTTAAAAAAAGTTTCGTTTGGAAGGATTTTCATTATAAAAAAAAACTTAAAAGAGGATCTATTATTTTACCCCATTTTTTGAAAAAAGTAATTTGTAATAAAAAAGGATTCTCTTTTTTAAGAAAGAGATGATTTTTTTTTTCATTTTTCTCATTTTTAGAAAAAGATTTTTTTTTTAAAAAGAACTGAAAATCTTTTTAAGAATCCTTTTTATTTTTATTATTTAAATTGTTTTAACTAGGCCCAGGCTTATGAAAAAAAGAGAGAGGCCTAGTGATTAACCCACAGCTTATGTTTCATGCTGATTAGTCTAACTACATCCTTGGCCCAGTTACGAACATTAAAAAAATAAATAAATAAATAAAAATTAAATTTTGAACCTAACAGACATAGTCCAAAGATTTTTTGAACAAACTTCTTCTTTTTTCTTTCTGCTTTCTGCCTGGCCCAAATCTTATGGAAACAAGACATTAGAAAAACAAAATAAAAGGGTCATATGCTGCACCAGACCCAAACATTAGAGCCCAATAAGTGATAACCTAATAAAATTAAGTATATGACATAAAAGAAGGGGATGAACGTTGAAAGGAAGGTCAGGCGGTTCTGTTACCAACAGAAGAGAGAAAGACTAAGGAGAGTGGTGGCGTGGAAGGAAGGAGGCGTGATGGAGGCGAGGGTGGACGGCCGTTCCGGTGACGCGGGTCTGCGAGGCTCGACGCGGCGGGAAGGGCGACGACGGCGAAGTGGAGGAAAACGATGGTTCTGGTTGAATGGTGCGCGACGGTTCTGGTTCTGATCTCAGATCTTGATTGTGACATGAGAAATCGTATGTTTGCTGCAGTTCTCGACTTCCTTTCTTGGTTTATTCAGATCTGGTCTCTTCACATCTTCTTTCCCTTCCAACCCTTTTGTTTTGGATCTATATGTTTGGTTAGCTATTCTTGCTATGATATTGTGCATTGGCATGTTCAACAATGCGAAAGTCAATCTTGCTAACTATGGAGAATCAAGTGCAAGAGGCAGCAAAGTTAAGCATGAACGTGGATTTTTGATGCTGTTGAATCATTATCCAATGGGTACATGGATGGACCTGAAAGCAACCCCAGTAAGTGAGAGATGATTTTGGCTTTTCTAGCTCTTTTTGTTTAGTTGCTGGTGATGGTGAAGATAGCATAGCAAAGTCAATTATTGGTAGTGAACATGACGCAGAAGGGACCGAAAACGAGAAGGGGAGAAGAGATGAGTGGTCTGAGAGATTTTTCTGAAGTCCCCTCCCTCCATATTTTAGTTTTTCTCTTCTTTCTTTTTTGTTGTGGTTTGCGCTTTGGTGTCGTGGCTGAGAGGAACAAGAAAATGATAGGTTATGTGTGTTTTCTGTGATTTTTTCTTTTTTTACTCTCCCCCTTTGGTCACTGTTCAATGCAATATATAGCACAAAAAAGAAGAAGATGACAAATCTTCTTGTTAGGCCAGCTGGTGTGGGTAGAAGTAGTGGGGAACAAATCAGCTTTTGCTCCACCACCTTGCAGGGGCAGCCATGGTGCAAGGGTAGTATTGTACCATTATCCCTCTTTTCTTTGAAAAAGAAGAAGATGACAAAGAGAGGTACAAGCATGGGAGCAGATTTTTAAAATTTTTACTTTTTTATTATTTTTTTATTTTAACAAATCAGAATAATAAAAGAAAACAATTTTTTGGTTGGGTTTGGGATAATGGGCCCAAAAGATAACTTGGAACAAAAACGAAAACGGGCTCCATTTGATGATGTAATCGGCCCAGAATAAAAACATTTTGTTTTATTTTTATTTTTGTCTATTATTTTCTTCAAAACATTAATAAAAAATCTGGGCAAAATTAGGTGTTCACAGTTGCCCCTCTTTACTTGTTTCTTATTAGATAGTAGGTGTAACCGTAGTTAACCTATTATCGTTATAAGAAACGAGTAAAGACATGAACTCCAATTTTGGCCGGAGTTCACTGACAAGTAAACGGAAGCATAATTAAAAGCTTACGGGATGGGCTGCCCGTAGAAGTTCAAACAGAAAGATAAAAAGCTTGCGGAGTCGTTTTTCCGCTGAAGCTTGAACAAGCAGAGCTTACGGGGTACGGTACCCGTCGAAGCTTGATAGAAAGGTTAAAAGCTTGCGGAGTCGGTTATCCGCTGAAGCCTGAAAAGAAAGGTTAAAAGCTTGTGGAGTCGGGTATCCGCTGAAGCTTGACCGAAAATAAAAAAGCATGTGGAGTCGGGTATCCGCTGAAGCTTGAAAGGAAACGTTGAAAGCTTACGAAGTCGGTTGTCCGCTGAAGCTTGACCGAAAATAAAAAAAAAAAACATGTGGAGTCGGGTATCCGCTGAAGCTTGAAAGGAAACGTTGAAAGCTTACGGAGTCAGTTGTCCGCTGAAGCTTGAAAGCAAAAGGATTAAAAGCACGCGGAGTCGGTTATCCGCTGAAGCTATAAAGGAAAGGTAAAAAGCTTACGGAGTCGGTTGTCCGCTGAAGCTTGAAAGTAAAAGGATTAAAAGCATGTAGAGTCGGTTATCCGCTGAAGCTTGAAAGCAAAAGATTAAAAGCTTGCGGAGTCGGTTATCCACGGAAGCTTGACAGAAAAAGGATTAAAAGCTTGCGGAGTTGGTTGTCCACTGAAGCTTGACAGAAAAGGTAAAAACTTGTGGAGTTGGTTATCCACTGAAGCTTGACAAAAGGTAAAAAGCTACGATGTCTATGAAATTTACTGGGTTTTATGCTTATGAGAGACAAACAATTGCAATGCATGATGCCATAAATGTCCTATATGCCTGATGAAAACCTCAAATGATTTCAATGCAACACAAGGAAAGCTCGTAACACGTTACTATTTTTAATTTTTCATCTTTTAGGTGGTTTTTACTATCACCCTCGACCCCTTAAAGTGTTGATCACATACAAGTCCTGAGATGAACTAAAACAAGCCCTGTCTTCATGGAGAAAAAGGCTAAGCGCTTTTGAAAGGGTGCGCTTTCTTTGCAATGATTGTCCCTATGCTTCTTGTCGGTAGACCACGGTGTCCTTTGTCGGGAGATCATCCCGTTCTTTAAGGTCTTTTGAGACTTTCAAAGAAATTCTAAATGCTTTTGAAGACACCAATACATGTTTAACATTTCAGTATATACTTATCATGATGAATGCACACACACATTTGATAAAAGTTAAAGCAGAGGGATAAGGGTAAAAAGAATTGGGAGTCAATGTCATTATATTTGGACCGAAACGGTATACAAAGCAGGTAATACAATGGAGTATGGAGTTGTAAAAAGGTTGTGGGGTGGAATCACATCTCCTCAAGTGGCACCTCTTTCCATGACTAGTGTTAGTATCTCTCATACCATCTTGACTGCTCATCAATCATCATCTGAGCGTGCTATTTGCTCCAGTCTTCATGCATCTAGCCCGCTGATTGCCCCAGTTCATCGGCTTGACGACACTTCCATTGTTATGTTTTTATTTTTTGGAACCCTAACTTTTGCCTAGACCACCTTTTCAGGTTTTCAGCCTAGCGGGTTGCTCTAACTTCTGCCTAAACCGTCTTTCAGATTTTCAGTCTAGCGAGCTTTTTTCTTTTTTTCTTTTTCACTTTTTCTTTTCTTTTCTTCTTCTTCTTGGGAAGTGCGTTCAAGCATAATACTTTTTGACTGCATCTGAGTTCACAGGGAGTGGAAGATCTTCCCCATCCATCCTGGTGAGAATTAAAGCTCCTCCCGAGAAGGCCTTTTTCACAACATAAGGTCCTTCGTAGTTCGGAGTCCACTTCCCTCGGTGATCCTTTTGGATTGGTAGAATCTTTTTAAGCACCATGTCACCCTCCCGAAACTATCGCGGGCGTACTTTCTTCTCATAAGCTTTCATCAACCTTCTCTGGTACAATTGGCCATGGCACAGTGCTGCTAATCTCTTCTCTTCAATGAGATTCAATTGGTCGAGTCGGTCCTGAACCCACTCAGCTTCTTCCAGTTCTGCTTCTCTCAGTACCTTTAATGAGGGGATCTCAACTTCAATCGGGAGCACTGCCTCCATCCCGTATACCAGAGAATACAGCGTTGCCCCTATCGAGGTGCGAATAGAGGTTCGGTAGCCGTGCAAAGCAAAAGGTAACATCTCATGCCAATCCTTATACGTCACCACCATCTTTTGGACGATCTTCTTGATATTTTTATTAGCGGCCTCAACTGCTCCGTTCATCTTTGGGCGATACGGGGAGGAATTGTGGTGCTTTATCTTGAAGTTTTTGCACATCTCTTTCATCATCTTGTTGTTCAAGTTAGTCGCATTATCAATGATAATATCACTTAGCAACCCATAACGACAGATTAACTCTCTTTCTACAAATTTGATGACGACATTCCTGGTCACCTTGGCATATGATGCAGCCTCAACCCACTTTGTGAAATAATCAATGGCAACAAGAATGAAACGATGCCCATTCAAGGCTTTTGGTTCGATTGGACCGATCACATCCATTCCCCACATTGAGAATGGCCAGGGTGCCGTCATGACATTCAAGGGAGCTGGCGGCGCATGAACCCTATCAGCATATATCTGACACTTATGGCACCTCTTCGCATAATTAAAGCAATCTGATTCCATTGTCAACTAGTATTGGCCAGCCCTCAAGATTTTTCTTGCCATTGCGTGACCGCTCGCATGTGTTCCGAAAGATCCTTCATGGACCTCCTCAATTATCCATTTAGCTTCGTTTGTGTCAACGCACCTCAAAGAACACCATGTCATGATTTCTTTTTTAAAGAATACCTCCGTCTAAATAGAAACCCATTACAAGTCTTCTTAGAGTTCTTTTGTCATTTTCTGAAGCACCCTGGGGGTATTCCCTTCTTTGGATGAAGCATTTAATGTCATGGTACCACGGTTCTTGATCAGGCTCTTCCTCTATCACTTGACAATATGCAGGATGATCACGACTTTCCATTTTGATGAGTGGTAGGTTCCTCTCGTCACTTACTTTGAACATCGAGGGCAGGGTAGACAACGCGCCAGCTAATTGGTTATCTTCTCGGGGAATATGATGGAATGTGACTTCATCAAACTGCTCAATCAAACCTTTGATGTAGTCATGGTACGGGATTAACTTGGCATCTCGGGTCTCCCATTCCCCTCTTAGCTGGTGGATGACTAATGCAGAGTCCCCATATACCTCCAGTATCCTTGCCTTTGATTCTATCGCTGCCAGGATCCCAAGCGCACAAGCTTCATATTCGGCTATATTGTTTGTACAATCAAAGAAAAGCCTTGCAGTGACAGGGAAATAATCATTTTCAGGTGAGATTAGTATTGCCCCAATTCCGTGTCCCAATGCATTAGAAGCTCCATCAAATAACAAAGTCCACTTTTCTTTTTCTGGTGATTGCTCGCGATCAAACAAAGCCATTATATCTTCATCCGGGAAATCACATTGCATCGATCCATAATCTTCCACTGGCTGATTGGCTAGATATTCTGCGAGAGCGCTACCTTTTACTGCTTTTTGGGTGACATTAGACAATGTCGTATTCTGATAGCAGGACTTGCCAGCGAGCAATTCTTCCAGTCAGAGCAGGCTTATCAAATATATACTTGATCGGATCCATTTTAGACACCAACCAGGTAGTGTAACACAACATGTAATGCCTCAAACGGCGGGCCGCCCAAGCCAAAGCACAGCAAGTGCGTTCCAGCAGTGAGTAGTTGGCTTCGTAACTGGTGAATTTCTTACTTAGATAATAGATGGCATGTTCCTTCCTTCCTGACTCATCATATTGCCCCAATACGCAACCCATCGATTCATCTAGCACAGTCAAATACATGATGAGAGGTCTTCCTGGAACTGGGGGAACCAAGACTGGAGGCTCCTGTAGGTATTGTTTGATCTTCTCAAAGACTTTTTGGCAATCTTCATTCCACGTCACAGCCTAATTTTTACACAGCAATTTAAAGATCGGTTCACATGTCGCGGTCAGTTGGGAGATGAACCGGGCAATGTAGTTCAATCTTCCTAAAAACCCACGAACTTCTTTCTCCATTCGAGGTGTTGGCATATCGATGATTGCTCGAAATTTTTCAGGATCAACCTCTATTCCTCTTTGACTAACAATGAACCCCAAAAGCTTGCCTGATTTCACTCCAAAAGTGCATTTGGTTGGATTCAGTCGGAGCTTAAACTTTCTTAACCGCTCAAAAAGTTTCTGCAGATTATCAACATGGTCATCTTCGGATCTGGACTTGACGATCATGTCATCTACATAAGCTTCTATCTCCTTATGCATCATGTCATGGAATAAAGCCACCATAGCCCGCTGATATGTTGCCCCAGCATTTTTCAAGCCAAAGGGCATAACCTTGTAACAAAAGGTTCCCCATAAAGTAACAAATGTAGTTTTCTCCATATCTTCAAGTGCCATCTTAATCTGATTATATCCTGAGAATCCATCCATGAAGGAGAATAATTCATGTTGGGCAGTATTATCTACAAGAACATCAATATGAGGCAGAGGAAAATCATCTTTGAGGCTAGCTCTGCTCAGATCTCGATATTCAACACACATTCGAACCTTTCCATCTTTCTTGGGAACAGGAACGATATTAACAACCCATTGAGGGTACTTTACAACTTCTAGGAAACCTGCATCCAGTTGTTTCTTGACCTCCTCCTTAATCTTTAGATACATTTCTGCTTTCATCCTTCGTAGCTTCTGCTTTATTGGAGGACACTCCGGCTTTAATGGCAATTTGTGTTCTGCTACACTGGGATCTAACCCTGGCATGTCTTGGTATGACCATACGAAAACATCTTTATAATCTATCAACAACCTGATCAACCTACTTCACTCCTTTTCTTTCAGGGAAAGGCCGATCTTGACCTCTTTTTTATCATCTTCAGTTCCCAAATTGATTAGTTCACTTGGCTCTTCATGAGGGCGAATTTCCCTGGCTTCTTGCTCTACAAACCTTAATAGTTCAGGAGGAACTTCCCCATCATCATCAACAACCTCATCAGTATGATCAATAGGATAGTCAAAATTGTATGCCGAGTTATTAACATTGTCATTTCAAGAGAGTCACTTTTAGATCTGCATTTTGGTAGTTATCAGGGAAAGATGAATGAATAACGGTTAAAGATGGGAAACTGCATTTATTGGTGAAGAACGATGAATAAAAAGTAAAAAAAAGAAAAGAAGGATAAGAACATAAAGATATTGAATGCATGCATTTATTGATAAGTCATACTGAAACGGAAACAAGTAATCCCATTACAACAAAAATCCTAAAGCCTTGGGCAGAGCTAAAGGATAAGCATTACATAATTACTTTGAAAAAAACTCTATGGTCCTGGGGAACTCAATGACCTCCCAATTGTTGAGCTCTGTATCCAGAGGGCATGGATACACCAAATTGACACCATGATCGGCGAGATAATCATCTTCAACAGTTGCTGCTTGGTCCAGGAATGCGAACCCTACACTTCGGAAGCTCTATCGAAGATCACAGATGGGAACCCTTTCAGCCTCGTATTCACGATTTTCCAGCCGAGCCAACCTCTTTCTTTTCTTCTCTTTTACAACCCTCATCTTGTCGGCCTTGGTGGGTTTATTTCCTAAACCAAACATGTCCTTGTTCTCGGTGAGCATGAGGATGTCAGTGACACCTTGGCTATTCTTCCCCAAACCGCTTCCAGGTCGGTATCCTCCTTCGAGCATCACCCTAGCCATCATAACAGACGCTTTAGATGACTGAGGTTTCAAGAGTGGAGCACCGTCTCCGACATAAGTGGCATTGGCAATTGCAAGTGATTGGAAAGCGGTCTCGAGAGCTTCTTCGGCAGCTTCAATGTAAGGGGTTGTTGATGGCTTACTCACCAGCATATCCTCCTCTCCATAAACAATTATCAACTTGCTATCGACAATGAACTTCACTTTCTGGTGCAGTGTGGAAGGTACAGCTCCAGACGAATGGATCCATGGTTGTCCCAGGAGACAACTGTAAGTTGGCATAATGTCCATTACTTGGAAGAGTATTTCAAATGTGCAAGGGCCAATCTGAATGGGCAATTCAATTTCTCCCATAACTTCCCTTCGGGTGCCATCGAAAGTGATGAACCTCTGTTTGACTGGTTTTATAACTAGTAAAGACCTTGGCTTTGTGCTTATTTTATATCATTTTCACCCAAATTAGACTTGATTGTCCTTAAGTAGCATTTTGAGTCTGTAAAGTGTTTTTAGGTTAATTTAGTTGATTTAGAGTTAAATAAAATACTTATGCTATTTTCTTGTTTTCAGGTAATAAAAAGGAATAATTCTGGTCTTTCGCCCCACGAAGAAGCTCTCGCCTCGCGAGTAACCAAGCCCAGAAAGTCAGAGACGATCACGGTTTACCCGTGTTGAAGATCACGGGCGTGGCAGTTTTGAAGTTGAAGCGTTCGCCTCGCGAGAATCCATTCGCCTCGCGAGCTTAGAAGACCAAAAGCCATCACGGTTTGCACATGTTGAAGGTCACGGGCGTTACAGTTTGGGATCTGAAGAGATTCGCCTCGCGAAGGATAAGCTCGCCCTGCGAGAAGATCAAAAGTCACAGACTGTTCACAATTTCCGCGTCGCGAGAGAGGCTTCGCCTCGCGAGTCCTCTGATTCCAGAAACGTGTATATAAGATAGTCTTAGGCAGAACTGAAGAGTGAGTGATAGGGAGTCAGAGAGTTAGCCAGTTTTGGCTAGTCTTTGGTAGACAGTAGTAGTAGTTTTTAGTAGTTTATTTTCTTTACTTTTGTGTTTAATTCTGTAATGGAGAACTAGTCTCCTAGATTAATCTATTGTGATTGGTTTCAATTACATTTGAGGTTCTGTATTTCCTGTTTCGTTTGCTATTCTCTTTTCAATACTATATTATGCATTTCTGTTTGTTTAATTCAGGAGTGTGTAGTGTAGTGTTGATTCATTTCAGTGATGCTATGTTCCTATACTTAATCGCGTTTGTTTAATTCGCGTGTGTTCATTCATGTTCGTTTAGTTCATGAGGGCTTAACCCCGTTTGTTTAATTCGGGAATAGGAACATGTATCCGTAGTAACGATTTCGTTTGTTAATTGTTGCTACAACTGAAAGGGGATTAGAATCTGCTTAGGGCTTGGATTTATATGAACCAATGATAGTGGGAAACCGAGAACAGTAGGTTAATCGTTCTTTAGCATATTTGATAATATTTTAACTGCTTTCTCTGTTTCTATTTTTGTTTTCTTTATTTTATTTCATTTCAATCCAAAACCCCCAAAAACTAACTTTTGATTTTCTGTTAATAATAACAACAACTAAAGAGTCCTTGAGAGACGATATCCAAGTTGTCGCTCTATACTACATTATTTTAATCGCTCGTTCTTTTTGGCGCGTGGTGACAGCGCGGTCAAAAGCTCTTACAATCATTGTGCTTGGCTTCATATGAGTTCCATCGAAAGGCAAATTTGCCAGTGTTGACTTTGGCATTACATTCAAAGAAGAACCATTATCAATGAGAACCCTAGCCATGACATGATTTCGACACTTCACCGAGATGTGTAACGCCTTGTTGTGCCCCATTCCTTCAGTTGGAATTTCGTCATCAGTGAAAGTGATATAATTATCAGCAACGATGTTACCCACGATGTTATCAAGCTTATCAATTGTGATGTCATGAGAGACATGAGCTTGATTCAACACCTTCATCAGTACTCTCCTATGTGGCTCAGAATTTATCAACAAAGACAAAAGAGATATCTGAGCTGGAGTTTGATTCAATTGATCCACAACCCTGTATTCGCTTTGCTTGATGAACTTCAAGAATTCGCCGACTTCTTCATCAGATACCTCCTTTTTATTATCACCCCCGTTGGCATCCTTTTCAGCCGGTGTTCCTTCCATCTTCTCTTTCCCCTTGCAATCTTTTTCTTCCTTTTTTGTTCCCTCCCTTCGCAATACCTCTGGATTATAAATGCGACCACTCCTAGTCATTCCACCAATTCCTGAAATGTTGGTAACCACAATAGTCCCATCGGAAGGATTGGGTTGAACCTGCATCTCATATTTCCATGGTACCGCTTTGGTGTCCTTGTAAGGGAAAGGACCTTGGACTCAGATGACAACTGGTGTTAGCCCACTTGAAAACGGTATAGGGTCCTTCTCAGTATAGTGTATCACCACTGGCTTCGGAGCGACTTGCTCAGGAACCGGTTGAGGATTAATCATAATAGTAAAAGGAGTTATCTTAACTGGAGTTGGGGAAATTGTAGATTTAGCGACCATGTTAATGCCACACTAATTCGGTTCACAACCAATTAGGACAATCTTCATATCTATTAACTGTTGCACAACCTGTCAAAATTCTGCACAGTCTTCAACTGAATGCCCCATATTCTCGTCGAAGTCACACCTTATCTCTTCATCAAAAGTCTTCTCTTCAACCATTGAGGTTTGCACCAGTCCATGCTTTTGAATCTCCCTTAAAATAACTCTCATGGGAGTTCTGACATCAGTCAATCGGCTCTTAAGAGTAGGTTCCATAAAGCTATCAATGGCATTAACACCCGAACCCCCATGATTTGGCATAGGACCTTGTGCCCTATTCGGAGCATCTTTCTGAAAGCTCAACCACTTAGCATCAATAAGATCTTGTACCTTAAATTTGAAAGCCCTGCAGTTCTCAGTGGAATGACCTATTTCCCCCGAATGATACTCGCATTTAGCATTTGGGTCAAACCACTTCGGATAAGGAGGCCCCAATGGTTTCATTGGGATAGGAGTCAACACATGTTTGCTTATAAGCTGATGCAGTAGCTCAGTGTAGGTCATCGGTATCGGGTCGAAATGTTCAGGCTTTCTTTCCGAGTTATACGGTGGTCTTGTTTGGCTGGTGTTTGGGTTTGGACCTAGGGGTTGAATGATTTGAGGTGGTATGGTAGGGTGTGTTTGAGGCTGAGAAGGGTACGATGGTCGGTAAGGGGCCGTCTGTTGAGGATTTGGAAATTGTGAGGTGGCGGCGATGTATGGCTGGTTGGCTTGGTGATACGGAGGTGGTTGGTAATATGGGGCGTATTGGGCTTGGAAGGTGGGTGTTTGGCTTGGTCTATATATTGGTTTGGTTTCTTTTGTTCAAGGGTTACTGCGTGTGCTTCTCCTTCTTTCTTTTTCAGAAACGGGGCTCTCTTCGGGCCGTTCATTACTGAAGTCTCGGTGATCTTTCCATTCCTCATTCCACTTTCAATTCTCTCACCAATGATGACCATGTCAGAAAAGTTCGATGACACACTCCCAATCATCCTATCATAGAAAGGCGATTGGAGGGTATCAATGAACATTGCCACAATCTCTTTTTCGGCCAATGGAGGCTCTACCTGAGCATCCAATTCCTCCATCGTGTGCATACTCCTTGAAGGTCTCTGTGTCTCTCTTTGCCATACTTTGGAGTTGCATCCTATCGGGAGCCATGTCAATATTGTACTTGTATTGCTTCAGGAATGCATCTGCTAGATCTTTGAAGGATCGGACGTGGGCCCGTTCGAGATGCGTGTACCAATTTGAAGCTGCCCCAGTTAAACTGTCTTGGAAGAAGTGAATCAAGATCTTGTTATCTTGAGCGTATGATGCCATCTTCCTTACATACATGGTCAGATGGTTTTTGGGACAAGTGGTTCCCCGATATTTGTCGAAATCGGGTACCTTAAACTTGGGTAGAATTACAACATTTGGCACCAGACAAAGTTCCGAAGCATCCAGCATACCATAACTATTTACTCCTTCAATGGCCCGTAGTCTTTCTTCTAGCACTTCCAACTTTTCTTTAGGTTGGGAATTCCCTCCTGACTGATTCACTGGAGTTTCACCGTACATATTCTGAGGGAAGGAGTATGGCATGTAGGAGGATCCGAAGTTTGGCATCATTTGAGTCCCCTGGGGTCCATAATGTAAGGTGTATTGAGGATTTTTTGGATTGGCAGAAAGTGTCACTGTCAGGGTGTTACCATCTGTAGGGTTGACAGTTTGTGTTTGTGGCATTTCGATGGCATCAGTGGTGGTTTGTGTTTGAGTGATATGCTCGGAGTTTTGAATGTCATCTTGTGGGCTGGGGGCTGTTGGTGGCACAAATCCGCGAGGCAAACCGTATGGGGGATTGTTCGGGTCAAATGAAAAATGAGTTTGGTTGCCTGGATAAATAGTGAGAGGCATCATGGCCCCTGGTTGGTTGAAGCCTTGAATAGGAATCTGAGCAAAACCTGGGGGAATGAGAGGTGTGGCCGGATGTCCTTCGTTCGAGGCTGGAGGGTTCTCCTCTGTGTTCTTTTCCTTTTGCATTGCTTGTAGGATCTCCATCATCTTAGTCATCTGATCCTTGATTTGACTGACTTCATCCCTGATCTCTTGGACCTCTTCTAGTTCATCCGCCATGGCTCTTAGCTGTGACCGAGTGCGATAAGGGTGTCTTCGAGCAATTGTTCAGAAAAGTCACACACTGTTTTAAAACCACAAGAGAAATGAGAACAAGATGTTTGAAAAAAGTAAAAAGCTTTTATGAAAATCACCTTTGGAGTTTATTATTATTTTTTGAGTTAACACCTTATAACAGACAAGAGATAGTCCCTCCACCCCAAACAAGAGAGCATTGTGCTCATAAGATGAAATGGAGTTGACAACAAATCTAGGGGAGAAACAACTCTCCACAATAGATGCTGTCTCAAACACGCTAGCAATTCTGAATTGAGACATCTCGTCCTACCCTTTGCACAGAAGGAAGAATCCTATAAGGCAAAGATGCAGTTGACAACATACTAAAGGAAGACCATGCTCCACGATAAGTTAGGTCTCTTTCTTTTTAGTCCTCAAGCAAACCCTCCACACATTTGCATGAAATCATCCAACTCAGCCGGGAGACGAAGCATAGGGTCCGCACGAATTTTTTTTTTGACTTTTCAAAGCTTTGGACAAAATTCGGAATACAATGGCTTAGCTCCAAATTCATGCTCATATATCTTTTTTTCCATATGTCAATATCTATCCCTCGCTCTTGGGCCTCCTCTCTCCACCACTTCACGGCATTCATTACTTGAACCCTTTGATCATGATAGTGTTTTGCTGAGGTCCACCCTAAATCGCACCGCTTCTTGATTTCGACTAGTAGGATATTCAGCTCTTGGACCTTTTGTACAAATTCATCAGTCATCCTGTCTTGTGCACGAATTTGTTTTTGTAGGTTGGCATTGACTCCCTTTTGTCGATTGACTTCCATTTCCCATGACTTTCGCACGTCACCTTGCTGAATGACTTCTTCTTCTAACTGACGCTTTTATTTTCTTAGTTGATGCCTCTCTGTTGTCAAGGACAATACTTTGCTTTCAAGATTCTGGATCCTAGTCGTGACGCTAGACGGGACCTTGTCTGTATTCTTCTGGACTTTCGAGGTTGTGGAGATGTCTGCACACAAATCTTTTAAATGTTCATTCTGTAACACCCGGGTGCCGACGAGGGCGGGGAGCGGTCGCCGGTGCAAAAGGCACGGACAAGGAGCGGCTCCAGGCAGGCTTCTAGGCGGAGGGACACATGAATGAATCGATTACACACCCGAATGAGAGGGATCCTGAGACTGTGTAGGTATGGGACGATACAGTTGAGGAAGGCTTATGTGAATTGATTGGTACTACCTATATAAATAAGATGCATCTTCTTTTCGGTAGCCCATCACTTAAGAACTCCGCAGTTAAGCGAGCTTGACTTGGATCAATTATGGGATGGGTGACCTCCTGGGAAGTTTTCCCGGGAAGCGTGTGAGTGAGGACAAAGCGCACTGAAAAGGTCCATGTTGGTTTGTGGGGACAGTCGTCAATCCATAGAGCAGCCAGGGATGTTACAAATGGTATCAGAGCGGCACCTCTCCCAGTACGGTGTGGTTCGGGGACGAAGCAAGCGGAAGCTGGTGGGCATGTAACACCCGGGTGCCGACGAGGGCGGGGAGTGGTCGCTGGTGCAAGAAGGCACGGACAAGGAGCGGCTCCTGACAGGCTTCTAGGCGGAGGCACACATGAATGAACCGATTACACACCCGAATGAGAGGAATCCTGAGACTGTGTAGGTATGGGACGATACAGTTGAGGAAGGTTTATATGAATTGATTGGTACTACCTATACAAATAAGATGCATCTTCTTTTTGGTAGCCCATCACTTAAGAACTCCACAGTTAAGCGAGCTTGACTTGGATCAATTATGGGATGGGTGACCTCCTGGGAAGTTTTCCCGGGAAGCGTGTGAGTGAGGACAAAGCACACTGAAAAGGCCCATGTTGGTTTGTGGGGACAGTCGTCAATCCATAGAGCAGCCAGGGATGTTACACATTCTCCTTTGTTAACTTCTCACAACGCTTCTGACCAATGGCTATTTTCAGCTCGGCATCTTGCTTTTGTTGTTCCATTTCCTTCATTTGCGCTTCCAGGATTTTCAGTTGTTCTGCCATTTGAGTTACCGAAGGGGAGTAGTCTTCAGCTTTCGTGCTTTCTACAGGAATGTTGACGGGACCTTTCCTTGATTTTCTCCATGCTTCATACTCTGAGACAATGATTAGGATTGGTCGGACCAACTGTGATCTCCATGCCATCTTCACATTTTTCCATGCATTTATAACTTCATTTGCCAACGACTTGGTATTCTCCCCATCCTCGTATCGGAAGCAGCATCCACCGAGTTGTTCTTCTCGTGGCACGGTTTGCGTCCAACAAAGTTGTCGTAGGACTATGGCGGGTGTGTAGTATATGCACCCTCTTGGGACCATCAACGGAACATTAGGATAGTCACCACAACTATAAATGATATCTTGCCCCTGTTGACTTTCGTACCATGGGCATACCCACTTGAAAGAGTCTCTTTCCACTTTGTCAAACTCGTTCTTCCATTCCTCTTCATTGAGTTGTCTTGTAGGGATGTTATGGAAGCCTCTTAGTGGATCTGAATGGTGGTTGATATAGCCTTTTGCGTACATGTGAGTCATGACCCACACATAGAGCAACTGTGCACAACATCTGAGCTTCCCCTTTGGATGCCGCTGGCAAAATTCTAGAGTCAAAAGCGTTTCAGCCAATACTGCCGGCACAGGGTTTTTCTTTCTTTCAACTGTGAAGAACACATCCATTGCTGCTTGATCTATCATGTCTAGCGCCGATGGAAATAGAACCAACCCATATATTGCTAGTGCCAATACCCTCTCAAAGGTTTCCCAGTCTTGTCGATCCATTAGTTTCCTCAAATGATTTTCAAGAAATTTTCTGGTTAACCCTCGCGAGTTTGAGTGCCCGGTCAAGTTTACTTCAATTTCAGGAAGCCCTAGTAACCCTGCTATGCTTGCAATGGTCAAGTATTGCCCCAGGTGAAAGTACACGACGGGATTTTTCTGCATTGGCAACCTTAATAGGCAAGCATATTCTTCAATGGTGGGTGCAATATCCATGTTTGGCAACTCGAAACATCTGAGATGTGGGTTCCAATACTGACTTAGAGCACTCAAAGCAGTAGCTTCAACCGGTATGAAAATTAGGTCCAAGATCCCTCCATACTTCTTGACAAAGTTTTTTCGATGTTCTTGAGGCAAAGATTGGCTCAACTCTTTCAGATTCTCTAATGAGTTCAAAATCACCTTGGAGATCTTGGTGGTGGGAGCATTGCTAGTGTGCCTGACTTTTTCCATCTCTTGTTATCAAAGGTGTTATCTCTTACCAAATTATCTGTGCAAGGAAAATTTTATTTTATTAATAACATTTGGAAAGCAAAATTAGTTATGCATGAGAGTGTACCAAGATGCATGAATGAATGACATATTGGATGCATGGCCTAAAATACTACACGCACGAGCATACAATATAACAATGAGTGTAACAGGATGCACGAATGAGTGGCATGTTAAGGTGCATGTGGGATGCATGCAGAAAATCGTTATGATGCATGAGAGATAAATGTGATTATTCATGTTGCAGAAAAAGATGGAATGCGCTCCCTTTTGTCATACATAGGTCATATCCTAAAGTTGGGACTTCTGAAGTCAAGACCCTATTTTGGTAGGCTGCTAATGGCATCTTATGTGCATGACTTTTGGGACAGATCTAGACCCCTAAACATATGGTCCCCGGATTACCCTCATCTAAAAGATAAGGATCCGAATCCATGAACCTCACCACAGGGACAAATAAGTCACAATATGGTAGTCCATGTACCGGTAGCAATCCGAGCGGGAGAATCAGTGACTGTCAGGGATGCAAAAGCATCACAATAACATCACTGAAGCCCCTTCTAATCTTATGGCATTCCAAGACTCAGGTAAAGAGCCCAAAAGTGTGTGCAACATGAGATAGTGATGTGTGTGATGGGAGCATACAAACCTTCGCAAAAACCTACTAAAACAAAACTACCCCAAACCTGCAAAAAGGAACAAACAACACCAATACAAAAATTCTCTACCCTAAGGTTGCAAGAATATACAAAAGCAATTATGAAAACATTAAAAAGAGAAATAAAACAAAAAGGGTAAAACAAATATTTTCAAAGCTGTTAAAAAAATGCACAACCAACTATGATAGGTCTGACTCTCAAAAGTCCCCAGCGGAGTCGCCAGCTGTCGCGACCGTCCCGTCCGGGCGCCGCAAAAAAAGGAGATAAAAAAGACAGAGGAGTCACCACTAAAATTTTTATTGGGAAAATCTTAGAAAACCCAATTATTTAAAGGTAAACTGGTCTAAAAAAAAGAGAGGGATGAGTCTGGGAGTCGGTTACGAGTAGGGAAGGTGTTAGCACCCCACATCGCCCGTTTAAAAACGGTACCTTAAGTTAATTGTGCAAAAAAAAATTGATAACCCTTTAAATATTTATCTTGCCCCAAAAATTATTTACAAGAAAGAATTATTTATTTAGTTTTAATTTTTAATATTTTTAATATTTATTAATTTTTATATTTTTAAATTTATTGTTTATAAAAACTAAATGAGGTTGAACATGGCACATGAGTCCACAGGGTAACCTCTACTCTAAGGGATTGGACATGGCACCGTGTCTATAGAGCATCCCAAAAAAGAAAAGTTTAATTATTTTGATTAATTATTTTAACATAAAAAAGGACACAAAAAAAGGAAAATTTAGTTTTGGCTTGACAAGATGATTTATCTTGCTCCTACGTATTCCCGGGTGCGATGGGAAACTCAAAGCCACGTAGTTCTTTAGAAAAATTTGATTGGTTGATTGATTTTAATTTTGATAAAGATTTGATTTTGTTTTGATTTTTATTTTGAAAAGATTTTATTTCAGAATAAATTCACTTTTGCATAGGGTCCAAGATAGCGGTGCTATACGATAAACCCTTACAATTCATACGACACTTGAGGATGAAAAATCATACATCAACGTCGTGGGTTGTTGCGTGAATTAAGAAGAGATTTTTATAAAATGAAATTGGGTAAAATTGGTTAAAAGTATAAATTGAAAAAAAAACGTTTTTATTATTTTTTATGAAAGATAATTCACTCTTGCACAGGGTTAAAGATAGCGGAGCTATACGATAAACCCTTACAATTTTTACAACACTTGAGGACGAAAAATCGTACATCAACGTTATAAATTGTTGCGTGAATTCAAAAGATTTTGTCTTAGAAAACTGAATAAAAATTTGTAAAATGGGTAAAATGAAAATATTTAATATTTTATACAAAAAGGGATTCACTCTTGCACAGGGTTAAAGATAGCGGAGCTACACGATAAACCCCTATAATTCATACAACACTTGAGGATGAAGAATCATACATCATCATTGTAGATTGTTGCGTGAATTCAAGTAAATTTAATTTTTTTGTAAAGTTGGATAAAATTTTGTTAAAAAGAATAAATTCTTTAAAAAAAGTTGCGTTTGAAGGTTTTTCATTATAAAAAAAACTTAAAAGAGGATCTATTATTTTACCCCCTTTTTTGAAAAAAGGAATTTGTAATAAAAAAGGATTCTCTTTTTTAAGAAAGAGATGATTTTTTTTTTCATTTTTATCATTTTTAGAAAAAGTTTTTTTTTAAAAGAAGAAGAACTGAAAATCTTTTTAAGAATCCTTTTTATTTTTATTATTTAAATTGTTTTAACTAGGCCTAGCCTTATGAAAAAAAGAGAGAGGCCTAGTGATTAACCCACAACTTATGTTTCATGCTGATGAGTCTAACTACATTCTTGGCCCAGTTACGAACATTAAAAAAATAAAATAAAAATTAAATTTTGAACCTAACAGACATAGGCCAAAGATTTTTTGAACAAACTTCTTCTTTTTTCTTTCTGCTTTCTGCCTGGCCCAAATCTTATGGAAATAAGACATTAGAAAAACAAAATAAAAGGGTCATATGCTGCACCAGACCCAAACATTAGAGCCTAATAAGTGATAACCTAATAAAATTAAGTATATGCCATAAAAGAAGGGGATGAACATTGAAAGGAAGGTCAGGCAGTTCTCTGTTACCAAGAGAAGAGAGAAAGACCAAGGAGAGTGGTGGCGTGGAAGGAAGGAGGCGTGACGGAGGCGAGGGTGGACGGTCGTTCCGGTGACGCGGGTCTGCGAGGCTCGACGCGGCGGGAAGGGCGACGACGGCGTAGCGGAGGAAAACGATGGTTCTGGTTGAATGGTGCGCGACGGTTCTGGTTCTGATCTCAGATCTTGATTGTGACATGAGAAATCGTATGTTTGCTGCAGTTTTCGACTTCCTTTCTTGGTTTATTCAGATCTGGTCTCTTCACATCTTCTTTCCCTTCCAACCCTTTTGTTTTGGATCTATATGTTTGGTTAGCTATTCTTGCTGTGATATTGTGCATTGGCATGTTCAACAATGCGAAAGTCAATCTTGCTAACTATGGAGAATCAAGTGCAAGAGGCAGCAAAGTTAAGCATGAGCGTGGATTTTTGATGCTGTTGAATCATTATCCAATGGGTACATGGATGGACTGAAAGCAACCCCAGTAAGTGAGAGATGATTTTAGCTTTTCTAGCTCTTTTTGTTTAGTTGTTGGTGATGGTGAAGATAGCATAGCAAAGTCAATTATTGGTAGTGAACATGACGCAGAAGGGACCGAAAACGAGAAGGGGAGAAGAGATGAGTGGTTTGAGAGATTTTTCTGAAGTCCCCTCCCTTGGTGGCCGAGAGGAACAAGAAAATGATGGGTTATGTGTGTTTTCTGTGTTTTCTTCTTTTTTTCCCTCTCCCCTTTGGTCACTGTTCAATGCAATATATAGTACAAAAAAGAAGAAGATGACAAATCTTCTTGTTAGGCCAGCTGGTGTGGGTACAAGTAGTGGGGAGCAAATCAGCTTTTGCTCCACCACCTTGCAGGGGCAGCCATGGTGCAAGGGTAGTACTGAACCATTATCCTCTTTTGTTTGAAAAAGAAGAAGATGACAAAGAGGGGTACAAGCATGGGAGCAGATTTTTAAAATTTTACTTTTTTATTATTATTTTTTTATTTTAACAAATCAGAATAATAAAAGAAAACAATTTTTTGGTTGGGTTTGGGATAATGGGTCCAAAAGATAACTTGGAACAAAAACGAAAATGGGCTCCATTTGATGATGCAATGGGCCCAGAATAAAAATATTTTGTTTTATTTTTATTTTTGTCTATTATTTTCTTCAAAACATTAATTAAAAAATCCGGGCAAAGGTGTTCACAGATCTATCTATAAATAAAAAAATAATACAAAGTTGTCCCTTGTGCAAGGAGAATAGGCCACGTGTCTTCACCATAAAAATAGAATTTCTATTATTTTTATAAAAAACGAAAATATATTATTGAAAGTAGAAAGATTAAAATTAATTAAAATTTATTAAAATTAACTGAAAGCAATCAAATCTAGTAACAAATTGCAATCAAAGTCGATAACAATTGCAAGGTCATTAGATTGGAAACCTTTTCACTTTAGCTAATAAAAGATATTAAATAAAATATAACTTTTAAAAAAACTGATGATATATTTAAAAAGACTGTATTCAATTTCAAAATAGGTAAAAATAATAAACATAGCATTTTTTTTTTTTTGCACAATAAACATATCCCATATCTAATGGCTTTGGAAATATTTTGACTAGAGTTGATAAAAAATATTAAGTAAATATAATAGAAAAATAAATAATTTCATTTAATTAAATTAATTATACTTAATTGAAATTCAATGTAGGATATTTTACAAGCTAAAGAGATTGGAAATATTTTCACTAGAGATAATAAAAGATATCAAAGAAAGTATTTTTTTATTAATTATCTTAATGATATAATTAAAAAATTGTATTCAATTTCAAATTAGGAAAAACATTAACGTGAGATATTTTGCACATTAAACATTCCATTTATGATGGTTTTGGAAATATTTTGAAGTGAGTTAATAAAAAAATATTAACAAAAATAAAATTGAAATAGAAATTAACAATTTCTTTTAATTTCAATTAGTTAACAAATAACTTTTTTAAAAAATCGATGATATATTTAAAAAAAAAGTGTACTTAAATTCAAGTTATGTAAAAAAAAATTAGCAATTAATTTTTTTTTCAATTAATTAACAACCAATATTTTATGGTCTTGGAGATATTTTGACTAGAGTTAATAAATTTTTTTTAACACAAATATAATTGATAGAGTGATTAACACTTTTTCATTTAATTATATTTCAACGTGGGATATTTGAGACACCCTAAAACCCGGCGTCACATGGTTACCCGTTGCGGAAAAGAAACTTATTTAAAACGATGGTCGCCTTCGGAAAAACAACCTTTTATATAGGGTTACTGAAAAACGGTACTCATTTTTTTTTTAAATAGTTAAGAAAATGTGATGAACATTCAGAACATGAAAATCAACATCACACATATAAATATAACTGTCCCACTTGGGATCTTAGGTTTGATTACAAGACAGGCCTTGTCGAACTGGCCAACATACACTGAAACAGCTACTGAAGAAATAGGTAAAAAGAAAACATCAAACTGGGAATATGGAATTGGGTACAAGACTCAAAAGATGGCTCTAAAAGCCTAGGGACTATCGGGACAACTCCAAAAGCCGACAAACGATCTACCAATGCCTCCTGCATGCAGAGTGACCACTGACGCTACCCTCAGACGATATATCAGTTGTCGGATCAATAACGTCACCGCCATCGTCGATAGGGACGTCGTCATCGCCGGGATCCTGCGGATGGTACTCTGGCTCCTCCTCTTCCTCGTCCTCGACCTCTATGAACTAAATAGGCTCTTCCTCGGGATCCTCTTCGAGATCCTCCTCCACTGGATCCTCCTCAAGCGGTTCGACTGGATCAAAATGCTCATGAAGGAGTCCGGTGACTTGTAGCGTATAGAGGTAGTACCATGGAGGTGGAAGTGTCACAGTCCTCGTCTCGACGGTATGAATCCTTCGTACGGGCACTCCGTTAGCATTCGTTTCGGTGGTCGTGACTGGTCCCCGATATGTTGCGGTCATCGCACCCTCGTGTATAGTCCAATTCCTTGCCGACCCAGCGTGATCAAATACCTCGTTCCTCGAGCTCGCCTGTGCCAAGGGAATGTCTGGATCCATCTAAAAGCACACGCATACCCGATACAAGAAGAAAAGAACAGAACATACAGTTGTGCAAGAGTGAGATACCATCATAAGATATATCCCACAACAACCATATACATGATACATGCAACACATAATCAAGTCAACAGTTAAATCATGCATAATCATAATATAACCATGTTATATCAAGGGATATCAAGCCCGCACAAACAATTTTCGAAAATATGCATGACACTTCAATATCAGGCTCTATCCTAATCTCATGAGATATCAACACCGTTTTCCACTGGAGAGAAATTAGAGTTGGTCAATCTCTAGCCCACCGGGCAGTTGCCTCCATACCCTCATGCATTTAAGGTCTCAGGACGAGCAACGTCACATGTGCCTCTGAACTCGGTTACATGGACAGACTCCCATATACCACCTTGTATCTGATATATAAAAAAGCACGTCTGCCTGGGGAAATGCACATGAGAAAATATTTTATTTAAAAGGTTTTCTTTGTGTTCATTCTTTTTTGCTGTTGCAGCTCAAAGCTAACGACTTAATCATCATTTCCCCATCACTTGAAAACTTAAAAGCATAGGACACACAGTCCAAATGCTCAATCACAACACCCGAGACCGATGCACCAGTCCTAGGCTTGTGGTCATAGAAAACAACATTCACCTTTAACAACGTTCATCACAACGTGGTTAGGACACACAGTCCACAACAACGTGATTAGGACACACAGTCCACAACAATGTGATCAGGACACACAGTTCATAACAACGAAATCAGAACGCACTATCCTTGATTTCTAGAATTGGACTCTCAGTCCAGAACATCATGAATAGGACCCATGGCCCCGAATTAACATTGATCCTAGATCACGTGCGTATAACTGAATACTAGAGGCGACGTCTCGCGTACTAGATTCTCTTTCTTAAGTACTTATTTTTTGTTCAGTGAAAATCAAATTCAAAACCGAGTCCTCGATAACCTATCCAGGCTAGCGGAAAGTTTCTAAAACATTTAGGAGAAAACATTTTCTTTGAAAATCTTTTGTTAAGTATCTTTGAAATACTTTTATCTTTGAAAATCCCCAATAGGATATTGCCAAATAATCTTGAAAGTTTTCACTTGAAGACACATAGTTCGAAAAGGATTTTTCTCTTGTATAACAATAGTTCACCAAAACCATTTCAACATTTAAAACGAGTACTTTAAGTTAATGAGCTTTTGGAAAAGAACACCAATCCCTTCCTCTTCAAAGCTTATTGAGGTTTTTAATCCTTATTACAGTTGAGCACAGACATAAGTCTGGCTTAGCTAACTTTCAATCAGCATCAGTATATATTCTCAGTTCAATGCTAATATCACAGTTGAAAGCAGTTCATCACAGATATGCATTATAACATTTAGAACAAGCACAGTTCAATATCAGATAATAGTATAACAGTTCATGTACATTAGATAACCAAGTAAACTCAATCAACATATAAATATCCAGTTAAACACCTACACACATGCATACAGTTATTGAATATCTTTAGGAAATCCCCTCTTACCTCACGTGGAAGTTAAGAGTCTCGGATTCGAAGAGAAAAGTTCACGAACGTCCTCGCTCCGCTTGGCGATGGAAGTCTAGGGTTACAAGACATGAAATCATGAGTTAAAACTCAATCAAAGAACACTAACCACAAGGTATAGGTTCGATTTAGACAATAATTTAGGATTAGGGTTTTCGACATTTATGCGACTCTTGGATTTATGATCCTCAAGTGCTAGAAGTTTATAAACAACAATCTTTTAACAAAGTTGAATTAAAAATCCCACTAAGTACTTGACTTAGGGTTTCGGTCAAGTATAGGTAAATAGGCTAGAAATTTCTAAACTTTCCAATCTCTTTAGGTTAGCATCCATACATAGTAAGGAGACTGAAACCATGATCATTTCGGAAAATGGAAAAATCAAATGTCTTAGACCATGAACTCTTAGGTTCGGCCTTAACAAGTTTGTGAGGTTAGAGATCTTTAAATTACCCAATCTTTTGGACATAGCATCCTTTAACATGAAGGAGCTTTAATCCATAATCATCTTGGAAAACAAAATAAAATAACACATCCTAGGTCAAATGTTACATTCAGTCATCATAGGAAAATAAAGCAAGAAAATATTTTAAACTTTCCAATCACTTTAGACATAGCATCCTTTATTATAAGGAGCTTTAATCTATGATCATTTTGGAAGAAAACAAAACTTAATATTTTTGCCAAAAACCTTTAAAGTTCGGCCTTGATACAAAATAAAGGTTAGAAATTTTCAAACTTTCCAATCCCTTATATTTAGCATCCTTATACATCAAGAAGCCTTAATCCATGATCACTTTGGAGAAACATCAACTAAGCACCAATGTCTAAAACTACTTAAAGTTTAGGCCTTTACATGAAAATGTGTAAAATCTCTAAACTTTTCCAATAACTTAAACCTAACATCCTTTAGTAAAAAGGAGCCCTTGGTCATGATCATCTTGGAATAGAACCCAAATACAAGTCCATACAAGCAAAGTTAAACAAAACCCACCAAAACCAAAAAGCATGGTTTCGTCCTTATCAAGAAAATAGGGATAGAAATTTTTGTTTTACACAAACTTTTAGTATGTTGTAGTAGGAGTAAAAATAAGAACATATAAATTGGTTTCAACTCAAATGGAGCTTTCTACTATTTTTAAGAGATTTTAGAAGTTAAAAGCACATAAATGACATATGAAGAAAACTTTGAAATAAAAGGTGAACCTTTGAAAAAGAACTACATAGAAGTATTAACCTTAACAAGATGAACAACTTTGATGAAGAACTTTAAGAGAAAACCTTGATAAAAATGTAAAGTTTGTAAGAGAGAAGAAGAAAAGAAATGTGGTGAAGTGTAGAGGTGAGAAAATGGAGGAAAATGATGAAGTGTGGAAATGAAAAGTATTTATAGAGAGTGAGGGAGAGTGGCACGGTTTTGGAGAGGAAGAAGAGAAGAAAGAAGAAGAAAGAAGGTGGGTTGCTTGTAGAGAGGATAAGGAGTTAAGGTGATGTGATGTGATTGGAGAGAGAAAGATGAAAAAAAAGAGATTTTGAAATAAAGTCAAGATTCAATTTTTGAGGTGTGTCATAGCCTTCACATCAAGTCACTCCATGTCACTTCATCCTCTTGATGCTCTGCTCCATTGCCTATCAGATGACTTCCCCGATCGTATTTCCCGACGATTTCACCCGGGAAATCCTTAAGATTTGGCCCCGAACAAGATTTTTCGAAAAACTCCAAACCCACACAAAACACCATAAAAACACTAACCGTCTCGTTCACGAATTAAAATTTAGTCTTTGGCTCAGTAAACTTGTACTGGAAGTGAGAACCAAGACCGGTTTTCGTCTGAATTTTCGATCAAAAATTTTACTGTGACTTCATACGGTAAAACAACACAAGAAAATGATTTTATTTTAAATAAAATCATCCTCTGAATTTTATCAAAAATAAATACATTAAAGCATGTATTTACTGATAAAGAAGCATACGAAAAACAGGGCGTTACAATATTTTGCAAGCTGATGGAATTGGAAATCTTTTCACTAGAGTTAAGGCTTTGTTTGGTAAAAACTAGCGGATAAGCTAGCGGATATCGGATAGCGGATAAGCTAGCTAATAGCGGATAACGGATAAGCTAGTTGGTAGCGAATAGCGAATCAGCTAGCGGATTGGATATGAAGTGTTTGATAAACCTAACGGTTGGACTAGCTGATAAATGTAAAATGACATAAAAGGATATATTTGTATTTTTTATATATATATTATTTCTTTTGAAATAATTATCACTTTTAACACTTTAATTTATTTTAAATTAGTTATCATTTAAAAAATGTAATATTTTTTAATTTTAATTTTAATTTTAATTTAGTTTTAATTATTTTTTATAAACAAAATGGAACAGTAAAAATAAAAAAAAATCTTTATGATATGATTTTTATATAAATTTTATTTTTTTTATAGATAAAAAATGTATTTCTATTTATCTTAAATATAAATCTAAATAATGAAATTAATTCTTATTTATATACTATGTTAAATGATTAGTATTTTATTTTATTAGCTAAGGATAAGTGGGGAATTTAATTATAATAGTAGGGATAAAAATGGAAGAAAAAATGATAAGTTATACGTTATAAGCTCAAACGCTACTTCAAGTAGTGTCTGGAAAAAATGTTATACGCAAAAAATGCTATATGCTAATTTTAAAAATAATTACCAAACAGAGCTATTTTTTCATCCGCTATAAGCTATCCGCTATACGCTAGCGGATTTGGCAAACCAAACAGACACTCAATAAAAGATATTAATGAAAATATAACTTTTTAATTATAGTGATGATATGTTTAAAAAAATTGTAAATTTCAAATTAGGAAATGAAATAAACGTGGGATATGATATATTTTAAAAAACTGTATTCAATTTTAAAATAGGTACAAAAAATAAACGTCGGATTTTTTTTACACGATAAACATTTCATATTTTATGGTTTTGGAAATATTATTTTATTTTTCTTTATTTTATTGTGAAAAAATATATCAATTATTGTAAAGAGTAACTTGAGTGTTTATCCATAATAATAAGATGGTGGCATATTTTTATTGAGAAATAAAATATCCAAATCTATTTGAGAATAATATAAACTGATTTTAAAATAAACGAGGTTACAAAAACTTATGCGTTAGATAATGATATTTTAGAATTGTGTTTAGAAGAATTGATTTCGTTTAGATAATAAAATAAAATCACTTTTAAGGGGTAGATATAAGGATCTTTGTGGGTTCTACACCTAGAATCAAGCACAAGAGGATATATGTTTAGATTTTACATAATTCCATTGAATTAAAAACATTTGTACGAATATCAAGTTCCAACAAAAACTCATAATTAGTAATAGAAGCATAGGTTCATGCTAGGCCATGAGATTTTAGTACTTTGTGAGAACTGAAAAAAATGATATTCCCATAATTATTTAAACATTATTTTATTTTACTATTTTGCGAAATCACGAATAAACTTCTAGAGCAAATTTCTAACAATAGCTGCTGCAACAGATGCAACATCGTATATAGCATTATTCTGTTGTGTGAGTGGTGAATGCCCACCAAATTTTCTTTCACAAGAATTAGCAATATTAGCGACCCAATTTGCCGCTTCTTCTGCAAACTTGGGATCCCCTTTCTGCAGTGCTTCAGTGGCTTGTGGGATTTCAGCTACCAAAATTGCATTGTAACCGTCAGCACAAGAACTCAAGGACACCTGCACAGGCCCAGTTGCCCCCCTTTGAAGCCCATGGATTTGATTTAAGCCAGAGGTTGCTCTTGCTTTCATCACATTCACCATGATTAGAGCAAGCCCCCTGACATCCGCACTAGAGTTCCCGGGACTTGACCTAAGATATTGAATGCAAACATTGTAGTTGGGTGTTCTCCTGCAAACATTCTCTATCAGTTGATAATCATCTGGCTTGATTGTGTTGCAGTGGCTTGTAGGTATTGAAATCATGGCAAGCACAACTTGAAGGCATAAGATAAGAGCTAGGGAATTAAAGAAAGCCATCTCTGATAATTGTTATTGTTAGAGATAAAAGAGTAGTAATAGGTGGGAGCAATGAGCTATGATGATGCCGCTAGGCCATTTTATAGGGAGGACTTAGGACCAGGGGTAGAGCTATTGGAGATTGAATAATTAATATTTGTTGAAAATTTAATTTTAAAATCATTTAATTTAATGTTTTAATTTTTTTTTGGTAGTGAAATTTTAGGGTGAGGAGGTGATAGCTTAGTTCAAGGCATAGAAAAATGCGGTTCCTATGAGCATTTATAAAATGATTTACATTTAGTTCCCCCAATGAAAGGAGTGGAGGCTCGAACCTGCAATCTGTCGGATACGAGACATATTTCACTGGACCAACCCTTAGGGTTAATGTTTAAAGATTTTAGAATCATCATTCATTACAATTTTCTCATTTATTATAATAATCAATGCTTTATCGGTTTTTTTTTTTTTTTGGTTTTGTTACAACAATGCTTTATCATATATTATAATAATCAATGCTTTATGCCTTCAAAAAAAAACAATGCTTTATTCTTTATTTTAATAAAGGGAAAATAAAAGTGAGACCAACGGTTTTATTTAGTTGCCAAATATGTTCACGTTTTCACATTTTTGTTTTTATATTTCATTGATAAAGTCTTTAAGAGTTTTTAAAACTTCAATATTATGTTTTGATTCAAAAGAAACGGTGAGGCTAAGCTATCTTATAATGATACGTTGTGAGACATGTTTTTTGTTTTATTTGATAATCTATAAATCTATCTATAATAATAATAATAATAATAATAATAATAATAATAATAATAATAATAATAATAATAATACAAAGTTATCCTTTATGCAAGGAGAGTCTGCCACATGTGCTCACAAGAAAAATCGAATTTCTATTGTTTTTATAAAAATGAAAAATGGAACTAAATTAATTGAAATTAGAAAAATAAAGATTAAATGGAATTAATTAAAATTAACAGAAATCAATCAAAGCTAATAACAAATCACAATCAAAGCTAATAGATATTAAATAAATTTAACTTTTTAAAAAATTGATGATATATTTAAATTTTAAAAAATAGTATTCAATTTCAAAACAGGTAAAAACAATAAACATAGCATAAAATATTACATAACTAATGATTTTGGAAATATTTTGACTAGAGTTATTAAGAAATATTAACTAAATATATTTGAAAAAGCAATTAATAATTTTGTTTAATTTCAATTAATTATAACTAATTGAAATTAAATGCAGAATATTTTATAAGCTGATGAGATTGGAAATCTTTTCACCCGAGATATTCAAAGATATTAAAGAAAATAAAAAATTTAAATTATATCAATGATATATTTTAAAAAAATTGTATTCAATTTCAAATTAGGGAAAACAATTAAGGTAAGATATTTGCGCATTAAAGATTCCATATCTGATGGATTTGAAAATATTTTCAGTTGAGTTTATTAAAAATATTAATGTAAATAAAATTGAAAAAGTAATTAACATTTTCTTTTAATTTCAATTAGTGAATAATAAAATTTAAAAAAAAACAGATGATAAATTTAAAAGTAATTACAAAATTCAAAAAATGTAAAAAAAATTTAGCATTTAACAATTTATTTTTATTTCAATTAATTAACAACCAACATTATTTAGAAAACGATCATATATCTAAAAAATTGTAATTAAATTCAAATTGGGTAAAAAAAAATTAAATTCCATATTTTATTGTGTCTTGAAGATATTTCCAATAGAGTTAATAAAAAAGTTTAACTAAAATATAATTAAAAGGGTGATTGACAATTTCATTTAATTCCACTTAGCAGTGTTGCTAAATATGAAAATTTGGTCGCTAAATGGTTTAGTGACCGATTTAACGACCGCCAAACGGTTTAACGACTAGGTATTTAGCGACCACCAAATTCGGATGCTAAATATGAAAATTCGATCGCTAAATAGTTTGACGGCCAAATTATCATATTTTGCGATCGAATTTGGTGGTCGCCAAATACCTCTTTTTTGTAGTGGATTCGAACTTTTTCACCAGAGTTAATAAAAGATATTAAGTAAAATAGAACTTTTTAAAAAACTGGTAATATATTTTTTAAAAAAAGTGTATTCAATTTCAAAATAGTTAAAAAAAAATAAACGTATAATATTTTTTGAACAGTAAACATAAAATTGAAAAACAATTACTAATTTCTTTTAATTTCAGTTAGTTGACAATTAAAAATAAAAAAAAACGATGATATATTTTTAAAAAATTGTACTCAGATTCAAATTATTTAAAAAGAAATTAGCAATTAAAATTTCTTTTGATTTCAATTAATTAACAATCTACTTTTTAAAAAAAAATTGACGATATATTTAAAAAATTGTAACTAAATTCAAATTATGTAAAAAACAATAAGCAACTAACAAATTTTTTTGATTTCAATTAATTAACAATCAATTTTTTTTAAAAAAATGATGATATATTTAAAAAATTGAAATTAAATTCAAATTATGTAAAAAACAATAAGCAATTAACAATTTATTTTGATTTAAATTAATTAACAATCATTTTTAAAGAAAATGATGATATATTTAAAAAATTTGTAATAAGCATTCCATATTTCGTGGTCTTTGAGATATTTCGAATAGAGTTAATAAAAAAATTAACTAACATATAATTGAAAGAGCGGTTAACAATTTCTTTTAATTTCATTTAATTATAATTCAATGTGGGATATTTTGCAAGCTGATGGAATTCAAAATATTTTCACTATAGTTAATAAAAAAATATTAACGATAATATAACTTCTTAATTATATTGATGACATCCAATCAAAAAAAAATTTATATTGATGACATGTTTACAAAATTTGTATTTGATTTCAAATTAGGAAAAAAAATAAACGTGGGATATGATATAATTAAAAAAATGGTATTCAATTTCAAAATAGGTATAAAAAATTAAACGTCTGATTTTTTTGCATGATAAACATTCCATATATGATGGTTTAAGAAATATTTTGATGAGGACTAATTAAAAATACTAAGTAAATATAATTGAAAATGAAATTAATAAATTCGTTTAATTCCAATTAATTATAATTAATTGAAATTTAATTTGGGAGATTTTACAATCCGATGTGATTGGTAAAATGTGAAAGTATACAGACCAATGGATTCCATTAAATCAATTCACTCAAATGTCTAATACATCGATGATTATTTAGAAGTGTGAGTACGACTTCTTAAAAACAAAGAAATGAATAACTGGTATTTATGAATTAGCATAACTAATTCATGAGTCCTGACAGATTTCAAATTAAAATCAGAAAATTTGTCTCACACATACAAACTTCACCATTGTGATTATCTAATACAATCATAGGATTTGAGAAATAAATGTCAACTGACAAATACAAGAGAATCAAAGGGTATAGTGGAAGGTTCCTTAATCACGAGACACTCACCCAAGATCAAAAATCCACTCGATTCGTCTTGGTTCCAACCAACATAGAAGTCTTTCTAGCCATGCTTAGTATGACCACCTTGAATTGGGTACGATCCCAGACAACTTAATCAGTCGATCAAACATACAAAGGGTTGATATTTCTTCATAAACTGAGTTGACAACGCAAAATCTTAGATAGATCATCACTCCAATCTGGTAATAACCCGTCTTCAAGTCGATCTTTGAGTGGACGACAACTCCTCGCAATTGATTTACCAAATCAACTACGCAAGTCAGAGGATACTTGTTCATAATTCATCCTTTTACTTAGTTGTCAGAATTCCACACGGTGACACGAGCCTTCACACAACATTGGTGCTTCACAAGGAAAACACTCGGTCCAACAAACGGTTCAGACCACCGATCTTTCAGTTGAATCGAGTCGTCTAACTCGTTTTAACTTTGTAGGCAACATCCTACACAAAGCGACATAGATCTGACCGAATCCAGAAACTAGATCAATCCAAAATCAATGTCCTTTGCTAACCATAAACCTAGAATATTTCCAGGGAACACTCCCGGAAAACCCTTTACACAAGCACCTTGTTTCGAATGTCTGACACGACTCGCAAGGATAATTGAATGTCATATTCGAACCCAAGTAACATTCAAGATCTACGGTCTCCCAAGACATAAAACCTTTGGAAAACCATCAAGAAAACATATACTTGTGCGTCAACACACATTGCTTCAACAAGAAACAATTCAAACAAGAACCAACCAGAGATCACACAACAAAAACTTAACAGACCTATTCCCCAAAGATCCCGAAAGACTCGACCAGCTCTGATACCACTTTGTAACACCCCCCTTGAGCATTACTACGTAAACACGTGCGTAAATAAAATTAAAAGGATAATTTGCTGGTTGCTTTCGGAAAATAATTTATATAAGTACGTAAGCGTCTGAAATTGGGTATAAAAAAAATTTGTCACGACTCCAAACCTAAGCCTTGATCGACACACAGGCTTACTATCCTAGCATGGCAAGCCAATTTTAATTTAAAGATAAACTTGAATAAAAGTTAGTATTTTTACGAAAATTTCGACAGAGTCTCCTCTGTTAAAAGAACACCAGCTAAAATAATTACATTTTCATTCCAGAATTCCAGTTACACCAAATACAACCAGGCAGTAATATGCTAAAAAAATAGTTATATCAATAAGCTGTACAAGACCAAAAGGAACAGCTTAGGTTTTCATTCAAAAGATATGCTCTCCGAGCCATAAACATTCCATTTTAAAATAAAGGCTCTCTGAGCCATACTAATACATACTATCAAATATAATCTAAGTCTCAAACCCTAAGCTGGTCATTCTAAAAGTTATTCCTGAGGAAAACTCACGTGGTCATTCCACGATCAAGTACTTCATCAAACAACTAGATCTAAGTCTGAGTCACTTAGGGAGACTCCTCTGCACCATCTGTACTAAAGTACCCAGGGTACAATAGCGAACCAGAAGAAACCTGATATATCTGTAAGGATAAGATACCGACAAATGGATATATCACACAACAACCATATACACGATACATACATCACCTCAGCACATTAACATTTAATTATTATACAGAGATAAAATGACAAGTCTCGTATCAGTGGGTCTTATGCCCGAATCAATCAATTTTATAAAGAGAATGTATGACACTTCAATCATCAGGCTCTAAACTTAATCTCATGAGATACCAACACCATTTTGTCATTAAGAAAGAAAGAATTGCTCAGGCTCATACGCCCCATTTGGTAAGTTGTATCCGTCACCTCATGCGCCCGGATCAACATCAACACGAATCCCTTATAAAGGCCATTCCGATGTACACCTCATCGAATACCACATCTTAAGCGGGTATTCGGATAACTCAAGCACGTCTGCTAAGGGAAAATGCATATGAATAAAAGACTTTTCATTATCGAGACTTTTCTTTGTGTTCACTCTTTTTCATTGTCGAAGTCCAAGGCTAACGACTATTCACAATTTCCATTAGTTGAAAATCAATAACACAGGACACGCAGTCCGAGTGCTCAATCACAACACCTTAGACCGATGCCGCAGTCCGAGGTTGTGGTCGTAGAAACAATTATAATTTTATTCATGTTTTATTTAAACATGATAAGGACTCCTAGCCCATAACAACGAAATTAGGACACACAGTCCTCAATTCCAAAATCAGGACTCCTAGCCCATAATATCACGATTGGGACCCTTGGTCCATAATTCTTGACACGGATCCCAGATCACGTGCATACAACTGAATACTAGAGGCGACGTCTCGTGAACTAGTATTCTCTTTCACATGTGCTTACTTTTCGCTCAGTGAAAATCAAAACCAAAACAAAACCTCGGTCACTTATCCAAGTAACCGGAACGTTTCTAAATCATTTAGGAGAAAATCTTTTCCTTACAAATTCTTTTATAAAACATTTAGGAAATTCGTTTGCTTTTTAAATCCTTGATGAAATAAAATCAAATATTTGCAAAGGGGTTTTCCATCATAAAACACATAGTTCGAAAAAGGTTTTCTCTCGTACCAACATTGGATCATAGAAAGGTAGTTCCTATTGTCTTAAAAACATTTCAACGTTTCTTTTCAAAATAAGAATCTCATTTTCTTGAAGTAAACATTTTAAAAAGGAACTTTTATGAATGAAACCAACACTTTCAAAGTTCTATTCAAGGCTTATTAAGACTTTTAATCCTTTATAATCATTGGGCATTGACCCAAGTCCGGCTTCTCAAACTTCAATCAACGGTAATATATTCACAACAATAATAACATCACAGTTAATGACTATTCATCACATATATATATATATATATATATATATATATATATATATATATATATAATTCATAACACTTTAAAGCAAGTAATATTCAACTTCAAGTAATAATCACAATAGTTCAATTTGCTCAATGTAACACCCTAGTTTTTACACATATGATTAATTATTTTATTTGGATGTTTATATTTATTTTTTTATGTGGTTTAGTTGAGTAATTAAATTACTCTCTTCAAATTATTTTATTGGGTGCGTTAGCACTGACTTATTTCAGTGAATGCAAGCTTACTAGACAATAATTTACATTATTGTCACTACTATTACCAGTATAGAAAAATGTTTTAAATAATATGATTAAGAGAAAAGCATTTTCATATTTTCATTCTATTTAATTTTAGAGTTGAAAATAAACTGGTTTGACTTCAATCGGAGATTAAATTTTGGACCGAGTATTTTCTTAGTTGATCAATTCAATTATTAATCTTTGCTCTAATTTGAATTTCGAAATCATATATTTTTCAATCTTTATTTTTAGATTCCAAAAAGTAAAAACATGTTTATTTTAGGCTTAATATTTATCACTCATTTTGTACCCACTAGTACAAAAATCAGAAATTCTCTCCCCTCTCCCCCTTAATGACCCGTAACCCCCCTCTCTTTCTTTCTTTCTTTTTCTTCTTCTTTCTTCTTCTTTCTCTTTTCTTTCTCTGCTGTTGCTTCCTCTCTCTCCCTAAATTCCATGTCTCACCTCCTTCCCTTCACTCTTATCTTCTTCTCTCTAAAGGAGCGCCGCCGCCAGTCACCACCTGAGCACGTCCAGCCGCGCACCACTGTCAGGGAGACCGCCATCACGGTCGCGTGACCCAGCTCCTCCTCACCGTGCATTGTGGTGCGTGTCGCCGTGAGCACGTCGTCCTCCAACCGTCCAACAACGTGTAGTCGCACGCCGCTGCCACAGGAGAGTCGCTCGGCCCCTGCTTGACACGGAGGAGAAGACCAGCACGCTGGTCTGTTTTGCTTCATCACTGCGTGGCTGTTCCCGCCGGAGTAGCCGCCACAGCCGCCGCACCTGAGGTCCTAGTATCCACCACTTCTCTTCCTTCCTCCTTGGGTGAGTGAAACCTTATCTATTTTGTTTAGATTCAAAAATCCCCAAATTGATTTTGAAACCCTAACTTTTCATCTTACTTTAATCATGAAATTGGTTCAGTTTTAGTGCAATTGGGGCTTGTAATTAATGGTTTCTAAGGTTAATTTTATGATTCTCTATTTAAATCAAAATTTCCCCAAATTGCTCTTTGAACCCTAAACCCCAATTTGATTTTATTTGAAATCGGTTATGTTTCTATGAAATTAATTACGTTTTATTCAAATTAGGACCTTTAATTTGAGATTTCTAAGTTCAATTTCATGTTTCTCAAACCAAATCAAATGTTCCCCAATTTTAATTATGGATCCTTTTTACCCAAATCGATATTATTGAGAAATCGATTCTATTTACTGAATTAAATGTATGGTTTCTTTTGATTATATGTTTTGAGGATGAAAATTTGAATCGGTGAATTTGTCTGTTGTTATCATACTTGGTTTGTGTCTCCATGATGTTGAACACGACTATGCTTACTTGGTGGAGTAGAGTTTGCACTCTTGGAACTAACGTGAGCATTAAGACGAGGATCCTTTACTTGTCTTCAAAGGTAAGGGGAGTTTGCCTAGGGATATTCAATAACTATATGCATGTGTGTATGTGTGTAATTGAGTGTTATGAATATTATTGTGATATTTTAGACAATACTTGAATAACTTGTTTACTTGAACTATTGTGGTTATTACTTAAAGTTGAACATTACTTGCTTTAAAGTGCTATGAATTATATATATGTGATGAACTGTCATTAACTGTGTTATTATTATGGTTGTGAATATATTACTGTTGATTGAAGTTTGAGAAGCCGGACTTGAGTCTGTGCCCAATGACTCTAAGGATTAAAAGCCTTAATAAGCCTTGAATAGAACTTTGAAAGTTTTGGGTTCACTTATAAAAGTTCCTTATTAAAAGTGCTTACTTCAGAAGAATAAGATCTTTGTTTTTAGAAAAATGTTGAAGTGATTTTAAGTTGAAGGAAACTACCTTTTTATGATCAAAAGTTTTGTACGAGAGAAAACCTTTTCGAACGGTGTGTTTTATGAAGGAAAGACCCTTTGAAAATATTTGACTTTGTTCCATCAAGGATTTCAAAAGCAAACGAATTTCCTAAATGTTTTAGAAAAGATTTTGCAAAGGAAAAGGATTTTCTCCTAAATGATTTAGAAACGTTCCGATTACTTGGATAAGTGACCGATGTTTTGTTTTGGTTTTGATTTTCACTGAGCGAAAAGAAAGCACATGTGAAAGAGAATACTAGTTCGCGAGACGTCGCCTCTAATATTCAGTTGTATGCACGTGATCTGGGATCCGTGTCAAGAATTATGGACCAAGGGTCCCAATCGTGATATTATAGGCTAGGAGTCCTTATCATGTTGAAATGAAACATGGATAAAACTATAATTGTTTCTACGACCACAACCTTGGACTGCGGCATCGGTCTAAGGTGTTGTGATTGAGCACTCGGACTGTGTGTCTTGTGTTATTGATTTTCAAGTAATGAAAATTGTGAAAAGTCGTTAGCTTTGGGCTTCGACAACAGAAAAGAGTGAACACAAAGAAAAGTCTTGATAATGAAAAGTCTTTTATTCATATGCATTTCCCCTTAGCAGACGTGCTTGAGTTATCCGAATACCCGCTTAAGATGTGGTATTTGATGAGATATACATCTGAATGGCCGTTATAAGGGATTCGTGATGATGTTGATCCGGGCGCATGAGGTGACGGAGACAACTTGCCAGACGGGGCGTATGAGCCTGATCAGCTCTTTCTTTCTTATTGATAAAACGGTGTTGGTATCTCATGAGATTAAGTTTAGAGCCTAATTATTGAAGTGTCATGCATTCTCTTTATAAAGCTGATTGTTCGGGTATGAGACCCACTGATATAACACTTGTTATTTTATCTCTGTATAATAATTAAATGTTAATATGCTGAGGTGATGTATGTATCGTGTATATGATTGTTGTGTGATATATCCATTTGTCGGTATCTCACCCTTACAGATATATCAGGTTTCTTCTGGTTCGCTATTGTACTCTGGGTACTTTAGTACAGATGGTGCGTAGGAGTTTTCCTAAGTCACTCAGAGACTTAGATCTGGTTGTTTGATGAAGTATTTGATTTTGGAATGATCACGTGAGTTTTCCTCAGGAATAACTTTTAGAACGACCAACTTAGGGTTTATGACTTAGATTATTTTTGATAGTATGTATGAGTATGGCTCAGAGAGCCTTTAATTTAAAATGGAATGTTTATGCCTCGGAGAACATCTCTTTTGAACGAAAACTTAAGCTTTTCCTTTTGGTCATGTATAGCTAATTGATATAACTATTTTTAGCATATTACTGCCTGGTTGTATTTGGTGTAACTGGAATTCTGGAATGAAAATGTAATTATTTTAGCAGGTGTTCTTTTACCTGGGATGTCCGAATTACAGAGGAGACACTGTCGAAATTTTCGTAAAAATACTAACTTTTATTCAAGTATATCTTTAAATTAAATAGGCTTTCCTGGCTAGGATAGTAAGCCTGTGTGTCGATCAAGGTTTAGATTTGTAGTCGTGACAAATTAACTTTTTATTCCCAATTTCAGACGCTTACGTACTTATATAAATTATTTTCCAAAAGCAATCAGCAAATTATCCTTTTAATTTTATTTCCGCACGTGTTTACAAAGTAATGCCCAAGGGGGGTGTTACAAAGTGGTATCAGAGCTGGTCGAGTCTTTTGGGATCTTTGGGGAATAGGTCTATTAAGTTTTTGTTGTGTGATCTCTGGTTGGTTCTTGTTTGAATTGTTTCTTGTTGAAGCAATGTGTGTTGACGCACAAGTATATGTTTTCTTGATGGTTTTCCAAGGGTTTTATGTCCTGGGAGACCATGGATCTTGAATGTTACTTAGGTTCGGATATGACATTCGATAATCCTTGTGAGTCGTGTCAGACATTCGAAACAAGGTGCTTGTGTAAAGGGTTTTCCGGGAGTGTTCCCTAGAAATATTCTAGGTTTATGGTTATCAAAGGACATTGATTTTGGATTGATCTAGTTTCTGGATTCGGTCAGATCTATGTCGCTTTGTGTAGGATGTTGCCTACAAAGTTAAAACGAGTTGGATGACTCGATTCAACTAGAAGATCGGTGGTCTAAACCGTTTGTTAGATCGAGTATTTTCCTTGTGAAGCATGATGAGCCTCTGGTTGACTGGTTTTATAACTAATAAAGACCATGACTTTGTGCTAATTTTATATCAATTTCACCCAAATTAGACTTGATTGTCTTTAAGCAGTATTTTGAGTCTGTAAAGTATTTTTAGGTTAATTTAGTTGATTTAGAGTTAAATAAATCATTTATGCTATTTTCTGTTTTCAGGTAAATAAAAGGAAATAATTCTGGAGTCTTTCACCTCGCGAGCAGGCATTCGCCTCGCGAACCAGAAGGTGACTGTGCCAGAGAAATTGCAACCATTCTGTCTCGCCCCGCGAAACATGACTCGCCTCGCGAGTAATCCAAGCCTGGAAGTCAGAAAGCATCACGGTTTACCCATGTGAAAGGTCACGGGCGTTACAGTTTGGAATTTGAAGAGTTCGCCTCGCGAATCCAATCCTCGCCTCGCGAGAGTGAAGCCCAAAAGTCATGACCTTTCCATTCCTCGCCACGCGAGCCGTGCTTCGCCTCGCGATAATACCAAACGCTGCAAGATTCGCCTCGCGAATGTGTGCTCGCCTCGCGAGAAAGCTGATTCCAGAAAGTTGTATATAAGTCGGTTTTAGACAGAACTGAAGAAAAAAAAGAGGCTGGCTAGTTTTAGTCAGAATAGGAGCCAGTAGTTAGTCTTTTATTTTCTCCTTAGTTTATTGTTTGCTTTTGTAATGGAGAACTAGTCTCCTAGATTAATCTACTGTGATTGGTTTCAATTACACTTGAGGTTCTGTATTTCCTGTTTTAATTGCTTTTCTCTTTTCAATACGATGCTATATGTTTCTGTTTGTTATTTCAGGAATGTATAGTGTTGTGTTGATTCATTTCGGTGATGCCATGTTCTTATACTTAATCGCGTTTGTTATTTCGCGTGTGTTCATTCATGTTCGTTTGTTCATGAGGGCTTAACCCCGTTTGTTATTTCGGGAATAGGAGCATACATCCGTAGTAGTGATTGCGTTGTTAATTGTTGCTACAACCGGAAAGGGATTAGAATCTGCTTAGGGCTTGGATTTATATGAACCAATGATAGTGGGAAACCGAGAACAGTAGGTTAATCGCTTTAGTTTAATTGTCAATCTCTTAAACTGCCTGTTTTTATTGCTTTGTTTTCTTTATTTTATCTCAATCCAAAACCCCCAAAACTAACTTTTGATTTTCTGTTAATAATAACAACACCTAAGAGTCCTTGATAGACGATACTCGAGTTGTCGCTTCCCTATCTGCATTATTTTGTAAACGCTCATTCTTTTTGGCGCGTGGCGACAGCGCGACCAAAAATTGGCGCCGTTGCCGGGGACTCTTGTTTGTTGTTATTAGCAGAAAATAAAATTTAAAAAAAAAACAGAAAAAAAAATTCTCTTTGCTGAATTAGTTTTGTCAGTTTTGTCTGGTTGTGAATTTTAGCACCCCCCATGGACAATCACATATATGGTTACATGCCTAATGTTTACTATGAACCACCACCATGCATATATTTTCCTGATTTTTATGGTTTATCGCACTGGTTGCCAAGGTTTAGTGGTCTTGCAGGTGAGAATCCGCAGGAGCATCTAAGGGAATTCCAGATTGCTTGTTCTATAATGCTGAGACCTACAGGAATAACAGAAGACCACATCAAGATGGAAGCTTTCCAGTTCTCACTTGAAGGTGCTGCAAGGGATTGGCTGTATTGTCTTGATGAGAATTCCATCTCAAGCTGGTTTGATTTGAAGGAAGCCTTCCTGTTTAGATACTATCCTGCCTTCAGAGCTGCACCTTCCGAACCATCACTAGAGGACCTGTTCAAACAGATAACTGCATAAACGGAAGAAATGATAAAACAGATGGCACAACAAAATCTTGAATTCCAACAGAGGATGGAGGCAAGTAATCTTGAATACCAGAGGAGCCAAGCTGAATCTCAGAAGTTGTCCGCTCTAATTGATCAAATTATCGCCAACTCGGCTGCAATGCTAACTCCACAGCCCCTTGAAGAACATACAGAGTCACAAGTTATTCTTGAAAATACTTCTGATGATAATGTTGATAATGTTTCTGTTGATGAACTGTGTGTTGAATCCCCTGATTCTAATTCATGTGCTAATTGTTATTGTGATGGCACTGCTTTGTGTATAGTCTGTTATGCAGCTTTATTCTGTTCAAGAAACATAGAAAAGGAGGATCAGGAGGACATCTGCTTCCCCGTGCCTGAGGATAATGAAGAACCTTTGGAAGTAGATGATTCAAGTAAATCAATTGCATGTGTTGAGAGTAATGGGGTGGATGAATTAATTGCTGAATTTCCAGACATTCTAGATTTTACTGATTCAGTCTATTGTGATATATGTATTGACTCTACTAACATTAACCTTTGTGTGGTGTGTGCTGAAATTTCTGCATGTATAGCAGGTGATAACTTTGTTAGTGCAGTGAATGAAGAAAATGCAGAGGTTGAAGCAGCACCAGTAACCCCAGCTAACTGTTTGCCACCTCCCCCTGAGGAGCCACCAGTGATGGAGTTCCTGCCTTTGGATTTGTCACTGTGGCCATTTCAAGAGGTTGAACCCCACTTCTATTGGGAGGATTTTATTGCCAAGGATGAGAAAGAGGTCATCTGTGACCCAAGAGGAAGTGAGAAGTTCGCCGCACTTGGCGGAGTTACCATGACTGTCAAGCACCCACTTCCATATAAAGGCTGCAAGTTAGGGGACCATGGAACAAGCTTCCGTCCCTTGTTTATCACGTGGGCTTTATGCTGTAGGCCATGGGATCCGGGAAGATCACTTCGCAATTTGAGCATTCCGTGGCCACTGTATCACAGACAATGGGATCCCGGTGGACCAACCCAATGAGTTTTTCTGAACGTTGTTTTTTTTAATTTTCTTTTCCTTGCTTTATTTCTGTTTTGTTTCTAATAAAGCTCCTGAATAATTTGAGAAGCTCAGGAGTTGTGTGAGTCTAGTATTGGCAAGTTTATTGGATTTTATTGATTTTGCATAGATGGATTGCATGATAGTGTTGACTGTGTCCCCCTAGGATTTGAAATTTTTTTGAAAAATGATCCCCATATGATTGGAAACTGAACTTTGAGATTTTGTTGTGATGACATGATTTATGATAAGTTTGGGGTGATAGGAAGCACACACTAGGGATAGAATCTCTGTCAAGCAATTTGCACATAAATGTCCAGGTGAGGTTTTGAGCCTCCAACATATTTTTGACTGTGAGAAAATCGCTTTTGAGTTGCACTTTCCTGAATTTGCTTGAATCTCTTTTTGGTTTGCATGATTATGTGTTTGCTTCAAATGATTTAGGCATTTTCTTTGTAAATAACTACTTAGCCTAAAATAACAATTCCTAATGCATGTTCCTTAGTTAGCCCCTTTGAGCCTGATTAGCCTGTTAATTCTTGGTAACCTGATGTTATAAGCCCAAAAATCTGGAAAACCATGTTAACCCGATCTTAGGATTAGAAGGGGTGCAAGAAACTAAGTTTGGGGTGGCTACAAGTGGTGATGTGTTGTTTGGGATTGGGAAAAAGAAAAAAAAAATATATAATAAAAAGTTTTGAAAAAAAAATTTGTGAAAAAACGAAAAAAAATAGAAAAAAATAGAAAAAAAAATAATAAAAATAAAAAAATAAAAAGTGGAAAAATGCCAAAAAGGCTGTTTGAATAAAAAGGCTGTAGTCACCCAATGCAAATGAAAAAAATGGAAAAAGGAAGTTGAGTTTAAATTCAAAGTGTAAAAAGTTCATGCTCTCTTAGTTCCTAGGGTCTTCAGCCTAGTTCCTTTGTATATCCTACCCTTAGCCAGGCCCCTTTACAACCCATAAAAGACCTTTTGATGTTGCATGCATGTTTTCTGTGGGAATCATTTTGAGATGAAAATCAAATTTATGGGAAGTGCTCTTAAAAGTAAAAATTGAGTGAATTGTTGATAGCCTGACAAAAATTGAGCGAATGAGTGAAACAATAAATGCCCTTGTGAGGAAGGCAGTTGTTTGGATTTGATGATCTCCCTTTTGTGTGTAACTTGGACCCCCTGCTTATGATTAATGATTGTTTGAATGATGAAATTCTCAATTGTTTAGAATAAATGAATGTGGGGATTGCTTTGTTTGAAAGGGGGGAACATTGAAGAAAAAAATAGTTTGGTAAATTGCTTGAAATTTGTGCGAAAGTTAATTGAGTCCTTAAGCTTGCCATGTTTTGCCAGGTCTTGAGTCTTTTTAAGTTTTAAGTTTTAAGTTTTAGTTTGCTTGGGGACAAGCAAAGTTTAAGTTTGGGGTATTTTGATAAGCCTCTGGTTGACTGGTTTTATAACTAATAAAGACCATGGCTTTGTGCTAATTTTATATCAATTTCACCCAAATTAGACTTGATTGTCTTTAAGCAGTATTTTGAGTCTGTAAAGTATTTTTAGGTTAATTTAGTTGATTTAGAGTTAAATAAATCACTTATGCTATTTTCTGTTTTCAGGTAAATAAAAGGAAATAATTCTGGAGTCTTTCGCCCCGCGAGCAGGCATTCGCCTCGCGAACCAGAAGGTCACTGTGCCAGAGAAATTGCAACCATTCTGTCTCACCCCGCGAAACATGACTCGCCTCGCGAGTAATCCAAGCCTGGAAGTCAAAAAGCATCACGGTTTACCCGTGTGAAAGGTCACGGGCGTTACAGTTTGGAATTTGAAGAGTTCGCCTCGCGAATCCAATCCTCGCCTCGCGAGAGTGAAGCCCAGAAGTCATGACCTTTCCATTCCTCGTCACGCGAGCCGTGCTTCGCCTCGCGATAATACCAAACGCTGCAAGATTCGCCTCGCGAATGTGTGCTCACCTCGCGAGAAAGCTGATTCCAGAAAGTTGTATATAAGTCAGTTTTAGACAGAACTGAAGAAAAAAAAGAGGCTGGCTAGTTTTAGTCAGAATAGGAGCCAGTAGTTAGTCTTTTATTTTCTCCTTAGTTTATTGTTTGCTTTTGTAATGGAGAACTAGTCTCCTAGATTAATCTACTGTGATTGGTTTCAATTACACTTGAGGTTCTGTATTTCCTGTTTTAATTGCTTTTCTCTTTTCAATGCGATGCTATATGTTTCTGTTAGTTATTTCAGGAATGTATAGTGTTGTGTTGATTCATTTCGGTGATGCCATGTTCTTATACTTAACCGTGTTTGTTATTTCGCGTGTGTTCATTCATGTTCGTTTGTTCATGAGGGCTTAACCCCGTTTGTTATTTCGGGAATAGGAGCATACATCTGTAGTAGTGATTGCGTTGTTAATTGTTGCTACAACCGGAAAGGGATTAGAATCTGCTTAGGGCTTGGATTTATATGAACCAATGATAGTGGGAAACCGAGAACAGTAGGTTAATCGCTTTAGTTTAATTGTCAATCTCTTAAACTGCCTGTTTTTATTACTTTGTTTTCTTTATTTTATCTCAATCCAAAACCCCCAAAACTAACTTTTGATTTTCTGTTAATAATAACAACACCTAAGAGTCCTTGAGAGACGATACTCAAGTTGTCGCTTCCCTATCTGCATTATTTTGTAAACGCTCATTCTTTTTGGCGCTGGCGACAGCGCGACCAAAGCACCAATGTGGTGTGATTGCTCGTGTCACCGTGTGGATTTCTGATAACTAAGTAAAAGGACGAATTATGAGCAAGTATTCTCTGACTTGCGTAGTTGATTTGGTAAATCAATTGCGAGGAGTTGTCTTTTACTCAAAGATCGACTTGAAGACGAGTTATTACCAGTTTGGAGTGATGACCTATCTAAGATTTTACCTCGTCAACTCAGTTTATGAAGAAAAATCAATCCTTTGTATGTTTGATCGATTGATTAAGTTGTCCGGGATCGTACCCAATTCAAGGTGGTCATACTAAGCATGGCTAGAAAGACTTGTATGTTGGTTGGAACCAAGACGGATCGAGTGGATTTTTGATCTTGGGTGAGTGTCTCGTGATTAAGGAACTCTCCACTGTATCCTTTGATTCTCTTGTATTTGTTAGTTGACATTTATTTATCAAATCCTATGATTGTATTAGATAATCACAACGGTGAATTTTGTATGTGTCAGACAAATTTTATGACTTTAATTTGAAATATGTCAGGACTCAGGAATTAGTTATGCTAATTCATAAATTTCCAGATATTCATTTCTTTGTTTGTGAGAAGTCGTACTCACACTTCTAAATAATCCTCGATGTATTAGACATTTGAGTGAATTGATTTAACGGAATCCATTGGTCTGGATACTTTCACATTTTGTTGAGAGAAGTGGTTATGACTATTTCTTGAGTTTTAACACAGATAATTTCGTGATAGCAGAAGTTTCTTGGTGAAACTTAGTTTCGTCACTTCTATTTTTGGTAGAGGTGAAAGTCATCATTTTGTAAATTCTTTGTACTAAGAATAAGAATTAATCCTCTTTGGATTAGAAATTATTCACCCTTTGATTCCTTAAATCCGCTGGAAGATTCTTGTGGAAGAATGAACTTTATTAGATTCATGTTTGTAAATGTGTATTGATCATGCATTTTTACACCCATGAACCTGATGGAAGGATATTTTTCCATACTGGATGTTCATGTATCCTTCAAATTAGTGAATTCTTTTCTATGCTTATGTGAAAGTGAAATCAAGAAAAATTTCTTTTCTTGAGAAATTCTTTTATGATCACCAAGGTCATGTTTTATTGCGGTTCGAAAGTACTTGTCGTCGTTGATCATGTTAGTTCTATGTATTCGCCAAATGTCGTCGATGTGTGACCTATCTCATCAGTCATGAGTTGGGTATGTCCACATCAAGATGTCAGAGTTAGTCGAGTACAGAAAAAAAATTGATAGTTTAACAACTGAGACCTTCCTTGTTAAGATATTGGCATTCCTTCAATCCTTGTTATGAGTTTGCTGAAGGCCTACATGAGTCTTGTTTGAATTCAAATGATCGTGGATCGACTGGTGAAGTCTACATCGGACGTTAAGAACCAGGTTGAAGTCAAGTTCAGCTTATCACCCTGAGTTCGATTGACAAATAAGAAATGATCTAATTCTTAAAAGGTGAGGTTAGCTGAGAGTAAATATAGTACCTAAGTATCATTATCCCTATAGCAGAATAAGTAGGAGGTGATAAGAATTTTTTTAAGGTGTTGTTGTGACTAGTAATACGAAAACCCTTAAGCTCAACGTCAGTGAGTGGGATGATTACAATAGACCTTATCATGAATGAGGCAGAATGTCGCTAGAGGAATCTAAAGTAATGATCAGATGTTTGTAATTAAGATTTATTTATGGGTTTGAAGATTGACAGGAAAGTGTTTATAGTAATTTTTCCCTAAGCGGAAGGGGACCAGTAAAGAGGAGTTCTTGAGTGAAACTAAGTTGTTAGAAAAGTTTAAGAATTATGATTTTGGATAATTCAAAATGAAGTGATTCCTTTTGGTTGTAGTTGCATGAAGGAGTGTAATCGTATTCTTTAAGATTGAAATGAATGACTATGATATAATTTGGAGTGGTGGAATATGTTCAAAGGAAACTAAGACTACAATTGTATACTTTGAGTTGAAAGTTGATGTATGATGGGGTAAAGTTAGTGTTGAACTTGATGTCCGTCGTGAAGATAAGGTATTGAAGAAGTTTTGCTAGCGAAGTAATTTTGAGGCAAGAAGTGATTAAGTTTTGATTATGTCTTTCGAGTGTGATAAGCTATGGCGAAATGTTTCTAATCTTTGAGGTCTTATTCTGGTAAATATTTGGTTGATGATCCACAGTGGAAACTAGACATTTTAAATCCAAGATTGCCATCAGGGAGTGTCCACCTGGATTTCTTGGCTTGTTTTGGTGCAACTCCTAGGGGTTATGACCTCAGAAACTTTGTTTTATAATCTATTTTCCCGGCTGCAAATATATAAGATAAGGGCAGATATGATACACGCACTTCCTTGCAGAAGTGATAGAGCTATGTCTTTAGATGGAGGAATTGTTAGGAGTTGTGTATTTTCCTTGGGCAATAGGGTAGATGTGCATGTGAAATCTCTTAAACCAGGGATATTAATGGGGCTTGAGAACCAAATTGAAAATGAGAGGCAAATGAAGGATATGAAAGCGAAGAAGGAAATAGATTCTGGAGGAACAAAGAAGGCAACAGACTATGTTGGGTGTGGTAAGGTTCAATCTCAATAAGAAAATTGAATTTCTTAGGTTCTCGGCACAAAGTTTGTCATGTGCAACTCAAGCTCAGATGTAGTTAAAGGATAAAAATGATGACATAAGAATCGATCTTGTTATAGAGTTATAGATGAAAGGAATGAAGCGACGAGAATACAAAGTAAGATTTTAGGGTCAAAGTGTGATTACAAAAACCTATTTAGTTCCGAGCTACGAAATTTCGAGGACGAAATTTTTTTAAGAGGGGTAGTAATGTAACACCCTAGTTTTTACACATATGATTAATTATTTTATTTGGATGTTTATATTTATTTTGTTATGTGGTTTAGTTGAGTAATTAAATTACTCTCTTCAAATTATTTTATTGGGTGCGTTAGCACTGACTTATTTCAGTGAATGCAAGCTTACTAGACAATAATTTACATTATTGTCACTACTATTACCAGTACAGAAAAATGTTTTAAATAATATGATTAAGAGAAAAACATTTTCATATTTTCATTCTATTTAATTTTAGAGTTGAAAATAAACTGGTTGGACTTCAATCGGAGATTAAATTTTGGACCGAGTATTTTCTTGATCAGTTCAATTATTAATCTTTGCTCTAATTTGAATTTCGGAATCATATATTTATCAATCTTTATTTTTAGATTCCAAAAAGTAAAAATATGTTTATTTTAGGCTTAATATTTATCACTCATTTTGTACCCACTAGTACAAAAATCAGAAATTCTCTCTCCTCTCCCCTTTAATGACCCATAACCCCCCTCTCTTTCTTTCTTTCTTTCTTTCTTTCTTTCTTTCTTTCTCTTCTTCTTTCTTCTTCTTTCTCTTTTCTTTCTCTGCTGCTGCTTCCTCTCTCTCCCCTAAACTCCATGTCTCACCTCCTTCCCTTCACTCTTATCTCCTTCTCTCTAAAGGAGCGCCGCCGCCAGCCACCACCTGAGCACGTCCAGCCGCGCACCACTGTCAGGGAGACCGCCGTCATGGTCGCATGACCCAGATCCTCCTCGTCGTGCTTTGTGGTGCGCGTCGCCGTGAGCACGTCGTCCTCCAACCGTCCAAAAACGTGAAGTCGCGCGCCGCTGCCACAGGAGAGTCGCTCGGCCGCTGCTTGATACGGAGGAGAAGACCAGCACGTTGGTCTGTTTTGCTTTGTCACTGCGTGGCTGTTCCCGTCGGAGTAGCCGCCACAGCCGTCACGCCTGAGGTCCTAGTAGCCACCACTTCTCTTCCTTCCTCCTTGGGTGAGTGAAACCTTATCTATTTTGCTTAGATTCAAAAATCCCAAAATTGATTTTGAAACCCTAACTTTGCATCTTACTTTAATCATGAAATTGGTTCAGTTTTAGTGCAATTGGGGCTTATAATTAATGATTTCTAAGGTTAATTTTATGATTCTCTATTTAAATCAAATTTTCCCCAAATTGCTCTTTGAACCCTAAACCCCAATTTGATTTTATTTGAAATCGATTATGTTTCTATGAAATTAATTATGTTTTATTCAAATTAGGACCTTTAATTTGAGATTTCTAAGTTCAATTTCATGTTTCTCAAACCAAATCAAATGTTCCCCAATTTTAATTATGGATCCTTTTTACCCAAATCGATATTATTGAGAAATCGATTCTATTTACTGAATTGAATGTATGGTTTCTTTTGATTATATGTTTTGAGGATGAAAAATTGAATTGGTGAATTTGTCTATTGTTATCATGCTTGGTTTGTGTCTCCATGATGTTGAACACGGCTATGCTTACTTGGTGGAGTAGAGTTTGCACTCTTGGAACTAACGTGAAAATTAAGACGAGGATCCTTTACTTGTCTTCAAAGGTAAGGGGAGTTTGCCTAGGGATATTCAATAACTATATGCATGTGTGTATGTGTGTAATTGAGTGTTGTGAATATTATTGTGATATTTTAGCCAATACTTGAATAACTTGTTTACTTGAACTATTGTGGTTATTACTTTAAGTTGAACATTACTTGCTTTAAAGTGTTATGAATTATATATATGTGATGAACTGTCATTAACTGTGATATTATTATGGTTGTGAATATATTACTGTTGATTGAAGTTTGAGAAGCCGGACTTGAGTCTGTGCCCAATGACTATAAAGATTAAAAGCCTTAATAAGCCTTGAATAGAACTTTGAAAGTTTTAGGTTCACTTATAAAAGTTCCTTATTTAAAGTGCTTACTTCAGAAGAATAAGATCTCTGTTTTTAGAAAAATGTTGAAGTGATTTTAAGTTGAAGGAAACTATCTTTTTATGATCAAAAGTTTTGTACGAGAGAAAACCTTTTCGAACGGTGTGTTTTATGAAGGAAAGACCCTTTGAAAATATTTGACTTTGTTCCATCAAGGATTTCAAAAGCAAACGAATTTCCTAAATGTTTTAGAAAAGATTATGCAAAGGAAAAGGATTTTCTCCTAAATGATTTAGAAACGTTCCGGTTACTTGGATAAGTGACCGATGTTTTGGTTTGGTTTTGATTTTCACTGAGCGAAAAGTAAGCACAAGTGAAAGAGAATACTAGTTCGCGAGACGTCGCCTCTAATATTCAGTTGTATGCACGTGATCTGGGATCCGTGTCAAGAATTATGGACCAAGGGTCCCAATCGTGATATTATAGGCTAGGAGTCCTGATTTTGGAATTGAGGACTGTGTGTCCTAATTTCGTTGTTATGGGCTAGGAGTCCTTATCATGTTGAAATGAAACATGGATAAAACTATAATTGTTTCTACAACCACAACCTTGGACTGCGGCATCGGTCTAAGATGTTGTGATTGAGCACTCGGACTGTGTGTCCTGTGTTATTGATTTTCAAGTAATGAAAATTGTGAAGAGTCATTAGCTTTGGGCTTCGACAACGTAAAAGAGTGAACACAAAGAAAAGTCTCAATAATGAAAAGACTTTTATTCATATGCATTTCCCCTTAGCAGACGTGCTTGAGTTATCCGAATACCCGCTTAAGATGTGGTATTCGATGAGGTATACATCGAAATGGCCGTTATAAGGGATTCGTGATGATGTTGATCCAGGCGCATGAGGTGACGGAGACAACTTGCCAGACGGGGCGTATGAGCCTGATCAGCTCTTTCTTTCTTATTGATAAAACGGTGTTGGTATCTCATGAGATTAAGTTTAGAGCCTAATTATTGAAGTGTCATGCATTCTCTTTATAAAGCTGATTGTTCGGGTATGAGACCCACTGATATAACACTTGTTATTTTATCTCTGTATAATAATTAAATGTTAATATGCTGAGGTGATGTATGTATCGTGTATATGATTGTTGTATGATATATCCATTTGTCGGTATCTCACCCTTACAGATATATCAGGTTTCTTCTGGTTTGCTATTGTACTCTGGGTACTTTTGTACAGATGGTGCGTAGGAGTTTTCCTAAGTCACTTAGAGACTTAGATCTGGTTGTTTGATGAAGTATTTGATTTTGGAATGATCACGTGAGTTTTCCTCAGGAATAACTTTTAGAACGACCAGCTTAGGGTTTGAGACTTAGATTATTTTTTATAGTATGTATGAGTATGGCTCAAAGAGCCTTTAATTTAAAATGGAATGTTTATGCCTCGGAGAGCATCTCTTTTGAATGAAAACTTAAGCTTTTCCTTTTGGTCATGTATAGCTAATTGATATAACTATTTTTAGCATATTACTGCCTGGTTGTATTTGGTGTAACTGGAATTCTGGAATGAAAATGTAATTATTTTAGCAGGTGTTATTTTACTTCCTTGTAAAAATACTAACTTTTATTCAAGTATATCTTTAAATTAAATAGGCTTGCCAAGCTAGGATAGTAAGCCTGTGTGTCGATCAAGGCTTAGATTTGGAGTCGTGACAAATTAACTTTTTATACCCAATTTCAGACGCTTATGTACTTATATAAATTATTTTCCGAAAGCAACCAGCAAATTATCCTTTTAATTTTATTTCCGCACGTATTTACAAAGTAATGCCCAAGAGGGGTGTTACACTCAATATCACAATAATATTCACAACTCTCAATGAAACACATACACACATGCACATGGTCATTGAATATCCCTAGGCAAGCTCCCCTTACCTTTGAAGTCAAGTAAAGGATCCTCGTCTTAATGCTCACGTTAGTTCCAAGAGTGCAAACTCTACTCCACCAAGTAAGCACAGTCGTGTTCGACATCACAGAGACACAAACCAAGCATGATAACAAACAAATAAATTCACCAATCCAATTTTCATCCTCAAAACTTATAATCAAAAGAAACCATACATTTAATTCAGTAAATAGAATCGATTTCTCAATAATATCGATTTGGGTGAAAAGGATCCATAATTAAATTTGGGGGAACATTTGATTTGGTTTGAGAAACATGAAATTGAACTTATAAATCTCAAATTAAAGGTCCTAATTTGAATAAAACAAAGTTAATTTTATAGAAACACAATCGATTTCAAATAAAATCAAATTGGGGTTTAAGGTTCAAAGAGCAATTTGGGGAAAATTTGATTTAAATAGAGAATCATAAAATTAACCTTAGAAACCATTAATTACAAGTCCCAAGTGCACTAAAACTGAACCAATTTCATGATTAAAGTAAGATGAAAAGTTAGGGTTTCAAAATCAATTTGGGGATAACTCATTTTAACTAAAGAATGATAAAATTGGTTTAGGGAAATACTGATTCATTGTCCTAATTTCATAAAACAAGGTTTAATTTCAAGATTAAAATCTGAAATCAAAGGGTTAGGGTTAGGGTTTAAAAAAAACAGATTTGAGGTTTTGAACTAGAAGAGATTAAGGGTAGAATACTTACCGAAGATGACAAGGATGAGACAGAGTGGTGGCTATGACGGCAGCCATGGCGGAGGACGGTGGTTCGTGGCGGTGGCCGTGATGTTGATGACCCAAAACGAACTCACCGGATCCACGCTCGGGTTCGTCTTCTTCCTCCACGGCACGGTGACACGGTGGCTGGACTGAGCCCGAACGGCAGCCATGGCGGCACACCGCGACATTGACGCGGCGGAGGATGTGTGCAGGACGCGACCATCTCCTCTTCGCGCGGCACTGAGCGGTGGCAACGGCTGTCCAAGGGTGGCACGCGTCTAGTTGTTGAGAGGAGGAGGAAGATGATGTTGGGAGGAAGAGAGAGATGGAGTCAGGAGGAAGAAGAGAAAAAGAAAGAAGAAAGGAGAAAGAAGAAGAAAGAAGAAGAAAAAGAAAAGAAAGAAAGAGAGGGGGGTTACGGGTCATTAAGGGGGAGAGGAGAGAGAATTTATGATTTTTGTACTAGTGGGTACAAAATGAGTGATAAATATTAAGTCTAAAATAAACATGTTTTTACTTTTTGGAATCTAAAAATAAAGATTGATAAATATATGATTTCGAAATTCAAATTAGAGCAAAGATTAATAATTGAACTGATCAACTAAGAAAATACTCGATCCAAAATTTAATCTCCGATTGATGTCAAACCAGTTTATTTTCAACTCTAAAATTAAATAGAATGAAAATATGAAATTTTTTTCTCTTAATCATATTATTTAAAACATTTTTCTATACTTGTAGTAATAGTGACAATAACGTAAATTATTGTCTAGTAAGCCTACATTCACTGAAATAAGTCAGTGCTAATGCACCCAATAAAATAATTTGAAGAGAGTAATTTAATTACTCAACTAGACCACATAACAAAATAAACATAAACATTCAAATAAAATAATTAATCATGTGTGTAAAAATTAGGGTGTTAAAATAATTTGTAATTAGGTTCTTAGGGTAGAATAACAGCCTCATAATTAAATCACCCTATAAATCGTTTTCCATGATTCTTGTCTATCTTGAAGGTTAATACAATAGCAAAGTTTTTAAAGATGTCTCCTACCTTAAGGATCTAATTATAAATTATTTAAAAGTTTAGGGATCCGATTACAAACGTTTAAAGTGTAGGGACCCAATTACAAAGTATTAGAAGTTCGGGGACCAAATTAATATTGGACCTGCAGACTAATTGAACATTTTTTGTTTACTCAAACAAACTTATTCCATATCATTGCAAATCAAATCAGAAATACAAGTTGGTGCATAATAAACAATACAAGGATTAACATAAGAAATAGACACCATGCTAAATTGACTTGTCTTCTAGCAAATTATACAAAGGATAAAAATTTTAGGTTTAATGAACTTTTTGGTCCCTACATTTAAGGTGAGTTTTGGTTTTAGTCCCAATTTTTTTTTTCCAATGGTTTTGGTCTCTAACAATTTCAAAACGTTGGTTTTAGTCATTGTGTTTCAAAACGTTCGTTTTGATCCCCACGTGTTGTTACGCATATCCCAGTATCTTCCATTAACAACTCCAAGAACCACCTCCAACTCTCCTGCTCAACCACTATAACACCCCCCTTGGGCATTACTTTGTAAACACGTGCGAAAATAAATTAAAAGAGATAATTTATTGGTTGCTTTTGGAAAATAATTTATATAAGTGCGTAAGCGTCTGAAATTGGGTATAAAGATTTGTCACGACTCCAAACCTAAGCCTTGATCGGCACATCGGTTTACAATCCAAGCCTGATAAGTCTATTTGATTCAAAGATATACTTGAATAAAAGCTAGTATTTTTAGAAAAATTTCGACAGAGTCTCCTCTGTAATTCGAACATCCCAGGTAAAAGAACACCTGCTAAAATAATTATGTTTTCATTCCAGAATTCCAGTTACACCAAATACCACCAGGTATACTAAAAATAGTTACACCAATAAGTTATACATGACCAAAAGGAAAAACATAGGTTTTCATTCAAAAGAGATGCTCTCCGAGCCATAAACATTCCATTTTAAAATAAAGACTCTCTGAGCCATACTCATACATACTTATCAAAAAACTAAGTCTCAAACCTTAAGCTGGTCGTTCTAAAAGTTATTCCTGAGGAAAAATCACGTGGTCATTCCACAATCAAATATTTCATCAAACAACTAGATCTAAGTCTCCGAGTGACTTAGGAAGACTCCTCTGCACCATTTGTACTAAAGTACCCAGGGTACGATAGCGAACTAGAAGAAACCTGATATATCTGTAAGAGTGAGATACCGACAAATGAATATGTCACACAACAACCATATACATGATACATACAACACATTGGCATATTTGCATTTAAGCATTATTCATAGATAAATTAAGTGTTATATCAGTGGGTCTCATACCCGAATCAATCAGTTTTATAAAGAGAATGCATGACACTTCAATCATCAAGCTCTAAACTTAATCTCATGAGATATCATCACCGTTTTATCATTAAGAAATAAAGAGTTGATCAGGCTCATACGCCATGTTTGGCAAGTTGTCTCCATCACCTCATGTACCCGGATCAACACCATCACGAATCCCTTATAACGGCCATTCGGATATACACATCATCAAATACCACATCTTAAGCGGGTATTCGGTAACTCAAGCACGTCTGCCAAGGGGAAATGCATATGAATAAAAGACTTTTCATTATCGATACTTTTCTTTGTGTTCACTCTTTTTTGTTGTCGAAGCCCAAGGCTAACGACTATTCACAATTTTCATTACTTGAAAATCAATAACACAGGACGCGCAGTCCGAGTGCTCAATCACAACACCTTAGACCAATGCCACAGTCCAAGGTTGTGGTCGTAGAAACAATTATACTTTTATCCATGTTTCATTTCAACATGATAAGGACTCCTAGCACATAACAACGAAATTAGGACACACAGTCCTCAATTCCAAAATTAGGACTCCTAGCCCATAATATCACGATTAGGACCCTTGGTCCATAATTCTTGACATGGATCCCAGATCACGTGCATAAACTGAATGCTAGAGGCGACGTCTCGCGAACTAGTATTCTCTTTCACATGTGCTTACTTTTCGCTTAGTGAAAATCAAAAACCAAAACAAAACCTCGGTCACTTATCCAAGTAACCGGAACGTTTCTAAATCATTTAGGAGAAAATATTTTCCTTTACAAATCCTTTTATAAAACAATTAGGAAATTCGTTTGCTTTTGAAATCCTTGATGGAATAAAGTCAAATATTTTCAAAGGGTTTTTCCTTCATAAAACACAAAGTTCGAAAAAGGTTTTCTCTCGTACAAACTTTGGATCATAAAAAGGTAATTTCTATTGACTTAAAAACACTTCAACGTTTCTTTTCAAAACAAGAATCTCATTTTCTTGAAGTAAGCGTTTTAAACAAGGAACTTTTATAATGAAACCGATACTTTCAAATTTCTATTCAAGGCTTATTAAGGCTTTTAATCCTTATAGTCATCGGGCATAGACTCAAGTCCGGCTTCTCAAACTTCAATCAACAGTAATATATTCACAAAATTAATAATATCACAGTTAGTGACAGTTCATCACATATATATGATTCATAATACTTTAAAGCAAGTAATGTTCAACTTCAAGTAATAACCACAATAGTTCAAGTAAACAAGTTATTCAAGTATTGTCTCAACATCACAATAATATTCACAACACTCAATTAAACACATACACACATGCATATAGTTATCGAATATCCCTAGGCAAACTCCCCTTACCTTTGAAGACAAGTAAAGGATCCTCGTCTTAATGCTCACGTTAGCCCCAAGAGTGTAACTATCTACTCCATCAAGCAAGCATAGTCGTGTCAAACATCTCAGAGAGGGAATCCAACAACGCGCAACAGCCAAAAATCAAGAAATCAATTACACGTGATCAAACACACATTATAATTTGACCTAAACACTTAATCTTATTACCAAACAAGGTTATTTTCAAAGAAAATCATGTTTGGAGCTTAAGCTTCACAATACCCTTTGAGGAAACTTTGTTTTGATTAAAAGATTATGAAAATGAACTTGGGAATCATCAACTAAAAGTCCTAATTTCATAAATGCATACTTAATTTTACCAAACATAACCAATTTCAATAAAAATCGAATTGGGGTTTTGGGGTTCAAAGAGCAATTTGGGGAAATTTTGATTTAAATAGAGAATCATAAAATTAACCTTAGAAACCATTAATTACAAGTCCCAAATGCACTAAAACTGAACCAATTTCATGATTAAAGTAAGATGAAAAGTTAGGGTTTCAAAATCAATTTGGGGATTTTTGAATCTAAGCAAAATATATGGGGTTTTCACTTACCCAAGGAAGAAGATGGGCTTGTGGTGGCGTCAAGGGTGGTGAAATGGTCGCAGCCGCGGCGGAGGGACGACGACTGTGTTGAACTAGATGGACAAAACATATGGGATGAGAGTCTGAATGCAAGGTAAGCTTCTCCTCACTCTAGATGCGACCGTGACGGTGGTCGGACGGCCATGGAGCTATCGCGGCGGTAGAGGGTGGCGTAAGAGGAAGCGATCGACCTAGGTACAGTGGTTGTCTAAACTCCATCGAGTGGCGGCCGAAGGTGCTAACAGAGGCGGCGCGCTCGCGGCTGGACGCAGCAAGACGGTGACTACCGGAGCTCCTAGGGGCGGCGCGACTGGTTTGGTGTATAGGAGGAGGAAGAAGATGGAGTGAGGGAGAAAGAATAAGAAGATGGGTGAGAAGGAAGAAGAAGCAGAGAAAGAAAAGAGACGAGTGAGGGGGAAGGGTGGGTTTACGGGTCATTAAGGGAGATAGGAGAGATAAAATTTAGTTTTGTATTAGTGGGTATACTATGAGTGATAAATATTAAGTCTGAAATAAACATGTTTTTACTTTTTGGAATCTAAAAATAAAGATTGATAAATATATGATTTCGAAATTCAAATTAGAGTAAAGATTAATAGTTGAATTGATCAACTAAGAAAATCCACAGTCTAACATTTAATCTCCGATTAATGTCAAGCCAGTTTATTTTCAAATCTAAAATTAAATAGAATGAAAATATGAAAATGTTTTTCTCTTAATCATATTATTTAAAATATTTTTTTGTTGGTAATAATAGTGATAATAACGTAAATTATTGTCTAGTAAGCGTGCATTCACTGAAATAAGTCAGTGCTAACGCACCCAATAAAATAATTTAAAGAGAGTAATTTAATTACTCAAACTAAATCATACTTAATATTGCAATTTGAAGAGTGTTGCTGCTGGTGTTGTTGGAATTATGCAATAAAGGTAGTTTTTGCTATTGTTTTGTGCAGTAATTGTCTAAGTGTATATTTGAGTGCCAAGTTTGAGGGGTTTTTGACCAAAATGGGTTCCTTTTAGAAACTATTTATCAGTTTAGGGTTGTTCTGAAACTATTTATCAATGGGGGGTCGTTTTGAATATTTTATTATTTTTGGGTCTGACGGGTCAAAGGCGCCACTGCAGATGGCGCCTTTGAAGGAGCCACTGCAGATGGCGCCACTGCTTTTATAAAAAAAATGAAAAGGGAGCGCATTTGGCAGTGGCGCCTCCCCTGCTACAGTAGCGCTACAGTACTGTAGCGCTACTGTAGCAGTTTTTTTTTTTTTAATTTTGATTTTTTTAGAAAAATAAAAATTTTATTTCTAAAAAAACTCATTCACCAGATAATGAACTGAATTCACCAGATATTTGTACATGATTCACCGGATATTTGCACATACTTAACCAAAAAAATTATTTCTCAAAAAAACCTATTCACCAGATAATGAACTGAATTCACCAGCACTTTTTTTTTTTAAAATTTTGACTGTTTTAAAAAAATAAAAATTTTATTTCTAAAAAAACCCATTCACCAGATAATGAACTGAATTCACCAGATATTTGTATACGATTCATCAGATATTTGCACATACTTAACCAAAAAAATTATTTCTCAAAAAAACCATTCACCAGATAATGAACTGAATTCACCAGATATTTATACCCGATTCACCAAATATTTACACATACTTAACTAAAAAAATTATTTCTCAAAAAAATTCATTCACCTTAAAAGCTGAAACAAGCTACATTAGGAAGAACAAGCATCACCTCCTTGAGAATTGAGGCATTGTTATGAATGAGAAAGGAGGCAACTTTACATGTGAGAGAGTAGAAAGTAGAAATGGGTAGGAGTGACTGAGAGTATATATATATGTATAACTTAGCAAGAGGGGTTTTCTTTTCTATTTCTTTCTAATTTTAATAAATAAATTTTATTCATTGGATTTGGAAGCGGGAAAAGGGTGAATCAGATATACTGTATGGCTTTAAAATAGCAGTATAGTAGAATGAGATGATATGATTTTCCGTGATTTTCATGAGTTTGCTGAAAGAAAAGAGACCTCAACCACAGAGAGAGAGAGAGAATGAGAGTGTGGGGATAGCTGTTAAGTTCCAAGTTTCTGTAATCTTGTGTTGGATTAAATCAGATATGATTAGTTTGTTTGTCAAATATGGAGTGCCATTGTAGATCAATTAATTTTATGGATAGTCATAGCTAGTTGTGATTGTGTCTGAAGTTACTCGGTATGCGGTATGGGTGCCCGATAAGCGGGTCAATTAATTTTCTTCAAGTTTTGTTTCTGCTCTCTTTTTTTTTCTTTTATCCAAGACTTGCATTGCGTTGGTGATTTAACGCTAAATATAAGTAAGGAAAGAGGTTAATAAATTGATGGATATTCCATAACAATGGAAGGATCCTCCTTTTTTATTATTATTATTATTATTATTATTATTATTATTATTATTATTATTATTATTACTACTGTTAAAGTTTCCATATTTATAAATATATGTCATGGCTTGAACCATGACAGCTTTGAAGGGAGAAAACAGTTTGATCATATAACCTAATGTAGCTTGTTTCAGATCAACTAAAGGCAGGATTCCTTAAAACCGTATATATATGGCTTTTTGATCAAAAAAAGGCAGGATTCCTAATGTAGCTTGTTTCAGCTTTTAAGGTGAATGGGTTTTTTTGAGAAATGATTTTTTTAGTTAAGTATGTGTAAATATTTGGTGAATCGGGTACAAATATCTGGTGAATTCAGTTCATTATCTGGCGAATGGTTTTTTTGAGAAATAATTTTTTTGCTTAAGTATGTGCAAATATCTAGTGAATCATGTACAAATATCTGGTGAATTCAGTTCATTATCTGGTGAATGGGTCTTTTTAGAAATAAAACTTTTATTTTTCTAAAAAAATCAAAATTAAAAAAAAAACTGCTACAGTAGCGCTACAGTACTGTAGTGCTAGTGTAGCAGGGGAGGCGCCACTGCCAAATGCGCCTCCCCTTTTCATTTTTTTTTTTTTTATAAAAGCAGTGGCGCCATCTGCAGTGGCACCTTCAAAGGCGCCATCTGCAGTGGCGCCTTTGACCCGTCAGACCCAAAAATAGTAAAATATTCAAAACGACCCCCCATTGGTAAATAGTTTCAGAACAACCCTAAACTGGTAAATAGTTTCTAAAAGAAACCCAGTTTCGTCAAAAACCCCAAGTTTGAGTCCGTGAAAAATCGGATCAGAATTATTATCCGGTTACAACGATAATGTAAGACAGCTTACGGAAAGTGTTAGCTTTATAATATTTGTATTGTTATGCTTATATAAGTTTCCGTAAATGTATTTTTTTTTTACACTTATGAAAAATATAAGTTTCGTAAATGTAAATTTTTTTTTACACTTATGAAAAATACAAGTTCCACAAGCGTAATTTTTTACACTTATGGAAAATTGAAGTTCCGTATGTGTTAGTTTTTTTATTTATTTAAATTTGAGTAATGGGTAGGTGGGTCGATGGTTGGGGTTAAGGGTAAATTGGTAAAACACAAAAAAACTAAAATAAGAGGTGAGAATATCCAAGTTAGAGGTGAGAATATAAATATCCAAAAATAATTGTCCGTTGGTCAAAATACTAAGATAAGGAGGCCGAAAGGCAACCAAAACCTAGAAAGCAACACAGCAATGTGACGCAGCTAAAAGCTATATAAACGGGCCTAATCGAACATCAATATCTTCCACTAGATCTCTTGGAAAGATTTGGGTTTGTTTGAGTGTTTCATATTTGAAGAAACGGGAGTGGGATCGTTACGTGCATTATTTATTACTTTCAACGGAAACAAAAATTGATAAATAATAATGGTCTGTTTCTTGCATTCAGTCGCTTTTCTTTTTATATAAAGATTTTGTTTATCAGTATCCAAAGTCCTCTAAGAACATTGATGGAGGAATCTAATAAAAGCAAATATTTATTAGAGTATCTCCATTGAGAGAGTTATTTAACAAATTCTTAAAATTAATGATAAGTTCTTTGTTACCAACCACGAGATCATAGAAATGAAGATCAACTTCATAGGAGAAGTAATTCTTGGAAGCTTGAAAAAGATGTAGAGAGAAAGATTTCTCATAAGGAATCATATTGAAAAAGATGATGAATTATGTATATTATGCTCTTATTTATAGAGCTTGATTAGACTAACTAAATGTAACAAACTCCGAACCAACTAACTAATCATATATTCTGTTATTCTTATTGATTATGTCATTGGAACAAATTAATATGGATATCATATATAAGGACGGTTGCTTCTATAAGAATATCTCTAGCTCTAGTTGCTTATGGGGTTCTTAACCATAAGCAATCTTTCCATATTTTTTTGATATTGTAGGATCCATTAAAAAAGAGTTAAGAACACAAATCAGATTCTAACATTGGAGATGCTTCAAGATAAAATAGAAGTTGTTAAAAAATTATTTCAATAACATGTATATATTTTTACAATTTCTACGGAGCCATGTTTACTCTCTTTATTGGCTTGTTAATTCCATCTAAATTTGATTCCTTTTTTCTTTTTTTTAAGGCAAAAAAGAATTATGGTAGCTTATAAAACAAGATTGATTCGTATAAAACCAGAAACATGCCAACTTATAAAGTATAAACACTTTCACTGCTACAACTTTCTTTTTGAGCTACAAGTGCTACTATTACCATGTTAATTATGGTCTTGGTGGTCAACTCAGGTTGTAACTTGTAAGCCAACAGAATAGAGCTAGCATGAGAGAGAACTTGCATTTATTTCATTAATCCATATTACGTACTTACTTTCATCTTTCATGAATGAGCATTACATTGCATGATAGCATATAAGAATATTTTAGTTCATCAAAATGACACTGCCGGCCCTAGAGTAAGGCACCCGAGGAAGGGCTTTACGTCTAAAAAAAATTTACTTATTAGTTAGTAGTTGTTATATAGTTAGGTAGTATTTTTTATTTAAAAAAATATATTTACTTACTAGTTACTTAGTAGTTAATATATAGTAATTTACTAAATAGTAATCTTGGTGTAGACACTCTAGTTGTAAGTTTGTAAAAACCAATGGTTAATTTCATGCTCTAAGCAACCGACTGAAGATTAACACTACATAAAAACAATTGTTTAGCGACCGTAATTTTCGGTTGCTAAACCATGTAAATCGGTCGCTATTTGTTTTAGCGACCGAATCAGAGACCGATTTATGATGGTAGCTGAATACCTGGTCGCTAAGGTTTTAGCTACCGAGTTATTATTTCGGTCGCTAATTAGCGACCATAAATTCGGTCGCTATATAATAATAATCGGTCGCTATTAGGTTGGTCGCATTTTTGGGGTAACCATTTCTAGCGACCGATAATCGGTTGCTAGTTCGGTCGCTAATTTTGGTTACTGTTAACCTATATTAGCGACGGATTTTCGGTCGCTATACATCATCTGTAAATGTTAAATAAAGTTTAGCGACCGAATTATTGGTTTCTAATTCGGTCGCTAAACTGGTTATTATTAATCTTTTTTTTAATTTTAATTTTTATAATAATTTTTTTTCTGATTTTCTTTAAACGTTAGAAAAATTACTAATAAAACACACCAAATAACTTATGAAATATACAATCATAAAAAATAATAAATATATATAAAAAGAATAATCCAAAATGTCGTACAAGAATCGTTTAAAGTCAAAAATATGGAGAGAAAAAATCAGTCATGATGAGGGGGAGATGGAGGAATCCAATCATCCTCAGCGTCCGTACCACCGACGTCTGCTAGCTGATCGTCCTCTGCAGATGACATCGTGGCTGGCGGCGGAACTGGAGGAGCGGCAACAGGCGGCACAACCGTCAGAGCATCATCCTGAGCAACTAGAGTCTGGATCCTCATCTGCTCCAACACCAGCCGCAGTGTCTGGCCCTGCTCGATGCTCGCCTGCATCAGCTGCTAGTGTCCCCGAGTCAATTGTGCAATCTGATTCGCCATCTGCTGCTCTCTCTCGCTCTTCTCCCGAAGCTCCGCGTTCAGCTGCGTGATGGTGTCCTGCATTTGGTGGAACTGCTCCTGAGGGACGGTATCGGCGCAAAGAAGGAGCAAGGCGTGCTTGGACGATGAAGCGATGAACTCGGCTCCCAGTGTCCGAGGCCATACACGTGCCCCTTCTTGTTCCTGCCCTCGACGACCTCCAAATAAATGGCATTATCGTCGACGGAGACAGGAGAGCAGCCATCACCAGTCAAAGCCTCATCTTGTGACTGTGAGGCACGTGATATGGCATCGTCCTTCTTCTCGTTGAAGCCCGCCTACAAAGTATAGTTGAAGAGATTTAGTTAAAATAATTATATCCAATATTAACAAATAATTTATAATAAATTACAAGTAAACACTAAATTATTTTTTTGCTTACAGCATAGTTACGGGCCTTGTCGTTGACCCATGTCCCCGACTTCAACTTCTTCGTCCTCTCCACCAACTCCATAGCAGTCGGGGCCCGCTGTTTATGTACTTTCTGCACAGAATAATATAATATTAAATTCATAAGAATAATTAAAAATGAAAAATAATTAATTAAATAGTATATTAAGTCAAAAGTTTAATGTATTACCAGCTCGTCGTAGTGGGCGGCGGCTGATTTAGACCCCCCAGTCCAAGCACATGCGCCACCATCAGAAGCTCGATTACGCCGAGCTGTGGCCTGGATCTCCTGGAACTTCTCAGTAGCCCAGTATTGGTCCAGCTGCCTCTTGATCTCAGGATCCACCCACCTCCCCTTATTCTGCCCCTTCCTCAGCTTGTTCATCAGATTCTTCATAACCAGTGAGCCTTTATGCTCAAATATGTCCCTGACGAGAGCCTCTAAAGCTAAGTCCCACCTATACTCTTTCTGCAACTTACAGTTGTTAGGAAGTTCATGTGTACATATATATAATGTAAATTTAATTTAAAAAACTTAATAAATTGTTACCTTAAACTCTAGAAACAACTGATCCCTATGACCTAGTGGGATGGCCTTCCATGTAAGCCATGGACCATCAAACTTGCGTCGCAGGATCTTCGATATCGAATCAGAAAGGCCCTTCGCGGGAAGAAAGCTGCAGCAAAATTAGAGCATTAATAAATGTTATAATTAAATTTTAAAAACAAGTAAATAGAAATTCACGATACTTTATATATATTAAAAAATTAAATTAGCATACTCGTTATCCCCCCTGGGGATAAGAAGAATCCTCTTGTCGGATGGACCACGACTCTCCTGTCCCGATGATGATGATGGTCCTATCGTCGTAGGTGTGGATGATGATGGTGCAGCCTGTGTCCCGACCACATGAGGATGGGTGGGGGGTGCAACTCCATCACCGTGAGGTGTCCCGTCAACAGAGGTGCTGGTAGGATGGTCTTGATCTGAAGGTTGTGGGTCGGTCGGCGAAGGGACTCTCGTAGCACGACCTCCACGACGACCCCTACCTCTGGAGGAATCTGCCATCTGTGAAAAAAATGAAAATATGATTACACAACAGTGTAAATAATACAAAAATAAATTACCTAATAAGTAGAATGACATTGACACAATGAATTATGACATAAATAAATTACCTAAGTAGAATCTCCGTCACCAAATTCACCCTCACTCTCATCAGTATCATTTGATCGGAATGTACCTTCGCTAGATGCGTCCAACTCGGAATGACATCAATGTTGTGACGGAGTAGCTGCGTCCTCCAATACGACAACCTCCAAAATATACTTTGTTTTGTCCAACTATGGTTGACGCCATAATCAGGAATATGTTCTCCTTGGGTTTCATGGACGAGCGGTAAGTATTGTACTCTGCGCCATACATTAGGACCAGTCAAACGTGGTTGAGGCGGTGTTCTCTCCGCACAACGCTTCTTGAATGCATTCTTGTTCCGCCTATAAGGATGATCTTCTGGAAGGAATTGACGATAACAATCAAAATATGAGATCTTTCGACTGTTTTTAAGCGTGAATGCCTTCGATCGCTCTATACATATTGGGCATCCAAGCTTCCCCGCGGTCATCCAACCCGACATCATCCCATAAGCAGGAAAGTCGTTGATCGTCCACATTAAAGCTGCTTTCATGATGAAATTCTGCCTCAAAGATACGTCATATGTCAACACACCATCATTCCACAGCATTGTCAACTCATCTATCAGTGGCTGCAAGTACACATCAATCTTACCTTTTGGATTAGACGGACCCGGAATTATGACTGTTAGGAACATAAACTCCCGCTTCATGCACATCCCCTAGGGAAGATTGTACGGAGTCAGGATAACCGGCCAACAAGAGTATGCTTTTCCAGACTGCCCAAAAGGATTAAATCCATCAGCAGATAACCCTAATCGGACATTGCGAGGGTCCTGCGAAAATACCATATGAACCCTATCAAAATGCTTCCAAGCTTCTCCATCAGATGGATGACACAAGATATCTTGCTCCCTCTCATGCTCACTATGCCACCTCATGTGAGCTGCAGTGGCCATCGAAGAGTACAATCTTATAAGTCTTAGCACGAGCGGAAAGTACCACATCTTTTTTAGCGACCTCTTCTTCTCAATGCCCATCCTAGTGGTTGTCTTATACCGATCCGCACCACAAAATCGACAACACGTTATGCTTTCCGCTGAATCATCCTTATAGTACAACATACATCCATTCGGGCAACAATCAATTTTCAAACACCCCAGACCCAAATTTTCCACGGACTTCTTAGCATGATAAAAACTTGTAGGCATCCGATTGCCTTCTGGCAACGCCTTGGACACTGACCTGGTGAGGCGATTAAAACAGCCTTCTTGCATATTGTAGTTAGATTTGATACTCAACCATTCCATGCACATCGACAACTCCGTGTACTCCTGACATCCTTCCCACAATGGAGATCGTACAACACTCAGCATATCATAGAATCTTTGAGCTTCGGGATTCGGATTCTCCTCTATGTATTGGGAACCCATTCCACCATCTTCTCCCCCATCTTCTTCTAGTACAACACCAACCGATGGTCCAGCATGATCCATTATCATCTGCTCGTATGGATTCAATTCTTCCCTCCCGTCACCACTTCCATAGTACGAACCTTCAGCCACAATCGGGTTTAAGTCAGGCAACGTCTCACCATGGTTACTCCACCAATAGTAATCAGGCATGAAGCCCTTCTCATAAAGATCGGCTACAACTCCATCCACACTTTTGAAAGATTGACACTTGCATCTTTTGCAAGGACACCTCAATTGATCACCGCCCAGTCGTATAAATCTCTCCTGGCTAACAACAAACTCTATAAACTCACCCACTCCAACTCTATACTCTTCCCTAAGACGTTTATTCCGATCCAACCTACGATACATCCATTTCCGATTCTCCGGAATATCCATTACTGGCAATTAAATAGCCTGACCAATCCTACAATAACACTTATATATTACGGTGCATTCCAATAACTCCATCAATCTCGTTCTTATGACAAGGTACGAACCTATCCCATTCGAGAAGAAACCTTTGTCACACTCGGCTACTAATAGTTATTCCCATATTCAAATACCTTATACTTGACAAAATTTCGGCAGCATTTCCCATCGGTCTCCAAGTTACACGACTCGAGCATGGTCAGAATCACCGCGATCAAGTATGCACCAGGATAACAAAAGGAAATGCATCAGACCGAGATTTCAACAAGTATATAAGGCATTTGAACATTGAAATAACTATTGTACAAGTGTGAAAAAGGTTTTTTCCCAAACTGTCCCACTTGGACAATTCAAGATTCAATACAATGAGCATGCATATCTTGATAAGTTACGCATGCTCATTAATATTGAATCTCAAATAGGAAACTAAGGCTTTCGTAAATTAATTATTAACTCTAACAGAAAATAAAACCATTAACCTATAAATATTGCAACATTGTTGAGTTTATATAAATTGCAGCGTAAATCAATACAAACTTAGATTAAATATTGTAGCAAACATCCTATTGAGCTCCGCTCTCCACTAACAAGTAGCAGTTAATTGTCCAACACATGCATAATTTCTAAATTATCAAGACACAACCAAGATCCCGCCTTTCGGACATGATCACATCCTATTGAGCTCCGCTCTCCACTAACAAACAACACATATTGACAAACACATGCATAAACATTAAATTATCAGCATACAATCAGACAAGATCACATCCTATTGAGCTTCGCTCTCCACTAACAAACAACACATATTGACAAACACATGCATAAACATTAAATTAATTATCAGCATACAATCAGACAAGATCACATCCTATTGAGCTCAGCTCTCCACTACCAAACAAGACGATAATTCACATAATACATTACACTGAGTGTTCAGAGAACTGACCTGAGAGAGAAAACACAACTGAGCAAGGATAAGTGGAGGAGCCGGTAGAAGAATATGACAACAAGGACCTATCGTGCATGAATGAAATTATTCATTTCAAATCAAATCACTATTCTATTATGTTAAATTGTTATACCTAAATAATTTATCTCATGAATATCTAGTGTTAAAGCATGTGCTCACGAAAAAATAATCAATGAAGCATAAAAAATAATAAGATTGGAGAGCTGAAGGTCAATTTATTTTGATTTCGACTTTTTTTAAAAAAATTATCCTTAAATCGGGCCTAACTGTTTACACAAATCGAATCAATATATTACATATCCAGTACCATAAAAAAATGTGGATAATGCTAGAATTTCTTTCTATCAAAGAGAAGATTTTCCATGTTGTTCAATGTTCATGTTAGTAAACATGACAGTGCCCATTAAAATAGAAAATAATAGAGAGAAAACTGAAAGGTGTAATTGATTGAATGAGAAAGTTTATTACATCAAGTCATATATAAAAGTGACTTATATTATATGTAAGATAAAGCAACTGATTTGTAACTAACCACTAATTAACTATATTAATTATATGATCTAATAGTCCATCCTAGATAGACAAGATGTTAGGGTCTTAGTTAGTAGGGAAAAATTGTCATAACTCACAAATTCCATTTCTATGATTTTCTAGAATTTAAATCATAAAAATCAAGGAATATGGAAAGTTGTAGCAACTTAGTGATTTGAATGAAAAACATGAAGAGAAAGGAAGGATGATCATTGATCACTAGACAAGCACAGATATCAAATTTGGAGATTTGTTTCCCTTTATGCAAAGAGTTACAAATTTTTGAAATCCAAGAGTAAAATAAAAGGGTATGGTTCGGCCAAGTGGGGGAAAATAGGGGAGAAATTTTTGTTCATCAAATCATTTGGCAAGCATGAAGAGTATGATTATAGAAGCACCAATATTAAGTTTCAAGACTTAAATCAATGGGTACAAAGAGTTATGATTTTTCTACCATTTTCAAGCTTAATTCTTTTTGAACAAAATTAAGAACAAGCATGAAGCTAATCAACTCAACATCAATTGTAATGAAGAAAGGTTGGAGGAAAATTACCTCTAAGTGATGATCCTTGAGTAAGAAATCAAGACACCTTGAGAAACTAAGAGAAAAGAGAGAAAATGTGTTGGATGAAAAAATGAAAATGATGAGTAACAAAGAAAGGGCCGGTGCAAAACAGGGAAAGAAAGGAAGAAATTATCTTAGGAGGAATCTTATGTTCTTGGATGATTAAGCATGATGAAGAGAATAAGAACTTGGAGCTTTAAGTATAGAGTTTCCTTTTAGTTTGAGACATAAGGATAATTAATTGTAAACTTAAGGGCATCAGCAACTTAATCACAATGGATTCTAGGATGAAGCATGAGAGAAAGTGATACACCAATGAAACATTAAAATTACCTATGATAATATGTTTTCCAGTTTTTTATTTTACTTTTTAAAATTCTTTTATTTTTTAAATTACACTTTTATCCCCACCCCACCCCACCCCAATAACCGTAGATGAAGACCAAGACCATCACAAGATGACCATCACGAAGGAGCAACTTCACTCTCTGGTCAAGCAGGAAAAGGAGAATAAATGGAAAGCGACCTGCATCAAAATCCAATCTTTGCTAGATATACAACAAACAATTCTTAAAAAGTGTTCACATATTATATAAGCAAGCAACCAAAATTGAGTATAAATAACATGGCTTGTCCTATACCTGCTCTTGCTTCTCATGAATTTCCTCAATAAAGACTCGTTTCTTTAACGTAAAATGAAAATGGAACATATAAATTCCAAAGAAATCAATGGAAATTGAATAGAAAAACCAGCAGCAAAAACATGCACTTCATAATAGTGAGACAGTGAGACAGAGAGAGATATATGTGAGAGAAACAGAGATAGAGAGATGGAGTAGAGGAGAGCTTACCTGAGCAGAGGGGAGATGACGGTGGTGACCAGAGGTGTCTTGGGGTGTTGAGGTGGCCGGAGCGCGCACCGTAGAAGAGAGAAACAGCGGGTGGAGAGAGAAACGCGATGGAAAAAATGAGGAAGAAGGAGGTTCTGTCGAATTTAGGGATTTCAGTTTTAGCTTCGGTCGCTAATATGGTTAGTTTTAATTTGAATTTGTAATTTTAGCGACCGATTTAAATTTCGGTGGCTAACATGCACAATTTTATTTTTTTAACGCGCCATCTAGCGACCGAATTAATATCGGTCGCAAATATAATAAATTTTAAAGTGTTAATTCATAGACTTAGCGACGGATTTCTAAATCGGTCGCTAATCTAAATACAGTTTGACCGTTGTATTTAATTCGGTCGTCATTTCGGTCGCTAACAATTCATACATTTCTGACTTTTACTTTCCTTTGTTAAGCGACCGAAGTAGCGACCGATGTATCTGCTACGCTCTATTTCGGTCGCAGAATCAACTCTAACCAGCGTTTCATGTAGATCCTGCAATCGGTCGCTATTTCGGTCGCAAAAAGCAACCAAAAAATTCGGTCACTATTTTCGATCGCTAAATGGCCTTTTTTTTGTAGTGTAATCTCATAGCCAGTCCAAATGGTTGAAGCTTGTGGGATAGCCGAGATGTCACTGGAGAGCCAAAGGCCCTAATTATGATAGATAAAAAAAATATTGCAATTTAATAAATAATTTTGCATATAAAAAAAATTCGAAAGATAAGCTTTAAATAAAGATATAATAATTTTAATAAAATATTGTTAAAAAAACCTCATCCCTTAAATCGCTTTAGGGCTCAACAAATGTTGGTCCGGTCCTGTCAAAATCCACACCTGCACCACCCCCAGCACCGCCTTCAAAGCCACCACCAGCACCCCCTTCGTCACCACCACTAGCACCACCTCCAAAGCCACCACTAGCGCCCCCTCCGTCACCACCACCAGCACCACCTCCAAAGCCTCCACCAACGCCCCCTCCTGCACCACCACCAGCACCACCACCCGCTCCCCCACCTGCACCACCTCCAAAGCCACCCCAGCACCCCCACCTGCACCACCACCAGCACTGGCACCACCTCCAAAGCCACCACCTGCACCACCACCAGCACCACCTCCAAAGCCTCCACCAGCACCCCCACCTGCACCACCGCCGCCACCAGCACCACCTCCTATGTCGTCGCCAGCTCCCCCACCTGCACCAGCACCCCTCCAATGCCACCACAGCTCCCCCGCTTGCATCAGCACCACCTCCAATGCCACCACCAGCTCCACCACCGCCACCAATTCCTCCCCCTACTCCACCACCATGTCCACCTCCAATTCCTCCTCCTACACCACCACCTTTACCACCTCCAAAGCCCCCACCCGCTCCACCTCCAGTAACGCCTCCAAGGCCACCACCTCCTCCAGTGCCACCACCATGTCCGCCTCCAATTCCTTCCCCTGCACCACCACCCTTACCACCTCCAAAGCCACCACCAGCTCCACCTCCTACACCCCCACCCCCACCACCACCCAGGCCACCTCCTCCAAATCCGTCAACCAGTTCATCTTCTCTGAACTTTCGGCATTCAGCAACTCCTATCACCAATACGAATATCACAGCTACTACACCTACATACTTCTGTGATTTCCCCATATTTGCACAAAGAGAGGAAATTAAGAAACTACAGCTAGCAAATTGTAGTGAGACATTTAAAGCCTGTGTCAAGGACTGATATTTATAGCGTAAAGGAGAGTACATGCCATTTTAATGCATGTTGGCTTAATTAGACTTATGGAGGCGGGTCTCGTCTAGTTCTTCATTCAAACCTGTTATTTTATAGGACGGTGAATTCATAATTCTCATGTCCCAACCATCAACCATTTTAAGTACTATTCTGCAGTACACAACTAACTACTAATAAATAATGTTATTGATATACTAAGTCTAACCTTTTGCCAGTTCGGGTCATTGCGACTTTGATAGGACGATGAGAGATCTGTTTAAGTTATGGGAAAGATTTTCGTCTAGGAAAAGTTTACATCTAATCTTGAGTCCAATAAAATGACTCTAGCTAGTTAGTGATATTCAATCGGTGAAGTAATGAGTCGAGTAGTTCAATAATACAGAGCCATTAATTATTTTTATCATATTTTCGGTCCGAGTAAAAACTATACGTTACTGTGATAGCAGTTCTGAATATTGATCAAGAAGCCCGCATCGATATTTATATGGCAATTCAACTTGGCATACGTAACTGACAAGCTTGTCCCACCACGTTTTGTTAGTCCAAAACCATTATATATGTGGGATTGGCATGTGAGCTTGATTTTCAACTATCACGTCAGTATCAATACTTCACAACTTGAAGTGTTTATTCTGGTACGTTTTAGGAGCATATAGCATTCCTGCTCGTTTAGCCACCCTAACATACTAGGAGTTGCTTCATAAAAATATGGTAACGGGCACATTATGATCTAGAAATATATTATCGCAAAAATTTAATTAATACAATAAAGTAACTTTTAAACAAATAAAGATGTGACAAAAGTGTTTGATCGCGGTGGTAGAGATTGTGTCCCCATGCAAAATTTGTGAATTTGACTTATGGGCTGTAATTTTGGGAGAACGGACTCTTCTATCAAATTTTTTTTCATAAGAGTTAGAGGTCAAACTTTTGATCACTTACTTAAGAGGCATGAGTTCGTTACCATTCGGAACTACAGAAAATTAAGAGATTGGCTACTAATTATAGCTACTAGTAAAATTAGTAGCTACTTTAAAACTAATTAACTACATATTTAGCTTCCGTATATCTATTTTGTACTAAAGCTACAATAATCGGTTAAAGTAATATTTTGATTCCTATACGTGACACGAATTCTCGATTTAGTCCTTATACATAAAAAATTATTAAAATGATCCCTATACGTACAAAAAGTCCTCATTTGGTCCATGCCGTATAAAATTTTAGGGACTGATTTGATAATTTTTTGCTCGTATAGGGACCAAACGGGTAACGTATAGGAACCAAATGGAGACTTTCTATATGTATATGGACCATTTTAATAATTTTTTATGTGTAGGGACCAAATCAAGAATTCGTATCACGAATAGGTACCAAAATATTACTTAAACCTATATATTTTCATCTTGCCTAAAACTAATACTAAATACTAATTCATTTTGATAAACCACATATCTTTTCTTTTCCTTTTATTGGGTTTATGTAAAAAACAAAAAACAATTTGTCTCCCCCCCCCCCCCACCCCCACCCCCACAAATTGTTCTTGATTTAGCCGGCGGCCATGTGCAGCGCCGATAGTTCGCCGCCGTTGTTGCGGTGGTTGAGATCGGCACCGGCTTCGGCGAGTAGGCGGACGCGTGGCTCTGAGCCGAGGCCGACTATGAAAAGGAGAGCGGTTCTTCCGTCAGCGTCCACGGCGTCGATGTCGCTTGAGGGCGGATTCGTCGGCTTTCTTAGCGGCGCTCCACCAGGGAGATTCGTACTCTGCGAGGACGTCTTTGGCTATGAAATCGGAGAAGAGTGTGAGGTGAGAAGCTGAATCATTTTGAAGATCTGAAGATTCTTATCATTTTGATTTCATCTTCACTTTGATTTTTGAATATCTGAAGCACTTTTATGTCTAGAAATATCAAACTAACATTTTATAGATTTGATTTCGTCTTCACTTTGTTTTGTGGTTTTCTGGAAATCTAGATAGGGTTCAATATTTGCTGCAACTCTAATTTTTATTTTCTTCAAATCATGTTTACACTTGCTAATTCTTGTTGGAGCTAAGAAGTTTCTGAAATTGGTAGATATTTGTAGGATTTGGAATTGAGGTGCTTATCTAGGTTGGAATTGAAGTTCCTGATTTCAAATTGTAGGATCATTGGTGTCTATGATTTTAAGATTCTATTTAGTTACTAAAGTAATGTACAAATAGGTTTATGCATCATTTGTGGTTATAATAGAATTTCTCTTTCTATTGTATTATTGTTATCAAACAACTTAATGTCATTTCAGGGGATAATGGAAAGAGTCTGTGCTCTTTCATCAAATCTTATTTGTGGAATAGCTTGTATTCTAAAATGCATTATTAATTGTTTATATGCTTTTTAGATTTGTATTTTGGTGTTGCTAATTATCAGCATAAAATTTATCTTTGTGATCAGCACCGTGAGAAGCTGCGGACTTCTATAACGTCTTCTATAGCGCAATGCAGATACTGATGAGTGTGATTTCACCTCATATTTTCATGACATTTTGCATGCATTTTCATATAGCTTAGGCTTATTTTATTTGATTATTAGTTAATTTTGCCTTGGAACGAGTAAGGTGGTTTTGTGGTGCTTGTGTGCAGGAAAAGAAGATTAAAATGCTCAGGATCAGTTGCGTTGGAGCTGGAACGAAGATGAGAGCTTGGAAAACAAGAAAAAGAGGCAAACAGAGCTGATCACGGCCTAGCCGTGATGCCCATCACGACCGTGATCAAGTGAAGCTGAAAAAAAAAGAGAAGGAAAAAGACAGAAGCTGTCACGGCCTAGCCGTGATGCCCATCACGGCCGTGACAGGACAACTGAGCTAGACCCCTTCTAGGGAGAATCTGTCACGGCTAGGCCGTGACAGACCATTTGGTGAAGCAACGTTCAAGGTAGAAGCTGTCACGGCCAGGCCGTGATGGCCATCACGGCCGTGACGCGCATTCCATGGATCTCCAACAACTGATTTGATCTGGTTTTTGTATTGGTTTAGGATTCAAATTGCTCAATCTTATAAATAGGACCTAGGAGCTCGAATCTGGGCACTTTTTTGTGGGCTGTTTACCTTAGAAAAATTCAGAAATTCTCTTCTTCTTTTTCTCCTCTTCTCTTAGGGTTTGTTTTCTCTTTATGTTATTTTCAATCAAGCTTGCTATAGTCATGGCAAGGCTTGAGTAGTAGTCTAGTTTCTAGGAATTGGGGCTATGCCCAAAACTTGTTTATGGTGATGTATTGATTTTGATTTCTTGTTAATTCAGATTTGTTTTCGATTCGATCCCTATTGCTTTAATTACTCACGAATTCGGTGGCCACTTGTTTGTGTGCCATAGATACACCAAGGACGAACTTAGCGGTGAACTTAGGTATCAGATCTATAGGAATCGAACTTAGGACTTAAATCACGAGAGTTAGAAGTGGTCCTTCGAGGATTCACGAATTGTCACAAAACTCAAAGGGTCCGATTTAAATTCAATTACCACATGAGTAGGGATTAATTTAATCGGGCACGGTTTTTGTAACCCGAGAGGGAGCATTAGCTAATTTAGGACAAGTTCGCCTTCAAAACAAATTTTGGTAATTAACAAGGAGAGGAGTCGATTCAGTAACATAAACAGTTTTGTGGTATCCCAATTCCTGGAAATCCCTTTTGAATTTGAAAAACCCCAATTTGAATTGCTTTCCTGTTTTGTTTAATTGCGAAATTAAAATTGATTGTTACTTGATCCTATTTTAAAAATCAAAACCTTTTCAAAATCTTAGTCCAGTTTTATCGATTTACTAATTAGTTGTGGTTTGATATCACGGTCCCTGTGGGGTCGATATTTTTATAACTTGGCAACAAATCCGGTACACTTGCCGGAATTTCATACATCAAGTTTTTGGCGCCGTTGCCGGGGACTGTGTTTCCTTGAATTTCAACTTAATTTTTAAATTGATTTTTCTGGATATTTTCTTTTTTTATTTTATTTCTTTTTTTTATTTAGAGTATCTATCTCTCTACCATAGGTATTTTTTCTCTTTTATGCAAAGATCCCTAAGTCTTGGAAACCTTATTGAAGCCGACCCCGAGATCGAAAGGACCTTTCATAGACGTAGGAGACTACAAAAAGAGAGAGAGAGGTTGATTCCCATTCCACTCATGGCGAATCTACCGGATACGAAGCCACTGAAGGACTACGCAGCCCCAAATGCTAGGGGTCTGCAAACTGGGATTGCAAGGCCGGAAATTGAGGCGGAAAACTACACTATACCGCCTCACTTAATTAGCATGAGTAGGCAACATCAGTTTGGAGGATTACCATCGGAGGACCCGACGGATCATGTGGAGACATTCTTGGAATTCACCGATGCGATAAGGATTCAAGGTGCCCCGGTCGATGCTATATGTGTTGACGAATCTCTAGGCAAGTATACCTAGTCGAACAAGTAATACGGTGGTGAGACCGGTTATCGTATCCACAGGGATCGGTTGCCAATTACCAGTTCACAAATCAAGCAACTATCTAGACTAAATGAAGAAAGATCAAAACATAAAATAAAGCAACAAAAGCAATAAAATATTTTTGGTCTTTTGGGGGAATTTTATCAAACACTTGGAATGCAAATAGGGGTGTTGGGATTAAATTTAACTAAACCTTAGCCTCATGCAATACCAAGACTACCAATCCAGTTTATGCTTCAATTATTAAAATCAACCCACAAAATTATTCAAGCCCTGATTCCTCAGATGACAAGACCCTAAATCCACTAATAGACCCTAATTCCTTAGGTGGCCTAGATTAATGAATTTGCATTAAGATCAAGGATTACGCGATTACTAATAAACCAAACCCCATTCCTAGATGCGAGGTTTATTAGGTGAATAATTCCAGATCAAGAATTAATAAGAGTGTCCCCATTGCAAATCAAATCTTAAAATCAGTTTATGGGTAGCTAAACCACAAAAAGCATTAAGCGACGGAATTAAACACTAATATGAAGGCATAAACATAGACTAATACAATCAAGGCAAATACATGGTATTTAGTTAAGTTACATCTAATCCCAACAAAAAGGGATTTAGCTACTCATAGAGAAAGAGAAAGCCAAAACCAGAACAATAAGAACAAAGGGAAGAAGAAACTCCATTGAAGCTCTCCACAGTCGTCACCGCAGCCCATTGGTTCAAAGAAATCATGCCCCTTTATGCTTCCCAAGAGTCTCCCTAGGGTAAAAGTGCTCCTAGGTTAAAATTCCCTATTTTTCTGTGTGATCTAAGTCTTCTCCTCTTTTTTTCAAATGGCGCTGTTGTGGCTAAATATATGTTGCAAAGTCTTAATTCCAAATTGAATTTTTCCTTCTACAAAACTGGCGCACATTCCCCTTTATTTTCAATTGACATATCAATTTCAATCCTCTATGGCCATCACAATTTGTAAGTGGGTCCCTTGCTTTAATTATAAGAATCAATTTGCCTTTCAAAACCAAAATAAACGTTGCTGGCCCTTTCCAAATTTGCTTTATGTTAATTGCCAATTTCTTCAATCAATTGTAAATTGATTCATGTGATTTGCTTCAGTGATTTGCAGCAGCTTCTATCATTTATAAATTGAAGACCAATTCCTCTCTCCATTTATGGTAAGCCGTTAATATCCAAATCATCCAATCCATCAATTAGGCCTCTTACATTGCTGCTGGACTTTTGTCAATTGTCATCACATATTTCCATTCCAAATTAAATTGGAGTCATCCAATATCTTCACTTTTCAAGCTCCAACTTAATCCAGGCTCCATTATGGCTCATCTTGGCTCATCTTGGACATTTAATCCTTAATTTCTACAAAACAACACAAAACCACCTTACCCGTTCCAAGGTAAAAACTAATAAAAATCAATTTAAATATGCCTAAACTAAATGAAAATGCATGAAAAAATGTACATGAAATATGATGCAAAATCACACTATCAAATCACCCCAAGCTTATTCATTTGCTTGTCCTCAAGCAATCACTAATGCCAGAAGAGATAAATAATCAGTGCATGGATAGTGAACCAAGAACCCGAGTAACTAATCCAAGTAACAGGCATTTCAAATAATTCAGCAAGAGACACTCGATTTCAAGTCCAATTAGAAGCTTAGGTTTTCTAGACTCATATTTTCACTGATTCGGGCACTCTTTCTCACCTCACTCAAGTGTTTAAGGATATATAACATTTCGCTCAATTTCCTCAAGGAATGAATTCTACCATAAGCTTGACTATCAACCAAATCTCTACTTTATTAATGAAAACAATTAAGAATCAAGAGGTCTTTTACTTTGGTTGTAGCGTGGCCATGGGATTAATCGTTAGGTGGGGAACTCAAGAAAATGGAAATTTCAAAAAGGCTAAACAAAATATCAAGCATTGCAAAGCATGACACCTTCTAAAATACATTTTTGGGTTTCGATTCACTTTTGCCACCTTTCTTTCTTTCTTTTCATTTTATTTCTCACTTTCTTTTGTCATCCCCTTCTCTATATATATTTCTTTTTCTTTTTCTAATTTTTCTCTTTTTTTTTCTCTTTTTTTTTTCTTTTCATTTGGAGAAGGGGAGATTTTCAATCCAAGAGAAATATTTTCTGAATTTATCATCCCATACTTTTTCAACTACCTTTCTACCCTTTTTTGTAATACTTTAAAAGGTGTCATACCAAGCATATTCATCAAGTTAATTCAAGGTACCACGAAAAGTATTTTATTCTTTCAGGCTCAAAATTGGGCAACTAAGGGGTAGCATTTAGTCAATCAAAGCTCAGAAGGCCGGAAAAATACCTAGTGCCTCAATCATTTTCAAAAATGTTTTAAAAATTTTTTAAGCTTCAAAACGGTTTCAAGTCAAGTTCTAGAGAATATCATCCAAGAGGAATACAACACTCTATCACAAAGAATGGGGTAGATTTAAATGAGTACCCCTTTTTGGCTCAAATTCTCACATTTAGTAGTTCAGGAATCAATGAGAAACACAAATCTACGGAACCATATGCTAATTATCAACTATCAATGATCATCTCAATAATTTTTATTTGAAGCCTCATCACAAGAATAAAAAATTGGGTTCAAAAATTCACTATCTCAATTTATTTGGCACTAAGTTCTTACAATTGGATGCTTAATCTAAGCAAGGGCAATCTAATTGTGTGATCATGCAAACTATACCTATATGAATGCAACATGCAAAATGCACAAGTATGCAAAAGTACCCCTACCCCAAGCTTAAAAATTTACATTGTCCCCAATGTAAACAATCAAGTTAGAGAGAGGAGAAAAATGGAACGACTCATCGAGGTGGTAGCGGATGCTGGCTCACATTCCAGTCAGAAACTTGTTGGGAAATGCATCACGGCCGTGAGCCTCATCACGGGCAGGCCGTGATCAATTCTGATCCATGGGTGTTGGCTTGTCACGACCGTGAACTCCATCACGGCTAGGCCGTGATGTTCTCTGATCTTCAGGGTCCTTCCATCACGCCTGTGATATGTATCACGGCTGGGTCGTGATCCTTTCTGGTCTTCATGGTTGGTTCATCACGGCCGTGACCAGTGTCACGGCCTGGGCGTGATGGCTGCTGACTTTGCTTTTTCTTGTCTTCTTGCTCTTCCTTCCTTCTTTCCCTGAAATCACTTGGCAAATCTCAATTTATTATTTTTCCTCTTGATCTTCTCAAATTATTCAAGAGTTAAATTCAAAAACAAAAACTAACTAAAGAGAAGGGTTAAGAAAACCTGGGTTGCCTCCCACTAAGCGCTTCTTTAACGTCACTAGCTTGACTCATTAAGAAGCATCCACCTGGATCCCATAGCCTGTGGTATAAGGACCAAGGGTGCTCAAGATGTAAGATCCTCCACCCGGATCCCATGGTTTACGGAGTGGCGATTGCAGAAGCAATATGACTCTATCCACAATTCCACCTAGCCAGTATGTGAAAACTCCATTGACCTCTGCAATTATGAACTCACTTCCTCTGGGGTCAAATGGTGTTTTCACGAGGAAGTGTGCCAGACAAGTGGAAGGGACTAACTTAGCAGTGTCCACACACGCATGTAAGCCGACATATTTATCTAATGCAGCAAATTCAGGCTTCTTAGCAAGCATGGTGGAGTGAATGTTTTCCATATGACCTACCTTCTCACTTGTTCTTTCCCAAGGATGTGTGAAAGGTAATTCCTCTTGTTGTGACTCGTCTACCGTCACCACTTCATCGTCATTTTGATCCATCCCCACAACCAGATTTTGGTCAAATTGTGCTCCATGTGACTCTTGTACTAACTGTTTACAAATTTCCTCAACTTGCATTGTGAAATTCTGCATCACAGCTTCGATACTATCACAATTGGCTCTTGCTTTGGCCTCAGAGATGGACAGCTCTTGGGAATATTGTTCTTGAGCAACTTTCAAAGGTGTTTGCTCATTCCCTTCCCATTCCTCTTCTTGTGGCTCTTCTACCACCACCACTTCATCTTCGTTTTGATCCATTCCCACAACCATATTCTGCTCAAATTCTGCTTCATGTGGCTCTATGGGAATAAAACATGGTGGTGGGGGTGGCAAATATGAGCAAAAGGTTTCCCAATCCTCCTTGGAGATATTATATACAAGCCTACCAGTCACACTGTCAATTTGTGCTGGGATAATATGATCCAGCAAATCTATGAAGTCTCTCAAACTCCAGTTGTCCTCCAAAGTATGACTTGAGGCTTCCTCATCAGGTGGATAATAATAATTTTCCATGAATTTCGTCCACCTTGCAAAAACAAAACTCAAAAGAAAAGATCAAATATATACAGAAAAAAAAATGTCTAAATTAGTTGCCTCCTTTGTTACTAATGATATTGGCAAAACCAATCCCCGACAACGGCACCAAAAACTTGTTGGACGAATCTAGGCAAGTATACCTAGTCGTACAAGTAATACGGTGGTGAGACCGGTTATGGTATCCACAGGGATCGGTTGCCAATTACCATTTCACAAATCAAGCAACTATCTAGACTAAATGAAGAAAGATCAAAACATAAAATAAAGCAACAAAAGCAATAAAGTATTTTTGGTCTTTTTGGGGAATTTTATCAAACACTTGGAATGCAAATAGGGGTGTTGGGATTAAATTTCACTAAACCTTAGCCTCATGCAATACCAAGACTACCAATCCAGTTTATGCTTCAATTATTAAAATCAACCCACAAAATTACTCAAGCCCTGATTCCTCAGATGACAAGAGCCTAAATCCACTAATAGACCTTAATTCCTTAGGTGGCCTAGATTAATGAATTTGCATTAAGATTAAGGATTACGCGATTACTAATAAACCAAACCCCATTCCTAGATGCAAGGTTTATTAGGTGAATAATTCCAGATCAAGAATTAATAAGAACGTCCCCATTGCAAATCAAATCTTAAAATCAGTTTATGGGTAGCTAAACCACAAAAAGCATTAAGCGACGGAATTAAACACTAATATGAAGGCATAAACATAGATTAATACAATCAAGGCAAATACATGATATTTAGTTAAGTTACATCTAATCCCAACAAAAAAGGATTTAGCTACTCATAGAGAAAGAGAAAGAGAAAGCCAAAACCAGAACAATAAGAACAAAGGGAAGAAGAAACTCCATTGAAGCTCTCCACAGTCGTCACCGCAGCCCTTTGGTTCAGAGAAATCACGCCCCTTTTTTGCTTCCCAAGAGTCTCCCTAGGGTAAAAGTGCTCCTAGGTTAAAATTCCCTATTTTTCTGTGTGATCTAAGTCTTCTCCTCTTTTTTTCAAATGGCGCTGCTGTGGCTAAATATATGTTGCAAAGTCTTAATTCCAAATTGAATTTTTCCTCCTACAAAACTGGCGCACATTCCCCTTTATTTTCAATTGACATATCAATTTCAATCCTCTATGGCCATCACAATTTGTAAGTGGGTCCCTTGCTTTAATTATCAGAATCAATTTGCCTTTCAAAACCAAAATAAACGTTGCTGGCCCTTTCCAAATTTGCTTTATGTTAATTGTCAATTTCTTCAATCAATTGTAAATTGATTCATGTGATTTGCTTCAGCTTCTATCATTTATAAATTGAAGAACAATTCCTCTCTCCATTTATGGTAAGCCATTAACATCCAAATCATCCAATCCATCAATTAGGCCTCTTACATTGCTGCTGGACTTTTGTCAATTGTCATCACATATTTCCATTCCAAATTAAATTGGAGTCATCCAATATCTTCACTTTTCAAGCTCCAACTTAATCCAGGCTCCATTATGGCTCATCTTGGACATTTAATCCTTAATTTCTGCAAAACAACACCACAAAACCACCTTACCCGTTTCAAGGTAAAAACTAATAAAAATCAATTTAAATATGCATAAACTAAATTAAAATGCATGCAAAAATGTACATGAAATATGATGCAAAATCACACTATCAATATGCCTAAGGTTATTCCCCTCCTCTCTGACTGGAAAAGCGAAAGCTTGGTTGAAGCAAGTGCCCTCTAACACGTTGACAACTTGGGACCAACTAGAGCAAGCATTTTTGGAGAAATTCTTCTCTCCATCCAAGATTGCTTACCTAAGGACTCAGATCACCGGCTTCTTCCAAAAAGATGGAGAATGCTTATCCGAAGCTTGGGATCGCTACAAGGGATTGCTGGAGTCTTGCCCACATCATGGACTGGAAAAGTGGTTGTTAGTGCACACCTTCTACAACGGATTAGATTATTCATCAAAGGTGTCACTCGACTCCGCAGCTGGTGGAGCCTTCATGAACAGACCCCTGACTGAAGCGTTCAACATCATTGAGAACGTGGCCACCAGTTATCACCAACGGGGCTCGGAAAGAGGTAATAACCCGAAAAAGCTTTCGGGGGGTAAGTTCGAAATGAATAGTACAGATCTGATTATGTCTAAATTCGACTAACTAAATAAACGATTTGATAAGCTTGAAAAGGCTCATGTGAGTTCAATCGGTGCTACTAATGTTGTTTGTGAGATTTGTGGAATGCAGGGACATGACATAATGGAGTGCCCACATGGTATCGCTTTTGAGTCTGGTGCTTCAGGAGAACAGGTGAACTCTTGTCACAATTTCTACGACACAAACCTGAAGCTACCAAATTATGCTCCCCCAAATCCCTACAACCAGAGGAGGAATAGTCCTTACCTTTCCTACGGAAACTACAACAACACGTTGAATCACGAATTCCAAGAAGGACAAGGTAATAGGAAACCCGCATCGGGGTATCCTTAGGTACAAAAATCTAAACTCGAGTCTCTCATGGAAAACTTTGTTGCTGCTCAAACTGACCAGAACGAGGAATTTAGGTAACAAGGTAGGGCAGTTAATGAGGCGATAAAAGAACTAACATCTAAGGTAGATAACTTGGACATCCATAACAAGATGTTAGAAACTCAAATTGCCCAACAAGCTGGAAATTCGATGAGGCAACCGGGCAAGTTTCCTGGACAACCTGAGGTGAACCCAAATAATGAACAATGTAAAGCCGCGAGTCTAAGGAGTGGAAAGAAACTTGGGAATCCGGAGGCTAAGAGGGAGAGCGATAGCGAGAGTGTAGCTGAGAAGGAGGAACCTACTGAGACACAACCCTTAGGAGAGGAAGAGCCTAGTGAAAAAGCACCTAAGTATGTCCCTCCACCACCTTACCAGCCTCCGATACCTTTTCCTCAAAGGTTGTCCAAGGCCAAGTTAGATAAGCAATTTGGGAAATTTCTAGAGGTCCTTAAGAAATTGTACATTAATGTACCCTTCACTGAGGCATTACAACAAATGCCGACATATGCTAAATTTCTTAAGGATATCTTGTCAAATAAGAGAAATCTAGAGGACTATGAAACAGTGGCTTTAACTGAGGAGTGCAGCGGTGATTCAAAATAAATTGCCTCCTAAATTGAAAGATCCAGGTAGTTTCTCTATTCCATGCTTAATTGGTAACACTAGTTTTGATAAAGCTCTTTGTGATTTGGGGTCCAGTGTTAGTCTTATGCCACTCTCTGTTTGGAAGAAGTTGGATATGGGTGAACTAAAACCCACAACAATCTCCCTTCAATTGGTGGATCGGTCCGTCAAATTCCCTATAGGCATCTTGGAGGATGTTCCTATTAGAGTGGGCAAATTTTTCATTCCTGCGGATTTTGTAGTACTTGAAATGGAAGAGGATTCCCAAATCCCCATTATTCTTGGTAGACCTTTCTTGGCTACCGCAGGAGCCATTATTGATGTTAAAAATGGGAAATTGACCTTAACTGTGGGTGATGATAAAGTTGAATTTGATTTAGCTAAATCTATTAAACACCCTTCTTTTGAAGATTCTTGTTGCAGGATTGACCTAATGCACCAAGTGGTGAAAGAAGAATCCGCACAAGCTTGTGTTGATGGCCCGTTGGAAATGTGCTTGATTGGTGGAGACTTAAACGCTCATGGAGGAGAAGTAAGGAATTACGCCCGCTTTCTAGAGGCTAGTCCAGAAATTCCTCCCAACAAAACAAAGAAAAAGAAACTTGAGTTGACACCAGAGAAAAAGGATCTGAAAGATGAAGAAGCCCCTAAGGTAGAACTAAAACCCCTTCCCTCCATATTGAGGTATGAATTTCTCGGTCCTAACTCTTCCTATCCGGTAATTGTGAATGCTAGCTTGAATGAGTTGGAAACTGAGAAATTACTTAGGGAGCTTAGAATGCATAGGAAAGTGATAGGATATACAATTGATGATATTAAAGGCATAAATCCTTCCTTTTGTATGCATCGCATTTTAATGGAAGATGAGCATAAACCATCCATTGAGCATCAACGTAGGTTAAACCCTAATATGAAAGAGGTGGTTAAGAAGGAAATGCTTAAGCTGTTAGATGCGGGGGTTATTTATCCAATCTCCGATAGTGAATGGGTTAGTCCGGTGCATGTGGTTCCTAAGAAGGGGGATGACTGTTATTCAAAATGAAAATAATGAACTAATCCCTACTAGGACAGTAACCGGTTGGAGAATGTGCATCGATTATAGGAAACTAAATAAGGCAACAAGGAAAGATCATTTCCCTCTCCCATTTATTGATCAAATGCTTGAAAGGTTAGCTAGGCATTCATACTTTTGTTACTTGGATGGATATTCCGGTTTTCATCAAATTCCTATACATTCTAGTGATCAAGAAAAGACCACGTTTACTTGTCCCTATGACACTTTTGCCTATAGAAGAATGCCTTTTGGTCTATGTAATGCACCGGCTACTTTTCAAAGATGCATGACTGCAATTTTTTTTGAATTTATTGAAAACATCATGGAGGTTTTTATGGATGATTTTTCTGTATATGGAACTACCTTTGATGATTGTTTAACGAATTTGTCTAAGATTTTGCAGGGATGTGAAGAAACCAATCTGGTATTAAATTGGGAGAAATGCCATTTTATGGTAAAAGAAGGTATAGTGCTTGGGCACTTGATTTCTGGTAGAGGGATTGAGGTGGACAGGGCCAAAATAGATGTTATTGAAAATTTGCCCCCACCAATAAATGTGAAAGGAGTTAGAAGTTTCTTGGGACACGCCGGATTTTACCGGCGTTTCATCAAAGATTTTTCGAAAATTTCTAAACCCTTATCTAACCTTTTAATGAAATTATGCTCCATTTGATTTTAACGAGGAATGTTTGAGTGCATTTTGTAGGTTGAAGGAAGCTCTGACCACCGCTCCCATTCTGCAAACACCGAATTGGGATGAGCCGTTCGAAGTGATGTGCGATGCTAGTGACTATGCAGTGGGAGCAGTATTGGGACAGAGGAGAGACAAGAAGGTCCATGCAATATACTATGCAAGCAAAACTCTAGGTGGAGCTCAAGTCAATTATGCCACAACTGAGAAAGAATTGCTTGCGGTTGTCTTTGCATTCAAGAAATTCAGATCATACCTCGTGGGGTCTAAAGTCATAGTGTACACGGACCACTCCGCACTAAAGCACCTCATGACTAAGAAGGAAGCCAAGCCAAGACTCATCTGATGGATTCTCCTTCTGCAAGAATTTGATTTGGAGATTCGGGACCGGAAAGGAACGGAGAACTTAGTTGCGGACCACTTATCCAGACTTGAACCATGGGAACATAAGAAGGACAACTTGCCGATAGATGATTCCTTCCCCGATGAGCAACTGTTTGCCATCTTCGCCATCTTGGGAGAGGATGCTCCATGGTATGCGGACTTTGTGAATTACTTTGTATGCGGGATTCTACCACCGGAGCTCAATTATCAACAAAAGAAGAAATTCTTCTCCGATCTCAAGAACTACGTGTGGGACGAGCCTTAAATTTTCCGCAAGTGTGCGGATAGCATATACAGAAGGTATATTTCGGAAGCCGAGGTCCCAAGTATCTTGAGTTGTTGTCATTCCTCATCTTATGGAGGACATGCTAGTGCCTCGAAGACAACAGCAAAGGTGCTTCAGGTTGGTTTCTATTGGCCTCATATTTTCAGAGGTGCCTGGATGTTCGTGCTTGCTTGTGATCCATGTCAAAGAACGGGAAACATATCTAAGAAGCATGAAATGCCACTCAACACCATGCTAGAAGTGGAGATACTTGATGTTTGAGGAATCGACTACATGGGACCCTTTCCTTCATCTTGCAATAATAAGTTCATTCTTGTAGCCGTTGATAACGTCTCTAAATGGGTGGAGGCCATTCCTTCCCCAACAAGTGATGCAAGAACCGTAATCAAACTATTCAAGAAGGTGATTTTTCCAAGGTTTAGAATTTCAAGGGCAGTCATTAGTGATGGAGGATCGCACTTCATTGAAAAACAATTTGAGAAGCTCCTACTCAAATATGGAGTCACTCATAGGGTTGCTACACCTTACCACCCTCAGACAAGTGGGGAAGTGGAGGTTTCCAACCGAGAGATAAAGAGCATTCTAGAAAAGACTGTTTCGGGGTCGAGAAAGGGTTGGTCCTTAAGGCTTGATGACCCTCTTTGGGCCTACCGTACGGCTTACAAGACTCCTATCGGGATGACACCCTTTAGACTTATTTACGGTAAGCCATGTCACTTACCAGTCGAGCTTGAGCATAAAGCTTTGTGGGCTATTAAGATGCTAAACTTTGATATGAAAGCTGCTGGGGAAAGGAGAGTCCTTCAACTTCAAGAACTTGATGAGCTAAGGTTGGATGTCTATGAGTCCGCACGATCTTACAAGGAGAGAACAAAGAAGTTGCATGATAAGCATATCCTTCGTAGAGAATTCCATGAAGGAGGACTAGTGCTACTTTATAACTCGAGGTTGCGGTTATTCCCAGGGAAGCTCAAGTCTAGATGGTCCGGACCATTTAAAGTAATGAAAGTATTCCCGTATGGTGTCGTCGAGGTCTGGAGCCAGGAACGTGGAGCATTCAAGGTCAATGGACAAAGGCTGAAACACTACTTTGGAGAACATCCACTTGAGCAGGAGGTTGCGATCCCCCTCCTAGATCCAACAACGAAGGACTGAAAGGACTACGGTCAAGCTTAAGACCGTAAATAAGCGCTTCTTAGGAGGCAACCCAAGTTTTATTTCCCTTTTCCATTTGTTTTTGAATTTAACTCTTGAATAATTTGAGAAGATCAAGAGGAAAAAGATCATAAATTAATAGATTTGTCAAGTTTTTTCAGGATAGGAAGTGATGGAGAGTGAAAAGAGGATGGAAAAGAAAAGTCAGCAACCATCACGGCCAGGCCGTGATGTCCATCACGGCCGTGATGAACCAACAGCTGAAAGTCAGAAACCATCATGGCCCAGCCGTGATGTACATCACGGGCGTGACAGATAGGCCCCAGAAGATCAGAGTCCATCACGGCTAGGCCGTGATTCCCATCACAGCCGTGATGTGAAGACCAAGAGGGCCAGAAAGGATCACGGGTAGGCCGTGATATTGATCACGGCCGTGACAGGTCAGCTAACACAACACAGATCTGATCACGGGCAAGCCGTGATACTCATCACGCCCGTGAACAGCTTCACTCTGTGACACAACGCGACACGGCTTACCCGTGATGTGGGTCACGGCCGTGACGCGTGATTTTCTCTGTTTTTAAAACCTAAAACGCGTCTTCTGCCATATACTCCCTCACTCCCTTCATCTTCTCCATTTGCTCCCCACCTCCATAGCCACCAAACCTTCTTCTCCTTCCTCCCAACTCTCCTCATATCACTTATCACGCACACCTCCCCCCTAACCCTAACCCATCATCCTCCTCTTCATCCTAATCTCCTCCTTGTTCTTCCTCTCACACCTTCCACCATAACCAAAGCTCGAAATATCACCTCCCCACTACACCCACACCCAACCAACCATACTCCCTCTCACTGCCCTAACCCAACAAGACCCACAGGGAAAATCCTTCAATTTTGGGAAAACTCAAAATTTCCCAATTTTGAAACCCTAACCAAACCAAATTTCAGAACAGTGAAGAGGATTTTGGACTTTGGTGCTCTGGGATCATGGCAACCAAACGGCAAAGGGCAACAAAAGCCTCGCGCACTCGCACCAGAGGAAGCAGGAACCCAGGTAATTACTCTGACTCTGACTCATCCAACTCTGAGACTGGTGGATATGGGTATGAGATAGTTTTTAAGGATATTTCTCAGCAAGATAGGTTTAATGCTTTAAAAAATAGGAAGATAGTACAAACCAAATATCTTGATGATGCATGCTTAGATACCCTAGGCCTGACTGTTGACATTAATTGGATGTTGCAAAACATAGGGTGGAGCGAGTTCGCTCGCACCAGATACCCTGCATATGTTGGTCCTACTCTGGAGTTCCTAAGCTCCCTGAATACGGAAATTCTCCAAGGGACGCATTGCCAAGAAGGACGGATCACATTCCGGCTCTTCAACCAGGACTTCGTACTAACCCTGGCTGAATTTAATGAGATTTTTGGATTACTAGTACGGAGTGACCGAAGATACCCATCAGGGTTTAGTGCGCATAGTTTCTGGTCAATAATAGACTATGAGGGTAGAAGTTTTGACCCTCGTACATCCAAGTCCACAGCCTTTGCTAACCCTAGTGTTGAGTCACCGGAAAGTGTACCGGGTCGTCGCAAGTAATAAAATAAACACGATAAGAATTTACCGAGGTCGAACACAAGGATTGGGCTACCAATTCTACCAATTCCCGAGAAGTTCGATACGTTTGGTCAAGCAACATAAAGTGGTTGAGATTGGAGAGAAAATAGGATCGCAATCAAATTAACAAATCAATTAAGCTAAGTTATTAAAATCAGAAATTAAATATCTAAGGTCTCAAATCCACCTACCCAATCATGCATAGTACCCAAGTGATGATGTTTCTTCCCCAAGTTCAATTACAATGTCAACCAGGACCCCCAAATTCTCCTATATCCACTGTCGTGCTCAATAGGACGTATTCAACGATTGGATTAATTACTTACTAGGTCTCATAACCCTAATCATCAAACTCTATTAATTCTTGTTCCCTATAAGGTTGCACCAATCTCATACTCACTCTCGTGCAATATTCGATCGATGATCCCAATTCAAGTTCTATAACGCGAATTGCCTCCTAAGCCTCAACACGTTTAACTAGTCAATCACGCATGCATATGATCAACGCAATCAAATCAGAATTGGAAAACATTAATTGAAAGAAGGAAGAGAAACATACATCACATCGAATCTACACCGCCATGGGTGGTTTCATTGATCCCTTAGACGAGGGGATTAGCTCCTCATGCCCGTAACGACAAACAAGCAATCGGAATTAACCACCATTGTAAAATAAAAGAAGAAAAGAGGGAGACGCAGCTCCAGAGTAACAAGGATTCGGCCTAAACGCTACAAAATCAGTGGAGAATCAAAAAGCTCCTCAATTCTGCCCTCAAACAGCAATATATAGGATTCAGGATCTGCGCGCGCTCACGAGGCGATCATGCTCTTCGCGAGGCGAATATTAAAATTGGCGCGCTTTCAAATTGGACTCTCGCGAGGCGAGAGTATGTTTCGCGTGGCGAGTCTTCAAATTCTAGTCTGTCACAGCCGTGACCTTCATCACGGCTAGGCCGTGATGGTCTCTGTCCTCCAGGGTCTTCATGATTCGCGAGGCGAGACAGAAAGGATGACTGTTGCTGCTTAGCTGATCTTCAGGCTCGCGAGGCGAGCATCCACTCGCGGGACGAGTATCTCCAGAATGGCAATTTCCACTGTTTCTTGACTTTCCTTGACTCCCAGAGCTTCACTTCTAACCTGAAACAATAAAAAGAAACAAAAAGCGTAATTCTATTCAAAATAGACTAAAAACTACTAAAAATGCCTAGAACGAGTCAAAGTCTAACTTAGGAACAAAACAAGGCCAAATTTGGGCGAAAACGAGATTGAACTCGAATAATTAGCACAGAAACCACAGTCCATCTAGTTATAAAACTAGATAAGCCAGAGGCTTATCACCTAGCATCAGGTATATGCATAGGGTCATAGCCAATACCATGTTTGGCCGTGGAGAGAGTGACGGATCCGTCCACCAGGACGAGGTCTTCATACTATGGGCCATACTCCACCCTGAGAGCAACGTGGACACAGGGTCATTCTTGGGTAGGCACCTCTTAAAGGTGGCCAAGAGTTCGAGTGGCACTATTGTCATTGGTGGCCTCATCACCACCATATGCCACCACTTCAACTTTGATCTGGATGGTTTTGAGGCCGCCCCTGGACGGACCCATATCTCCTTGCAGGCTTGTGAGGCCATGGGGATGATTATCCAGGAGGATGACATATACTGCCTGAAACACCCAAGGCTCAGGCACCCAATTCCTCTCCCTAACCCCACACTATTAGATGTATCAAACCCGGCAAATTGGAAAGTGCCGGTGGGAGAGGACCCTCAGCCTATTAGAGTACAGAGGCCGTTACGCCTGCCACCACAGGCTAGGCAGTCTGGGCACCCATCTTCTTCCTCCACAGGTTCGTCATCCGATGACCCCTATGCACGGCTCGCATCCACTTTTGACACCATCTTAGCGAACCAGGAGCGCATTATGGAGGAGCAGCGCGAGCAGAGAGCTATGCTCCAGCAGCTCTACGACTGGCATCTGAGCCAGCACCCCCCACCTCAGTGAGTTACTCTGTTCCTTTTTTTTATCCTCCCTACTGCTTAATTATTTACATTGGGGACAATGTAAGTTTTTAAGCTTGGGGTAGGGGTATCAATTTTGCATTCTTGCATGTTGCATTCATTTAGAATTAGTTTGCATAAATCACATGATTAAACTGCCCCCTGCTTAGGATATGCCCCCAATAGTGAAAAACTTTGTGCCAATCGAATTAGGACAGTGGATTTTTTAACCCAATTTTTGCATTCCTGTGATAGGCTAAAAATGAAAAATGCTTGAGACGGTCTTTTGCAAGTTAATAATTAGCATATGGTTCCTTAGATTTAGGTTTCTCATTGATTCTAAACCACTAAATGAGAGATTTTGATCCAAAAAGGGGTATTCACTAAATCTACCCCATTCCTTGTAATCGAGTGTTTTATTCCTCTTGGATTGTGCCTCTAGAACTTGACTTAAAACCGTTTCGAAACTTAAAAATTTTTGAAAACACATTTGAAAATGATTGAGGCACTAGGTATTTTTCCGACCTCCTGAACTTTGACTGATAAATTGCTACCCCCCCTAGTTACCTAATTTTGAGCCTAAAAGAATAAAATACTTTTCTTGGTACTTTGATCTATTTTAATGAACAATGCCTAGTATGGCACCTTTTAAAGTGTTGCAAAGGGCAAAAAGGGTAATTTGAAGAATAAATTGTGGGATAAATAGTTGGAAAAATTTCTCTAAAGTTAAAAATCTCCCCTTCTCCAAACAACCAAAAAAAATGGATAAGGGGATGACAAAAATAAAGTGAGAAATAAGAAGCAAAAAGATGAAAAAAAGAAAGAAAGAAAGGAAAACTGAAGCCCAAAAAGGAATTTTAGGAGGTGTCACGCTTTGCACTGCTTGATTTTGCTTAGCCTTCTAGAATTTTCCTCTTCTTGATTTCCCCACCTAACAATAAATCTCAGGGCCCCGTTACAACCAAAATAAAAGACCTCTTGATTCTTATGTGCTTTCATTAATAAAGTAGAGATTTGGTTAATAGTCAAGCTTATGGTAGGGCACCTTCCTTGAGGAAATTGAGCGAATTGTCACATACCCTCAAACACATGAGTGAGGTGAGAAGAGTGCCCGAATTGGTGAGAAATGTGAGTCTGGGGAACTTAAGCTCCTAATTGGACTTAAAGTCGATTGTTTCTTGGTTTCTTATGGAATATGCTTGTTGCTTGAGTTCACTACTCGGGTTCTAGATTCACTGTCCATACTTCGATTGATTAACTTTTCTGGCCTTAGTTATTGCTTGAGGACAAGCAAAATCTTAAGCTTGGGGTAGTTTGATAAGTGTGATTTCACCTCATATTTCCATGACATTTTGCATGCATTTTCATATAGCTTAGGCTTATTTTATTTGATTATTAGTTAATTTTGCCTTGGAACGAGTAAGGTGGTTTTGTGGTGCTTGTGTGTAGGAAAAGAAGATTAAAATGCTCACGATCAGTTGCGTTGGAGCTGGCACGGAGATGGGAGCTTGGAAAACAAGAAAAAGAGACAAACAGAGCTGATCACGGCCTAGCCGTGATGCCCATCACGGTCGTGATCAAGTGAAGCTGGAAAAAAAAAGAGAAGGAAAAAAACAGAAGCTGTCACAGCCTAGCCGTGATGCCCATCACGGCCGTGACAGGACAACTGAGTCAGACCCCTTCTAGGCAGAATCTGTCACGGCCAGGCCGTGATGCCCATCACGGCCGTGACAGACCATTTGAAGAAGCAACGTTCAAGGCAGAAGCTGTCACGGCCAGGCCGTGATGGCCATCACGGCCGTGACGCGCATTCCATGAATCTCCAACAACTGATTTGATCTGGTTTTTGTATTGGTTTAGGATTCAAATTGCCCAATCTTATAAATAGGACCTAGGAGCTCGAATCTGGGCACTTTTTTGTGGGCTGTTTACCTTAGAAAAATTCAGAAATTCTCTTCTTCTTTTTCTCCTCTTCTCTTAGGGTTTGTTTTCTCTTTATGTTATTTTCAATCAAGCTTGCTACAGTCATGGCAAGGTTTGAGTAGTAGTCTAGTTTCTAGGAATTGGGGCTATGCCCAAAACTTGTTTATGGTGATGTATTGATTTTGATTTCTTGTTAATTCAGATTTGTTTTCGATTCGATCCCTATTGCTTTAATTACTCGCGAATTCGGTGGCCACTTGTTTGCGTGCCATAGATACACTAAGAACGAACTTAGCGGTGAACTTAGGTATCGGATCTATAGGAATCGAACTTAGGACTTAAATCACGAGTTAGAAGCGGTCCTTCAAGGATTCACGAATTGTCACAAAACTCAAGGGGTCCGATTTAAATTCAATTACCACGAGAGTAGGGATTAATTTAATCGGGCACGGATTTTGTAACCCGAGAGGGAGCATTAGCTAATTTAGGACAAGTTCGCCTTCAAAACAAATTTTGGTAATTAACAAGGAGAGGAGTCAATTCAGTAACATAAACAATTTTGTGGTATCCCAATTCCTGGAAATCCCTTTTGAATTTGAAAAACCCCCCAATTTGAATTGCTTTCCTGTTTTGTTTAAATGCGAAATTAAAATTGATTGTTACTTGATCCTATTTCAAAAATCAAAACCTTTTCAAAATCTTAGTCCAGTTTTGTCGATTTACTAATTAGTTGTGGTTTGAGATCACGGTCCCTGTGGGATCGATCTTTTTATAACTTGGCAACGAATCCGGTACACTTACCGGAATTTCACACATCAGGTACCAACAATTTGTTTGGACAAGGTTTGACTATCGTTGTTGTTGTTGGGTATACAAATGTTGTAAGTGGTCTATCCAAGTATATAAGTGTTTGCTTTTTATTGCAATTGGAAGCATCACTAATATGCCATTCTGCATGTTTTTATTAGGGAAAACCGGAGAGTGAAGGAAAAAGACGTATGAGAATATATCCTACTACTTGTTATAGAGCCGGTATGACCAAAGAAGCAGGTTGTCTGACTTGCTGGTTTGGCTTTGTAGTAATTGTTCTTAAACTTAATATATATTCTGCTATACCCTTTGTATAAGCTTCATGTATATTTTCTTCTTTGTGTTAACGCTATTGCTTGCTTGCTTGCACTCATTATAGGTTCATAGGTTTATTTTTATTTGTTTTGATAGTTTGCCTTCCAGTTTGATAACGAGGAACAACTAATTGCCATTTAGATGGAATATGGAATATGGAATATGGACTATGGAAGCAGCATGGGTTTTGTGTAGTACGTCTATTCTTTATTGGTTGCTTGCCATTCATTGAGTTATTTTATTGTTTGGTTTGCTTTGTAAAAGGCCAAAATTTTATAATATTCATTGATCAACCATTTTTATAAAATTAAAGATGTGTAAAGTTTTTGAAACCAGAATACATTTAAGCTAAGTTTATATTATATTTTATATTCAAATGGCTTCTTCTTTAAAGGGAGACATCTATGCTACATCTTGTCATGTTTGGATTCACTCATGTGTTAGTGTGTCTTCTTCACTCCAATATAATTTGGTTCTGTGTGATCTATTGCTGACTCATATTATTTGCCCAATATAATTTGATAATTCCTGTATTTATAGTTGATATGAGATTTTTTGCTTTGCCCTAGTTGTTGTGTGCAATGCTATCTTGTTGTTCCATACTCTCAAGCTTGAAAGAGGTAATATGCCTATGCATAACTGACAGAGGATTGCTTATGTAGGCATGTATTCCTTAAAGTTAAAGAAGTTAGATCTCTACAGGTTCGTGAATCAATTTTAAGCACTTAAACATTATGTTTGAGAGCCATGTACTGATGGTTTGAAGAACATAAACACCAATTTTCTCATGTGTTAATTTGATTATTCTTGACTCTGAGCATCTCTATTATTCTTCCATTTTGATCATGTTGTCTATCTATTTTGATTTTTGGATGTCATTATAGAATGCATCTGCACAATTGAAAGAGAACTCTGACATATGTAGGAGTAAGGAGAAGAAAATCTGAAAAGGAAGTTGACATTGAACCCGCACAACACCCGAGAAGAGGAAAGTTCACGAAATATTTTACATCCTATCCATGATTGGTGAGTCCCAGTTAAAAAATCCTAAATCTCAAGCACCATTGCAAGGTGGAGGAAGAGAGGAAGATCATGAGGATGAATGATCATGATGGAGAACTTTGATCAATTAGCTATGTTTTGTTCCTTGTTTTGTAGACTTGGATTAAGTAGTTATACTATATTTCTTGTTTTGTAAACTTGTTAACCGTTTGTAATAGACCTATGAATTGGCAATGGAATGTTTTGAACTTGTTTTGTAAACTTGTTTAAATTATAATTAGCTATGTAATATACTATGAATTCGCTAGGGAAGAATATGAAATTAGCTACAAGTTACCTAAGTAATAGTTTCGGGAATGCAAAACTTATATTAACTTAACTATGAATTAGCAACAAATCAGCTAAGAAAGTGCTATGATATTAGCCATACATTTGCTACGAAATTGACAATATCCTAGCAATGTAGTTAGGAAAAAGTAATTTTGAACAACTTATTACTATGGATTAGCTAAAAAATAGCTAGGACTTTTTAACATTAACTACGAATTAGCTAAAATAATTTTCGTATCTAATTTGCCGCTCAATTCATACTACCATTGTTTTTGTAGTCATGTTGTAGCTAATCTATAGCTAAGTTTATTTGCTAGAGATTAGCTACGAGTTAACTATTAAATTTATCGTAGCTAATCACGTAATTTCTTGTAGTGGATCAACCACATGTTGTCACACTAAATAATTTAAGAATGAATATACTTTTATTTGCTCACTTTAAAATAAACTCAATTTAAAAGCAACTTTTACTAATTAAGAATGAATGATTATTCTTTTCTATGTTTACTATTCAATTGCGGGGAGAGAAGAGGGCAAGAGAAAATTATGAGTCAATACGAAAAATATGACCCAGCTAAAAACTATATAAACGGGCCTAATCCAACATCAATATCTTCGACTAGATCTCTTGGAAAGATTTCGGTATGTTTGAGTGTTTCATATTTGAAGAAACAGGGGCGGGAATGTGGGATCGTTCCATGCATTATTACTTTCAACCGAAACAAGAATTGATAAATAATAAATTAATTATGGTCTGTTTCTTGCATTCAACCGTTTTTCTTTTTATACAAAGGTTTTGCTTATCAGTATTCAAAGCCTTCTAAGAAAATTCACGGAGGAATCCAATAAAAGCAATTATTTATTAGAGCATCTTCCTTAAGAGTTGTTTAACAAATTCTTAAAAATAAGGATAAATTCTTATTGAATTGTACATTGGAACAAGTTGATATAGAGATCACATGTACAAACGGTCGCTTCTATAAGAGTATATTGCTAGTTGCTTGTGGGGTTCTTAACCATTTTTTTTTATGCATTGGAGTTGTAGGACGTGGCAGTTGCTTAAAAAATTTGGGTTGCTTAAAACATGATGAACCAGAGAAGAGGAGGGAAATAAAATGGTATACACAGTTAAAGTTGGAAGCTTTGAGGGGAACCGATCATTGCAGGACTATCCATGCTCACAAAAAATGGTTCAAAGCTTCACTCTTTGGTTTATGGACTTTGTGTGTGTGTGAGTGTATGTGTTTGGTGTGATTTCATCATAAGCTCATAGTCATCCGTGCCACACAACCACTAGAGGGATATGAGGGAAGGAGATAACAAGGCCAAGGTTAGAAAGAAATTTCTTGGACTGAGATGAGTAGGTGAGATGAGGGACCCTGGACGGAGAAGAGAGAAATGGGGAGACCGAGAGAAGCAGGGGAACATTCTAGAGAGTGAGGTACATTTTTTTACGTATTGTTTAAATAAATGAATTAATATTTTAAAATAAAATAAATTCAAGCTCAAATAAAAATAATAAAAATTGGATTGCTTAAAGGTTGCTTATTATAAGTATCATTGGAGTAAAAAATGGATGAGTTCCATAAATGTGATATGGCATGGTGGGGTTCAGTTAAGCAACCAAAGTGAGTTGCTTAGGCCTTCAGTATTGGAGATGTTCTAAGCAATCAGTTCTTATATAAGAACTTCCAATAAGAAAACGAGAGAGAACGATAATAGAGAATTACACAAATAACCTATATTCGAAAATTGAAATAAAGATTATGGGACCTATCTAGTAAACTTTTAGAGTTACATTATTGGAGTGAAAAATTGTTTAAAGTGATATAAAACAAAAAAGTGATGGTATGACATGGTAGGATTCATAAATAAAAAAAAGAGTTAAGCAACTCCAATGAGTTTTTTTTTTACACAACTCCAATGAGTTACACCATTGGTGATACTCTTAAAAAAAGGTTTAATTATTGAGTTGGTCCCTAAACTATTTGAGAATTTTCAATTAGGTCCCTGAAGTTATATAAAATTTTCAATTGGGTCCCTTAACTAAAAAGTTTTTGATTGGCTCCCTGAACTTAAATAAAATTTTAAATTAGGTCCCAAAAGTAAAAAATGTGACTATATAAAATAAAAAGTAATAAAATGATATATGATGAAATTTAGGGAAAAAACTTGTTTGACTAACAATAAAATGATAAAATATGAATATGAGAGAAAAAATCACTATTTAAAATAATAATAATAATAAAAAAATGAAAATAAAACTTAGTGAGAAAAATTATTGTTTAACATAATAATTAAATAAAAATAGATAAGTTTAAGAGACAAAATTTAGTTTTTGAAATGATGATAACAAAATAATGAAATATGAAATTGTTCTAGAAAATTCATGTTTTATAACAAAATATTAAGATATTAAACTGTTAAACCTCATTTAAAAAATATAAATAAAATTAAATAAACATTAATTAACAACAAAGTTATTGTTTGAAATAATAAATATGATAAAGAATCTAATTAAGTAAATATCACATCTTAGTTTGATTGTCAATTTTATTTTGAGTTATTTAATTTATTTTATTATTTATTATGTTATTTTATATTTTAATTGAGTTTTTTAAATTATTTTAATATTTATTAAATATTATTTTTGCTTGCTATGTCTATTGTTATTATTTTAATGTTATTTCAAATATTAAATATTTGACTCAATTCAATAACTTAATATTTTGTTAGAAAACATGAATTTTCTAGCACAATTGCATATGTCATTATTTTGCTATTACCATTTCAAGAACTTAATTTTTTCTTTAAAATTTATTTATTTTTATTTAATTATTATGCTAAAAAATAAATTTTCTCACTAAGTTTTATTTTTTATTATTATTATTTTAAATAGTGAGTTTTTTCTCTCATATTCATCTTTTATCATTTTATTATGATGTCAAACAATTTTTTTTAAAACATTTCATCATTTATCATTTAATTTTATGTTTTCACATTTTTACTTTAGGGACCTAATTGAAAATTTTATATAAGTTCAGGGACCCAATTAGAACGTTTTTAGTTCTGGGACCCAATTGAAAATTTTATATAAGTTCAGGGACCTAATTAGAAATTTTTTTAGTTTAGGGACCTGATTGAAAATTCACAAGTAGTTCAGGGATCAACTCAATAATTAAACCTAAAAAAAGAACTAAATAAACACTCTTTTAAATGTTGAATGCATCACCTTTCAATGACATTTTCTTTATTCCTTAATCAGGTTTTTGGGATATTAATTAGCATTCTCATTTATACAAAATCCAACGGCCATTTATTTTGGAGTAATATTTAAGGCTTTCAATTATATATATATATATATATATATATATATATATATATATATATATATATATATATATATATATATATATATATATATATATATAAAGTCCAAAAAAAATGTTTGATATTCTGTGGGTGTGGCTCCAAATTAGGGCGCAGTAAATATTAAAGAGAATAAAGAAAAAGACCAAATAAAAACAGGAGATTATGCGTAAATTACACCAATTTCCAATTCTTTATTAAAATAAGTTTTATATTTCAAAACTTAATCTGCTAAGCCATGCTTAATTCTTTTATTGCAAACTCATATACTTCACATAAAATTTCTTTCAAGATACATAGTATTTAAGATTTGTTTCATCCTTTTTTTTATACTATTGTTTCATCCTATTAAGTATTAACCTGACCGAATTCGAAACTAGTTATAATGGATCTGAGTTTTATAAATTAGATTGAGACCCTGTATATTTTCAAGTTAAGTTTGTGTTACATTTCACACAAGTCACCCCAACGGCCCAACCTTGTCTGGTGTTCCACAGATATTTTATATTTCTTTATATAATTAGGTATAAGACTTTTTTTTTTGACAAAAAATAGCTATAAGACATAAAACTTCTTGATTTAAACTTTTATATAGCATGTTAATATATTTATATTGATTATTTTAAATATATGTTGTAAAATATAACTTATTAATTTAGTTTATCACTTCTTTAATTCTATATTTTAGCTACATAATGTTCAAATTTATACATTAGGTTAACATATTGATTTGAGGTTTCATTCCAACCCGTTTCAATGCAACAACCTTTTTTTCAATGACCACTTGCTACATAGGTTCATGATAGGTCATGAGATTTTAGTACTTTGTGAGAATTGAAAAATTGATATTCTCATAATTATTTAAACGTTATTTTATTTTTTATTTTTTGTAAAATCACGAATAAACTGCTAGAGCAAATTTCTAACCATAGCTGCATTTTCCGGTGATGGTGATGGTGATGGCGATTGGTGATGTCTTGTCTTCAATGCTCCACTGTTTGGTTCCACCATTTTTCTTATTCTCTTCTCTTCTCCAGTAAGTTTAACGTAAGGTTCATGAAACTTGCAAAAAAGTATTGTTATCAGCTAGCTAGAGAAGGAATCCCAGCCATGGTTTGTATCAATGTCGGCTATATGCCTAACTTAAGGCTAGATGAGGGTGATACGTGCATTGGCCATTGGTTCACCTCAATTACCCATACTAGAAATGGGCCTGAAGAACAATGAGAGTCCAGTAATCGAGGCCTCAACTACACAAGGAAGGGCCAACTTGGCAAATTCTCAATTCTCAGTATTGCACTATGTTATTTCCTTTCTGTTAGAATAACACTCATGTCATGTCATTTACATTGTAATGCCATTTATACACTTGTCCCTAGATCCGTGGCTTTAGGAAACATATATATTGACTATTTGCACATGTATTTGCAGACTATTCCAAGGACTATCTGGCTTCACAAATCCAGGAAACAGTTGGTACAATGGCCAGTCCAGGAAATTGAAAGCCTGTGTGTGAACCCATTCCATTGGCCCACCAAAGTTCTCGAGGGAGGTGAGCTGCATCATGTTAAGAGTAATACTAACATCTGCAATCTGTAAAATTCTTGCATTTATGACTAGTAATAATTTATCCTAAATAAAATGAAAATAATCATTTTTTCTTTGCAGGCTAATATTGAAATTTCATTTGAAGTGAATGAGTTTCAAGAGGCTGAAGTATTGGACACTTGGAAGAACCCCAAATTTTGTGTGGCCGAAAGGATGCAGCCGTAAAAGGTGGTCTGCGACCCTTTGGTCTGCTAGTTTTTGCTTCTGAAGACTTGCAAGAGTACACAGCAGTGTTCTTCAAAATATTTAGATACCGGCACAAAAATTTGGTGCTCGTGTGCAGTGACCTAAGTAGGTTTGCCCTTGTCCTATGTATCTTTCTGTCAGCTTGATGTTCAAACTCTTTCTCTAATATGCAAATCTAATACTTTGACAAGTCTTCCCTAAATAAACTCAATGATATGCTCCCTTATGGCACCTTTGTAGATGTGGACCCTCTTCATGAGAAGCTGTCACTCAAGTTTGGTAAGTTGCAATTTATGAAACCTTAAGAACACAAGCTTGGCTGAAAAATGAAAACTCAATATCTTCGGATTGTAGTGGCCCACTAAAAGTTGCATTAATATGTAACTAAAGATCATGAGTGAAAAATGCTAAATATATATATTTAGAATCACAAGTAGTGACTAAACATTGGAACATCATAAGTAGTGTCTTTTCTCTAATTACTAATGCATGATTTTCTCCCATTCACAGATTGATCACTCTGTAGTGGAGAGTTTTGGGGTAGCAGGAAGGGCTTGCATCACATCCAGAGTGTATCCCACATTGGCAATCGATGATAAGGCACAACTGTACGCCTTCAATAATGGAATTGTCGATGTAAAGATTACAAGATTTCATGCTTGGAGCATGAAGAAAGCACAAATCAATTGAAGGTTCTAATAAATTAATTACCACACAAAACACATACCAAATGCTTTACAATTCTGGAGCATATTCTTGTAAAATGTGGTAGACATCTGCATAAACAAACATTGAACCATTCAGACGTCCGCCCTTATTTTATTTTTATCTTATTCTAACTTTATTTTTTATATTTTTATTTTATTTCAGGAAAAAGAAAGAAGAAGAACAGAAAGAGAAGTGAAGAAGGAAAAAAGGAAGAGAAGGAACCAAAAAAAAAAAAGGAAGATTGGACTGAACCCACACTCCAAGCCCATTCCCACAAAAAAATAACCTCTCCAAACAAACAAAAAAAAGGGGCCAGATCCACCCAAACGTCTACGACCCACAACCCATCATTTTGTTACCTCGCGTCTAACCTTTGTGACACCTTAACTTGGGTCATCACATGGTTACCCGTTAACTCATTGCGGAAAATAAAACTTTAATTCGCTAGTTGCTTTCGGAAAACAATATTTTCTTAAGTTGTTATTATCTCTCAAAAGGTGATAAATTTTTTCCTCCTTTTCCTTTCTTTTTCGACCAACCCAACCACATCGTCAACATCATCAAATATGGATATATAAATATAACACACTTCTATACTGCATCATAATGGTTTATACAACCCAACCTTAAAAAGTATAGGTCCTTCGAAACAAAACAGAAGATAATTAAAACCTAAGCTGGTCACACCTAAAAGACAGACATAATATTAGCAAAATAACATCGGCATGTCCCGAACTAAGGAACCTTCTTCTTGTATACATCATATCCCTTGAGCGGCTCATCTGGATTTCCCCAATATAGAGCACAACAGGGACATTCCAACAGAAATAATGCAAAAGTGAGAAACCAATATATGGATTTAACACGATAACTACGTGCGCGACTCAAAGAAAAGCATATAAACATATACATTTCCATACAACATCAATTCTTAAATAAACAAGTAGTTGTCACTGGGTCTCATACCCAATCATCATCATTGAAAATCATGCATGTACTCTTCAGTAATCGTCGTCTAACTTTTACCTAATCTCCGGAGACCCCAACACCGTGTAAATGAGTTGATCAACCTCGATAGCCAGGTATATTAGGCACTTCGTGGCATGGAATACTTTATTCATCAAAGCACCATACATACTTCGTAGCATGGAATACCTTATTCACCAAGGCACCATACATAACTTCGTAGCATGGAATACCTTATTCACCAAGGCACCATACATAACTTCATAGCACGAATACCCTATCATTAAGGCATCATACATAGGACGTGGCATGAATACCCTATCATTAAGGCATCGTACATAAAACGTGGGCACGTCTGCCAGTGAATGCATGTAAAACATTTTATTCTCATCGTTTTCTTCGTGTATAATCTTTCCTTTGCCAAAGCTCAAAAGCTTATGACCAATGCAGTTCTCAATGTCTTAAAATCTTTTATTATCAACACAGGACACGCAGTCCGAGTGCTTAGTCACGAAACCCTAAACCGATGCATCAGGCTTAGGTCCGTGGTAGTAGAAAACAATATTCGTTATTTACACCGAAATTAGGACACGAAGTCCACAGGCAGGACATACAGTCCAAGACATCGTAAGAACACTAGTACCCCGACGTCTCGGTTACTAAGTTCAATATCATCGTGCACATCATTTGCGAAACATCACCGTTTACACCGTTGGCGAAAAACTCAACTTCAGAAAAACATTTCAAATGGAAAATTCTTTTACAAAAGCTTCAGATACCAAAATCTTTTCTAATTTTTGATGTTCCAAAAAGAAAGTCACTTGAGGCTCAAACTTAGTTTAAAACACGTACTGCCGTTTTAGAAACACTTGCCGTCGATACTTTTCCAAATTGCCGTCGTTAAACATTTTTAAAGTCATTTAAGCCAAAATTTAGCTTTTTCCACTTAAATAATTTTATAAAATCATAATTAAGTTATTTTCGAAGATTATTTTCATAAAATAACTTTTTATAATATTACGGAATTTCTTATGTAAAAATTAGCAATACAAAAATAATTTCACGGTTACACCCTCATTGTGACTCATAAATTACTTTTACACTAATAAATCATTAAAATAATAATATTTTTGAAAAATCCTTAGTTTTCTCAAATAATTATTGAGACAAAATATACTCCCATATCTCTCAGATAAACATTGAATATTCTTCGTATATCTTCTTAAAGCTTTTACCTCGTTTAATAAATTGAGCACTGACCACTGTCAGGCTTCTCAAACAACATCCAACAACATCATTATAATAATTAACCCAGGCAAATCGTGCATCATAATACTATAATATATTACTGCAGATAATTAATTAACAACAAATAATCAATTAAAAGCAGAAGATAAACACGGATAAAGTACCATAACTAACAACCCCAAATAAACACACAGACCACAAACAGATAGCACATAGTCATCAGAAAAATCCCTCAGGTAATCCCCCTTACCTCTTGAAGAACTAAGTTTCCGATTTCCTATCTCGAACGTATGTCAACTCCAGTGTCACGACTTACGTACGATCAACACACTTTTTCCTTCAACAAAACACAATCATCCAAATTAAAACAAGAAATTAAAATCACTCACTAAAAATTTATAAACTTGCTTAAGTCATTGGATTAATGATCCTAAGTACTTAAGACAATAGATTAGTGATTAAACAACAAAGTTTGTACCAAAAACTTCCAAACTTCTAAAACCCTAGATTTCGCCACGAGACAAAAATGTGGCAAGAGATTTTGGTTTGATACATAGGCTTGGATTCCACATGGATATATACTAGAAAGATAATGTACAAGATTATTTTGTGAAAAGAATGAACAAAAGCTTCCTCCAACCAACCACATAGGTTCAGCCTTAGCAAGTTAAGTGGGGAGGAAATTTTGGATTTAAACATACTCTTGGATTATGAATATATGTATGATGACAAGAACACAGAAATTGGTTTCACATTTTTAGGATTTTTCTATGATTTTCTAGAAAATTTCAAAGTTTCTAGATCTAGGAATTTAAAGGGATGATCATGGCACGAACAAGACAATCATGAAAATACTTGAAGAACATGAAGATGATTAGGCAAGGAGAACAAGATTTACCTCTTGAAGATCAAAAACAAGTGAAGGATCAAGAACTTGCTTCACAAAATGATGGATGAGCTTATGGTTTTCTTTGAGTTTTTGTAACAAGTTGAAATAGGAAGAAATGAAGTGATGGAGAGGGTATTTATAGGGATGTGACTGCGCAAATGAGGGACCAAGAAGCAAGGGAATTTTGTTACTTAAGGACCAAAGCGCAAATTCAATTAAGGGTCAAATTGCAAAATCGAAAAGTCTAAGGATCTATTTGCAATTTCCACTAACCTTGTCATCATGACAAGTGACCTCCACCATGACATCATGCACGTACATCCTATCTTGTATGACTCATTGGTATTATCCGTTAGCGGCTCCCGGAAATCCCGTATTCAGCTCCGTCGCTTACCCGATTCAACATGACGCCGGGATAAAATATAATATTTCATTTTTTTGTTAAATATTTCAAAATAACCAAAATCGTAGGAAATTAAATAAAAACCTTAAGTTTTTCGTTCACGAGTCAAAATTAGGTTTTATGAGCAGTATAATTATACTGTCAGTGAAATTCACAGATCGGGTTTCGCCTAACTTTTCAAGCTAAATTTTTATCTTAACTCTCTACAGCAAAGTAGAGTGTAAATAAGGTTTCGGTTTAATTAAAAGAATTTTCTAAGTCTCAGATAAATATATAAACGTATTTATATAAATTTCCGATATTAGAAAGTAGTGAAAAATCAGGGTGTTACAACCCTAGCTGCCTCCACGGCCCACACTTCCTTTCTCCATCTTTCTTTTCTCTCCTCCCAACACCTAGCCGTCAGTAACCCCAAGATCACGTCCCCTTCTGCCACAGCGCCTCCTTCACGCCGTCCAAGCCCCAGTTTCGCGTTTCGTGCAATCAAGTGCACACGCAACCCTCCAAAATACTAAAGCAAGAAGAATGAATCAGGGGGCCAAAAATCACTTCCTTCTTTTTATCTCTTTATCTCTGTAATTTGGGGGAAATCAAGAGGAAAATCAAAGAAGGATCTTGGTGTATTGCACATTTGTTAACGAAGGCGTTGAATAACTTGTTTACATGATGATATTATGTTAATCACACACTCATGCTCTGAATTTGTTTGATGGAAGGTCTGAAACATTTTTAAAAAATTGAGTGAACTTACAGAAGCTTTTTAATCTTGTTAATTAGTGTTATCAAAAGGTTAGGAGTTGAATTTCTGTTATCCCTGTAATTTTCAGGTTTATGCTGCCTTTTTCCTCATTGATAAACATGCTTTGTGATTGTAACCAAAAAAACATGCTTTGTGATCATAATTAAGGGATTAATGAAATGACGTTTCAATGCTTGGTGTTGATACTTAGAGCGTTAACAGAGTTGAAACTTTGATGAGGCACCACTAATGGGGGGTTTAAGTTTGGTACATTTATCAATATATTTTGTAGGCTTAATACCCTGTTACTAACAACGACCTTGGTCTTTATGTATTTGCTTCTAAGTCATCAAGTGATGTTGTCATCTTCAAGTTTTAGTATATTTTCTTGACCTGCTTCCCTATTGATGGTTGAAAACATAAATGGTTTCACCATAAGTTCTTAACAAAAATACGAAATGCAATTTCCGATGGAGTAAGATTAAATGCTACCTTAACTTTATTGTTAAAGTTGCTATTGATATACTAGTCAATGTAGCAACCAAAAGTTGTGACGAGGACAGCGATAAAAAGAAATTTTAAGAAAAAGTAGAGTCGTCACAAATTTTATTTGATTTAGGAAAAATTGGAAAACCTTTTGAAACCAAGTTGAGTTCGGAAGTTGGTTACGAGCAGGGAAGGTGTTAAATACCATACATCGACCATCCTACGAATGGTACTTTGAATTAATTGTGCAAAATTAATAACTTTTAAATTATTTATTTTACCCCAAAAGTTATTTAACGAATAAAGAGATTAGTAATTAATATTTACACTAAAGAGGTTGAACATGACACATAAGTCCATATGGCAAACTTGAACCTAAGAGGTTGAACATGAAACTTTTCATAGAGCAATCCCAAAATAATATTGATTAAAAAAAATTAATATACTATTTAATAAAATAAAAATGCGAGAACCAAATTTAATTTCATGGTTTTCTAATTTTAATCAAGTTGAGTTCGGGAGTCGGTTACGAGTAGGGAAGGTGTTAAGCACCATATATCGACCATCCTACGAATGATACCTTGAATGAATTGTGCAAAATTAATAACTTTTAAATTATTTATCTTACCCCAAAAGTTATTTAAAGAATAAAGAGATTAGTAATTAATATTTACACTAAAGAGGTTGAACATGGCACATAAGTCCATATGGCAAACTTGAACCTAAGAGGTTGAACATGAACTTTTCATAGAGCAATCCCAAAATAATATTGATTAAAAAAAATTAATATACTATTTAATAAAATAAAAATGCGAGAATCAGATTTAATTTCATGGTTTTCTAATTTTAATCAAGTTGAGTTCGGGAGTCGGTTACGAGCAGGGAAGGTGTTAAACACCATATATCGACCATCCTACGAATGGTACCTTGAATGAATTGTGCAAAATTAATAACTTTTAAATTATTTATCTTACCCCAAAAGTTATTTAACGAATAAAGAGATTAGTAATTAATATTTACACTAAAGAGGTTGAACATGGCACATAAGTCCATATGGCAAACTTGAACCTAAGAGGTTGAACATGAAACTTTTCATAGAGCAATCCCAAAATAATATTGATTAAAAAAAATTAATTTACTATTTAATAAAATAAAAATGCAAGAATCGGATTTTTTTTAAGGCAACATGCATGCATAGGCATCACAATAGTGGAGGACATCCCAACTAGGTTGGCACCTCAACCACTACCAATCATCTACAGCACACCCGATTTATTAATAAAAACAAAAGAAACAAAAAACATGGGGGGCATATACCTAACCCATGAAGGAATCAGCTAAATCTAAAATTGGGAAGACCATTCCTATTACGAAAAAGGTCTTCCCCAATGAAAGTAGGATAAGAATCCCACCAATAAAATCCCTGAATAGACGGACCATGGGAGGCAAGTTTATCAGCACAACTATTGCCTTCACGATAAATATGAGAATAATGCAAAACTCATATTCCTAGATATTAACAAACAATTAAAATAAAAAATAATATTGATTAAAAAAATTAATATACTATTTAATAAAATATAAATGCGAGAATCAGATTTAATTTCATGATTTTATTATTTTAATTATCTTTGCTTTTAATTGTTAAATGTGGAAAAGTCCTAGACAAGGTTGAACACGGCAACCTTAATTCTAGGCACTGAAGTCCGCATGGCATCCCTAAATAATACTAATTCAATTATTTTGATTAACTACATTAACAAATTAAAAGGAACACAAAAATAAATGAAAAATAAAATTTTGGCTTGACGGGATGATTGATCCCGCTGTTACGTATTCCATGTTGCGATGGGAAACTCAAAGTCACGTAGTTCTTGGAGAAAATATTTTATCTGTTGGTTTATTTTAATTTTTATGAAAAGGTTCTTTTTTTAATTAAAAAAATGGTTTATTTATTTATTTTCTGTTTTTTATTTCTATCGAAAACTCCTAAGTGAGATACAACATGACATATACATCCACAGAGCTATCCCGCATTTAATGAATTGATTAAGTGTGAAACCTCACACAAAGAAATCCCAAAATTATTTTTCAATAATTCCCTTTTTGCATCATTTTATTTATTTATTTCAACATAAATATTTAAACACAAATGTTTTTTTTTTATCAGCCCAATTCTTTTTAGTTTTTAGTTCATCAGACCATTTGGCTTGGTCCAACAAGCTAACCCACTAGCCCAACAATCAACTTTTAAGTTAACTATACAGAAATAGAAATAAAAATAAAAATAATAAAAGGATAACAGATAAAACAAAATAACCAAGCATAACTTAGAAGTCTTTCCACCTTCACCTGCGCAAGACCAGAAGAGAAGAGTGGATGCTGGCGGAGCGGTGCGACACCCTAAACCCGACGTCACATGGTTACCCAATTGCGGAAATATTTCCGATTTACAATGCTGGTTACTTTCTGAAAGTATCATTTTCTCGATGGATAAGTACACTAAAAATGGTAGTTAATTTTATTTTTTTTGAGATGGAGGAAGATAAAGGTAATGAACACTCAGAACATGAATTGAAGACAGCATATATATATATAACATGTCCCAATGAAAGCCAAGTTTCAGTACATAAGATAGGGCCTTATCAATGGCCATTGCAACAAATGTAGACATCTAGGAGTTACAACTTAAAAGAGAGTAAGTAAGACACAAGGAAAGAGGATCCAGAACCACATCCAAAAGATAATTCTAAAAGTCAGATGACGGAAGATTATCCACAAAATGCTCCAAACTGGTGACTTACACTGGCTGCAAGCAGGGTCTCCACAAGGGCTCCCAAGAGACGAGACCTCGGGTAATGGATCTATAACGTCGCCGCCCTCATCAACAGAATCGTCATCGTCGTCATGATCCATAACGTGATCCTCCGGCTCATCTTCCTCCATGACCTCATCAAAGTCCTCCTCAGGGTCCTCCTCAGGGTCCTCCTCGAGGTCCTCCTCAATCGGCGCTGTCGGCTCTACGTCAAGAGGTGGTGGCTCATGTAGCAGTCCGTGAGCTCGTAGTATGTAAAGGTAATACCAGATCGGAGGCAGAGCTACCCTCCTAGTTTCCACATTGTGGCTTCTACGGATTGGGTCTCCATCAGCATTTAGATAGGTCGTGGTGATGGCTCCGTGGTATGTGGCAGATGTCACCCCTGGGTGTATCTGCCATGCCCCAGCATCCCCTGCGTCGTCGAAGACCTCAGTCTTCGATGTTGTCGGCACCAGCAGGATATTGGGATCCATCTGGACTCATTTACATACTGCGATACCAAAAGGAAGAGAGAATAACAAGTAGAAATGAAAGAGTGAGATACCGACAACGGATATATCGCACAACAACCATACACATGATACATACAACACCTTGGCATATTGACATTTTAAACATTACTCATAGGCAAACAATAAGTATTATTTCAGTGGGTCTCATACCCGAATCAATCAAATTTATAAAGATAATACATGACACTTCAATCATCAGGCACTAATCTTAATCTCATGAGATACCTTCACCATTTTATCATTAAGAAAGAAAGAGTTGATCGGGCTCATACGCCATGTTTGGCAAGTTGACTCCGTCACCTCATGTACCCGGATCAACACCATCACGAATCCCTTATAACAGCCATTCGGATGTATACATCATCAAATACCACATCTTAAGCGGGTATTCGGTAACTCAAGCACGTCTGCTAAGGGGAAATGCATATGAATTTTTTATTAACGAGACTTTTCTTTGTGTTCTTTCTTTTCCGTTGTCGAAGCCCAAAGCTAACGACTATTCACAATTTTCATCACTTGAAAATTTATAACACAGGACATACAGTCCGAGTGCTCAATCACAACACCTTAGACCGAGGCCGCAGTCCAAGGTTGTGGTCGTAGAAACAATTATCATTTTATCCATGTTTTATTTCAACATGATAAGGACTCCTAGCCCATTACACTGAAATTAGAACACACGGTCCTCAATTCCAAGATTTGGACTCCTAGCCCATAATATCACAACTTGGACCCTTGGTCCATAATTCTTGACACGAATCCCAGATTGCGTGCTTATAACTGAATACTAGAGTCGACGTCTCGTGAACTAGTTTCTCTTTCACATGTGTTTACTTTTAGCTCAGTGAAAATCAAAAACCAAAACAAAACCTCGGTCACTTATCCAAGTAACTGGAATGTTTCTAAATAATTTAGGAGAAAATCTTTTCCTTTACAAATTCTTTTATAAAACATTTAGGAAATTCGTTTGATTTTGAAATCCTTGATAAAATAAGGTCAAATATTTTCAAAGGGGTTTTTCCTTCATAAAACACATAGTTCGAAAAGGGTTTTCTCTCGTACCATCTTTGGATCATAAAAAGGTAGTTTCTATTGTCTTAAAAAAACACTTCAACGTTTCTTTTCAAAATAAGAATCTCATTTTCTTGAAGTAGACGTTTTAAACATGCAACTTTCATAAATGAAACCATTACTTTCAAAGTTCTATTCAAGGCTTATTAAGGCTTTTAATCCTTATAATCATTGTGCACAGACTCCCGGCTTCTCAAACTTCAATCAACAGTAATATCCTCAACAATAATATCGCAGTTAATGACAGTTCATCACATATATACAACTCACAATACTTTAAGGCAAGTAATAATCAACTTCAAGTAATAATCACAATAGTTCAAGTAAACAAGTCATTCAAGTGTTTGCTCCACATCATAATAATATTCAAATCATTAAAGTAAACACATACACACATGCATATAGTCATTGAATATCCCTAGGCAATCCCCTCTTACTTTCTTTGAAGGTAAGAAGGTTAGATGCTCGACGAGGTAAGTCACTAAACATTCTCGTTTCCTCAGCGATGGAAGTCTAAGGTTATGAACACAAAATCACAAGTTAAAATGAAAACAAGAACAATAAACCACAATGTATAGGTTCGGACAAGACTAGTTCTTAGGGTTAGAGAATCCCAAAAATTATACAACTCATGGATTTATGATCCTTAAGTATCAGGAGTTCATAAACAATGATCTTTTAACAAAGTTGAATTAAAATTCCACTAAGTTAAAAACATAGGGCATTCGGCCAAGGCTAGTAAAATAGGCTAGCATTCACTAAACTTTCCAATCTCTTGGGTTTAGCATCCATATGTGTTAAGGAGCTCAAAACCATGATCATTTTGGAAAAATGAAAATAACACATACTAGCTTTAATAACATAAAATAACCAAGTTATAAATCCTTAACTTTCCAATCTCTTAGACTTAGCATCCAAATATCTTATGGAGCTCAAGTCCATGATCATCTTGGAAAAATGAAAGTAACACATACTAGCTTTAACAACATAAAATAAACAAGTTATAAATCCTTAAACTTTCCAATCTCTTAGACTTAGCATTGATGAGCCTCTGGTTGACTGGTTTTATGACTAGTAAAGACCATGGCTTTGTGCTAATTTTATATCATTTTCACCCAAATTAGACTTGATTGTCTTTAAGTAATATTTTGAGTCTGTAAAGTATTTTTAGGTTAATTTAGTTGATTTAGAGTTAAATAAAACACTTATTCTATTTTCTGTTTGCAGGTAATAAAAAGGAATAATTCTGGAGTCTTTCGCCCCGCGAGTAGGCATTCGCCTCGCGAACCAGAAGGTGACTGTTCCAGAAATTTGCCAACCATTTTGTCTCGCCCCGCAAAGACTTGACTCGCGTCGCGAGTAATCCAACCCTGAAGACCAAAAGTCAGCACGGTTTATGCATGCTAAAGGTCACGGCTGTGGCAGTTTGGAAATTGAAGAGTTTCGCCTCGCGAATGATAAGCTCGCCTCGCGAGAATACCAAAAGTTGAATATTCGCCTCGCGAGACATCGTTCGCCTCGCGAGTCCGCGTAGTCCAGAAGTTGTATATAAGTCAGTTTTAGACAGAACTGAAAGAGGAAGCTGGCTAGTTTGAGTCAGAGTAGGAGTCAGTAGTAGTAGTTTTCAGTAGTTTATTTTCTTTTGTGTTTATTTCTGTAATGGAGAGCTAGTCTCCTAGATTAATCTACTGTGATTGGTTTCAATTACACTTGAGGTTCTGTATTTCCTATTTTGTTTGCTATTCTCTTTTCAATGCCATGTTATACATTTCTGTTTGTTTAATTCAGGAGTGTGTAGTGTTGTGTTGATTCATTTCGGTGATGTTATGTTCCTATATATAATCGCGTTTGTTTAATTCGCGTGTGTTCATTCATGTTCGTTTAGTTCATGAGGGCTTAACCCCGTTTGTTTAATTCGGGAATAGGAACATACATCCGTAGTAGCGATTTCGTTTGTTAATTGTTGCTACAACCGGGAGGGGATTAGAATCTGCTTAGGGCTTGGATTTATATGAACCAATGATAGTGGGAAACCGAGAACAGTAGGTTGATCGTTTCTTAGCTTATTTGATACTCTCTTAATTTGCTTATTTTTATTGCTCTGTTTTGGTTTTGTTTCTTTATTTTATTTCAAACCCACCCCCCCCCCCCCCCCCAAAACTGATTTTCTGTTAATAATAGCAACCTAAGAGTCCTTGTGAGACGATACTCGAGTTGTCGCTTCCCTATCTACATTATTTTGTAAACGCTCGTTCTTTTTGGCGCGTGGCGACAGCGCGACCAGCATCCAAATATCTTATGGAGCTCAAGCCCCTGGTCATCTTGGAAAAATGAAAGTAACACATACTAGATTTAACAACATAAAATAAACAAGTTATAAATCCTTAAACTTTCCAATCTCTTAGACTTAGCATGCAAATATCTTATGGAGCTCAAGTTCATGATCATCTTGGAAAAATGAAAGTAACACATACTAGCTTTAACAACATAAAATAAACAAGTTATTAAGAGTTCTAAATCCATGATCAATACTTGAAAAGTTGAAACATAGTATCCTAGGCCTACTTATTCATATTTTTCGGCCATCATAGGAACCAGCTATCAAAACTTCCGAGATTTATAGATTCAAGATCAAGGGATAGTTAGAAACTCAAACACATTATCATATTCCAAAAGTTGAAACAAAAACTTCCTAGGTCACAAATGCAAGCATTCGGCCTTCATTGGAAGAGATGGATAGAGATTTTTGTTTTACACAACCTCTTAGTATGTGAAAATATAAGTTAATACAAGACGATAGAAAGTGGTTTCAACTCAAAAGGAGTTTTCTAACATTTTAGAGGGATTTTAGAAGTTTATAAGGAAGAACTTTAATGAAGAGCTTAAGTAGAAAAGATGGATAAAAACTAAAGCTTTAAGAGCTTGAACTTTAAGAAGAAAAAAAGAAGATGAACTTTAATGGAGGTTGAAGGAGGAGGATTATGAAGTTAAAATGGAAGGGGTATATATTGGGAAAGGGGGGAGAGTTCACGGCCAAGGGAGTGAGAGGGAGATCTTGTGGAGCAAGCTTGGTGGTTTAATGCTTGATTGGATGGGAGAAGAGAGAGAAAAGACTTTTGGATTAGAATAGTATTATAATTTGAAAATTGTGATGATGGTACTTTTAGAGTGTCATAGCACTTTCCATCATGTCTCCTTACTTCTTTTATGGTCCATAATCTGCTCCATTTGATACCCGGTTGCATTTTCGATCGTAATTTTTCCAACGTTTCGCCCGAATAAAATATTTTATTTTATTTTTTTTGAACGAAAATTTTCAAAATAACCAAGATTGAAGGAAACATAATAAAAACACTAATTGTTTCGTTCACGGGTCAAAATTAGGTTTTCTGCACAGTAAACTTGTACCGGTAGTGAAAACGTAGACTGGCTTCCGTCTGAATTTTCAACTGAAAATTTTACCGTGACTTCATATGATATAACAATACAAGAAAATTATTTTAGTTTAATTAAAATCATCCTCTGAGTTTAATCTAAAATAAACACATTTAAATATGTATTTACTACTACATAAAACGTAGGGAAAACATGGTGTTACAAGCGGCGCGGTATATTTTGTAAGCTGGTGGAATTTGAAATCTTTTCACTAGAGTTAATAAAAGATATTAATGAAAATATAAATTTTTAATTATATTGATGATATAAACGTGGATATGATATATTTTAAAAAACTGTATTCAATTTCAAAATAGGTACAAAAAAAAAATAAACATCGGATTTTTTTTACACGATAAACATTTCATATCTGATGGTTTTGGAAATATTATTTTATTTTTCTTTATTTTAATTTGAAAAAATATATCAGTTTTTGTAAAGAGTAGCTTGTGTATTTTTATTTTTTTTGGTTACGGGTAGCTTGTGTATTTATCCATTATAATAGGACGGTGGCATATTTTTATACAGAAAGAAAATATCCAAATCTATTTGAGAATCAGAAACTAAAGAGCAAGTATGTCGATATTAATGTGGTGGGTCCGTTTATTTTATATCTTGATAAAATTTATTTTAAGAAAAAATAAATCTATAAGAACTGATTTTAAAATAAATAAGGTTACAAAAATTTATGTGTTAGATAATGATATTTTAGAATTGAGTTTAGAAGAATTGATTTCGATTGGATAATAAAATAAAATCACTTTTAAGGATTGAATATAAAACTTTGTGGGTCCTACACCTAGAATCAATTATATTCAACAAAAAATACAGAAAATTTTGTTTTTCTTAACATCTATTATACTTAAACCAAATCGAATTTTTTTGGATGCAATTTTGCAAACAAACTCACTTGAATCCGTGAAATGACTCTTGATTTAGTTTGCGACTAGAATGTAAAAGCACAAGAGGACATATAAAGAAGGATTAGATTTTACATAACTCCATTGGATTAAGAACATTTGTACGAATACCAAGTTCCAGCAACAACTCATAATTAGTAATAGAAGCATGGGTTCAGGATTGGCCATGAGATTTTAGTACTCTGTGTGAACTCAAAAATTGATATTCTCGTAATTATTTAAACATTATTTTGTTTTATTTTATTGCAAAATCATGAATAAATTGCTAGAGCAAATTTCTAACAATAGCTGCTGTAACAGATGCAACATCATGCATAACATTATTCTGCTGTGTGAGTGGTGAATGCCCACCAAATTCGCTTTCACAAAAATTAGCCTCATTAGCGGCATCATTTGCCGATTCTTCTGCAAACTTGGGATCCCCTTTTTGCAGTGCTTCAGTAGCTTGTGGGATATCAGCTACCAAAATTCCATTATAATCGTTAGCACAAGAACTCAGGGCCCTCTGCACAGGCCCAGTTGCCCCCCTTTGAAGTACATGGATTTGATTTAAGAGAGAGGTTGCTTTTGCTTTAATCACATTCACCATGATTAGAGCAAGCCCCGTGACATCAGCACCAGAGCTCCCGGGACTTGACCTGAGATATTGAATGCAAACATTGTAGTTGGGTGTCCTCCTGCAAACGTTCTCTATCAGTTGATAATCATCTGGCTTGATTGTGTTGGAGTGGCTTGCAGGTATTGAAATCATGGCAAGCACAACTTGAAGGCATAAGATAAGAGGTAGGGAATTCAAGAAAGCCATCTCTGATAATTTTTATTGTTAGAGATAAAAGAGTAGTAATAGGTGGGAGTAATGAGTTATGATGATGCCGCTAGGCCATTTTATAGGGAGGACTTAGGACCGGGGGTAGAGCTATTGGAGATTGAATAATTAATATTAAGATTTGTTGAAAATTTTATTTTAAAATCATTTAATTTAATGTTTTTAAAGTTTTTTTTTGTAGTGAATTTTTAGGGTGAGGAGGTGATGGCTTAGTTCAAGGCAGAGAAAACTACGGTTTCTACGAGCACTTACAAAATGATTTATATTTAGCTCTCGCAATGAGAGGAGTGAGGGCTCAAACCTGCAATCTGTCAGATACGAGACATACTTCACTGGACCAACCCCTTAGGTTAATGATTAAAGATTTTAAAATCGTCATTACTTACAATTTACTCATTTATTATAATAATCAATGCTTTATCCTTTTTTTGTTACAACAATGCTTTATCATTTATTATAATAATCAATGCATTATGCCTTAGAAAAAACAAGGCTTTATACTTTATTTTAATAAAGGGAAAAATAAAAGTGAGACCAATGGTTATATTTAGTTGCCAAATATGTTCAAAGCTTTCAGTTTTTTGTTTTCATATTTCATTGATAAAGCCTTTAAGAGTTTTTAAAACTTCAATATTCTGTTTTGATTCAAAAGAAACGATGAGTCTAAGCTATTTTATAATGATACATTGTGAGATATGTTTTTTGTTTTATTTTTAGGGTGAGGAGGTGATGTCTTAGTTCAAGGCAGAGAAAACTACGGTTTCGACTAGCACTTACAAAATGATTTATAGTTAGCTCTCGCAATGAGAGGAGTGAGTGCTCGAACCTGCAATCTGTCAGAAACGGTGATATTTTTTAAAAAATTGTAATTAAATTCAAATTATGTAAAAAAAAATTTAAACGTGAGATTTTATTTCCACTAGAGTTAAAATAAATAACTAAACTATAATGGAAAGGGTGATTGACAATTTCGTTTAATTCCATTTACCGACCACACTTAATCGGTCGCTAAATATGAAAATTTTGTCCTTAAATATGGAAATTTGGTCGCAAAATGGTTTAGCGACCGATTTAACGACCGTTAAACGATTTAGCGACTGGGTATTTGGAGACCAAATTTGGACTCTAAATATGAAAATTCGATCGTTAAATGATTTAGGAACCAAATTTCCATATTTTGCGATTGAATTTGATGGTCGCTAAAAACCTCTTTTTTGTAGTGGATGGGAAATTTTTTCTCCAAAGATAATAAAATATATCAAAGAAACTAAAACAGTTTAATTATATTGATTATATATTTAAAAAAAATTGTATTCAATTTCAAATTAGGAAACTTTTAAAAAACTGATGATATATTTAAAATAACAATTTAAGGGTCATGAGATTAGAAATCTTTTTTCTAGAGTTAAAAAAAGATATTAAATAAAATATAACTTTTAAAAAAACTGGCGATATATATAAAAAAATTCCATATATGATTATATAAGAAATATTTTGACGATTATTAATAAAAAATACTAAGTAAATATAATTGAAAAAGCAATTAATAAATTCATTTAATTTCAATTAATTACAATTAATTGAAATTTAATTTGGGATATTTTACAATCCTATGTGATTGGATTTTTTTTTTACCAGAGATAGTAAAATATATTATTAAAGAAAATAAAACTTTTTAATTATATTGATGATATATTTCAAAAATTGTATTCAATTTCAAATAAGGATAAAAAAAATAATGTGAGACACTTTGCGCAATAAACATTCGATATTTAAACGTTTTGGAAATATTTCGAGCTTAGTAAATAAAAAATATCAACGAAAATAGAATTGAAAAAGCAATTAAAAATTTCTTTTAATTTCAATTAGTTAACAATTAACTTTTTAAACAAAGGATGATATATTTAACAATAAACAATTTGCAAGGTCATGAGATTGGAAATCTTTTCATTGGAGTTAATAAAAGATATTAAGTAAAATATAATTTTTTTTAAAATTATGATATATTTAAAAAAAGATTGTATTCAATTTCAAGTAGGTAAAAAAAATACACGTAGAATATTTTTTGCACAGTAAACATAAAAATATTAATGAAAATAAAATTGAAAAAACAATTAAAAGTTTCTTTTAATTTCAATTAGTTAACAATTCTGTCAAAAAAATGTTAAAAAATTATCTTTTAGAAAAAAACCGATGATATCTTTAAAAAAATTGTACTCAAATTAAATTTACGTAAAAAAAAGAGTAAGCAATTAATAATTTCTTTTAATTTCTATCAATTAACAATCAACCAAAAAATGGTGAGAAATGTTTCACGCAATAAATATTGCATATTTTATGGTCTTGGAGATATTTAGATTGGAGTTAATTAAAAATATTAACTAAAATATAATTGAAAGAGTGATTAACAATTTCGTTTAATTTCATTTAATTATAATTCAACGTGGGATGTTTTTCAAGTTGGTGGAAATGGAAATCTTTTTTCTATAGTTCATAAAAGATATTAACGAAAATATAAAATTTAATTATATTGATGATATGTTTAAAAAAATTTATTCGATTTAAAAATAGGAAGGAAAAAAAAGGAAAGTGATATATTTTAAAAAAATACATTCAATTTCAAAATAGTACAAAAAAAAGGTCAGATATTTTTTTTAGGATAAACATTCCATATCTAAATGTTTTGGAAATTTTTTACCAGAATTAATAAGAAATATTAAGTTAACATATTTGAAAAAGTAAATAATAATTTTGCTTAATTTATATTAATTAAAATTAATTGAAATTAATTGTGGGATATTTTACAAGTTGATGAGATTGGAAATTGTTTCACCAAGGATGATAAAAGATATTAAAGAAAATAATTTTTTAAATTATATTGATGATATATTTAAAAAAGTTGTATTCCATTTCAATTTAGGGGAAAAGATCAGCAATAAACATTTCATATCTGATAGTTTTAGAAATATTTCTAGCCGAGTTAATAAAAAATATTAAGAAAATTAAGATTGAAAAATAAACTAACAATTTATATTAATTTCAATTACTTAACAATTAAGTATTTAAAAAAACTGATGACATATTAAAAAAAATTAACCTCAAATTCAAATTATTTAAAAAATTTAAACAATTAACAATTTCATTTAATTTCATTTAATTTAAATTAATTAACAATTAACTTTTTTTAATATATTAATGATGATATATTTAAAGAATTTGTACTTAAATTCAAATTGAACCATAAAAGAGAGCTAAAGGAACTAAATGACAATAAAAGAGAGATTGTATTTTTTAAAATCAAATATCTAATTTAATTTTAATTCAACTTTCATTGTAGTAACAATTGATAACCAATTATAAACAATAAAAAATGAAATTTAATTAAAGCATAATTAATTGATAAAATAGTATTTAATGACCAATCAAAGCAACATTCAAATTGTACCATAATTTCGAATGATAATATAACTGTATTTATTATTAAAAGAAATAAAGAGAGCTAAAAAACTGAATGATAATAAAAGAGATATTATATATGAGTTTGCCCAAACATACCAACCACAATTTATTCAACTTCCAAATGGAATTTTTAAAATAAAGGAATTTATAGATGAATTATTTAAATGACAATATTTTAAATAAATTACTTATGTTTTCTCATAAATTAAAACTTGATATGATAAATAAAAAATAAATTCAAACCCAATATAATAAATAAATAAAATATTTACAATTTACGGGATCAAAGTCTAGTTTTATACCATTAGGAGTAAAGAGTATACTTGGTGATAAAAACTTAAGCCATTAGATTTATTTGATATACGTTGTGTTGAGGTTCAGTAATTATACAATTTTTTTTAATTGCTAGTTTTTTTACATTACTCTGCAGTTCCCAAATTATTTGAGAATTTTTAAATAACTCTCTTAGCTAAAAAATTTGTAAATAGGTTCATGAACTTCTAAATACTTTGAAATTGGGTCCCTATACTTTAAACGTTTGTAACTAGGCCCATAAACTTATAAATAATTTGTAATTAGGTTCTTAGAGCATCCACATCCCAGCACCCCACTTTGAAGTTCTTAAATGGGTCCCACCATTACACATCATCCATTTTCATTTTTTATAACTTAAGCATTTCACCTCTCCAACCCAGCACTTCTAAAAAGTTCTTAAGTTGACCGCACCAATAACCCAACATCCTTATATTTCAACCCAACAATTTAATATGTTAAAAAAAAAGGTCAAAAGAAAAACCATAAGAACCGGTGCTTCCACAAGCACTCATCAAATATGAGGTGCTTAACTAGCACCTGTTCCATCAATCCAAAAAGCTAAGCACCGATTCTTATGATGTTAAGCACTCCAAATTTTTTACTGATGCGGATGCTCTTAGGGTAAAAGAACAACCTTGTAATTAAATCACCCTGTAAATCGTTTTCCATGATTCTTGTCTATCTTGAAGGTTAATATAACCACCAAATCACTTACAATAGCAAAGGTTTTAAAGATTTCTCCTACCATAGGGATCTAATTACAAATTATTTAAAAGTTTAGGGATTCGATTACAAATATTTCAAGTGTAGGGATCCAATTACAAAGTATCAGAAGTCCGAGGACCAAATTAATATATTTTTTGTTCAAGGACCTATTTAAAAATCCCCAAATTATTTGGGGACCTGCAGAATAATTGAACAATTTTTATTTACTCAAACAAACTTATTCTATATCATTGCAAATAAAATCAGAAATACAAGTGCGCGTCCTTTGCGTCTATGGTTCCAGAGATTTTAATTAATATAATAATTGAATGGCTCTGCTAGGGTTTTCGCTGTACGTCAACTCCTAGGGTATTCTGAACTCATCCATGGCTGAGGAGCCGTCAACCATCTGCCCTTGGGGCTTCCTTGCCTCTCCCCCCCTTCTCCTTCTCACCATGCTGCTCCTCTCCTTGGCAAATCCTTTGCTCAAGCCTTAAGCAATTCTCTAGATGTTTCTCTCTCTCAACTTCCAAAACCTTGCAAGATTGGTGATGCCGTGTCCATCAAGATTTCGGAGGATGAGTATCACAAAGGCGTTGATGCCTGCAAATTGAACCTGCATGGTCGCTTGCTTCTTTCAAAAGGGGACAAACCCATGAAGTATAATGACTTGCGTGATAAGCTAGCAACCCTTTGGAAACTGGCCGCGCTGTCGCCACGCGCCAAAAGAACGAGCGTTTACAAAAATAATGTAGATAGGGAAGCGACAACTCGAGTATCGTCTCTCAAGGACTCTTAGGTGTCGTCGTTATTAACAGAAAATCAGTTTTGGGGGTTTTGGGTAATTGAAATAAAATAAAGAAAACAAAATAAAAACAGAGTAAGAAAACAAAGCAGTTAAAATATTATCAAATAAACTAAAGAACGATTAACCTACTGTTCTCGGTTTCCCACTATCATTGGTTCATATAAATCCAAGCCCTAAGCAGATTCTAATCCCCTCCCGGTTGTAGCAACAATTAACAACGCAATCACTACTACGGATGTATGTCCCTATTCCCGAATTAAGCAAACGGGGTTAAGCTCTTCGTGAACTAAGCGAACACGAAACGTACACACGCGAATTAAGCAAACGCGATTAATTATAGGAACATGATATCACCGAAATTAAATCAATACAACACAATATACTCCTGAATTAAGCAAACAGAAATATAAAGCATGGCATTGAAAAGGAAAAAGCAAATGAAAACAGGAAATACACAACCTCAAGTGTGGTAATGGAAACCAATCCCAGTAGATTAATCAAGGAGACTAGTTCTCCATTACAGAAATAAACACAAAAGAAAAGAAGAAAACTACTGAACTACAACTACTGACTAACTAAAACTAGCTAGCCACCAGCCTAGCCCTGACCAGCCAACCATTCAGTTCTGTCTAAAACAGGCTTATATACTACTTCTGGACTCCGCGGACTCGCGAGGCGAGCACACATTCGCGAGGCGAATCTTACAGCGTTTAGTATTCTCGCGAGGCGAAGCACGGCTCGCGTGGCGAGGAATGGAAAGGTCATGACTTCTGGGCTTCACTCTCGCGAGGCGAGGATTGGATTCGCGAGGCGAACTCTTCAAATTCCAAACTGTAACGCCTGTGACCTTTCACACGGGTAAACCGTGATGCTTTCTGACTTCCAAGGTTGGATTACTCGTGAGGCGAGTCAAGTCTTCGCGGGGCGAGACGGAATGGTTGCAATTTCTCTGGCACAGTCACCTTCTGGTTCGCGTGGCGAATGCCTTTCTCGCGGGGCGAAAGATCCAGATTTATTTCTTTTTATTCACCTGAAAACAGAAAATAGCATAAGTGATTTATTTAACTCTAAATCAACTAAATTAACCTAAAAATATTTTACAGACTCAAAATACTACTTAAGGACAATCAAGTCTATTTTGGGTGAAAATGATATAAAATTAGCACAAAGCCAAGGTTTTTATTAGTTATAAAACCAGTCAACCAGAGGCTCATCAAAATACCCCAAACTTAAACTTTGATTGTCCCCAAGCAAACTAAAACTCAAAAACTTAAAAAGACTCAAGACCTGGCAAAACATGGCAAGCTTAAGGATTCAATCAACTTTCGCACAAATTTCAAGCAATTTACCAAAATATTTTTCAATGTTCCTCCCTTCCAAACAAAGCAATCCCCACATTTATTTATTCTAAATAATTGAGAATTTCATCATTCAAACAATCATTAATCTAAGCAGGGGGTCCAAGTTACACACAAAAGGGAGATCACCAAATTCAAACAACTGCCTTCCTCACAAGGGAAATTTGTGTTTCACTCAATCGCTCAGTTTGTGTCAGGCTATCAACATTTCACTCAGTTTTCACTTTTCAGAAGCACTTCCCATAAATTTGATTTTCATCTCTAAATGATTCCCACAGAAAACATGCAAGCAACATCAAAAGGTCTTTTATGGGTTGTAATGGGGCCTGGCTAAGGGTAGGATATACAAAGGTACTAGGCTGAAGACCCTAGGAACTAAGAGAGCATGAACATTATTTACACTTTGAAATTCCACTCAAGTTCCTTTCTTCATTTTTTTCTTTATGCTTCTGGGTGGCTACAGCCCTTTATTTTCTAATACTTTTTTTTTCATTATTTTTTTTTCTTTTTCTTTTTCTTTTCTTTTTTTTTTTTCAATCCCAAACAACACATTGCACCTGGTAGCCACCCCAAACTTAATTTCTTGCAACCAAATTTCTTACCAAGATTCCATGCTCTCCTCATCCTAAGACCGGGCTAACATGGTTTTCCAGATTTTAGCTTATAACATAAGGTTAACAAGAATTAACAGGCTAATTAGGCTCAATGGGCTAACTAGGGAACATGCATTAGGGGTGGTTATTTTTAGGCTAAGTAGCTATTTACAAAGAAAATGCCTACATCATTTGAAGCAAACACATAAACATGCAAATCAAAAAGAGATTCAAGCAAATTCAGGAAAGTGCAATCAAAAAGTGATTTCTCACAGTCAAAAACATGTTGGAGGCTCAAAACCTCACCTGGACATTTTTTTGCAAATTGCTTGACAGAGATTCTATCCCTAGTGTGTGCTCCCTATCACCCCAAACTTATCATAAATCATGCCATCATAACAAAATCTCAAAGTTCAGTTTTCAATCATATGGGGATCAAATTTTCAAAAAAAAAAAAAAAATCAAATCCTAGGGGGAAAACAGTCAACACATAACATGCAATCAATCTATGCAAAATCAATAAAATCCAATAAACTTGCCAACACCAGACTCACACAACTCCTGAGCTTCTCAAATTATTCAGGAGCTTTATTGAAAACAAAACAGAAATAAAGTAAGGAAAAGAAAATTAAAAAGAAGCAAGATTCAGAAAAAACTCATTGGGGGGCGGTTCCACCAGGATCCCATTGTCTGTGATACAGTGGCCACGGGATGCTCAAATTGCGAAGTGATCCTCCCGGATCCCATGGCCTACAGCATAAATCCCACGTGATAAACAAGGGACGAAAGCTTGTTCCATGGTCCCCTAACTTGCAGCCTTTATATGGTAGTGGGTGCTTGACAGTCATGGTAACTCCGCCAAGTGCGGCGGACTTCTCACTTCCTCTTGGGGCACAGTTGACCTCTTTCTCAACAAAATCCTCCCAATAGAAGTGGGGTTCAAACTCTTGAAATGGCCACAGTGACAAATCCAAAGGCTGGAACTCCATCACCGGTGGTTCCACAGGGGGAGGTGGCAAACAGTTAGCTGGGGTTACTGGTGCTGTTTCAACTTCTGCATTTTCTTCATTCACTGCACTATCGGATTCATCACTTGTTAAACCTGCAGAAATTTCAGGACACACCACAGAAAGGTTAGAGTTAGTACAGGCAATAGATATATTACAAGAAACTGAGGAGGGTGGCTGCTCAATGGATGGTATATTTGGAACTTCGGCTGAACAATCAGTATCACTCTCACTATCACCCTGCAGAATAGAGTCAAGAAACTCAGCACAAACAGCACACGGGTTAGTGTCAGTACAGTCAGTACATGTAGTAAAAGAAACTGAGTTAGTAACGGTCTGAATGTCTGGTCTTTCAGCACTCAATTCATCCACCCCATTACTCTAAACACATGCATTTGGTTTAATTGAATCATCTACTTCCAAAGGTTCTTCATCATCCTCAGGCACGGGGAAGCAGATGTCCTCATGATCCTGCTGATCCTCATTTTCTATGTTTCCTGAACAGAATAAAGCTGCATAACAGTCTATACACAAAGCAGTGCCATCACAATAACAATCATCACATGAATTAGAATCAGGGGATTCAACACACAGTTCATCAATAGAAACATTAGCACAATCATCATCAGTATCTTCAAGAATAACTTGTGACTCTGTATGTTCTTCAAGGGGCTGTGGAGTTAGCATTGCAGCCGAGTTGGCGACTATTTGATCAATTAGAATGGACAACTTCTGAGATTCAGCTTCACCCCTCCGGTATTCATCCTCCATCCTCTGTTGAAATTCAAGAGTTTGTTGTGCCAACCGTTGATTGTTCTCTTCCATTTGTTGTATCATCTCTGCCAGACTGAGTTGGGCTAGTGTAGGATCAAGCTGATATTGCTGGCTTATTGCCATCCCTTGATTGTTCTCGGCAAATTGTTGTATCATAGAAGCAATCTCATCCAGGCTGCCTTGATCTCTACCCTGTTGGCTAGGATAATCATTCACTCCAAACATGCCAAAATCATTATTAAACTCATAACCTCCAACAAAATTAGGATAATTTGTGCATGGTGGTGGTGTACCAAAATCAGGATAATACATGCATGGTTGCTCATAATAAACATTAGGCACATAATTTTGCATATAATTATCCATGAGGCAAAATAAAATTCACAACCAGACAAGCAGACAAAACTAATTCAGCAAAGTTTTTTTTTTTTAAGCTTTATTTTCTGCTAATAACAACAAACAAGAGTCCCCGGCAACGGCGCCAATTTTTGGCCGTGCTGTCGCCACCCGCCAAAAAGAACGAGCGTTTACAAAAATAATGTAGATAGGGAAGCGACAACTCGAGTATCGTCTCTCAAGGACTATTAGGTGTTGTCGTTATTAACAGAAAATCAGTTTTGGGGGTTTTGGGTAATTGAAATAAAATAAAGAAAACAAAATAAAAAGTGTAAGAAAATAAAGCAGTTAAAATATTATCAAATAAACTAAAGAACGATTAACCTACTGTTCTCGGTTTCTCACTATCATTGGTTCATATAAATCCAAGCCCTAAGCAGATTCTAATCCCCTCCCGATTGTAGCAACAATTAACAACGCAATCACTACTACGGATGTATGTCCCTATTCCCGAATTAAGCAAACGGGGTTAAGCTCTTCGTGAACTAAGCGAACACGAAACGTACACACGCGAATTAAGCAAACGCGATTAATTATAGGAACATGATATCACCGAAATTAAATCAATACAACACAATATACTCCTGAATTAAGCAAACAGAAATATAAAGCATGGCATTGAAAAGGGAAAAGCAAATGAAAACAGGAAATACACAACCTCAAGTGTGGTAATGGAAACCAATCCTAGTAGATTAATCAAGGAGACTAGTTCTCCATTACAGAAATAAACACAAAAGAAAAGAAGAAAACTACTGAACTACAACTACTGACTAACTAAAACTAGCTAGCCACCAGCCTAGCCCTGACCAGCCAACCATTCAGTTCTGTCTAAAACAGGCTTATATACTACTTCTGGACTCCGCGGACTCGCGAAGCGAGCACACATTCACGAGGCGAATCTTGCAGCGTTTGGTATTCTCGCGAGGCGAAGCACGGCTCGCGTGGCGAGGAATGGAAAGGTCATGACTTCTGGGCTTCACTCTCACGAGGCGAGGATTGGATTCGCGAGGCGAACTCTTCAAATTCCAAACTGTAACGCCTGTGACCTTTCACACGGGTAAACCGTGATGCGTTCTGACTTCCAAGGTTGGATTACTCGTGAGGCGAGTCAAGTCTTCGCGGGGCGAGACAGAATGGTTGCAATTTCTCTGGCACAGTCACCTTCTGGTTCGCGTGGCGAATGCCTTTCTCGTGGGGCGAAAGATCCAGATTTATTTCTTTTTATTCACCTGAAAATAGAAAATAGCATAAGTGATTTATTTAACTCTAAATCAACTAAATTAACCTAAAAATACTTTACAGACTCAAAATACTACTTAAGGACAATCAAGTCTATTTTGGGTGAAAATGATATAAAATTAGCACAAAGCCAAGGTTTTTATTAGTTATAAAACCAGTCAACCAGAGGCTCATCAAAACCGTTAGGCCATTGGCATCTGACCTCCCTTGGAAAAGGGTATTTTGAATTTGGTTTCTCTACACCATATGACCTTAGGAGTGTCTGGTCTGTAGGGACATGGAACCTCAAGCCTGGGTTGCTTAGGCTGTCTCAATGGACGGCCGACTTCAACCCCAAAAACCAAAAGCATACACATTCTCAATGTTGGATAAGGTTGCATGATTTGCCCCAAGAGTATTGGAGACCTAGAGTTCTTTTTGAAATTGCTTCTGGAATTGGAACCCCTATCTCCATTGACGACATGACCCGCAGGAGGATGTATGGCCACTATGCAAAAATCTTGGTTGATCTTGATCTCTCATCGAGCCTACCTTCTGAAATTATGGTTGAAAGGGACGGTTTCTCTTTCTATGTGACTGTGGAATATGAGAGGATCCCAAGCTTTTGCCTCTTCTGTCAAACCATTGGCCACTCTGTTGATAACTGCACCAAGAAAGCTGCCCAGGCCTGCAAGAACCAACCTGCCACGAAAAAAGGTAATCCACCTGTGGTTCAATGTTATGTTCCAAAGAAGAATGTCATGGTTAATGATGCTCCTGAAATGGCCAATGGCATTTTGAATAATGTTGTTATTGCTGATCTCAACATGGTTAATGATGTTTCTGCCAAGAATGGCTTAAATTCTGACCCAAGCCAGAATGACAACCTTCCACGGATGGTGCAACCTATTTCTACTCCTGCTGTTTTTTTAATCAATGAGGATGTTGAGACTGAGGAGGTGCTAGAGACAAATAACAGAAGGGGGTTTTCCTGTCTGATGATGTTCCTTACGTGTTGGAATCCATTTCAGACTCTCCCTTGGGGAATGGCTTACACAATAACATTGCTGTTAAAAATAATGTTCAGAATGTGGACTCTAGTAATAGCAAAGGGAAGACGCCTTTGGCAGATCATAGTTCTAGTGTTTTGCATCTGGGACAAACTAGCAAGGTTTAGAATGCCTTGATTGGTTGTCATGGAGCTGCTGCTATCGCTGAAATGTCTGTTTCTGCAGCTGAGAATGGTTCAGGTAATCCTCAAAGTCCTATGGCAAATTCAGAGCCTATTTTGTTCACACAATTTTATACTTCTGTCGTTGAAGCCAAGTTTGCGCCTGATATTTTATGTGGAGGGGGTTCAGACCTTAATAGAAGCAATCCAGTTTTTTGTGCTGAGGAGTCACCATCCGCTGCTGTTGCTAGCCTGATTCCTGCAAGTCCAAACTCTGCAAAAAATGTTGCAGTTATGTCTTCTTTGCCTCCTAGAGTGTCTAGAGACTTGGAAATAATTGGCAAATTCTGGGCTGATCAGGTAGAAGAGGAGGAGGAAATTGAATCTCCGATGGTCTTGAATGTGGCTGGTTGTCCGGATGCTGAATTTACAGCAGTTCTGTCTAAATCCAAGAAGAAAAAACTGCGACAAAAACAAAGACAGCAAAAGAGGCAGCCGATCAAAGTGGATGGTTATAACACCCGGCTCAAGGGTGCTCTCTCTAAAGGCGCCCAATGAAGCTCCTGTTTTGGAATGCCAGGGGCCTAGCCAATGAAAACACTAGGTTGTTTCTGAAGAAGCTTTGTAACTCTAACAAGCCTGACTTCATTTTCTTAGCCGAGCCTTGGATTCCAATTGCTCAGTTCCCAAACTCCTTTTGGAATCAAACAGGTCTGCAACCTTTTATGGTTAACTCGAGAGGTCATCTTCCTCCAAATTTATGGTGTGCTTGTGATAGGTCTTTTTCCCCTACTGTTATTGCAACTTTTTCTCAGTTTTGTGTTTTTTCGATTCTGATTAACAATACACCTGTTTTTATTGCTGCTATCTATGCTTCTACATCTTATCTTCTGATAAAGCAGCTTTGGTCTGATCTAGCAGATCTGCAAAGTCAAAATTCGGGTCCTTGGTTGTTCATTGGTGACTTTAATGCTACCTTAGGGGCTCATGAGCAAAAAAGGGGTGGGAGTCCATCTAGAATTTCCTGTGATGATTTTAGGCATTGATCTGATAGCAATAACTTGCTGCATATCCAAACCAATGGTGCTGAAATGACTTGAACCAACAACAGAATTGGTAGGCAGCACTCAGAAAAAAGGCTTGACAGGTCCGTTTGCAATGATTCTTGGATAAATTTTTGGGACAATTCCTCATGTGGCACTTTGACTAGGATGTTCTCTGATCATTTCCCCCTACTTATGGTCCTGGAAAAAGATGTAAGCAAGTTCCCTGCTCCTTTCCGTTTCCAACAGATGTGGATTGATCACCCGAGTTGTTTGAATCTTATGAAAGATGTTTGGTCAAAACAGTGTTCTGGCTGTCCTATGTCTGTCCTTTTTCAGAAGTTAAAAGCTCTTAAGGTAGCTCTTAAGGAGTGGAATAGGAACATTTTTGGGAATGTCCATGAAAATGTTAGATTATCTCTTACTATGGTTGAACAAATTCAGCAAGAAATCGCTTCTGCAGGTTACTCGGATGAGCTTCATGAAGCAGAAGTCAAGGCCCAATTAGATCTTCAACATGCCCTCAATTATGAGGAAGCCTTCTGGAAACAAAAATCTAAAGTGGATTGGTTCATTCATGGGGATAGAAACACGGCTTATTTCCATAAGATTGCCAAAATCAGAAGTGCTTCAAAGTAGATGACCATGCTGAAGCAGGGCGATCAGGTTCTGGTTGACAGACAGTAGATTGAAAACCATGTTATTGACTTCTACACTTCTCCGTATGCCCCTGAAAATTGCTTCACAACAAATGATTGGATCTCTAAAGTCATTCCTTCAATAGTCTCTTCGGATGATAATAATATGCTCACTGCTCTGCCCTCATTCGATGAAGTGAAATCTGCCATTTTTTCAATGAATGCTTCAGGTGCTCCTGGTCCTGATGGTTTTGGTTTTGTTTTCTATAAGACCTTTTGGTATGTTATAGCAGATGATGTGTACAACTCTGTGCTGCAGTTCTTTAAGCAGAGCTGGATTTTACCAGGAATGAACTCTAACATCGTTTCTCTTATTCCTAAATTTCCTGGTGCTGATAGACTTGAAAACTATAGGCCAATTGCTTTGGCTAATTTTCAGTTTAAGATCATCACAAAGGTCCTGGCAGATAGACTTTCTAACATTGCCCCAAAGGTCATATCAGATCAGCAAAGAGGTTTTATTAAAGGTAGGCATATCTTTGATTGCATCTGCATTGCCTCTGAAGCTTCTAATATGCTAGATTCCAGAACTTTTGAAGGGAACTTAGCCATGAAATTTGATATTAAAAAGGCCTTTGGCACCTTAGATTGGGGCTTTCTGCTAAATGTTCTTGCTGCCTTTGGTTTTGACAGTAAGTTCTGTGATTGGGTAAAGGTTATCTTGGAATCTGCTAAGCTGTCTTTTGCTGTGAATGGGAAACCTGTGGGTTACTTTTCTTGTAAAAGAGGGGTGAGGCAAGGTGACCCGCTTTCTCCTCTCTTATTCTGTTTTGCTGGGGATGTTTTGAGTAGAGGCATTTCCTATCTTGTCAATCATAATTTTTTAGCTCCTATGCCTGGCCCTAGGGGTTTCCAAACTCCTATCCATTTATTGTATGTTGATGACATCTTGGTCTTCTGCAAGGGAACTAAAAGGAATCTTAGAACTCTCATGGGCTTCTTTAAGGAGTATGGGGACATATCTGGTCAATTGCTTGGGTTGGACAAATGTAAATTCTACAGTAGTACTTTGACCCCTAGTAGATCAGTTGCAATTTCTGAAATTCTTGGTTTTGGCCCTGGGTCTTTTCCTTTCACCTATCTTGGGATCCCGATCTTTAAGGGTAAGCCAAGAATGGCGCACCTGAAGCCTATTGCAGATAGGATAAGAGCAAAGTTATCTTCTTGGAAGGGTTCCCTTCTATCTATTATGGGCAGGGTCCAACTAGTCAACTCAGTCATCACGGGTATGTTATCCTGTAGCTTCCATGTCTATCAGTGGCCTGCAGCCCTACTAAAAACAATTGATGACTGGATTAGAAACTTTGTGTGGTCAGGTGATGTTGACACGAGGAAAATTGTTACTGTGGCTTGGAATACTTTTTGCTCTCCTACTTGTGATGGGAGTCTTGGCCTTAAATCAGTTGCTTCTATTAACAAGGCCGCGATTTTGAAGCTCAGTTGGGATATTTTGTACAAGGACAGTCAGTGGTCATCCTTTTTAAGGTCCAGATTTATTAGGAACAATGTCCCAGTGACCTATCATATCAGATCTTCCATTATCCCTGCTGTAAAATATCACTTATCTGCTATTAAGGATAATACAACTTGGATTTTGGGAGATGGTAAAAGCATCAATTTCTGGAACGATAAGTGGTTGGACAAAACTTTGGCTGATATTCTTCACATTCCTGATTCAGTTGCTAAATCTCTGCAGGCTACTGTCAGTGATTTCATCACTTGTGGTCACTGGAGCTTCCCACAATCTCTTTTGGACATTGCCCCGAACCTCCCCCACATTTTCAAAAACATTCAGTTGCCCCTTTATGTGGACTGTGACCAGCCTGTTTGGTGTGGTAGTGATTCTGGTTTGATGTCTTTCAAGGAGGCTTATGACTTCCATCACCCTCATGGTCAATGCAAGCATTGGGGTAAATTGATTTGGTTAGGATCAGTTCCTCCTTCTAGGTCTTTCCTGATGTGGAGGTTGATACATGGAAAGCTTCCAATAGATGAGAACCTGCGTGCTAGAGGCTGTGTGTATGTTTCTATGTGTTGTCTTTGTGGCACTCACGATGAATCCTCCCAGCACCTTTTCTTTGAATGCCAATTCGCTGTCCAAACATGGTTGTGGCTGCAAAGTAAGCTAAACTATTCAGTTAACTACGCCTCAGCCTTGGAAGTTCTGCGAGTTTGTGATGCTAAGTGCAGCCCGCAATTGAAGGACATGTACCTTGTTGCGGTTCTTAACACAATTTGGTCCATATGGTTTTGCAGGAACCAATGTAGATTTAGTAATGTCAACATTAGTTGGAGAACAGCCTGCTCTATGATCCTGGCTCAAACCTCATTAGCTGGTTCGTTATCAAAAGGCCATATGTTCAGTTCTATTGCGGAGTTTCAGGTGCTAAAAGGCTTTGCTGTAACAACCCATGCTCCTAAAGCTCCTACTATTAAACAAGTAGATTGGTTTCCTCCCTCCTTTGGTTGGTTAAAGTGCAACACTGATGGGGCTGCTAAGGGATGCCCTGGACACGCTGGTGCTGGAGGAATTTTCAAAAACTCCGTTGGAGATTCCTTTGGTTGCTTCTCCTCCTATGTTGGTATTACATCTGCTTTTCACGCTGAGCTCAGTGCTGTCATGATTGCCATTGAGTTAGCCTTCAAGAAAGGCTGGAAAAACATCTGGTTTGAGTGCGACTCCACCTTGGTCGTTGCTTCAACTAAATATCACTCTCTAGTCCCTTGGAAAATCAGAGTCAGATGAAGAAATTGCATGATGATTGGTGATCAGTTGAATTTAATTTTCACTCATATTTTCAGGGAGGGCAACCAATGTGCTGATAAGTTAGCTTCCTTTGGTGCTTCTGGCTCTAGTTACACTTGGTGGGATAATTTTCCGGATTTTGTAAGGGCGGATTTCTATCATGATAAAATAGGATTACCTCAGTTCAGGTTTAGATAGCTTCCATGGGTCTTGGCATAGTCCCCCCATGCTTTCTCTTTGTATTCTCTATCTTTATATTAATAATATCTTGCAGGTGTGCTGCAGATGATTGGTAGGGTCTTGGGTGCCAACCTAGTTGGGATGCCTTGCTCTATTGTGATGCCTTTGCATGCCTAGCCTTTTATTAAAAAAAAATCAGAAATACAAGTTGGTGCATAATAAACAATACAAGGATTAGCATAAGATCCATGCTAAATTGACTTGTCTTCTAGCAAATTATACAAAGGAAAAAAATTTAGGTTTAATGAAATTTTTTGTCCCTACATTTAAGGTGAGTTTTGGTTTTAGTCTCTAAATTTTTTTTTTCAATGGTTTAGGACGGTAACAATTTCAAAACGTTGGTTTTAGTCATTGTGTTTCAAAACGTTGGTTTTGGTCCCTACGCATATCCTAGTATCTTCCATTAGCATCTCCAAGAACCACCTCCAACCCTCCTTTGTCTCCTTCTCAACCACTGCAAAAGCCAAGAGAAAATATTGATCATTTGGGTCCCTCCCAACTGATATCATTAGATATCCCTCGTACTTTATCTTTAGGTGGCAGTTATCAACCTCATAAAAAACCTATTTTGTAGCCTTCGAGACAGATATAGAAACTTCCAAACCTAGATTGCAAATTAAGACTAGGCCTATCTAACTTTAGGGATTATAACCAACATTTTGAAATTGTCATGAACCAAAACCATTACAAAAAAATGTTAGGGACCAAAACTGTGATACCCTAAACCCGGCATCACATCGTTACCCAAATACGGAAATATTTCTGATTTACAAAGCTGGTTACTTTCGAAAAGTATCATCTACTCGATGGACGAGTACACTAAAAACGGTAGTTTTTTTTTTGTTTTTTTTATTTGAGATGAAGGAATGAAACAAGATAAAGGTGATGAACACTCAGAACATGAATTGAAGACAACACATATATACATATATAACATGTCCCAATGAGATCCAGGTTTCAATACATAAGATAAGGCCTTATCAACAGCCATTGCAACAGAGTTACACGACTAGAAGATACAACTTAAAAGAGAGTAGGTAAGACATAGGGAAAGAGGGTCCGGAACCACATTCAAAAGATAACTCTAAAAGTCAGATGACGGAAGATTATCCACAAAACGCTCCGAACTGGTTACTGACACTGGCTGCAAGCAGGGTCTCTACAAAGGCTCCCACGAGACGAGACCTCAGGTGATGGATCTATAACGTCACCGCCCTCATCTACGGAATCGTCGTTGTCGTCATGATCCATAACATGATCCTTCGGCTCATCCTCCTCCATGACCTCATTGAAGTCTTCCTCAGGGTCCTCCTCGGGATCCTCCTCAATCGGTGCTGTCGGCTCTACGTCTAGTGGTGGTGGCTCAGGTAGCAGTCCGTGATCTCTGTAACGCCCTTCGTTACATTAGTGATCCCAAGATAAAATAAATAAAATATCCTTTAAAACATTTAATTAAAACATATATATCTCCTAACGAAAAATTAGAAAAAACATTAAAGTCTGAAAATGCCTCATATTAAATAATATAGTATTAAATTATCCATGTAATGAATATAGATATAAATAAATAAATAAATAAATAAATAAATCAAAAGCCTCAAAATTGGGCGTCTAACTACAATCCCAACGATAAATAATTGCGTCTAGCCACATACGGCTCCTTATTTAAGAACAGACTAACCAAACTAGAAAGATTATCTAATGGTGTCCACTAAGTCTTCATGCCTCTTCAGCCTCAATGACGTCCTCCTCGTGCTCTGAAAACAATGCTTAATAATGAGATATAAAATCCCAGTGATCAACAATACAGTTTTATAAAAACATTTTCGAAAATAGCGTTGTTCTCGTAAGTCGATGATATAGGAAAAACTGTCCATGGCACCCGCTAATTTTCAAAATAATATATATAAAGAAAATACTTTTAACATTAATAATAATCTCATCTCAATACACCACATTCCATATACCAGATAAATTCAAGTTTAATCCAAGCGGTCTGAAGACCTCCTAATTAAATTGGCCTCTTGCCGGCATGCCATAATTTCACACATCACACGACAATGGCGTCCCATTGCCCACCCCTACTCACGAGGAGTGTTTCGATGTCACCCTCCTGTCGGGGACATTTCCATTTCGATACCTCCCATGTGCACATGGTGGTATTTCTTCTTTTTCGACACCCCAACCTGTGGCGGTGTTACTTTCAATACTCCTTTTTAGGTAGTATTACTTATTTTCGACATCCCAATTATATGGGGATGTTACTTTCGATACCTCATTACGGTGGTATTACTTTTCGATACCCCTATCATAGGTGGTATTGCGGCAAACATCATACAATTCATCATAAGGCACAATTTCATGTCTCATACTTGTAACAATTCATTTACCAAAAATTAAATATTTGATTTTATCATGCATGTCAAATAAACTCACATGGCATAGAACACACCAATAAGCACGTCATTCAACTAATATGAATACCAATCATGTATTTCATGCCATCAGTAACAAGAATAAATACCCAATTTAATAATCCTTTTTATTTTAATTCAAAACCCCAAAAAATTATTTTATTAATAACACGCATCATTCAGTTAAAATCTCTCGAAAATTATAGGTAAATCACTCAACACAACAAACACATGTACCATGGAAAGGGTTATCAAAAGATATTGTTACTCACCTCTCGAATACCTCCAATGCGCTCTAAAAATTATTCATGATAAGGATTTGCGCTTCTCTAAAAATTCTTCTCCCGTTTGGTGGCGTTCTTGGATCTGTATTGTTAAGGTTGCACTGACAAGAAAGAACGAAACTGACAAAATGCTAAACTCTTGCAGCGCTCGCTCCTGTTCCACCTTTGTTTTCTTTTAGTTTATAACCTTTATATATCAAGTGTCAGGATTCCTTTAGGCTTTTTTTTTTAAATTTCACTGCGCTGCTTGGGCTTTTAACGCCCAATCCTTCTTTCTTCTTCTTTTTTTTTTTGTCATATATATTTATTTATATATATATATATATATATATAAATATATATAATTTTGTATTCTTTATATTACTTAATAAATTTCATTAAATCCTTATATTATCACTCCTTTACACTAAGTCTCTTATTTATATTTTATTTGCACTATACTTTTTAACAACTTATTATTATTATTATTATTATTATTATTTATTTATTTTTATTTTATTTTTTAAAATTAATTATGTTAGAATTTTAGGATGTTACATTTTCTCCCCTCCTTAAAGAATTTCGTCCCCGAAATTCATACACACGCACCTATTGTAACATATGTCATACTCAAAACTAAAATGTTATCATACCTTAGATAATAAAATATGGGTATTGACGAGCGATGTCCTCCTCCATCTCCCAAGTGGCTTCCTCAGGAGTCAATCCATCCCATAACACTTTCACCAATGGAATCGCCTTGTTCCTTAGAGTCTTAGTGCTCTTGTCCAGGATTTGACTAGGCTTTGGCTTATAGATCAAAATTATCCTTCAATTGTACAGACTCGAGAGCTATCACACGAGATTCATCAGACACATATTTTCTGAGTTGTGACACATGGAAAACATCAGGAAGGTTTGCCAACTACGGTGGAAGAGCCAATTGATAAGCAACAGGCCCGACTCTTTCAAGGATTTGGAAAGGTCCAATGAAACGAGGATTTAGTTTGCGGACTTTCATCGACCTCCCTACCCCCGTCTTAGGAGTGACTCTCAAAAATACATGTTCACACTCCTGGAATTCTAGAGGCTTTCTCCTTTTGTCGGTATAGCTCTTTTGTCTACTCTGCGCCGTGCGCATCCTCTCCCTAATCATTTTGATTCTCTCAGAGGTTTCCTGGACCAATTCAGGTCCTATCAAGGTTTTCTCACCTACCTTACACCAACATAAAGGGGACCTACACTTTCTCCCATATAGGGCCTCATAGGGTGCCATGCATATACTAGTGTGGTAACTATTGTTATACGCAAACTCAATGAGAGGTAGGAACCTATCCCAACTCCCTCCTTCATCCAAGATACACGCTCTAAGCATGTCCTCAAGGGTCTGAATGGTCTGCTCTGACTGACCATCCGTTTGGGGATGATAGGCCGTGCTAAGGTTCAACTTAGTCCCAAAGGCTTGCTGAAAAGCTCTCCAAAATCTAGAGGTAAACCTCGGGTCTCTATCCGACACTGTGGATGTGGGTATCCCATGAAGCTTGACTATTTCCTTGATATAGAGGTATGCCAACTTGTCTAAGCTATAGGTTGCCTTAATTAGCAAGAAGTGGGCAGACTTGGTCAACCTATCCACTATCACCCAGATGGCATCTAAACCCAAACGAGTCCTAGGTAACCCCATCACAAAATCCATAGAAATCCTATCTCATTTCCATTGAGGAATTTCTAAAGGCTGCAACAAACCCGAAGGTCTCTTATGTTCTATCTTAACCTTTTGACATACTAAACACTTGGCTACAAAGCTAGCCACATCCCGTTTCATTCCTGGCCACAAATACATCTTCTTTAGATCTTGGTACATCTTGGTTATCCCTGGATGTGTGGTGAACTTCCCCTTATGCACTTCCTCTAAAACTTTCTCTCTAAGGCTCCCCTCCTTAGGAATAACGATTTTATTCTTAAACAACACTAGACCATCAGTAGACAACACATAATTCTCTTGATCTAAAAGAGACTGTAACTCCTGGTCTAAAAGTTGTTCTCGCCTAGTCATTTCTCTAAGGTCACTGCAAATTTCCAGCCTATTCAACTTCAAGCTTAGAGCACTAAGAGATACATTTAGATTCATGTCCCTGAACTCCTCTAACATATTCACCTCTCGGACCATTAAACTTGACACATGCAAGGTTTTCCTACTGAGTGCATCATCCACCACATTGGCCTTCCCTGGATGGTACTTCAACTCGAAATCATAGTCCTTAAGGAATTCCATCCACCTCCTTTGCCTCATATTCAATTCTTTCAGGTCAAACAAGTACTTAAGGCTCTTATGATCACTAAAAACCTCAAACTTTGCACCATACAAATAGTGCCTCCAAATCTTAAGAGCAAAGACTACTGCTGCTAAATCAAGGTCATGAGTAGGGTAATTCACCTCATGCGTCCTAAGCTGCCTAAATGCATATGCCACTACCCTACCTTCCTGCATCAACACACAACCTAAACCATTCTTAGAAGCATCACAATATACCATAAAACCCACTGAAGGATCTGGAATGGTTAAGACCGGTGATGACACCAATCTCCTCTTAAGCTCCTCAAAATTCTCTTCGCATTCCTTATCCCACTAGAAAGATTTTCCTTTCCTAGTCAACTTGGTAAGAGGTAAAGCTAGCCTAGAGAACCCTTCTATGAATTTCCTATAGTAACCTGCCAGTCCTAGGAAACTCCTCACTTCCGTCACTGACTTAGGTTGCTCCCATCCAAACACTGCATCCACCTTACTAGAGTCAATCGCTACACCACTCCTAGATATGGTATGTCTTAAAAACTTCACCTCATCAAGCCAAAATTCACACTTTTCTGGCTTTGCATACAGTTGTTCTTCCCCCAGAATCTGCAACATTGACCTCAAATGCTCTTCATGATCCTCTAGTGTCCTAGAGTATATCAAAATATCATCTATGAACACCATCACAAAGCTATCCAAGAATGGCCTAAAGATCTGATTCATGTAGTCCATAAAAACGGCTGGGGCATTAGTCACACCAAAGGGCATCACTACATACTCATAGTGCCCATACCTTGTCCTAAAGGCTGTCTTAGGAATGTCCTCATTCTTGACTCTAATTTGGTGGTATCCCGATCTTAGATCTATTTTGGAAAACACCGACGCTTCCCTCAACTGGTCTAAGAGGTCATCTATCCTAGGCAAAGGGTATTTATTCTTGATGGTCACTTTGTTCAACTGCCTATAGTCAACACATAACCTCATGCTCCCATCCTTCTTTTTCACCAGGAGGACATGTGCTCCACAGGGTGACACACTAGGCCTAATAAACCCCTTCCCTAGCATCTCCTCTAACTGTTTCTTAAGCTCGCTCAACTCTAAAGGTGTCATTCTATAAGGCGCTACCGATACTGGTCCACTCCCTGGCACTAGATATATGTTAAACTCAACTTCCCTAATCGAAGGCAAGCTAGAGACATCCTTAGGGAAAACATCCTGGAATTCACACACCACAGGTATAGCCGTCACATCACTGTCAGCCTCTATCTTAGCAGAGAATAAGAGTATATATCCTTGAGCTCCCTCAACTAAGCACTTATGACAAGCAACAGCAGAAACAATAGAACTGGGTACGGGGAAAATCATTAGACATTGGATGTGAAGAGATAAGGATATTTTTGTCAGAATGCTTATGGTAATGAGTCTAGATGCCAATAAGTCAATATCAAGAATAACATACAATACATAGATAACAATAAGGTTGATGTCATAAGGAGTGTCTTGACGCACAAGGAAACAATTTAAGCAGCCAATGGAAGAACAAGAATATCCCTATAGGAGTAGAAACGTATGAATCAAAGGACAAATGAAAGATTGGTATCTCCAAATTTTCACACATAAAGGATGTATCAAGGAATGCGTTGCTCCTGAATCAAACAATATAATAATTTTTGTTTTCCTTAACGAGTGGGAGAAATTCAGCCTCCTTCGGATCTAAGCTGCCTCAGAATGATGGCGAATTGTTCTTCTCGAATTTGAAAAGCCCCACGTGCTAAGAGTCCTAAGTTGTCACAACTCCATCAGTAACTGGCCTCCATCCCCTTTCAGTTGACGGAGAGTCTCCGTCTGCCCTTGCATAGATTTGGCCATACAATCCAAAGCTACTGCAAGTGCAACATTCGTCTCTCGCCTATTAGTCGCCATAAATCTGCTCACTACCAATGAAATACTGGACTGATCAGGTCCAATATCCCAAAGAATAGCATGCAGCATCTATAACTCTAACAAGCATCCTATGCGCCCAAGTTTTATTTTAGAAAAAGCCCATTACCGCAGTCCGATTTAGAATCGAACTGCTCTGATACCATAAATTTAACGCCCTTCGTAACATTAGTGATCCCAAGATAAAATCAATAAAATATCCTTTAAAACATTTAATTAAAACATATATATCTCCTAACGAAAAATTAGAAAAAACATTAAAGTCTGAAAATGCCTCATATTAAATAATATAGTATTAAATTATCCATGTAATGAATATAGATATAAATAAATAAATAAATAAATAAATCAAAAGCCTCAAAACTGGGCGTCTAACTACAATCCCAACGATAAATAATTGCGTCTAACCACATACGGCTCCTTATTTAAGAACAGACTAACCAAACTAGAAAGATTATCTAATGGTGTCCACTAAGTCTTCACGCCTCTTCAGCCTCAACGACGTCCTCCTCGTGCTCTGAAAACAATGCTTAATAATGAGATATAAAATCCCAGTGATCAACAATACAGTTTTATAAAAACATTTTCGAAAATAGCATTGTTCTCAGCCGGTGCGGTAACCGGAAAAACTGTCCATGGCACCCGCTAATTTTCAAAATAATATATATAAAGAAAATAATTTTAACATTAATAATAATCTCATCTCAATACACCACATTCCATATACCAGATAAATTCAAGTTTAATCCAAGCGGTCCGAAGACCTCCTAATTAAATTGGCCTCTTGCCGGCATGCCATAATTTCACACATCACACGACAATGGCGTCCCATTGCCCACCCCTACTCACGAGGAGTGTTTCGATGTCACCCTCTTGTCGGGGACATTTCCATTTCGATACCTCCCATGTGCACATGGTGGTATTTCTCCTTTTTCGACACCCCAACCTGTGGCGGTGTTACTTTCGATACTCCTTTTTAGGTAGTATTACTTATTTTCGACATCCCAATTATATGGGGATGTTACTTTCGATACCTCATTATGGTGGTATTACTTTTCGATACCCCTATCATAGGTGGTATTGCGGCAAACATCATACAATTCATCATAAGGCACAATTTCATGTCTCATACTTGTAACAATTCATTTACCAAAAATTAAATATTTGATTTTATCATGCATGTCAAATAAACTCACATGGCATAGAACACACCAATAAGCACGTCATTCAACTAATATGAATATCAATCATGTATTTCATGCCATCAGTAACAAGAATAAATACCCAATTTAATAATCCTTTTTATTTTAATTCAAAACCCCAAAAAATTATTTTATTAATAACACGCATCATTCAGTTAAAATCTCTCGAAAATTATAGGTAAATCACTCAACACAACAAACACATGTACCATGGAAAGAGTTATCAAAAGATATTGTTACTCACCTCTCGAATACCTCCAATGCGCTCTAAATATTATTCATGATAAGGATTTGTGCTTCCCTAAAAATTCTTCTCCCGTTTGGTGGTATTCTTGGATCTGTATTGTTAAGGTTGCACTGACAAGAAAGAACGAAACTGACAAAATGCTAAACTCCTGCGGCGCTCGCTCCTGTTCCACCTTCGTTTTCTTTTAGTTTATAACCTTTATATATCAAGTGTCAGGATTCCTTTAGGCTTTTTTTTTTAAAATTTCACTACGCTGCTTGGGCTTTTAACGCCCAATCCTTCTTTCTTCTTTTTTTTTTGTCATATATATTTATATATATATATATATATATAATTTTGTATTCTTTATATTACTTAATAAATTTCATTAAATCCTTATATTATCACTCCTTTACACTAGGTCTCTTATTTATATTTTATTTGCACTATACTTTTTAATAACTTATTATTATTATTATTATTATTTATTTTTATTTTTTTAAATTAATTATGTTAGAATTTTAGGATGTTACAAGCTCGCAGTGTGTGAAGGTAATACCAAATCGGAGGCAGAGCTACCTTCCTAGTTTCCACAGTGTGGCTTCTACGGATTGGGTCTCCATCAGCATTTAAATCGGTCGTTGTGATTGCTCCGTGGTATGTGGCAGATGTCGCCCCTGGGTGTATCTGCCATGCCCCAGCAATCCCTGCGTCGTCGAAGACCTCAATATTTGATGTTGTCGGTGCAAGCGGGATATTGGTATCCATTTGGACTCATGTACATATGGCGATACCAAAAAGGAAGAGAGAATAACAAGTAGAAATGTAAGAGTGAGACATCGACAACGGATATACTGCACAACAACCATACACACATGCATATAGTCATTGAATATCCCTAGGCAATCCCCTCTTAATTTCTGTGAAGGTAAGAAGATTAGATGCTCGACGAGGTAAGTCCCGAACGTTGTCGTTTCCTCCGCGATAGAAGTCTAAGGTTATGAACACAAAATCACAAGTTAAAATCACAACAAGAACACTAAACCACAAGGTATAGGTTCGGCCAAGACTAGTTCTTAGGGTTAGAGATTCCCAAAAATTATACAACTCATGGATTTATGATCCTTAAGTGTTAGGAGTTCATCAACAATGATCATTTAACAAAGATGAATTAAAATTCCACTAAATTAAAAACATAGGGCATTCGGCCAAGGCTAGTAAAATAGGCTAGCATTCACTAAATTTTCCAATCTCTTAGGCTTAGCATCCGTATGTGTTAAGGAGCTCAAAACCATGATCATTTTGGAAAAATAAGAACAAGGTATCCTAGGTCCATAACCTTCTAGGTTCGGCCTTCATAGGATTCATAGACTAGAGATCTTTAAACTTTCCAATCTCTTAGACTTAGCACCCAAATATCTTATGGAGCTCAAGTCCATGATCATCTTGGAAAAATGAAAGTAACACATACTAGCTTTAATAACATAAAATAAACAGGTTATAAATCATTAAACTTTCCAATCCCTTAGACTTAGCACCCAAATATCTTATGGAGCTCAAGTCCATGACCATCTTGGAAAAATGAAAGTAACACATAGTAGCTTTAATAACATAAAATAAACAAGTTATAAATCCTTAAACTTTCCAATCTATTAGACTTAGCATCCAAATATCTTATGGAGCTCAAGTCCATGATCATCTTGGAAAAATGAAAGTAACACACACTAGCTTTAATAACATAAAATAAACAAGTTATTAAGAGTTCTAAACACATGATCAATACTTGGAAAGTTGAAACATAGTATCCTAGGCCTACTTATTCATATTTTTAGGTCATCATAGGAACAAGCTATCAAAACTTCCAAGATTTATAGATTCAAGATCAAGGGATAGTTAGAAACTCAAACACATGATCATATTCCAAAAGTTGAAACAAACACTTCCTAGGTCACAAATTCAAGCATTCGGTCTTCATTGGAAGAGATGGATAGAGATTTTTTTTTTACACAACCTCTTAGTATGTGAAAATATAAGCTAATACAAGACTATAGAAAGTGGTTTCAACTCAAAAGGAGCTTTCTACCAGTTTTAGAGAGATTTTAGAAGGTTAAAGCATATAAAGAACACATAAAGTAAACTAAGAAATAAAAGATTAAACTTGAAAAAATATTTATATGAGAGCATTACCCTTAGTATAAGGAAGAACTTTAATGAAGAACTTAAGTAGAAAAGATGAATAAAAACTAAAGCTTTAAGAGCTTGAACTTTTAGAAGAAAAAAAGAAGATGGACTTTAATGGAGGTTGAAGGATGAGGATTATGAAGTGAAAATGAAAGGGGTATATATTGGGAAAGGGGGGAGAGTTCACGGCCAAAGGGGGAGAGGGGGGAGCTTGTTGAGCAAGCTTGGTGGTTTAATGCTTCATGCTTGATTGGATGGAGAAGAGAGAGAAATGACTTTTTGGATTAGAATAGTATTATAATTTGAAAAGTGTGATGATTGTACTTTTAGAGTGTGTCATAGCCCTTTCCATCATGTCTCCTTACTTCTTTTATGGTCCATAATCTGCTCCATTTGGTACCCGTTTGTATTTTCGATCGTAATTATTCCGACGTTTTCATCCGAATAAAATATTTTATTTTATTTTTGCACGAAAATTTTCAAAATAAACAAGGTTGAAGGAAACATAATAAAAACACTAACTATCTCGTTCACGGGTCAAAATTACGTTTTCTGCACAGTAAACTTGTACCGGCAGTGAAAACACAGACCGGCTTCCGTCTGAATTTTCAACCGAAAATTTTACCGTGACTTCATATGATATAACAACACAAGAAAATGATTTTATTTTAATTAAAATCATCCTCTGAGTTTAATCTAAAATAAACACATTTAAATATGTATTTACTGTTACATAAAACGTAGGAAAAACAGTGTGTTACAAAAACCCAAATTCACCTAAAATGTAGGGACTAATAAGTTCGTTAAACCAAAATTTTATCTTGCTTAGTCAATTCAATCTATTTTTTTAAGTTCTTGAAATAGCTCTAGAATTAAGTTTTAGATTATCTAATAAGTAACATATCGTTGTATTTTTCTCTTTCGTATACTGTATGGGGTGGGGAGGGGTTTTATTTGTTTGGTTTTGTGTTGGTAACATGTTTCTTGCATCCCTATTTTTGGTCCACAGATACAAAAATATTGGCCATTGGTCAAAATACCAAGATAAGGAGGCCCAAAGGGCATACAACCAAAGCCTAGGAAGCAACATAGCGATGTGACCCAGCTAAAAACTATATAAACGGGCCTAATCCAACATCAATATCTTCGACTAGATCTCTTGGAAAGATCTCCATCTGTTTCTGAGTGTTTCATATTTGAAGAAACGAGGGTGGGATCGTTACATGCATTATTTTATTACTTTCAACCGAAACAAGAATTGATAAATAAGGTTTAACTATTGAGTAGGTCCCTGAACTATTTGAGAATTTTTCACTAGGTCCCTATACTTAAAAATTTGTAATTGGATCTCCAAACTTTTATAAAGTTTTCAATTGGGTCCCTATACTAAAAAAATTTCTAATTGGGTCCCTGAACTAATATAAAATTTTCAATGGAATCCCTGAGGTAGGGTTCCATGAAGAGGTCTTTAAGTTTGCTGATGTGAAACGTGACTTGGAATTCCCCCAAATTTGTATTTAGGGTTGCAAGAGACCAAAATGTTGAGGCAAAAAACCAAAACGTGACTTGCGAATGTTTTTCCTCCATCTGAGCAAATAGTCAATTCCTTCCTCGATTTATGTTTTACGGTTGTATATCCCTTCCTTGAAATAATTTCATCCAAAGTAGTTCCCTCACTTACAACTTCCTACATCTCACTTCATCTTTTTACATCTTTCTACATTTTGTTGTGTACATGTCTCAAGGTTAGGTTTGTCTTCTAGCCAAACTACTCATAAATGGTCAGCTTGGATGAAATCAGTTATATTCCGTCCAATTCAACATATCACTAACGAATTTTATAATTTAGGGACCCCATTGAAAACTTTATATAAGTTCAGAGACCCAATTAAAAACTTTTTAATTCAGGGACCCAATTAAAAACTTTATAAAAGTTAGAGGACCCAATTACAAAATTTTTTAGTATAGGGACCTATTTGAAAATTCCTAAATAGTTCAGGAACCTACTCAATAGTTAAGACTAGTGTATTTAACTCGTGCCATACACGGGTACATATATACTGCTTATGAACATTTCTATAAACTAATGGTAATGTTAAACTCTTTTCAATATGTTGTTGGTAATCATATGAAATTTTTTCTTCTCTCTCTTCAAAATCAAATCAATTTATTTGAACATTAAATTGTTTTAATACGAAATTGGAAATCAATATCTAACCATTGAAACATTCATGAAATTTAAAAATTCAAATTTTACTCATTATTTTTAAATTAATGAAATTCTGACCATTGACATCATTTTCTTCAAATCAATGTGAGTGCGACACATTTGCAAATTATAAAGCGAAGAATGTGGTATTGCCATGTATTAAAAAATTGCTTGAGGAGAGGTTTGATGAGTAACACTTGGAGTTTTTCATTTGAGATTATCCTCAAATGTTTATAGATATAGATATAGACATGGATACGAATATGAATAAGCTTGAATTCTCAAATGGACAACTGAACAGAACATTTAAAGCTATCTAATTTTACAATATGCTTTCCAATCCAAATCATATTCAATCAACAAATTAGTATTGCATATAAAGATATCAAATGTTGTAAGTGGTCTATCCAAGTATATAAGTGTTTACTTTTTATTGCAATTGGAAGCATCACTAATATGCCATTCTGCATGTTTTTATTAGGGAAAACTGGAGAGTGAAGGAAAAAGACGTATGAGAATATATCCTACTACTTGTTATAGAGCCGGTATGACCAAAGAAGCAGGTTGTCTGACTTGCTGGTTTGGCTTTGTAGTAATTGTTCTTAAACTTAATATATATTCTGCTATACCCTTTGTATAAGCTTCATGTATATTTTCTTCTTTGTGTTAACGCTATTGCTTGCTTGCTTGCACTCATTATAGGTTCATAGGTTTATTTTTATTTGTTTTGATAGTTTGCCTTCCAGTTTGATAACGAGGAACAACTAATTGCCATTTAGATGGAATATGGAATATGGACTATGGAAGTAGCATGGGTTTTGTGTAGTACGTCTATTCTTTATTGGTTGCTTGCCATTCATTGAGTTATTTTATTCTTTGGCTTGCTTTGTAAAAGGCCAAAATTTTATAATATTCATTGATCAACCATTTTTATAAAATTAAAGATGTGTAAAGTTTTTGAAACCAGAATACATTTAAGCTAAGTTTATATTATATTTTATATTCAAATGGCTTCTTCTTTAAAGGGAGACATCTATGCTACATCTTGTCATGTTTGGATTCACTCATGTGTTAGTGTGTCTTCTTCACTCCAATATAATTTGGTTCTGTGTGATCTATTGCTGACTCATATTATTTGCCCAATATAATTTGATAATTCCTGTATTTATAGTTGATATGAGATTTTTGCTTTGTCCTAGTTGTTGTGTGCAATGCTATCTTGTTGTTCCATACTCTCAAGCTTGAAAGAGGTAATATGCCTATGCATAACTGACAGAGGATTGCTTATGTAGGCATGTATTCCTTAAAGTTAAAGAAGTTAGATCTCTACAGGTTCGTGAATCAATTTTAAGCACTTAAACATTATGTTTGAGAGCCATGTACCGATGGTTTGAAGAACATAAACACCAATTTTCTCATGTGTTAATTTGATTATTCTTGACTCTGAGCATCTCTATTATTCTTCCATTTTGCTCATGTTGTCTATCTATTTTGATTTTTGGATGTCATTATAGAATGCATCTGCACAATTGAAAGAGAACTCTGACATATGTAGGAGAAAGGAGAAGAAAATCTGAAAAGGAAGTTGACATTGAACCCGCACAACACCCGAGATGAGGAAGAGAGGAAGATCATGAGGATGAATGATCATGATGGAGAACTTTGATCAATTAGCTATGTTTTGTTCCTTGTTTTGTAGACTTGGATTAAGTAGTTATACTCTATTTCTTGTTTTGTAAACTTGTTGTGAACCGTTTGTAATAGACATATGAATTGGCAATGGAATGTTTTGAACTTGTTTTGTAAACTTGTTTAAATTATAATTAGCTATGTAATATACTATGAATTCGTTAGGGAAGAATATGAAATTAGCTATAAGTTACCTAAGTAATAGTTTCAGGAATGCAAAACTTATATTAACTTAACTGTGAATTAGCAACAAATTAGCTAGGAAAGTGCTATGATATTAGCCATACATTTGCTACGAAATTGACAATATCCTAGCTATGTAGTTAGGAAAAAGTAATTTTGAACAACTTATTACTATGGATTAGATAAAAAAATAGCTAGGACTTTTTAACATTAACTACGAATTAGCTAGAATAATTTTCGTATCTAATTTGCCGCTCAATTCATGCTACCATTGTTTTTGTAGTAATGTTGTAGCTAATCTATAGCTAGGATTATTTGCTAGAGATTAGCTACGAATTAACTATTAAATTTATCGTAGCTAATCATGTAATTTCTTGTAGTGGATCAACCACATGTTGTCACACTAAATAATTTAAGAATGAATATACTTTTATTTGCTCACTTTAAAATAAACTCAATTTAAAAGCAACTTTTACTAATTAAGAATGAATGATTATTCTTTTCTATGTTTACTATTCAATTGCGGGGAGAGAAGAGGGCAAGAGAAAATTATGAGACAAGATGTCAATACGAAAAATATGACCCAGCTAAAAACTATATAAACGGGCCTAATCCAACATCAATATCTTCGACTAGATCTCTTGGAAAGATTTTGGTATGTTTCTGAGTGTTTCATATTTGAAGAAACAGGGGTGGCAATGTGGGATCGTTCCATGCATTATTACTTTTAACCGAAACAAGAATTGATAAATAATAAATTAATTATGGTCTGTTTCTTGCATTCAACCGTTTTTCTTTTTATACAAAGGTTTTGCTTATCAGTATTCAAAGCCTTTTAAGAACATTCATGGAGGAATCCAATAAAAGCAATTATTTATTAGAGCATCTTCCTTAAGAGTTGTTTAACAAATTCTTAAAACTAAGGATAAATTCTTATTGATGTTAGATTATATAGTTTTATTTATTTATTTATGTCTCATGGGTAATATAGTCTTTTGCTTGTTGCCTATTTATATTTATTTCTTTTGTTATCTATTGTAACCTAAGACTCATATTACATTCTAATGAAACCCTAGCAGCCATTCTTCTTCCCTTTGTTCTATCTTCATCTTCTTTATACCGTTTTACTGTTGTATTGTTTCTCTTAACATGGTATCAGAGCAAGGTTGATCTCATCCAAGGTATTTGATGTATTGGCATTCAATCTAGATGCAGTAGTTTGTTTAAAAAAAAAGTAGAATTTGGTACATCACGCATTACGCAGCCGCTACCAAGGACCCTCTATCTTTTAATTTGCGTCAGGTACCTTCTACCTTTTAATTTGCGTCAGGTTCTCTCCTTATTTGCATCAGGTCTTCTTTCCATCAATTGGCACATGAATTTGGATTGCACCTTTATGGTACAGCATGGATATGAAGTGTCCCTTTCGTTGCCATCCAAAATTTGTTCTTCCAATATGACCCCTTTGCAGTAACTGGGTTTTTCCTATTTTTCTTCATTGTTTGTGTTAATTGGTATATTGGGCATTTTATAATAGTAGCAATGGCCAGTGAAAAAGATGATTCTCTTCAATCTATTAGTGTACAATTGAATGGGTAAAATTATTCATATTGGAGTTATGTTTTGAAGAATTTTTTGAAAGGCAAGAGAATGTGGGGCTATGTTTCTGGAACCTCTGAGAAACCAAAAGATAACAAAGATGGAAAATATGCAACTGAACTGGAATCCTGGGAAGCAAATAATTCGAAGATCATTACATGGATTAATAATTCTGTCTCGCAGTCAATAGGCATTCAATTAGCAAAATATGAAACAGCCAAGGAAGTCTGGGATCATTTGAAAAGGTTGTATGTGCAGTCCAATTTTGCTAAGCAATACCAGCTGGAGATTGATATTCGGGCTCTTCAACAAAACAACATGAGCATCCAAGAATTCTATTCTGCTATGTCCAACCTTTGGGATCAATTGGCTCTTACCGAATCTTCAGAATTACAAGCTTTCAAAGCATACACTGATCGTAGAGAAGAACAACGCCTAGTTCAATTTTTGATGGCTCTTCGGGATGATTTTGAGGGGATTCGTGGATCCATTCTACACCGCAATCCACTCCCAACTGTTGATTCGGTGGTTAATGAGTTGTTAGCTGAAGAAATTCGCCTCAAGTCTCAATCTGATAAAGAGAATGTTGACAAAGGGATCCTCCCCAATCCTAATTTATCTGTTTTTGATGTTCCTTCTAATAAAGGTAAATCTTATGGAAAGGTTGGTTATGATGAGTGTAGCTTCTATAAGAATAAAGGCCATTGGAAAGCCCAATGTCCAAAATTGTTGAACAAGCCACAACAAACACAGCAACCTTCTCAATGGAGACCTCCAAGTCAGTTTAACCAACGAAACATCAAGCACTTCAGGCCTCCAGCACCTAATACTAATGCGAGTTATCCTCTCCGTCCGATGAGAGCACATCTCTCTCTAGTCCTTGATAGTTGATCTTCTTTGAGCAATTTCAGAGGTTTCTTGCCACACAGCCATCTGCCATGTCTGCTATGTCTGCCCATTCCAATATAGGTTCGTCCTCCTCTAGCTCATCAGGTATATCCCCATCCTTATGGATCCTTGACTCTGGAGCATGTCATCATATGTCATCTGATTTAAACTCTTTTGTGTCCTTATATCCTGTTTCATCTATACCAATCATAACTGCTGATGGAACCCCTCTCCAGTAGCAGGAACTGGGTCTGTTTCCACGTCTCATTTGTCCATTCCAGATGTTTACTATATTCCTAAATTACGTGTTAGTCTTATTTCTGTTAGTCAATTATGTGATTCTGGTTACTCAGTTTTATTTTCTTCCACTTCTTGTTATGTGCAGGATTTGCAATCCCAGAGGCTGATTGGGATAGGCCGTAGACAGGGGGGACTTTATGTTTTGGATGAGCTAAGAGCTCCAGATGTTGCAGCTGCTAGTGCTGACTTGTCATCTTTTCATTTAACCTCCTCTTCTTCTAGTTTTTATTTATGGCATTCTCGTCTTGGTCATGTTTCTTCTTCCCGCTTGCAATATCTGGCTTCTACAGGAGCTTTAGGAAAGTTACAAACTAATGATATTTCTGATTGTTGTGGTTGCAAACTTGCTAAATTTTTTGCTTTGCCTTTCTGTAAAAGTATTTCAACTTAGGTTGTACCTTTTGACTTGATCCATTCTGATGTATGGGGACCATCCCCAACTGTTACTAAAGGTGGTTCTAGATATTATGTATCTTTCATTGATGATTGCACTCGTTATTGTTGGGTTTATCTTATGAAACATCGTTATGATTTTTTAAGCATTTATCACATGTTTTGTGCTTTGGTTAAAACTCAGCATAATGCTGTTATTAAGTGCTTTAGATGTGATCTAGGTGGTGAATATACTTCCAACAAATTTTTTGAATTACTTGCCTTTGATGGGACTTCTCACCAAACCTCTTGCACTGATACTCCTGAACAGAATGGAGTTGCTGAAAGAAAACACCGTCATATTGTTGAAACTGCTCGTTCTCTTCTTTTGTCTGCTTCTGTCCCAAGTGAGTTTTGGGGGGAAGCTATCCTCACTGCTGTTCATGTCATTAACCGGATCCCATCTTCTGTCACTTCAGGTTTGTCTCCCTTTGAAAAATTATATGGTTGTGCTCCTGATTATACTAACATGAGAGTTTTTGGTTCTACTTGCTTTGTTCTTCGTCCGCATGTAGAACGTAGTAAGTTATCTTCTCAGTCAGTGATCTGTGTTTTTCTTGGTTATGGTGGTGGTCAGAAAGGTTATCATTGTTATGACCTTGCAAATCAAAAATTGTATGTCTCACGTCATGTTGTGTTTCTTGAACATATTCCATTTTATTCTGTTCCTTCTAGTTCACATGGTCTTACCAAAACTGATCTCATCCGTATTGACCCTTTTTCCACGGATTCAGACATTACACCTCCTTTAGTTACTCATAGTCAAAATAACTCTAATGTTGAGCTTTGCAGGGTTGACACTAGTAGTTCTGCTAATCCAGAAGCCTCCTTTGTCCCCAGGCCTCCCCAAGAAGCTTCTGTAATTGTGGATCCTCATCTTCCTCGGTATCCTCCTCGTGAACGTAAGTCCACTAAATTACCTGATTTTGTTTATTTTGTCTATTCCACTTCCTTTCCTTCCTTTTTAACCTCAATTCACAGTTTGTCTGAGCCATCTTCTTATAAAGAGGCAGTTCTTGATCCCTCCTGGCAGCAAGCTATGGCAGAGGAACTTTCTGCTTTGAACAAGACAGATACTTGGGACCATGTCTCTCTTCCACCAGGAAAAACTGCAATTGGCTCTCGTTGGGTATATAAGATCAAAACCAAGTCTGATAGGTCTATTGAGAGATATAAAGCTCGTCTGGTTGCTAAGGGGTTTTCTCAACAATATGGCATGAATTATGAAGAAACTTTTGCTCCTGTTGCCAAAATGACCACTATCTGTACCCTTATTGCAGTTGCATCTATCCGTCAATGGCATATTTCGCAAATGGATGTTAAAAATGCCTTCTTGAATGGTGATCTTCAAGAAGAAGTTTATATGGTTCCTCCTCCGGGTGTTTCTCATAATCCAGGTGAAGTTTGTAAATTGAAGAAGGATCTCTATGGTCTTAAACAAGCTCCTCGTGCTTGGTTTGAAAAGTTCTCCATTGTGATTGAATCCCTTGGTTTCTACTCTAGCCCCCATGATTCTACCTTGTTTATCAGGTGCACTCCTCAAGGTCGTATCTTACTCTCTCTATATGTTGATGACATGATTATTACTGGGGATGATGTTGATGGGATTATAGATTTGAAACTCCAATTAGCCCGACAATTTGAGATGAAAGACTTGGGTACTCTTCGTTACTTTTTAGGGATTGAGGTCGCCTACTCTCCTCGAGGCTACCTTCTTTCTCAATCTTAGTATATTGGCAACATTCTTGAACAAGCTCGTCTATCTGATACGAAGGCAGCAGACACCCCTCTTGAGCTTAATGCTCGATATGCCTCATCTGATGGTGTCCCCTTACCAGACCCTTCTTTATATCGTAATCTTGTTGGCAGCTTGGTGTATCTTACCATTACTAGGCCTGATATTGCTTATGCAGTGCATGTTGTTAGTCAGTTTGTTTCTTCTCCTACTACAGTTCATTGGGCAGTTCTTCTTCGTATTCTTCGTTATCTTCGGGGCACTCAATTTCAGAGCCTCTTATTTCCTTCATCTTCTTCATTGGAATTGCGTGCTTACTCAGATGCAGATTGGGGTGGTGATTCCACCGATCGTAAATCTACTACAGGGTTTTGCATTTTCCTAGGGGACTCTCTTATTTCTTGGAAGAGTAAGAAGCAAGCAGTTGTTTCTCGATCTTCTACGGAAGCTGAGTATCGTGCCATGGCATCCACCACTGCAGAAATCGTTTGGTTGCGCTGGTTACTTGACTCTATGGGTGTCTCCTCCTCTGCACCCACTCCTATGTATTGTGATAATATGAGTGCCATACAAATCACTCGCAACTCAGTCTTTCATGAACGCACCAAGCATATTGAGATTGATTGTCATTTCACTATACATCATTTTCAGCAGGGAACCATCACTTTGCCCTTTGTATCATCCTCCATGCAGATTGCTGACTTGTTCACCAAGTCACATTCCACTACACGCTTTCGTTTCTTAATTAGCAAACTCTCGATGCTTCCTGTTGATGCATCGCGAGTTTGAGGAGGGATGTTAGATTATATAGTTTTATTTATTTATTTATGTCTCATGGGTAATATAGTCTTTTGCTTGTTGCCTATTTATATTTATTTCTTTTGTTATCTATTGTAACCTAAGACTCATATTACATTGTGATGAAACCCTAGCAGCCATTCTTCTTCCCTTTGTTCTATCTTCATCTTCTTTATACCGTTTTACTGTTGTATTGTTTCTCTTAACAATTGAATTGTACATTGGAACAAGTTGATATAGAGATCACATGTACAAACGGTTGCTTCTATAAGAGTATATTGCTGGTTGCTTGTGGGGTTCTTAACCATTCTTGCTTCTATAAGAGTATATTTCTCGTGATGTATTTCTAGCAATATTACAAAATCTGGATCGGTCATCAACTCGATCAGGATATTGAGTTAGTAGGCCACTGGTAAAAAAATATACTATATACATCAATAAATGTATAAAAAAAGTTCATAATACTAAAAAATTTATATAGATATTGAATTTCTTTATTCTATTAATTTTTTTATCATATAAACATATTTGTTTTGCTTCATCGTCATAATCGGTTTATTTCCTTTTTTCCAAAGTCTTGCATTTTGTATTTAATTTTGTAACACCCCAGTTTTTACGGTTTTTCAAAATCGATAAAATATATTTGTTTATATTATTTTTATTGGAATAATGCTTATTCGGACTTTTATTTTTGTTTATCTTATGATGCTTAATCTTGAGTAAATTTATTTACTCTTTTAAATTTATTTTTTTGGGTGCGTTAGCACTGGCTTATTTCAGTGTAAGCACACTTGCTAGACAATAATCTTCTGTTATTGTCACAATCAATATTTGTTTAGAAAAATATTTTAAATAATAGAATTGAAAGAAAATTATGTTCATATTTTACTCTATTTAATTTTAGAGTTAAAAATAATATGGTTTGGAATTAATCGGAGATTATATTTTGGACCGAGTATTTTCTTGTTGATCAGTTCAACTATTAATCTTTACTCTAATTTGAATTTCGAAATCATATATTTATCAATATTTATTTTTAGATTCCAAAAAGTAAAAACATGTTTATTTTAGGCATAATATTTATCACTCATAGTGTGCCCACTAATACAAAACTAAATTTTATCTCTCCTCTCTCTTAGAAACCCGTAAAAACCCCCCTCCACCCTGTTTTCTTCCTCTTCCACCTTGGGTGAGTTGTTTTCCCTATGTTTCACTCTTTCTTTCATTTTCCCCCAAATTTATTTGAAACCCTAGCCTTTTTAATTTAGCTTCGAATCTTGAAATTGAAGCTTGTTTTATGCTATTGGGATTGTGAATTAGTGTTACCCTAAACCAATTTCATTATTCTTTAGTTAAAATGAGTTTTCCCCAAATTGTATTTAGGAACCCTAAACCCCAATTTGATTTTACTTGAATTTGGTTCTGTTTTGTGAAATTAATTATGATTTAGTGCAATTAGGACTCTTAATTGATGATTCCTAAGTTCATTTTCATGATCCTTTAATCAAAACAAGGATTACTCAAAGGGTATTGTGAAGCTTAAGCTCCAAACATGATTTTCTTTGAAAATAACCTTGTTTGGTAATAAGATTAAGTGTTTAGATCAAATTTGAATGTGTGTTTGGTCATGTGTAATTGATTTCTTGATTTCTGGTTGTTGCGTGTTGTTGGATTCCCTCTCTAAGACGTTTGACACGGCTATGCTTGCTTGATGGAGTAGATAATTACACTCTTGGAGCTAACGTGAGCATTAAGACGAGGATCCTTTACTTATCTTCAAAGGTAAGGGGAGCTTGCATAGGGATATTCAATGACTATATGTGTGTGTGTATGTGTTTAATTGAGTATTGTGAATATTATCGTGATATTGAGCAAATACTTGAATAACTTGTTTACTTGAAATATTGTGGTTATTACTTGGAGTTGAACATTACTTGCTTTAAGGTGTTATGAATTATATATATGTGATGAACTGTCATTAACTGTAATATTATTATTGTTGTGAATATATATTACTGTTGATTGAAGTTTGAGAAGCCGGACTTGAGTCTATGCTCAATGACTATGAGGATTAAAAGCCTTAATAATCCTTGAATGGAACTTTAAAGTTTTGGGTTCATTTATAAAAGTTCCTTGTTTAAAGTGCTTACTTCATAAGAATAAGATCTTGGTTTTTAGAAAAATGTTGAAGTGATTTTGAGTTGAAGGAAACTACATTTTTATGATCAAAAGTTTTGTACGAGAGAAAACCTTTTCGAATGGTGTGTTTTATGAAGGAAAGACCCTTTGAAAATATTTGACTTTATTCCATCAAGGATTTCAAAAGAAAACGAATTTCCAAATGTTTTATAAAAGACTTTGTAAAGGAAAATATTTTCTCCTAAATGATTTAGAAACGTTCCGGTTACTTGGATAAGTGACCGAGGTTTTGTTTTGGTTTTTGATTTTCACTAAGCGAAAAGTAAGCACATGTGAAAGAGAATACTAGTTCGCGAGACGTTGCCTCTAGTATTCAGTTGTATGCACGTGATCTGGGATCCGTGTCAAGAATTATGGACCAAGGGTCCTAATCGTGATATTATGGGCTAGGAGTCCTGATTTTGGAATTGAGGACTGTGTGTCCTAATTTCGTTGTTATGGTCTAGGAGTCCTTATCATGTTGAAATAAAACATGGATAAAATCATAATTGCTTCTACGACCACAACCTCGGACTGCGGCATCGGTCTAAGGTGTTATGATTGAGCACTCGGATTGCGTGTCTTGTGTTATTGATTTTCAAGTAATGAAAATTGTGAATAGTCGTTAGCTTTGTGCTTCGACAACGGAAAAGAGTGAACACAAAGAAAAGTATCGATAACGAAAAGTCTTTTATTCATATGCATTTCCCCTTAGCAGACGTGCTTGAGTTATCTGAATACCCGCTTAAGATGTGGTATTCGATGAGGTATACATCCGAATGACCGTTATAAGGGATTCGTGATGATGTTGATCTGGGTGCATGAGGTGACGGAGACAACTTGCCAAACGGGGTGTATGAGCCTGATTGGTCGCGCTGTCGCGGACGCGTCAAAAAGCGAGCGGTTTGTAAAAATGTAGTTTAGGGCGACAACTCGGATATCGTCTCACAAGGACTCTTGAATTGTTATTTACCACAAAAATCATTTTTTTTTTTTGGGGGGGGGGGGGTTGGATTGAAATTCAAATTGAAAACAAAGCATAAACAGAGCAATGAAAACAAGGCAGTTTAAAAGATTATCAAATAACTAAAGACGATTAATCTATTGTTCTCGATTTCCCAACTATCATCGGTTCATATAAATTCCAAGCCCTAAGCAGATTCTAATCCCCTTTCGGTTGTAGCAACAATTAACAAACGAAATCAATACTACAGATATATGTTCCTATTCCCGAATTAAACAAACGGGGTTAAGCCCTCATGAACTAAACGAACATGAACGAACACACGCGAATTAAACAAACGTGATTCAATATAGGAACATAACATCACCGAAATAAATCAACACAACACTATACATTCCTGAATTAAACAAACAGAAATATATAGCATAGTATTGAAAAGGGAAAAGCATACAAAACAGGAATTACAAGAACCTCAAGTGTGATGGAAATCAATTACAGTAGACTAATCTAAGAAAATTAGTTCTCCATGGAAAAACGAAATACACAGAAAATATGTAAAGAAAACAATGGATAATCAAAGGTTGTTCTCTAATCTGCCCAGAACAGCCATTTATAGTATTCAAGAACTGCGCCTACTCGCGAGGCGAACCCTCACTCGCGAGGCGAATCTTCTGAAGAGTCTGCAACGTTTGGTCTTCTCGCAGGGCGAAGTACTGCTTGCGTGGCGAGGAATGGAAGAGTCATGGCTTCTGGTCTTCAGTCTCGCGAGGCGATACTTGGATTCGCGAGGCGACACAGAAACCTTGCATTTTCCTGGAACAGTCGGCCTTCAGGGTCGCGAGTCCAGAATAGTATTCGCGGGGCGAGCCGGAGAGGATGACATTTTTGCTGTTCAGCTGGCTTTCAGGTTCGCGAGGCGAGAAGACTCTCGCAGGGCGAACACCTCCAGGATTGGAATTTTCTCTGTTTCTTTATTCCCTTGACTTCTAACTTAACCTGAAAACAGTAAAATAGCCATAAGTGCTTTATTTGACTAAAAACTGGCTAAATTAACCTAAAACTACTTTAGAGACTCAAAACCTTGCTTGAGGACAATCTAATTTGGGTGAAAATGAGATATAATTAGCACAAAACTCTGGTCATACTAGCCATAAAACTAGATGAGTCAAAGGCTTATCAAAATACCCCAAACTTAAACTTTGCTTGTCCCCAAGCAAACTACAACTCAAAAATCAAAAAGACTCAAGACATGGCAAGCTTAAGGAATTTAATCAACTTTGCACAAATTCAAGCAATTTCATCAAAACAGTTTTCTTCAATGTCCCCCCCTTTCAAACAAAGTAATCCCCACAATCCTTTATTCTGAACATTTGAGACTTTCATCATTCAAACAATCATTAATCTAAGCAAGGGATCCAAGTTACACACAAGAGGGAGATCACCAAATTCAAACAACTGCCTTCCTCACAAGGGAGTTTAGTGTTTCACTCAATCGCTCAGTTTTTGTCAGGCAATCAACAATTCACTCAATTCACCTTTCAGAAGCACTTCCCATAAATTTTATTTTCATCTCCAAATGATTCCCACAAAAAACATGCATGCAACATCAAAAGGTCTTTTAAGGTTGTAATGGGGCCTGGCTAAGGGTAGGATATACAAAGGTACTAGGCTGAAGACCCTAGGAACTAAGAGAGCATGAAACACTTCAAAACATTGAAATTCCACTCAAGTTCCTTTTTCATTTTTCTTTATGATTTGGGTGACTACAGCCTTTTTATTCTAATATTTTTTTAATTTTTTTTTCTTTTTTTTTTTAACATTTTTACACTTTTCCTTTTTTCCTCTTTTTTTTCTTTTTGTTTTCTTTGCCTTTGGCTCCAACCTTTTTATTATTTTTTTTTTTCTTTTTCTCAATCCCAAACAACACATCATACCCTTGTAGCCACCCCAAACTTAGTTTCTTGCAACCAATCTCTTACTAAGATTCCATGCTCTCCTAATCCTAAGATCGGGTTAACATGGTTTTTTTCAGATTTTAGCTTGTAACATAGGGTTATCAAGAATTAACAGGCTAATCAGGCTCAATGGGGCTAACTAGGAAACATGCATTAGGGATGGTTATTTTAGGCTAAGTAGTTATTTACAAAGAAAATGCCTAAATCATTTGAAGCAAACACATAAGCATGCAAACCATAAAGAGATTCAAGCAAATTCAGGAAAGTGCAACTTGAAAGTGATTTCACACAGTTTAAAACATGTTGGAGGCTCAAATCCTCTCCTGGACATTTTTGCAAATTGTTTGACAGAGATTCTATCCCTAGTGTGTGCTTCCCATCACCCCAAACTTATCATAAATCATGCCATCATAATAAAATATCTCAAGGTTCAGTTTTCAATCACATGGGGATCACTTTTCAAAAAAAAAAAATCAACCTAGGGGGAATCATCACCTAAATCAATCAATCTGTGCAAAATCAATCAAAACCAATCAATCTCACCGACCAAAGACTTACACAATTTATTCAAACACAAGACCAAACACAAAACAAAGCTACAATTAGTTCCCTCCCCCACACTTAAAACATACATTGTCCCCAATGAAACAACATAACTATAAAATCAAAGTGAGGGAAAGGAAAGGGTGCTCCCTGATCAGGTGGTAGTGTAGGTGGGAGCTTCCAAGGAGAGCTCCTCAACAGTAGCATCGTCAGGAACACCAGCAGCCACACCATGGAATGGCTTCAGCCTCTGCCCGTTAACCTTGAAGGACTTGTTGCTACCTGCATCTTTAATCTCTGCTGCACCATAAGGAAAAACATTAGTAACAACAAATGGTCCAATCCACTTGGACCTAAGTTTCCCAGCCATCATTTTCAGGCGGGAATTAAACAGTAAGACCTGTTGACCCACAGAAAATATTTTTCTAGCAATCATCCTATCATGAAAATATTTTGTTTTCTCTTTATAATTCCGGGAGCTTTCATAGGCTTCTAGCCTAAGCTCCTCAAGCTGCTGCAACTGGAGTTTCCTTTCAATACCAGCTTTTTTCATTTCCAAATTACAGCACTTGACTGCCCAATATGCACGGTGCTCAACTTCCACCGGGAGGTGACATGCCTTACCAAATACCAGCCTAAAGGGAGACATCCCTATTGGCGTCTTGAAAACGGTCCTATGAGACCACAGTGCGTCTTCCAGACGGCGGCTCCAGTCCTTTCTATTAGGCTGCGCCATTTTCTCTAAGATCTGCTTGATCTCCCTAATGGATATCTCAGCCTGGCCATTGTTCTGGGGATGGTAAGCAGTGGAGACTCTATGCACAACTCCATATTTCCGGAGTAGAGCTTCCATGGTGCGGTTGCAGAAGTGAGTGCCCTGGTCACTGATGATAGCCCTAGGTATGCCAAACCTGCAAAAAATATTGGACCTAACAAATTTTGAAACAACTTTAGCATCGTTAGTCCTGGTGGGGATTTCTTCCACCCACTTTGAAACATAGTCAACAGCCAAAAGAATGTACAGAAAACCAAAAGAAGCAGGGAAAGGACCCATAAAGTCGATTCCCCACACATCAAAAACCTCACAAAAAAGCATGGGCTGCTGAGGCATCTCACTCCTACGAGTGATGGCAGGGGCCTCATTGTTTGACATTCCTTACAATTCCTGTAGACCTCATAGGCATCTCTAAAAATTGTGGGCCAGTAGAACCCAGAATCCAGGACTTTTCTTGCCGTCCTCTGTGGTCCAAAGTGTCCCCCTACTTGAGAGGCATGAGAAAAGTGCAAGATGGACTCTGTCTCATAATCGGGGACACACCTCCGAATCACCTGATCACTGCAAAACTTCCAAAGGTACGGATCATCCCACACATAGTATTTTGAATCACTCTTGAGCTTGTGGAACTTGGATCTACTTGTACCTGCAGGAACAACACCAGCAACAAGAAAGTTAACAATGTCAGCAAACCAATGTGTTACCCCATACAGATGTAGAAGTCGCTCATCAGGAAAATCATCCTGGATGGGAGAAGGATCCTCATCCCTTGCTATTCGGCTCAAGTGATCGGCTACCAAATTTTCAGCTCCACTCCTGTCTTTTATCTCCACATTGAACTCTTGGAGCAAAAGCATCCACCGAATCAGCCTTGGCTTCACTTCTGGTTTCTTTAACAGGTACTTCAGAGCTGCATGGTCAGTGAAAACAATAACCTTGGAACCTAGCAAATATGACCTAAACTTATCAAGTGCAAAAACAACAGCTAGCAGTTCCTTTTCAGTGGTGGTGTAATTTGATTGTGCAGCATCTAATGCCCTTGAAGCATAATGAATGACATGGGCAGCCTTGCCCACCCTTTGTGCTAGAACCGCTCCCACAGCAAAATTAGAAGTGTCACACATGAGCTCAAAAGGGAGGGTCCAGTCAGGGGGCTGGATGACGGGGGTAGAGGTCAATGCCCTTTTCAGGTAGTCAAATGCCTTCTTGCAGTTGTCATCAAAATGGAACATGGCATCATTCTTCAGCAGGTTTGACAAGGGAAGAGCTATCTTGCTGAAGTCCTTAATAAAGCTCCTGTAGAAACCTGCATGGCCAAGAAAAGAACGGATCTCGCGAACGCAAGATGGGTAAGGCAATGTAGAAATCACATCAATTTTTGCAGGATCTACCGAAATACCCTCTTTAGAAATAACATGACCCAAAACAATCCCCTGTTCTACCATAAAGTGACATTTTTCATAGTCCAAAACCAGATCAGTCTCAATGCATCTTTCTAGAATCAGACTCAGGCTATGCAAACATGCATCAAATGAGGAGCCATATACAGTGAAGTCGTCCATGAACACTTCCATGCAATTTTCAATAAATTCAGTAAAAATGCTAAGCATGCATCTTTGGAAAGTGTCAGGAGCATTACAAAGGCCAAATGGCATCCTCCTATAGGCAAACGTGCCGAAGGGGCACGTGAAAGTGGTCTTTTCCTGATCCTCTGGGGCAATATGGATCTGGAAGTACCAGAAAAAGCCATCAAGAAAACAAGTAATGAGATTTACCAGCCAACCGTTCCAAAGATCTCGATCTATGAACGGCAAAGGAAAGTGATCCTTTCGGTGGCCTGGTTCAACTTCCTATAATCTATACGGACTGCCTTACTATTCTGGACTCTAGTGGGTACAAGCTCATTATTATCATTTCTTACCACTGGGTCGGACTTCTTGGGTACAACTTGCACTGGACTTACCCAAGTACTGTCAGAGATGGGGTATATAATACCTGCCTGCAGAAGTTTAGTCACCTCTTTCTTCACCACATCCAGAATCAATGGATTGAGCCACCTTTGGGCCTGCCTAACTGGTTTAGCTCCATCCTTCAACAGAATTCTATGCATACATCTGGAGGGACTAATTCCTGGAATGTCAGCCAAGGTCCACCCAATCGCCTTCTTGTGCTTCTTCAGAACCTCCAATAGTTTCGCTTCCTGGTCAGAGTCAAGGCTGGAGGAAATAATGACTGGAAGTTGTTCATTCGTCTCCAAGTAAGCATACTTCAGGTTCCCAGGAAGTGGATTGAGCTCTAAGGAGGGTGGCTGCTCAATGAATGGTACATTTGGAGTAGCCATGATGTCAAGAACTTCGTCCGAACAGACAGCTTCACTCACACTATCACCCTGTAAAGTTGAATCAAGAAACTCAGCACAAACAGCACACGGGTTAGTGTCAGTACAGTCAGTACATGAATATATATCATCAAAGCCAGAAATAATTGGAAAATCAGAAACAAGGTCCTCATGGGTGTCATCAATAATCTCAGAAAGCAACTCTAATTGGAAAACAGAGTGCTCCTCCAATGGATGTTTCATAGCATCAAAGATGTTAAACTTTGCCACAATATCACCAAACTCCATAGACATGGTCCCATCATTAACATCAATCTTAGTCTTAGCTGTCTTCATGAATGGTCTGCCCAGGATGATTGGTGATCTACTTGAACTTGTCTCTCCTGCCATGTCCAGGATGTAGAAGTCAGCAGGGAAAATCAACTCATCAACTTGTACCAGCACATCTTCTACCATTCCCATGGGGCGGGCACTGGTCCTGTTGGCCAACTGGATGGTGAGACCTGTATACTGCAAGGGAACAAGATCAAGGTTATTGAAAATAGAGGTGGGCATGACATTTATGGAGGCTCCCAAATCCAACATGCAATTTTCAAATTTTCTGTCCCCAATAGAGCATGGAATAGTAAAAGTGCCTGGATCCTTGCACTTTTGTGGTAGTGCCTGAGTGGAGGCTGAAACAGTAACTCTTTCTGGTGCAGGCTTAGACTGGATAAGAGCTGAAACATTTCTTCCCAAATCAACTCTCTCATTACTCTTCAACTTCCTCTTGTTGGTGCATAAATCCTTCAGAAATTTAGCATACTTAGGCACCTGCTTGATCACATCCAGAAGGGGAATGTTCACTGCCACCCTTCTGAATACATCTAGAATTTCCTTCTCCTTGTCTTCACCACCAATCTTCTTATTTTTCTGTACTCTGTGTGGGAAGGGGATCGGTGGTATGTACACTTTCTCAGCTTCAACAATAACAGAAGGCTCAGGAGTTACCTCAACAGTTTCTTCATCTTTTCCAGAGGATGCCTCAACAACTTTTCCAGATCTAAGAGAAATGGCACTCACATTAGGATTGGAGACATTGGGATTTATCACTGTCTGTGCCGGCAGTTGACTTGATCCTTGATCTTGCTGTATGTTGTTTATGGAAGTGGCAAGCTGTCCAATCTGTGTCTGCAAGGCTTGAATGGTAGCATCCGTCCGCTGCTGAAACTGTCCAATCTGCCCAATCTGTGTGGTCAAAGTCTGAATACTAGTATTTGCTTGCTGCTGAAACTGGAGATTATTTGCAGCCAATTGCTTGATCATGTCCTCTAGGGAAGGTTCGGAAGGTGCAGAAGTTGTCACTTGAGGAGGATTCTGTGGTGCTGCCATCGGTTGTTGTTGGGATGAATTCCCATACCGAAGATTAGGATGATTCCTCCAATTGGGGTGGTACCTATTTGTGGAGAGGTCAGGAGTGCTGTATCGGTTCTGACTGTTGCCTTGATTGTAAGGATGGACTGCATAAGCTTGAGGCAATTCAGTAACTGACCCTTCTCTCAGAATGGGGCATGAATCAAACGGGTGCTCAGGAGAGTTGCACATGCCACACAACATCGCCGACTGAACCTTATCCATTGCCAATTTCTCCACCAAAGAAGTGAGCCTATCAATTCTATCATCACGGTCCTGGTTGGAAGAAGAACTATGGACCTCATGCACACCTCTTGTCTCAACAGAATTTCTCCTGGTTGTAAACTGCAGGGAGTTCGGTGACATATTTTAAAATTAATTGCTTGGCAGCAGCTGGAGTCTTATCAACAAGTGCTCCCCCACTAGCAGCATCCACAATATTTCTATCCATCGGCAGTAACCCCTCATAAAAATACTGGATAAGGAGTTGCTCGTAAAACGATCTTCGAGGGCAACTGGATATCAACTGCTTGAATCTCTCCCAATATTCAGCCAATGACTCATTTCCTTGTCTGATGCCACATATTTCCTTCCTGATTGATGCAGCTCTGGAAGCAGGAAAATATTTCTCTAAGAAGAGTTTCTTCAAATCGTTCCATGTGGTGACAGAGTTTGGCTCAAGATATAACAGCCAATCCTTTGCAGCGCCTTGCAGTGAGAACGGGAAAGCTTTCAGCTTGATGTGATCCTCAGTTACTCCCTCTGGTATCAAGGTTGTAGAGCAGACAACCTGGAATTCCTTCAAATGCTTGTGTGGATTCTCACCTGCAAGACCACTAAACCTTGGCAAAAAATGGATTAGACCAGATTTTAATTCAAAGGGAGTAACAACACCAGCATATTCAATACACAAGCCATTATAATTAACCTCAGGGGCAGCAAGCTGCCTTAATGTCCTTTGGTCACCCATGTTATCAAAAACAGTTTTAGAATTAGAATCACCACTAGTGCTAGCCCGAAGTGCTCTACGGCGTGTGTGTAGTGTTCTTTCAATTTCAGGATCAAAATCACACAATTCAGGGCAAGTAGACCTAGTAGCCAGACCAATTCAAAACAAAAACAGAAAATAAAAGAAAGAAAAAAAATGCGAAAAATAACAAACAAGAGTCTCCGGCAACGGCGCCAATTTTTGGTCGCGCTGTCGCACACGCTCCAAAAAGCGAGAGCGGTTTGTAAAAATGTAGTTTAGGGCGACAACTCGGATATCGTCTCACAAGGACTCTTGAATTGTTATTTACCACAAAAATCAGTTTTTTTTTGGGGTGGGGGGGGGGGGGGGGGGGATTGAAATTCAAATTGAAAACAAAGCATAAACAGAGCAATGAAAACAAGGCAGTTTAAAAGATTATCAAATAACTAAAGACGATTAATCTACTGTTCTCGATTTCCCAACTATCATCGGTTCATGTAAATTCCAAGCCCTAAGCAGTTCTAATCCCCTTTCGGTTGTAGCAACAATTAACAAACGAAATCACTACTACAGATATATGTTCCTATTCCCGAATTAAACAAACGGGGTTAAGCCCTCATGAACTAAACGAACATGAACGAACACACGCGAATTAAACAAACGCGAATCAATATAGGAACATAAGATCACCGAAATAAATCAACACAACACTATACACTCCTGAATTAAACAAACAGAAATATATAGCATAGTATTGAGAAGGGAAAAGCATACAAAACAGGAATTACAAGAACTTCAAGTGTGATGGAAATCAATTATAGTAGACTAATCTAAGAAAATTAGTTCTCCATGGAAAAACGAAATACACAGAAAATATGTAAAGAAAACAATGGATAATCAAAGGTTGTTCTCTAATCTACCCAGAACAGCCATTTATAGTATTCAAGAACTGCACCTACTCGCAAGGCGAACACTCACTCGCGAGGCGAATCTTCTGAAGAGTCTGCAACGTTTGGTCTTCTCGCGGGGCGAAGTACTGCTCGCGTGGCGAGGAATGGAAGAGTCATGGCTTCTGGTCTTCAGTCTCGCGAGGCGAGACTTGGATTCGTGAGGCGACACAGAAACCTTGCATTTTCCTGGAACAGTCAGCCTTCAGGGTCGCGAGGCCAGAATAGTATTCGCGGGGCGAGCCAGAGAGGATGACATTTTTGCTGTTCAGCAGGCTTTCAGGTTCGCGAGGCGAGAAGACTCTCGCGGGGCGAACACCTCCAGGATTGGAATTTTCTCTGTTTCTTTATTCCCTTGACTTCTAACTTAACCTGAAAACAGTAAAATAGCCATAAGTGCTTTATTTGACTAAAAACTGGCTAAATTAACCTAAAACTACTTTAGAGACTCAAAACCTTGCTTGAGGACAATCTAATCTAATTTGGGTGAAAATGAGATATAATTAGCACAAAACCCTGGTCATACTAGCCATAAAACTAGATGAGCCAGAGGCTTATCACTGATCAACTCTTTCTTTCTTAATGATAAAACGGTGTTGGTATCTCATGAGATTAAGTTTAGAGCCTAATTATTGAAGTGTCGTGCATTCTCTTTATAAAACTGATTGTTCGGGTATGAGACCCACTGATATAACACTTGTCATTTTATCTCTGAATAATAATTAAATGTTAATGTGCTGAGGTGATGTATGTATCGTGTATATGGTTGTTGTGTGATATATCCATTTGTCGGTATCTCACCCTTGCAGATATATCAGGTTTCTTCTGGTTCACTATTGTACCCTGGGTACTTTAGTACAGATGGTGCAGAGGAGTCTTCCTAAGTCACTCAGAGACTTAGATCTAGTTGTTTGATGAAGTATTTGATTGTGGAATGATCACGTGAGTTTTCCTCAGGAATAACTTTTAGAATGACCAGCTTAGGGTTTGAGACTTAGATTTTTGATAAGTATGTATGAGTATGGCTCAGAGAGTCTTTATTTTAAAATGGAATGTTTATAGCTCGGAGAGCATCTCTTTTGAATGAAAACCTAAGTTTTCCTTTTGGTCATGTATAACTTATTGATGTAACTATTTTTAGTATATTACTGCCAGGTGGTATTTGGTGTAACTAGAATTCTTGAATGAAAATGTAATTATTTTAGCAGGTGGTCTTTTACCTGGGATGTTCGAATTACAGAGAAGACTCTGTCCAAATTTTTGTAAAAATACTTTTATTCAAGTATATCTCTGAATTAAATAGGCTTGCCAGGCTAGGATTGTAAGCTTGTGTGCCGATCAAGGCTTAGGTTTGGAGTCGTGACAAATTTTTATACCCAATTTCAGACGCTTATGTACTTATATAAATTATTTTCCGAAAGAAACCAACAAATTATCTTTTTAATTTTAATTCCGCATGTGTTACGTAGTAATACCTAGTGGGGGTGTTACAAGTGGTATCAGAGCTGGTCGAGTCTTTCGGGATCTTTGGGGAATAGGTCTGTTAATTTTTTGTTGTGTGATCTCTGGTTGGCTCTTGTTTGAATTATTTCTTGTTGAAGCAATGCGTGTTGATGCACAAGTATATGTTTTCTTGATGGTTTTCCCAGGGTTTTATGTCCTGGGAGACCGTAGATCTTGAATGTTACTTGGGTTCGGATATGACATTCGATTATCCTTGCGAGTCATGTCAAACATTCGAAACAAGGTGCTTGTGTAAAGGGTTTTCCGGGAATGTTCCCTGAAAATATTCTAGGTTTATGGTTAGCAAAGGACATTGATTTTAGATTGATCTAGTTTCTGGATTCGGTCAGATCTCTGTCGCTTTGTGTAGGATGTTGCCTACAAAGCTAAAACGAGTTGGACAACTCGATTCAACTGGAAGATCGGTGGTCTGAACCGTTTGTTAGATCGAGTGTTTTCCTTGTGAAGCACCAATGTTGTGTGAAGGCTCGTGTCACGGTGTGGATTTCTGACAAACTCAACAAAATGATGATCAAGAATGAGTATTCTCTGCCATGCGTAGTTGATTTGATAGATCACTTGCCAGGAGATGTTGCCTTCTCAAAGATCGATTTGAGGACGGATTGTCACTGGATTAGAATCGGAACCTATCAAAGGCTTTGCGTCGTTGACTCAATTTATAAAAAAACAAAAAAAAATCAACTCTTCATATGTCTGAGAGACACTAAGTTGTCCGTGGGCGTGCCCGATTCAGAGTGACCATACTAAGCGTGTCTGGAAAGACCTGTGTACTTGTCGAAACCAAGGCAGGATGATTTGAATCTCCAACCTTGGATGAGTGTCTCATGTGTAAGAAAAACTCTTCACTGTACTATTCGATTCTTACGAATTTTCAATTTGACAATTTGTCTCTTGAGCTCCTATGGTTGTATTAGACAATCACAGCGGTGAAGTTTGTAAGTGTTATACAGATTTTTCTGATTTTGATTTGAAATATGTCAGAACTCATAAATTAATTATGCTAGTTCTTTGTACCAATAACGAAATCTCTTGGGATTAGGAACTATTAATCCTTTGATTTCCAAAGTCCGCTGGAAGTTCTTGTAAAATAAGGAACTTTATTAGAGTTATGGTTGTACATGTGTATTAGCTATGCATTTTTACACTCACGAACCTAATTGAAGAATCTTTTTCATACTGGATGTTCCGGTATCTTTCAAATTGATGGAATTCTTCTTTATGCTTTTGTGAAGGTGAAATCAAGAAATTTCTTTTCTTAAAAATTTCTTTGTGATCTCCAAGACCATGTCTTATTGTAGTTCGAAAGGACTTGTCATCCTTGATCAACTTCACCCTACGTATTTTCTAAACGATATTGACATGTGACCTACCTCAATAGTTATGAGGATGGGTATCTGATTCGTATCAGCAAGTCAGAGTTAGTCGAGTACAATGAAAGAAAGATAGTTTGACGTTAGAGACCTCCTTTGCTAAAGGTGTTGGCATCGCAATGAAGGTTATCGTGGGTTACCGAGTATCTTCAGGGGTTTTAATTAGTTCGAGTGATCGTGGACAGGTTGGTGAAGTCAACACATTTATTACTTGTTAAGATCCACTATGCGGTGGAGAAGAAAACCGAAGTATGTATCAGAGAACTGATCAAATTTCACGAAGTATTATCGAGTATCGTTTCAAATGAAGACCCGAAGTTTACCAACGTTTTTCGGTAAGGTCCGCTCTAAGTGTTGAGGAACAAGTTGAGTCTAAGCTCAACTGATCATTCTCAACTCGAGAGGGTGAGCGAGAAAATGATATGATCTTTAGGAGGGTAGTTTGGGAGTAAGTGTAGTATTTGACTACGATCATCCCTTTAGCTGGATGGACAAGAAGTGACGAAATTTTTGTTGAGGTATAGTTATGACTATTAAGATGTGAATCCTTAAAGATCAATACCAGTGAGTGAGGCAACTATTATAAATCAAATGTTGATCAAAGCAGAATACCGTTAAAGGAATGTAGGGTAATGATTAAGGGTTGTAGTTGCGATTAGTTGTATGAGTCTGGAGATTTAAGGGAAAGTGTCTATAGTAGTTTTCTCTAATGTTGAACAGGAGAAATAAAGAAGAGTTCTGGAATAAAACTAAGTTGTTAGAAAAGTTCAAGATTTATTATTTTGGATAATTCAAATTGAGGTGATTCTTTTGTTTGGTTGTAGTTACATGAAGGAGGGTAATCATGTTCTTTAAGATTGAAATGTGTGAATTTGATATAACCTAGAAGAGTAGGCTACACCCAAAAGGATTGAATACCTTGAGTAGGAAGTGATGCATATTTTTGGTAAAGTTAGTTTGATCTTGGTGATAACTATGATAGTTAGATGGGTGGAAAGCAGTTTTTCTAGAAGACCAGTAATTGAGGGTAGAAGTGAATGAGTTTTGTTTTGCTCTTAATGTGGAAGGAGATAAGATAAAATGTCATGGATTGTGGACATATGTAGTGGTAGATAATTTAGAGGATGAAAGAGAAACGACGTAACAATTGATTTTGTTAAGGAGTTAATAATAAGAGGAATGAAGCGAATGGGAATGCAACATAAAATCTAGGATAGGAACTGATGTGTGTGTTGTGAAAAAGTGGAAATCTTAGTTTAAATCTTGTTGTTAAAAGTGAGAGTTAAGAATGTAGGGGAATTTTTTTCTAATGGATATTAGTATTGAATGAAGAAGAGATTGAGTTCTAATTATTTCTTTGGTGTACGAGAAATTAAGTATCAACGAGGGAGAGTATGAATTGAGTATAAGTGATTTGAATATTGAGGATAAATAGAAAGAAGACTAAGTACGAATTTCGTTATTAAGTTATGAAAGTCATCTAAGGGGAGGTGAATACGGGAAGTATAAAATAGGATTTTGGGATTAAGATGTAATTACAAGATCATGTCTAGTTGCATGTCACGAAATTTCGTCCTGACGAAATTTTTTTTTAGTGGGGTAGTAATATAACACCTCAGTTTTTACGGTTTTTCAATATCAGTAAAATATATTTGTTTATATTATTTTTATTGGAATAATAATTATTCAGACTTTTATTTTTGTTTATATTATGATCCTTAATCTTGAGTAATTTTATTTACTATTTTAAATTTATTTTATTGGGTGCGTTAGCACTGCCTTATTTCAGTGTAAGCACGCTTGCTAGACAATAATCTTCTGTTATTGTCACTATCAATATTTGTTTAGAAAAATATTTTAAATAATAGAATTGAAAGAAAATTATGTTCATATTTTACTCTATTTAATTTTAGAGTTAAAAATAATCTGGTTTGGAATTAATCGGAGATTATATTTTGGACTTAGTATTTTCTTAGTTGATCAGTTCAACTATTAATCTTTACTCTAATTTGAATTTCGAAATCATATATTTATCAATCTTTATTTTTAGATTCCAAAAAGTAAAAACATGTTTATTTTAGGCTTAATATTATCACTCATGGTGTACCCACTAATACAAAACTAAATTTTATCTCTCCTCTCTCTCAGAAACCCGTAAAAAACCCCCTCCCCCTCACTTTCTCCTTTCTTTCTCTGCTTTCTTCTTCTTTCCCATCTTTCTCTCTTCTTCTTCTTCTTCTTCCTCCATCAAACCCACACACTTCCTTCTCTTCACTTCATCTTCATCCTCCTTCTCTTCATCTCAACGCCGCGCACCACCACCAAGAGGGAGGAAGAAGACCCCACGAGCTCAACGTCTGGTCGGTTTTGTTGTGCATCGCATCAGCCGCCACGAGCACCGCCCGAACTCGTCGCTGCGTCATTGTCGAACTTGCCACTGTGTCATCGTCCAGGACGTCGTCCGTCGCTGTAACATCCCTGGCTACTTTATGGGTTGACGACTGTCCCTACAAACCAACACGGGTCTTTTCAGCGTGCTTTGTCCTCACTCACACGCTTCCTAGGAAAACTTTCCAGGAGGTCACCCATCCCAGAATTGCTCCAAGTCAAGCACGCTTAATTGTGGAGTTCTTAAGTGATGGGCTACCGAAAAGAAGATGCATCTTATTAGTATAGGTAGTACCAATCAATTCATATAAGCCTTCCTCAACTGTATAGTCACATACCTACACAGTCTCAGGATCCCTCTCATTCGGGTGTGTAATCGGTTCATTCATGTATCCCTCGGCTTAGAATCCTGTCAGGAGCCGCTCCTTGTCCGTGCCTTCTTGCACCGGCGACCACTCCCCGCCCTCGTCGGCACCCGGGTGTTACATGCCCACCAACTTCCGCTTGGTTCTTGGCATCTTTTCAAAACACATGCAAGATTTTTCAGACAATCATCAAAAGAATTGCCAAATACGGAAAAATCATCCATAAATACCTCAATGAATTTTTCAGTCATATCAGAGAATATGGAAAGCATGCACCTTTGAAAAGTGGCGGGTGCATTACACAACCCGAATGGCTTCCTCCGATATGCATAGACGCCATAGGGACAAGTGAAAGCGGTCTTCTCTTGGTCCTTTGGGTCAACCACAATTTGGTTATACCCTGAGTATCCATCAAGGAAGCAATAAAAGGCATGGCCTACTAATCTTCCTAGCATTTGATCAATGAAAGGCAAGGGAAAATGATCTTTTCTTGAAGCCTCATTCAATCTTCTATAATCAATACACACCCTCCATCCGGAAATGGTCCTTGAGGGAATGAGTTCATTTTTATCATTTGCAACAACCGTCATCCCCCCTTTCTTAGGAACAACTTGAACCGGACTCACCCATGGACTATCGGAGATTGGATAAATTATACCCGCATCAAAAAGCTTCACAACCTCCTTCCTTACAACTTCTTTCATGTTTGGGTTAAGTCTTCTTTGGGGGTGTCTGACCGGCTTGAAGTTTTCCTCCAAGAGGATTTTGTGCATACAAAATGAGGGACTTATCCCTTTCAAGTTGGACATAGACCACCCAATTGCGGATTCGTGCTCTCTAAGCACTCTCAACAGCTTCTCTTCCTCTAAGGAGTTCAATCCGCTACTAATGATCACCGGGAATGAAGAATTCACTCCAAGGAAAGCATAACGGAGATGGGATGGAAGTTCCTTCAACTCTAGCACAGGTGTTTCACCCTTGTCTTCAATCCGCACCTCCTCCACAACTTTGTCTTCATCATTATTCAAAACTAGACAAGCCTCAAGGGATTTAACCATGACCTCAACTTCTTCCTCACATATCTCTTCTTCTATATTCTCAACCATAAGAGCTGCTCCCAATGAATCTTCATAAGTTTGTTGAACACTCTTGTTAGTCAATGATTCAACAAAGTCCACATTCATACATGTATCTTTGTCACTTGGATGTCTCATTGCTTCAAAAACATTGAAGGTGACCTTTTCATCTTGAACTCTAAGCACCAACTTCCCTTGATTTACATCGATCAAAGCCCTACCCATGGCTAGGAATGGCCTTCCAAGAATCAATGGAGTCTCACTATCTTCCGCAATATCCAACACCACAAAGTCTACCGGAAAGATGAACTTGTCTACTTTTACCAATAAATCCTCCACTACACCATAAGGATATGTAATGGAACGATCCGCCAATTGCAGAGAAATCCCGATTGACTTTACTTCACCAATTCCCAACTTCTTGAAGATGGAGAGAGGCATAAGATTGATACTTGCACCAAGATCACACAAGGCTCTTCCAATGTTCAAATGACTAATAGCACATGGAATAGTAAAGCTACCCGGATCCTTCATCTTCACCGGTAGCTTCCTTTGGAGTATGGCACTACATTCTTCCGTGATCATGACCGTCTCCTCCTTCCACTTCCTCTTGTTAGAAAGAATCTCCTTCATAAATTTGGCATATGAAGGCATTTTTTGAAGAGCTTCGGCAAAAGGGATGTTAATTTGTAACTTTTTTAACACATCCAAGAACTTAGAGAATTGTTGATTCTTTACCTCTTTCTTCAACCTTTGAGGATAAGGTATCTTGAAATACGGTGGCAACTCCTTAGGATTGTCAACTTCTTCAAGAATTTGCTTTTTAGTCTTCTTTCTTGCAAACTCTTCATCCACCAATTTTTCTCTCTTTGGTTTTTCAACTTCAACAACAGTAGGGCTAGGGGTGGTGGTTTGGGAAGTCTCTAGTTCTGCATTGGTTGCATCTTCAATGATCACCTCATCAACTCCCTCACCAATTCTCTTTTCTTCTCTCTCTTTTTCTTGTGGAACTACCACCTTCCCACTTCTTGTAGTAATTGCCTTGCAATCCTCCTTTGGATTCTTCTCGGTATCTCCCGGCAATTTTCCTTGAGCTCTCTCCATCATTTGCTTTGCCAATTGGCCTATTTGGTGCTCTAGGTTCTTGATGGAGGCGTCTTGATTCTTCGTCATTGCTTCTTGACCCTTCAAATTAGCTTTAGATGCTTGCATGAATTGGGCTAGAATATTCTCCAAATTGCTTGAATTCTCTTGAGAAGGATTTGCTTGAGAACTTGAGCCTTGCCCTTGTCTCCAACCAAAGTTAGGATGGCTACGCCACCCCGGATTATAGGTGTTAGAGAAAGGATCATGCTTAGGCCCTTGGTTTCCCATGTAGTTCACTTCTTCTTGCCCCGAACCTCCAACCACACTAATTTCACAATTGCCGTTGGCATGGTTACCTCCACAGAAGTAACACACTGAGACGGCTTGAACTTGGACCGCTTGTAATTGAGAATTTTGTAGTTGAATGGACCCCAATTGCTTGGTAAGAGCGGCCATTTGCGCCTTAAGAGCACTATATTCATCAAGCTCCAACACACCTCTCTTGGCCAATGATCGAGAACTAGGCATTTGATAATCATTATTAGCCATAGTTTCAATCAAGGCATTTTCTTCATCGGGTGTCTTTTGACTCAATGTTCCACCTGCAGTCGCTTCTATCATACTTCAAGAATTTCTGTTGAGACCATTGACAAAGGTTGCAACTTGTTGCCATGTTTCTAACTAATGATTTGGACAAGCGGTAAGCAAAGATTTGAACCTCTCCCATGCTTCATAAAGTGATTCACCATCCTTTTATGCAAAAGCATTGATCTCCGATCTCAACTTGATCATTCTTGATGAAGGGAAGAAACGAGATAAGAACTTTCTCACCAAATCATTCCAAGTAATAATGCTCCCGTGAGGATGGGATTGAAGCCATGACTTAGCCCTATCCCGCAGAGAGAAAGGGAAGAGCCTTAAACGAATAGCCTCTTCGGAAGCTCCATTCAGCTTGATAGTATCACATAACTCAATAAATGTGCCAATGTGAGAATGAGGGTCTTCACTTTCTAAACCTCCAAATTGATTTTTCTGCACAAGATTTAGAAGTGATGCCTTTATCTCAAAGTTGTTACAAGCCACTGCAAGTCTAACAATTGGAGTTCCACATCTATCGACTCTAGGGGAAGTATAGTCCCCCATTGTCCTCCTTTGTGCATTGTCGTCAGCCATGGTGACAATTGATACTTCAACTTGTGATTCTTGCACATTTGGTGACTCAACTTGTGGTTCTTGTACTCTAGAAGATGCTTCTCCTCTATTCTCTCTTACTTTGGCTTCCTTTCTATTCTTTCTACAAAGCCTCTCGATTTCAGGGTCGAATTGAAGTTCACCTGGGTCAATTGTACCTCGCATACAAGGAAACAAACAGAGCAGAACAGCAACAAATATATCAAGTACAAGTCAAGCTTCAAGTGGACATTTATGCAGTTACAAGGAAAACAGAACAAAAAAAAAGGAAAGCAAAGCAAAGAAAAAGTGCCTAAATTAGGAGTCCCCTTTGGTACTCGTGATGTTGGCACACCGATCCCCGGCAACGACGCCAAAAACTTGTTGGGACGAATCTAGGCAAGTGTACCTAGTCGTACAAGTAATACGGTGGTGAGACCGAATATCGTTCTCAGGGATCATGGACAAGTACCACTTCGCAAATTTGACTACTATCTAGACGATCGTTTGGATGGAAGGGAGCTCTTAACATGTAACAAAACAAACAAGAATAAAATATTTTTTGGTCTTTTAGGAATTTTAACAAGCACTTAACAAGCGAAAAGAGATGTGGTTAACAAATTGATGAAATTGTTAGGGTTAGACTACAATAATCTTTCCTTGATTGCAATGGAATGGTTAATAACACAAGTCCTAATTCATTTATGACAATCAAACCTTCTAAAATAATCAAACCCTAATTCCTTAGGTGGAATGAGCCTAAAACCCCAAATTAAACCCTAATTCCTTAGGTGGATTTACATGAGATTTTGCATAAAGAGCCAAGATTTATAAGATTGCAAGCACCCCATGACCTATTCCTAGATTCATGAACTACTTGGCATTTGATTCATGAGCATGCCTTAACATCAATTTTCCAATTGTCTATCAAAGCAACAAATCATTCCAAGGGTGATCAAGCCAAGAAAAGCATTAAGCATATAATCAAATACTCATAAAGAAGTAGGAACTTGTATTAGAACCAAATCAAGAGACAACCAAGTTCAGAAAAGTAAACATCTAACCCCAACAAGAAGGGGTTTAGCTACTCATGATAAAGAAAAATACAAAAGAGAGAAGAGAGAAGAGATGAAGAGAACTCCATGAAGAATCCTCAGCAGTCACAGTAGCCCCTTGGCTCAGAGAACACCTCCTTTTAGGGTAAAAATCTGATCTAGGTTAAAAAGTCCCCCTACTGTGCTACCCATATGCCTATTTGTAGATTGGGCGCGCGTCACGACCGTGATGGCCATCACGGTCAGGCCGTGACGTGTTCTGCCTTGGGTACGCCTTCAAATTTTCATCTGTCATGGCCATGACACTCATCACGGCTAGGCCGTGATCGGTTCTATCTGGTTCAACTAACATGTCACGGCCGTGATGGGCATCACGGCTAGGCCGTGACCAGTTCTGACTTTTGAGGGTCTGGTTCAGCTGACAGGTCACGGCCGTGATGGTCATCACGGCTAGGCCGTGACCAATTCTGACTTTAGGCTTTCTTCCTTTTTAGCTCTGCTCGATCATGGCCGTGATGGGCATCACGGCTAGGCCGTGATGGGCTCTGCTTGGCTCATTTTCTTCACTTTTCAAGCTCTATCTTCATTCGAGCTCCATCATGGTCAATCTTGAGCATTTTACCCTAAATTCCTGTAAAACAACACCACAAAACCGCCTCACCCGTTCCAAGGTAAAAACTAATAAAAATCAATTTAAATATGCCTAAACTAAATGAAAATGCATGCAAAAATGTACATGAATTATGATGTGAAATCACACTATCACGAACCAAGCGGAAGCTGGTGGGCATGTAACACTCGGGTGCCGACGAGGGCTGGGAGTGGTCGCCGGTGCAAGAAGGCACGGACAAGGAGCGGCTCTTGGCAGGCTTCTAGGTGGAGGGGCTCATGAATGAACCGATTACACACCTGAATGAGAGGGATCCTGAGACTGTGTAGGTATGGGACTATACAGTTGAGGATGGCTTATAAGAATTGATTGGTACAACCCGTATCAACAAGATGCGTCTTCTTTTCGGGAGCCCATCACTTAAGAACTCCACAGTTAAGCGTGCTTGACTTGGAGCAATTGTGGGATGGGTGACCTCATGGGAAGTTTTCCCAGGAAGCACGTGAGTGAGGACAAAGCACTCTGAAAAGACCCGTGTTGGTCTGTGGGGACAGTCGTCAATCCATAGAGCAGTCAGGGATGTTACAGTCATCGCTCTACCGTGCTGCGTAGGGAGGAGTCAGCCACTACTTTGCACCCGTTTCGACCTCCATTCGCCGCTGCTCCGTCGTGCCTCCACCGTTGCAGTCGCACCGGACCTTCAAGGCAGCCACTCTGTTTTCTTCCTCTTCCACCTTGGGTGAGTTGTTTTCCCTATGTTTCACTCTTTCTTTCATTTTCCCCCAAATTGATTTGAAACCCTAACCCTAGCCTTTTCAATTTAGCTTCCAATCTTGAAATTGAAGCTTGTTTTATGCTATTGGGACTGTGAATTAGTGTTTCCCTAAACCAATTTCATTATTCTTTAGTTAAAATGAGTTTTCCCCAAATTGTATTTAGGAACCCTAAACCCCAATTTGATTTTACTTGAATTTGGTTCTGTTTTTGTGAAATTAATTGTGATTTAGTGCAATTAGGACTCTTAATTGATGATTCCTAAGTTCATTTTCATGATCCTTTAATCAAAACAAAGTTTTCTCAAAGGGTATTGTGAAGCTTAAGCTCCAAACATGATTTTCTTTGAAAATAACCTTGTTTGGTAATAAGATTAAGTGTTTAGATCAAATTAGAATGTGTGTTTGGTCATGTGTAATTGATTTCTTGATTTCTGGTTGTTGCGCATTGTTGGATTACCTCTCTGAGACGTTTGACATGGCTATGCCTGTTTGATGGAGTAGATAATTACACTCTTAGAGCTAACGTGAGCATTAAGACGAGGATCTTTTACTTGTCTTCAAAGGTAACAGGAGCTTGCCAAGGGTTATTCAATGACTATATGCATGTGTGTACGTGTTTAATTGAGTGTTGTGAATATTATCGTGATATTGAGCCAATACTTGAATAATTAGGTTACTTGAACTATTGTGGTTATTACTTGGAGTTGAACATTACTTGCTTTAAGGTGTTATGAACTATATATATGTGATGAACTGTCATTAACTGTAATATTATTATTGTTGTGAATATATATTACTGTTGATTGAAGTTTGATAAGCCGGACTTGAGTCTGTGCTCAATGACTATGAGGATTAAAAGCCTTAATAAGCCTTGAATAGAACTTGAAAGTTTTGGGTTCACTTATAAAAGTTCCTTGTTTAAAGTGCTTACTTCAGAAGAATAAGATCTTGGTTTTTAGAAAAATGTTGAAGTGATTTTGAGTTGAAGGAAACTACATTTTTATGATCAAAAGTTTTGTACGAGAGAAAACCTTTTCGAACGGTGTGTTTTATGAAGAAAGACCCTTTGAAAATATTTGACTTTATTCCATCAAGGATTTCAAAAGCAAACGAATTTCCAAATGTTTTATAAAAGACTTTGTAAAGGAAAATATTTTCTCCTAAATGATTTAGAAACGTTACAGTTACTTGGCTAAGTGACCAGGGTTTTGTTTTGGTTTTGATTTTTACTGAGCGAAAAGTAAGAACATGTGAAAGAGAATACTAGTTCGCGAGACGTCGCCTCTAGTATTCAGTTGTATGCACGTGATCTGGGATCCGTGTCAAGAATTATGGACCAAGGGTCCCAATCGTGATATTATGGGCTAGGAGTCCTGATTTTGGAATTGAGGACTGTGTGTCCTAATTAATTTCGTTGTTATGGGCTAGGAGTCCTTATCATGTTGAAATAAAATATGGATAAAATTATAGTTGCTTCTATGACCACAACCTCAATCTGCTGGCATCGGTCTAAGGTGTTGTGATTGAGCACTTGGATTTGCGTGTCTGTGTTATTGATTTTCAAGTAATGAAAATTGTGAATGTTCGTTAGCTTTGGGCTTCGACAATGAAAAAGAGTGAACACAAAGAAAAGTCTCGATAACGAAAAGTCTTTTATTCATATGCATTTCCCCTTAGCAGATGTGCTTGAGTTATCCGAATACCCGCTTAAGATGTGGTATTCGATGAGGTATACATCCGAATGATCGTTATAAGGGATTCGTGATGATGTTGATCCAGGACGCATGAGGTGACGGAGACAACTTGCCAAGGGGGCGTATGAGCCTGATCAACTCTTTCTTTCTTATTGATAAAACGGTGTTGGTATCTCATGAGATTAAGTTTAGAGCCTAATTATTGAAGTGCCATGCATTCTCTTTATAAAACGGATTATTCGGGTATGAGACCCACTGGTATAACACTTGTCATTTTATCTCTGAATAATAATTAAATGTTAATGTGCTGAGGTGATGTATTTATCGTGTATATGGTTGTTGTGTGATATATCCATTTGTCGGTATCTCACCCTTACAGATATATCAGGTTTCTTCTCGTTCGCTATTGTACCCTAGGTACTTTAGTACAGATGGTGCAGAGGAGTCTTCCTAAGTCACTCAGAGACTTAGATCTGGTTGTTTGATGAAGTATTTGATTGTGAAATGATCACGTGAGTTTTCCTCAGGAATAACTTTTAGAATGACCAGCTTAGGGTTTGAGACTTAGATTTTTGATAAGTATGTATGAATATGGCTCAGAGAGTCTTTATTTTAAAATGGAATGTTTATGGCTCGGAGAGCATCTCTTTTGAATGAAAACCTAAGTTTTCCTTTTGGTCATGTATAACTTATTGATGCAACTATTTTTAGTATATTACTGTCTGGTGGTATTTGGTGTAAATGGAATTCTAGAATGAAAATGTAATTATTTTAGCAGGTGTTCTTTTACCTGGGATGTTCAAATTACAGAGGAGACTCTGTCAAAATTTTTGTAAAAATACTAGCTTTTATTCAAGTATATCTTTGAATTAAATAGGATTGCCAGTCTAGGATTGTAAGCTTGTGTGCCGATCAAGGCTTAGGTTTGGAGTCGTGACAAATTTTTATACCCAATTTCAGATGTTTATGTACTTATATAAATTATTTTCCGAAAGAAACCAAAAAATTATCTTTTTTATTTTAATTCCGCATGTGTTACGTAGTAATACCTAGTAGGGGTGTTACAAATATAGTATAAGAAAATGTAATATGTTGATTATAACATTAGCTGATGCATCATGGTCCAATGTTTCCTCTATTCTAAGTTAAAAAGGCCCGGCTCTAGTGTTTTTTAAACATAAGAAAATATTTGTTGCAAGCCTTTCTAACTTAAGGCCCACTAACTAATAAAACCCTAGAACTAAGAAAGTTAGAACACAGCAAGCCAGCCGTTTTCAAGTTTTCATTTTCACTTCATTCTCATATGCAGATATCGAAGATTAAGGAGCAGAGGGTGTAGAGCATAGTCATGGTTGCACAAGGAACTTCTTCACCCTTCTTTGTAGTTTTCGTGAAAGCCATGGAGGGTGCCATCAATTTTTTTTTTCCACCGGTTAGAAGATGTTGGAGGGAGCCGTTGCTCCCCCGCTCCTACTAAGATCCGCCACTGGGTATGCGGCAAATGATGGATAAGGCTTGAGGTGCCAATCTAGTTGGGATGTCTAGCTTTATTGTGATGCTTTTACATATCATCTTTTGCTTTAAAAAAATTATAAACAATAAAAAATGAAAAATAATTAAAGCATAATTAATTGATAAAAAAAAGTATTTAATGACCAATCAAAGCAACATATAACATTCAAATTGTACCATAATTTCGAATGATAATATAACTATATTTATTAAAATAAATAAAGATAGTTAAAAAAAATGAATGATAATAAAAGAGATATTATATATGAATTTGCCCAAACATACCAACGACAAGTTATTCAACTTCCAAATGTAATTTGTGAAATTAAGGAATTTATAGAGGAATTATTTAAATGACAATATTTTAAATATTTTACTTATGTTGTATCATAAATTAAAATCTGATAACAAATAAAAAATACATTCAAATCTGATATCATAAAAAAAAATACAATTTATCCCTTGCTGGCACAGGATCAAAATCTAGTTTTATACCATTACCAGTAATGAGTATATTTGGTCATGAAAACTTAAGCCATTAGATTTATTTGATATACATTGTGTTGAGGTTCAGTAATTATACAGTTTTTTTTTAATTTCAAATTTTTTTATTCTTTAATTACTATGCAAGTTCCAAACTATTTGAGAATTTTTAAATAACTCTTAGCCAAAATAAATTGTAATTAGGTTTCTGAACTTCTAAATACTCTGTAATTAGGTATCTATACTTTAAATGTTTATAATCGGGTTCATAAACTTTCAAATAATTTGTAATTAGGTCCTAAAGGTAGAAGAACAACCTTATAATTAAAGCACCCTATAAATCGTTTTCCATGATTCTTGTATATCTTGAAGGTTAATAGAACCACCGGATCACTTACAATAGCAAAGGTTTTAAAAATGTCTCTTATCCCTATAGATCTAATTACAAATTATTTAAAAGTTTAGGGATCTGATTACAAATTTTTTCTATGAATGTTAAACTTGAGTAATTAATGGCATCATAAGATATATCCTGACATGTAGACTGAGAAGTTAAACTATAACTAATGTTCTTTCTTTTCTATTATTCATATGACCATGAAAAACATACATGCCTATGAAAGCAAATCAGGATAAAGACAGTTTATATCTTAGCCGCTTTTTTTATGATTGAAAAATACAGAAGATAAATCCTTAGAGATCCCTTCATATAAGACAAAGTGCATAATCATATCCAAGTACCACTAAGTAGGTGACAATTTTGTTTCCTTTCCCTTTTTTTGTTTGTGATGTGTTTTTTATTTAGATCATGAATTAATTTTTAGTGTTAATAGATGGAACCAAATAATCCTATAGTTTTCTTTAAAGAAAAAAATTAAAGAAAGAGAGTTTCTTAGCCTTTTAGGTGAGGTTGGTGAAATCAAATGTCCAATATAGAATGGCCACTTAATTAGCTTCAAAAGAAAGGACTTCCCCGATTGATATTAAATAAATAAGTTCCTAACTGTGTAGCACCGATACGTGAATTTCTTGTACGATTAGTATACACATAAATATATAATATAAGATACAATATTTAAATTTTTTTTTTGAACTGAATATTTAACAATTTCTTAAAAATATATTAGTATATAATTGTATATTATATGATAGAGATAAATACATAACATATAATAATATATATAGACAAATATAATAATAAAAAATTAAAAATAGAATTAATATGATAACAAAAAAAAATATATATATATAATATATTATATAACATATCGTATCCTATATTTTTTAAGAAACGACGTATCGTCGTATCGGATACGTATCGTATCCGATACTCGTATCGTGTCCGTGCAACATAGGTTCCTAATCTCTACTGAAATAATAATCCAATGTGCAACAGCTGTCAACAACCTCTCAAGAGGTAGATATCCACGCCACTGAACATGTAAAATTAAGCTTACATAATAAATGAAAAAATACTATGAATGCTAGAGGCGGGTATTAGGGTGGGACTGGGATCTAGCCTAAATCCAGCTAAAGAAAAATATGCATTGCAGATACAAAATACATCATTAGCTCAAAGTGTGAAAGTGAGTAGTTGGATGGAGCCGGAAGAGAGTGAGAGAAAAATAGAGAAAAACTTTGCTTCTCAGTTACATGCATTTCCATACTCTGAACAATGAACAAAACTTTGCTCTCATATTTAAGATTGTTGGATACCGCGGGGTCCTCTGATTCCATTTTATCTGGATTTTAATGGGTTAAGAAGATTTCGTTGCTACAACTTGTGATCTACTCCTTAGTCTTTTAGTATAATGGATAATTGGTGGCATTTGCATTCACAAGCCAAATAGTGAATTCCTTAATGACTTGAGTAAAAAAATTGTTATCAATAAACATAACATAAAATAGATATACAAAGTGGTGAACAGTGTGTAGAGATATTACTCAGCAAAAGGTTTGATCACACAAAAGAAAATATACATTTTGTGTTCTCTTGTAAATTCCTTCTATTTATATATCTGAAATTAACATTTACATGTAATTGGTTGACATGTAACTAACCCTCAGTTACCATAATGTGCTTGTTCCCTATGATGGTAAAATGCTAACAGTTTTAAGGAAGGATTATTATAACACCATGCCATGGCTAATTCTCTTTTCTTAGTCCGATTCTAACTAGGGGACTCACCAACTGCATGTCGTATATGGGTGGCAGGCAGCAAAATATATATCTAACAGCACAAAAATTATAATTAAAACCTAGCTCCATAACTTCAACTCCAACCCAGTCCCCACACCTGTTAATACAACAAGCATTGCACCTGAAACAAACAATTCTTGCCATTTATTTTATCTTTAGAATAGAAATTGTGGAGCCATAATAAAAGGATATACTTCTTTTAAAGTCCAGCGAGAGATATACACACTCTACTTCTGCTTTTGTTATAGTGGGACCGGGGTCTATTCTAGCTGATATGATATCCACATTATCATTAATTAATTATCTCTTTGAGGGAAAGAAATTGAAGACAACTTGGCTTATTTTTACTATATTCGCTCAAATTTATTACTTGAAAACTACTTCATCATCTGTACGTGTGGAACTCAACAATGAAAGACTACATTTATTTTCATGTAAGTTTATAGGACCACTACTATTCTAGTTCAAGTTACTAATTAAAGGCTAAACTTGTATAGTTGTATTTCTGCACAAACCTATATATATGAAACGAGCTGTTCATGCATGTGCTCCTACTCCACAATCAATTACTACAATTCCTTATTCAGTAAGAGATTGCATCACCTCAAATGGGTGGTACTGAGATCTATAAACCCATTTCAGTTCAACTTCATTGAACCCAGCTGCATTATATTAATATTCCTGACTCATTAAGCCTTTTTATTAATGAAGCAGTAGAAAATTGTTGATCCTTTTAATTGGCTGAGTGCTTTTTGAGTAATATAGAGGACACCTAAAAGATACATGATCAGAATCAGCAGACTGATTTATTCACTACTTTGTATTTATGCTTCAACACAGCAAACTCATCTATATTCCATGCACATATTTCATATTATTAGGTAGAAGTTCCGGATGTGATTCAAGTCCAAAATGAAAAAGGAATCGCTTTCCTATGATCTTCCCCAAATTTATTTGAACCATATGGAAAACATTGTACAGGGCTAGCTTACCCTAAACTTCCTTCTCCATCTAGCTGGTCCTCCTAGGATGCCCTTTGAAAACTCGCATCACATTATATACTGGGAACTCATTATTGCCACCGACTGACTCTCCTAATAGCGAAAACAAGTTATTTTATTAATTGAATAAATGAATAATGATATTCACACATATTTATAAACACATCAACTTTCAAACACATCAACTAATAACAGCTGTACTATTTCTATTAAATGATTACATTAAGTCATGTATTTTATTTTCTATACACTCACTTTGATTCTTCAAATGCTTATGCTGATGCTCACGTAATTACTAATTAAGTCACTCTCAGGCTAAACTTTTCTTTCTACACAAACCTATAGATATGCCACGAGCTGTCCATGCATGTGCTCCTACTCCACAATCAATTACTATAATTCCTTATTCAGTAAGAGATTGCATCAAAATTTCCACACCAGCCTCAAATGGGTGGTACTTTGATCTATAAAGTCTCTCTATCCACCACATTTCAGTTCAATACCCAGCTTCATTATATTAATATCCCTGACTCCTTAAGCACTTTTATTAATGAAGTAGTAGAGAGTTGTTGATGTGAGTGCTTTCTGTTGATGAAGAATTAATTCATTCTTCTCAGCTCCTACAAATTGAGCACTGATCCTTCTCAAAAACGTACCATTCTCCTTCTTTACATCATATTTCTCTCTGAAACCTTCAATCTTCCCACATCCCATCATGGCCATCTCTCCAAAGTTGACATTGGCTCTCTTTTCTCTCTTTTCTATTTTCTCTGAGTCAATCTTCTGATTCCTCCAATCAACCTTACGAAGCGCTTATCACTTTCAACCTCTCAAGAATTGGATGAATGGTATATTTAATTTCCATCAAACTAGTCTTAGATATTCTTTCTTACCCAGTTACCCTTCTTTCCTTCCTTTCATTTTTGGTGCTAAATAATATCACTGACTATTTTTTATTTTGCCTCTTTTTTTTTATTTGACATGTTATGCTGAAATGGACAACTTGCAGACCCTAATGGTTAGTTCTTTGGGCTTCTCCATTTATGCTCTATAGTGATATAGTATATATGTTTTTAAGTTTTCTTCAAACCCCCATTTTCTTATCCCCATCCTAACATCTACCCATTTCACGAGATATGCTTTATGATTTTATGCTAAATGATTCCTTGCTCTCAATGTAACGATTCTCTGCATTCTTTCATAGTTGAATTCGATGCTTTTGCTGATCTCTGTATATTTTATATATTTGTAATCTAATCAAGACTACATTCAGACTTGGTTCAACCTTTTAATGAAATTCCATTATTCCTCAAAATAAACAGAAAATTAACCACGTGAAGAAAATAAACCTCTAATGTAGAAAAAGATGATGAGGGTATAACTGCATTATTATTCTATGATGCGAAATAGTTAGTGTTATTATTATAAAAAGGCAACGGCTGAAAAGACTTCCATAAATAAAATATGCTACATCCGAGCATAGAAATTAGCATAGCTACTATGCATAAATAAACATACGTGAACTACTTGTAGGCATAGCAGATCAACTTAAAAATATTACATTTAATCCATCCAAATCCAATAACACATTTTTTAATTTACAAATATTAAGAAAATATCCAAGTTTCCGTAGTTGCAGAGATGTTAGAAAACTGATACTTACCGAAGAACTGAACTTGTCCACAATCATTTCTAGCACATCAGTGTCTTCAATCCATTGCATTGCATCCACATGATTTACGTACATATGCTCATCGGCACCAATCGGGCGTACCAAAACCTGGTTTTTAATACAGAAAAAACTGCCACTAAAATTTACAAACGAACACACACCCAGACACAGGTCGGTCATCAATGAAAGTAAATGATTTTTTAAGATTTAAAAATTCCAATTCCAATACACATCTATCATCAACAAAAACAAGTAAAATAAAGATTTTGAACATGCATCAACAAGAGAAAAGGCTTAACCAATGAGTGCAACATTTAAGACATGAAATAGATGTTGCCAAAAACCAACCTCCATTATAGATGTAATTCCAATCAAGTCGATAAGTTTCCTCAAAATTTCATGGTGTGCCTGGATAGACATAAGTAGAAAATATCAGCCAACTGAATGATTGAAATGTATTCTATATAATAAGGACAGAATGAGAGAAAATGAGTATTTGTTAAACTTCTTAGTGCACGCTCTTATATTATAAAAACATGCATACTTAATTATTATTTATAGATGATAGATTAAGGTACTCACAAGTATATGCTTTGTCCTTTCTGCCCATTTTATTACTTTTTTAGCTGAAAAATGTCTTTATATGTAACTTTTTGGGCAGGACCAATGAGGTATAGAGGACTGTATCATTTGTTCTATCAATACAATCCTAAAGGTGCAGCTTGGGGCAATATTATATGGGCACACTCAGTCTCAAAGGATCTCATCAATTGGACCCCACTAGATCCTGCCTTGTTCCCTTCTCAGCCGTTTGATATCAATGGCGTTTGGTCAGGCTCAACCACAACACTTCCAGGGGGCAAACCTGTCATTTTATACACAGGACTTGACCCAATGAACCGGGAAGTTCAAAACTTAGCCTATCCCAAAAACATGTCTGATCCATTAGCTAGGGAATGGGTTAAGTCCCCCAAAAATCCACTAATGGCACCCACTATTGCTAACAAGATAAATGCAAGCGCATTTAGAGACCCTACCACTGCTTGGCTAGGCAAAGATGGGTACCATAGGGTGCTGATTGGAAGCAAAAGAAATGCCAGGGGAAAGGCAATCTTGTACAGGAGCAAAGACTTTTTTAATTGGGTTGAAGCCAAACAGCCGCTACATTCAGCCAATGGCACTGGAATGTGGGAGTGTCCTGATTTCTATCGAGTTCTCAACAAGAGCCCATTTGCCATTGGTGTTGACACGTCCATGAATGGTGATCATGTTGGACATGCGCTAAAGGTTAGCTTAGATGATAAAAAACATGATCTCTATTTGATTGGGACTTATAACATCACCGAGGATGTCTTTATCCCCGATAAAGGATTTGAGGATAATCAATTCGTTCCAAGATATGATTATGGGAAATATTATGCCTCAAAATCTTTTTTCGACGATGGAAAGAAGAGAAGGGTCTTGTTGGGTTGGGCTAACGAATCATCACTCCTACCGGATAATGTCAAGAAAGGATGGGCCGGAATACTTGTAAGTTTGGTAGCAATTTATTAATTTTATATACATTTGTTTTTCTAAATGCAAGATAAATAAAGGATATTTCACCCAAAAAAAAAAAGATAAATAAAGGATAATATTATAGTTGACAGTACCTGTGTTGTCAATCGCGCCGTGTTAGTGGCCGGAAAACGTGCCGGAATCGCGGTGGTGGCGGCTAGAGAGCGCTGCTATAGTGAAGTCGGGGTGAAAGCCCTATTTTGCCCTCGGTTTTTAGCCATTTCTGTCGCTTTTTTTGGGTCATTTAGGTAATTTCTCCCTACCCATTTGTTTTCGGTCAGACTCCCTTCTCCCATCGGAAAAGCTTCCCCCTCTTCAACAAAGAGCGCCTATGAGAGATCGCTTCGAAAACCAACCTCTACTCCGCCTACCCCTTCGTTTCCGGTGATGGTGATGGTGATGGCGATTGCTTTTTCCGACGACGGCGACTCATTCTTCTCTTCACTGCTCCACTGTTTGGTTCCACCATTTCTCTTGTTCTCTTCTCTTCTCCAGTAAGTTTAACGTAAGGTTCATGAAACTTGCAAAAAAGTATCGTTACCAGCTAGAGAAGGAATCCCAGCCATAGTTTGTATCTGTGTCGGCTATTGCCTAATTTAGGGCTAGATGAGGGCTGGTTTATGTTGGGCCTGTTGGCTATGAAAGGCTATGAAAAAGTCTTGTAACAGCCAGAAGCCCAAGAGCTATTAAATTATTTAACCCAAGGTTTTCAAAACCGGACCGGACGACCGGGTTAACTGGGAACCGTGACCTTGGCCGGTCCGGTTTACAGGGAAAACCGTCCCTGTACTGAACCGGTGGAAAAACCGGAGAATCGGTTCAAAACCGGTAAAACCGTAGTGGACCAGCCTGAACCGGTTTCCTAAAAAAAAAAATTAGTATAAAAGGATTTGGGTCATCCTAGTCAAAACTCAATTCTTTTGTTTTCTAACATATGTGGGCTGATTGTAGATTTTGGGTTTGTTTTCCCTATGAAGATGATTTTAACATATATCTTTATATTTATTTAGTTTAGTTTCAAAATAAAAAAAATTGTGCTTAATAATTTTAGTTGTTATGTTGTTTTTTTGTTTAATATTGTTACAAATATTATATTAAAAATTGAAATACTATTATTTAATTATAACCGGTTCAACCACGGTTCAACCTCGGTTTGACCATTGAACCTCGAACCGCTGCCTTCACCGGTTCGATGGCCGGTCCGATTTTGTAAACCTTGATTTAACCTGAACATAGGTTGCAAGTTATTAAATTATATTATTCAATTTTCCCAAATTTCATGAATCTATATTACATTTTATGTTTTAACAATATGACGAATGGTTACAACCTTAGTCGTATTTTGGAATAATGTTATGTATGCTGGATCTCTTATTAATTTGAGTATACTTTTTTAATTTTTTATGTATACTATGTTAGTTTATATAGTTTTCTACTCTTTGCAACAGCGACCATCCCACTTTCTGTTGTCTCACTTCGATGTTTTTAGGGTCTTTGCTCCATGCCGCTAATTGAGATTGATAACATATGTTGACACATTATTTTATATATATGTACATTTTTCATCGTTTGATTAAGATGCATCTTACCTTTTTGTAAGATATGTAAGGAGAATCAATGGTGGAAAAATTGAAAGAAACAAGAAAGCAAGAGATATATATTGACTAATTTGCACATGTATTTGCAGACTATTCCAAGGGCTATCTGGCTTCATAAATCCAGAAGCTTGATTGGTACAATGGTAGGTCGAAAGCGAAAGCCTACGTGTGAACCCAGTCCATTGGCCCACCAAAGTGCTCAAGGGAGGTGAGCTGCTTCATGTTATTGGTGTCACTGCAGCACAGGTAAAGTTTTACTTGTTACATTCCACTAATAAGAGTAATACAATTATTTGTAATCTGTAAGCATTTATGAATAGTACATACTTTATCCTAAATAAAATGAAAATTATTACCAACAGACAGATTAATAATATAGATGAATTATCCAAGTTTCTTTCCATACTAAATAATCATTGTTTTTTTTCAGACCGATATTGAAATTTCATTCAAAGTGAGTGAGTTTGAAGAGGTAGAAGTATTGGACACTTTGATAGAACCCCAAATTTTGTGTGGTCAAAAGGGTGCAGCCGTAAAAGGTGGTCTGGGACCCTTTGGTCTACTCGTTTTTGCTTCTAAAGACCTGCAAGAGCACACAGCAGTGTTCTTCAGAATATTTAGATACCGGCACAAAAATTTGGTGCTTATGTGCAGTGACCAAAGCAGGTTTGCCATGTCCTTTATCCCTTTCTGTCAGCTTGATACTCAAACTCTTTCTCTAATATGCAAATGTAATACTTTGATAGGTCTTCCTTAAATGGAGATAATGATATGACCCCTTATGGGACCTTTGTAGATGTGGACCCTCTCCATGAGAAGCTATCATTAAGAATTTTGGTAAGTTACAATTTATGAAACTATAAGAATACCAACTTTGCTGAAAAATGAAAAGTCAATATGTTTGGTTTGTAGTGGCCCACTAAAAGTTGCATTAATATGTAGCTAAAGAGCATGAGTGAAAAATGCTAAATATATAGTTAGAATCACAAGTAGTGACTGAACATTGGAACATCATAAATAGTGTCTTTTCTCTAATTAATAATGCATGATTTTCTCCCATTCACAGATTGATCACTCTGTAGTGGAGAGCTTTGGGGTAGAAGGAAGGGCCTGCATCACATCCAGAGTGTATCCCACATTGGCTATCAATGATAAGGCACAACAACTATATGCCTTCAATAATGGAACTGCCAATGTTAAGATTACAAGATTTCATGCTTGGAGCATGAAGAAAGCTCAACTCGATTTAAGGTTCTAATAAATTAATTACCACACAAGACAAATATCATTGCTTTGTAATTCTAGAGCATATCTTGTAAAATGTCATAGATATGTGCATAAACAAACATTGAGCCATTCAGATTTGAGCTGAGCTCTACAATATATAAGGCCCTTCAATTGAGTGTTAAATTACTGTACGTGCTAGATGGTTGGGGAAACTCAGACAGTTTTCTCCAGCAGCTGGGTTTGCATCTCTCTGGCTTGGTATGAACCTTATAGGCCCCACATTTGCCACAACAATTTTTCTGGCTCCCAGATTGAATAACCTCTACAAATGGTACAAATGTTAACATCTATAGGAGAATTATTTAAAAACAAAGATTCTAAGTTCTCAGAAACATTACAGTTAGCTGTGTTTTGAGTTTTGATATCATGGTGGTCACAGATTTCTGAATATGCCAATTTCTGCTCATTAATTATAATTGCTGGTGTTAGGTAGTTGTTAATGAAATCGTTTGAGCCTATTGTCACAGAAAACAATGCCCTTTTAAATAGATTGAGAGACGCAAGAATGCCAATGCTGGAGATGATGTATTGCCTGGTATTTTCAAAATTATCTATCTGTGCATCAAACTTGATTCGACCACCCTATCAGTCATATTACATGCACATTGTTATTATTCCATTCGAGAAAAAATTGGAGCTTACAGAACACAACTCAAACAAAAACTCACAAATACTTGTCTAGTGAGGTTGAGAATTCTACCTCCACCAGAGGGTGGATATTACCAATGGGGGATATTACGTAGCAAATCATGGGGGAGAACAAACCTTTTAAGTCAGGGTATGTAGTGAGCCAACATTAAATGATAGAGCTGTTAACCATGATTACTCGTTTAGAGGGAATAAATGTAATAGAGAATATAAATGAAGGATCTTGCTAACGAGTGTTCCTAGAATACTAGTTAAGGAATCCAAATTTAACATAAAATGAGCATGTTTTGGAAATTGGAATAATCATTTATAAAAATAAATTGCTTAATTTTCAAAAACCATCCTACAATTTTTTTTATTATAACTTATTTTTAACATAAAATAAACTAATTCAAACTCACCGAGGCAATTTTTTATGTTTAGTTGGGTGATTTAAAAGAAAAAAATATCAACATTCATTTATTTGTTAAATTATGTATTTCATAAAAAAAATGAAGAAACTCTATTAAAGGATTCTTTATTACTCTTATGGCATTTTGATACTCCAATTTAACATAAAATGTGATTATTAGTTATGGGACTTGTTAACGAGCACCTTACGGAATCAAGAATTAAAAACGTTTTATTGGAAATCATAATTTTAAAACTTTCGGTGTATAGAATACAATACTTTCTAGGCTTAATTGCACTTTTGAGAATCCCAATCTTCTAATTTTTTGTGTCAAAAGTCACCTGATTTTCTTTTTATCTCTCTTCTATTTTATTTTCTCTCAACTTCTCTCACATTTTTTTCTCTCAAATATACTAAAGTCACCCAACTTTTCCCTCCCAAAAGTTAGGGAATCCGGATCCCACTTTTGGTCTTCCTATTATTAATATGTACGGTTTTGGTTCCTAAAGTTTTTTCTGTGCATATTTGGTCCCTTTATTTTTTCATTATTGCAAATTTGATCCTTTTATCCAATGTTTGTCGATTTTTTAATGATTAACATACAGGAACCACTGCTATAAACGCATAGAACCCCTAGTTGAGACCATGTGATGGAACCAAAAACATGTCTAAGAAAGGAGGGACAAAACCAGTAAATAACATAGATAAACCATTGAATCATGTCGATTTAGAGAGGCGGAGGAGAGAGAAACTCAACCAAAGGTTTGTATGCTTAGAGAGTGATTCATCTATATTGATCATTGAAAAAATTGACAAACATTAGACGGAAGGACCAAATTTGCAAAATTGAAAAAATATGGAAGCAAATATGCACAGAAAAAACTTTATGGACCAAAAGCACACATGGTCAATAATAGAAAGGCCAAAAGTACAATTAAATTAAACCTACTTTCTAATACAAGTTTTTTATATTTTATTCCTTAATTAGTACCCATAGCATTCACCTTAAATTAATAATAAAAAGTTATAAGAAATTCTTAAACAAATAAGATCTTACCAACCAATACCTTCATAAATTAATAAAAAGCAAGTTATTACAAGAAACTAAACATATCTTATTTTAAAAAAAAAAATACATCACTTTTCTATATAAAAAAAAGTGCTTTTTCTTGATTCATTAATAAGTTTCAATTACACATAAGTTATAATGTGTAAAAATTTTAATTAGTTGTCACTTGTCATATGAGCAATACTTGCGTAGGATTTTAAAACCCCGTGGTTGCCATAAAAATCACCCTTTACTGGCCGTGAAAGTTTCTGTGCAACACAATGGACTGAGTGCATTGCTTACTAGGTTCACAATTTATCGTCCATGCACTTATATGCATTCCTGTTAAAAATAGTAAGAACTAAGGCTTCGTTTGATGATTAATATATAATAGGGATGGATAGGATAAGAGAACAGAATATGAGTAAGATAGGATATGAGCATGATAAGTTATCATCATATCCGACGTTTGGTGTCCAATTGATAACCAACCGGATAACATTTCAATCCAAGAGAGTCTTTAATGTTGGCAGGAACTTCCCCAAATTGTATTTTTTTTTCACCATTGCTTTAAATATGAGAAAACCTACCCAGCGGGCCATTCCTTCTCGTTCTTAAATCTTAATGATCCATACTCCATAGCATATTAAAGATTCAACAGTCACTTCAACAAAAAAAAAGATTCAGCAGTCACTTCAACAAAAAAAAAGATTCAACAGTCACACTCACACATCAATTGTCAATTGTTCAACACCTAAAGATACCGTTTGTATCTGGAATGTTTTGTTCAAATAATGTTTTACTTTTTGAGTTGTGTCATTTGAATATAAAATTTTAGATATTGTATATATTTATTTTTATTTTTCATTTATTTTTAATCATCTTTTGTATACACGTATATCAAGAATACCAAGAAAAAACAAAAGGACGTCATATGATATTCCATTATAGATGTACAAAAATCATTTCTCATATTTTATTTGTGATATTTTTTACTTTGTGCCAAATGACTTTCGTTTATTTATTTATATGAGTGAAGGTCTAAATTGGTCTCCGAAAAATTTCGGAAACCCACTTTTAGTCCCTTAAAAAATAAATTAATCATTTAGTCCCTCAAATTTTCATAACGGGACATATTAGTCCATAAATTTTGTTCCGACGTCCATTTACTTGCCTGCGTGACTCGTTAATCATCATACTTGGCCTTTATGAGTTATGACGAATTTCTTACATGGAAAATAAATAAAAACTGAAAATGTATACTTAATTTTAAAATTCAAATACATGAAAATTATACAATTTTTTTCACATTTCATTAATTTTTCACGACTGAAATGCGTCATTGGCCACGCAGGACCAATAACGACTCAAGTGAGATGGTGAATATGACACTCAGGCAAGTAAATAGACGCCTGAACTAAATATAGGGACTAATATGTCATACGTTGAAAATTTGAGAGACTAAATGATTGATTTATTTTTTTCATGGACTAAAAGTAAGTTCCCAAAATTTTTTAAGGACCAAATTGGGTCTTCACTCTTATCTCTAGACTAGTATAATATAGTCGTGCAACGCACAATTTTCCATTAAAACCATATTTTGTTAATGATTAATAAAAAAAGGATCGTTATTTGACATAGTAAGAGAATGAAGATAGGAAATTGTGTTTTGTATAAGACACAATAAGAGTATGTTTATTACGAATATAATAAATGATTTTCATATTGTATAAAAAATGACCCTTATTATAATGTAAAAAACAAAAGTTCTGCTACGCAATCAATAGAAAATTTCGTTTTTACATTAAATAACAGTAAAATTTATAAGACTCTAAGAATAGAAGTAGGGACAAAAATTTTTGCCTATTGAATTATGCCTTGGAAACATAATTTGTATAAGTCATCAAGGAAATAATTCACTCTGGTAAACATCCCAAAACTGATAACATCAACATAAAGACAACAAATTCAATATCTAAGAGAAATTGATACATTGTCAAAAATAATAATTTAATATATAGAAGAAATTCCAGATATACAAATTGCTAAGCTGGCTCGTAGCACCTGGCACATTAAGAATAATACACTGCCACATATCGAGTTATAGAGCCAATTGTTAAAGACAAAATAACAAATGACTGATGTGTGAGATGCTGCTGTTCTTGTCCACGCCTCCTTAATGTACCTCCATTACTTATGGAATCATGCAACTATAAACCATTCAGATGTCAAAAATAAATAACATACAGAGGATGTAACTACAGATTTGCTTAATGGTGGGCCAAATTAAGTATCCCTATTTGGTTAACTATAAATTGGTAGAGCTAGAACAATGCCACTAGCCCTTGCTTGAATCATTATACATAGTGTTTTCATGTGGAAATGAGGAAGAAAGCTCAGGTAGAGATATTGGAAAAAAGAATTAGAAAATTATATCTCACTAACCTAAACATCAAAATCTTACCATTATCCCATGATCACTTGAAATCACAAAGATACCTATAATGCTTCTCTAGTTATGGATGGTCAAAATTCAAACTAATTTGAATATTGAAGTGGTCACCAGATCAACTTTGAAACACACACAAGATGATTGAAATTATAATAGTTATGGATGGTCAAAATTTCAAACTAATCTGAATATTTAAGTTTTTTTGTTGGCCTTGCAAGTTTGAACCCAAACTTTGACAATGGCCCTTCATTGACTTTGTTATTCTCCTCAGTCGGTGCATCAAGAAAGCTTTGTGGGTGACGAAGCTGTCTCTATACATGTAAATAAAAATACATGGAGCATGATATTTAGGGGCAGTGATATCAAAATAATTAAATACAAACATAAAAGCTAAATATTAGAGGAGAAAGAGATGAGTCAGATGATAGATGGCAAACATAAGAATAAGGTGCACAACAAAAAAGAAAAATAGCCAATAATGGTTGGCGCATATAGCATCTCACACATATGCAAATTGATTGAGAAAGTTAGCTGCTAACCTAGTAGCCTTAACCTAGATAAGGTGTTGCCAATTGGATCAAATGAAAAATCTAGACATATACGATAAGTTGCTCACCCATTATACAACATGATGATGCAAGGGCTCTACCTACAACATGAAGACGATATCCATAAACAATTTTTCTTCATTGCTGGCATCCTCATCATTTGCCAACAGTCGTTGGTAATCCAAGCCCTTGCTCCCTACCTTGCATTACATTCCTCCAAACGCTCACCTTACATTTAGAGAGATGCGGCAAAGTAGAAGTAGACAACAATATAAGGCTTCATTATATTTGGAAAGTAAACAGGGGTATGGTAATAAATGAATTTTAAAAAAAGTGTGCATTCCCAACATCCAGAAAATGAAAAATTATAACAGCCAACATCCAGAAGGTAAAATGTCAAGCTGAAGGGTGTAATAATCTAAACACATGCATGAAAACTTTACATTGACTGGTCAAGAAAAATAAAGAATCAAAAAAAAACTTTAAAGAGCATAAAACTTCATTTGTTTATCTATGATTGGAATCTCATAAGAATTACATCTTATCCAGCAAGATCTTTTTTTCCTCTTCACCACAAGAAAGTCATTGTCATCATTAAAGAATTGTCTTACTATTAATGCATCACAAAATATATCTTCAAGCTACTTGATAAAGAAGCCAAAAAGGATTGAAGTATTTACGAACCAATTGTTAACTTCACCTCATGTCCAAACAGCAGAAATTTCTCAATCCAGAAACTTAACAGCCATTGACAAATAGAATTTCAGATAGATTTAAGGAATTTGCTTTAGAAAGATATATAGAGGGCAGAGAATATTGTTCAGCAGCAGATATTGGAGGTCCACCAAGGTCACCAAGTCCAAGCAATTTAGTAAAATTCAGCCCTTTTGTGCTTGAACAGTTTTCTCCCAATGCTCCAGCAGTCTTTCATCAAGGTCTTTAATCAAAGACATGAAGGCAGGATTCAGAAATGAATCTAAATATGACAAAGTCATATAAAAGCCACAATAATCAGGAAAGTTGCACAAGCAAAATTGAAAACAGAAGAATGCTAATAAGAAAGGGAGAAGAATGCTAACAGGGACACAGGTAGGGACTACGTTGACGGAGCTAGCACGATGGTCTAAGGCAGGGTGAGGTTAAAGAAGAATGCAAACCACAACATGTGTGCAATATAATTATCATAAAGTATCTGCAAGTTATAAATCAATGAACAAAAACTAAATTAGATAATCATATCTATGCAATAGAAAATATCTATGCAATTGAAAATGGGCATAGCTAACAAAAGAGTCAACAATTTAACACCATTATAGTGTTCTATCTAAAAGAGACAATAATTCATGTGCAGGCAAGTCCTTTAACATTTGTGCTAAGTTTGACTATAATGATTTCAACTACAGAGTGCAGAGTCAAGAGATTTCAAGGAATGCTGCTACAATTGCCTAGGCCACAAAAGAGAGTCAAGAGATATGATGCTAAATGATACTTCAAGTGAGACCCATAAATTGGAAAGAGACAGAAATATAGAAAGGGGTGGGGGGGTTGGAGTGTATTTGAAGTGAATTAGTGTGTATAGTTTACCTTCACTTGGATCATAGAACCTTTCTATCAAGGAAAAAACCAATGCTCTTTCGAGACCCACTATCACCAACAACAGGGACAGTTTCCCCAGCAACGAAAGAGATTGAGAAATTGGAAAGATCATCACATTTGGTATTAATGGATATCTGAAAGTAACATCCTTAAATTTAATGTTACCATCAACCTCAAGCAAGGTATTTCCTTCTGATATATCTTCAACTATGGTAGGGACTTAATTGCACGCACCAGGCATATATAGTCTTGTCATAAAGATATCTCCCAAACCAATTTACCAAAGGCTGGACTGTCATACAAAGGAAAATGGCTTTGGCTAGTCCAACCTGAAGCTTCCTGGCCATAATGCATCCACATCTTGTGTACGCATAAAGGGTGTCCATACCATTTCAATCCCAGAATTGACATATGATCACATGGAGCCTACATAAATTTATGTTTACAAATACAGTCTCAAATAAATCACAAACCAAAAATTTAAACAAATGGGAATGTCTTCGAAAAATTCAAATGATATTCATTAAAAAAGTATATACAAAACACAAAATGCAAAAGGAAAATATGTCATTAGAGCATATTCAATAAAAATAAAAATAAAACAAAATATGCAAAAGGAAAATGCATATTCAATCACCCAAATTTCAGAAACAATAAAAAAGTGAAGTTAAATTTACAAAAAATAAAATAAAATGAGGATTTCAAAGGATGTTAGTGTTACCCAAAAACATAGAAGCGAATCACAAAAGCGCAATCAATCCACATCTATAGATGTGTTAGATCATCTTGTTAAATTGTCTTAAACTTTACTACCATTTTATTTATCAATAGAAGTGTTGTCTTGATTTGTCAGTCACCTACTCAATCTATACAATATATGGGAAGATAGAATACCCTACCATAATATAAGTATCAAAACATAGTCACAAGTTGCTCATGACCAGTCTCGGTAGCATTTCATACACAATGAATGGTTGCAATTGGGCAACATAACCGTATTGTTCATCTCCATGCAGATACCACATTCTTCTTCTCTCTATATATCAAATTTAGATAGTTTCCTTTTTCTTATCATATCTTTTGGCTTGTACATTGAGGAACATATTTCTTTTTTATTCCAATCTTCTACATCAGTGATTCCTCTGTACAGTTGTAATAAAGAAGGGAAAGATCACACCTATCACTAAAGAGTTTAAAAGCAATCACATTTGGATTGTGAAAAACTATTTTAAAGGAAAGCAAAAAACATTGAAGTGTATCACACAAAGACATGGCATGGTTTCAAAATTGATCATTTTATTTAAATTTGATTATTCACTTACCATAAAACTCCTTCTGATTGGCTTTTCTTTCATAAATGGACATACTTGTCTTCCCATCTTCATATGTCTGTACAATCCTCATCCTTTTATCCCAAGTTTGACAATAAAATCGAAGCATTGCTCTAAACTATCACATTGGATTACAGATTACATGTTGTATAGGTTCATTCAAAGGTAAAGGAGATTAATGATTTGTTTATGATGTTACTATGTGCATAACGACTCGATGCAAAAACATATGGTAGTTGAAAAATAAAAACTTGAGCAAATAGGTTCTTACCTGTAATATGCCAACTTCTAGGATGGTACCAACTGAGATTTGTCCACACAAGTTGTGTTGCATCAAGAAACCAAATATATGTTCAGAGCAACCTAAAAAAGAAAAGAAAAGAAAAACAATCTTCTGCTATTATAAATAGAATCAATAAACGCTAACAGAATGGAAAATAGAGATATGTATTCATATGCAAGCATTAGTTACTTTGTTCCCCAATCCAATCAAAATTTGTATGTCATCTATTAAGTGAGGTTGTTACCTAAAAAAATCTCATCAGCCAAATAACAAATGAAGCCATAGAATAACCAAGAAGTGAAACACAATCTGATTCTAAAAATCAAATTTAAACCTGATATATGATGTGGAAGTGCATTCAACTTTACTAAGCAGCAAAAGAATAGTAGCAAAATCAAATTGAAAAAATATCAAAAGGCAAAACAAAAGGGAAATAGAAGAAAAATGAAGGTCTTGGAGGAGCTTACCGAAGAGAACAACAACCTGGGAGAAAGCAAAGAGCTCAGGTAGCAGAAAGAGAAGACTACCGGGGAGGTGGCCGCCACCACCGAACAGACCCATCAGGTGAAATCGCCAAGCAGCGGTAACAGCTCCACCGCTCGACACCGTTGGCGGTTTTTCTGGCATGCACCCACACCATCGGCCACTGACGTCAATGGCAAGATGGAGAAGAAAAAGTGAAAGGGGGACAGGAGGAGAGAAAGAGAGACCGAAGAAGAAAGGGAAAAAATGAAATTGGTCATCGGTCCTTGTCGATGTCGTGATTGTCGTCCTTGGTCCTTGGTTGCGTGTGACCAGAGAAGATAGAAAATGAAATTCGCGACGAGAAAGGGGAAGGGGGAGCCGTGTGTAAGTGTGTTACACAGTTACCCTCAATTTTTTTATTTTTTTTTTTAGAAAATGAGAAGTAATGATGGTTGACCTGCTGCCTTGTTTTCAATCTAATTTCAATTTCAATAAATGTTCATCCATCGGCTTAACCAACCAAACAACTTAAATAACTAATTCAAATAATAAAATGATTTTAGATGTTTAAATTATTTGAAAATTTTTAAATATATTTTTACATTAAAAAAATTTGTAACTGGGTCCTCAAATTTTTATAAAATTTCCAATTGAGTCTCTTAATTAAAAATGTTTTTGATTGGATCCCTGAATTTATATAAAATTTTCAATGGGGTCCTTAAATTATAAAATTTGTTAGTGATACATTGAATTGGACGGAACATAACTGTTTTCATCCAAGCTGACCATTTATAAGTAGTTTGGGTGGAAGATGAACTTTGAGAGATTGTCACAATAAAATGTAGCAAGATATAACAAGATGAAGTGAGATATAGTAAGTTGCAAGTAAAAAACTATTTTGGACGAAATTATTTCGAGGAAAGGATATACAATCATAAAACATAAATCGGGGAGGAATGGACTATTGTTCGGATGGAGGAAAAGCAATCGCAGATCACGTTTTGGTTTTCTGGCTCATCATTTGGGTCTCTTGCAACCCTAAATACAAATTCGGGAAGGTCACATTTCACATCAGCAGACTTAAAGTCCTTTTCACGGAACCTTACTCCAGAGACTCCATTAAAATTTTTATGTAAGTTCAGGGATCAATTAGAAACTTTTTTAGTATAGGGATCCAATTGAAAATTTTATAAAAGTTCGATGACCCAATTACAATTTTTTTAAATATAGGGATCTATTTGAAAATTCTCAAATAGTTCAGGGATCTACTCAACAGTTAAACCTAATAAAATTAGCAACAAAGAAAATAATAAAAAAATATTAAAACTCCCTAAATCACGTTTTGAGTGCCAGGTAGATGTACAGTGAAATTAACTCTTCAATCTTATTATTATTAGATATAGATTCTTCCAGTAATTCTTTTCTTTTTTTATATACTTCTAGCAATTATTTTACTTATTAAATAAAGATATTTTTTAATAATAATTTTATACTTATAAGATATTAGATATATTACTTTTAATTTACCAATTTAATACTTTTTTTCGGTTTATCCAATTTAATACTTTTTAATAAACACACAATAACTACAATTAATTAATTATTCTCGTTCATGTATTTAAAGGTTCTTGTTATATAGATCAATTTAATATTCATATAAGTGGTGTTAAACTACTAAGAGTGTGTTTGGGAAAGCTGGAAAAAATAGATTATGCTGATAATCTGTTTTCAAATAATCGATTATTGTGATAATCGATTATAATCAGAATCTGTTTTTGTTTGGGTATGTTTGCTGAAAAGTAATTTTAAGATAATTTATTTGATTTTGGAAGTGTAAAAACAATATTATTTAAATGCCTAGTATCGGTGATGTGCAGCAATTTGGATTATAATCCAAAGAAAATAATCAAGCAATTTGAGTTTCCCAAATGAACCAAAAACATTGAAAAGAGATAAAAACAACGTTTTTAGAAAATAATCAATTTAGCCAAACATAATGACTCTTTCATAAAAAAACTGAATCTTTCTAAAACAGCTGAATGGGCTATAATCAGTGGTTCCCAAACAAGCTCTAAGTATTCTTCGTTTCTCTATCCTTTTCAAGAAAGGATTTTCTCCCCTTTTGTGAGAGTTGTTTTTTAAGAGTATTATATTTTTCTCTCCACTTATAAGAACTATGTTTTTCTCTCCATTTACAATAGTCTATCGTTGCTCGATGAAGAAGATGAAAGAATTATTTCTCTCCATTTTTTATTGGCAGGTTCTGGTTCTCAGGCCTGCCAGAAGCCATAAGTATCATCAATTGGAATTGTCGAGGCATGGATAATCTGTGTACAGTTTCTATCAACAAATACCTTGTTTGGTATTATTGGCCATACGTGTTTTATCGTTTTCTCTTTTAGTTTTTTTTAGTTTATGCAAATAAAGTCGAAGACAATTGGCAGTGCATTAAGCCTTTTTTGCAGGTAGCTCGAAGTATCGTTTTCGATCACAATTTAAGTGATGAGGGAAGATGTTTCTTCAAAGCTAAATTTTATAGTTATTCTCCCAGACTCCAGATGTAACACCCTGTGTTTCCCTATGTTTTCTGTAGCAGTAAATATATATTTAAATGTGTTTATTTTAGATTAAACTCAGAGGATGATTTTAATTAAACTAAAATCATTTTTTGTGTTGTTATATCATATGAAGTCAAGGTAAAATTTTCAGTTGAAAATTCAGACGGAAGTCGGTCTGCATTTTCACTGCCGGTACAAGTTTACTGTGCAGAAAACCTAATTTTGACCCATGAATGAAACAATTAGTGTTTTTATTATGTTTCCTTCAACCTTGGTTATTTTAAAAAATTTCGTGCAAAAATAACATATAATATTTTATTCGGGCGAAACGTCGGAAAAATTACGATCGGAAATGCAACCGGGTATCAAATGGAGCAGATTATGGACCATAAAAGAATTAAGAAGACATGATGGAAATGGCTATGACACACTCTAAAAGTATCATCATCACACTCTTCAAATTATAATATTATTCTAATCCAAAAGTCTTTTCTCTCTTTTCTTACATCCAATCAAGCATTAAACCATCAAGCTTGCTCAACAAGCTCTCCCTCTCACTCCACTTAGCCGTGAACTCCCATCCCTCTCCCTATATATGCCCCTTTCATTTTCACTTCTTCATCTTTCTTTTTCAACCTCCATTAAAGTTCATATTCTTCCTTTCTTCTTAAAGTTCAAGCTCTTAAAGCTTTAGTTTTTATTCATCTTTTCTACTTAAACTCTTCATTTAAGTTCTTCCTTACACTAAGGATAATGCTCTCATATAAATATTCTTACAAGTTTCATCTTTTATTTCTTAGTTTACTTTATGTGTTCTTTATATGCTTTAAACTTCTAAAATCTCTCTAAAATGGTAGAAAACTCCTTTTGAGTTGAAACCACTTTTTATAGTCTTGTATTAACTTATATTTTCACATACTAAGAGGTTGTGTAAAACAAAAATCTCTATCCATCTCTTCCAATGAAGGTTGAATGCTTGCATTTGTGACCTAGGAAGTTTATGTTTCAACTTTTGGAATATGATCATGTGGTTGAGTTTCTAACTATCCCTTGATCTTGAATCTATAAATCTTAGAAGTTTTGATAGGTTGTTCCTATGATGGCCCAAAAATATGAATAAGTTGGCCTAGGATACTATGTTTCAACTTTTGAAGTATTGATCATGGATTTAAAACTCTTAATAACTTGTTTATTTTATGTTGTTAAAGCTAGTATGTGTTACTTTCATTTTTCCAAGATGATCATGGACTTGAGCTCCATAAGATATTTGGATGCTAAGTCTAAGAGATTGGAAAGTTTAAGGATTTATAACTTGTTTATTTTATGTTGTTAAAGCTAGTATGTGTTACTTTCATTTTTCCAAGATGATCATGGACTTGAGCTCCATAAGATATTTGGATGCTAAGTCTAAGAGATTGTAAAGTTTAAGGATTTATAACTTGTTTATTTTATGTTGTTAAAGCTAGTATGTGTTACTTTCATTTTTCTAAGATGATCATGGACTTTAGCTCTATAAGATATTTGGATGCTAAGTCTAAGAGATTGGAAAGTTTAAGGATTTATAACTTGTTTATTTTATGTTATTAAAGCTAGTATGTGTTATTTTCATTTTTCTAAAATGATCATGGTTTTGAGCTCCTTAACACATATGGATGCTAAACCCAAGAGATTGGAAAGTTTAGTGAATGCTAGCCTATTTTACTAGCCTTGGCCGAATGCCCTATGTTTTTTTAACTTAGTGGGATTTTAATTCAACTTTGTTAAAAGATCATTATTTATGAACTCCTAACACTTAAGGATCATAAATCCATGAGTTGTATAATTTTTGGGAATCTCCAACCCTAAGAACTAGTCTTGGCCGAACCTATACCTTATGGTTCAGTGTTCTTGTTTTGATTTTAACTTGTGATTTTGTGTTCATAACCTTAGACTTCCATCACGGAGGGAACGAGAACGTTCGTGACTTACCTCCTCGAGCATTTAATCTTCTTACCTTCACAGAAAGTAAGAGGGGATTGCCTAGGGATATTCAATGACTATATGCATGTGTGTATGTGTTTACTTGAGTGATTGAATATTATTGTGATATGGAGTCAATACTTGAATAACTCGTTTACTTGAACTATTGTGGTTACTACTTGAAGTTGAGCATTACTTGCTTTAAAGTGTTATGAATTATCTATATATGTGATGAACTATCGTTAACTGTGATATGATTGTTGAGAATTTATTACTGTTGATTGAAGTTTGAGAAGCCGGACTTGAGTCTGTGCACAATGATTATAAAGGATTAAAAGCCTTAATAAGCCTTGAATAAAACTTTGAAAGTATTGGTTTCAGTTATTAAAGTTCCTTGTTTAAAATGCTTACTTCAAGAAAACGAGATTCTTATTTTGAAAAGAAACGTTGAAGTGTTTTTAAGACAATAGAAATTACCTTTTTAGGATCCAAAGTGGGTACGAGAGAAAACCTTTTCGAACTATGTGATTTATGAAGGAAAACCCCTTTGAAAATAGGCGAATTTATTTCATCAAGGATTTCAAAAGCAAACGAATTTCCTAAATGTTTTATAAAAGAATTTGTAAAGGGAATAGATTTTCTCCTAAATGATTTAGAAACATTCCGGTTACTTGGACAAGTGACCGAGGTTTTGTTTTGTTTCTGATTTTCACTGAGCGAAAAGTAAAGCACATGTGAAAGAGAATACTGGTTCGCGAGACGTCGCCTCTAGTTTTCAGTTTATGCATGTGATCTAGGATCCGTGTCAAGAATTATGGGCCAAGGGTCCTAATCGTGATATTATGGGCTAGGAGTCCTAATTTTGGAATTGAGGACTGTGTGTCCTAATTTCGTTGTTATGGGTTAGGAGTCCTTATCATGTTGAAGTAAAACATGGGTAAAATTATAATTGTTTCTACGACCACAACCTTGGGTTGCGGCCATGGTCTAAGGTTTTGTGATTGAACACTCGTAGAAGCCACACTGTGGAAACTAGGAGGGTAGCTCTGCCTCCGATCTGGTATTACCTTCACACACTACAGGCTCACGGACTGCTACATGAACCACCACCTCTAGACGTAGAGCCAGTAGCGCCGATTGAGGAGGACAGCGAGGAGGACCCTAAGGAGGACTTCGATGAGGTAACGGAGGAAGATGAGCCGGAGTATCACGTTATGGATCATGATGACGACGACGATTTTGTTGATGAGGGTGGCGACGTTATAGATCCATTACCTGAGGTCTCGACTTGTGGGAGCCGTTGTGGAGACCCTACTTGCAGTCAGTGTCAGTAACCAGTTAGGAGCATTTTGTGGATAATCTTCCGTCATCTGACTTTTAGAGTTATCTTTTGGATGTGGTTCCGGACCCTCTTTCCCTGTGTCTTACTCTCTTTTAAGTTGTAACTCATAGATGTCTACATCTGTTGCAATGGCCATTGATAAGGCCTTATATTATGTACTGAAACTTGGCTTTCATTGGGACATGTTATATATATATATATATATGTGTGTGTGTGTGTGTGTGTGTGTGTGTGTGTGTGTGTGTGTGTGTATGTGTATGTATGTATGTATATGTATATATATATATGTTGTCTTCAATTCATGTTCTGAGTGTTCATCACCTTTATCTTCCTTCATCTCAAAAAAAAAATTAACTACCATTTTTAGTGTACTCATCCATCGAGGAAACGATACTTTCATAAAGTAACCAGCATTATCAATCAGAAATATTTCCGCAATTGGGTAACCATCTGGCGCCGGGTTTAGGGTGTCACATTAGTGGTATCAGAGCGGCACCTCTCCCAGTACGGTGTGGTTCGAGGACGAACCAGGCGGAAGCTGGTGGGCATGTAACACCCGGGTGCTGACGAGGGCGGGGAGTGGTCGCCGGTGCAAAGAGAACACGGACAAGGAGCGGATCCTAGCAGGCTTCTAGGCGGAGGGACACATGAATGAACCGATTACACACCAGAATGAGAGGGATCCTGAGACTGTGTAGGTATGGGACTATACAGTTGAAGATGGCTTATATGAATTGATTGGTACTACCTATACAAACAAGATGCATCTTCTTTTCGAGAGCCCATCACTTAAGAACTCCACAGTTAAGCGTGCTTGACTTGGAGCAATTATGGTATTGGTGACCTCCTAGGAAGTTTTCTCAGGAAGCGTGTGAGTGAGGACAAAGCACGCTGAAAAGACCTGTGTTGATCTGTGGGGTCAGTCATCAATCCATGGAGCAGCCAGGGATGTTATAAATGGTATCAGAGCGAGTTGAGTCTTTCGGGAATGTTTGGGTTTAGGTCTATTGTGTCGATGTTGTGTATTCTCTGATCGAGTCTTGTTTCAATTACTTCTAAGAAGTAATGTATGTTATCCGACGAGTTACCTTTTATTTTCTGGTTACCATCTCACTGATTGTGTCTTACAGGTCAGTATGGAACCAGGAGGAGCGCGCGGTCGTGGCGGTCGTGGCCGAGGCAATGGCGGGATGGACTTCGCTGCCCAAGCGTTGGCTGACGTTGCTGATGCAATAGCTTTCCAGACTGCCAACGTGGCTGCCCAGAATCAATAGGAGCATCTAAGAGCTGAACAGACTGCAGAGGGGAAGAATCTAAATGCCCTCCGACACCAGAATCCGTCGTAGTTTGACGGGGACGTAAACCCGACTAAAGCCGATCTTTGGATCCAAGAGCTGGAAAAGATCTTTGAGCTGGTGCACACCCCATAGGAAGCAAAGGTGCCTTACGCAACATTCCAACTGATTGGAGATGCTGAATGCTGGTGGAAGGGCACCAGACAACTACTAGTAGCTGAGTATCTGGAAATCACCTGGGAAGTATTTCGCAACAAATTTATGAACAAATATTTTCCCCAGAGTGCTCGGACAGAGAAAGAGCAGGAATTCCTGAGGCTGAGTCAGCGGGACATGACGGTGGGGGAATATGCGACAAGGTTTGAGTCCCTTGCCAAATACTTCCGCTTTTTCCAGAACAACCCCGATGAGGATTGGTCGCGCTGTCGCGCACGCGCCAAAAAGGAAGAGCGGGTTTAAAAGTATAGTATAGTGCGACAACTCGGATGTCGTCTCTAAGGACTCTGAGAATATTACTTTTCACAAAAATAAGTTTTGGGGGGGTTTGGATTGGAATGCAATTAAGAACAAACAAAACAGAGCAATCAAAAACAAAGCAGTTGAAAAGGGTTTATCAGTTATCAAACAACGATTAATCTACTGTCAAGAATTCCTTACTATCCTTGGTTAATGTAATCCCAAGCCCTAAGCAGGTTCTAATCCCCTTCCGGTTGTAATAGTAATTTACAAGCGAAACTACTACCACAGATACATGTCCCTATTCCCGAATTAAGCAAACGGGATTAAGCCCTTCGTGAACTAAGCGAACACGAAATGTACACACGCAAATTAAGCAGATGCGATTAATTATAGGAACATGATATCACCAGAGATAAATCAATACAATACAAGATATACTCCTGAATTAAGCAAACAGAAATACAAAGTATGGTATTGAAAAGGGAAAAGCAATTAAAATAGGGATTACATAACCTCAAGTATATAGGATCCTCAAACAGTAGACTAATCCTAGGACTTAGTGCTCCATGGCAATAACTGAAATCACAAAGGAAAAATGTATATCGGAAAGTTGGAGGAGCAAAAGTCCCTACAAAATATTCGAACAGCCTTTTATACAATTTCGAATTCGGAAGGCTCGCGAGGCGAACAACCATTCGCGAGGCGAATTTCATGAACTGTCGGCAACCCTTGGCATTCTCGCGAGGCGAATTTCTGCTCGCGAGGCGAGGATATGAAGAGTTTTCTCCTTACGCCCGTTATGGCCATCGAGCCCCAACCGTGATGCTCTCGACTTCCCGGACTCGCGAGGCGAATTGATGCTCGCGAGGCGAGACTCTTCAACTTCAAAAGCGCCACGGCCATGACCTTCTTCACGGGCAAGCCGTGATCGTCTCTCGACTTTTTCAGGTTTGGAAGACTCGCGGGCGAGACCTTCTTCGCGAGGCGACCCGAGAGACTTAGCAATTTCTTGGAACAGTCAAAGCCGGGTCGCGAGGCGAGCATGGCTTTCGTGTGGGCGAATCCCCCTGTTCTTTATTTTCTCAACTTCTACTTAACCTGAAAACAAGGAAATAAGCATAAGTGTATTATTTTGACTTAAAACTTGCTAAATTAACTTAAAACTACTCTAGAGACTCAATACCTTGCTTGAGGACAATCTAATCTAATTTGGGTGAAAATAGGATATAATTTGCACAAAACCCTGGTCATACTAGCCATAAAACTAGATGAGCCAGAGGCTTATCAAAATACCCCAAACTTAAACTTTGCTTGTCCCCAAGCAAACTAAGACTCAAAAATCAAAAAGACTCAGGACCTGGCAAGCTTAAAAGATTCAACCAACATTGCACAAATTCAAGCAACTTCAAAGACAATTTTTCTTCATTGTTTCCCCTTTTTCAAACAGAGCAATCCCCACATTCATTTATTCCAAACAATTGAGAGTTTCATCATGAAAACAATCAGAAATCTAAGCGGGGAATCTAAGTCACACACAAGAGGGGATCACCAAATCCAAACAACTGCCTTCCTCACAAGGGCATTATTTGTTCACTCGATCACTCGGTTTATGTCGGGCTAACAACTTGCACTCGTTTCACTTTTCAAGTACACTTCCCACAAATTTGCTTTTCATCTCAAAATGGTTCCCACAGAGAACATGCAAGCAACATCGGAAGGTCTTTATTGGGTTGTAATGGGGCCTGGCTAAGGGTAGGATATACAAAAGGAACTAAGTCAAGACCCTAGGAACTAAGAGAGCATGAACTATATTTACACATAGAAATTCACTTAAGCTCCTTTCTTTATTTTTTTCTTTACACTTCTGGGTGGCTACAGCTCTTTTTATTTCTTTTTGGCATTTTTGTCTTTTTATTTTTCTTTTTTTTTCTTCTTTTTTTTTTTTCATTTGTACACCTTTTTTTTTTTCTTTCAATCCCAACAACATTTTACACCACGCAGCCACCCCAAACTTTAGTTTCTTGCACCCATTCTAAGATTACATGCTCTCCTAATCCTAAGATCGGGTTAACATGGTTTTCCAGATTTTAGGGCTTATAACATTAGGTTATCAAGAATTAACAGGCTAATAGGCTCAAAAGGGCTAGCTAGGGAACATGCATTAGGAATTGGTTTATTCAGGCCAAGTAGCTATTTACAAAGAAACTGCCTAAATCATTTGCTACACACATATAATCATGCAAACCAAAAAGAGATTCAATCAAATCCAGGGAAGTGCAACTTGAAAGTGATTTTCACACATTTTAAAATATGTTGGAGGCTCAAAACCTCACCTGGACATTATTTGCAAATTATTTGAACAGAGATACTATCCCTAGTGTGTGCTCCCTATCACCCCAAACTTATCATTCATCATGCTATCATAACAGAATCCCAAGGTTCAGTTTTCAATTTCACATGGGAATCACAAAAAATTTTCAAATTTTTCAGCCTAGGGGGAATCATCACATATCAATCATGCAAGCAATCTGTGCAACATCAATCAAAATCTAACAAACTTGCCAATCAAAAGACTCAACACACAAATGCTCCTGAGCTTCTCAAATTATTCAGGAGCTTTTATTCAAAGAAAAGAAAACTTTATTCTAATTCCCTAAAGAAATACCCCAAACTTAAAACATGCATTGTCCCCAATGAACAGCAGAATTATAAGATCATAGTGAGGGAAAGGAAAAGAGTACTCCCTGATCAAGTGCAGTGTAAGCGGGAGCTGTCACCTGGATCCCATTCCTTGCAGTCTAAGTCCAAAGAGGTAGAGAGGGCCTCCAGTGCTCCTTCATCTTCTTCATGTTTCTCATCCACTGCACTGACAATCTTATCACCTGCTAAACATGCAGCAATCTCAGCACAAACCACAAAATGGTTAGCGTTAGTACAATCAAGAAAAGAAAGAATATCATCACAGCCAGAATTAAGTGGAAAATTAGAAAACAAGTTCTCATGGTTATCCTCAATAGTCTCAGATACCAGCTCAATGTGGAATACAGAGTGCTCTTCCGCTGGATGTTTCATGGCATCAAATATGTTGAACTTTGCAACTATATCCCCCAAACTTCATAGACATGGTTCCATCACCCACATCAATGTTAGTCTTGGTCTGTCTTCATGAATGGCCGGCCCAGGATGATTGGTGATTTTAGGAATGTGTCTACTTTGCCATGTCCAAGATGTAGAAATCAGTCGGGAAGATCGGATCATCAACTTGCACTAGTACATCTTCCACCATACCCATGGGGCGGGCACGAGTCCTGTTGGCCAAATGAATGGTGATACTGTACTTCAAAGGACCAAGATCCAGTTTGTTAAAGATGGAGGTAGGCATGACATTGATAGATGCTCCCAAGTCCAACATGCAGTTTTCAAACTTCTTGTCCCCAATAGTGCATGGGATAGTGAAGGTGCTCGGATCCTTGCACTTCGGTGGCAGTGCCTGAGTGAAAGCAACAACTTCTTCTGGCTTAGACTGGATAAGCGCTGAGACATTTCTTCCCAAGTCAACCCTCTCATTAGACTTCATCTTCCTCTTGTTGGTGCATAGGTCCTTGAGAAATTTTGCATATCTGGGCACTTGCTTGATCATATCCAACGAGAGGGATATTAACACCAACCTTTCTTAACACATCAAGAATTGCCTTCTCTTTATCTTCACCACCACTCTTCAAATTTTTCTGGATTACTGTGTGGGAATGGAATGGGTGGTTTATACACTCTCTCGTTTCAACTTCAACCACCGGCTCAGGAGTAACTTCAACAAAGAGGCTCGGGAGTAGTCTTCATAGTTTCTTCATTCTTTCCGAAGTGGCCTCAACAACCTTTCCGGACCTCGGAGATATAGAACTCACATTGGGATTGGAGGCATTAGGATTGATCACCTTTGTCTTGGCCGGGCACTGGGTTGTTCCTTGACCTTGCTTTATATTATTTATGTCAGTAGCCATCTGTCCAATCTGTGTATGCAATGCCTGAATACTCGCTTGGTTCTCTCTTTGAAATTGTGCCTGTGAGGCCTGGAACTGTGCCTGGAACTGTAGATTTTGTGCAGCCATTTGTGCAGCCATTTTATTGAGCATGTCATCTACTGAAGGTCCGGAGGGTGCTGAAGTAGTCACTGGAGGAGAATTCTGAGGTGCCATCGGCTGTTGGGATGAGTTCCCATACCGCAGATTAGGGTGATTACTCGGTGGGATGGTACCTATTTGTTGAAAGATCCGGAATCTTTGTATCTGCTCCGGTTATTGCCACGATTATCTTGATGGACTGCAAAGGCTTGAGGTGATTCGATATTTGATCCTCCTTGCAAAATAGGACAAGCTTCATATGGGTGCTCGGGAGAAGCGCACATGCCACACAACACCGCAGTGAACCCTATCCATCACCAATTTCTCTACCAAGGAAGTGAGCCTGTCAATTCTATCATCACTGTCATGGCTGGAAGAGGAAGTGCGGACCTCATGTACACCTCTAGTCTCAACAGAATTTCTTCTTGTAGTGAATTGCTGGGAATTCATCGACATGTTCTCAATAAGTTGCTTAGCGGCAATTTGGGGTCTTGTCAACCAATGCTCCCCCACTAGCAAAGCATCCAAAATATTCCTATCCATAGGCTGCAATCCTTCATAAAAATATTGGATGAGGGCTGTTCGGAAATTTGGTCTTTGGGGGCAACTAGATGTCAACTGCTTGAACCTCTCCCAATACTCAGCTAGCGACTCATTTCCTTGCCTTATTCCACAGATTTCTTTCCTAATTGCAGCGGCTCGGAGGCGGGAAAATATTTCTCCAGGAAGAGCTTCTTCAAGTCGTTCCATGTGGTAATGGAATTGGCGCAAGGTATAAAAGCCAATCTTTTGCGGCTCCGGAGTGAGAATGGAAAAGCCTTCAACTTGATATGATCCTCGATNACTCCTTCTGGCCTCAAAGTTGTGGAGCAGACAACTTGGAACTCCTTCAAGTGCTTGTGTGGATCTTCGCCTGCAAGACCATTAAATCTTGGCAACAAATGGATTAGCCCAGATTTTAACTCAAAAGGTGTGTCAGCACCAGGATAAGCAATGCACAAACCATTATAATTCACATCAGGGCAGCAAGCTGCCTCAAAGTCCTTTGGTCTCCCATGTTTTCAAAAGCAATTTTAAAATTGGTATCACTACTAGTGCTAGCCCGAAATTCCCTACGGAGTGTGTGCAATGTTCTTTCAATTTCCGGGTCAAAATCACACAGTTCAGGGCAATGAGACCTAGTAGCCAGACCAATTCAAAACAAAACAGAAAATAAAAGAAATAAAAGAAAATAAAATAAAAACAAATTGAGAAAAATAACAACTCAGAATCCCTAACACGGCGCCAATTTTTTGGTTACTGTCACACAACGCGCCAAAAAGGAAGAGCGGGTTTAAAAGTATAGTATAGTGCGACAACTCGGATGTCGTCTCTAAGGACTCTGAGAATATTACTTTTCACAAAAATAAGTTTTGGGGGGGGTTTGGATTGGAATGCAATTAAGAACAAACAAAACAGAGCAATCAAAAACAAAGCAGTTGAAAAGGGTTTATCAGTTATCAAACAACGATTAATCTACTGTCAAGAATTCCTTACTATCCTTGGTTAATGTAATCCCAAGCCCTAAGCAGGTTCTAATCCCCTTCCGGTTGTAATAGTAATTTACAAGCGAAACTACTACCACAGATACATGTCCCTATTCCCGAATTAAGCAAACGGGATTAAGCCCTTCGTGAACTAAGCGAACACGAAATGTACACACGCAAATTAAGCAGATGCGATTAATTATAGGAACATGATATCACCAGAGATAAATCAATACAATACAGTATACTCCTGAATTAAGCAAACAGAAATACAAAGTATGGTATTGAAAAGGGAAAAGCAATTAAAATAGGGATTACATAACCTCAAGTATATAGGATCCTCAAACAGTAGACTAATCCTAGGACTTAGTGCTCCATGGCAATAACGAAATCACAAAGGAAAAATGTATATCAGAAAGTTGGAGGAGCAAAAGTCCCTACAAAATATTCAGAACAGCCTTTTATACAATTTCAGAATTCAGAAGGCTCGCGAGGCGAACAACCATTCGCGAGGCGAATTTCATGAACTGTCAGCAACCCTTGGCATTCTCGCGAGGCGAATTTCTGCTCGCGAGGCGAGGATATGAAGAGTTTTCTCCTTACGCCCGTTATGGCCATCAGGCCCCAACCGTGATGCTCTCGACTTCCCGGACTCGCGAGGCGAAGTGACGCTCGCGAGGCGAGCCTCTTCAACTTCAACCCCGCCCCGGCCAGGACCTTCTTCACGGGCAAGCCGTGATCGTCTCTGACTTTTTCAGGTTTGGAAGACTCGCGGGCGAGACCTTCTTGCGAGGCGACCCGGAGACTTAGCAATTTCTTGGAACAGTCAGGCTTCGGGTCGCGAGGCGAGCATGGCTTTTCGGGGGCGAATCCCCTGTTCTTTATTTTCTCAACTTCTACTTAACCTGAAAACAAGGAAATAAGCATAAGTGTATTATTTTGACTTAAAACTTGCTAAATTAACTTAAAACTACTCTAGAGACTCAATACCTTGCTTGAGGACAATCTAATCTAATTTGGGTGAAAATAGGATATAATTTGCACAAAACCCTGGTCATACTAGCCATAAAACTAGATGAGCCAGAGGCTTATCAAGGATGGAAGTGCGAGAAGTTTGAAGTCGGCCTGTGCTTCGAGATCAAGGAATCTGTGATGCCCTTGGAAATCAGGAATTTCCAAGCCCTGGTAGAGAAATGCCGAAAGGTAGAACTGATGAGCAAGGGGCGAGATAGCAGGGGAAATGTTGGAGGACCCGTTCGTCCCAAGAGTCAATATCAGGGACAGAACCAAAATTGGAAGCAGAACCAGAGGATGCCATATTACCAGTCACCCAGTAACAACCAGAAACAACAGCAACAACATCGCTCCGATACTTTGGGAACGGGAAGTGGAGGCCAGAGAAACAACAATCAAGGTCAAGATAGGAAGTGTTACCGGTGCGGGGATCCCCAGACATCTAGCTAATACATGCCCAAAGAAAGAGATGAAGTGCTTTAACTGTGATCGTATAGGGCACATAGCCAGGGACTGCAAAGCACCGAAAAGAGAACCAGCTACCAATCATGCCCAAGCAAGCAAGCTGACCGCTAAAGGGTGAGTGTATACGATGAGTGGAGCTGAAGCATCGAATTTCGCCGATCTGGTGCAGGGTAAGTGCGATTTAGCCAGTAATCTTTTAACTGTACTTTTCGATTCAGGTGCAACTCATTCTTTTATCTCAATGGATCATGTGAAACTTCTAGACTTGCCTATTTCTTCCTTACCATATAACTTGATTGTTTCTACCCCAACTGCTGAGCCAGTAACTGTTAATTCTGTTTGCTTGAATTGTCCTATCATTGTTCAGGATAGGCATTTTCTTGTAGATTTAATCTGTTTACCTTTAATACAACTAGATGTAATTCTAGGCATGGACTGGTTATCTTCCAACCATATCCTGATAGACTGTGTTCAAAGAACCTTAATCTTTAGGGATGAGATTTCTGGATTACTATCGGCTAGTCAGGTAAGAGCTTTTTTGAAAGAGGGAGCTCAAGGTTACATGCTGTTGTTTTCCTCCGATGTTAAGGGTGAGTTAGACTTGGAATCCGTACCTGTCGTCAATGAGTTTCCAGAAGTTTTTCCTGAGGATGTACCTGGTCTACTGATGTCATGCGACGCGCGTGTGTTGCGTGCCGTGCTCTGCGATTCCGGCAAGTGTACCGGATTGCCGCCAAGTAATAAAAGATATCGAACCCACAGAGACTATGTTCTCGAATCGCAATTAATTTCGAATTGAGTGAATCTGGACTTTTTAGAGGATTTTTATGTTTTGAGTGAAAAGGGTTTTGAATTCGAAATTAAAAGATAGATGAGCAGAAAACAATTAAAACAGAAAACATATCTTTTTGGGGTTTTGATCTAAATGGTTTCCTAGGGATTTAGGTTACCAACAAGATCGTTTACGATGCTAAGTCGATTACCCTTGATGATTAGCGAAATTGCCTTGAAGGCGAGTTTATCCTCTGATAGCTTAAGCTCCCTCTCGGGTTACAAAAGCCGTGCCCAATTGACCCGACCCCTACTCTCGTGGTAGTCGATCCCAGATTGGACCCTTTGCGTTCTGTGACAACTCGTTTCTCCTCGAGGGACGACTTCTAACTCTCGTGATTTCAGTCCCAAGTCTGACTTCTATAGATCCGACACCTAAGTTCACCGCTAGGTTCCTCCTTAGAATGTCTAAGCCATGCAAATAACCTAAGTTCACCGCTAGGTTCCTCCTTAGAATATCCACACCTCATGAGATAAGCGTGGCCGGCTTTACGAGTGAAACACCCTAGAAATCCTAAGTTCACCGCTAGGTTCCTCCTTAGAACGTCTACGTCACGCAAATAAGCGGTTGCCGAATTTACGAGTGATTAACACACTAGAAATCAGATCTAAAGCAAAATCGTAATTACAAAGATATTACATCAAATTCAACATCGTAAACAAAACTTGGGCAGAGCCCCAATCCCTAGAAACTAAGCTACTACTCCAGTCTTGCCATGGAGATGACAAGCTGGGTTGACAACATAATGAAAATACAAAAAAAAAATCAGAGAAGAGAGGAGGAGAGGAGAAGAGAGATCTATGCCTAGAGTCCTAGTTGTTATGGATGATCCAGATGTTCTGTATATCCCTGTTCCTTCTGCCTTGATCCTTATTTATAGAAATTGGGAAGTTAGAGTCCCAATCCAACTCAAAATCTGATCTATTTCGGTTGCTTCTGATCCAAGTAATGCGCGTCACGGCCGTGATGGCCATCACGGGCAGGCCGTGACGGTCTCTGTTTCTGGCAATTCTGGAAAATTCAGGACTTTCGCGTGGCGAGTCCTCTTTCGCGTCGCGAGCTCCCTTTTCATGGCCTGTGATCTTCATCACGGCTAGGCCGTGATGTGCTCTGACTTGTGGTGGTTTTGGATCACGGCCGTGATGGCTATCACGACCAGGCCGTGACAGACTCTGACTTCAGCCTTTCTTCTTTTTCAACCTTGCTCGATCATGGCCGTGATGGGCTCTGTTTGGCTCATTTTCTTCACTTTTAAAGCCCTATCTTCATCCAAACTTCATCATGGTTGATCTTGAGCATTTTACCCTTGATATCTGCAAAACAACACCACGAAAACCGCCTTACCCATTCCAAAGAAAAATTAACCTAAAATCTAATTAAAAATGCCTAAACTACATGAAAAATGCATGCAAAATGATAGACAAAGATGATGTGAAATCACACTCATCAAATCACCCCAAGCTTAAAACTTTGCTTGTCCTCAAGCAATTACTCAGGCCATAAGATAAATCAATCAAAGCATGGATAGTGAACCCAGAACCCTAGCAACCAATCCAAGTGACGGGCATATTTAATAAGCACTCAAGAGATAATCAAGTTCAAGTCCAATTAGAAGCTTAGGTTCTTCAAGTTCATATTCTCACTGATTTGGGCACTCATCTCACCCCACTCAAGTATTTTAGGGTATATGACAATTCGCTCAGTTTCCTAAAGGAAAGTACTCTACCATAGACTTGACTATTAACCAAATCTCTACTTTATTAATGAAAATACTTTAGAATCAAGAGATCTTTTCCTTTGGTTGTAATGTGGCCATGGGATTAATTGTTAGGTGGGGAAATCAAGAAAAGGGAAATTCAAGAAGGCTAAACAAATTATCATACATTGCAAAGCATGACACCTTCTAAAATTCCTTTTTGGGCATTGTTACACTTTTCCACCCCCCCCCCCCCCCCCCTTTTTTTCTTTCTTTTTTTTTTATTTCTCACTTTCTTTGTCATCCCCTTCTCCATTTTTTTTATTTCATTTTATTTATTTGGAGAAGGGGAGATTTTTAGCTCAAGAGAAATATTTTCTAATTTTCTCATCCCATATTTTTTCAAACTTCCTTTTTACCCTTTTGTAATAATTTAAAAGGTGTCATACCAAGTATTATTCATCAAAATAATTCATGGTACCAAGAAAAGTATTTTATTCTTTAGGCTCAAAACTGGGCAACTAAGGGGTAGCATTTAATCATTCAAAGCTCGGAAGGCCTGAAAAATACCTAGTGCCTCAATCATTTTCAAATTTTTTTTTAAGTTTCGAAATGGTTTCAAGTCAAGTTCTAGAAAATACAGTCCAAGAGGAATTACAACACTCTATCACAAGAAATGGGGTAGATTTAGTGAGTACCCCTTTTTGGCTCAAAATCTTACATTTAGTAGTTCAAAAATCAGTGAGGAACACAAATCTAAGGAACCACATGCTAATCATCAACTATCAAAAGATTATCTCAAGAAATTTTATTTTTAGCCATATCAAAAGAATAATGAAAAATTGGGTTCAAAATTCACTATCTCTATTCATTTGGCACCAAGTTCTTACATTTGAATGCATGTTCTAAGTGAGGGGCAATCTAGAGAATGTGATCATACCAAACTATGCCTATGAGAATGCAATATGAATGCAACAATGCTAATGCAAAAATACCCCCACCCCAAGCTTGATTACTTACATTGTCTCCAATGTAAATAATCAAGTCGGAGAGAGGAGAAAAATTGGAACAACTTACCGAGGTGGTAGCGGGTGTTGGCTCACATTCCAGTCAAAACTTGGGTGGAGATTGCATCACGGCCGTGAGGCTTATCACGGGCAGGCCGTGATGCTCTCTGATCTTGGCATCCTACTCATCACGCCCGTGATGGTTGTCACGGCTGGGCCGTGATCCTTTTTGGTGCTCTTGTTTAGTTCATCACGGCCGTGACTACTGTCACGGTCAGGGCGTGATGGCTTCTGACTTTTTTTTTCTGCTCTTCTTCCATTCTCAACCTGAAAACACTAGATAAACCTATTAATGATATTTTTGCCTCTTGATCTTCTCAAATTATTCAAGAGGTGAATTCAAAAACAAAAGGAAAAGGGAAAGAAAACTTGGGTTGCCTCCCAAGAAGCGCTTATTTACGGTCCTAAGCTTGATCAAACTTCCTTCAATCAACCAGGGTTGACTGGGCGTAGATGTGCCGGAACACTTCTCTTCCACGGAACTCCTTCAAAGAGCCGATTCTGCTCATACGGCCAGTCACGCTTCCGCTTCGCTCTTTTCATTTGGAGCTTCCTAACCTTCCTTCCTTCCGGCGAAAGTTTTGTTTCCGCATGGACAGCAATTCCAACTTCACCACTGCTGGGTGCATCATCAACCATGCATATCTTTGGGGTTGCTTCCATGCTAAGTTCTTTCTCTACCGCTGGAGACGTTACATCAATTCTGCACACATGGCTCTCAAAAGGAGGGTTGTTATAAGAGTTAGTCAATTGAAAATTTACCCTACCTTCCTCTACATTTAGAGAGAGTTTACCATTCCTTACGTCTATTACTGCTCCAGCGGTTGCCAAGAATGGCCTTCCTAAAATGATGGGGAATTCAGAATTCCCTTTCATGTCCAATACCAGGAAGTCGGTAGGGATGAAGAATTTCCCTACCTTTACAGGAACATTCTCTAGTATGCCTAGAGGAGTCCTAGTTGAGCCATCCGCAAATTGTAAGGAGAATTTGAATGGTCTCAACTTTTTACTTTCCAACCTTTCCATGATAGTGAGGGGCATCAAGCTCGCACTAGCCCCTAGGTCACATAAGGCTTGGTCAATTTGCACTTGTTCGATCGAGCAAGAGATAGAGAAACTACCTGGGTCTTTCAGTTTAGTAGGCATTTTAGTCTCTACATCTACTTACTTTTTCCTGACCAACCTTTGTGGGAAAGGTATCGGGGGTTGGTACGGTGGTGGAGGGACGTATTTCGGTTCTAGCTCTTCTTTTTCGCTCGTGTCCTCCTCCGGTTCCACGTCCATTTCAGCTACCCCCACCCCAAGCTTATCATCCCTTAAGTGTATGGCATTACAATGTTCAGTGGGATTTGCTTCGGGTTGCCCCGGGAATGTACCCTTAGGTCTCGAGTACGTACTGGCTTGTTGGGCAATCTGTGTTTCCAGCATCTTACTATGGATTGCTAAGTTGTCTACCTTGGATGCTATTGCCTCACTCACTGCCCTTCCTTGTTGTCTAAACTCCTCATTCTGTTTTGTCTGAGTTTCAACAAAACTTTCAAATAAAGTCTCGAGTTTAGTTCTTTGTACCTGAGGATACCCCGGTGCTGCTCTCTTATTACCCTGGCCCTCTTGGAACTCATGGTTGAGCGTATTGCTGTAGTTGCCGTAGGAGAGGTAAGGGTTGTTCCTCCTTTGGTTGTAGGGATTTGGGGGAGCATAGTTGGGCAGCTTCGGGTTAGTGTCGTAGAAGTTGTGACAAGAGTTCACTTGTTCACCCGAAGCGCCGGATCCATGTGGGCATTCCATCATGTCATGTCCCTGCATTCCACAAATCTCACAAACAAGGTTAGTAGCACCTAATGCACTCACATTAGCTCTTTCAAGCCGATCAAAACGTTTATTAAGTGAGTCTATCTTTGACATGATAAGATCTGTGCTATTTACCTCAAACTTACCCCCCGAAATCTTGTTCGGGTTATTACCTCTTTCGGATCCCCATTGGTGGTAGTTGGTGGCGACATTCTCAATGATGTTGAATGCCTCAGTCAGAGGCCTATTCATAAATGCTCCACCGGCTGCAGAATCTAGTGACACCTTCGAAGAGTAATCCAATCCGTTATAGAAGGTGTGCACTATTAACCACCTCTCGAGTCCGTGATGTGGGCAAGACTCCAGTAGTCCCTTGTAGCGATCCCAAGCTTCCGATAAGGATTCTCCATCTTTCTGGAAGAAGCCGGTGATCTGGGTTCTTATGTAGGCCGTCTTGGATGGAGGGAAGAATTTCTCCAAGAATGCCTGCTCCAGTTGGTCCCAAGTAGTCAAGGTATTAGCGGGAATTTGCTTAAGCCAGGCCTTCGCCTTTCCAGTGAGAGATGAGGGGAACAGTCTCAAACGCACAACATCGACCGAGGCTCCATTAATCCTGATTGCATCGGTGAACTCTAAGAATGTCTCTATGTGATCGGTCGGGTCCTCCGAAGGCAATCCTCCGAATTGATGTTGCCTAATCATGTTGATTAGCATGGGCGGTATAGTGTAGTTCTACGCCTCAATCTCTGGCCTTGCAATCCCAGTTCGCAAGCCTCTCGCATTTGGGGCTGCGTAGTCCTTCAAAGGTTTTGTATCCGGGAGATTCGCCATGAGTGGAATGGGAATCGACCTTTCTCCCTCTCTTTGTAGTCTTCTACGTATGTGGAAGGTCCTCTCGATCTCCGGATCAACTTCACCAAGGCTCCTAAGACTTAGGGATCTTTGCATATAACACACAAAGAGATGGATACACTAGAAGGAAAAGAAATTTTTGAAATTTTTGAATTTTTGAATTTTTTTTTATCGAAAATTAAAAATCAAATAAAAAGAAAATTTCCAGAAAAATCAAATTCAAAATCAATTGAAATTCGAAATGGCACAGTCCTCGGCAACGGCGCCAAAAACTTGATGTCGTGCGACGCGCATGTGTTGTGTGCCGCGCTCTGCGATTCCGGCAAGTGTACCGGATTGCCGCCAAGTAATAAAAGATATCGAACCCACAGAGACGGTGTTCTCGAATCACAATTAATTTCGAATTGAGTGAATCTGGACTTTTTAGAGGATTTTTATGTTTTGAGTGAAAAGGGTTTTGAATTTGAAATTAAAAGATAGATGAGCAGAAAACAATTAAAACAGAAAACAAATCTTTTTGGGGTTTTGATCTAAATGGTTTCCTAGGGATTTAGGTTACCAACAAGATCGTTTACGTTGCTAAGTCGATTACCCTTGATGATTAGCGAAATTGCCTTGAAGGCGAGTTTATCCTCTGATAGCTTAAGCTCCCTCTCGGGTTACAAAAGTCGTGCCCAATTGACCCGACCCCTACTCTCGTGGTAGTCGATCCCAGATTGGACCCTTTGCGTTCCGTGACAACTCGTTGCTCCTCGAGGGACGGCTTCTAACTCTCGTGATTTCAGTCCCAAGTCTGACTTCTATAGATCCGACACCTAAGTTCACTGCTAGGTTCCTCCTTAGAATGTCTAAGCCATGCAAATAACCTAAGTTTACCGCTAGGTTCCTCCTTAGAATATCCACACCTGCGAGATAAGCGACGCACGGCTTTACGAGTGAAACACCCTAGAAATCCTAAGTTCACCGCTAGGTTCCTCCTTAGAACGTCTACGTCACGCAAATAAGCGATTGCCGAATTTACGAGTGATTAACACACTAGAAATCAGATCTAAAGCAAAATCGTAATTACAAAGATATTACATCAAATTCAACATCGTAAACAAAACTTGGGCAGAGCCCCAATCCCTAGAAACTAAGCTACTACTCCAGTCTTGCCATGGAGATGACAAGCTGGGTTGACAACATAATGAAAATACAAAAAAAAAATCAGAGAAGAGAGGAGGAGAGGAGAAGAGAGATCTATGCCTAGAGTCCTAGTTGTTATGGATGATCCAGATGTTCTGTATATCCCTGTTCCTTCTGCCTTGATCCTTATTTATAGAAATTGGGAAGTTAGAGTCCCAATCCAACTCAAAATCTGATCTATTTCGGTTGCTCTGATCCAAGTAATGCGCGTCCACGCGGCGTGATGGCCATCACGCAGGCCGTGTGACGGTCTCTGTTTCGGCAATTCTGGAAAATTCAGGACTTTCGCGTGGCGAGTCCTCTCTTCGCGTCGCGAGCTCCTTTTCATGGCCTGTGATCTTCATCACGGCTAGGCCGTGATGTGCTCGACTTGTGGTGGTTTTGGATCACGGCCGTGATGGCTATCACGCCGCCGGCCGTGACTCGACTTGACCTTTCTTCTTTTTCAACTTTGCTCGATCATGGCCGTGATGGGCTCTGTTTGGCTCATTTTCTTCACTTTTAAAGCCCTATCTTCATCCAAACTTCATCATGGTTGATCTTGAGCATTTTACCCTTGATATCTGCAAAACAACACCACGAAAACCGCCTTACCCATTCCAAAGGAAAGTTAACCTAAAATCTAATTAAAAATGCCTAAACTACATGAAAAATGCATGCAAAATGATAGACAATGATGATGTGAAATCACACTCATCATCTACCGCCTGTTTGAGATATCGAGTTTGCGATCGATCTGGTTCCAGGCACTGGACCAATATCCATGGCACCGTATCGCATGTCACCATCGGAGTTAGAAACCCTGAAGGAACAACTTGAATAGTTGATGAGAAAGGAATTCATCCGACCCAATCTATCGCCGTGGGGAGCTCCAGTTCTGTTAGTAAAGAAGAAGGGTGGGACTTCTCGACTGTGTAGATTTTCGACAGTTGAACAAGGTTACGATCAAGAACAGATATCCGCTCCCAAGGATTGATGATCTAATGGGCCAGTTGCGTGGCGTGACCGTATTCTCGAAAATAGATTTACGGTCAGGCTACCATCAGATTCGTGTGAAAGTAGAGGATGTCCCAAAGACAGCGTTTCGAACACGCTACGGCCATTACGAGTACCTAGTGATATTGTTTGGAGTGACGAATGCCCCTGCCATATTCATGGATTACATGAATAGGATTTTTCGTCCTTACTTAGATCAGTTTGTTGTCATCTTCATTGATGATATACTGATCTATTCTCCAAACAAGGAAAGGCATGCTGAACATCTCAGCATTGTTCTTCAGACCTTGAAAGAGAACGTTCGTGACTTACCTCGTCGAGCATCTAATCTTCTCACCTTCACAGAAAGTAAGAGGGGATTGCCTAGGGATAATCAATGACTATATGCATGTGTGTATGTGTTTACTTGAGTGATTGAATATTATTGTGATATGGAGCCAATACTTGAATAACTCGTTTACTCGAACAATTGTGGTTACTACTTGAAGTTGAACATTACTTGCTTTAAGGTGTTATGAATTATCTATATATGTGATGAACTGTCGTTAACTGTGATATGATTGTTGAGAATTTATTACTGTTGATTGAAGTTTGAGAAGCCGGACTTGAGTCTGTGCACAATGATTATAAAGGATTAAAAGCCTTAATAAGCCTTGAATAGAACTTTGAAAGTATTGGTTTCAGTTATAAAAGTTCCTTGTTTAAAACGCTTACTTCAAGAAAACGAGATTCTTATATTGAAAAGAAACGTTGAAGTGTTTTTAAGACAATAGAAATTACCTTTTTAGGATCCAAAGTGGGTACGAGAGAAAACCTTTTCGAACTATGTGATTTATGAAGGAAAACCCCTTTGAAAATAGGCGTATTTATTTCATCAAGGATTTCAAAAGCAAACGAATTTCCTAAATGTTTTATAAAAGAATTTGTAAAGGGAATAGATTTTCTCCTAAATGATTTAGAAACATTCCGGTTACTTGGACAAGTGACTGAGGTTTTGTTTTGTTTCTGATTTTCACTGAGCGAAAAGTAAAGCACATGTGAAAGAAAATACTGGTTCGCGAGACATCGCCTCTAGTATTCAGTTTATGCACGTGATCTGAGATCCGTGTCAAGAATTATGGGCCAAGGGTCCTAATCATGATATTATGGACTAGGAGTCCTAAATTTGGAATTGAGGACTATGTGTCCTAATTTCCTTGTTATGGGCTAGGAGTCCTTATCATGTTGAAGTAAAACATGGGTAAATTATAATTGTTTCTATGACCACAACCTTGGGCTGCGGCCGCGGTCTAAGGTGTTGTGATTGAACACTCAGACCGTGCGTCCTGTGTTATTAATTTTTAAGTGATAGAAATTATGAATAGTCGTTAGCTTTGGGCTTCGACAAACGGAAAAGAGAGAAAACAAAGAAAAGTCTCGTCAACAAAAAGTGTTTTATTCATATGCATTTCCCCTTGGCAGACGTGCTTGTGTTATCCGAATACCCGCTTAAGATGTAGTATTCGATGAGGTGTACATCTGGATGACCGTTATAAGGGATTCGTGATGATGTTGATCCGGGCGCATGAGGTGACGGAGACAACTTGACAAACAGGGCGTATGAGCCTGATCAACTCTTTCTTTCTTAATGATAAAACGGTGATGGTATCTCATGAGATTAAGATTAGAGCCTGATGATTGAAGTGTCATGCATTATCTTTATAAAATTGAATTATTCGGGTATGAGACCCACTGAGATAATACTTATTGTTTACCTATGAGTAATGTTTAAAATGTTAATATGTCAAGGTGTTGTATGTATCATGTGTATGGTTGTTGTGCGATATATCCAGTATCGGTATCTCACTCTTTCATTTCTACTTGTTATTCTCTCTTCCTTTTGGTATCGCCGTATGTACATGAGTCCAGATGGATCCTAATATCCTGTTGGTGCCGACAACATCGAAGACTGAAGTCTTTGACGACGCAGGGGATGCTGGGGCATGGCAGATACACCTAGGGGCGACATCTGCCACATATCACGGAGCCATCACCATGATCGATCTAAATGCTGACGAAGACCCAATCCGTAGAAGCCACACTGTGGAAACTAGGAGGGTAGCTCTGCCTCCGATCTAGTATTACCTTCACACACTGCAAGCTCACGGACTGCTACATGAACCACCAACTCTAGACGTAGAGCCAGCAGCACCGATTGAGGAGGACCCCGAGGAGGACCCTAAGGAGGATCCTGAGGAGGACTTCGATGAGGTCATGGAGGAAGATGAGCCGGAGGATCACGTTATGGATCATGACGACGACGACGATTCTGTTGATGAGGGCGGCGACGTTATAGATCCATTACCTGAGGTCTCGACTCGTGGGAGACCTTGTGGAGACCCTACTTGCAGGAGGTGTCAGTAACCAGTTAGGAGCATTTTGTGGATAATCTTCCGTCATCTGACTTTTAGAGTTATCTTTTGGATGTGGCTCCGGACCCTCTTTCCCTGTGTCTTACTTACTCTCTTTTAAGTTGTAATTCCTAGATGTCTACATCTGTTGCAATGGCCATTGATAAGGCCTTATATTATGTACTGAAACTTGGCTTTCATTGGGACATGTTATATATATATGTTGTCTTCAATTCATGTTGAGTGTTCATCACCTTTATCTTCCTTCATCTCAAAAAAAAAAAAAAATTAACTACCGTTTTTGGTGTACTCATCCATCGAGAAAACGATACTTTCAAAAAGTAACCAGCATTGTAAATCAAAAATATTTCCGCAATAGGATAACCATGTGACACCGGGTTTAGGGTGTCACACCAGATGCAAAAAGAGGAAGGCATAGGTCTCCTTCAAGAGGACCAAGATAATTATAGGACTATTATTTCAAATTGTAGGAGTCTTTTATCATCTTATGTTAACAACTCTTTGGTAGAGTTTGATAGGAGGAAAGTTCATGTAGTTGCTCACTCTTTGTTAGGGGTGACTATATATATTACTATTCTCCAAATTTGTGATGATGTTACCAAATGTATTGTGTTCTCCATTATTAATGAAATTGTTTAACTTTTCTTTTGTCAAAAAAAAACCCACAAAGATGACGATTTCATGATATCCATTTTAGATGTCCGTTTGCTTTTAGACGTCTTCTTGCTTGTAAGAGTTCTATATCTTTCTTCTCCTATCATAAATTTCCTGGTCCATACGGAAGGTATATAAAAAACTTAAAGCCAATATCTTTAGATTTATCTATAAATCTTTGGTCTAAAAAAAGTTGTGATGAAATTAAAACAAAAATTGTAAAAGTAAGAGAGGTGAGAAAAACTTAAGAGAACTACCATTAAATGATTGAAAAGGTAACGATTTTTTGTTATTTGTAATTATAGAATGAAGTTGACACAGAGAAATACAAGAAGAGAGATTTATTTGTGTTTCTTAACAGATTTTTCAAACTCCTTTTTGAAAGCAGCTTTGCACGAAAGCAGGAAATAAATACATACAGGAAAAAACCTCTTGAAAATAAAGTTAATAAAACTCAATATCAAAACCTCACAGTTAGTAATAAAAAAACGAAGATTTATTCTAGTTCACTCTCTTCCAATCAAAAGATATGTCCAGTCCCTTCTACTTGAAGATTTTCTCCATTATAATCCAATAGTTTACAAGTATTCTTTTATACTTGCCTCTTCGGGCTTACAATCACTCAAGTATTCAACACCTCTCCAGACACTCAAGTATTCTTTTACATTCAAGCCTCTTCAGGCTCTCTCTAACTTGAGGAGAGATAAGAGAGTTTGATCTAAGAACCCAATATGTGTGAGGAAGTGAATGTTTAAAGATCATATGTGATTACAAAGAATAATTTCAAGAGAGGTTTTGATAGAATTTCAGCACTTTGAATTTTCAGAGCTTCGTTGTTACATTCTTTATTGGGGTCATCCAGTATTTATAGATGAAGGACAATCTCAGCTCTTTGTTTCTTCAACGGTCTTCAAGATGTATCCATTTAGAAATAACATTTACTGCTGAGATCCGTTGAATCTGATAACTTGATATGCATTCTGCGAAAAGAGCTCTTAGTTATCAAAAATGCTCAAACTGGTACTATCACTTCTCTGTCGCACTTGAAAGTTGCTTTTTGTCTTTCCTTCATTGTACCGAGTCAAGTTTGTAGCAGCTTGTGTAAGAGTACAAAAATATTTGTCTAATCGATGATACTATGTTTTTCTTACCAAGAAATAAGATATATATAACTAAAATAACCAAGGTAACGAAAACATTCAAGGCATATACTTTAATAAACAATCATTTAGGGTCTGTTTGATTCGCATATAAGGACAGAACAAGGAGAACAGTACAGGACAAGTAGCTGGGTCACAGCACAACCTTTTGTCCTATACGATGTTTGATAATTGATACAAAACACGGACAGAACAAAACTAAATTTACTAAAGTATCCTTTTGTGACCAGCCCATTAAGCAAAAACTAAAAAAACAAAAACAAATAAACAAAAAACTATCACAAAAAGAAAAGGACCAAAATGCCTCAGTGTCCTCAACCTACACAACGATGGAGGAGATGAAGCAAGATGGCGGTGGGCGGTGGTTCTGACTTCTGATCCATCGTGACGCGCGCGTGAAGCTCGAAGAACATGGTTGTGGATGCCGATCTGTGCTGCTTGTGGTGGTCTGAGCAAGAACGACGTATGATGGTCACGGCGGAGGAGACGAAGTGGGTTATGTTGTGGGCGGTGGCTCTGATCCACAGTGACGCGTGCGCAGGTCGGAGACACAGGTGCGGATCTGGTATGGCTCACCGTGGTCTGAGCAAGATTGACGTGTGACGGCGGTTACGCAGTGGCAGATCTGTGCGATGGCGGATCGACGGAGTGACGGAGCAGAGATCTATGAAGGATGGCGGATCTGCTACTTGTGGAGATTAGCGAAGCGACGAAGTGGTGGAGCAGATCAGTGAGTGGAGGACGGCGGCTCCAACACGGCGGCTCTGGACTGGAGTTGCAGCGGTTCTGGACTGATCAGGGGGAGTGGGATACGAAGATGGGTGATGGGAGAGATGAGTACGAGAGGGGAATGGGAAGGGTAATTATGACAGTTGCTTGTATATTGTCTATGGGACAACTTTTTGTCCTGTGGTAAAGTGAGTAACAAATATTTGTATTTTTGTCCTGTCCTTTCATCCTCTTTTTGTTCTGTCCCATACCTGTTTTAAAAATCAAACAGAGAATAAGTGGGGTTGTGCTGTGTTGTCCCCTGATATATTGCAAATCAAACGCCCCCTAAAGAAAGAAAAGGTTCTCACTAGATGAGTTCAAAAGCGGTATGTCTTTGGACGTGTGTTTTTAACTTTGAACAAACTCGTTGGGTAGTCTATCACTAGATCGTCTAGTGTTTTACCGAGTAGACTAGTATTGAAACAGTTAGCTTTTACCAGGTAATCTACTTAGCAGATCGTCTACCTTTTATCCGGTAGTCCACAAGTCTTTTGGACTTGTTGTGTATTGGACTGGCTCATTCAACGGATAGACTTAGCGACTCGTCTAGCGAACTTAGTGTAGACTAGTGATGCTTTTGGACTTTAATTTAAAAGTGTTCTAGACTAGTATTCTCGTCTAGCGATATAAGAACAGTCATGCACACTTGAGTAGACGGGTTAGACCATAAACAAAACTTTGTCATACAAACTTAATCTTTTTGTTATCATCAGAATTTTCAGAGATTATTAATCATAACCACTTTGGTTCCAACATAGAACACTAGCGGAAAAATAGCCACGTCGTGACTGTCTATTCGCATTTCTATTTCTTTTACTTGTGTCCATTTTATTGTTAGTAGAAATATATTTTTGCCACTTGTGTAAGATGTGTATGTTTGATAGGTAATTTTTGCAATTTTATATTGTGATTGGTTAATATAAATCCATGGTATAAAGTATTATTTAATTATAACTATTTTGGTATTGACATCTGATAAGCCTCTGCCTTATCTAGTTTTATGACTAGTAAGATTGTGGTTTATGTGCTAATTATTCGAATTCAATCTTGTTTTCGCCCAAATTTAGCCTTGTTTGTTCCTAAGTTAGACTTTGACTCGTTCTAGGAATTTTTAGTAGTTTTTAGTTTATTTTGAATAGAATTACGCTTTTGTTTTCTTTTGTTGTTTCAGGTCAATAAGTGAAGCTCTGAGAGTCAAGGAAAGTCAAGAAGCAGTGGAAAAAGCACTTCTGGAGATACTCGCCTCGCGAGTGGATGCTCGCCTCGCGAGCCTGAACATCATATAAAGCAGCAACAGTCATTACTCTGGCTCGCCCCGCGAACAGGATGCTCGCCTCGCGAATCATGGAGACCTGGAAGTCAGAGACCATCACGGCCTAGCCGTGATGAAGGTCACAGCCTAGAATTGAAGTCTTGCCCCGCGAAACACACTCTCGCCTCGCGAGAGTCCAAATTTGAATGCGCGCCAAAACTAAAATTCGCCCCGCGAGAGATGCTCGCCCCGCGAGCGGGCAAGAACCAGAATCCTTATTTAAAGGCTGTTTCAGATCAGAATTGGGGATCCAAGTTTTTCCACTTATTTAGATCAGTTTAATTACGAATCCTTGTTTTCTTCTGGAGCTGCGTCTCCCTTTTTCTTATTTTATTTTATTATGGAGATTATGTCGGATTGTTTGTGCGTCGTCACGGGCATGAGGAACTAATCCCCTCATCCGAGGGATCAATGAAGCCGCCCATGGCGGTATAGTGTTCATGTGATGTATGTTTTTCTCCCCTTCTCTCAATGAATGTTTTCCAATTCTGATTTGATTGTGTTGATCATGTGTGTTGCGTGATTGACTGGTTAAACATGTTGAGGCTGATCGGCGATTCGCGTTTTAGAACTTGGATTGGAATCACTAATTGAATAATGAGCACGATAGTGGATTTAGGAGATTAGTGCAACCCTATAGGGAACAAAAATTAATATAATTCGAGATTAGGGTTATGAGACCTAGTAAGTAATTAATCCAATCGTCGAATACGTCCTATTGAGCACGACAGTGGATATAGGAGAAATTGGGGGTCCCGGTTGACATTGTAATTGAACTTAGGGAGGAATTCATCATCACTTGGGTACTATACATGATTGGGTAGGTGGATTTGAGACCTTGGATATTTTAATTTCTGATTTTAAAACCTTAGCTTTATTTGATTTGTTATTGAATTGCGATAATAATCTCTCTCTCTCAACCACTTTCTGTCACTTGACCAACGTATCTAATTTCCCACGAATTAGTCGAATTGGTAGCCCAATCCCTGAGTTCGACCTCAGTAATTACTTACCGTGTTTATTTTATTACTTGCGACGACCCGGTACACTTGCCGGTGAATCATCAACATCATCGAACTTGGCTTAATTGGTAGATTAAATAGTGATTAAGTTTTAAGATCTTTTTGCATTTCATTGCTTCACAATCAAAATAAATTTATATTGATAAATTTTTTCGATAAAAAGCAATAAAGCATACCAATGAAATAAAACAAAAATAAATTCCAATAGTTATTCACCTTGCATGGGTTCTTCTCAATTCTCTGAATTTCATTATAAAAAAAATTGTGTGCTTGAAAAACTAAAAATTAACTCACATGATATCATGTTAAAATATGGAATATTCATTATCATAATCAATCGTAACTAATATACAATATTATTAAAAGAACAGATTACAAGCTTTAGTAAACAAATATTTTGTTTCAACTATAATGGGATATCATGACATCTGTTGCTTGATATTTCAGCTTCAAGTCTCCTAATTATTTTAAAAATAAATAAATTAATATTGTTAAAAACTGGAAAATGCTACAACTTATTGTATGGTATATAGGTCTTTTGTAATAATTAACATAACTCTATATCAATTTACATCTCACATATAGATTTTTTTTAAAAGGAATCATATATAATACATTACCCATTTATCTTTTGATCCAACAATTCTCGTTTCACCATCATGTTCCAAAGTTGAGTCTTATATGTTATTACTGTTGAACTATACCAAACAGAGTATATTTGTAGATGATGTAACTAATTAAAAAAATAGAGTATTAGTTTTTTGTCAATTACATAACACAAGAATTTAATATAAAATTTCATTTCACCTTGTTATCAATTAGGCATATAGATGCGAATGATTGGTCATCCTTTCATATTTTCCATTTTTTTCGAAGTCTTCCGCCTATAATTTTTTTGTGGAATAATTGAAAAATTGATAACAAAAAAGTGAAAAATAAATTGGTAACTTATAACTTACTTATTTGTCAAAGCACAATTCCAACTGCTTTGTTCTCATCTCTTGATATTACTATCAGTCCGCATTTTAATTTTTTTGTTCTATGCATATTTTTGGGGTAATTTATTTGTTATTTTGGCGATATAACACATGTATTTTTTATTGGTTATTTTGGCAATTTTATATTTATATAATTTTTTGTTTGATTTTTTATACATACATACGAATATGTTAAAAAAAATTATGTTGTACATAATAAACATTCATAAAAATTGCAAGGTCAAGAGATTGGAAATATTTTCACCGGAGTTAATAAAAGATATTAAAAAAATATAACATTTTAAAAAAACTGATGATATATCTAAAAAAATTATGTAAAAAAAACTGGTAAAAAAAATAAACATAGGATATTTTTTTGCACAATAAACATATTCCATATCTAATGGTTTTGTAAATATTTTTACTAGAGTTAATAAAAAATATTAAGTAAATATAATTGAAAAACAATTAATAATATCATTTAATTTCAAATAATTATAATTAATTGAAATTCAATGTTGGATATTTTACAAGCTGGTGTAATTGGAAATATTTTCCCAAGAGATAATAAAAGATATTAAATAAAATGAAACTACTTAATTATATTGATGATATATTAAAAAAAAATTGTATTAAATTTCAAATTATGGAAAAAAAATAACTTGAGATATTTTGGGAATTAAACATTCCATATCTCATGGTTTTGAAAACATTTTGAGTAGAGTTAAGAAATATTTAACGAAACTAGAATTGAAAAAGCAATTAACAATTTTTATAATTTCAATTAGTTAACAATTAACTTTAAAAAAAAACACGATGATATATTTTTTTAAAAAAAATTGTACTCAAATTCAAATTATGTAAAAAAAATCAGCAATTAAAAATTTCGTTTGATTTCAATTAATTAACAATCAACCGTTTTTTTCAAAATGATGGTATATTTAAAAAAATTGTAATTAAATTCAAATTATGTAAAATAAATAAAAATGCATTTTTTTTATCAAAATAAGCATTCGATGTTTTATGGTCTTGGAGATATTTCGACTAAAGGTAATAAAAAAATTAACTAATATATAATGGAAAGAGCGGTTAACAATTTCGTTTAGTTTCATTTAATTATAATTCAATGTGGGATATTTTGCTGATGGAATTATAAATTTTTTCATAACAAAAATATAACTTTTTAATTATAATGATGATACATTTAAAAATTTATAATTAGAATTAAAAAAACAATTAATAATTTCATTTAATATCAGTCTATAAATGATAAATCTATCTATAAATAGTACAAAGTTGTACCTTGTGCAAGGAGAGCCTGCACCTGCCCTCATAGGAAAAATCGAATTTCTACTGTTTTTATACAAAATTAAAATTAAAATGAATTAATTGAAAGTAGAATAAATAAAATTAATTAAAATTATTGAAATTAACTGAAAGCAATCAAAGCTAATAATAAATTGCGATCAAAGCTGATAAGAATTGAAAGGTCAAGAGATTGAAAATACTTTCACCGTAGTTAATAAAAGATATTAAATAAAATATAACTTTTTAAAATTTTGATGATACATTTAAAAAAAACTGTATTCAATTTCAAAACAATTAAAAATATTAGACATAGCATTCTTTTTCTCAATAAACATATGCCATATCTAATGGTTTTGGAAATATTTTGACTAGAGTTAATAAAAAAATTAAGTAAATATAATTCAAAAAAATTATAATTTATTTTAATTCAAATTAATTATAATTAATTGAAATTCGATGTGGGATATTTTACTAGCTGATGGGATTGGAAATATTTTCACCAGAGATAATAAAAGATATCAATTAAAATAATTTTTTTATTATATTGATGATATAATTAAAAAAATTATATTCAATTTCAAATTAGGAAAAAAATTAACGTGTGATATTTTGTGCTTTAAACATTCCATTTCTGATGGTTTTGGAAATATTTGAGCTGAGTTAACAAAAAATATTCAAAAAATAAAATTGAAAAAACAATTGTCAATTTATTTTAATTTCAATTATTTAACAAATAACTTTTTAAAAAAACCGATGATATATTTAAAAAACTGTACTAGAATTCAAATTATGTATAAAAAAAAGCAATTAATAAATTTTTTTCTTTCAATGAATTAACAATCAGCATTTTTTTAAAAATGATGATATATTTAAAAAAAATCTTGTAATTAAATTCAAATTATGGAAGAAAAAAATAAACGTGATATTTTTTTTGTGCAATAAGAATTCCATATTTTATGGTCTTGGAGATATTTTGGCTAGAGTTAATAAAACAATGACTAAAATATAATGGAAAGCATGATTAACACTTTAATTTAATTATAATTCAACGTGGGATATTTTGCATGCTGATGGAATTGGAAATCTTTTTACTAGAGTTAATAAAAGATATTAATGAAAATATAACTTTTTAATTATATCGATGATATGTTTAAAAAAAATTTGTAAATTGTAAATCAGGAAAAGAAATAAATGTAGGATGTGATATATTTAAAAAACTGTATTCAATTTCAAAATAGGTACAAAATAAATAAACGTCGGATATTTTTTACACGGTAAACATTTCATATCTAATGGTTTTGGAAATATTATTTTATTTTTATTTATTTTAGTGTGAAAAAATATATCAACTATTGTAAATAGTAGCTCGAGTATTTATTTGGTAAAAAAAAAAAACTTCAGTATTTATCCATTATAATAAGATGGTGGCATATTTTTATAGAGAAAGAAAATATCCGGATCTATTTGAGAATCAGAAACTAAAGAGCAAGTATATTGATATTGATGCGATGAGTCCGTTTATTTTATATTTTGATAAAATTGATTTTAAGAAAAAATAATAATATAAGAACTAATTTAAAATAAATGAGGTTACAAAAATTTATATGTTGGATAATAATATTTTAGAATTGAGTTTAGAAGAATTGGTCTCGTTTGGATAATAAAATAAAATCACTTTTAAGGTTTAAATATAAAGAACTTTGTGATTTCAACACCTAGAATCAATCATATTCGAAGAAAAAGATAAAAAAAAAATTATTTTTTCTTAACATCAATTCTACTTAAACAAAATCGATTTTTTGGATGCAATTTTGTAAACAAACTTACTCGAATCCCCAAAATGACTCTTAATTTAGTTCACCACTAGAATAAAAAGCATAATAATATACATAAAGAAGGATTAGATTTTACGTAAGTCCATTGAATTAAAAACATTTGTACAGATATCAAGTTCCAGAAACAACTCATAATTAGTAATATAAGCATAGGTCCATGATAAGCCACGAGATTTTAGTACTTTGTGATAACTAAAAAGTTGATATTCTCATAATTATTTAAACATTATTTTATTTTATTTTATTTTATTTTTGGAAAATCACAAATAAACTGCTAGAGTAAATTTTAGCTGTTGTAACAGATGCAACATCATGCATAGCATTATTCTGTTGTGTGAGTGGTGAATGTCCACCAAATTGTCTTTCACAAGAATTAGCCACATCACCGCTTTCATTTGCCGCTTCTTCTGCAAACTTGGGATCCCCTTTCTGTAGTGCTCCAGTGGCTTGTGGGATTGCAGCTAGTCATCAGCACAAGAACTCAAGGCCCTCAAAACAGGCTCAGTTGCCCCCCTTTGAAGCCCATGGATTTGATTTAAGGTAGAGGTTGCTCATGCTTTCATCACATTCACCATGATTAGAGCAAGCCCCGTGACATCAGCAGTAGAGCTCCCAGGACTTAACCTAAGAGATTGAATGCAAACATTGTAGTTGGGTGTCCTCCTGCAAACGTTCTCTATCAGTTGATAGTCCTCTGGCTTGATTGTATTGCAGTGGCTTGTAGGTATTGAAATCATGGCCAGCACAGCTTGAAGGCATAAGATAAGAGCTAGGGAATTCAAGAATGGCATCTCTGATAATTGTTATTGTTAGAGATAAAAAAGTAGTAATAGGTGGGAGCAATGGGCTATGATGATGCCACTATGCCGTTTTATAGGGAGGAGTTAGGACCAGGGATAGAGCCATTGAAGATTGAATAATTAATATTTGTTGAAAATTTTATTTTAAAATCATTTAATTTAATGTTTTAAAGTTTTTTTTTGTAGTGAAATTTTAGGGTGAGAGGGTGATGACTCAGTTCAAGGCATAGAAAACTACGATCTCTATGAGCATTTACAAAAGGATTTACATTTAGCTCCCCAATGGGAAGAGTGGAGCTCGAACCTGCAATCTATCAGATACGAGACATGCTTCACTATACCAACCCCTTAGATTAATGTTTACAGATTTTGGAATCGTCATTAATTACAATTTACTCATTTATTATAATAATCAATGCTTAATTCTTTATTTTAATAAGGGAAAATAAAATTGAGACCTACAATTTTATTTAGTTGCCAAATATGTTCAAAGCTTACATTTTTTTTTATATTTCATTGATAAAGCCTTTAATGGAGTACATGAGAGATTAATCTTTGCAACTGCACTCGGAAGATACCCAAGAAAAAAAAGAAGCCTTTTAAGAGTTTTTAAAACTTCAATATTCTATTTCGATTCAAAAGAAATTGTGATGCAAAGCTATCTTATAATGATACATTGTGAGATATGTTTTTTTGTTTTATTTGATAATATATAAATCTATATCTATTTATAAATCAGACAAAGATATCCCTACGCAAGACGAGTCTGCCACGTGTACTCACCCAGAAAAAAAAAAGAAATTCTACTATTTTTATAAAAAATGAAAAATGAAACAAAATTAATTGAAAAAACAGTATTCAATTTCAAAACACGTAAAAAAAAGCATAAGATATTTTTTGCACAATAAACATATTCCATATCTAATGGTTTTGAAAATATGTTGACTAGATTTAACAAGAAATATTAAGTAAATATATTTTAAAAAACAATTAATAATTTTGTTTAATGACAATTAATTATAATTATTTAAAATTCAATGTGAGAAATTTTACAAGCTGATGAGATTGGAAATATTTTTACCTGAGATAATAAAACATATAAAATAAAATAAAATAAAACTTTCAATTCAATTGATTATATATTTCAAAAATTTATATTCAATTTCAAATTAGGGAAAACAATTAACATGAGATATTTTATGCATTAATTATTCCATATCTGATGGCTTCGGAAATATTTTGAGCCGAGTTAACAAAAAATATTAACTTAAATAAAATTGAAAAACAATTAAAAATTTATTTTAATCTCAATTAGTTAACAATAAACTTTTTAAAAACGAAATAGGAACCGTTGATGTCAGATATAAGTCTAAAGACTTACATCAAATCCGGACCATTAAATTTAAGTAATCCAACGGGTTAAAATATTTTAATTAAAAAATAAAAAAACTTTAAAAAAAATTTACGTGACTTTATCCTTTGGTTTTTTGACCTTTTTCCACCTGATATATCGCCGGTTATCACTTTATCTCTAAGATGTTATGGATCCTAATTCCTATCTCTTTAAAAAAAACCGATGATATATTTAAAAATAATTAAAAAATTCAAATTATGTAAAAAAAAAGCAATAAAAAAAATTCTTTTTTATTGAATTAATTAACAACCATCAATTTTTTTTAAAAAGATGATATATTTAAAAAAAATTAAATTATGTAAAAAAAAATAAACACGAGGATTTTTTTTTTTTGCACAATAAGTATTCCACATTTTTCGGTCCTGGAGATATTTCCACTAGAGCTAATAAAAAAATTAACTAAAATATAATTGAAAGAGTGATTGTCAATTTTGTTTAATTTCATTTAATTATAATTCAACGTGGGATATTTTGCAAGCTGATTAAATTTGAAATCTTTTCACTAGAGTTTATAAAAGATATTAACGAAAATATTACCTTTTAATAATAATGATGGTATGTTTAAAAAAAATTGTAAATTTCAAATTAGGAAAAAAAATAAATGTAGGATATAATATATTTAAAAAAACTGTATCAGTTCATAAAAAAAAACTGTATCAAATTTCAAAATTGGTACAAAAAAGTAAACATCGAATATTTTTTACACGAGAAACATTCCAAATCTGATGGTTTTGGAAATATTTTGACAAGAAATAAAAAAAAAAGATAAACTAAATATAATTGGAAAACAACTAATAATTTCATTTAATTTCAATTAATTACAATTAAATGTAGGATATTTTACAATCTGGTGTGATTGAATTTTTTTTCAACATAGATCATAAAATATATCAAATAAAATAATTTTTTTAATTATATTGATGATATATTTAAAAGAAATTGTATTCAATTTCAAATTAGGAAAAAACAATTAACGTCTTTATCTGAAGGTTTTGGAATTATTTCAAGCTCAGTTAATAAAAAAATATTAACGAATATAGATTTGAAAATGCAATTAACAATTTCTTTTAATTTAATTTACTAAACAATTAAACTTTTAAAAAACTGATGATAGATTTAAAATAACAATTGCAAGGTCATGAGATTGAAAATCTTTTCATTGGAGTTAATAAAAGATATTACATAAAATATAACTTTTTAAAAAACTTATGATATATTTTTAAAAAATTGTATTCAATTTCAAAATTGGTAAAAAATATAAACTTAGAATATTTTTTGCACAGTAAACATCAAAGTGAAAAAGTAATTAATAATTTATTTTAATTTCAATTAGTTAAAAACTATTTTTTTTTTTTTTAAACTGATTATATATTTAGAAAAAATGTACTCAAATTCAAATTATGCGAAAAGAAATAAGCAATTAACAATTTCTTTTGATTTCAATTAATTAACAACCGACTTTAAAAAAAATGATGATATATTTAAACAAATCGTAACTAAATTCGAATTATGTAAAACATAATCAATTAACAATCAATATTTTTTTAAAATCAATGATATATTTAAAAAAATTATAATAAGAATTCGATATTTTGTAGTCTTAGAGATATTTCGACTAGAGTCAATGAAAAAATTAACTAAAATATAATTGAAAGAGTGATTAACAATTTTGTTTAATTTCATTTCATTATAATGAAATGTAGGATATTTTGCAAGCATGGAGTTGAAAATATTTTCACTATAGTTAATAAAAGATATTAACGAAAATATAACTTTTTAATTATATTAATGATAAGTTTATAAAATTGTATTCAATTTCAAATTAGGAAAAAAATAAACGTAGGATATGATATAATAAAAAATAATAATCAATTTCAAAATAGGTATAAAAAAATAAACGTCAGATATTTTTTGCATGATAAAAATTCCATATCTGATGGTTTAAGAAATATTTTGACGAGACTTAATAAAAATACCAAATAAATATAATTGAAAAATCAATTAACAAATTAATTTAATTTCAATTAATTACAATTATTTGAAATTTAATTTAGGATATTTTACTATCCGATGGGATTGTTTTTTTATTAGAGAAAGTAAAATATATTAAAGGAAATAAAACTTTTTAATTATTGATGTTATATTTTAAAAAAAGTGTATTAAATTTCAAATTAGGAAAAAATTGTGAGACAATTTGCGCAATGTATCTGAAGGTTTTGGAAACAATTCGAGCTGAGTAAATAAAAAATATTAACGAAAATAGAATTGAATTTTTTTTTAACAATTTCTGTTAATTTCAATTAGTTAACAATTATCTTTTTTTAAAAATGGATGATATATTTTTTTATACGAAAAACGGAAGATATATTTAACAATTAACAATTAACAATTGCCAAGTCGTGAGATTGGAAATATTTTCGTTTTATTAAATAAAAGATATTAAATAAAATATTTTTTTTAAAAATATTGATGATATATTTGAAAAACAAACTGTATTTAATTTCAAAGTAGGTAAAAATGAAAGTATGATATTTTTTGCACAGTAAACATAAAATCATTAATGAATTTTTTTTAAAAGCAATTAACAGTTTCTTTTAATTTCAATTAGTTAACAATTCTTTTAAAAAAATTAGTTAAGAATTATATTTTTTTAAAAACGATGATATTTAAAAAAAAATTGAACTCAAATTAAATTTATGTAAAAAAAATACAATTAATAATTTCTTTTAATTTCAATTAATTAACAATCAACCAAAAAAATAAAGGTGAGATATGTTTTGCGCAATAAGCATTCCATGTTTTATGGTCTGGAGATATTTTGATTAGAGTTAATAAAAAATATTAACTGAGATATAATTGAAAGAGCGATTAAAATTTTTGTTTAATTAACAAATTTTTAAGATTAAGGATCAATTCTTTTTGAATCGTAGCATTGAACATGTTGATATAAATATCACATGTAAGGACGGTTGCTTCTGTAAGAGTATCTCGCATTGGAGCTGGAGGACGTGACAATTGCTTAAAAAATTTGAGTTGCTTAAAATTAACACTATGAACCATTGAAGAGGATGGAAATAAAAGGGTATACACAGTTAAAGTTGGAAGCTTTGAGGGAAAGCGATCATTGCTGTAACACCCCCTTGGACATTACATGACTAACTTAATTTCAGATTGATACTTTTTTTTTTTTATAAAAAATTCGACAGAGTCTCCTCTGTAATTCCACCATCCCAAAATAAAAACACCTGCTAAAATATTTATATTTTCATCCCAAAATAAAGGCTCTCCGAGCCATAAACATCCTATCCACAATAGAAGCTCTCCGAGCCATAAACATACATACGCACAATAGTAATCCAATAAAAGACTCTTGGAGTCATAATACCTATTACTATGACTTTCTCCAAATAAAATTTACATAAACTAAGCTGGTCGCGCTAAAAGATATTCCTGGGGAAGACCCATGGTTCTCACCATTATAAGTAACATCAGACATCTTCAAGGATTGGGACTAATATCCCCGAGTGAAGCTGATCAGAACTTCTCTGCAACATTTGTACACTCAAACCCAAAATACCACAAAAGAAACCAAACAGAAATAATGCAAATATGAGATACCGACATATGAGTTTTATCATAGCAGTCACATACACGACTCTCACACAATGACATACAATATATCATAACCTTAAACACAGGGATCAATTCACGACAATCAAATGCATTTTGTAAAACATTTCATGTCACTTCAATATTCACTATCTAGTTCACTATCTCCGGAGATCCTAACTTCCCTTCGTCGAGCATGATAGGACCGCGATAATGCCCATAACACAATTGTCTCGCGCGTTTTGGGTTAGCCTCTCAATTTAGGTCCGATCCCGAATTGTTCTAGGGTACGCATCTCACCTAAATAATCCATAATAGTTCCTGATTGAGTACATTTCGAGCAGGGTAGCCGATTTCCACGACAAGAGGTTGCAAAGCCCCAAGCATTTCATGGAGTTCGAACCCGAATGTCCCTGAAGACCCAAAAACTAAAGGAGTCGTCTTTGGTCCATAACTATTCAGTTTGTCAGTTCACCCTTTTGGCACGTCTGCCACAACGGCATAAAAGCCTAACTATGCATGTAAAACAAGGTGTTCTCATTTTCATTTTTCTTTTTCGCATCGTTCTTTCCTCGTCAAGGCTTACGCTCTCGACTACTTTTAAATCAAGTATTAAATTAAACTTTAATACTCACATAGGATTTTATCAATAAAATCCATGATTCACAATCTCCTTCACAACCGAACACTAGTCCGATGTCTCGGAATTCTAGGTTCTATCTTTCCTCGAAACTAGAATAGGAACTCTAGCCCATCAATCCGGAACACTTGGTCCTTTCTACTTTCTCAAAACTCAAAACAAAAACTCTAGCCCGTCAATACGGAACACTAGGTCCTTTCTTTTCCTCAAAACTCAAAACAAGAACTCTAACCCGTCCATCCGGAGCACTAGGTGCTTTCTTTTAATCATATTTAAAATACTTTTTCTGAATTATTGTCTAGCAAACGTACTCACACTGCAATAAGACAGTGCTAACGTACCCAATCAAATAAATTTAAAAGAGTAAATAAAATTACTCAAGATTAAGCGTCATAAAATAAATGTCTGAATAATTATTATTCCAATAAAAATAATATAAACAGATATATTTTACTGATATTAAAAAATCGTAAAAACCGGGGTGTTACGGTCGCATAACTCTCCAAGCTCACATAAATGGTTCAAACCTTCACTCTTTGCGCAAAATAGTGGGACCCCTTCCGGCCTAAAATCCAAAACACATTAAACAAGATTAAAAATTGAGAATTTATAATGGTGCATGCAATAAAAAGGGGGGACAAAAGCATCACCTAGAGGTGCAAAGGGTTTATTGGAGGAGAAGATCTGGCATAAGAAGATCTGATCTTTGTGAGAGTGTAGGTGTTTGGTGTGATTTCATTAGAGGCTCATAGTCATCCGTGGCACACAGACACTAGAGGAAGATGAGGGAAAGATATAACAAGGCCAAGTTTAGAAAGAAATTTCTTGAGCTGAGATGAGTAATTGAGATAAGGGACTCTGGAGAAGAGAGAAATAGGGAAACCGAGAAAAGTGAGAGAACATTCTAGATATATTTTAAAAAAATTGTATTCAAATTAAATTTATGTAAAAAAAAAAATAGAGTAAGCAATTAACAATTTATTTTAATTTCAATTAATTAACAATCAACCAAAAAACTAAAGGTGAGATATGTTTTACGCAATAAACACTGCATATTTTATGGCCTTGGATATATTTAGATTGGAGTTAATAAAAAATATTAACTAAAATATAATTGAAAGAGTGATTAACAATTTCATTTAATTTCATTTAATTATAATTCAACGTGGGATGTTTTGCAAGCTGATGTAAATGGAAATCTTTTCACTAGAGTTCATAAAAGATATTAACGAAAATATAAAATTTTAATTATATTGATGATATGTTTAAAAAAAAATATTCAATTTCAAAATATGAAAATAAATAAATAAACATGAGATATGATATATTTAAAAAAATGCATTCAATTTCAAAATAGTACAAAAAAAAAAGGTCAGATATTTTTTTCAGGATAAAAATTCCATATCTAAAGGTTTTGGAAATGTTTGACCAGAATTAATAAAAAATATTAAGTTAACATATTTGAAAAAGTAATTAATAATTTTATTTAATTTATATTAATTACAATTAACTGAAATTCAATGTGGGATATTTTACAAGTTGATGAGATTGGAAATTTTTTCACCAAGGATGATAAAAGATATTAAAGAAAATAAATTTTTAAATTATATTGATGATATATTTAAGAAATTGTATTCCATTTCAAATTAGGGAAAAAAATTAACCTGAGATACTTTGTGCAATAAACATTTCATATATGATAGTTTTAGAAATATTTCGAGCCGAGTTAATAAAAAATATTAACAAAAATAAAATTGAAAAGAGATTAACGATTTATTTTAATTTCAATTACTTAAAAATTAAGTATTTAAAAAAACTGATGATATTTTTAAAAAATTGTAACCTCAAATTCAAATTATTTAAAAAAATATAAAAAATTAAAAATTTCATTTAATTTCAATTAATTAAGAATTAACTTTTTTTTAAATGATGATATATTTAAATAATTTGTACTTAAATTCAAATTGACTTTAAAGAATTAACTTTTTTTTAATGACAAAAACAAAATTCAAATTGAACCATAAAAGAGAGCTAAAGGAATTAAATGACAACAAAAGAGAGATTGTATTTTTTTAAAATCAGATATCTAATTTAATTTTAATTAAACTTTCACTATTGTAACCATTGATAACCAATTACAAACAATAAAAAATTAATTGATAAAATATCATTTAACGACCAATCAAAGCAACATATAACATTCAAATTGAACCATAATTTCGAATGATAATATAACTGTATTTATTAAAAGAAATAAAGGGAGTTAAA